>JAJVDI010000001.1:0-1200000 GCA_022701445.1 Hortaea sp. C3G1500-4
TGAAATATGAAAAATCTTCTAAACTAGCTACTTCATAATATAGTCTTTCTAACTGGATCTTCTTTAATATACTTCTTAGCTTGTCCTAATTGGATTATATTATAGCTCTAATACTACTACTCTAATAAAAGATTTATTAAAAAACATCAAAAATTAAATATCTTCTATAGTAGCTGGTCTATAATATAGCCCTTCTATTTAAGTCTTTCTTACCTGATTTCTAGGCTAGTCCTAACTCGATTATATTATAACCCTAACCCTTCTACTTAAATAAAAGTTTTATTAAAAAACATTGAAAATTAAATATCTTCGATAGTAGCTACTCTATAATATAGCTATTTAGACCAAGTCTTCTTGTGTCTATACCTAAGCTTGTCCTTACTCGGTTATATTATAACCCTAAGATTCCTACTCTAAGAAAACCTTTCTAGAAAAGTATTTAATATTTGCTAGCTCTAAATCTATTAGGTCTATAATATCCTCTTTTAAATCTCTATTTGTTTATTGTGTTTCTAAGCGTTTTCTAGCTCGGCTATATTATAACCCTATTATTCTATCTAATTATTTACTCTCTAGTAGACCTTAAAGTATTATTCTATCTCTCTAAATTAACCTATTATAAAAATACTATTAAGACTATTGCGTCTCTTACTCTTCTGCTCTCTTGTCTCTAAATTATATAATTATAGTACTATTCTAAAAACTATAACTCTAATTTTAAATTTTACCCTAAACCGGACCCCGATCGCTCTCCTAAAACGAGACCTCTACTCTCGAAAGCCGTAACCCCCTATGCCCTACGAAACCTGCTCCGTTAACCACATGAAAGCATGTACGAGCTCTGTCGTACCCGATCGACTTTCGGCCTCGGATCCCAAAAATCGGACGAGCTCCTCCATCGAACGGACGACGACCCCTCCTCGATCTATCTGCTGTAGCCACCGCTCCCATACGGGGGGGTATGCGTGCTTGATCCCAACGACGACCCCGATCAATACCCCGAAAAATTGACAGCGATCAAACTCGGTCGCCGGCACTCGTCCGTCGGCGGTCCACCGCTGACAGATGACCTTTGACACGCCACAGCGGTAACACACCATGTTCCCGGGGTACTTGATCGATCGCTGCAACACTCGCCGCTCCTCCTCTGCCGTCCGACTATGCCCCTGCGGACATTTCGTGATGCTATGCATGCTACCATACCCGCGACTACGACACGGCACACACATCCCCTTCCAAGCATCGAGCCGCTGCGTGAGCATCTCTTCCCCCTCGGCTTCACGACGGACCTCCATCGTTCGTCGGCTCTGCGGCACCGATCGCTGCCGGGTCTGCGATGCGACGACCGCCCGCTCCTCCCTCGCTTCCTCCTTGATCTTGACCGCGGTCATCTTCGCCGCCTCGCTCTGCTGTTGACACCAATCGCATTGTAGTTCGTCGGTTTGACAGCGCTCGCGGGCGTCGTCGCCGTCGAGATATCGATCGATGTCGATCCGACGACATTGCGAACGATGCCGGTCCATATACTGCTTGACCCGTTCGTCTCCGAACCCCAACCCTCCCCGGATGATGATCGCCCGACTCGCGGACCCGTCTCGCCCAGCGCGACCGCTACCCTGCCCGTAGTCGAGCAGACTTCGCGGCTCATCTATGTGTACAACGAGCCGGATGTCGGCGATGTCGATGCCCATGTTGAACGAGCTGCTCGCGACGACCGTCCGGATCCGACCCGCTCGAAACTCCTGCAACACCTCGTCCTTCCGCTCGTCGGTCATGTCGGCGTGAAACGGCTCGCACGGGAACAGACCCGACTCAGCAATCGCCCGGATCCCGGGCTTGCTCTCGCACATCACGACGACTTTCCCCTCTAGCTGCTCCGGGTCTCGCAAGACGCTCTCGACGAGCGCGGCGAGCAGTGCGATGCGCGGCCGGCTCTCCTCCGGCCCATCGATCACGCTGTATGCGATGTTCGACCGCACCGTCGAAGCGCGGATCAAGCGGACCCCGTCACGCCGCCAGTACATCCGCTCGAACAGTTTCTGCTCCTCGCTCGGGGGGAGCGTTGCCGTCAAGAGCAACATCTGCGTCTCGGCATATGCCAAGAGCCCGAGCTGCTGTAGCCGTTGCCGGAAATCCCATCGATCGTTGAGAATAACGTGACACTCGTCGATGACAATGCGATCCAAGCGTTGCGTCTGTCGGAGCCGTCCAACAAACGAGCCGAATTCCGGCGACAGCGCCTTTTCCGGCGTGACGAGAACGATCGACGCCCCGTCGACGGCATGCCTAGCGCTCCAGACGGCACAGTCGATGTTGAACGCACGACATCGCTCCATCATGTCCGCGCGCAACGATTTCAACGGCACGACGACGATCGTGGCCCCTCCGCTCTGTTCGAACGCCGGCAGCATGAACAGAATGCTCTTGCCTGACCCCGTCGGCATGACGACGACCACGGGGCTTTCGCCCTGCTGCACCGCCTGCATCGCCTCCGCCTGCGCGCTCCGCATCACGACCGGCTTGCGCATCATCCATTGCAACTGAGCGGGACCGTCCATGTGTCGCAGCGCGAGCTGCCGCTGCGTCCGGGCATCCTCCGCCTCCGTCTCGAACGGGCAGCGCTTCCGCTTCAGATCGGATTTGATCGACGGCGCCGGGAATCCGAGAAAGCGGTGCCACTTGCTACTGATCAAGTGAAACTGCTGCCGCCGGCCGGCCATCCACCCCGGCAGCTCCTGCGTCTCGCGGGCATAGACTGCCCCGGCGACGGACGACGAATGCGCCGCTTGCTCGTCGGCTATGTTAGCGAGCGGGTCGGCCGACACCCCGTCTTCCTCTTCCTCGTCTGCACCGTCCGCCGCACCGCCGACGGGCTTACAGATCCACCGGCGGTTGATTGCAATCGCCATCTGACGATAGTCGGCGACGTTGAACGACTGGCCCAGTCCGGCCCGGCTTGCCCGCTGCATCTCGTGCTTCATCCGGTCCGTCGTCCACTTCCGTCCGTCGGGGTCCGTCGGCCACAGATGATCGGAGAGCGTCGACTGCTGCCAGAGCATCGCCTGCATCCGCTGCGCGAACGGTAAGACGAGCCACAGATACCACACGACGAGCTCGCCCACCTCCCGCGGTAGATACCGATGGATGATCTTGACGTCGCCGGTCACCTCGTATCCCTTGTGATAGCGGGTCACGAACACGACCATACCGTCTTCGATGAACAGATTGCGGTGTCCGCCTTGCACGGTGTTCCGGTGCCGGATGCTTAAGATCTCGGGGCCACGCGCGGGCTGGCCGCCGGTGATATGCATCAGTGCCAGAAGCTTGCCCCGGAATGCGATGACCTGCCGGAACCAGTCCCGCATCCGTTCCTGATCGATGCCACTCGACGTCTCGGGGCGGACGAAGCGCTCGGCGAGATGCGGGCGGGTGCCGATGCGGTCGAACAGCCAGTCGTGCCCGTCGACGGGCAGCTTGGACCGGCGGTCGTCGAGAAAGCTCCAATTCGGCTCGCTGTTGCTCGGATCGTCGTAGAGATGCTGCCACGGGATAGCGGGGATGTCGTCGGCGGCGGGGGTTAACATGACATCCTCGACGAGCGCCCGCCGGGTTGCCTGGTGCAGCTGGGCGACCATGCCTCGGAAGTCGGCCATCGAGAACTTGAGCGACTTATACTGCAGTGTATCGCCGTTGCTCCAGTCGACGTGCCCGGGAGACGTAGTGTTCATCCCGATCTTCATCCCGTACGCCCGCAGATCTAGCATCCACTGCATCGGGCTCGCACACCCTCGGACCATGAACGAATCCATCATCCGTCGCACCCAGTCGAAACTGCTTAAGCCCCGCCGCCGGGGAGACTGACGGCTCCCGCTACTCTCATACCCGCTGTCCTCGAACTCACACGGGCTCTCGCCCGGGCTATATTCTTCGTCGTCCCACTGTCCAAGCTGGTCCGCCTGTTGCACGACGATGAAATGGGCGACTTTGATCACGGCCGACAAGATGGACGGGTATGTGTCGGGACCGCGAAACCCTTTGCCTTTCGGACTAACCCCAAGCGCGGCGAGTGCGCAGATCATCGCCATGTCGTACTCGCGGTTGTGGATCCGTTGATTAAGCAGCTCGATACAGAACGACAGACACGCCGACTGCAGCTCGGTGAGTGTCTGCCGCAGCGGGGGCGGAGCGCTACGGATGCTGGCATGTTCGGCATCGCTGTCGTCGGCGGGAGACGCATCCGAATCGTCGGACAGATCGCTCTCGTCGCCCTGGGTCACGACCGCCTCCGCGGCAGCCATTAAGCGTTGATATGCCCGATCCTGTCGGCGGTTGAACTTGAATGGCGGAGCCTGCCGGCCGTGCTCCTGCCGGGCGCGGACGAGAAAGATGACAATCTGTTGCCAGTATCGGCCTTGTCGGGCGATGCTGTCGCGGGTCTGATACGAGTCTAGCGGGTGGTACAGGTTCTGATGCACCTCGGTGCGGATGGCTTCGAATCGCAGCATCACGCCGCTCTGGGACACCGTCTCCTGGCTAATGCGGGCGACATCGGCGACGGCGTGCCAGATGACGGCGGCAACTCGCTCGCGGAAGACATCGGTGTCGCTCTCGTCGACCTGACTTAACAAGACGGCCTCGTCGTCGGCTGGCTCCTCGATCAATCGCAAGATGTCGCGGCTACTAAACCCTTCCAGATACGGCAGCCACCCTGCACGCTTTAACCACGGGTTGACCTCGTCTGCCTCGCCTGGTCGGATGATGTCGCTAGCACGGATCTCGTCGTAGTGCGAGCACGCCCTTTCCCGCACCTGCGACCACGTCTCCTGCGCCTGGTTACGGCTAATCCCTCGCCGGTCGGTGTCGGGAGTCGACTGCACTTCGAAATACTGCGAATGGTCTTTCTGTACAAAGAATCGCTGGCAGCGCACATGGCGACAGGACTGGGAAACCTGACGTTCGATGTCCTCCTTTCTTAATCGCCCGGAGCCGCCTCGTTTCTGTCCGGGTGAGAATCCGTGAACCTCTCGCCAATGTTTCTTTACAGTGTTCCAATCGCGGCAGACGTATCTGCACGTTCTAGCGCCTAATTCACATTTAATTCCGCCTTCATAGAGAGCTAACCCATCGATGGCTACCGTGACAGAGTCGGGTACCCTAAACTCACTCGGGAACAGAGCAATGCCGGGCCACTGTTCGATTTCATCCGATATTGATAGCGCGATTTTCCGAGGCAGAGCGTGTTGCTTGTTTGTTAGGTGTCCGACGATCTGATTCGGCCATACTGCGTATTGACACTCCTTGCAGATGACGACGTGCCACTCGCTCGAATGATGAAAATGCTCCGTCGCATCGGTCGCCATTACGTCTCGAATTTCTCCAGGTACGACGACGAGGATGCCTATGGACTACACCTTTTTTTCGACTTTTTGTTGCTCTTTTCTAACGGCTCTGCACCTTCTGTCTTGCGATATTAGCGTTGCCTTTACCTGCCTTGCGCTTCCTGTCTCGTGTAGGGGAACCCTTGCAACTTCGCCGACCCTAGCTTCGGGACTCCTCGACCTTACCTTAAGGGACGGCAGCAATATCTCGGCAACGGTACGACTCTAAGCAAAACTTCCAATACAAACATTTGTCGCAAAGATGCTCTCGACAACATATCCAAATTTGGGCGACATCGGACCAAGTTTTTGCTTACCCTAAGTGAATCAACCGGGCCTGAATCAACCGGGCCCTCTTACCCCAGTCTTGGCAAAAATTTTGTGTGGGCGCTGAATCAACTCTGTACGCAGTTGATTCGACTTTCTTGGATAGTAGTACCGGTATGTCTTACTAAGAGGAAAGGAAACTAATATTTTGTATCTTTTATATTTTTTAGGAATAGGGTTCTTAAGGGTTAGGGTTACTTAGGGTTAACACATTTAGTATAAAATAGCTCTATGTAATAACTAATTAAGATTAAATTATAGTATAACAAAATAATAACTATGTATTAAATATAGAAATATATTATAATTAAATTTTATAACTATATAGATTAAAACTTAAGCCTATTATACTATATAGAATTAAAGTATTTTCTATATATACTCTATTAAAGTATAATATAGTCTAATTCTACTATAGTACTATTTTATTTAACTCTTATCTATATTTATAATTATAACAAGCCTAGAAAATATTAGTAGGTATAGGAAGTTTAATACTAATAGTCTTATTTTCTATATTCTAAATAAAACTAATAGTAAATATTTAGTTAGTAAATACTTATTATTTAATTAGTAAATACGTATTATTTAATTAGTAATACTTCTTTTATTATTATTATAAAAGTAGATAGTAATTAGATTTCTTAAGAGCGTTTGTTTTTTATCTTATTATATTTAACTTATTTATTAGTAGAATTAATAGCTCTAATCTTTAGTCTTAAAATATTAGCTATAGATAATACTTTCTATTTAAAACTATATAATATAATAGTAGTATGCTATACTAAATAGTCTTATTACTCTCTTTAAAAAGCAATTAAAATCTATACTAATACTGCTAACCCTAGACAACCCTAACCCTAGACAACCCTAACCCTAGACAACCCTAACCCTAGATAACCCTATTCTAAATATCGTAAAGACGTAAGATAATATTAAACTTTAATTTGTTAGTAAGCAAGTAACCGGTAGTACCGGTCTTCCCTAGATTCTAGTTTAGTAAGACCGGTCTATCTATATTTCTATCTAGTAGTACTAGTCTCTTCCTTTATTATATTTTAATAGAACTCTCTTTTATTTTAGAGCTATATAGAGTAGGTATTATATAGATAACTACCTAGGTACCTATCTATTATCTAACCCTTATATCGTATAGACTACTTATATAAACAAACGCGCGATAGAGTAACTAGTCGTCTAGTACTATGTCTAATATATCTCCTATCGTAAAACCTTCTAGGTAGTCTTTATAGAGGTTATATAACTTCGGAATAGGCGGTAGACTAGTTGTTTAGGTATTACGCCTAGAGGAGTCGCGGGACCTCGCTAGCGACGCGGACTAGTAATGTAGTAAGCGATTATAGTCCTTAGCCTAACAAGGTAGACTACTCGATATAGGTAGAGTTCGCTCCTAGTAAGTAGCTAGTATGTCGGTATAGTCTTTAAGTCTAGTTATACTAGTCGAGCTTCTATTATTATAATCCTACTTGTCCTATATATAGCCATTTATAGACAGAAACTACTTAGCTAATACGGCCTACTCCTTCGCTACTTTAGCCTCTCCTTCTTTATTAAGAGTTATTAGTAAATAGCCTAGAAAACTAATATCCCTAATGTAGTAGCCTAGTATAGGTTAAGCGAGCTCTAGTCTAATTATTACTAGACTTACGGGGTTAGGGATATTAGGGTTCTATATCGAGGCTAACTATAATATTTAGCTAGGGCGAATACTATAGAAAGCAATAGCTACAAAGTCTAGTCTACCGCGCGTATAACCCGCTTTAAGATACGCTACTATAGCTACTATATACTTAGCTATATAGGCGATATAGATACTAGTCGGCTAGTCCCTAAGACAATTAATAGCGGCTAAGATATTAGATACCTAGCAGGCAGTAGTAATTAACTTAGTATATAAGTATATAGGTAGACGACCTAGGTCTAACCCGAGTAAGTCGAATAGGTTAATAAGCGCGAGGCTAAGTAGTAGCTATAGTCTATTATAGTCCTAAGGAAGGACTATATCTACGGTTAGAGAGAAGGAACTAGTCTATTAGAGTAGGGCGAGGTACTAGTCTTATAGAGAAGAGTATAGAACAGCTTTAGACTAGTATTAGCGGTCCGAAGGAAAAATAGGAGGTAGTATATTATATAGCACCCTACCTAGAGTATAGAGACTAGTAATATAGTAGCGCTAGCTAAGAGAGAGAGAGAGAGAAAGAGGCTAGACCGCGGGTCGCGTCGCGCGATATTGTTTTATAGTAACCTTATAAATATAAGGCTCGAAGCAGCTAGCGTATAAACTAGGAGTTATAGTTTACTAGTAGTAGGAGGGGGAGAAGGCGGGAAAGATAACTAAAGGGGCTATAGGAGAAGTAGTCGACTAGATAAGGGGAGGGAAAAGGGGTAAGCGGACGGAAGAGATAGGCAGCGTTAAACTGCTATTAGTAGTAAGTTAGAGAGGCGCGTATATATATTTAAAGCGAGTGTTTGTAAAGCTATACTAGCGTTACTATAGAGACTAGCCGCGCGCTACTATATACGAGAGCTAGAGCGGAGTAAGTATATAAAAGACAGAGGAGTATATAAAAGACAAAGACTAGTTGCCTAGTCTAGCAAGTATAGTTAATAGGCTATATAATATGGAATAAATATAGGAAAGCAAAAGCAACTACTAGAGGCATTCCTACTCTAAACCCGTCTACCTATTAAATTAAACTAGTAGAGAAACAATACAAAGTATATACTAATAATAGCCTCTAATAGTAAGTAGTCTTAGAGGCAAGATCCTAATAGATAGACCGCTAGCCTAGTCGACCCTCGCCCCTCTCTTCTCTTATTCGACCCTAGTAATAAGTCGGTATAGTAGTGTCTCCCCTTTAGTAGGCGGTCGACTAGTCGCTTAGGGACGACGTCTAGAGGAGTCGTAGGACTAAGCTAGCGAGGCCGAGTAGCGACGAGAGGGTAAGCGGTTACGCTAGCTAGATAGAACGACCTAACTAGATAGAACGACCTAACTAGTAGGAGTAGGCAAATGTAGTATTAGCTAGTTAAAGCCCGGTACTATAATAAAGGGTTTAGGTATAATATATAGGTTCTATATCGAGGGGCCTAGGCTATCGCCTCGCTCTTAAGTATAGAAAGCGGCGATAGCGAAGTCTAGTCTACTAAGCGCGTTTGCCGACTCGAGGTACTAGACAATATTACGCCTCGCATCGTTATAAAACTAGTAGCGTTAAGTAGTCTATACTAGCAGCGTAAAGCGGCCTACTACTTCTAGGAGACTACGTACCTAGTAAGCTATAGCTTTTAGCTTAGCGTAGGTATAGCGGGTCGGGCGGTATAGGTTAATACCTAGTAGGTCGAACTAGTCTACTAGTATAAGGCTAAGCGGTAGCTCTAAGCTATTAAATTTATAGGGCATAGGCATAATAACGCTAGAATAACTAGTCTACTAGAAGAGGGAGTATAAGGAACTACTTCGACTAGTATTAGTAGTAGTATGTCTCTATTTGTTTAGGGATACTACCTATATACGCCTAAAGGCTAGTAGACTACTATAGTTAGATAAGGGGTAGAGTAAAGAGGATATAGTAAACAGCTAATAACTAGTATTAGCGGGTAGTAGTAGACGAGTATACGTCGGAAGGATAGGTCTATTAATAATATAGTACTACTATTACTTAGGAGATCGGTAATGCGTTATAATATACGATAGTAGAGACACGGCTAGGTTAAGAGGCGGAGAGAGTATGTCGAAGACCGAGCGAGTATATATAAGCTAGGGTATATATAAGTATCTCCCTCTGTCTCTTAGTATCTCCCTCTATCTCTTAATATATCTCCCTCTATCTCTTAGTATCTCTCTCTATACTCGCCCTTATAAGAGATAACGCGAGTATTCTAGAGGTAGGGAAAGTATATAATAGATAACGGGACTAGTCGACCTATATAAGTAAGTATAATTAATACAAAACCTATAGTACATATAGTAAGTATAGGAAAGCAAAACTACCCCTACTATACTATCTAGAACCGGTCTACCCGTACGAATTAACTAAAAAAACAATCTATTAGTAGTATGTCCTCCTATGTCCTCCCTAAACGCAATATAAAAACAAAATAAAAAAAAAGGAAAAAAAACTATAATAGGAATATATAATAAATAGACCGCTTACCTAGTCGCTACCCTTAATACTAGTTATTCTCTAGGGGTAAGTAGGGGTAGTAGTAGTATATCCGCCTCGTTCGATAGGTAGTTAGCTAGTCGCTTAGCGGCGACGCTACGTAGAAGAGGATAGGAGAAGGGGGACCTAGCGAGGCGAGGCTAACTAGCGACGAGGCTACAAGCTATAGCGACTAGCGGACTAACTAGATTAACTAGTTATTTAGGGTAGGGTTCGCTAATAGTAACGACCTAGGGAGCTTATATAAGAGGGAGGTGTACTAGCGGGGGTAGATAAGGGCTTTAGGCTACTAGTTAAGGGTACTAGCGTAGGGGACTTAGGCGGGTACCGAAAGAAGGGGTTACTAATAAAAGCGCCCTAGCTAAACCGGCCGCCTAGTACGAAGTTATTAGAGGTTATAGATTTAGGTACCGATAGTAACTAGTCGTATATAGGGCTTAGGCCTATTCCGGGCGAGAACTCTAGTATACAGATTAAGAGTAACTAATTCGGTATAGGTACTATAACCTTAGTCCAAATGCGTAAGGGGCAAGCGACATAAGGATTCTAGGTCGAGTATAAGTTATAGTCGTTAGCGGAGTATAACTAGTCGCTATAGCCGCGCTATATAGTATAGAAGGTATTAATAACAAAGTCTAGTCTACTAAACGCGTAAGCGGCCTATAGGTACTATACTATAGCCTCCCTATCGCTAGGCCTATATAGGACCTCCGCTATTAGTAGTACCGTATAGGTCCTTATCGTAGATAGGAGACTAGTAATATAGCGGGCTATCTATAGTAGCTCCTCGTAGGTATAGCGGGTCGGCTAGTATAGGTCTATACTAAGTAGGTCGAACTAGTCGATTAAGACAAGGGCGAGTAGTTTCTCTAGTCTACTAATATAAGGAAGTATGTTTGTATTAGATAGACTAGTCTAGTAGGGAGACTAAAAGGAGAGAGAGATAGATAAGGCGGGGAGGCGAGGGAAATAGCTTAAGACTAGTGTTAGTAGTAGTAGTAAGTCTCGGTTAGTTAATAGCGCCTACCTATATATACTTAGAAGCTAGTAGACTAGTAGAGAGGATAGGATAGTAATAGGTCGAGCGGATAGGGGGTAGTATATAGGTAAAGAGTATAGTATAGTATAAGTAGTAGGTAGTATATAAGTACGCGTCGAAGAGGAAGGGCGTTTATAGTATATATAATCGTTACCGCGGAGACTAGTCGCGCGCTATTATATACGACAAGAGAGGCGTACCTAGAATTGTATATAATAGGAATTATATATAATAGCGCTATTAAGCTATATAGGGTCCTTCTAGGATATATAGTTAGAGACTCGAAGGGTACTACTAGTTAAGTAGTTATAAGTAAGGTACTAGACCTAAATATAGAAAGGAAGGGATACTAATACTACTAGTTAGGCGGTAGGAGGACATATAAAGCACGAGACTAGATAGAAGAGGTAAGAGACTAGGAACTAGTCGACCTATATAAATAAGTATAATTAAATATAGCTATAAACGTATTAAGTATAGGGTATACTACTTAGAAATAAACACTACCTATATCTAGTCCTCCTATAAAACTTCGCTATACTAGCCGACTAGCTATAGTATAGGTATCTCTTATTATCGTTAGGTAAAAAAAAAAAAAATTAAAAATAGGAAATATAATTAAAAGTAGGAAGTAGTATTAGGCTAACTAGTTAGCTAGACTAGTTAAGCAATAGGTAGTATATAGAGGAGACTAATTAACTATAGAGGCTAAACTAGCTACCTAGGTTGTCTAAGCTACTATAGGGACGTAGCTTATAGATACTAGTCCTACTAGTATTATCGTTATCGTCGTCCTTCTTAGGCTTATAGCTAGGTAGACAGTTGCTATAACTAGTAGAGCTAGAGTTAGACTAGACTAGTAAGGCGGAGCGGCGGGACAACGAGTACTTAGCCTAGGTAGTAGTCGGCTAGTTATCGGCGCGCTAGATCGAGAAGGCGCGTAACTCCTCCTAGGTAGTACTAGCGAACTAGCTAAGGAAGACGCTGCTACGTTTAGTAATATTAGTAAAGCTAATAGAGTTACTAGCCCTAGCGCTAGCTAGGCGTTACCTAGCAAGGTTATAGCTAGTAACCTAGTACTATAGGCGCTAGCGGTTATCGACCCCTATAGTTACTATATATACTAGTAGGCTAGTCGGGTTGTTATTAGCGTCGACAACTAGGATAGCGGCGATAGTAATCTAGCGACTAACGCAATTGCTAGAGAGGGTCGTTAGCTCCCTTAAGGTCTAGCTATAAGCGCTATAGCGAGTAGCGGTAGTACTAGCTAATATAGAGGTAGGCTATAAGGTACTAGTACTAGATATATAGCGGCTAGCGGTACTAGTATACGTAGGGGTAGACTATAAGGTATAGGTACTAGAGGTATAGCGACTAGTCGACCTACTAGCTAGTATAAAAGGTAAGGGCGTAGGAGTAGGTAGGGTATACTAATATTAGCTAGTTCTACTAGAGGTCGAGGGGGTACGCTAACAATATCTAGACGTACTAGAGGTACTAGTCTACCCGTAGTTAAAGCCTATAAAGGGGTTATAACTAGCGGGCCTATACGCCTACTATAGTAGTAGTAGGTTAGGGGTACTAGCGGGAGGGGCGTAGTAGCGCCGCTACTAGTAACTAGTTAGTAGCGGGACGTAGAAGTCGGGATCTATCTCCTTAGGTACGTCGCTAGGGTAGTTAGTAGAAGAGGACTTACTAGGGCGACTAGTCGCGCCGCTAGGGCTAGAGGAGGAGGTAGTACTACTAGTTATACTACTAGGGCCGTAGGAGGAGGTAGTACTACTAGTCGTACTACTAGGGCTATAGGAGAAAGTAGTACTACTAGTCGTAGAGCGTCGGTAGTTAGTATTAGTATTAGTACTAGTCCTACTAGTCGACTAGAACTAGGGCTCTAGGTAGTTCCTACGCGCGAACTAGTCCTAGCCGACGTCGTCCTTATTCTACTAGTATACCTAGGTATTATTACAACATATAAAGTTGTCGAACTAGTCTAACCGCTCCTACTAGCGCTACGCGTATTTCTCGTAGGCCTAATCCTACTTAGGGTTAACTAGTAGTACCGGTTACTAGGTAGCTAGTAGTACCTCGTTATTGTCGCTATTGTCGCTTCTAGTTAGGTCGCGGACGCGCGGGTATAAGCGGGTAGTTAGCACGCGACAACTAGTCTCCTAGCTAGGGACAGGTTAGTATAGCTTAGGGGACTCGATAGTAGTAGTTACTAGACTAGGGTTCTAGGTCGACTAGGAGGGTAGTAAACTAGCTAGTATAGTATAGAAGGCATTAATAGCGTGCTACTTATCCTCTAGTCTATTAGTATTAAGGTATTCTAGTATACTAGTTGTATAAATAGCCTAGTATAGTAGCCGGCTAGCTAGTATATAGCCGACGAGGCGGTCTATATATAGGAGCCTAGCGATCTAGTATACCTAGCGGTATAGCTAGCTATAGCTCTACTAGTCTTAGGTCGAGTCGACGCCTAGGAGATCGAACTAGTCGATGCCTTAGAGCGCTATTAGGATCTTGCGGCCCTTACTTCTAGCGCCTAGGAATAGTATAGTAACTAGTCGACTAGTACGGCTAAAGGGGCGAGACGGGAGGTACGGTGTCTACTTAACTAGTATTAGCGATATCTCTTTCTCTTGTAGCCTTATAAGCTAGCCCTTAACTAGGCGTGTAATGTCCTTCTCTTTCTAGGGGTCTATAGAGTATAGCTCGCTTTACTAGTCGCGTTGTAGACTTAGCGGGGGGTGTGTCTTACTATCTATTCGGTAGCGCTAGTAATATAGTCGCGCGACTAGTTTATAGGAGAGGAGGGTAAGGAGACTACTTAGGCGGTAATAGTACTAACGAGGGTATCGAGGTACTACTAGTAAGGGCGGTCTCTATATAAAAGAACGCGTAAAGGAAGCAAAAAGTAGAGGGGTAAATAGGGAAACAAACTAGCTAGCCGGTACGTTAACGCTATATAGACTAGTCGCTTACCTAGGGGCCTAAGGCTCGAACGCTATATTTATATATATAGGAGACGCGACTAATATAAACTTTTTCTTACTCTTGTCTAGCCTAGTTAGTTACTAGCGCGTCGACTAGTAGAAACAGGAGGATAGTAGAGATAGTAGGCGCGTTCGATACTATAGATTATAGACTATCTACTATATATATACACGGACTAGTCGAGCCTAGTAGAGCCAATTATCTTACAAGTAGGTAGAGTAGTCGAGGGCGCCTTTAATAACTATATAGTTTAGTATTCTTTCGCGTAAGGGAGGCCTATTAAGTTAGAGAGAGAAGGTTTCTAAGGGACACCTAGTCGTATTAGCTACCTACATTTAAGAATACTAGGTCCTAACTTATCTAGAGGGTAAATAGGGATAGATAGGTAGGATAGGATAGTAAGAAGGAAGGGGGGAAAAATAACAATAGTCTAGAGATAATCTATATTATAGAGAAGGGAGAGAAGTATATTTATCTATAGGACGCGAGGTTAGTTTAGGCTTGCTTACTTATCCTACTAAGTATACTAGACTAGCCGCTTAGTACTACGGCTAGTAAGGCTATTAGAGCTACTAGTAGCTACTATATAGCCGATTTAGGTAAAGACTAGCTAGCTTACCTATTATTATAGCGCTATTATAAGACGCCTATCTTCTAGCTAGAGTAGTAGTACCTTTTTTCTTATTCTTTTTTCTTTCCCTTTTAGCGAAGAGGGATTTCTATTTTATAGTCTCTAGGAAGGTTACGCTACGAGACTAAGAATTAGGGAATAAGTACGTCGACTAGTAGGCCAATTAGGAGAGGGACAACTATATTAGTTATTAGACTATCTACTACAAACTATATATAGACTAACCTAACTATATACCTCTAGTCTACCGACTAATAAACATTGCTCTACCGGCTAAAGTTAATAGCGTAGGTATCTTATTATAAAAAAAAGTAAGAGAGGGACTAGTCGACTACTATAGCGAGACTACCTATAGTAGGTTAGAGGCTAGGCCTCGTTATTATCGACTAGGAAACTGCTAGGCATTAAGAAGTTGGCACTACTAGGCGAGGGAGGTAGGTAGTCGTCGCTATTACTAGTCTCTAAGTAGCTACTAGAGCTAGGAGAACTAGTATTACTAGGCGACGTAGCGCTAGTCGTAGCGGGCATAGGAGAGTTATAGGGCGGTAGTAGACTAGTATTGTCTAGGGAGAGGGAAGAGGCGGGTAAGATAGCGCTAGTAGTACTAAGTAGGGGGGAGTTAGTAGGCGGTAGCGGACCGGTCTCGCCTAGAGAGGGAGACGAGGCGGATAGAAGAGAGCAAACTAGTAATATAGAGTAGCGATAGGTAGTATAGTTAGAGAGAGGCGTATAGTTATACTTATAGTAGGATACTAAGGGAGTACCAACTAGCGTAGCTAGCCTACTAGGTAAGGTAGCATAACTAGCGGCGTAGCGTATAGCGTAGGTATTAAAGGGGTTAATAGTAGTAAAGAGATAGTAGCCGCCTAGCCTACGCGTAGTATAACCTATAGTCGGACGACTAGTTAGCCGATAGGCTAGTCTAGTACCTACTATAACGACGTCCTTATTATTATTATCGTCTACTAGGTTAATAATTAGTATAGTGTTAGTTAAGTCGATAACCTCTAAGTACTAAGCGCTAAGGCTAGTAGCGCGTGTAGTAGTCGTAGCGGCTATAGGACTAGTACTATAGACGCCCGTTATAGATAAGGAGGACCTACTAGTAGAGGTAGTAGTCGAGGCGGGAGTAGTAGTCGACGCGGCTAGGGTACTAGTTATAGTAGTAGAGAGAGGGTAGAAGACCTCTAGTATTACTAGGGTAGTACCTAGGAGCTATAGGTTCTAGGTAGACTAGTAGTCTAGCGGGGTAGGCTTAGGGAAGTAGAACCTAGCCTAGGCTATATCTAGCTAGCCGATGCGGCGGGCGTCTTCGAAGTAGTTATATAGGGTAGTAGCCTACGCAATATTGTAGAGGACTAGTACGACTAGTAAGTAAGCGGCTATATAATCTAGATATAGAAGACGGGTTAAGTGGCGCGCCTTCTAGTATAGCTCTTCGAAGGTTAGCTTAGGACTATTAGAACTAGTATATAGGATACTAAGGAGGTCGAACTAGTCGACCCTATCTAGGACTATTAGGCGATAGAGGCTAAAGTAGTCTTTCTATATTAGCATAGTAGCTAGGAGACTAGTATAGTATTAGTAGTAAGGGAGAGGACGCTACTCGACTAGTTATTAGTACATGTTTTAAGATATAGGGGCTAGTACTCGACTAGGCGTATTACCTCCTTCTCTTTCTACTTTCTAGGGATATATATAGGGCTCGGCTAGCTTTACTAGTCGCGTCTTAGACTCGGGTAAGGGGTGTCTTATAGTCTATTTAGCGGCGCCGGTAGTATAGTCGCGCGATTAGTATATAGAAGAGAGGGAGAAGGCTACTCGAGCAGTAATAGTACTAATAAAGCTAAAGGGGTAGTGCTAGTAGGGGCGGTCTCTATATAAAAGAATATATAAAGGAAGTAGACACGAAGCGGAGGGACAAACATAACAATAAACTAGGCGGCTAGTATATTAACGCCGTATAGACTAGTCTCTTACCTAGGGGCCTAAGGCTCGAGTACTATAATTATATACGCTAGAGACGCGACTAATATAGAAGTTTTCTTACTTAACCTTACGTTAACTAGTATAAATCTAGTATAGCTACTATTCGAAGCGGGGGGACCCTAGATATCGCGGATATATTCTTAGGTATAGATTATAGACTATCTACTCTATATATGTACGTACTAGCTAAGTCTAGCGAAGCCGCTCGTATTATAAGCTAGTAGAGTAGTCGAGGGTGCTTTAGTCGCGATAGGTTCTAGTATATAGCTTCTTTAGTATTAGGTAGCGTAGGATAGGGGGACATTCTAAGGGACACCTATTTGTGTTAGCTATCTGTCGGTACTAGTTCTCGGTCTAAACTTATTAGTAGGGGTATTCTAGCCTAGAGACCTAAGGCAGGTACTATAGGTTCTAAGTAGGATTATATATAGTAGACAACTAGTATTATATAGGTAGGGAGGTTTCTTAGTAGAAGGTAATATCCTATTAAGCTCGCTTACTTAGCCGCTTAAGCGCGCTATACTAGCCGCTAGTTCTTAGAGCTAGGGGTAGCGTCTAGGAGTTAGTAGGCGTATTTGTAACGACAAAAGAGAAAGGTACTATACCTAGTAGGCCTAACTAGTAAACCTATTAAGGGAGGTAGGACTATATTAGCTATAGCGTAATCTACTACAAGACTATATATATAGACTAACCTAACCCTAAACCTCTAGTCTACTAACTAAAAAAACGTCGCTCTACTAGCTAGGGGTAACGGCATAGGTATCTTATTATAAAAAAAGCAGGATAGGGACTAGTCTACTACAATTACGGGACCGCCTACTATAGTTGTATTGCTAGGCTTAGAAGATAGTCTCGGCGTCGTCGTCTAGGAAGCTACTAGGGATATAAAGGATAGGCGAACTAGGCAATAGGGCCTAGTAGTCGTTAGCCTCGTTAGTGTCTAGCTAGCTAATTAGGTTACGAGGGCCGCTTGTACTACTTGTAGTAGTCGAGATAGAGTAGATAGGCTCGGGGGAGTTAGTAGGCGTAGGAGAGAGGACTAGTAATACTAAGCGACAATAGGTATACTAGTCGAGAGAGAGGGTACAGTAGCGCTTATAGTATAGTAGCGATAAGGTATAGACTAGTATACTAGTCTTAGCGTCCTCTATAACTATATCCTTATCCCCTATAAGGCTAGTAGGCGGTAGTACTATATCTAGGGGCTAGAGGACCTCGGGCGTAGCGAGTATAGTACCTAGGAGCTATAGGTTCTATATCGACTAGTACTCTAGCAAATAGGGCTAATATATATAGAAGAAGAACATAGCGTTACTTATATACTCTAGGCCTATACGACGGACATTATTAAAGAAATAGTATAGGGCAATAGCCTACCCGAAGTTATATAGGACTAGTCCGACTAGTAGGTAAGCAATCGAGCGGTCTAGATATAGGAGGAATATTAAGCGGCGCGCTAGCTCGTGTAGCCTATTAAATATATAGTAAGGAGGCGTTAGCGGGATGCCGAGGAGGTTAAACTAGTTAACTATATCGAGGGTACGTAGGCGCGTAAAGCTAAGCTACTCTTGCTATATCGATATAATCGCTAAACGACTAGTACAATAGTAGTAGTAGAGGAAAAGGACGGCCTACTCGACTAGTCGTTAGTCTATGTTTAGATATAAGATGTTACGGTACTAGAAGGAATACGGGCTCGCTAGTCGCGTTCCTAATTAGCCTAACTTACTATAGCCTAGTAGTCCTAGTATAAATGCTACTAGTACACGCGCGACTAGTATAGTAATAGTAATAGAAGCGTTAAGAGGAAGAGGAGACACTAGTAGTACGGCTATAGTAGAAGTTGTAGTAGTAGTAGTAGACTAGTCGATAGTATATAAAAACAAATAGCCTCGGGCGACTATATAGTAGGGAGTCGCTAAAGCACGTACTAGTAACGTACCTAGAAGTCTACGCGTACATTTTATAGTACCTCTTCTAGGCTAGCTAGTCGGCTAGTATGCCCTTTGCCTAATAAATCTCGCATCGACTAGTAGTAGCGGTAACGAATAGTTATTAAACTATTAGAGGATCTACTAGGTAGTCTATATAGGGAGAGACAGGTTAGCCGGCCTCGTTACGTATACTATTCTCCTAGCTATAAATGTTAAGATAGGAAGCTTCTATTAAGGGAGGTAGACTAGAGTCTAGGTTATATATATCTATATATAATGTTCTTTCTATATATAGCTTCGGAGGGGCAATAGAGGAAGAGGACCGCTATATCTCTATAATAGGAAGATCTAGGGCTCGGAGGACTAGTCGACGGCTATAGATCGACGTAGGAATAGTATTATTTACATTCGATCGAAGGGGGAATAAGTAGGTAATATATCTATAAGGTAGGAGGAAGGGAGGGTATATAGTTAGGGGGTAAGGTACTCGGGTTAGGGACTAGCGTATAGTCTTTATAGAAGAGACGGGTATCCCTAGCGTACCTAGCTAACTAGCGAGCCGCTCTATATAAGATTTGCGACACTACTAAAATAGCTCCCTCCGTAAAGATAGTATAGAGAGGGGAGAATAAAATATAACGCTATTTAAGTATATATACTACTACATCTATAAAAGAGGGCTATTACGGGACTAGTAGACTACTTACTTATACAACCCTCTCCTATCTCTCTACGGTTTAGCGAGTTTCCTCTAGCGTAGTATTAAGGACTAGCTAGATCTCTAGCCCGAATCGAGAGCCGCTTACGAGGTATAGCTTTTGCGTAAAGATTCGAGGTAGGTAGTCTTCGGTAGTACTACCTAGCCTACTATAAAGAAACTCCTATTAAACGTCGGTCGGCTAGTCGACTTTACGCTAGTTAGTCGGTTAGATAGCGATCTACTAGAGGGTATATCCCTCTAGGTATCGTTCGGCTTATAGGCGCTTAGATATATTCTTTAGGACCTTTATAGCCTAGTATAGCTTGTTACTCTTATAATATAGCAAGATAGTAACGTAGCTATATCTGTTTATAATAGTTCTAAGCTACGATAACTAGAACTGCGCCCTGTCCTTATCTAGGATAGTCTTAATCTAGGTATAGTAGTACTAGGTCTAACGGCGCTACTTAGTCTTATCCTAGTTCTTTCGGTAGAAACTATTATCCTAAGAAAAGAGTAGTCTAGCACGTATGTCCTAGGTATTTAAGAATTAGCTAAATCCCTTAAGGATATTAGAATTACCTCTGCCTCCGCAGGGCTTAGATATAAGAGGTAGTTTGCTAGTAGACTAGTAGATAAGCTTATAGCTAAGTCTAAACTAGCTATACCGCTCTTCGAGTATTATATTAGGGCGAGAAAGATAGGGTAGTCGGTACTTTCTATAGCGAGAATCGCTACCTACAAGTTTATTAAGGATATAATAGGTATATCGGAAGTAGTAGAGCTAGGTAAAAATATTGTATATACGAAGACGTGCGGGTCTCTTAGGCTCTATACTAGTCCTAACTATAGTAGCGAGAGGGGCAACTATAGACGCTATAGTTAACTAGAAGGCCTCTTTAAGATAGCTTATTAGGGAGGCCTAGAGCTAGTATCGAAGAAAGGAGGTAGTATAGGTAGTCTAGCCGACTATATTTAGGGCAAACTAGAGTATATCCTAGTAGAATAGGTCGACTAGTAGCTAGAGCGTATTAAAGCGACACTAGTAGGTCGTAAGGTTAAGCCTACGCTAGTTAAGAGAGAAGGTAGCTAGGTTGCTATTAGTATCGTCGCTTTCTAAGCTACTCTCCTCTTCCCTAATACGCTAGTATATACCCTTCTATAATTAGTAAGGGTATCCTATAGGCCTAGAGTTAGTAGTAAGCTCGAGGACGTCGAAGAGGGCGCTTAGCGTCGTAGTTGCTATCTCCTTATCCTTAGCCGACTATACGAGGCGACTAGCGGTACTAGCTTAACTAGACCTAGAGAGGACGCCGAATATGCTATATAGCTATCGGTTAAGCTACAACTAGATAAATTTAAAGGCATAGTTTAGCTAGAGGATATAGTAAGGGAGGTAGGTACCTTCCTCCCCTACTATACTAGCTAGTATTACTAGTTAGTCGTTTAGTATAGCGGTCTCGAGGAATAGCGTAAGCGAGATCTAGGCTTCGTTACGTACATTAGACCTAATGTTAGCCTTCGAGCGCGTATTAAGACTTTCGTATACGTCTACTATAGTAGCCTTAAAGGCCTATAGATAGCGCTTTTAGCTTAGCGAGCGGCTCTAGCTATAGCGCGACTTATGCTAGAGTTAGTCGATAGTATGCTATAAGTATACGATCTACTAGTAGAGCTAGTCTAAGAAGGCGAGACTAGTCGACTAGCTAGGGGAGGTAAAGAGGTCCTTAGATATAATATAGGACTAGAAGAAGGCGAGACCGCTAGTACGGGCGCTCGACTAAGCGAGGGGGCTTCTACGTATAGTACTAGTATTGGCGGTCCCGTACTATATAAATATAGTAGGCTAGACATCTATTAACTTAGCGAGGGCAAGTAGATAGGTAGACTAGGGGACGACTATATAGTACTCTCTCTTGCCCTCGTTATCGATATAGGCCTTATCCTCCTAGCTAAGGTTATACTAGGTATAGGGCATACTTATATAGTATATGTCGAAGGCCTATTAGAGATAGGAAAGAGTCTTCTAATATAGCTACTCGAACTTTTAACTATAGAGGCGGTTCTTATAGCTATATTTAATAGCAACTAGCTTAACCCTATACTATTTTAGATTACTATCCTTATATAGTAGTTCCTATAACTTCTACTAGAACCGGTAGAGCGGTAGCGAATCCTCCTTACCTATATAATCGAGAGACTAGTTAGGGTCGTTAGGAGGGAGGTTATATCCTAGCTTAACAAACAACCGGTCTCTAGCTTTAGTAGACCGGCGCTACTAGCTAAGTAACCGCTAGAACGTATCGGCAAACGAGTATAGATAGTACTCTAGGATGCGGTATAGAAATATAGCGGTAAGGGCCGGTTAGAGGAACGTATCGACAAAGTATTCCTATTCTATGCGGTTAGGGTAACAACGCTAGTAGACATCTTAGGTAGTAGATCCTTTAGTAGTACTAAGCGGGAGATGTAGGAAGAAAATGTACGTATTAAAGGCCTAACTACTCGTAGACTAGAATAACTAGAGGTACTTATAGCGTCGGGGGTTAATCCTAGTAGGAGTAACGCGAGTATACTAGTCGCTAGTAATAGTCTTAGAAAAGCGGGGATAGTAGAAGACTTCGACCCCTCCGCGGAATACTCCTAGCGATACAAGAGGAAGGATTAATACGTTAATGTCCTAGAAACGTGTCTAGTATACTAGTTGCTCTCTAGTCTAGTATATATAGGACCGCTCGAGAGAGAGCTTTAGAGGCGAACGACTAGGACTAGCGGTTCTAGCGAGGATGCGCTACTATAGTATTGTCTAGAAGACGTTAGGATTAAAGGACGGGAGTTAGTTTTCTAATATAACGAGGCGTAGTATATTACGTATAATAATACTATCCTACTTACCTAGTAGGCCTCGAGTACTATAGATAATAAAGTTGCGTAAGCTTATACCGCTCGACTAGTCTTCCGTAGTACGACTAGAAGAAGAGTAGTTATACCTATAGCTCGTAAACTAGAAGGCCTATACGAGGCAAGCCTTACTATACGGGCTTAGCTAAGGAGGTACTCCCTTATTATTATCTTACTCTTAAACGCCTATATCTAGACTACCTGTCTAGAGTCTATTCTATTAGCGGTAGTTCTGTTATCCTATAACGAGGTCGCTACTCTCGGACTTACTAGGCGTAGAGCTAGCGTTATTATCTAGGTCCTCGCTAAATCGAAGGTAGAGTAGGCGCGCGGGTTGTCGTAGTAGTAAGGGTATCTCTCTATTTCGAGACTAGTCGTCGGGGTTAGTAAACCGTTTATCGCGGTTAGGTAGACTATAGTAGGAGGGAGACTAGTCGTCGGGGTTAGTAGACCGTTTATCGCAGTTAGGGGGATTATATTAGGAGGGAGACCGTTTGTCGCAGTCGGGCAGACTATAGTAGGAGGGAGGCTAGTCGTCGGGGTTAGTAGACTATTCGTCGCGGTTAGGCAGACTATAGTAGGAGGGAGACTAGTCGTTAGGGTTAGTAGACCGTTTGTCGCGGTTAGGCGGACTATAGTAGGAGGGAGACTAGTCGTCGCGGTTAGGTAGACTATAGTAGAAGAGAGAACGGTCGTCGTAGTCGAAGCCTACTATGTAGTAGTACTCTTCTTATATAGTAGGGCTATCGTCGGCGTCTAGTATTACTACCCCTCTATTGTCCTAGCTAAACCTATACTCCTCCGTTAAAGCGCGAGAGCGAGGCATCTCTACCTCTTATATAACCTCTTCTCTTTATATATGCCTTCCCTATATTATCTCCTCTCTACTAACTTTATGTCTACTATAACCTATCGCCTCTACCTAGTATCTTTTATAACTATTACCGTAGACAGGTAGTACTAGTCTTATTCTTCCTTATCGTAGCGTTAACCGTTTAAGGCGGTAGATAAGCGGGTTATTTGTTATATTCTAGGCCCTAGGGAGTCTAACGGGGCTTAGGAGTAGTTAGCTACTAAAACCATCGCTACTAGAACTACTATCGCTACTACTATATTAGTATTAAGTCCTTAGTACCGGGCGGCGTAGTATATTAGGACCGGTAGGATAGTTATATAACGGCTATATTAGCTACGTATTGCGCGGAGGCGCTATAGGGCGGCGACTAGTAGTCGTCGTTATATCGCGACTAGTCGTGTTCTCGGATTACTATTAAATAGCTTTACTAGAAGTACTATCCTATGCCGGTAGTAGTTAACTTAGACTAACCGCTATCTCTAGTACACTCGACTAAGGACTAGTAGTACTAGTCGTACTCTAGTTGCGGGCTACCCGTACCCTCTATCGAGCCTCTCTTTACTATTATGTCTTCCGCTCGCGTACCTAGCGCTTAAAGGTAGCCTACTCCTTCTCTATACGATTAGGTACCTTACTAACTATCTTATAAAGACTAGCTAACTAGTCCCTTTAGCAAAATAGAAAGAGGTAAAGGAAGAAGTAGAAAGGCGAATCGGAGGGGTTAGGACTAGTAGGGGTAGTCTTCCTACGACAGGTAAAGTAAATCTTACTAAGACCCTATAGACTTCGGGACTTAGACAGGCGAGGCAATTCTTGCTAAGACCCTCCCTAAATTCTAGACCCTCGGCCTGCCCCTAACCTAAAGTCCCCCTACGGTAGGTAGCTATATAGAGCTAGTATATTATAAGGTATACTATATATAGAATACTTCCTCTTACCTCTAACTAGAGAGAGGTATAGTACCTAGTAGTAGAGTATTAGGGCTTATTAGGTTATACTAACTACCTATTATAATATTACTATAATTCTATAGTCGGCTAAGTTATTAGTAGCGCTAGTAGAGATATTTGTTAGGTAACTAACTAGGGTCTTAAGTTTATCTAGGTCTTAGGTTATATTAAGCCTTGCCTTTCTATAGCTCTAACTAGTTACTAGTTTATAGAGTTCGCTAGTAAATAGGTCTAGATTATTATTAGCTAGTATAGTAGAAAGTCTACTTATAAACCTCCTAAGCCTTTCTATATAGGTAGCATTCGAGGCGGTAGCTATAAATAGGGGCTAACTCTATATAGTAGGGTAGCTAGAACTAAAGGGTAGCGTAGATTATTACTAGCTTCTAAACCTATAGCTAAGAGGGGAGGGTTATATAAACCTAGGAGTAAGTAGCTAGGCGCTAGGGTTAGTATAGCCCTAGGGGGTAGGAGTTTAAGTATAGGTTACTAGTAGTATTATTAGGTTCGCTAATTAGTAAGTCTTAGAAGTCTACTAGGTACTAGTCCCTAGTAGTACTAGTATACTTGCTATTCGATAGGTAGGTAGTAAGTTATCTAGAGAAGGAAGTTTAAACGCCTAAGTAGTACTACTAGATTAGTAGTCTTCTAGTACGTCCTCTAGGCTAGCTATATTGTCCTCCTAGTTGTCTACTATAGTAAAGGTAGAGTAATCTATATATCTACTAGTAGAGTCTATAAGCTTAGTAATTATAGCGATCTAGTCTTCCCTCGAGACTCCCTAAAAACGAGGCGTGTCTAGTTTATAGTTATCGAAGAGGTCGTATAATCTAACTTAGTAGTCGTACTTAGCTTAGGTAAGGTTATTAAAGATAATATAGAGGAGAGTACTAATATTAGGTAGGGTATCGACCTAGCCTAGGTCTAGTTTATAGGCGTAGTCTAGCTAGAGGCGAGACGCCTTCTAGTTTTTATACTTCCGCTTAACTAGTAGTTAGTAGGCCTATTCCTTCTTAACTAAGGGGTCGGTAGACTTATTAATGTAGTTAGTATTTATATTCTTTTTAGCGATTAAGTATACCTACTTATAGACCTTAGTTAGATATAGTAGGCTTTTAGCCTTAAGTTAGATAGTAGTATCTATTATCTAGTAGTCGAAATCTTTCCTATTAGAGGAAACTTAATACTAGTTTTAGAAGAAGATATATGCCTTATAATAGCTAAGTTACTAGATAAAGCATTTAGAGTTATTATTAGAGTTAGCGGTAACTATAGGTCGGTAAGCTATTATCGATATTATAATTCTAAAGTAGGCGAACTAGTAGCGTTTGTTGTCTAGTATAAGTAGCGCGTTGTCCTCTTTCTTAGCCACCTTTTTCTTCTACCTAGTTTAGTATAGGGGGTTATCTATTCCCCTACTACGCCCTCTAGCTCGCTTCTTTACTATAGTTAATAGCGAGGCTAATAGTTTAGGTACTAGTCTATAGTAGGAGTTAGTATATACGAAGTTAGTAGTATCTAAGAACTTATATCTAGCGATAGACTACTCGATAAGTCTCTAGTAGTTAAGTAATAGGGCGAAATTCTTATTATAGTTTAGCTAGGTAGGTACTAGTTATATAAAGGTTAGGATAGTAGCTAGATAGTAGCGCTTATAGTAAGCGTCTAAAGTAAATAAGTAGTCTTCTAAAGACACAATATTACTAACGTAGATTTCGCTATTAACTAGTATCTTTAGCTTAGGTAGCTATAAGGCGTTATTATAGTTTTAGGCAATTTAGAAGATAATATCTACTTCCTTATTCCTACGCTAACTTAGTAGTTTACGCGGTTTATAGAGGTACTTAATTAGAAGGTTATAGAGGTATAAGTAGATTTCGAAAGATATAAGTTAGCTACCGAAGTTAGCTTAACAGCTAGCTATAAAGGTAGTTTATATATATATCTAGAGAAGGAGGAAGTATATAGCTAAGTACTACTAACTAAGGGGTAGTATTTAAGTATACCCTTAAGTTTATAGGTAGTTATTATAGATTCGCGTTATAGAGTTATATAGAAAGGGTATTATATAAAAGTAATCTTTAGGCTATAGTAGTAAAAGATATAGCTAGTACTTAGTAGGGTTTATATACTATTATTATAGTATAATATATAGCGCGGAGTATATAGTCCCTACTATCTACTATATAATATTTACATAATAGGCTAGGGCTAGTAGTAACGTAGGTAGCGAGTTATTACTTAACTAGTTAACGTTACTACTATAGGGTTAGCCTTACCCTATAGGTAGTCGTCTTTTAGGTAGCGTATATTATAGTCTATAATTAAGTCTAGTACGTTAGCGAGGTCGTTTTTATTATACTACCTAGAGGAGTTAGTACTATAGCCTTTCTACTTAACTAGGTACTAGGTAACATTATAGCTATAGCGAGTAACTATATATCTAGAAAGTAAGGTCTCTACTTCGTACTTACTAGAGTTGTCGTTGTATATAGTTATAGTACTAGGTTCCCTATTAGCTATATAGCTATAGGGGTCTTCGCTATTAGGGTACGGTTCTAGTTAGCTAATACTAACTATAGGGTAAATATAGGAGTCGGCTAGTAGGCCCTCGAGCTTAACTACTAAATAGCTAACCTATCTTTTTACTATATAAGGGCCTATTCTCTAGTTTAAAAGCTTTAGAGGAAGGTAGGAATATACCTTATAGCTATACTAGAGTCGAAGGAATACCTATTAGCCCTCTCGGAAGGTTATAGGCTTATACTTAGAGTTATAGTAGAGTTTTATTACTAACTCTACAAATACTATAGACTCCTATATATAGAGCTAGTTATATTTATAGAGAGTAGTAAACTCCCTAGGAGCTTACTCTACGAGGTAGTCTACTATATCTAGGTTTATATAGAATCTATAGAGTAGGTCGTTTAGTAATAGCTTCGTTACTTAGTTAGTAGAGTTATTAAGGGTACTTTAAAGGTAGGGTAGGGCTTCCGTCTAGTCGGCGTTAGGGTTAGTAGTAACAAAGTAGCGTAACCTAATCTCGATAGTTTAGTTAGTCTATTTAGACTACTCGTTAGTTTAGAGGTAGTATACTATAGACGCTAATAGTTTTATACCTAAAGTTATAAAGATAGTTTTCTAGAAGTTAGATATAAAAACTAGCCTATAGTTAGTTATTATAACTACTAGGAGCCTCTAGTTATAGAGTTGTAGGTATTAGATAACTATAACTACCTATTAGTTAGCGGACTATGCCTCCGACCCTAGTACTAGGATAATTACCTTTAAGAATTTGTAGATAAGTAATACTAGTACGTTGTAGCTATTAGTAATAGGGAGTTTAACAACAAAATCTATAGTAACTATTATAAATAGAACCTACGTAGCTAATATAGGGTAGAGTTCGCTATATAGAGTATAGCGCTTTGTCTAATTTACTATATAATCTAGATAGTATATAATATAACTATAGAGTTTCTTTACTATATTATAGATATAGATTAAGGTAGCTAGGCAGGTAGTAGTACAATAGTAGCCCTAATAAAATTAGTAGTTATACGCGAGGTAAAAAACCTCGTAGGCTATAGTATCTAGTATATAGAGTCGGTAGTAGCTATCCCTCTTATCTATATAGAAAAGTAGACTATCGTATTAAAAGAAGTAGAGACTAAGAGGGTTATTCTATTTAGAGTCGGCGTCTAGTACTAGGGGAGTATAAAGCTAGGGGGCTAGAGGTAGACTAAAGACTAGTCGCCTATTAATAAAAGACTATAATACTAGCGTAGGTTCTAATAGTCTATTTTCTAAGGTATAGTACTTAGCTTTATAGTCTATTGCCTATTATATAGTTAACTAGTAACTATCTCGCTAGTATTTAGTCTTTAGTCGTGCCTTAAAGTTATTATTAAGCTAGACTAGTATTACCGAGAAGGCAAAAGTATAGAGGGCGTCGACTTCCTAAAAGTCCCCTAGGAGGTTGTCGAGAGTACTCTTAGTTAGTATAGGGGTAGCTATTGTCTCTAGATAGTAGCTAATCTAGTTAGGGACGAGATAGTACTAACTACTATAGTAAAACTACCTTATATCGAACTAAGATATATATAGTCTACCTTATATAAGCTAGAGGTTAGCCTTATCTATAGAGAAAGTTATTAATTTAACCTAGTTTGCTATAGCGAGGAGCGCGATATAGTTAGTAAAAAGGTATAGCTACTTAGAGTTCGCTATAACTAAGTAGCGGACCTTCTATAATAACTATATAATATAAGCTATCTCGAGCTCTATAGGCTAGTAGTTCCTTTTAGCCTATAATAGACGCTTGCTTAAGAAGAGGATTAGCTATATCTTAGTATATAGAAATAGCTAAGCCTTATTATCGACTAGGATAGGGTCGGGGTTACCCGCTATATAGTATAGGATAACTCTATATCTCTACTCCTTAGAGGCGTTAGTATCGAGGTATAGTCGCTAGTTAGGATTATAGTATACTAAGAATATCGGTTTAGCGAAAGCTACCTAAAGGTTATTATATACTATATAGCCTAAGGGGTTATCTAGGACGTAGGTCTATAGGGCGTACCTAGTCCTTTAGTTTCTAGCCTTTAGAGCATCCTTAAGTAGCTTAGTTTTCTTGTCTTCGAATAGGCTAGCGATCTAAGCGTAATATAGAATTATATAGCGTAGATATCTAGTTAATCTAATATAGTACTCTAGTTTCTAAAGGTTTATAGGGAACTAGAGGTCGAGGATTGCCTTAATTTTGTCGTTATAGGTTACTAGTCTAAAACTATTAACCCTTTAACTAAGGAGGGTAACTATTAGGAATCCTATATAGGATTTCTTTAGGGATAGACTAATGTTATAGTTGTCTAGGTACGTAAAAACCGCTTCTAGATAGTTAAGGTATTATAGTTAGCCTTTCGACTATATAATAATATCGTCGATATAGTAGTAGTAATACTTATAGTAGTCGCTTAAAAGCCTATCTAGCTAGCGTTAAACGTACTAGATAGAGTTATAGTAGCCTATAATTGCGACGTTTAGGTACTCTTAGCCTTAGTACGAGTTAATAGTAAACTTCTCTTAGTCGTCTAGGTAAACTCCCTATTAGTAGAAGAAACTAATAGTATCGACTATAGTTATTTCTATAGCCTTATACAACTATATTAGAATATTGCCCTAGTCGGGGACAAGGTATAAATCCTTAATTAAGATATAGTTAAGGCTATAGAGGTTAACTACTACTCGGGCCTTTTTATACTATTTGCCCTTCTTATCTCGCAACTAGTAGTAGATAACAAAGGCGGGGGCGCTAAACCTAGTATACTTACGTAACTAGTTAGCTTTTCCTTTAATATAGAGGTTGTCGAGGACTTTATTAATAAGTACCTTCTCCTTATCGCTAGTATAGAATAGGTAGGTCGACAACCTAGTATTGTCTTTCTAGTTATCTTAGAGGGGTAGGTATATATATTCTAATTCTAGGATGTCGACTAGCTAGCCCTTGTCTATAAATAGGTTTCTAAACTAATTTAATAGCTCTACGTAGAGTAGTATAGTAGTATTATTACTATAGACTATAATACTATTAGGAAGTATAGTTTCTAGGGCGGACTATAGTTTTAGTATAAACTTATTTGCCTTGTCTTAAGTAAGCGTAGCAAGCCTATAGTCGTCTACTCCTAGTATATAGTAGCCCTCGTTATAGTTACTAGTTAGCTTACCTAGCTTAGTCTATATATAGATAGTATATAGAGAGTTACTATTATTCTAGACATAGATATAGCTAGCTAAAGCGTTAACTATATAGGCGTAGGCGCTTAAGTCCGCTATAGCTATACCTAGTTAACTACGTAGCTAGAGGGCGCGAGAAATAAACTTATAGTCGCTATAGTCTAAGAGGGGAGGGATACTACTAATAGAGATAGGTACTAGGCAAACTATATACATAGGGATAATAACCTTTGTTATAGTATAGACTATACGGGTTATAGTTAGTTAATAATAAATGCGAACTAGAGCCTATAGCGCCTAGCCTTTAAAGATATAACTAGTAAAGGTAGCGAATCGACTAGGGATGTCTATAAATACACCCTCGGCTCCTAAGATATCTATTCCTAGTAGGATTAGCGGCTTTAAACTATTAACTAGGTAGAGTTCGCGGTAGATAAGTACTATAGTCTACTTACTATAGACCTCTATAGGAATCTATAGTAGAAGGACTATATACTAGTAGCTATTGTAGGCGTTAGTTCCTAGTCTATAGACTATTATAGGACGCGGTAGCGTCTTTATTATAGTTTCTAGGGCATAGGACAAGAGCTAACTATAGTTAATAATTAATATTAAGTAGCCTATATCGACATATATCTAGTAGGAATTGCTACCTAGCGCTAACCTAACTTCTATCTCTATAAATTGCTAACCGCAGAACCTATAGCCTAGCTTTGCGGCTAGTACTATAGTAGATTATATAACTAGCGGAACCTTAATAGTAGGGGCTAGCGTAGTTTGCTAGACCTATTTCTAGTACTTAGATACCTACCCTAGGCTATTATAGTAAGCTAGAAGATGCTTATAGAGAGTATTACTACTACTAAATCGCTTAGAGTAGACTTTATAATAGAAGAGGAGGTCGTCTCTAGTTACTAGTTAGATACTAGTAACTAGAGTAGGTTTAGAGGACTTCTAAGCGGTAGCGTTTAGTATAAATAGTTTTAGTAGTACTACTCTTTCGAACTAACTATAGACCTCTAGGTAACCTATATCTACCTCGTTATTATCGTTAGCTAATAAGGGCGAGTCGTTAGTTAAGCCTAAGGGGAAGTAGTCGCCTAGATTATAGTTATTATCCTCTATAGAAGTAGTATAGTTAGCGCCGCGGTAGTTATTATTACGCTGTAGTCGCTAGCGTCTCTCTCTATCCTTCTAGTCCTTATTAGAAGTAGACCCTCTTAAGTTGCCTTAGGTTATTACTAGTTACTATAGCGGAACTACTATTAGAATAGTTAGCTTCCTAGTATCTTTTAAGTAGTTGTCTTAATAGGTATAAGGTTAATCTCGGTTAGTAGGCTACTAGTAGTAGTTAGTAGTATTGCGTCTACTACCCCTAGTATTAGGGCGACTAGGCTTAGGATAGTAGTTATAACAATTAAAGTTGTTACTATCTATCCTATAGGATTAATACCTATAGTTAGCGTAGAGGCTAAGCTAATTAGTATAGTAAGCTTCTAGGTTAGCAATAAACTCTTTAACTATAGTATACTAGTCTAGTTTTTAGATAACGTTCTAAAAGTAGAGGTCTATCTATCTATAGGCTATTATAAGCTAGGTAGTTATATTCTTAATACTAGCTTTAGTAGTATAGCGAACTATACTTAGAACATATTAGAATAGGTATTTACTATTATAGAGGTCGTCGACTATAAAGGTTTCCTTTTCGATATTTTACTAGGTATTATTATTATTAGTCTTAAACTTCTAGTAGATAGCTATCTCCTAATAGTCGACTCTATAGCTACCTATTAGCTAGCTTTAGTCCCTCTTAGTAAGCTATTTAAGGTACTAGGCGGCTATATACCCCCTTAGGTACTTTTAGAGGTTACTATAGACGACTATAGCCTCTATAGAGTTAAGTTCGTTTTTAAACGCTCGAATAAATATAAGGGGATACCTATAATAGGTCTTCTAGTTCTTTTTAACGATATTACCTAAAGGATATTTGTCGAGAGGCAAGAGTTTATCGAAGAACCTAATGTCTTCTAGTCTAAATCTAGTATTTAGCCTTTAAAAGTAGTAACTATTGTCCTCGTTATTATCTATAGTTATTAAGTAGTCTACACTACGAGGGTAGTAGCTATAAAGGGAAGGGGAAGGTTACTATCTACTAGCTCGGAATACTAGAGGGATATAGTCGTTATCGTTATTATTATAGTCTAGTTAGCGGGAGTAACGACTAATAGGCGATAGCTAATAGTCGTACTATAAGTTATTAGGCTCTAGTAGATTAGCTCGATAAAGGCGTTCCTACCTCTTAGAGTCTATATCTATAGTAATATATTGTTAGCGTGCTCTCTCTACTACTTTACATACTACTTTAGTTACTATAGAGGTTATAATAGTATTAAACTTTGCCCTTAGTTAGGTATATTAGGCTAGTATAAAGTTATCGGATAACTAGCGAGGATTCGAGCGACTATATAGAAAAGGATAGCGCCTAATATAGTTATTAAAGTTATTCGATTCCTTATCTATCCTAGATAGATAGACCTTTCTAGTAGACCTAGAGTTCTTTATAGCTAACTACTAGCTACGTACTACTAGCTCTAGTTCTAGGGGGTAGAAGGTAGGCCTAAGTAGATCTATTCTATAGCTATAGAGGTAGCTAAAGGGGTAGAGTTAGAGTCTATATACTATTTGCCCTTACCCTTATCTATTAGCTTAGGGTCGTTGTACATACTAGTATATATTTTATACTAGTTAGCGAAATCTAAGGTTAAATATAGCTAACTAGCTATATTTATAATAGTTTTAACTACTATATTAATAGCTAACTTACCTTCGATATCCTATTCTATAGGGTATCCCTTACTAGCGTTAAGGGAGAGGCTAGCTCGCGTATAGACTCTAATAGAGTCCGAAACCTATAGGGGCTAGTACTATTAGGGAGCTTCCTAGTAGTTAGTAATAAAGTATACTAGTACTAGTATAGGACAATTTATATTACTTATATTAATCCTACGAGGTAGAGTATTAGTATTATAGTATACTACTAGCTTATAGGCGACCTTTATAGTATTTGTTATTAGTAGTAGAAGCCTATTGTCTAGATTACTAGTAGCTCTTGCCTCCTATAGTTTGTAGAGTATACCTTAATCTAGTAGGTTAGGCTATAGGCATTTTAAGTTATCCTTTACTATAGATATATATACTAGTTATACTAAGAACTTTAGTATCGTTTTGTCGGCTAATCTAGGTTAGCCTAAGAGATCTCTAGCTAGGGACAACATTCTAATAGAGATATTGTATAGTAGTCGACAATAAAGGTTATCTAGTAGTAGAAGTAGATAAGCGTAGAAAACGAGCGTTAGGAATAAGTAGTATATATAGTAAGTTATAATATAAGGCAATAGAATAGTAGCGAGTAGTTAACTAGAGTACCTAAGGGAAAAGATAGTAGAGGAAGGGAAATACTATAGTTTACGGCTTTAAAGGTCTATAGAAGAAGAAAAAGTTAAAGTTTACTAGTAAGAGTAGGTAGATTCGATAGTTTATAGAAGATAAGGTTAAATTCTACTAATCTAGGTAGGTAAGCTTCGTAATAGGGCGCCTATAGTTAGTATATACTAGGTAGCTACCCTATTAGTTACTACTAGTAGTAGTCGCGCTTAGCTAGTAGTTGTAGCTACTTATAGTAGTCGAAGAGGTAAATAGACAAAGGAGCTAGTTAGTTATATAGAGATAAATTTAGTACGTGGTTAAGTATAAGGGTTAGTAGAGGTCGCTTATAGTAGCGTCTAGTATCTAGTAGTCGCCTAGTACTAGTCGTATTAGATTAGCTAGTTGCCCTTAATAGATTAAGTTAGTCGAGGCTAGTAAACCTTAAGGCTAGCTACTAAAATAATAGGAACTATAGGGTAGAACAAGGATAGTCCTCCTATTACTATAAGCTATAGAGAGACTATATATAACTATAGTTAGTACCTACTAACTATAGTTAGTACCTACTAGCTATAGTCTACCTCCTCCTATTATTCTATATTAGAGGGGGGTAAGGTAGGGTAGAGGCTACCTAGGTCCCTAATACTAATAGGCGACTAACCCTAGGAGATATAAAGGAGGCTAGAAAAAAGCCTAATTAGCCTAGCGAAGGGGATAGGTAGGGTAGAGAGAATATATAGGCTAGAGGATATAAAATAGTAACTATAGAGGCGTAGTAGCTTTAGCTTTATAGTATAGATATCTCCTACTCTCTTAAGTCTCTTAACGTTCTATACTAAAGAAAATAGTATAATATAATATAATAGTAAAGTCGCGGGGGTTAAAATACTTTAAGGTAGTAAAAGACATTAATTAGAGGTAATATAGGTATAATAGAAAGTAGTAGGGTACATATAGTTAATATCTAATAACTAACCCGTTATATAGAGACAAGATAATAGGAGAGGTTATAGAGGCTAGTATATAGATACTAGTAGGTAGGGGAAGTAGTATTTATAGGGCCTAGATTAGGACTAGCGGTAACGAGACGCGTTTATTTAATATAGAAGGTAAATAGAGTATAGATAAGGTATATAGAAGAGGGTCGCTAACCCTAAGACGACTAACTAGATCCTAATATCTAACGAGCCTACTCTCTTCTCTCTCGCGTACTCTCTACTCTTTTATATATACTCTTCTCTCTTATATATACTCTTCTCTCTTATATATACTCTACTCTCTTATATATACTCTTCTCTCTTATATATACTTTACTCTCTTATATATACCCTACTCTCTTATATAGTTAACCTAACCTAGATTAGAATAGTAATATTAGACCTAATAAGTATAGTCGATAAGGAGCTAAAGAAGGCATTTATAATATAGAAGAGATAGTACGCCCTCGCGGAGGCCCTATACTTCTAGTTTAGTAACAAGATTACCTATAAGAACTACCTATAGCTAGACCTACCCTAGTAGGTACTATATAAGAATAAGGTAGGTAATAGCGCTAAGGATAGCGGATAGCGCTAATAGTAGTAGTACTATAACTCGATTAGGTAGTAGAAGAAATATAGAGTTAAGTACCTAATATTAGCCTACTCTATATATATTATATAGGCTATTAACTAGATTAGGTAGATAAGGTCGAGGAGATCTATATAGCTATTATAGCTAACTATATAGTATAGGGCCTTAACTATAGCTAGATTAGATACTAATTTAGGCCCTAGTAGCTATAGGCGCTACTAAGGAAGAGTAAGATAGTAGCTAGAGATAATACTAAGGACAAGGTAGTAAAGGTAGAGGTAGAGGTAGAGAAGAAGGAGAAGGAGGTCTAGCTAAAGAGAGGGGCGATACTATAACTATATAGATAGAGCCCCCTAGACCTTACCCCTCTCTAGCTATTATAGAGGGCTAGCTAAAGTAGATACTAGATTAAGTAACTAGTAGGGCTAGCCTAGGACACTATCTAAGCCCTAAAGCGCTAGTAGTAGACTATATAGGCGCCTTAGATATAGCTAGTAAAGCTTATAGTATAGAGGTAGGTACTACTTAATACTATCGAGGATATTAAAAATATAGACCTATAGGGAGGGGTAATAGAGAAGGAGGATAGCCTAGTAATTAACCTACCCTAGTCCCTACTACTAGTTAGCTAGGATAGCTAGGAGACCTAGGAATAGTAGCTATTCTTTACTTACTAGAGAGGTAGAGTAAAAGGTAGTAGGTAGCCTATAAGTAGTAGAAGGCATAGGACTAATAGATAAAGATAGTAGAAGTAGTAATAGAGGAGAGATATAGCATAGGGCCTATACTCTAAGTAGGATATATAAATATCTAGAGGCTAGATAAGGCGACCTAGGGGCGCCTACTAGGCCTTATTAGGCCTAAGGGGTTCGACCTTCTATTTATAGCTAAGATATAGTACTAGGGGTATAACTAGTACTATACCTACCTCTAGATAATTATCTATATACTATAGCTAGTAGAGAGAGTAGGTAGGTAGTATAAGGGTAAACTATACTTACTAGGTAAAGTAAAGGCCTAGTAGTAGCTAAGTAGGCTAGTAATAGTAATAGTAGTAGTAATTATAATCTAGCTCGACTAGATAATAGTAGTAGGCATCTACCTACTACTAAGTATACCTAAGGTAGAGGTCGAGGTTATCCTTTAGAGAGTCGCTAGAATAGATATTATACTAAGAGACGTAAATATCTACTATTTAAAGGTAGACCTAACTAGCGCGACGCCTTATAAATAGGGTAAAGTCCTTAAGAGATAGCTAGAGGCAATAGGTAAATAGTAGCTACTACTTAAAGGGGAGAGGATAGGGCCCTAGCTAGAGATAGGATAGGTCTAGGAGCTAACGCTTAACTACTACTATATTAGCTAGGACTAGATAAGCGTAAGGCTCGCTCTACTAGTAAACGTAGCCCTTAGGATTAGAACTAACTACGCCTATACTATACTAGTCCTAGTTAATTAGACTAGCTATAAGGGTAAAGGCGCCCTAGTAGCGAGTACTATAGTCTCCTAGTATATAATTAGCTAGCTATAGTTAGCTACTATAGTAATATAGCTATAAGAGATATAGGATAGCTTAACTAAAGGGATAGACTAGGCGCTCGAGATAAGTAAAGATATAGTATAGGTAGATAGGATACTTATAGACTAGTATTAGTAAGTCTACTACGTAGTACTAGGCCTAGTTAGGAAGAAGAGAGAGAGGTAGTAGATAGTAAAGGTACTAGCTAGTACCTTATACTACTAGCTAGTCTAGTAGGTCTTTAAGCTCGATATAGATAATAGGCCGCTCTTTAGTATAGTAGACAACTAGATAGCGCTCTAGAAGGTAGCTAAGGTCCTAAGAGAGTAGTATTAGGCATAGGAGAAAGGTAGGATAGCTACCTAGATAATAGGCGTAGGCGTAGGGGGGGCAGATAGTAGAGTACTTAAGAGGTAGACTAGTAATAAGGTCTATAATATAATTATAGCCTAGGATAGGACAAAGGCATATAGGGGGGATAGGGTCTATATATAGGTCCTAAAGGTACTCTAGTAGACAACCCTACCTAACTACCTTATAATACTCTATAACTACTACCTCGTAATAGGCGAGACGCCTCTAGTATAGAATTAGATAGAGATCTACCTCTTTATTAAGGACTATAGGCGGCTAAAGATAGTCTTTAATACGCGTCCTATTATACTAATTAGGATATTCTAGAAGATCTTTAAGTACCTACTCCTCTAGTAGCTTAGGGACCTAGATTATCTCTAGCTCTATCTAGTATAGGTAGGCTTCTAAGTAGACTACTCGACCTTAACCTATATAGTAATAGTATATATCGCGCTAGCTAAGGACTAGTATAGAGGTACTATTTTCCTCGACTTCTAGGTAGCGTTTAATATAGTAGACTAGGCTATTCTATAGAGGCTACTTATAGAGTAAGGGTACTTTAGCCCCTACCTTACCCTTCTCGTAAGCCTAAACTATAGTATAGTCTCGCGAGTAATAGCTAATAGTAGAGTGTCTAAGTAGTTTAGCTAGATACGGGGAGTCTTCTAGAGGTTACTACTATCCCCTTTCCTCTAGAATATTGTTATAGATAGGCTAATCTAGGCGCTAAATAGAGACACTCCTAGGTTACTATAGGTAGTCTTCTATATAGATAATAGTACCCTTCTCTACTAGATAAAGGCTAAGATTACTCTAATATTAGTAGAGGTAGCGCGGTAGTACTAGCGGAATAGGATTATAGTAAACGCCTAGAAGTATAGCTATATAATAGGGTAGATAGGGGCAAGGGAGGTCTAATAAAGGGACAAGGTTATCCTCTAGATTAGTAGGTACTACTACCTTAGCTTCCTAGTAACCCTAGCTAGGATTAACTTTAATAGATACTTCTATAGGTGCCTAGAATAGGCTAGGGCGCGCGCGACCTTTATAGCTAACTATATAGTAATATAGAAGGTAACTACCTAGCTATAGGTATATTAGTAGTACCTAGCCCTAATCCTTAAATATAGGGCCTTACTTATATAGGTAGTAGCGTAAATAGACCTAGAGGCAAAGGCGTAATAGGCGAGAGTAGACGCTAGGTAGAAGGTATTAGTAGAATAGGTAGCCTATAGCGCGTATAGGTAGTATATAGTTTAGAACCTACTAGGGCTACTAGCCCTATAGGATTACTTTAAGGGCTACTATATAGAGTTCCTCTAGAACCTAAAGAGAGGTAGCTAGGAGACTTTACTTAGTATACTACTCTACTAGCCTAGGAAGATTAGGTAGTTTAAGAGGACTCTCTACTAGAGTTAGCTCCTATAGTAGTAGAAGGTAACTACCTATAAGGAAGGCTAGATATAGGCAAGCTAGTACTAGTTCGAGTAGTAGTAGGTATAGTACTAGCTAAGGCGCGACGCGTAATAGAAGTACCTAACCTAAATTATACCCTAGGCGACAAGGCTCTATAAAGGTCTTATAAGGGTAGATAGGATACTCGTAGCGCCTTAGGCCTAATAGGATATATTCCTAACCTATTACTAGAAGGTCTAGAGGATAGAGATATACTATATATATACTAAGGCTAACTACTAGTAGCGATAGGGCGATAAGGAATATAAGTACTACTATATCTAAGGGATCTTAACCTAGAAGGATTAGTAGCGGATATATTAATAGAGGGAGATATAAGAGGAGGATAAGGCGGGCGGGAAGTTTACTAAAATTAACTTCCTTTTAAACGAGGGATAGTAGGATAATATAGCGAAGGTCCTTAAGATAGTCTAGGAAAGGGGAAGATAGAAGGAGAGGAAGAATATATAAGAGAAAAAAGGGGATAAAGTAGATAGTAGCGAGCTAGGATAGACTAATAGAAACCTAAAACCCTTTAAACGAGACTAGAGACTTTGTCTATAATAATAGAAAAGTAGCTTGTCTATAATAATAGAAAACTAGTAGGGCCGCGAGAATAGCTAATAACTAGGTAGAAATAAAGTATTACCTAAAGAGAAAGGGAAAAGAGAAGACTAGGCTAAGAGAGAGTAGATACCCTAAGGCGAGGTCGACTAGTAGGGTACCGTACTAGGGTAAGAAGAGACTACTAGTATACTATAACTAAAGAGAGCGTCCTAGCTAAAGTAGCGACTAGCGCCTAAGGGGTAGTAATAATAAAAAGCCCTAATAGCCTAGCTAATAGAGGGGCGTATAGGTTCCTCTAGAGTAGGATAGACTAGTAGAGGCATAGACTAGGGCGAGGAGGGGACATTAGTATACTATAACTAATTACTACCCTCTAACTAAAGTACCCTAAGCCCTATAGCCTCTTAAGGTAGTAGTCTAAGTAGAAGTAAGAGAGGCGGCTATAGAAGGACATTAGCCTAATAGGTAGATAGGCTCCTACTAGTAGCCCTATATAGTAATAGTAGGTTAGAAGTATATAGTAGTAATAGGTAGTCCTCTCGCTAGAGGGCTAGACCTACTAGGCGGATCCCTAGATAGTATAGGCTCTAAGGGTAGTAGGAAGGGGGTATTAAGTCGCCTTTCTATATAGATAAGGACTCGAGGTTATCTAGTAGAGATAGTCTACTACCTACTATAGTAGGTAGGAAGGTCGGTATAGATTAGATAGTATTCTAGTAGCTAGGAGGTAAGCTAGCCTTTAGGTATCCTTAGTCCTATACTAGTAGTACTATTAGGCGTATATATAGTTATAAATTCTATAATCGATAGAGTAAGTTACGTTTATCTACCTATATAGTTAGTATTTATATAATATTAATTTAGAACCCCTAACCCTAACCCTAAGTTAAAGTTAAAGTTAGCTTAGACTCTAATAAGGTATTACTTTTACCTTTACCTCTAGAGCGCTTAATAGATTACTAGTAGGGCTAGTTATACTTTAGTAATAGTTCTCCTTATATAGTCTCTATTAAGCCTCCTCTATTACTATATCTTTTACTACTAGGCCTAGTACTTAAAGGTAGCCTACTTCTCTAATATATAATTAGCTAGTAGATAGACTATTTTAGAATAGTAGGTTATAGTAGGTTTAGAGTTAAGGTAATAGTATAGAGTCTATTATAGTTAGAGGTAGTAATAAGGTATAATAGTAGTAAGGTAAGGTAAGGAAAGTAGTCTATAAGTATAGTTATCCCTACTACTTAGTACTAAGTATAGATATAGGGCCTACTTAGACCTAAGGGGGGGGTAAGGAAAATTTACTTCCTTATACTTAAGAGGTAAAGAAAATTTACTTCTACCCTACCCTTAACCTAAACTCCTCCTATAGTATAGAGTTTAGTCTATATTTATACTACTAAAACTATATAAATAAAGTAGGTATAGAAAAATTAAAGGTATTATATAATTTCTTAAGGTTAAAAGTACTATTAAATATCTATTTATAGCTTTATATCTACTATTAGACTTATAGTTCTATACCTAAAGTAGAGGTTAAGAATACTTCTACTATATCTAAGGCTACTAGTATTAATAGTAGTAGTAATATTAACCCTAAAATAATATAACTTTATTATTAATTATAGAGTAGAAATTAGAGCTTAAGCTAAAGCTTTAGTAATACCTATAGTAGTATAGTAGTATTTATAAAACAAGCAAGATAAATTAAGATAATAGTAGTTAATAGTAAGACAAAATAGGATACAAAGCTTAATTTTTAAGGCAAAATAAGACTATCTACTATCTTGTCTTATTTATAGATAAGTCTACTCTACCTTATTTGTCTAAATCTACGTCCTAGGCGCTCCTAGTATAGGGTTTTTTTGTTAGAGAATAGGCTTTTTAGGCTCTTAAGGAACTACTATAGGTATTATAAGCAAAAGCTATAATACTTACATAGTCTTTCTAGTTTATTGTTTATTCCTATACTAATTATAGCTAAGCATTTTAATATAGTCGCTCGACTATAAGTATAGAAGGTATAGATATATAGGTAGATCGCGTAATGCCTTTAGTATATTACTCTAGCTACGCTACCTACTACTTAGCTTATATATACCTTAAAATATTCTATAAATAGGGTTTTTTTTATCTTAATAGGTAATCGTTTCTTAGCCTAATTAGTAGTAAAATATAGAGGCTTAAGTACTTCCTACCTAAATACCTAGTATTATTATAGTAAAGAATAAATAATATGCGGGTTAAGTTAGTATAAGTTCTATCTAAATTTATACCGAGTACAAGATAAAGTTCTCTAAAAAGGAGACGCTACGACGAGATGTGTAGTTATTTATATTTGGTCGGAATGCGGACTAAAGCGAAAACTATAAGCCTAGCTGCGACATATATACACGCTAGTTTAACTATATTGCAACAATAGCGACTTCGTCTCCTGTCCGGAAGTCGTAACATAGTCTGTACACTGCCTAAGGCTCTGCTTACAGCACTATCTCAAAGACGACAACGAGCATGACTAGCATTGAAGCCGAACCAAAAATTGCATTTGCGCCTGCAGCGCCAGTGTACGGCACAATCGAAGGGGAATTCGATGGCGTGGAAGTAGCGCTCGTGCCGTTTGTCGGCAAACCAGTGTTGTTGTAGGGCGCATTAACATTCGAGGATGATGTCGGAACGAATGATGATGGTGGCAAAATCGTTGACGATGGTGGATTGGAGGTCGGTGATGGCGTCGAGAGATTCGGAACAGACGAGGTCTCATTCGATGGGACGGTACAGTTGGAGATGCCGCTGGCAATGCCAAGGTTCGAGTCCACGATAATTGTGAAGATCGCATCTGAGGATGTGCCTTCAGCGGCAACTGCTAGCTGCAAATCACCTGCCGATGGAATACTGGCATCGATGCTGCCGCTCCCGGAAGATGCAACAGTAGTCGAACCGAGCTCATCGCCGTTGCCGTCGCGAAGGACGACGTCTAGAGCGCCAGCGGTCACAGATGTGATCGTGAAGGTCAGAGCCTCGTTACTTTGCGCACCGTATCTGAACAATCTGCCAGAGGCATCGGCAGAAGCAGCAATTTCTAGCCCAGATACCAGTGAGTTCGATCCATTGTTCGAGCTGTCGGCCGCCGTCAGACCGCGGCTGAGTACCAGGTCAATGAACGCCGTCTGTGCGTTCGCGTGGTTGATTGTGCTGTACACCCCGCCAGATCCAAGAATCGCGTTAATGACAGCCGGTGGCTGAGAGTCGGCAGTGTTACTGTCGGTCGAGAGGTAACCGAAGGAGACTTTAATACCAAGCGCCGTAGCATTTTGAATATCCCTGGTCAAGAATCCTTCGCTTCGGCCTTCGCCGTCCGTCAGGACGACAATGCTTGTGCGGCCGGCCGTGGGACCGCTATCGGGTTGGGTGAGCTCATTGATTGCTTCCCGAATTCCACAGTAGATACAAGTCTGTCCCCTTGCATCGATGCTGGAGAAGGCGGCTGTTGCTCCGTCTGGATCGCCAAGGCTGTACAACACAGTAGCGGATGAATCAAAGTCGATCACAGTAACTAAGTCGGGTTGAACGCCAGCAGCCGCTGCTTCAGCGCTGCTGTATAAAGCGTCATTCAGCGTCCGGCCTGCGGTGATACGCAAGTCGCTAGGGTCTGTATCGGTGTTTGATCTCGAACTGTCAATGACAATGCCGACTTTCCGACCACCGCTGGCCGTGGGCGAGCCAGGGCACTCTTGAGCCCAGGTCGGTATCGCCGACGCCATGAAGACGAGACTCAGCGCTGTGATCTTCATGTCGTCACGAGAATATTCTGCCTTGTCAGTTACAATGTTAGTCGTTGGTCATCGTACGTTCAACAGACGTGAAACTCACTCGCTTAACGATGTTCGGATCTTGTAGCTAGACAATTCCTTCGACTATATGCTGGGTGACCCAAGGTTTTGGCAACAACGGCAATCTAGGAGAATGCTTAGGCGCTCAACTCGTACGCACGATGCCTTCTTATAAGTCCTACCGGAGGCTGTGTCGCCAAATTTTGCGAGCAATCTCACATGACCGATAAGATTCCTGGAACCTGCCGTGTTTGCGAGTCTGCTCTGGTGCACTAGACAAAGTTCACTGGCGCAAGATAGACCAGTGGTGGCTTAGTAGTGGTGATGTCCGTAGGATGTCCAGCGTCCCCAGCTTAAGCGAACTCGCTTAGGGCTTGTCTTGGCTCGTACGCCTCTTACAAAGGACGAAGCGGCAAGCATTTTTCTGTCTAGGGCGCCGCTGTTGTAGAGAGATGATCCGCGGTCGAATCGCATTCTTGCATCTTACTGGTAGGGCAGTCTGCGCGAGATCTTCCTTGGCAAGGCAAAGCCAAGACATTATGCGGGTAGTGCAAATCGCCGAGTCCGCGCTTGCAGCCATTTTGCTTGGAAATACAACCAACGTCGCTTAGGAAACCACGGCTTTGGAGTTTGACCCTTGTACCAAAATACCCGTTTAGAAGCCTCGCCATACGACGGATTGCATTTTGCAAGCGGGGCAACGTTGAGCTGCTCGCTAGCAGAGATTGCAACTCGCAGCCTGCGTAATGCTGCCTAGCAGGAGATAGAGGCGTTTTTAGTATAGTTGTCGCATAGAACTTCACCCACTAGTTGCACCAGCGATTATTTGGCCTATGTACTAAATTGATAATGTTCGGGCATGGCTTTCGCTGTTGCCCGCTGTAACGCCCTTAAGTAGAAGGGGCGTCATTAGCCAGATATGTACCGGAGCAATCCTACATTTTAGATTTGTCCTAAGGTAATCGAGGCACGCTTGGGGATCCTGTGTCTAAATACGAAGATATGCATATCTTATGAAACCGTGCATCATAATCACTTGGCAAAGCGCTTGACGAAGAGCAAGAGAAAGACTTCAGGAAGTCGAGTAACACCGCTACAGAAGATCATCATTCATCCACGATAAGCTAGCATGCCCACAATGTTTAGCGGAGGTGTGTATTGGGCTGAGCGCATGAGGGAAACGTACCTGCGCTGTGGGCGAACACAGTCTGTTACGCTGATCAAAATCTTTGCGCATCGATATCGTGTTTGGTGCGATGTACTTCTGCTCCACTCGCATTGTGGTATCCCATGAAGTCCTGAGATTCCTCTGCAGGGCCGGTTGTGGCGTGATCGTAGCCGTTGGCGAGAACAGGCACCTCGTCGTGCAAGGACTTTCGCTCCCAGCCGTCGAGACCCCGTGCCTGCAAAACTTGGCGAAGCAACTGCAGCTTGCCGTCTGCGATGTAAGCAACCTTCTTGTGTGAATGAGATCCAAAAGAGGGTATTGAGGGAACAGCTAGGGAGGTCAGCAAGACGAGGAAAGCGACAATCCCAATGATGAGGAGACCCGCGATGGAGAAGGATTGGCTAAGCTTTCATTAGCTTGATTCAAGACATACAAAATTTAGACATTGACAGGGCAAAAAGTGCGGACGTACTAAGACCCCGTATTTCTCCCCATCTGTCTGCTACACAACTCCAATAGTGCATCTCCCAGATCGGATCGAGGGTACTCAGAAGGCGGCGTGATACCTGAAGTATCCGAGCCATTTATGCTCCAGAAGTTGTTGGGATACTGTGCAATCTGGAGCTGCAGATTTGCTAGACCAGTCTCGAACCAGCCCGTGGTCTCGCGGATCCACTGGTCAGCTGGAAGAGCGCGAGAGTCTTGCGCCATTGAAATGAGTAAATCACTGGCCTTGAGAGCTGATTGCGGGGTCGAAGTCACCACAAAGTAGCTCGACGACTGTTGAAACGCGACTGCGATGCGAACGGCTGTCGCTTCTTGAATCGGGGAAAACCCTTCGGAGGCAGCTAAGTCTCGCTCGAGGATTGACAAGCCTTGCATGGGCGAACAGGCGTCACCATTCTGGGTGCACACTTGCATTTGATCGGCACATGCCAGGACGCGGAACATGTTGTCCGCTCCGTAGCCTCCGTAGGGTAGCTGACGGGCGGCCGCGAACAACGGGTCGATCACTACATCGGTATATGTGACATTGTTTGCAGCGACGAAGTGAACCGAAAGATCCGCTCCCCCGACCTGAAGTTCCTCAATGGGCCGCCAGGTACCAGAAGAGCTTTCACGCGAATCATTGACGTCCGGGATACGGTCAGTCTGGTGAAAGGATCTATTTCTAGTAAGCCCACTGCGGGGGGTCTCAGTATGCTTGGCTGACTTACTGGATGGAATATGGCTGTTCAAGCATCCTGAGCATATCCGAATGTTGATAGGTCCAGTCAGATATTCCAATAACCGGGCCAAGGTAAGCACGTGATACATTCCAGAGTTGTTGCTGGGTCAGCTCTTCGGTAAACACCGTCCGGAGGTCCTCAATGTCAAGGACTGAGCATGTGGACGTGATGCGAAAATCAATGCGGTCTGCGGGGTTCGCGTTGATGCCTAGGTAGGTGTGCGAATCAAGCCTTCCGGTATCGTATCTGACAGCGCCGCTGGATCCAAGCAAGCAACGTTGCCCAAACGGACACGCTGCTTGCTCATCAACTTCGAAAGGCAGTCGGAGGGCTGCAAATGCGTCACAGGCGGCCGGTCCGCTTTCACCATGATAGCAAGCTTCCGCGTATGCCCTGCTCTGGCGCATGTCTTGTATGTACTTTTCCTGCGTCTCCAAACGACCCATCACACTCTGCTGACTTGACAACGAGGGCATGACAAGGCCACATTCGCTGGATGTCAACAGAATCCGATTGGCCTCATAGGCCGGTCTGGATACCTTTGCACTGTAGATGGAAGCGACTGAGAACGCAGCCATGATGCACAATGGCCAGATCATTAAGCTCAAGGTCTTCCCCACCGATCCAAGTCGGCTCTTTCTCCATGCCCACGCGACTTTGCCAAACTCTAAAGCGCTATCGAACGGGATAGTTTGATTTCGAAGGATGACCTGATTTTCGAGATGTTGAACGTCCATGTCGCGATCCTTGGCGCGGATCCGGTGCAGAACATTTGCAATGATCTTCCAGAGGCCCTCGCCAGTTAAGGTAACAATGAGGGCAAGGGCTGCAATCAGGAAGTCTCCGTGACGTGTGGGTAAAGTGACAGTGTATGCGCCCAACCCGCTGTGAGTATGATCCTCCCAGATTTGATAGAGGAATGGTAGAGTCGAGGCCATCGCTTCGGACTTGAGGCTTGACGATCGTGTAGCAGCAGCCAGCCTTGGAATTCAATGGCGATGGAAACGATGGAACCACGCAGGAAACACGGGCAGCTGAGGAGAGTATTCACAACACTTTGCGAGAGCACTGGTCGTCTTGGCTCCTGTCTTGACTGTACAGCTGCGACGTCAAGCTCATCTGGGCCCGCCATGCTCGCAATTGCTGCCTTCGAGACCTTACCGCCTTGATCTGAACCATTAGGCCAAGCCTTGGCGGTTTCTTCCCCTGAATGGATGCATAGCTGAATGTGTCGGCTTGACAGCGCCGCATATGTGACAGCGACCAGGGAAGTGCGTTGACAGGTGGTATGGTGGCGCAAATCTTAAACCGCCTGGTTGGAGCCATGCAGGCGGCTGAGCAGGATGAAGTCCGAACGAGGATGCCGAGTCGCTTATCTGGCTCTCGGCCTGGCGCCAACAGAAGGCGCTAGACCCCTTAGTTCCGGGCCCTTCCGCTATCGCGCATCAATGCCCACGTGGCGCTCGCTTCGGTGTGCCGCCAATCCCGCCCAGCCCTCATGTGTCGGGACTTGCCTTGTGCCTTTCCTTAAAACATACATAGTATATACAGTAGCTGAGGCAGGGACGATAACCCGATGACCCAAATTCTTTGCCGTATCCTTGGCTTTCGATGAAAGGTTCGAGCGGACATGGCCGGCTCTGACTGTGGGTTGGAGCCTAGCCTGCCCGAAAGAGCATCTACACAGAAGCCTCATCGTCACCAACGCCGCCGCGGTGACACACACGGCTCGAATGGGCATAACGGCCAAGCCGGCCTGAAGACGCAACATGCGCCATCCTGCGTGTCCGTGAGGCATGAGCAGAGAGAGATTTTGGGCTGACTTGGCGTCACGAGGCGCAAACAGTGCTTGTTAGAAGATGGCAGTGAGAAAGGCTCTGTGCCTTCGCAGGCGATGGTCTAAGCAAAGCGAGAGTATCAGCGCGTGACGCTCCTAACTCACGGGCCCAGCGGCTCATCGCTGCGCTTCTGGCTGAGTCTCGCGTGCTGCGCCTGCTGAACCTAGACTCTTGATTCGAATTGGACGGTACTGAGCATTCTTGGCTGGTCCATTGCCCAGGCAGAAAGCATCTGACGCCCTGGTTGTCGCTGCGTCAAGGAGCCAGCACAGCCCTGCCACATGGGGCCTTGGCCACTGGGTCTCGACAAGCGAGCGCTGTGTGTTGCTCTATCTTGATATGGAGATACTTAAAGGACTTTGCCAATCACGTTTTTCAGTTGCTCCGACATTTCCAAACTTCGAAGCAGCCATTATCATGGCCGACTTGATTTCGTCTTCCGTGGCACACGCCGCGTCTCCTGTCCCAACTCCTGCTGCATTGCTTCGTCGCACCATTTACACACCGACGTCTTCCTGGGACTATGCGACGACTGCTATCTCTAGCGACCAGTATTACATGGGCGCCATTGGGATATCTGGGGGCGAGACATGTGCGTTTGCCCGTAAAGTGGGTCGATGCATTCTTTGATTCGAGAGGCTAACATCACTATAAAGGGTCATTGTCTTGTATCAACGAACCCTTCACAACTTCGGGTGTCTACGCTGGATGTGGCTACGACGATCTATACACGAGTTGCTCTGGGAGCTTTGCATATGGTGCTGACGGCGATGTCATTCGCTGGTGAGTAGTTCTTCGCGCATTTCAGAAACAAGGCCAAGTTCTGAACACATCTTAGCGCAAGCGGAGCCCCATGCGTCACTCATAGCGTCTTTGAGGACTTTGCAGCATACAACAGCTCGAGCTCAACGAACTTTGTAGGTTGCGGATACGGGACAGCTACGTTGGAGATCGTTCGAAACCCCTTGGCATCCGCATCAACGATGCCAACGTCGAGTTCGACATCAAATCAAATAACACCATCTCCGACGACTTCCACCCAAAACACGGCAGATACAGGCGAAGTCACGTCAAGCTCTACCTCTACTACCTCTGGTGCTGCGGCTTCGACGGACAGGTTTCCACTATATGCCGGCGGAAGCATGGGGCTCCTATTATTTCTCACACTTTTTTGCGTTTGACTTCGGTATCTAATGGAGAACGTTTGAGCTGTGCCAATATTCCTTGCCTGTATTAAGTATACACGTAGGACATCGCTGTTGAAGACACTATTCATAGCTTTGAAGTTGAAATTCGAGTGTTGGTCACTACTAACTTACTCCAATGACGGGACCATGTACTCCGCTAGTAAATTAGCGCCTAAGAAGCAGTGTTCGAACTCCAACCAGACTTTTATCTAGCATTTTAAAGAAATGAGGCTTACAATTTGCGATCCTCCAACGCGGAGAACGAAGAGAATTCATCAATGGAAGAAATAACGTCTAGTCTTTGAGACTAAGTCTTTGTTGTTGCTACTAATTTGTTGCTGGCTTTTATACGTCTCCCATACAATCAAAATTGTAGCGATCGTTCGTATGTCGAACTTGTGCGTCCTCATCTAAATTTTGCGCTTAGCAATGGACCTCAGGCTTTGTTTGAGCTTGCCTCTTGTAGCAGCCAAAGAGGCCTTGTTCTGTGGGTTAGTAGGTTGAGCTAAAGACCCAACAGCGTCTTGGAAAAGTTTTGCTAATGTGCTTTCTATGGCGAGAGCTTGCAGGTCGAGGTCAAGGAAATACAACTTCATCCCCTCAAACACTCGCTCCTCGACTTTGACGCGAACGATGTGATGAAGGAGTTTCATAGTACTCCCTGCCGGCTGCGGATTGAAAAGACATTGTAAACAATGCGCATCCATGTGCTCATCTTTAGGCTTATGGCAACAGCTTACTCTGGGGATGCGCGTTCAATGATGGAGCACTTCGGCTGCTGAGAGAAGAGGCAATGCCGCGGTCGTCGATATAAAATTGATGAATGGTCGCAATACGATTGCTGGACATGAAAATCGTACATCGCATCAAAGTCAAAAGCGGCGATAATGAGCAATAAATAGCACGCGATTCAGTTGAATTGCGTGCTGAATGGACTTTTCAAACTCCGTGCCAGATATTTGCAAAACCCGAAAGGGGCTGATGCAACGTGACCAACTTCCGCTCCCGCATGCCGGGGTCTTATTGGAACATGACACCAGACTTCTCTCACTCCCATACGTCTTGAGCTGCCAATCTGACCGCTTATCACATGATGTCGACAGCAGTGTTTCCAGACTCTTGCTATTCAGTTCTCGGCGTGGAAAACGTCCTGTTCCCGCTTTCCCAACATTTTCCCCGGCTTAACTTTCTCCAACTCCTCCGCCGTCTCAACGTCGAATCTCTCGGGGCGCTTGCTTGACGTGGCTTCTTTGTCAAAACAGACGAAGACGTGCTTCCCTTCGGCGAAGTATCGATCGAGATCTTCCAGACGTCGATTTGCCGTTTCTGGATAGAAGAGGTATACGATGGGCACAAATAAGGCGTTTAAGACAGCCCAGATTATGTAGAACTTCCATCCAATATTGTCAATGCCGATTGGGGTGACAAGCACAACTACAATCAATCAGTGTTTGCTCTTAGGTCACCCAAGGCTGTCAAAAGACTTACCCATGAAGTTGACAATCCAGTTCGTCGCCACACCCAGTCCCGTAGCTTTTGCTCGCATGGTTAAGGATACAATCTCGGTGGGGTAAAGCCAGGAGCAACCCATCCAGCCGAAGCCAAAGAAAGAAAAGAATGTGAAGAAGAATGCGATAGATGCCGAGGCCCAGACTTCTCGTTCGGCGTCGTTGCTAGCGGTCTCACTTTGCGAAAGCAGCGCAGCAATCAAAACGAAAGACACCGCCATCCCAGCGGCTCCAGTGATTAGCATTTTTCGTCTGCCAAGCCGCTCGACGAACAATAAGGCCAGCGCGGTGAAGAACAGATATTGCACAGAGTTGCAAGCAGTCAGAAGCCGTGAGGTCTCGGTGTCCAGATTGACGGATTCAATCAAAAGAGTAGGTAGGTAGTAACTGGTCACGTTGATTCCAGTGCCTTGCTGCATTGCGAAACAAGCGATACCCAGGAACATACGCTGCAGTGTGCCGGTGCCGCCTTTGTTCGATGTCTTCCCGCTGAAAAGCTCGCGCCAAGTCGGCGCATTCTCTCGTTCGTAGTCGACGGCCCACCTGATATCGTTGACTAGAAGCGTGATTTCGGGATCATCTATGTCCCGGTCTTCGATCAATGCAGTGATCTCGGCCGCCTCTGCTTCCCGATTTTGGCCCATTAGCCATCTGGAGTCGAAGGTTAGTCTGAGCGGAGGAAAATTTGATCAGCAAGTACGTCGATCTTACCTCGGTGACTCCGGTAGCCAGGGGACAGTCGCATAGAGTATAATGATGAACACAAACTGGATCGCGAGTGGGACCCTCCAAGCTACGCTTCCACCGGCAAAAGACATGCCATAATCTGTACACCTGTTAGCATTGGTGACTTAATCCCAGTTACTGTGCGACGTACTAATCCAGTTGACCAGGGAGAAACCGGCGATGTTCATAACACACTCGACGACGACTAGGAATCCTCGCCAACTTGACTTGGCAGAGTCTGCTTGCCAAACCGGAGCCGTAGATGTGTTCAGGCCGTTCCCAACGCCAGTCACAATCCTGCCAACCATCATCTGTGCCAGCGAAAATGAGCTTGTCTGCAGGATTGCGCCAATAGCCATAATTGTAGTGCCGATCATGATCGTTAGCTTTCGTCCCCAACGATCACCGTATCCGGCGGCGACGATAGCACCTAAGAAGCATCCGATATTGTAGATCGCTGTTGTGATGCTAATGAGCTCCGACTTGCCAGCAATACCGTGAAGTTGCAAGAAATCATCTGATACAATGACACCGCCTACAGAGCCAAAAGGTCAGCCCAACATTCATCTATCAACTTATACTGGCTGGCGAGACAGACTGAAGACACCCTGGTCGTAACCAAACAAAGTCATATCCGTCGCGCATGCGACAGTCAGCCATGCTGTGAGAGCGGTGCCTCTTAGGCCGAAGTAAGGCTTCGATGTATTCATAACCAACGCGGCGCAGATCAGGTGACTGAGAAGCAACTTGAATATGAGAAGTACAAAGCTGGACGCATACGGCTCACGTTTGCTTATAACATGTTCCTTCGAGACACTCATTCATCACTGTAACATTTTATTGCAACTTCTCCACTGTGGGTATCCATTCTCCGTGGGGCGAATTGTCCCCCAAAGGTGGGGGTTATGGAGCTGACCCACCAACTTTTTGCACCCACCATTACCGAGTTCAGTATAATGGTTCCTTTTTCTCATGAAGTCGCACGGAGGAATTGGACGAAGAAGGTCAAGCTTTCGGTTGCCAAGCCCCATTCCATGCATGGTTTTAGCCGCCAGCTCGCAAGCGGTTTCTCATCGGGCCATGTGATAGGCGGCCGCCTGGCTTTGGCAATGTAAAGATGATTCAACATGCAACGCTTCGGACCATAGCACACTTATCTTAGCGAAACATTTTCGATAATTCTCTTATGCCAAGAAAAGTCGCGTAGGTCAGCGATCCACACTTGCTTTTACCCAATACCTCCTGAGAAGGCAGTACTTCACGGTCGAATTCTTAGGAGTGTCTATCTTGCTCCATCGACCACGCCTTACGAATGGGTGACGGCTATGAAGATGGCGAGGTGATGACCTGACACATGGAGCAGCAGAGCCTGTTGTTGGATAATTTACAGACACATTGATCAAACCCTCACACGCTGCTGTAGACTCTGTTTTGGAGCACACTCGGAGGCGCTATGTTGTCGTCAGGGAAGTATTCGACATCACGGATGCAGAGCTCGGCGCTCATGACAACAGGACGCAAAATCCAACCAAATCGGCGGAGCACGCATCACTCCTTGGGACACAATTTCACTGGTCGTGATAATCAAACCGAACCTCTTGGCTCGATGCGCTTTCGCCCTAAGATCTGGCTTCAGATGCTTGTTGGTCAACGAGGGCTGCTGACACCCTTAACCACTTCACAGATAGGGATCAAGGTCATTATCAGTCAGAGTTGCGCTTATTGGAGGAAGCCAAATATACAGACAGCCTCAAGTCTTTGCAGCATTTCCCAACCAACCCATATCACACATAAACTCAAAGACGCGCCCTCCCTTTGTGGTATCGATCTTGCTAATCTCCCTTACGTTCTTCTTTTTCAATTTACCATCGTTCTTCATCGCCTCGGCAAAAATCGCGTTCTTGATGGCCAAGTACGGTTTCGGTTGTAATCGACATTTACTGCACAGATCTCGCTCAGATGGGTCGAGGAGTTGCCAGTCAGGTGCATTCTCTTCATCCCATTTTGCTGGCGTGGTGCCAGGGATGGTCGGTACTGAGGGCATATTGGCTTTGTTGGGTGAAGTTTCGAATAGCGGGGTTGACTGGGTTTGCGTGCTGCCGTTCGGGCCAGTGCCGGTCGAAAGGCGGACGGGCAGGTCTTTGGTGGTGTACTCTGTTACAGCTGCCGCAGTCTCAGGAGGTGCGGCTGGCTTGTTCGAACGACTGACACCATTCGGTAGGCGGTCGAAAGCGCCAAGGGCTTGGGTGCTCCGTGCGAGCCTGCTCGCTTTCTCGCCTTCATACTTCTCGCCCGCCGACAAGGTTGATATGCGCATCCGTCGCCACTCCTGTAATTGAGTGATGGCTTGTCTAAGATTTTGTTCCTTCTCGAGATCTTCCGAGAATTGGACAAAGTCTGGATGCGACATGATCCGGGCAAACGGCTTTAACTTGTTGTGTAGGTCTCGCTGCTCTTTGGTTCGTTTCTTATCAATGGCCATGTTTTTCCGATAGTCGAGCAACCTATGATTGAAGATAACTCGTTTCCTGTCAGTCCGCGCGGTGAGCCGGTCATTGTAAATGGTCATGACAACCATCTTCAACTCAGTCTCAGGGTCGAATGTGCCTGTATCAACGTTGATGCCTTCGTCGGGACTGAATTGCATATGTTGAACAGCTTCCTCTGCTTCGTTGAAGTACTCGCTCTCAAACTCCAAACGACCCGGCATGAAGCCTGCGACCTCATGACAGCTGGGCACGGAGGAGGTAGGCTTGGCGGGGGTAGGTGCAGTGGTTGCCGCCGCCGCAATTGCTTCCTTCCGCTCCTCCACCCGCCGTCGCTTCCGAGCCTGGAATTCTTCACGGGGTATTGAGTCGCTGAGTCGTGTATCGCCTGGACTTGCACGTTCTGGAAGAGGAAAGTTTGGCGAGTCGACGTATGTGTTGATGTAGTGATCCCGAACTTCATCCTTTTCTCTGTATCCGCCGATGTGATCCGCTACGTCGGCCCAGCTGCCCAAACCATACTGTTCCGCTCCTTCCAGTAACAAGAGCTCTTCATCTGCGCCCCAACCCTCGTCGAAGATGGGTATGCTGTGTGGTTCTATCACCTGATATGGATGGGTCCGTGCATCGTGGTGGAGGTTCTGCTTGCCTTGTGCAAAACAGGGCACGCAAAGGTCATACTCGGCGCACTGTTTTGAAGCACATCGAATGCGTACTGTAGAGGTGATGTCGTTGCTGCACACGTTGCAGATGTACTTGACTCCGCCGCCGGCTCCGCTGGCGTCGCGTGGTGCCCCCTTGGCTTTGGTGATCAGACCCATGATCAGCAATCGCACGTGCGCAGGGCGCGTCCTTGAAAGAAATGATGCTGTAACTAGTCGTGCCGATGTGATGTCGGGTGGCGCATCCGTTTGCAGATGTATCTGGTTGTCATGTTTGGGGTGAATGGAGGTGCACAGATGGGCTCGGAGGCTCGGAGATAACGGCTCGCGGACCGTTCGGCGATACCCGAATAATATGCCATACCTCTTACCACTACAGAGTATCCCAAGGATGTAGGCGTCATGCTACAGCACATCGACTGGCATTTCTGCGACTTTTAAGCAGCCAAGCAACCTAAACCTATTCCCGAGCTCACGCGAAGTAAGGGTTGTGTCTGATAGCTCTGGTGCCGCGTGCTGAGTGGCCAAGCAGGATCTCCCTTGCCGTTTTCTGTTTATATCCATGTCTGGCCCTCTACAGTCACATTAATTCCACCTAAGGCTATGTCGATCCCTATATAGAGTCTGACATTAGAAGACATACCCCATAATAGAGAGATCAGGAACAGTTCAACTTGTGTCCCACTAGCGGCATAAGCCTCGGACTTGGAGGATTCAGGTGAACAAGCCCAAACGATGAGTGCTCGTTCGTCAAGGACAAATGGGGCGTGCTGAAGCAATCGAGCCGCCAGATTGAATATTCGACTGAAGGACTCCGCAGCTCAGCATCTAACATGCGAAGACTAAAGATCCCGTGCAGCGGTACCATTGGCGAGCCTGCTTACAGTCATGCCAAAGCGGAGTCGAGCGTCTGCATTTCATTCGTTATAGAACGGAGCAAATCATGCTGCAGAGAAAGAATCGCAGCTCAGTCGAATGTTGTACCCAAGGGACAAGTCCCGATATAGAGGTCAAGGACTTGGAGCGTGGCAAAGAGAGTCTCCTGCTGACCCATCAGAGAGTAAGACTCCTGCCAAAGTACAATTGAGTATTGTGTGCGATCTAGACCACATCCTGACATCTTCTGTCCAATGATTCGCCAAGAAGGCTACCGCGCTACATGCTGGAAGACAGCATTCGGAGAGCTTAATCATGCTTCGGTCTCTGTGGCGATACCTGTGTGCATATAGAGCGTGGCACGTGGCGAGCTACCGCATCATCGGACCCGTCATTTGTAGAATGGGCAACATCAGATTTCGTGAAACTTTCTCGCTTTGGAAGTGCGCAGTCATAGCTGACGCCGCAATGAGGTAGAGATAATAAGTTTACTGTATGATCTTTACGCGTCAACCCAAGCTGCGTCAGTTGGGAAAGGACAAGATGTGCCGGACGACCGTGCTGATGGTGCAAGTGTGGTCGAACACACGCCGAACGACGCGCGACTGACGTTGATTGGGGGTATGCAGACCGCAGTGATAGTACCAAAATACAGCATCCTGAAACTTTCAACGTTCGTGTGCTTGTCGTGAGACCGTTGGAGTTCTGCGCTCGGGAGCAAAAGCCGAATTGAATCATCGTCAGCCTTACGACCGCACACGATGATGGGCGGGAGACCCGAGACCCTGCTGAGCCTCGGAAATCGTCTGTGCGCGTCGTCAGCACAGCCGCCCGAGTCTGAACCTTCTGGCGTTGGTCGTCGTGTACGGCAGGTAGACACTTCATGTTCCGCACTGGTGCATCTCCTCTGTTTACCTTATCCTCTCTGCTTGACCTGTTCATACATTCCCGATCCCGACAACCAAGACCTTGATCAGGTGGTTTACTGACGCCGGACGTCGTGGTTCTGTGTGTGCGTGTGTGCGTGCGTGTGCGCGGGTGGGCCGAAGAGCATTGGATCCGGCACTTGGGCATTGGTGACGATTAGCAAGCAAGTGGGCGTTGCACCTCAGCCTTACGTATCCCGCCGCATCCATCACCGCCCACCGCCGGCCTACATCCCCTCAGTCTCCGAACCGCCCCCGGGTCGACCACTTTCGAAACGGCGGAGTCACCTGCGTTTAGTGGTCGAGAACCTCCATCAAAATGTCTTGGAAACTCACAAAGAGTAGGTGCCGCACTCCATCATCCGACCTCCCTATGTGAAGCGACCCGCAGAGCAACAAGCATAGAGCTGACTGTCCTATTCAGAACTCAAGGAAACCCACCTTGCCCCGCTCGCCAACACCTTTTCACGCTCGTCCTCCCAATCCACCATTACCCCTGACGCGCCCGCAAAGTCACCTACCGCAACACCCGGCACTCACACCCCAGTCCCTCAGACGTCAACACCGCCAAGTAGCAATGGCGCCGATGCTCAAAACATCGCTGCTTCAGAGTCCATGCTCTCACCGCCACCGGCGCCGGCACGACCGGGTATCCTCATCCTGACATTGCACGAAGGCAGGGGCTTCAGCTTGCCACCAGGAGCAGAGCAGGCATTTCAGAGACCGGGACATGGCTCTAGCATGAGCGCAGGTAGCTTTGCCAATAGCTACATGGGCGGCAATAGCCCGAGACCAGGCTCGTCACAAATGCAGCAGGGAAGCTACAGACCGCAGACAGCAGCTGGTGTTGGCATCAACAACGTGCCCTCAGTCCACGGCAGGTACAACAGCAAGTATCTTCCCTACGCCCTCGTCGACTTCGATAAGCAGCAAATTTTCGTCAACGCCGTGTCCGGCTCACCCGAGAACCCGGTGTGGGCGGGTGAGAGCACACAGTACAAGTTCGATGTCAGCAGATCAACCGAGGTCAGCCTGTCTCTTTACATGCGCAACCCGAGTGCGCCGCCGAACAGTGGACGGCAACAAGATATCTTCATTGGCACGTGCAGGATCACGCCGACTTTCAGCGAAGACGCCGACAGCGGTGCGCCGCAGCAACATTCTTCATCCAGCGACAGCAAGAACAAGACCAAGAGCGCACCACCACCAGCACAGAACAACGGAGTAGTGTCGGGCATCCAGTGGCATGACGTTCAATACGGCACAGGCGCGCTCCGGATAGGAGTCAAGTTCGTGGAGAACAAGCAGCGGTCGCTCAAGATTGAAGATTTTGACCTTCTCAAGGTCGTTGGCAAGGGTTCCTTCGGCAAAGTCATGCAGGTCATGAAGAAGGACACCCAGCGAATCTACGCCCTCAAGACGATCCGGAAACAACACATCATCAGCCGGTCAGAAGTGGCGCATACGCTTGCCGAGAGGTCGGTACTGGCTCAGATCAACAACCCATTTATTGTACCCTTGAAGTTTTCGTTCCAGAGCCCCGAGAAGCTCTACCTGGTCTTGGCATTTGTGAACGGCGGTGAGCTGTTCCACCATCTGCAAAAGGAGCAAAGATTCGACATCAACCGCTCAAGATTCTACGCTGCGGAGCTGCTGTGTGCGCTAGAATGTTTGCACGGCTTCGGTGTCATCTACAGGGACTTGAAACCGGAGAATATCCTCGTGGATTACGTGGGTCACATCGCGCTGTGTGATTTCGGCCTGTGCAAGCTTGACATGAAGGACGAGGACAAGACGAACACTTTCTGTGGTACGCCCGAGTATCTAGCCCCGGAGCTGCTCCATGGCCAAGGATATACCAAGGCGGTGGATTGGTGGACATTGGGAGTGCTTCTCTATGAGATGCTGACGGGCTTGCCACCGTAAGTCACTCTAAAAGTCTATAACAATGAAATGGTTGTGCTAATTACTTTGAACAGATTCTACGACGAGAACACGAACGACATGTACCGCAAGATCCTCGCCGAACCGCTCCACTTCCCCGGCCCTGAGATCGTGCCACCGGCGGCTCGCGACCTCCTCACGCGCCTTCTCGACCGCGACGCCACCCGCCGTCTAGGATCGAACGGCGCGAGTGAAATCAAGGCGCACCCCTTCTTCCACTCGATCGACTGGCGGAAGCTTCTCGACAGGAAATACGAGCCGTCCTTCAAGCCCAATGTCCTGGACGAGCTGGACACGGCCAACTTCGACAAGGAGTTCACCAGCGAGGCGCCGACGGACAGCTATGTGGAGGGCCCTATGTTGAGCCAGACGATGCAGCAGCAGTTCGCCGGGTGGAGCTACAACCGACCTGTGGAGGGGTTGGGAGATGCAGGAGGGAGTCTGGCGAGGGGGAGTGGGTTTGAGCAGCAGAGATGAGGAGTGGAGCGGATGGGATTTCAGGTAGATGGGTATGAGGAACGGTATCACAAAATGAATTGACGTGAAAACTGCTGTGAGTGACATGTATATGCGTGTGACTGGAGGGTGTCTTGTTATGCGTCTCGACACCGTGCTACCCATGTGGTTGTACAGGATCGAGACCTTTTGCCGCAATGGTGCCGCGATGGTTTAGCCTGATGTAGGCGTCCGCTGGTCGGGGCGGGAACAGTCATCCAGGCCGCATTGCGTGATATTTAGACATTACTGACGAGGTGTAGCCGACCAGGATTGCTTGACGCCAGACAGTATGATTGCTCAGCAATTACGTGATGGTACAGATTGTGCTGTTGACATCTTCACATTGATCATAGGGTTGTTTAGTAAGATACATATCACCATACTGCGGTATGTGTCGTTGTAGGAGGTGGCGCACTGTGCAAGCAAAGGCCGCTGGCTCGGTGACGGGCGGGCTTTAGCTTCTGGTAGCTGCCCCACCGCGGGGCTAATCACCCCGACGTCACTGCGTTGCAACAACAACTCACGCCTCGCCTGGCCTGGGCATCCTCAGCCAATTTTTCCGTGACGTGACAACCCATCCTTCAATACAACCCTCAGTCCTCACTGCACTTCGTATTGACCCAATCCAGCGACTGATTTTTTTTGTTTGCCACTACACCCTCTTCAAAAACCGCCACCATGCCGGGCTTCTCTCAGGCCAACGAGCTCCCAGCATGGAAGTCCCTCATGGACCACCACGACAAGCTGGGTCGTGGCATGGTCCTGAAGGCCGAGTTCGAAAAGGACCCGGAGCGCTTCCAGAAATTCTCCCGCACCTTCAAGAACGACGCCGAGGGCTCCGAGATTCTCTTCGACTTCAGCAAGAACTTCCTGACTGAAGACACCCTGCCATTGCTGGTCAAGCTGGCCAAGGAGGCCAACGTGGAACAGCTCCGAGATGACATGTTCAAGGGTGAGAAGATCAACTTCACCGAGGACCGAGCCGTGTACCATGTCGCCCTCAGGAACACCAAGAACGACCCGATGCAGGTGGATGGCAAGAGCGTAGTGGAGGAGGTCAACAGCGTGCTCGACCACATGAAGGAGTTCTCTGAGCAGGTCAGGAGCGGCGAGTGGAAGGGCTACAGCGGGAAGCCTATCGACACCATCATCAACATCGGTATTGGTGGCTCCGATCTGGGCCCGGTCATGGTCAGCGAAGCCCTCAAGCCCTACGGCAAGGAGGGCATGAAGCTCCACTTCGTGTCCAACATCGACGGCACACACATTGCGGAGGCGCTCAAGGACAGCAACCCGGAAACCACCCTCTTCCTGATCGCATCCAAGACCTTTACCACCGCCGAGACGACCACCAACGCTAACACGGCCAAGAAGTGGTTCCTCGAGAAGGCCCCGGATGAGAAGGCGATCGCGAAGCACTTCGTCGCTCTGTCCACCAACGAGAAGGAGGTCGAGAAGTTCGGTATTGACACCAAGAACATGTTCGGCTTCGCGGACTGGGTCGGTGGCCGTTACTCGGTCTGGTCCGCCATTGGTCTGTCTGTCTGCTTGTACATTGGCTACGAGAACTTCCACCAGTTCTTGGCTGGTGCGAACGCCATGGACCGTCACTTCCGCGAGACGCCGCTTGAGCAGAACATCCCAGTCTTGGGTGGTCTGTTGAGCGTGTGGTACTCTGACTTCTTTGGTGCTCAGACGCATCTTGTTGCTCCGTAAGTGACTCTTTTGCTGGCGATTTGCCTGAACTGTAACTGATCTTCTTTGCTAGATTCGACCAGTACATGCACCGTTTCCCGGCGTACCTTCAGCAGCTCTCTATGGAGTCCAACGGAAAGGCTATTACCCGTTCCGGGGACTACGTGAAGTACACGACCGGACCCATCCTCTTCGGCGAGCCGGCCACGAACGCCCAGCACTCTTTCTTCCAGCTTCTGCACCAGGGCACCAAGCTTATCCCTGCCGACTTCATCATGGCCGCCGAGTCCCACAACCCAGTCGAGGGTAACCTGCACCAGCGCATGCTGGCATCCAACTTCTTCGCTCAGTCCGAGGCGCTCATGATCGGCAAGACCCCCGACACGGTCAAGGCCGAGGGTGCACCGGAAGGACTGGTCCCACACAAGGTCTTTCTGGGCAATCGCCCCACGACCAGCATCCTGGCCCAGAAGATCACCCCATCTACCCTGGGCGCACTGATCGCCTACTACGAGCACCTGACTTTCACCGAGGGCGCCATCTGGAACATCAACTCCTTCGACCAGTGGGGTGTCGAGCTGGGCAAGGTCCTGGCGAAGAACATCGGCAAGGAGCTTGACCAGAGCGGAAAGGTGGATGGTCACGATAGCAGCACCAACGGACTCATCAACGCTTTCAAGCAGAGGAGCGGCGGAGCATGAATGCAGGGTAGCGAGGAGACGGCTCAGTCTGCCAAGCTGTAGCGCTTTTCTTCTCTTGCAGCAGGGCTCATACTCTGCTTTGCCTCTCCCTGCGGGAGAGACGAGGGTCGGAGAGAAGGAGGCTCTGCGAGCCCTTTATTTTGACGATGTCACGCCGGTGGGAGAAAGTATCTACTTATTCAAGGTAAATAAAGTCAAATGAAATGTGAAAGTGTGTTTTCAAGCGCCATGTGCTGTACGGATGATGAATTCTTTAAGCAAATCTTCCAACAATACACTCCATGAATATAGCTCTCGCATAGGAAAGCACAAACGAATGTCCTTAATTTCCTCATCGCCCTGCTCATCGGTCCCCGAATCTAAATGAATTGAGTAGGTCATCGCATCGTTTATATCCCTCAAAGCGATCAAGGCCCAGCCAGAGACGTAATCGCCGCAATAACCGCCGACTCGTACGACTGAGCAACGGCGACCTGCGCGCTAACAGAGCTGGCATCGAGCGTCTGCTCGTAGAAGTTGAACTTCGGTGGCGCGGACCCGACAATCGAAGTCGCGGAGGCGAGAATGGCAGGAACCTCGGAGACTTTGCTCGCAACGCTCGATAATACGGACGCTGCGGTTATCTCGTCCGAAGTCGTCGTAGACGCAACTTGGGGAGCGGCATCACGCTTGTTGTTCGCGGTAGTGATAGCGGCGGGTTTAGTTGGAGCGGCGTACGGCGGGCCTCCGAACAGCGGGAAGGTAACGGCGGGACCGGCTTCAGGCAGGTTACCAGCAGGGTCTTGAACTGAGTTGGTCGCACCGGCTGGGAGGGACTTGGGTGTCGAAGTGATGGGAGCAGCGAGGACGGCTTTGGAGACGCTGGTGATGAAGTTGATGTCGAAGACGGAAGTATGTGCCGGCACCCAGCCGAGTTGGGTCGGAAAGCTCTCTTCACGGAACCAGAAGTCCCACCAGTCTAGTCTTACGGACGGCGTGTCGCCGATCATGTTACCCTTAGAGTCCCTGTCGAAAGTGGCACCGAAGATGAACCCGGTCTCGAAGAGGGTCGGGGGGATGTTCTGTTGGAACCAGCCAGGAAAGTCGTTGATGTTCTGCTGACTTTCGCGCTGCAGGCGAATCTGGTTGAAGTCCTGGTAGTCGGCTCGCTTGACCTTCGGGGGGTTGCTTGGCTTGTACTTCTAGGGGTCAGCTGAGAGCAACACAGGTGATTGACGGATAGATACTGACATTCACAACATTCAAGCTCTTTTGCATGATGGTGGAATTGAAGTAAATGTTGTCGGTGATGCCTCCGTGTGCCTATTTGCCGGTCAATCTGTGGTCGAAAGTCCTTACATCAGTCATATATGTGACCTACGTATTTCTGCCTGTAGTCCTCGCGAGAGAAGGAATGGTCATGCTCAAAAGTGTGTGGCTCTCCAAGAAGACTGTTCAAGCGTCAGCATCCGCTTGCATTGGCATGCCGCGAGCATAAACCATAACTAGAATGTCGCTTTGGACTTACGTGAGGTTGGTCAATATGAATGTGCCGTCGTTCTCCGGAGTGCCGCACGTCACTCCGTTCACATACTCACAGACTACCTCGAAATTATGAAGAGCCGTGAAGAACCCGTTCGTGTTGATGCCAAAACCACGCGGAAAAGCTTTCAATATGTCGTTCGAGTTTAGATTCTTTCCATTGCGGTTGATGAGTCCATGATTGGCGAGCGTGCTAAGACTCTTTTCAGCATCGAAGATCAAAGTATTTGAGTGTGGGAAACATACTTTAGCCCAGGACAAGGTCCCCGAGAGTCGTCAGGTCCGGGTGCTATGTATGGCGGGATTCGAACCGATAGGTCATTGGAGAACCCGTCCCATCGCTTCTCAAGACTCTCGATGTTCCCTCCTAGGGAAGGGTAAGCGGCAGATAGCTCGCAGAAAGACGCCACGAGAACGAAGAGGTTCTTGGAAGCACGCATGATCAGAAACAGGAGAGCCGTAAAAGGCTGGGGAACAGTGGTTTATTGAATACTGAAGGAGGTGTGGCGTGCCTTATGCGGTATGACGCTCAGCTCACAAATTATAGTGATAGTCCAAGGTTTATAAAGCGAGCGTCTTCAGCGACTTTATACGAATGCCTTGATAAGCTGCTTAGAAGTTCTTACGGCGGGACTTTGATACCCCAGCAAAAGACTTAACCATCGTGGGATGCGAGGCTGCTAGTTGCAACGCAAGCGACACAAGGATCTTACGGACATGGTTGGATTAGGATGGATCCACGGGTCGTGATGGTCAACCATTCAGGAGTATCGTTGGTCATCGAACATGGTCCACGGCTGCATCGGCGGAGAATCCGTTTCCTATTTCGACTAGCTGTCTAGCCCGACACGCATGAGGCGTCTACTGCTTCAGCTTTTCTCAGCCGCTGCCCATCCACAGTTGCAGAGTTGCAGTAGCCCTACGCTGTTGGCAACCTCTGCTCGCCGGTCTATTGGATTCTGTCGAATTCGGGCTTCAAAAGTGTACGCCACTGTGGCACATGGCTTCAAATGTGCCAGCCTGCTCATGATGGGCGCCCAGAGAGGCAGTACCATACCAATTGACGAATCGAATCTGAATGGACAACATGACCAGGTCAAGGAGGTTCGCATTGTACGGTAGATCGTCGTCGCATCGTGACGAAGGTTCAACGCGGTTCTGTCCGCACGTTGCTGTAGCGTAGATCCAACATCCTCGATCCATATCGTCAGAGTGTAAGGCTGATGTACTAGTCGCTTCCTCCTCGTGTCAGCTCGCCCCAAAAGAACCCAGGACCACTGTCTCAACGCCTTTGAAATGTGTCACCAATTTAGATCGAATCCAGCCATATCAACGTTTTCACGTCTTTCCTTTTGTTTACTGTATCGCGGTAGACACAAACCATGACGGTCTCTGCCGCGGGAATGCCTGGCCCCTGGACACTGATAGCCTTCAAGAGTCCAGAACAAAGTAAACGCTCACCGGTTTAGATGTTGACTTGGATAGGCACTGCAGGGTTCTGGCATCTGCACGATAACGGGATCGAGACACCGACATCCAGCTGTTCCTGCAGCGCACCTGCAGCGTTTAGATCCGTCTAGGCAGTGTGTGCAACATCCATCGGAGTGGCCACCAACAAGCCATGATAAGCTTCGAGAATCGTGTAGGGCCAGGTATGAAAGGAAAACTTCCGCACCATTGATTTTGCAGACAGGTGGGCGTTCCTGAAGCCGAAGGCATAAGATAAGCAGCTTACATGTCAGCTCGGGCGAATTTGTACCACTGAAGTTGAAGCCCAGTCCCGGCTTGGCAATTGGCCCCAAGAAAACCATAATCCTACGTCGCAACCGTTGCCTCCTACCAACCACGCCAAATCTCCCGCCCACGTGATTGGAGCATGCGTGGAGGCTATGTTCGGCCATCTACAGCTCAAGTGCATCCTGCAATGCAAACGACTATTGCGAATTCGAGGCTATTAGCAACTGACTTGATCTTTCTGCTCTTCCCGACCACGGTTGAACACGCAAGCGAAGCGTATAGTAGTCGATCATCTCGACCGGTGATGTGACGATCCATCGTCGAGGCAGGATGCTCCTCTGACGCTTTCCGGGCCAGCCACATTCCTTCTTTTCTTTGCTCAAAAGCTGACTGCATCGTCTCCATGCATGCCCGACATTCCGCTCACCCAGTGTCTCCACTCACCCCTTAAACGAGTCATGATCACCTGCCATAGTACATTAGAACATCTGTCATTTGTAAGACTATCGTGCTCCTTGCTTGTTGGTGGAGGGACCCTCTCCAGTGCAGAACGGCCCTGGAGCGAAAAGACGGTAAAGCCAGCGCCCCTGATCCTTGTCTATATCAAGCTGAAAGGACGGGACGGCTTCAAAACAGACGCAAAATCTGGTACCGCGTTCGGCTTGCAAATGAGTAGTCGATGAATCTCGCTTTCGCTTGTCGATTGACGCCGGAATCGAGGGATGCGGAAATCTTTCATGACCATGTGCTTGGTGTTCCACGGGAAAGAAACATGGCCACTCGATCTCAGAGCTACAGGTGGAGGACTGATAGCTCTAGCCCAGCCGCGGCCTTGTTCAGTAGACGATTGGCAGCATCGCTCCGCCCTTGGAATGGTAAGTCATAGGGCCAATTCAATGGTTTCTTTGAACGGTAAAAAAGTGACGAGAGAACCTGCTGGCACGGAAGGAACACACTGTAGAGATATCCCTAGAGCCATTACACCCGGGAATGTCTGGGCAAAAGAGCCGTCTTATCTTAAATCTTCGTGATTGACAGCGGAGCTATGGTAATGGCTTCCTTTTTTTTTTTTTTTTTTTTTTCCCTGTTGCGCCGGCTGTCCGACCCCCCCTGGCTGCCGATCGAAGGACGACCGGATCCTTCCTACAGCGTCTTCACAACTTGGCCACCAATAGCGGACAATCAGATTATCAGAATGAAAGGTGTAGTAGGAGGTGGAAGCGGGATGGGCGCATCATGATTCCAAAGAGCGGCTTTGGGCCTCGGCTCACTCATATTCGGGCCGCCGCGATCCGGCCTTTGGAATCACCAGAGCGATTTTCGGACATGCATCCTCCAATGTCACCACTACATACCAGATGTTGCATAGAAGCCATGGGCGACTACAATCCTTCCGAAGACCGCCACGCGATCTATGAGGAATCACGCTCGCTTTAATGAGTGTAGGTGCGAGGCTGAGTCCAACCTTGGTCTCCTCTTTACTGAATCCGTTCTCCTTCGCCATTATCATCTCCGACTTTCTCAAGGGAAGACCGTAATGTGGTCCCAGATCCAACTCATGGAAAGACATATAAAAGATAGCGACGCCTTCCCGTCCAAGATGCCCTTTCCGATGATAGCTTCGACACAAGAGACCTCAACTGTCATCTGCTTCCTATCATCTTGAGCCATGCACCCATTCAGCCCAGTCTTACTTGCCACCATCGTGTCTGCTGCGCCTTGGGGCCATCAGTACTGGCAACATGCCGGCCCTCCGGACGACGCAGAGCACTCCTATGGCCACAATGCCCCTCACCATTTCGGAGGCCCATTTGGACAGCATGGCGCAGGGCTGACCAGTGCGGCTTACTTCCTGGATAACAATCCTAATGGCAGTGCCATTATTGCTTTGACTGTAGGGCCTGATGGTCAACTCAGCGATCCCGTCCGTACGTCTACGGGCGGCTACGGAGCTATCAGCGTCAATCCAGATGGATCCCCTCGGCCTGTCGATACTCTGTCTTCTCAAGGCTCTGTCACTGTCAAAGGAAATGTATGTTCCCGAGGCCACAACGGACATGTGTGATTACTGACATGACATAGATGTTGTTCACGATCAACGCTGGCAGTAACACCGTGGTCATGTTCAGCATTGACCCGGAAGACCCGACTAATTTGACAATGGTGGGCTCACCAGCTGATACGATGGGTGAAGTTCCAGTCTCGGTAGATTACTCCGAAGACCTTCATACAGGTACGTCTTTCCACCCCATTGACCATCTCGTTACTGACATTCAATACCAGCTTGTGTACTTAACGGCGGAAGCAAGCCGGGCGTCAGCTGCTTTTACGTCGATCCTTGGAAGGGGCTTGTGCCTCAGGGTCCCTTGCGTACTCTCGGATACGACTTCAACCAGACCACTCCGCCGACCGCCCCTACAGGCACGGCTTCGCAAGTAATCTTCGACCCGGATTCTAAGGCCCTGTTCGCCATCCTCAAAGGCTACCCCGGGCCGCCAGCCATTCCAGGCTCGGTGATTGCATATGAAACCGAGTACGGTGTGGTATCAGGAGAGCCAGTCCGGACGCAGATAACCGACGTCATCGTCGATTTTGGCTCAGTGTTTCTGGACGAATCACGACTTTTCATGACTGATGTTACATTCGGCGCCGCCATCCTGGACATTGACTACGAGACACTGACACTGCATGAGGAGACCCACATCGTCATTGAGGGACAGAAGGCGATCTGCTGGTCTGCTTTCGACCCGTTCCTCAATACCGCTTATGCACCAGACGCCGGCCAACCAGTCGTTTACACCGTCGACGCTGCGTCGGGCATGTTTACTGGCTCCATCGCCGCTGACAATCGCACGCAAGGGCTTTTCGATTCTGCTATTGGAGGCAGGGGATATATGTACTCACTCGCAGCGTCGAACGGTCTCAACGTTCTAGACCTGAAAGCTCAGAAGAACGTCCAATACTTTGACCTGTCATCAGTCGGCGAGAGGATGCCATTTACTGGCTTGGCATTGTGGCCAAATTGATTCACTCCGGAGGGGAGCTCAATGGCTGTACTTTGTAGTACTTCGTAACTACTCTGTCTGTCGAATGCCTTATGCAATCGCGTGTAATCAAATCCTGTGGCAAGAAAACAAGATCTCTAAGAGATTCCTCATACGACAGCTTTACATCAATCGGCGAATTAAGTTACTGTGTGTTGTGCCTCCACGCTTTTACTTGGATTCAAAGGATTTGAGTCAAATGTTCTCTGTCGCTCTCGCTTTCTCCAAGCTTTCAGGCGAAGCGCGCTGGCCTAGAGTGGCTGTGAAACAGTGCTTACGCAAGGAAGGCAGCTGACCTCTGGCTTTCTTAGGACGAAAGCTTCGAATCCTTTGTAGCGTAGCTTGTCATCATTCGTGAGAATGACACTGCATCCTCCGAGTAGCTGGACTTTACAAGACAAAGTATTTTTTGAGGATGCCACGCGGCATTGACGGTTGCATCTACCGTGACACTGTCTCAGCAGGTCATACTGAGGATTCACGAAGCTCTGGTCTTTTGCTGTTCTTTGACCCTCAATGCTGCCCATGACCAATAGGCTGGAATAACTAGAAAATCATCCGACATGGTTTCGACCGATGACTCGGAAACAGCAAAGCACTCAACCTACCAAGGGCCACGTATCGCCAGCGGATTTAGAGGCTGGCTCAAGACGAAGGTGACCAGCAAGAAAAACATAGAATTTGTGCAAGAAGACCCTGGCGACACAAAGCAAAGTATGCATACCATTGTATGTTATGCTTTCATTGCAGGTTGCTGAAGTGACAGTAGGAAATGGCGGTTTCGCAAATCGGCTCAAACCCCAAAATGACGCTTCTATTCCACACAGCTCAAGGGAACCAGGCCTCCTACAGTCACCTGCTGCCCACCGACGACAGCAGGTATATCGGGCACAAAAGCGTCACCGTGACCGGAAAACCGACTATGTGCAATCATTAGAGGCAGAGATTGCAGTAAGTCAGCTCTCTCTGCCATTTGACACACATTGACTAAGACGGAAAACCCCAACATCAGCGTCTCCGCCATCTCGATGCCGTTGTCAATAGTGAGAAGTCTGTATTGGAACACCAAAATCAAGCTATGAAGGGCTTTCTATCCGCTTACAACCTCGATGAGGGTTCGGCGAACAAGCACTTTGATATCTCGTCCTCATCACGACAAGATTCTTCCAACATAAGCAGTGACGCTACGATAGACGTTCGCTTTGACGCTGAAATTGGTATGTCCACTCTCTGGCATTGTCGATGCTAAAGCTGTTATCTCTGATTGCGATTGTCTACAGGCCATGAGCGTACCTTTTTGGACTGCGAAGCAGACCACGCTGATATAACTCCGGAGCAAAGATCACAAAAACTTCAAGATCCCCCGAACAGTCCTCCGGGTAATATGGAAAGCTGGGAAGCACTGGACTTTATCCTCGCCTTAGAATGGCCGTGCCGAAATCATGTTCATCACCATGCCATCAACCCATCATCGGCTCAAAGAGGCGCAGAGACAACTAGTCCCTCGCAAAACCACGCATTAACAATGACGCAGACGGTCTACTCTTATGCACTAGAGCCACCTCCTTCTCAGACAGCGGGAGAAACATCTGAATGGCACTTGCCGTATTCAGAGATAGAGAAGTACGTCAACCAATACGCGGACCATTGTGGAAAAAGCCGCGACGCATATCACATTGTAGAAATGTCTAACCAAAAGTGACAGACTCATCACGCTCTCTTCGCGGCTCCCTGTAGACAGCGACATGATGACGCCCGCACAGATCTATTCGACGATCTGTCTCGAGATACCTCTGTCGTCCTCGGGAAACAGCAGCAGAGGCCGCATTATAGAAGCATTGAAAGTCCCCTTATCGCGGAAAGTATCCTGTTATGGGTTTGGAGCCGCTTTGCCCGCTGTCGACTTCTATGCGGTGTTTGATGGTGCGGTGCGAGCGATAAAGGGAGACATCTAATACCCACGGCCAATGAACTCCAGAAAAGAAGTCGGAAAGAGCATTAAAGGGAGGGTAGGATTAGCAGGTCTTGACTTGGCACTGTAGCGCTAGAATGATCGTTTCAAGATTACCGCTGAGAATCGCGGTGTGCTTGTCCGTCACGTGGCATTATTGTAGTTACAAGACCACCCCATTCTCTGATCAGAGCGTATTGATGATTCGCTACTCAGTCTGAACAACATACAGCTGGCTGTACGTAGAGTTTCGAGTGGCGCGACGGCAACAGCTTGATTAGAGCAGGACCCGGGATCACAGCGTCGATAGGGCGACAGGATAGATGCGAGAAAGACCAAGCGCCAGAATTTTTGAGTTGGAGTAAGAGACTGAAGATCTGCATGCTCAATTGCTGAATTACGTACATGACTGAAGAAAGATCCGGCCAGGACGCCGCGCATTCCGGAACTCGAGTGGGTATCTAAGCGCCATCCCTAGTAGGATTAAAAGAAAGAAAGGCAAGAAAAGCAACCCAGTGATCGGAAAAGATTCGACTCGACCCCCTTCGGAAGACTTTACGAAGCGTCAACCTTCCTTCGAACGCCTTGCCACCAACAACAGGGAAAGCTTAGTTTGCAATCTTGTGACCAGTCGCGAAGGCCACCAAAGCGACTTCCACATTTGCCCCTAAACACAACCGCTTTTAAAAGTCGCAGACTGCATCTCACCACTCCTCATCCACATACCCTTCATCAGTCTCGTAAACATCATCATCGCGGTAATCTTCCTCGACCTCAAACTTGGTCCCCAAAGCCGCCTGCCCTTGCTTGATGAGTTCGGCAAGTTTGCGGGACATATCGCCCATAGCGGCATCGGCTCTCCGATCGTGGCGGTCGCGTCGTTTCATGTACCGTTCGATTTCAGGACTGACGTATGAAGCGTGGAGGTTGTTGTTGCTGGAGCTGCTTGGGCGGGAGCCGGAACGCATAGGCGCGAAGGATGCGCGTCGGTCGGGTGTTGAGGGTGGTGCTAGTTGGGCGGGACTACCGGGGTTAGATACGTGTGAGGATTGTCGTCTATGCGAGATCGGGGCGAGGCTGCGTCTATGCGGTGCGCGTGAGGCTGGGGACCGGGCGTGAGAGCTTTGGATCGGGACTTGCGTAGGGACTAGCGCAGTGGCTTGCGCAGCATCGAATCGTGGTGCACCAGTGCCCGACACCTTTCGTTTAGGGCTACCCTCGACATCCGGGGTGTCGATCATAACCCAGGCTTCCTTGTCGGTCTGTCGTCTCTTTTTCGGTGGGCGTTCAGGAAGTGGTGTTTCTTCCTGCTCAACATCTAAGTCGAAAAATTCATCCCGCCACGCACCAGGCAAAGGGGTTGAACAGCCATCTTGATTCATCCATACATTATCGCTCTGGTTCATGTCATAGCCTTTGCCACCTCCGGCGTAGAAACCACGGAAGACGGTACTTCCAAAACTGAAGACTTTACCAACAAGGCTGAAAGCCATACCGGCCCAGCTTTGACCGGGTTCGCCATCTGACGAAGGTTGCATTCTTGGCGCACCATTCCGTTCCCGCGACAAGAGTGTTTGCGATGGAAGCCTGCCAGAGAATTCGCGCCTGCCCGAGTCGCCTCGCCATCTCCGATCATTGCCTGTCGAGCCAAGCTGCATCTGCTCCATGTCTGCCACCGCCTGCAAGCCTGGTGTATCCAAGCCTCCCGCCAAGGAATACTCTTCATTCACTGAAACCGAGCTGGTGCCGTATGCGCCGGTGTAGCTTCCATCACTTGGGGTTGGGCACTGATGCCAGTCGAGAGTGGCAGTACCGACTTGCGAGCCTCTCTTCTTTCCGACTTGGATTGATCGAGTGGGTCGCGATCGTTTTCTCGTGGCGGAAGAGAGGTGGTCGGAGGCCGGGGTTGCAAAAGACGGTGTAGAGGCGGTGGAAGCGGGTGACGTCGGGGGTTGGAAGAAGTGAGTGTTGCGGCCAGTGGCGGGATAAGTGCCGAAGGTCAAGCCTGGGGAGATGGAAGAGGGTGGCGACTGGTAAGCCATGTCTGAGATGTAGGTACCGTATGTATGCGATCTCGTGCTGACTGACTGACGGGGTGTACTGGTGAATGCGTCGTGTGATCGATCGTCGGCCGTTCGATGGGGTTATTGGTCCTTTCAACCTAGCGATATCTTTTCACATCTTCCCATCTATCGCTCCCTGCTCGTAATCAATCTTTCAACATCTGTCCCGGTATAGCACACCATACAAACATCTTCCCGACGCAGAAGAAGCATCAGCAGGTAATGTAAAGTCGAACGGTAGAAGCTTGAGCACGGACCAGGAGTTTGTTGACAGCGTGCGTCGCCGACGCAACCCTGCACATCGCCTCGGCACATGAGGCCACCATTCGACTTCGCTGGATATAAGCAGTCTTTTATGGCTTTTCAAGACACCTAATCGTGCCTGGGTAAATACGGCATCCGGAAGGAAATACTAAGTTACATCAGACTATTCTTGCTTGGCCTATTCACAATCGACGCGATGGCAAGCACGAGACAACATGTACATTGAATCGGGCGTGAAGCTATATGTAGATGCTCCAAGATTCGTGATATTTGCTATTGGAACCCCCATATGGCAGACGAAGGACGTTATGGAGATCATGCCTCATCGGTCGTAGGCCTAGTAATATCGTCCTTGTCTCAATCGTAATCATCTATACCAAGCCGGCGCCATGGAAGCTCCAGGTCGACATCAGTCGTCTCGAGGTGCTGCGCGATGTCAGTTTGGGAGCTGGGAGCAAATGCGTCAGGGTATCGCAACATAAACAGCCTCAGACTCGACAATTCGGCTCTGTATGGCCTCTGGGAGCGAACAGTTGGAGCTGGTCATGACTACACTGATGGAGCAAACCTTACCGTTTGCATCAGGACGAGTAACATGCGACATGGCCAGACTTGCTCTTGAATAACGAGAACGGAGGTTTTCGCTGTGCGCTGCATCCAAAATCAGGCTTGTATGAGGAGTCTCAGAGCTCAGAAGCAAATGTTGTGGTAGATCTACCACGAACAAAGTACCTGTCGAGAGACTTGGAAATCGATTTTGGGATGGCAAGAAATGCAACAGGACCGATCTTCTGGTTGAGCCAGTGACCAGTTTGAACTCGTCTGTGCGAAAGTTTGAACATCAAATTGATTGTACCTGCCCGGATATGGGTGGCATTTACTTGGGTGCAGGCCCGTGCTGGAAGCTTTGTAGGCTGTATCGCGTTTCGTGGACTGAGGTCAAGCAGTCGAAACACCCAGCCACCGGATTTAAATCCTCACCCACGTTAACCCTTTTTGGGACGTTTATCACAATAGGTTTCGGAGTCAATAGCAAGATGAAAGCTATTGTCCTCACATCGCTCTTCTTCTCTTTTTCCTTTTTCTCTCTTCGACCATATCCCACGACCAAATCAGCAAGACCAATATTAAAGCTTTAACCCTCGACTCGCAAATCTTTCATCTCGTCGCCACAAACTCCACATCAAGTTATTCCAGACCAACAGCAAACATGGCAGAGATCAAGACTTCAGCTGAAGGCTTCCCGTTCGCCAGCCTGCCCAGAGAGCTCCAAGTCATGAGCATCAGAGCCAGCCCAGATCTCCAGACTCTCCGCAATTTCGCAGCGGCATCCCCGTACACGCTGGCAGTGTACAAAGACGGTGCCATCACCACTCTCACTACAGTCATCGCCAATACGACCTCGCCCGTCGTCCAGGATCTTATCCTAAGCACCCTAGAAGCAGGCTTCTGCGGCTGCAACCCCAGCAACGCACCTTGCAAGCCTAAGCCCGGCCACGAGTGTCCGTCTGAAGCAAAGCTGTGGAACAAGACGATCCATCTCAAGCAAAACCCACAGGCGGTCCTGGATTTCGTCACCAACACTTACCAGGCAATCGACGACCTCGCGACGCACCTCTACGAGCGTCAGGCACGTCGGCCCTGCAAGCCAATCATCCGCACCTACGCCGCCGTGCTCAAAGCGACCTGGCAACTCTCGTACTACCTGGCATCAGCGCGACGCGGATACCAAAACCCGAAGATCGGCCCGGTGGTGATGGTCCACGGCGACCGCACCCGTCGCATGTACCGCCTCACGCTCATGGAACCCACACGGCCGATCCGGTTCGTTGCCTGGCAGCCGTATCGACTGCGGGCGTACGCGATCGGGGATGAGAAGGAAGCGACTGCGTTCTTCTCCCAGTTGAGCATTGTGGAGCTGCATGTGCTGACGGAAGTGATCGATAGTATTGCGGCGTCTGAGAAGGTGATGGCGAGGATGGGGTTGGATTCGGTTGGCGAGAAGGATTTGCTGACTGCTGAGGTTGTCGTGGGGCAGGTTCACTGGCAGCGGTATCAGCAGTTCGTGGAAGAGAATGGCGAGGTGCCGAATTGGGATGAGATGGCGGTCGAGGCTTGAGAGTAAAGCCAAGTGGGCTTCAGCTGCGGATGAAACAATGTTGATGACGCTTGATGTGCTTGACGATGCTGATGACACATGATGTGCCTGACGATGCTTGACGAGATGCATACCTGACTGAATATTGGATTGGATGGGTGACATTTGACTGAACAATATAATGCATTAGCAGAATGCCTGGGTATCCGAAGTCTAACGAAACACATGTAATTTCGATCCATCAAAGCTTCCTCCCTCTCATTCTCCTTGTCCAGAACATCGGTCTACCGCACATAATTACCCCACTGCAACCACATCCAAGTCCCAGTGATGGTGCTCACGAACACCGGCCCCGCGAGTCCTCTGCCCCACCTTGCAGTCCCAAAGACGAGCCACTCGCTAGCAAAGTGCACAAAAGCCAAGCCAAAAGTCCACAGAGCCAATTCGTATACGGCAGCTTCGTGGATGTGATACGCAGCGTATAGCCTAACAATACTGCTTAACGCAGTCCAAGTACCAAAAGTCCTTGCGCTGAGCTCGTTCACGGGACTGGTCTGGGGTTGTCGCAGAGTCCGCGCCGGTACACCTGCAGGAAGAGCGGTCTTTTGATTTGTACTGGCGGGTTTCGATGCAGACGTTGTCGATAAGGATGGATCGGGCGAGGCGCCGGCATACACTTGCCGCGTCGGCGCGAGGGAGATGTATGCTTGGATGCTATTGGCGATGGAGACAACGGAGATCTGAGAGGCGTGTAAGCATGGCTAGTATTTAGTGATGAGAATGATGTGGGAGCATGTGCGTACGAAGAGGAGCCATTTGGGTAGCAAGCCGTCGCTTGGCGGGAGATAAGAGGTGACGTGCTGAAGGTTGGATGCCATTTGGAATGCCTTCGTCTGCTGCGATGCAATCCGTTTCCGGCGAGAATACGGAGAGGAGCAATTATATGAGCTTCTTGCGTCGACTCTCGCAGACTTCGACGTTCAGCTGGAGAAGCTCGAGAGAAGCCAATCGTCTCCGGCACCGAACTCGCCAAAGCCATGCAGCGGCACGAACCCTCCCCGCAAAGTCAATTGCCGACTGGGTCAGGCACGAAAAGTCATGCCTGGCCAAACTTCGGCCGACCTCGAGCTCGAGCTCCATGGCATAGAAAGTGGGATGCCACTTTTTGTCCTCCTACCGTACAACCTACTGTACCTGGTACTATTCTGCAATCTTCAACTCTGAGGTTCACATCCATTTCCGCTTCAGCATCTGACCAAATTTGTTGCAAGCAAGATGGTCCAGCTTGCAGAAGTGGCAGAAGATGCCTGGGCGGCGCCAGTCACGGCAGTCTTCGCCTTCATTGGCGTGCTTTGGCTCTCTCTTAAGATCTTCTCCTTCTGGAGATTGGTTACTTCGCTCTTCGTCTTGCCCGGCACCTCTGTACGCATTCCACTCCCTCCTCCGCTTTCTTCGACAACCTTCATACTGACTCGTTGCAGCTCAGCAAGTTTGGGAGGAAAGGCACTTGGGCACTCGTGACTGGTGCCAGTGATGGCATTGGCAAAGAGTTCGCTCTGCAACTTGCTCAGAAAGGCTACAATATCCTTCTTGTCTCCCGCACGCAGAGCAAGCTCGACAGCCTCTCCACTGAAATCCAACGACTCTGCAATGTCCAGACCAAATCCTTCGCCATGGACTTCGCCGCAAACAACGACAGCGACTACACAAAACTCCGTAGCATGGTGGACGAGCTGGATGTCAGCATTCTGATCAACAACGTTGGCCTGTCGCACAGCATTCCCGTGCCGTTTGCCGAGACTGAGGAGAAAGAGATGAAGGACATTATAACCATCAACTGCACCGGCACCCTCCGCGTTACCCAGCTAGTCCTTCCTGGCATGGTCAAGCGCAAAGCCGGTCTAATCCTCACTATGGCATCCTTCGGCGGCCTCCTGCCCACCCCGCTACTGGCAACATACTCCGGCAGCAAAGCCTTCCTGCAACAATGGTCGAGCGCTCTAGCCTCTGAAGTCGCACCGCACGGCATCAAAGTGCAGCTCGTACAATCCTACCTTGTCACCTCCGCCATGTCCAAGATCCGCCGTAGCTCAGCAATGATTCCCACACCAAAGCAGTTTGTGCGTGCCGCGTTAGGAAAGATCGGCCGGAGCGGTGGCGCACAGGGAATCAGTGCAACGAGTACCCCATACTGGGCTCACGGTGTCATGCACTGGGCTTTGGATACGCTGACTCCGGGTAGGATGAATAGCTACGTGATTGACGTCAACAGGGGTATGCACCAGGATATCCGAAAGAGGGCTCTGAGGAAGGCTGAGAGGGACGCGAAGAAGTCATGAGATGCTAAGTGTTACACTGCAAGATAAGCTGGGTGTGCGAGAAATATTTGTGAAGCTGTGCATAATCATGATACACAGTGACGACGGACCGGAGAATCGCACTGGTGTGGTGGAGCCACCATACGAGAATGTGACCGGGTGTGCAAAAGGGTAGAGGGAGCGCAAACCTGGTCAGGCTGCCAAACCCATTCATCGGATCGGCATCTCAATATATACGAAGTGGTGATCCGCACATGCTGCGAACGCAGATGTCCGCAGGAGATAGGGGAAGTAACTGTGTGGAGAAGGGACGGATGAGTTAGCTCTTCCCGGCAACCTTGTCGTTGAGCATTATGTAGCGATCAGAAATTGTCTAGAAGCCAAATGATCATTAAAGTCTTGCAATAAATTGTTTTGTTGAGACTCCCGAGTGGCCATGTAACTCGTGAAGCACTTTTCGTTCGAAGGTGCATTAATGTTGAAAAGTTGCCGAATCCCAAGGTCCATCGCTGCTAGCATGATGCATCATGCACCGCATAGACGCTCGGACCATCCAAGCAAGACAAAGCTCCAAGACCTCGCTAGCTTGCCACACCACTCTTTCTTCGTCTGTCTCTCTCTTTCATGACAGGCAAGGCTTAAGCAAGCAATGTCTACCGGCTTCCAAGCCATCATCGAAGCAGCGCCGTCCTTATGTCGCCGACCGCTGTTGTGGTACGACCGCTGATGCGACATGGACTACGTACCACTGCCGAAGACTGGTCGACTTTGGAAGGGGAAAGTGGACTTCCTTCGACCCTTCAAAGGCGGTGCCGCAGCAGCAGAGAGCGGCGATCATGTCACGCCACTCTATGATCCGGAGCTTCATCGCCAGCAAGATGATGAGCCCGATCTCAAGAATCTTAACGTCGCGCTGGCCGCGTTGATTGACATTTTCCCGGACATTGAGCCGGAAGTCTTCCGTGAGATGCTGCTTAGTGTCAGTGAGGAAAGCCGAGTCGAGATCGTAACGGAGCAGTTGCTGAAGAGAGACGCGAAGTGGGTTCGCGGACGATATAGAGCTCCCGACGCAACCCGCCAAGACAAGCCTGCAACCGCCACGCCCACCACTTTCTCTTGTCTAGCTATCGAGGAGGCTTTCCGGAGTGAAAGTTACAAGAAAGCCGTCAAGCAGGTGTGCTATCAAGAATTTCGCAGTCTCAGCCATTCCTCCATCAAAGCTGTGTTGGCAGAGCACAACCATTCCTACACCTTGTCACGGCCAGTACTGCTGCAGTTGACAACGAGGTCGTGGCGCTACACACTCTCCAATCTTCTGACTCGGCGCTCAACATCTGGGCAGCAAGCCTCAGAGCATCCATACATTGTTCGCCATCCTGGACAATCTGGCGACAACCAGACTTCTGCCGTCAGACGGACTGGGAATGCCGATCTTGATCGCGAAATATGGATGTTGCTGGTGCAGCCAGAAAGCCATAGACAGCAGCAGGAGCAGTTAGAAGCCGATCGGTCCCTTGCGAACCAGCTTGCTGAATCGGAAGCAGAGGAAGTAGGTGCGCTTTTCGACTGTGAGTGCTGCTACAGCTCGGTCAACTTTGAGCAGATGGCATTCTGTGATGTTGATATGCACCAACTTTGCCATGATTGCGTCCGACGGACTGTCACCGAGGCATTGTACGGACAGGGCTGGGCGCGAGCTGCAGATCTTGACAAGAATGCGTTAAGATGCTTTGCTATGGAGGATTGTCAAGGATGCATACCTCGAACAAGCACTCACCTTGCATTATCTCGCAACGAAGACGGCGAAGCTGCTTGGGAGGAATTCCAGGCACGTTTGACGAACGACGCCCTGATAAAGAGTGGCATCAGGCTACAGAGGTGCCCTTTCTGCACTTATGCCGAAGCTGACGAGATCCCTACACTGGCTTTACGGGATTGGAGAAACTTCTGGGCTCAGGTTGCAAGGAAATCACCCCCAATGGTGCAGTTCACCTTCGTATTACTCTTAACCTGCGTGACGCTTTTCACGGCACCGCTGCTGATTCTTGCCATGACCACGTGGGCCCTGTTTAAGCTTTATCCACCGGCTGGCGCCATCCTCAACGAATCCTGGACCCGAGTCTACAAACAGCGGCAAGGGTCGAAATTCAAATGCGGCAATCCGCATTGCCTGAGAACCTCTTGTGTTCGCTGTAATGCGCTCTGGCGAGATCCACACACCTGCTTCGAAAGCGAAAAGACATCGCTGCGGACCGCTATAGAGTCCTCTGCTACCGCAGCCGTAAAACGCACTTGTCCCAGGTGTATGCTGAGCTTTGTAAAGTCAAGCGGCTGCAACAAGCTCGTATGCAACTGTGGTTATACTATGTGCTACATCTGTCGACAAGAAGTTACAAGCCGAGAGGGCTATGCACATTTCTGTCAGCACTTCCGACCGAACGGAGGCCGGTGCAGTGAATGTGAGAGGTGCGACTTGTACGGCGACGAAGACGAAGAAGCAGCCATACGGGAAGCTGTAGGTGTGGCGGAGAGGGCGTGGAGGGACAAGGAGCACGGCAATGTTGATGCCCAGGCCACAGAACTGATGGTCGAGGCGCTTGTTGGGCGCTCAAGGTATGCGAAGTGGTGGCAACAGTACCTCGATGGAATAGTAGATGCTTTGGCGCGCTGAGCGAGCGAGGATAGGAGTCATTGCATATTATGCAAGGTAAATGAGCCCCAGGCACCAAGTGCCAGGCTTATGTGAATGGATGTAAGGCAATCTCATACGACCGTACGTCAGCGTTTGGAGACATTGAGACATTCCACGCTGGTTTCAATTCTAGGCAGCAATTACTTCCCTTCCTTGGCGAACCGTGCTTTCTTTCAAGCATCTACTACTGTGCGGGAGACACTCGAGACTCTTTTGCACGTGCGCGCTTCACTTTCACTCGCGGGGTGTTCCTGCTCACTGTCCCCACCCAAGCTACTGGTATCTTTCCCCTGCACACAAACATTCGATAACCCCATCCCCAGCAATCAGTACAAATACCACGAGCCAAAAGAAAATGTGCCAGATCTGCAGCATCAAGCAGATCGCCACCCAAGATCGCTGGCCAAAACCCTTAGAATCAGCAGTCCATGAGTAAGATATTCTGGCCAGCCCCCTTACAGCGCAGCAAAAGACTGGGGAATACTAATACGGGAAACACCATAGCATCAACTTCCTCGTCCAAACAATCCACACAGACTACGAAGCCAACAAACCCCACTGCACGACCAAAGAAACCATGCCCAAAGACCTCCTCGAGAACCTCCGTTTACTCTCCCTAGCGCTCGAGCAACTCGATCACGATAGGGAGGAATGGTGGTACTCGCCTGAGAAGAAGGAGCAAAGACGACGACTGGAAGGGGAGGGGCAGGATCGGAAGTTGACCGAGCTGCAGAAGATCAATAATGCGGCTACGGCGATGGTGGAGGGGACGCAGGCGAAGCTGGGCGGGTTCGTGAAGTGGAGTTTGGGGATGAATGGGGGGATTTGGGAGCTTGAGGAATCGGGGAAAGTGCAGGGATGATGGTCTTGGGAGTTGATGAAAGAGGTTGGGGTTGAAGCAGAGAAGAGATGGGGGGTGGGGAGGGTATATTTTTGAGGGGTTAAGAATGGTATGATAGGGTAGCAAGATGTGATAGGTCATTGGCGAATAGATGAAACTGGCTACATCGACGAGGAGATCGAGTGGAGAACGGGATACGACGTCAGCAAGAGTCAAAGCACAGGATTATAGCGTCGGGATTTCGATTTGAGATCATCCCGTAGACCAGATAGGGGTGCTGTAGACTTCCCAATGAGGACAAAGCTTTCGCCACAGATAAGGCGCATGCACTCCCATCACCGCGCCCACCCCACTCATCACAACGGTAGGAGAGAGAGAGAGGATCTTGACCCTGCACCCAGGTTCGCCGGGAAGGCAGTTGCATGGCAACGATTGCAAGTGTTGGCTGATACAAGCCCCAGCTACGCTATCGTTCGTATCTTGCTGCATGGCGGGCGGGAAGCCCCATTCGCTTGGGAATGCGAAGCTGCGTATGCGGAAAGGAAGATCGCCGGGCCAACGCAGCGCAGCAAGATGATTCCGAAGATCCTTTCAAGAACGACAGTAACAATTGCAAGGATGGTAAGGCGATTGGATCCAAGTGCATGGCAGTGGCGCTTTGCTGAGCAAAGCAATGGGTGAGGTTGGTGCCGGAAAAAGAGAGAAGGTGCGAAGAAGGCATCTACAAGCAGCCCATTGACAGCGTTGTCCTTTGCGCTGGCAGAAAGTCTGCATAGGGATCTGTCGATCCTGATTTCCCAAGCGCTTCCGTATGGTACAGTAGCGTGAGTTTTTGCTCGGGACTCTTTGCTCTGTAGGAGCTAGCTAGAGTTACAGTAGTGCTGTAGAAGAAGGCTAGATACCTAGTGCGACACGCATCAGGACCCAGAAGGACATACGTGCTACACCCTTAATTGGAACGATATACCTGCGGGGGAAGTTCTACGGCATTCGAACGTCCGACACGTGCTTCTCATGCATGTGCGTTGGGTGGTGGTGGTGGTGGCTCAAATCGTTTCTCTCGTGCACCAGCAGTACCCAGCACAGCGGGAATTCTTGACATGCGTCCACTACCCGCACGATACCCGCTGCCTGCCGTACAGTGATGATCCTCGCAATCACTGCATCGTTTGGGTTCCAGGCGACTTACAAAATTTGGCAGAGGTAAGCTTTATTGCACTCCCTTGTGGATAGGTAGATGTGGACGGCGCAAGAATTGCAGTGGGGTAAAATGAGGATCGCCTTCGGAGGTTAATGAATTATAGGTCGTTCTATAGGTCTTCCCTCCCACGCGTTAAGCGAAAACCCCACCCCCATCGAAAGAAGTCGAAACCGGTGCGTTCTGGAATCCTACCATAAGCCTGGGTAGCTCTCGCAGGAAGAATCAGACCCTGGAGCGCAACGTGCATGAAGCTAGGTAATGGATTTCGCTAACGCGCATGGCCAGCGCAGCCTTGCCCGCGGCAGTGGTGATGGCTGTGCTAGAAAGCCGGAGGAGCCCATTACTGTTGCAGGAATGTCACCAGCGAAGCATCCTTGCGCAAGGTCACCAGAATTGGCCTGATTGACATGTGGGCTTGCGATATTTTCCTGGGAATTCTCTCCAATCGCAGCATTAATGCTATGATCCCAGGCCTTAATTGCTTTTAGCGTCGGCTCCAGTCAGCGACCCGTAAGTGGGCCGCACAATCCCACTGCTGCAGGTGCCAAAGTCAGAAAGTGGAATGACGAGCCGACGTCTCGAGCAAGATGCACAAGGAAGTTGTGCTGATACATGCCAATAACGAGCATTTCATTCTGGTTCAGGATCATCTTTGATCGGGAGATGAAGCGAATTGGATAGGAAGCGCGAGATCAAAGTGCCGATTGGAAGTAGCATCAACCTGTGCAGTATCTCCTGCACAACGCTATGGTAACATCGCCTGCCCCAGTTCGCTGAGATGGACCCGAACTGTATTGGCTCGGCCGGAGCCCGTTGATCGGTTTCCCAGCTGACCGGCGCACCGCATCGCATAGCATGCCGAGCACGTTTCACCTGTGGTCGAAAAGCAGCGGTGCCAGTCTAAGTTTTCGAGACCACATTGCGTTGTAATCGGTAAGGCTCGGATGACGCGCGAAGCACTATGCGGAAAGCAAGACTCCTCCTCTGACCAAGTTCGCACAGCGCACCGCACGAAGAGAGCGCTTCGTTGCCGAACGAATTGTATCTGCCAGTCGAGTCTGCCGTGTAACAGAACGCATGCACGTGCAGTGTGACAGGTCCCTTGTCCAAGTCACTGCCACTACGAGAGAATGCCGAGCAGCGGTTCGGTACCACAGCCACGGGACGACTCGACGGTAGCATACAATAACCGCGTATACTCTCGTTTTGCTCTCCAGAACAGGGTCTATTGCGTTCCAGTCGATGAGGTGAGTCAGAGTGTTGTCATGGTTGCTGAAGAGAGGTCCATCGTCGTCTCGCTGACCGGACAATCAGCCAGAAGAAGAGCGCCTTGACGAGTTGAATGACATCGTGCAGGAAGTGCTCGATGATCGAATTGTCCTCGTTCCAGACTGGCCTGCCGATGAGGATGATGATCTCCAAGTGCTGGAATGCGGTGTGGGGAAAGGAGCATGGATTGACAGTCTGTTAGAAGAGCAAGAGAATTGCGTGGTCAGTCGCCGCTTTCCAACCAGATTGCAAGTCTGGGCGGAGCACGATGGCATGGGAGAGCGCTCAGGCTGACTTTAAGATAAGGTAACAGGCGTCGACATTTACTTCGGCCAAGGGGTTGAGGAGGACGAAGAGGACGAAGGTGACGACACAGGAATACAAGAATACATCCGGTATAGATGGAACATGAATGCGCCCTTCGCGGAGGATCGTCGTCGTGAAGAGGCCCTACGCCCTGAGTCCTTCGACCTGATCAATAGCAGGTTCCTTGGTGACGGCATCAACGGATCGAGGTGGCCAGGGTACATCAACGACCTTAGAAAACTGTTAAGGCCAGACACAGGTTGTTTACAAATGGTGGAGCTTGAGTTCTTCTTCCAGTCTGATAGTGGCATGCTGCGATATGATGAGAGTGAGCCCTTGTATCTGTGGCAGCAATGGTATACGAGTGAGCTTCGAAGGCTAGGCAAAGATCCGCAGGTCGGACGGCGCCTGAGAGCTCTCATGGTAGATGCAGGCTTCCGCGACGTCCGATACTCTCCTTTGCGATTGCAGATTGGGCGTTGGAATCAAAGTAAGCCCAGTCAACAATGCCAATGAGACTTGGAAAGCAGTAGGGAGACGGCTAACCCAAAACTATAGCTTCCGCCTCGCTTGGTGCCACGATCATGCGCAACGTAGTACAGCACATCGAATCTGTCTCGCTATGGCCCTTTACGGGGGCACCGGCGCCGGGAAGAATGACGATAGCACAGTACCAGGCCATGCTGGCTGGAGCTCGAAATCAGCTGCGCGATGAGCGTCTGAAGCTGTACTACACGCTGTATGACCTTTCGCATCCCGTTGCATTTGATTGCAGCCACTGACCATCTCTTAGACATGTTGCTGTAGGGCGACGTCCGCCACGACGAAGGTAGCGACGGGACGAGCTGTCGGTTGAGTGTTGCTGTGTTGTCTGATGCCATCTTCGGTTTCCCATTAGGTGCTCACAGACTGCGTTGGGCTGCAATCCCCAATCGATTGACCAGCTTCTCCGTTGGATAGCTTACTTATTGGTATGAGCGGCCTGGTCATGGTCAGGTTGCGAAGTGCTCTTCAGCGGTGACGGATTTGTGCTCGCTGTGACATTCGACACTGCACGGGAGGACTGCAACCTTGGAAGGCTCGTTTGGTCGTGTGGTATCCATGAAATGAGACGATCGCCTTCCCTATTTTGTCTACCTGTTTCACTCGTCCTACGAATCGCTCCAGTAAACACAAGATTGTCAAATGTCGGCGGCGCGTTGTTGAAAGTGCGCGCGGTGTTTTAGAACCGAGCGTTCCTGGCAGTCATTTTTTTGTGGGCCAACCATATTGGTCAGGTGGCGGCTATTAAACCATTATGACTTCCATTCACCATCGGCGTGGTCAGAACAGCATTGATGGCCTGAGAAGAAAATAGGGGAGGTCATACTATGTGTGAATGAGGGAAAGGAAAAAGGTGAAGCAAGAATAGCCTTCGCGGCGCGGACCAGGTAGTCTGAATAAGTGTCCAGACGCGTACCCGACAGATTGGTAGCGATGATGAGAATTGTTGGTACGGAGCGCGGGTGGTATAAAGCTTATCATGCAATCTTCTAGCACCCTCTCAGTAAGTCTCACCCACCGTGTTTCGGAGAATAGGCTGTATATCTTGTCTTTCACGACAGTGGCGACATGAGGTGAATGCAGATTCCAGATCTGGCTTGCACTTCAGATGGTGAAATATTTGGGGCACCAGAGCGCAGAGCGAGGAGCGAGATCGAGCTTAATGTTCGTCTCAAACCACAACGCTTTCAGGTCTCAAGCTGCATATCACTATATTATGAATCCCAAGCATGCACCATGGTACGATTCAGTACATAGGTGCAATATATGCAGGATTCTTGTTCGATCCAGATCAATCGTGAAAGGGAGAGAGCATGGCGTATGAGACCGCCCGTCAGCTTCGATACAGAAGACGGCTCACGCAACTCAGTCGTCTGTATTTCTATATCCAGTTGCCTTCCTACCTAGATGCCGTATAAGTGTGCCCTAGTCAACCTTCTCACTTTGCCGTGCGAGCTATCCAAGTAGACGGCTCACGCTTTGTGGGAGTCGTCTTCTCATCACGTCCCGTTCACACGCCGCGGAAGCGGCAAGAGCAAGACTACATCGCTAGCCTCGCAGTTGTTTCTGAGCCACCTCATGAATAATGCTGATGATGATGATGGCGCGCACGTACAAACACGAGGTCAGTGTGTGTAGTGTATGGAAGTATCCGTTTGGGTACCCGTGTACGCCACTCTTGTTAGCCGCGAAAAGGTCCCGGTGATCCGATCGCGAGGAACGAAATCCCGAAATCCACCCTACAGCATTTTCGAGACGCGGTTGCCTAATGCGGTATACGGGACGTGCCTTATATTGTACACACAGTACAGAATGCAAAGCGATGATGGAGGAGGCGCTAGAAACACGACGAGACGCCTTGCATACACCGTCAAAGATAGTGAGAGATGCTCATTACCAAAGAAGATGGCACGCGTACTTCACAGACAACAGCCTAGAAGAAACTGGGACGAGGTACCCTAAACAAGCGGCTTCCATACGATACAGTCCACTCTCGCGATAATAAGGATGTTAAAATTAAGCTTGTAGCATTGCTATAAAGGCTCTATTGCTACATCAAGCCGTTCGAAAGCCGGATTTAATCGAAAAAAGCTGACGAGGCCAATTAATATAACGCGATATTGTTACCAAAAAAAAAAAAAAGAAAAAAATTGCTACAACGAGAGTACCTAGGTAGACTGTACTTTAGAGACAATGCTTAAGCACTCTAGCCTAAAGCATTCTAACAACTCTTTCATCTATACATCGAGAGATACTTTCCAAACCGTCTCGCTAAATGTTAAACGGTGTGTTCTTCTCTATAAGTAAGTAAAAGCTACGGAATAGTCTTATCGTCGAACCCTCTTGGTCAAAATGTCCCTACTCCACATCGAGTCCTAAAGCGACCTGGCTCTCTTCATGTCTAGACACCAAAAGTTCTTGTATAGAAGTTCTTTAAAAAAAAAAGAAAAGAAAAGAAATGCGGGCTTCCTATCAAATATCAGAGGACGAACCTCTCTCCTCGATGAGTGGCGATTACTAGAAAACCCCCTTCTCTATTGTTACAATGCATACCCATACAAGCTCCCGCCTCTAACATCACACAAAACGCCATCGCTCAGAAGACCCAGCAAATCGTATCTCTATCATCTATTAATGCATGCACGTATGTGTGTGAAGCAAACCGCAGTATGCGAGAATCCTTCGGCGTGAAGCCTCGCAATATCAACACTGGTCGGGTTAAAAAAAAAAAAAAAAAAAGAGCCCATAAACGCCACGACACCTCCATGACCGCTTGACCCTAAGTCCGAACCCGAAAAGGGCCACGTGAAGAAAAAAATCGGGAAAGCAGCAAGCAGTCATAGATCAACTACTCCAGCCCCTTCATCAGCCGTGCCCTCAACCGATTATTGACAACCCCGCCAACACCAAAAGCCGGCACGATCCTACCCATGCGAGCAAAACTGCTCTTGAGCCAATCGAGCCTGACTTTCCGCATGCGATCACTCAGCGCCGTGCCGCCGTTCCTATTATACAGGTCCAGACCGAGGAGGTGAAAAGGCGTACTGACCAGCTGGACAGCGGCGGGGGCGAGGAACTGCGCGGCGGAAGCGCGACTGACGTATGCCTGCGCGGCGTCGGAGATGGGGAGGTTGGGCGCGATGAGCGGGGGTAAGTTGAAGGATGCGAAGATGGTGAGGCAGTCGCGGATGGCGAAGAGGGAGTAGGTGACGGGGGGGATCGGGCGGGGGGAGACGGTGCCGAACATTTTGGTGAATTGGCTGTCCTTGTACAGGCCCAGGCTGAGGTTGGCGACGCTGGTGGCGGCGAATTTGGACGGGCCGCTGGTCACGGTGGAGGCGGGTTTGGCGGCGAGGCAGGACTTGAAGGTGTCGAGGGAGTTGGCCATGAGGTAGGTGCCGCTGTAGACCATGAAGATGATAGCGAAGGGTTTGGAGGTGAGGAAGCGGTGGGGACGGGAGAAGAAGGCGGTGAAGGAGGATTTGATCGAGTCCATCATTTGTCTCTTGCCGGAGGCGTTTTCGATGATCGCCCTGGAAGGTCATCATCCGTTAGCAAAGCAGTCCGTGAGTGATTCGTGCGAATCGATCGTGCTCGTCAAACACAGCAACCCCGTGAAAAGGCATCACATACTTATCCACCGTCATAATAACCGGCGCAACCAACCCACCAGCCGTAGCCGCACACGCCGCATCCGCTACAACTCTCCGACCCAAATTCTTCGTATTCCAATCCCTCTTCTCCGGCTGCCTCTCCACCATGCGGATCTCACCATCAATCGAGGCGGGAACATCCCACAAAGGTTTCGCATTGAAAGGCGTACTGCCGGCCAAATGCTGTTGGTGCTGCTGACCTCCAGTCCTATTACCATTACTTGCGTCATCCATAGCACCCGAAGTATTAACCCGAGAAACCGACGTCGCGGCTGGAGAAGCAGCAGCTGATGGAGCAGCAGTATGCTCTCCGGCTCCGACAACCATATTCGTTCGAAACGAGCGCTCTAATCTCGCCGCGCATTACACCTCTTCCAGAATTACTGCCTCCGATTCTTTCTGTTTTCCCTTTTTAGGAATGCATTCGTGAGTCGCCGAAAGGATGAGGATGAAGGAGAGGCTCAACGGCGCCAAAGAAGAATGGCGCGAGCAAGGGGTAAAAAGAGCACGCAAGCTGGAAGGCCGTCCGTAAAGAGGAAGATGGGCAGGATGACGGCAGAGATAACAGTGACGAGCAGACTGTTCCGGCCAAGGGAGATTTGCGCGAGAGCGCGCGCGCGACATCGGCGTTAATCGGGCATTGTAAAGCCATAGAGTCAACCAGTGCTCAACCGGATCGCCGGGGCGAGGATTCCGATCACCGATCGGCTATTGGTTTAGCAGATCTCGCCTGTCCCTCGTTGCTTCCACAGCTTCGATATGCCTGGTATGCATACACTACAGCAGGCGGTACTGTAGGAGTAAAGAGCTCATGGCATTATTACAATCACACACTTTCTGATGGGAGTGATTAACAAATCGATAAGAAAAGAAGAAAAGAAAAAAAAAAGTAATTGAGTGTAGACATCCCATCCCATTCCCATCTACCTTACGAAGCAAAACGTGCAAAAGCACCTCACGCAGACATCAAACAAACGCCATTGAGCCCATTATTCCCCCTCCCGTGATTTGCCCCATCCCATAAACTTCATAACTCGTGTACTCGAAGCATCAGCAAAGGGGAAAAAAAAGAGAAAAAAAGACGAAAAGAAGCATTCACCCATCCCCTTTCTTCCCCCCTCTTTTCCGTCCTCCTCCCTTCCACCCTCAAGAGCCCGGTCCGAAAAGATCAACCCTATCTTCCCGTCCTCCCCTCAACAATCCCCCTCAAACGCTCCCTCTCCCTGACATCCTGGCGGGAATACTCCGCCGCAACACCGATAACATAACTAACCGCCGCAGCACTAACGCCGACCTTCACCACCCAGCCGAACAGACCCCCACGCTTACGATGATACTGTGAGCGAGAGGAACGGCGATGATGCCGCTCATGCCTCTCGTTCCAGCGTTTCTTCGACCCGGAGAAAACCGGTTCCTGGCGGCGGACACGCGCGGTGGCGGCGGGGGGAGAAGGACGAGAAGGATCGAGCCCATGACCAGAACCACCATGATCAAATTCGCGAGCCTGAGCCCGAGCGGACTTGAGTTTCGTATCGGCACCTTCGACGACGGCGCCGCCGAAATCGTCTTTGGGACCGCCTTCGGCGGAGGAGAAGACGGGATCGTGATTCACGAACCCGGTCGGGGAAGCGAAGTTACCGGTTGAGACTTCCGAGAGAGGGGTGCCGCCGCTGAGACCGGAGGAGCCGTCGATGGGGTTGACGGTAGGACTTCTCTTGGAAAGTGTCGACGCGGCAGCATTCTCATCGTAAGCCTGCGCCGCCTCCTGCGCTAAAGCGTTCTCGTAGGGGACCAGAATCTTGCCGGACTCGAGGGAAGTCGAATCATATCCCTTGCCCGTGTCCTTCCTCGCAGCATGTTGACCGTAGAAATTCGCCGCGTCCTCAGCCATACCGTTCTCCTTCGGCTTGATAAGCCCATGGTCAACCAGACTCGCCTGACCGGAAGAAGCAGCATCAGCCTCCTTCGCAGAGGAACTGTCATTCGCAGTCTTGACCTTCTTGAAAACAAGAAGATCCCTCGTCCCATAAATAACCTGGAAACCTTCCCGCTGTAAATCCGCGAAATACGGGACAAAGCGGGCAGGTTGATAGAGCTGCGAGAGGGCCTGAGGGATGGAGATCGGGGTCTCGACGGTGGCGCCCGAAAAGGCAGGCGTCGTGGTGGTGGCAGTGGAGAATTTGTCGTTCCCGGAGTCGTAAGCGAGGACCTTATAGAGCGGAGGATGTTCCCACTCGATGGTAGAGACGGAGGAGGCTTCTGGCGTTGCCGCTTTCTCCTTCTGCTGGTTGGCCAGTCCGGTCGGGATGAGCTTAGGCGAAGCATCATCCACAATCTTCTTGTCCTGGACAGGGGTAGATGATACCTGCGTAGGATGGCTTTCCTTCTCCCGACGAGCAGCAATCTCAGCCTCACGAGCCTTCTGCTTGTCAGACTTATACCAGTCACCCCTCACCTTATACTTCTCCAAAGCCTCCTCCCAAGCAGGATTATTAATAAACCGCGGATCCTCCATAAACCGCGCATGCCGCACTTCCTCCCTTGACTTCGGCTCTGACTCCCGCACCTGACGGTGCTCAACATCAATAGTCCCATAACGCTGCTCATAAATCCCCTTGACCTCATCCACCAACGCCCGATCCCTCGCCTTCTGCTCTGCGTGGGCCATTTCCTCCTTCGAAGGCTGCGGAGGGCAAGTCGGCTGCTTATACCACTTACCGCCATCGGCAGCAGCGAAGTCGCAGATCTTCGGGTCGAAGTCGCCTTCGGCTTGGACCTCTTTGGCTTTGGTGTCTGCCGAGCCGACGGATTTGGCGGACTTGGAGGAGCTGGAAGTCGCGGATGGTGTTACAGTGGAGTGTTGACGGCTCTTGGAGAGTTCGGACTCAAGGTAGCGGATGCGTTCGATGTGCTTCTCGCCTTGGACAGCGCTCTGCTTGAACGTCCTGTCGAGTTCCTGTCTCAGGCTCTTGATCTTATCGACGTACTTGGCCTTATCAGCATCGAAACCTTCGTTGGCAGACCTCGGCGACTTCTTCGGTGTCCTAGGAACGTCGTGTTCTGGCATATCATGCTCGCGCACCGCAGTCGGAGTCTCCTTGTACTTGGCCAACTCGGTCTCCAGCCCGTTGATCCGATGCATATATTCCTCAGCATGGACCGAGCTCTGCTTGTACGCCACGTCGAGCTCTGCGCGCAAGTTCCGAATCTTGTCGACGTACTTTTTCTCGTCCCTGACGGCTTCAGTGGCTGGCTTGCCAGTGCTGGCATCCACAGCAAGCATCCGTGTTTTGGCCAGCTCGGCCTCTAGCTGTTGAATGCGTTTCTCTTCTTCCGTCAACGAAATTGGAGTCTTGAACTTCGCAAGCGCCCTCTCTAAACCAGTCTGAATGCGAAACTCCTCCTCTGGACTAAGAGGAGCCTTCTCCTTCAGCCTGTCCTCGTGGGCAGCCATCTTCGATTTCTGGTCATTGACCTCGGCATTCAGGAGCGCGTTAGCCTTTTCCTTCCGGCTTCTCTTCTCAAGCTCTGCTTTGGTCGGCTGAGGCTTCAACCCATGCGGCGGTATGTGATATGGCTTGTTGCTTACCATACGCCTGACCCGGTCCGCTTGCAGACGATCAGCAGCGTCAGACCAGCCTGCGGGCACCGCATTAGAGATGGGAGTGGGCATTGGCTCTGTAGATTCATGGGCAGCAGAATCATCCAGGTCTCTGATCGGCTTGCCGCTCTGGAGACGGTCTACAGTCGGCTGGAGGGTCATTGGACGGAGCTTTTCGGCGGCTTGATTACCCCTGTCAAGGCTTGTTTGCAACTTGTCGGCAGACGAGTTAGGTTCCGTAGCAGGCGCCGAGTTAGATTTCTGGCCTGGCTTTTTATCGAGATTGACGACCTTGCGCGAAGGTTTGCTTGTAGTAGTGTCAGGATCAAGCCGACGTTTAAGCTCTGCGATCTGCTCGTCAAGCTTGATACGCTCTTTTTTGATCCTCTCAAAATGGTATGCGCTTCGTTCTCCTGAGAGTAGCTTGGCTTTCTCCCATTCCAACGACTGTAGTTTACGACCTAACAACACTTTCTCTTCAGACTTCGCCTGCTTGGCGCGGTCAAGCCGACCTTTAAGCTCTGCAATCTGCCCGTCAAGCTTGACAACCTCCTTCTTGATCCTCTCAAAATGGTATGCGCTTCGTTCTCCTGAGAGTAGCTTGGATTTCTCCCATTCCAACGACTGTAGTTCACGTTCCAGCATGACTTCCTCCTCAGCAGCGTCCCATTGAGTCTTCGCCTGCTTGGTGTGGCGTTGGTTATCGACCTTCGCGAGCTCTCGGTCGCGGATTATGTCGTCCACTTCGGCGTCATGTTCAGAGATGGGGTTGTCAAATTTGGCGTTCATCGCCGTCCGCTCAGCAGTCTTGGTAGCTTTGCTAGAAGACTCCGGCTTTCTGGTCTTGCCCATTGAAGCTCGGACATTGTCTGCCGTGAGCAAGTCAATGTCATCCTTTGGCATATTCGCCAAAGCGGCAGGTCTGGTAGGCGATGCTTGAGAACCAGAGCCCTTCTTGTCAGCGTTAGGGACACGGCCTACAGTGTTAACGACTTCTCCTGAAGGGGTGTTGATAAGACTTCGCATGTCACCAGGTCGTGTCGGAAGTGATGGCTTTTCGTTTGAGGAAGGTTGCTTGGTAGCTGTCCAACCAGCAACTTCCCGGTTGTAGTCATCGCTCTCATAGCGCTCAAGGTTGATCTCGCGACCTTGCGACGACAGTGGGCCTTCGATCTGTACACAACGGTTGGTGACGGGATCGTACTCGAAGCGTTTGACTTGGCCGGAGGCAGAGTCCCACTCCGTCCGATAAGTCTTCTTCGTCCATGAGTCCCAAGATGTAGAATCATACGATGCGTAGTCTCGTGGCGAAGACGTTTCTGCAGAGGCCTTTGGTGCTGGCTCCGACTTACTAGGTGGCTGTGCTTTTGCCGTTGCAGACAGACCTGGGTCGTCGATTGCGTCCCTTCTCGTCGAGAGCAGATCAGCTTTGGACTCGGGCCACAAATCAGTACCATACGAAAGACCGGGGTCATCCTTATGCTCCCTCTTCGCGGCGGTGTCTTGCCTGTCCTGGCTGGGCTGTGGTTCGAGATTTTGCTTCACTTGGTGGATATCTTGCCGATTCTTCTGGTGGTTTTGAGGCTCAACACGTGGAGTGGCGTTCTTGTCCCAACTCCTTGGCTTGTACCTGTCCGAACCTCTCAGTCCCATTTCCTCTCTCATCCAGTTGGGTACCAACGGGCTCCAGAAGGGCTCAAACCTCTTGCCGAAGACAGCTTCGTATGGGTCGTGTTCGATTCGCTTTCGCATGAACTCCATGCGTTCTTTCCATTCTTTCTCCCGCTGGGAGAGCTCGTACCCCTCGTTACTATCACCATCGTCACGGGTCGGCTTCTCTTGAGCCTTTGCCTGTTGATTGTCAGGTTGGTTGCGAGCGAATTGATTCCAGGTCGAGCCCGGGCCACCGCGGCTGAAGTTGGAGGCGAAACGAATGTGGCGGGGAGAGAAGAACGGGCGGTGGTTGCAGTCCCATTCGAACTGGCTCCTCCGCTTCAGGCTCTTGAGCAACTTGGCTCGGCTCTTGACGGTGTGATACTTGGCATAACGATGGTACGAAGGATCGGTAGGTGAAGACCAGTCATCGTAACGACCCTTGCCCCAGCCGAACAACGAGCGTGCTTGGGAGGCCGAGGCCGGCCTGAAGAGGCTGGATGACGAAGATGATAACGACGAGGTGGTTGCAATCGAGTGACGACGGACGGCCAGAGAGCCACCCGCGAGCTGAGGCGGGAGCATGGTCGTCGTTGTCGCTGTCGATGGCGTAGTGTGCACCCCGACCTGAGTTTGGAAGATGGGGTGGTGGTCAGTCGGTCAGTCGGTCAGCCGGTCAGTAGCAATCAGCTGCGGTGGAGATGTAGCTTGGTCGAGCTCATCGGCAGATATCGGGGACGTCACGAAGCTACAGTGTGCAGCCTATCAGTACGATGGATGTCTGCTTATCAGCTGCCTTGCGATGTGCCTAAGACTGGATGCTGATGAGGCTGCCGGCAGCCCACGGGGATGTTAGCGGAAGAACTACGAGAGGGATGAAGATGAACAGGAACAGGAACAGGAACGAGAGGGAGGATGGTGGTAGCGGTAGCGGTAGTGGTTGGAGCGGTAGTAGTAGTGGGAGTGGATGACCACCTGCAGCCGCGGAAGAGTATCACTAGAGTGATGATGAATTGGAACCTCCAACTAAGGCAGCAGCTACTCGGTCATCGGCAGCCCGTAACCTTGGAAGGTACTACCGCACCAAGCGTGGAAGGAAGCAACCTGAACTGTCATGCACTGGAGGTAGCCCGGCACGAACTTACCCCGCTTGCCCGCCTTGCCTGCCTCACCGAGCTCACCTTGCCCGCATCTCCACGCGCCGAATTCACGCGCTAGCCCATCAACCCACCTGATAAGCTACGCTAGAGCCCACGGTTTCAGTCTGTGCTTCTGTCACATGCTTCGCCGTTCATCGACATGATTCATTAAGATATTGATTGATCCTCCCCCAGATTCATGGATTAATCAATCTCCATCAATTGTATTGATCCTACTGTACCGGATGCCGTGCGCGTCTCGAACCTTCTTCGCCTCTTGCTGACACACCATTCGAGATTCACGCCGCATGCGAACACGCAATACGTGATGACTCCCCAGACGACAACACCAACGAATATCTAGACATGACCCCGTCACGTACACCTGATCTCCCCAACAACGACCCTTCTTCTTCCGACATGGCAACAGCAGACGTAGAGGCGATCGGCGCCCACTGCCAACATCCATACTGTCACCAACTCGACTTCCTCCCCTTCAAATGCGACAGCTGCAAAGGGTAGGTCAGTCGTCCGCATTCCCACCGTTCACACACTCTCGCTGACACATGACATAGCACATACTGTCTCGACCACCGATCCGAAACCGCCCATCAATGTCCCCAAGCCGGCGAATGGGCACGGCGACGAGCCCAACGCGAGAACCACTCCTCCGGCCCCTCGACCCCACGCCCCAACATCCTGACCCACGAAAAGCAATGCGCCGAACCCTCGTGCAAAACCCTAATCGACACGCCCCTCGTCACCGGCGTGCACTGCGACAGATGCAACCGGAGCTACTGCCTCAAACACCGCTTCACCAACGACCACAACTGCGCGAACCTAACCCCACTCGGCGCCCGCCCAGCCACCACAGGACCCACCCAACGCGAACGGGGCATCGCAGCGCTGGACAAACTCCGGGCCTGGGGGCTCAAGAAAAAAGAATCCCTGCCTAAAACCCCCCAAACCAAAACCAAAGCCGCCGCCGCCCAACGAATCCAAGAAACCGCCACGCTGAAAAAGACCGCCAAAGGCGATCCTTCCATCCCAGCGGACAAACGCATCTACCTGTACGTGGAAGCGAGCTCGGATACCCTCTCCGCCAAGATCCCCAAGGGAAACTTTTTCTATAACCGCGAGTTCACCGTCGGCCGGATGCTGGACCTCGCGGCTAAGAGTCTGCAGGTCAGTAATCTGAATAATCGGAGCGAGAGCGAGGAGGATAAACTAAGGGTTTTTCATGTCGAGGGGGGCAGGTTGGTGGGGTTTGCGGAGAAGGTGGGTCAGTGTTTGCAGAGTGGGAATACGGTTGTGTTGTTGAGGGGGGTGGGACCGGGGATGGTGGGGACGCCGGAGAATGCTGTGGGCTGAGGGTAGTAATATGGTGGATGCGCGGGTTGTTGTGATAGGGGTGGGTTCAGGGGCGTGTGGTGGGCGGTGTGGAGTGGGTTCTGCTGTCCGGATGTCCGTCGATGAAGAACGTTGACGCTTGTGGGGTCTCCAATTGGCAACTACGTGCGTCCCTTCAGCTTTAGGATCAGCACGAGTGCCAGATTGAAGATTTGGAGCGCTGAAGACTGGGGTCAACGTCATGAGCAGCTGTGGCAACTGCATACATGCGGCATAGACCACACCACTCCCTCATTGTTACGAGGCCGTCATGCCTTTTCAAGCACCCTCAACTCCATGTTCATCCGACTTTCAAGAAGCTTCCAAGACTAGAAGAACAGAAGACACCTCCGGAAAACCACCTCATTCACTCTTCATTTAGATCGCAAGCATCCAAAGACCGGAATCACACTCTACATCGGGCAATCGAAGGCCTTGGCCATGGCTATAGAAAGTCCCGGCTGTCGACCGTACCACCCATTCTCCAGCAGCATTCTCCAGCAGCCGCTCCACCGAGCATGATCGCATACTCCAAGATTCCCAGAAAGGAAGGAAGGAGAAGGCACGACGATCTACAAACCATCCCAGCGTATATGGGTTCGACTACCCTCAGCACGGCGGACCAGCCTTCCCGAAAACCGCATTATACGAGATCATGAGGCACGCGAAAGCTGGAGGTTGCCCTTGCCCCAAATAAAGCCACGGGGGGGGGGGGGGGGGGGGGGGGGGGGGGGGGGTGACGATCGAGAAGCCCTTCGATACATCCCGCGCATAATGATGACGACGAGGAGGAGAAAGGGGAATCGGAAGAGAGGAGGGGGGGGGGGATGTACTATTAGCTAGTAAAACGCTTACACATTACACATTGAAAGGATTTCCCCCCCCCCCCCCCCCCCCCCCGAAATCGTTGCACATGGTGCGCTAGCTTCTCCCCTTCTAGTACTTCCCTTCTCCCGATTCGAGAGAGATTTCCGGCCGCTCGCTGTCCTGCCCGTCCAAGATCGCCGAAAACCTATTGTCCCAAGGCCGCTTAAGCGAGTTCTATATAAGGGAAGGCTTTGTTGTCATAGTTACAACAGTGTACTACAGATCGTTATGTGCCTTTATTCTGAGTAAAGTTCTGGTAGTAGTTATCTCGCCTTGTATAGGGCTTATGGCGTAACTTGCATGCAGCAGCTTGCAGTAGTAGTACATGTAGGGCGGTTTCTTAGGACGATGATCCCACGTCATAAATCTTAGATGCGGTTTGTGTCTGCACCAGTCCCTCCCCTCCTTCGTTCTGCGATATCGAATCTTACGACATGTTATGATGCACTGTCCATTAGACCAGTATAATTTTGTAGGCTCTAGCCTGAGGGAGGGGTTTGCATAAACAGCTCTTTCGCGAAATTCCCCTTGTCCTCTGGCCTTCTAAGACAGGACGTCTGATTCGGTGGGTGGCAACATCTTTCTCCCATTGTACATCTTTTGCTCACATGACTCTACCGGAACCAAGATGAGATTCCCCGATGGAAGAAAGGTCATTTTCTCTGTTGATCAGCAAATGTGCAATTCAGGGGCTGGACGACGTTGAAGCTATTTCGAAGCTAACGTGGAGCTTAAAGAATGCTAGACTACACCATCTGGAGCTAGCCTGTCGTTTTACTATGGAAAACACAAAAAAGACTTCAAGGCCAAAGATCTCCTCTCACGGACCTTTGCCTCGTGCTTTTGGCCATTGAGAACATTCACAGCGTTCCGAAAAGGGAAGGCACCAGTCTCGGGTCGCCCCGCTTATCCTCTTCGCCCCTCACCATTCCGCATCATCATTTGAATCGTTCGTCAAAAGCTGATTGATGACGGATCGCCACCGACAGCAAAGCAAATGGACATATAGGACTTCACATAACACTCACTAAGTGGAAGACTACGCTGCAATCGGCTTGGCCCTGTGATCAGTTGCAGTTGTAACTCGACATCGCGGAAAGCAAATCTTGAGCATGTATGTCATGAGACGGCAGATGCTTCCACAATGGCGTTGGTCAAACAATATATATATCTCGACCTCGATCGACTGAGGACTGAGATCTCCCTCTTCGCCATCTCATCTTATCAACTGGCCATTTCACACAACCTCTCCATATCAAGACAATGTACACCACCATCGCGGCCCTGGCCCTGACAGGCGTCCTCGGCGTCGAAGGCCTCACCATCCCATCGACCGCTGGCTTCAAATTCCCAAAACTCACCCGATCTCGGGGCGGCCAGAGCCAATGCGTCTCAGGCACCGTCTCAGTACAAGCGAGCACGGCTTCCAACGTCCAAATCGACTACCCGCTCCCAGTGAACCAAACCCAGGTCACCGAGACTACCCTCGACTACATCACGCCGGGGGCGAACTTCCCAGCGTCGATCCTAGGGGACTCCCAGACGGTCGAAGGCACTTATAACCTCGGAGCAACGCTCTGCATGCCCTCGGGCTCTAACGTGAAGGGGGTCCAGCTCCTAACCCACGGCGTCGGGTTCGACCGGTATTACTGGGACTTCACATCGGACTACAGCTATGTGGACCGGGCGGCGCAGGCGGGGTATGCGACGTTCTTCTACGACCGGCTGGGGACAGGGCAGAGCGAGAAGCCGGATGCGGTGGAGACCGTGCAGACGGGGCTTGAGATTGAGATTGCGCGGACGCTGGCCCAGTCGCTGCGGAAAGGGGAGTTTGCGAAGAAGTCGTTTGGGACTGTGGTGGGTGTGGGACATAGTTTTGGGAGTATCAGTAAGTCCTTTTTTTCCCTCAACATACGACCCGCTTCAGGGGACTCCTGCCCCTTCCTTTCGAACCCTTATTCGCTAACACGCCAAACCCCCCAGTCACCGAAGCCATCACGGCCTCGACGCCCTCAACCTTCGACGCGGCAATCCTAACCGGCTTCTCAGTCGACACAGCGGGGATCGCGCCCTTCATCTCCGGGCTGAACCTAGCCATCGCGCGAGAAAACTCCCCCTTCCGCTTCCCCTTCCTCTCAACCGGCTACCTAATCTCCTCGAACATCATCAGCCAACAAACCGGCTTCTTCCGGGCCCCGGGCTTCTCGCCCGACATCCTCCGCCGTGCGGAAACGACTAAACAAACCGTCACAGTCGGCGAACTCTTCACCCTCGCCCAAGCCATTAGGCCCGCGACTGCATACTCGAACCCCGTCGCCGTGGTGAACGGGGACGCGGATCTGCCGTTCTGCTTTGGCGACTGTGCGCGGGATGACAAGGCGCAGGCGGTTAGAGGGGCGTTGTACCCGGCGCTGCCGGAGAATAAGTTTGGGACGTATCTCGCTCCACAAGCGGGTCATGGGTTGAACTTCCATTATTCGGCCAGTGGGGCGTTTGATTGGATTATGGAGTTTCTTTCGCAGCAGGGGTTGTAAAGAGGGGGATTTGATTTTTTTTCGTCACCGGCCCCCTTTTTTGGGATCTTTGCGGGGGAAGACCAGTGGTCTTAGAAGAGTGATTGAGGTTGAAGTCGAGATTTGGAAGGCTTGGTTGGTGTGGAGTCTGTCTCCAGTTGGTTTTCGCCGGTTGAAAACCAGGAGCTAGGGGGGGGAAAGATGACTAAGGAATAGTCATGCTATGTAGTAACGCCATGAAAACAGAATTCCAAAAACCGCGTGTTGCCAGAGAGAGGGATACTTCTCCAATGAAAACCGAAGACTGGCCTCGCAGATGTCATCTTGCTCATGGCTGGGAGATGGAGCTCCAGTTAATCGTTAATTCATGCCCGTACAAGAGGAACGACGGAGAGGCATTTGTTTCCCAGTTCCTCGATAGCCTCATCCTATGTGCATTTCGCCCTGGCAGAGGAACGCTTGCTCCATAAAATAGGTTTCTCGCGATGATACAGGAAGCCTGAGGAAGACCGCCACAGCCACCAGATGGACAATTCTGAACACGAGGAGTGGCAAGTTTAGCAGTAAGTACAGCCACCACCGCTTCTCTTCCTCCCAAGTCGACACTCGGAAAACCGACGATAAGAAAGTTCCCTGGTTAGAAGATCCATGCTCGAATGCGGGATGATCTTTATAGACGTCCCCGTCAGCCTTCGCCTCTCTGGCAACGGTGGCGCTAGGGGCGACATCTGGCTCCGTCAAAAGAACACAGACCGGGATCAGTAAGGCAAGCGCTTCCCAAAAAACCCCAGCCAGCCTCGGAAAGAAAGACATGCAAGCTGCATTCCGATCTCCTTCCCTAGCCTCGTAGCCGATGGTCCCCATCTCCATTGCAATTCGATCGTTCCGGCAGGATACTAAACCACATCTACAAATTACCCAACCGACTTGATTCCCCACCCCATCCACCTCTTCAGAGCCGATGGATAAATGTTGATAAGCCAGACTCTCCAGCCGACGGAAAAACAAATGCAGTCACAAGTCATTCCTGCGCTGGGTTTACCCAGGCCGGAGCAAGGGGGCTATGGCGATATGAGGCGTAGAAGATTAGGAGCTAAAAGGACTTCCCTTGTTCAGAAGAAGAGTTGTCCCTTCACCGACGGGTCGTATACGTGATCGATAATCGAGAGGGTGTGGTGATCCGAAGAGAAGGAGGGCAGGAATTCGGGGGTGCCTAAAAGATTCCGTCCTCCTTCTTATTACTTCGAGAGCAGCAAAATCGCAAAACAAATCCCTTTCTGTAACTTTCAAACACTCTTTCTCCAATTCTCTCATACCTGTGCTAATTCGACTTCTCTTGACTAAGCTTCCAACTCGCCGGCTTCTATTCCTGCGGGAGGTACTCCACCGAATCCCCCCTAAGCCTTTCCCACTCTAGAGGAAGAAGAAGAAGAAGGGGGGAAACATAGCCTCCTATCAAGCTTTCGCCTTCCAATCACCCTCCCTATCGAACTCTATGCGCTGATAAAAGGACACAGCTCAAGGGCTTCCCTCTCCTTTGCCTCTCCGCCTCCCACCTCCTCTTCACTCATACTCTCATACTCTCATACTCTCATCTCGCATCACTGATCTCTCCACTCAAAATCAACCAGAAAAGAAAAGAAAAAAAAAGCATCGAAAAATGAACCCCCCCCCCCCCCCCCCCCAAACCAACCAAACTCACTCCAACCCACTCCTCTCCCACCCACCCAACCCCAACAAAAAATCAACCCGAGAACCTAAACCTCCCCCCCTCCAACCTCCCCAACCCCTCACGGGGGGCCACATTCCTCCTCCGATAACTATTAGTAAAATCCTGCAGTAAACCCCTAACCTTCCTCACCTCCCCACTCTCAACCCTCTGCTGCAGATTCCTCAAAAGCCTCTCCTTCTCCTGCTCCGCTACACTACCGGGCGGTAAAAGCTGGAGAGTGTTGGCGATCCAGTGGGAAGTTTCCTGGGGCAGGAGTTGGAAGAGACTGAGTAAGACGCCGGAAGAGTCCGGGAAGCAGTCGGCGGGGAAGGAGAACATCATGCCTGTTAGGCAGCGTTGGAGGAGGGATTCGCCGAGGCTGGGGGTGTCTGGGGACGAGGGTGCGGCTGTGAGTTGGGAGAGGACGGAGTTTTGGAGTTCTGGGGGGTTGGGACGGGGTCGGTATTGGCCGTCTGGGTCGAAGGAGGAGGCCGGGGCGTCGGGGGAGCCGTAGGCGAGGAAGTCGCGGAGGAAGTGGAGGGTTGCGATGAGGGGTTCTTCTTTGAGGAGGGTGAGGGAGGTGGAGGCCGCGGAGAGGATGGGGGGGAGGAGGGGCGAGAGGAGGAGTTTGGAGGGGTGGTAGAGGATGACGTCGGTGGTGAGACGGAAGAAGTCTTCGATGACGTCCGGGAGTTCCTCGGGTGGGAGGTCGTTGAGGGCGCGGAGGAAAGTGGTGGCTTGTTGTTCGTAAAAGGTATAGATGGCTTCGGTGGTGGATTGGCCGACGACTTGGATGACGTCCGGGCTGAATTCGCGGACGATGGAGTCGGTGGCCCAGAGGAAGCAGCCCTGTCTGCTGGCGGTGAAGCCGGCGGCGAGTTTATCGGCGAGGAGCGGAAGTAAAGGTGCAGCGTGCACACGGTATGAGAGGACCATGTACCTCCAGCACCGACAGATGCGCTCAGCGATAGGGACGAAGTCGACAAATCGCTCACAGATGGCAGCCAAAATGGGGAAGATCTCTTGACAGTATGCCACCGCGGGATGACCACCTGGCGGTGGCTTAGCCGGGTCAACATACGGCCTCACCTCCTGAATGAAGATAGTGACCAGGTTCAAACGATCCGCAATCGCCAGCTTCTGATCCTTCTCTGTCGCTTGCTGTGCCATACCCATCAGTCGCTGCACGACGGGATCACAACACAGTTTCAGCGCCTGCTGCAGTCCCTCGACAGGCTGCTTCGCGAGGACGGAAGCCACACCCTCTGTAACCTCTTCCTGACTCGTCGGCGGTAACCCATCAATCACACCCTCGTAGAACTGCTGCAGCTGCGGCATATAGTCCTTGAGAAGTTCGGCGCAGTCATTACAGAAGAACTTCAAGCTGAGCGCTGCCGCACGCACCACCTCCTTACTCGGATGCTGGAAGGCAGCCATGATAAAATTGAGCTGGTCTTGCAGCGTATCCGGGTGCTGAGCCGTCCACTCCGTATATCTTCCAAGGGCCATAACAGCCTGAAACCGCACCTTCTCCTGATCCGGGATCTGAACAATCAGCGGAATAAGCCGCGGCAACATGATGTTCTCATCCGAAGGGACCATACGACCCATAGCACGCATCGAGAATAGCGGCGCCTCCAACTTCTGCCAATGCGGGACTTTGCCTTCTTGCGCTTGCGGGCCATACTGCCCAACCCACTTCTCGACCAGGACGTAGGACTTCTGCAGACACTCTGTCACGCCGATCACCTCACAGCAATCCTTGAGTACATCACCCATCTGATGTCTGAATTCACGGAATTTATCCTCGGCCTCCCTATCGCCCTCGAAGAGATCGGTTTCGCTCCCTCCCGCTTCGGGGGTCGGGTACTCGAGATGACCAATCATAATATCGACCAATTTGCTGTAGACATCGACGAACTGCAACCGTGCCTCCATGTATCGTTCCAAAGTGATGTACTGTTTCAGCTCGTACCAGAAGTTGAACGTCTGGGAAAGCGCCTCACGCTCATGATCGCGAAGACAGCACTCCAGTACACTCTCAACCAAGGCACGGAACTGTTGAGCTTCCCGCGCAATCAGAACGACCCATGCTTCGCCCGCTTCGGCAAAGACTCGCGTGATTCCCTTGAACGTCTCCCAGTCTTCTTCCTCAGCACAAGCTTTGATCCGCGGTTGCAGCTGAGCCAGCCGGGGATAGAGGGCTTTAATTGTCTCGATATTCTCATCCACGTCCCTCGTCTCCTTGAAAATCGCACAGAGCGTTTCCACCGCGGCATCGAAGGAGTCGTCTGACTGTAACGCGCTCATGACCACTTCCATCAAGGGACTGGCGACGATATCTGCGAGTGGCACTTCACGGATCCAACTCGTGATGCAGTCCATTAGGATGCCTTCCTTGGCGGCCTCGGGACTCGATTGGGCGTATTGAGTCAGCAGCTGCAGGACCTGCTCCGCATTCTCCTCCAACAGTTCGCGGGTACGGTTGATCAGATCGTCTTCGGCGAGGTTGATCTTCCGGCCTTCGGTGACTTCCTCGGGAAGCACATGTATGAACTCCAGGGCGCATTTGATCGAGGTGGGGTCGCTGCCGAGAGTGCGGATGACGGTGGGCAGGACATCTTTCCACTCGAGGAACTGGATGGCAAGGTTGGCGAGACAGACGGCCAACTGGGTGCGGACTGGCTTCGGACCCTTGGCGTAAGTGCTAAGGAGGGCAAGGAGGGTATCGCGGAGCTGGGGGAGGGAGTCGCGAGGCAGCTGGTGGAAATCGAAGACGATCTGCCGAGCCAAAGAAGGGGAATGGGTCAGTCGAGGGAACAAAGTCAGAAACATGTTAGCTGGTGCCTTACCATACCTTTCCCTTCAACGTCGTAGCGGCGAACAACTTGGCCTCATCGGAAGATTGCGGGGCGTGCAGGATGGCAAAGGTGGCGGACCAGGCCTCTTCGCTCTTCTGGAACTGTTCGAGGTATTGGTGGGCTTGGCCTTTCTGGGACCGGTCGGCATTGGAGGACATGGTGGCCAGGGCGGAGAGGACGGGGGCAAAGGCCTGCTGCCCGTTCATGGTTGCGGCGGTGGCCATTATGGGTATGATGTCCTTGCCAATCCGGGTAACCTCTCGCTACTGTACTCTCCTTCGCTTGCTGCTGGGGGGTTCTTGTTTGTGTACTCGATCACGTGTGGCGCATAACCCGTGCCGTGCGATCGATTCTTTCAAGGAGCGACTGCAGCAGGGTGGTAGCGGTGGGATTCGTAGTAAGAAGGCGAGAGATATGGAAAAAGTCACGGGGTGTAAATAAAGAAGCCCACCCTTTAGAGGGACACTACCTGTATTCGCGTATGTAACGACTGACTGGGCTGAGAAAAGATGACGGATGGCCCGCTGCCCCGCCGATCCGCCTCCCAATCCGGCAAGTGCATCCATTTTCCCATCGACACCTCAGGCTGGACGACTCGTGAACTTTCACAAGCGTCCGCCGAACGATTCACGTGCAGACTGCCCGAACTGGACTACTGTGCCTGGACATTGGCGATCGCAGCACCTCCATCTTCCACCCACCTCGGCGCGCATATCCCATTCGACGCCGACACCACTCCGCCTCTCCCCCTCCCGCCTCATATCCCGCGACACCGCCCACAACTCACGCGCGCCCGACCCCAAACTTTCCACCCACCACACCCACTATGTCCGGACGCGCAGGCGGCGGCGGCGGAGGCCGCAAAGTGCTCCTCCCCCCAATCAACTTCATCTTCAAGCTGCTCCAACAACACAGCACGGTGCAGATCTGGCTGTACGAGCAGCTGGGGATCCGGATCGAGGGCAAGATCCGGGGGTTCGACGAGTTTATGAACCTGGTGATTGACGATGCGGTCGAGGTGAAGCAGCCGACGAAGGCGGAGCCGGAGCCCGTGGATGCGAGGAGGGAGTTGGGTATGTCTTGCAATTTCTATTATACTCTTTTTTTTTTTTTTCTCCGGGTATATTTGAGTGATAGAGATTGGGGGAGGGGTTTGTGCTTTCTTTGATTACGCACAGCTCAAGAAGGGTGTTAGGCTGGGATGGGAATGATTAGGCTAACGAGTATGATACAGGACAAATCTTACTCAAGGGCGACAATGTGTGCTTGATCCAGAGCTTGAGCTAGAAGGTTGGAATTCTTCCTGAAGGCCGATCGCAATGAGGAACTGAATGTCAAGAGATGGGTATCGGACACGCTGCGCCAAGGATGCTGGGAGAACAGAGAGACGTCCGAGCCGCTTCGAGAAGGCGAATGCAAGTGTAGAGTCAGTGGAAGAGCTGCCGGGCTCAGAGGTTGCGCATATCAGCTCAGACAAGGATCGGAGCGAGAGAGAGCGGTCATCACTTTATTGTTATACCCGATCATGATAGTCAAAAGTTCCCTTTAAGGCTCACATCAATCAAGCCACGGCAAAGTTTGTAAGCTGTGTCCGGAGCGAATGTAAGAAACAAGAAAAGTAAAAGAGAAATACCACCGTCACACAAAATCCCCAACCTCACCCTTCTCACCCACCCTCTCATGTCCCTCCATCAGCAGTAAGCAACCTCCCATCCCCCGTCGCCACAGCATCAACCCGCCAATCCCACTCCTCCATCAAAATGCGTCCCGGCTCAAGAACCTGCTCCGCCAAACACAACCCCACCAGAAAAGGCTTCTTACACCGTCCCTCCGTGACCAACCGCGTAAGATAACCGTCGTAGAACCCCGCCCCATGACCCATCCTCGCCATCTCCCGATCGAAAGCCACACCGGGGACGACGATGAGATCCAAACCTCCACCTTTCCCCTCCACTTCTTTCCCATCATCACTCGTCCCCTCGCCTTTCTTTACCCTATCCACCCCCTCCTGCTCAGCGGACGGAGAAGCAGAAGGCCTCCCCTCAGGCCCAACTCCACCCCTCGCATTCTCCCTCCCCGCAAGGGATTGCGGGGCCAAACTCGGGATCCCCCAGGAATCCCTCTCCAAGCCTTCAAACTCCTGCAGGGAATGGAGCCTCAACATCTCCATCCTCATCTTCCTTTTCTTCCTCTTCGGTTTCAGCTCCAGCTCCAAATCCGCTGCTGCAGAACTGCTCTCACCTGGCATGGCAGTCCCGGCACTGCCACCATTTTCGCCGCCCGGAAGCCGCGGAGCAGCAGCACCATCCCCTCCGCCCACGCTCTCCCGCGCTCGCTTCCCAGACCCCTCTCCTACCTCCTCATCGTGCTGACGGCAGAGCACAGGCACAAAAACCACTTTCCCCTCCCCGAAAGCCGCACGGACTAACGCCTCCGTGCGCGCTTCCCCGCCGGGCATGGAGAGGTAAATCGACACGCGGCTCGCTTGCTGCCAGGCTGGGAGGCGTTGGAGGATTGTCTCTTGGGCGCGATGGGATTGCGAAGCCACGGCTTCCTCGGGGATGGAGGCGAGGAGGTGGGTTTTGAGGTGGGTGCGGAGGGAGGATTTACTTTGAGGCTGGGGTGGGGAGGTTGAGGGGCACGCGGAGGGGGAAGGGGACATGGTGGTGATGGGTTTGAGGGGAGGGAGTGGAGGATGGGGGAGAGGATGGAGCGGGGATGAGGATGGGGTGGAGGTGGAAATTGAGGGGTAAAGTCTTCGGGATGTTGGGGTTTGGAGTGTCGACGAGAACGATGACGAGCTCCGAGCAGGTGGAGGAGACTGAAGAGCTGGTTGTCGAAAGACTCTGTTTGTTGGGAGGAGGGGAGAAGGGTGTTTAAATGGCATTTAGGTTGAAGTGCTTAGGACATTTTGTTTTTTTAATATTGTTTTTCCCTTTCTTCATTGGTTTTTCGCCACCGTGATGTTGCGGAGAAGTCTGCTCGCTCACACTGTACGAGGCGATGGGTTCCGAGAAATTTGCTGTAGTTGGCAGTCGTTAATAGACGTTCGTAGGTGTGAAGGACAACAGTTGGGTAAAGACGTTGGAGATGGCGTAATATTATCTTTAATCAATGTTGTTCGGGCACTCCCGCTTAGATACAGCAGTAAGTAGTGAGTAAGGCTATTTCCGGATGGGCCGCTTCTCCAGACCCGCCAACCACAGGCCAACGGGGTTCGCTTCAGTGTCTCGACAGGGACGACGCGCGCCATCGCATCTCATCAATCTCATCTCATTACTCTACTCCCCCCTCCACTCCTCCCTCATTTCTAAGTACTATACACTCTGCACACAACCCAATTCCTCCTTGACACAGATTGACGTTACTGTCACCGCCACCACCCACACCACCGCCGCCACCTCCGTGTGCGCCCCCCGACACCCACCATGCTCCTCTACTCCTCCCTCGCCTTCGCCTCCGCCTACTTCTCGCTCGCCAATGCCCAAGCAGCAGGTGTAGGCGGAGCAGGCGCAGCCGGAGCCGCAGGAGCCGCCGATCCCGCCGCGGCGGGAGTAGCAGCCACATCCACCACCGCCGCCGCCGCTGCCGCCGGTGCTGCCACTTCCACGGCCGCAGCAGCAGCAGGCGCAGCCACAGGAGCCGCCACCGCCAGCTCGGGCGGGACCTGGCCCAGCGACATCGTCGGCACCTGGTCCACCAAATCAAACAAAACCACCACCGGCCCTGCCTTCTACGACCCCTTGAACGAAGAGCTGATCGAGCCCGAACGCACGGGGATCTCATACTCCTTCACCGCCGACGGCTGGTACGAGGAAGCGTACTACCGCGCGATCCCGAACCCGCGGGACCCCAAGTGCCCGAGCGCTATCATGCAGTGGCAGCACGGGAACTGGGTGATGAACACGACGGGGGGGCTGCAGTTGACGCCCATTGCGGTCGATGGTCGGCAGTTGATGAGTAGTCCGTGTGATTACGACGATGGGGTTTATACCCGGTATAACCAGTCGGAGACTTTTGAGGTGAGTGATCGTGTTCTGTTCTTGGGGATTTGGGAGAAGGGGGAAAGGGGGGAGTTTGAGTCTTGGCTGTGCGCAAAGGCTGGCGAAAAAGGCACAAAAGAAGAACCCACATGATCTAAAAAAGCGAAGAGGAAGAACAAAGGACAGCGTCCCAGTTGTTGAGAGTATCTCCGGCTAACATCGTTTTTCTCTCTACAGAGATACTCCGTCTACATCGACCCCTACCACAACGTCCTCCGTCTCGACCTCTACCAATTCGACGGGAGCCCCATGCAACCCATGTACCTCCGGTACCAACCGCCGCAAATGCTACCGACCTCAACCCTCAACCCCACCTCAGCGACCGCCTCCGCCACGGGCTCCAGCAGCAACGACAACAAGCTGAGAAGGCGCAGCGAGCGGGGTCTAGAGGAGAATCCGTTCCAGAATCCCTCCCTTAAGCTGGGGACCTTAGGTGGGAAGGACGGCACAGTGCATGTAGTGCACCATATCAATGCGGATCGGTTGTGGTGGATTGGCCTTGCGATGACGGGCGTGGGTGGACTTCTGTATTTGGGGCCCAGGCGGATGGGGATGCCGGGGGGAATCCAGTTGAGGTAGAAAAAAAAAGGGGAGATTTTTGTTGGGGGATGATGTTGGTTTTACTAGGGCTTTAAGAGGAAGTAAAGAACACTTTTTATTGACGAGAAGAGGATGGGCATCCGTTTGGGACGGAAGCGACATGTACAAGTTTTTCCTTTCCAGGTGGGGAGGGGGTACTTCCGGCATTCAATTGTTTCGATAGGATCGGCGTTTTCAAAGGATTCGTGTAGATGGAGTCTTGCTTGCTTGCTTCTTTGGAGGGAGAGAAGGAAAAGACAGACAGGGATCGTTGAGCTTTTCCTCGCGATCGACCCACGAGCTTCATGGGAAGAAGAGAAGGGGGAAAAAAAAACGAAGGGACAGATCAGGTCTGGACGGGTCTTTTCCCCGTTGCCTTGCCAAGTATTGCCCACACGACTTCAAGCATGTTGGCGAGGAGGGGAAAGGAAGGGAGGGGTGGGATGATACTGTGGGAAGAATAAGGGATTCTCTACTTGAGGCACCAGAGACTTTCCTTTTCTCTGTCATGCACAATGCTATATTTTTGATGTTTTGTTCTTAAGGAGATGCATGTTAGAATACTGGTCATTCTTTCTCCCACCCTTTGCCCCCCCAACAGTTGGCCCAACTCCCCACTCCCCTTCCTCTTTCAGCTTTTTGGGGGGTTTCGCCTTTTCCTGGCTTGTTTCCCTCTCTTCCTATTCTTCATTCGGTACTCATACTTGGGATTTCCCCGTCCCCCAACCCGCTGATTTTATTTTCGCCTGAAACCAATAAGTTTTAACCCCTCCTTATCGCCCTTCCACCCTTCCATCCTGAAGATCAGATTCAGTCACGCAGGCCTATGTCTGGTCGTCTTGCCGATCTAGCTACGTCAGCTTGGGCCCCCCTTACTTTAATTTTTGGAAGATCTGTGTCCTGCTACTGCGTCCAAAGGGGCCGAGAACAAGAAAAGAAACAGAAAAGAAAAGGAAAAAAAGAGGCAGAAGGAGAAGCAGAAAAGGGGAGGAAGGTAAGGACAGAAGAAGAAGTCAGGCAGACGAGGAGTCTTCCGGCCTCACCACCCATCCTCCCATCACCTCTTCCACCCATTCCCATTCCTCACGCGCTCACGCTCACGTCCACGCTCACTCACCGCCTCAAATGCGGCGGCGCCCCCCTTCCACCTCCCCCTCCACCTCCACGTCTCTCCCTCGCCTTGGTAGCATTCTGCTGGAACCGCCTCGCATCCTCTAACGCCTTCGCGTCCGTGTCGTGGGAGGGAGGAGAAGTCGGTTGGAAGACTTTTCCTGCAGTAGCAGCTGTGGTGGTGGTAGGGAGGGGGGATTGCGTAGGACCGTCCCTGGTTGGGTTCTTCGTGCCGCGCTGCTGCGATGGGGAGGAACTATTCGGATTCCTTTCTGGCTGGGGACGGCATTGCTTTTTCGTCTCTGTGGTTTTGGTTGGGGGAGATGTCTCCTCTGGAGTTGTCCAGGCCGCGTGGAGGTTATGGAGATTGGGGGTCCAGGTCGATTTAGGGGGCTGATTGAGCTGCGGGACGTTGGACCAGTCGTTTGAAGGAAGGAGGGATCTTGGTTCGGTTGTTGTGGGCTCCGAGGGGGGGGAAGACTTTTCTCCGGCTTTCGAGATGGAGGTCGGAGGGGAAGAGGACTGCTCGTTGGTTTCCGGGAAGTAGGGATGATGGTATTTCTTCGTCAGAGGGTTTGCGGTCTGTTCACTGTCGGAACCACCGTTTTGAGCGGAGAAGGGATTGGTGGCGAGGGTATGAGCAATGCCTCCTTCTTTCTCCATCCGAGCATCCTCCTTGACATACGCAGGCATGGGATAGATCTTTTCCTCCTTACCCTTCCTCGCAGCAGCTTCCCTCTTCTTCGCTTTGACCGCCGCCACTTTCTCCTCCTCTTCCTTTTTCTCCTGCGCATCAACCAAACCATCATAAAACTCCCGGTCAAACTCAACAAACTCAAAGTACTCCCACCACAACCTCAACCCCGGCTGAGCAGCAGCATCCGACATCTCAAAACTCTCCAGCAAATGTTCCGACTTAAGCAACCCAACCTTCTTCCTCGCCTCCCTCTCCCACTCCGCCAACTCCCTCGCATACTCCCTCAAAGCACACAGGACCCTCTCATCCTGCACCTCCTCACTCCCAGACCCCACGGACCCCGTCCCCCCCGCATCCTCAGCAAACACCGGCCCCTCATAAACCGGTCGCGGCCAAAAACCCCGCATCAACTGTCTCGTAATCCACTCAGGCCTCTCCGGACTCGCGAGGGAATCCGCCCAGAACTTCAATACCCTTTTAGGGATGTGTTCCTTCAGAGTATCATACCCGATGCCATCACTAAAGCGTTTCTGGCTGTAGCGACCGAAATACCTATACCGACGCTCGTCCGTCGGGACATCCAGCGGGTCAGGGGAGATGAAGATGGGGGTGTTGAGGTAATCTTCCTCCGTTGGAGCGGCTGAGTGTCCGGCTTCTTCGTCTTCGGAGGTGGGGACAGTGTCGTTGAAGAAAGCGGTGATTTTGGCTCCGGGCTGGCCTGGTTGGGAAGGGAGGTAGGGTTCATAGGGAGTGTCGAGGAGCCAGTAGGATTTTGTTGGGGGGAGGTTGGATGGGGAGGGGGTTGGGTTGAAGTAGAAGCCTGGAGACCATTGGACGCCGGAGAGTGTGTTGAATAGGAATTCCCAGGTGAAGGTCTGGATGGGGTCGGGGAGAGCAGGGAGGGTGGTTGGTTGGAGGTTGCGGAGGGCACAGGGGATCCAAGGGGTGGTGGTCGACGGTTGGATTGTCGTGTTGTTCTGTTCGATAGGGGTTGCGGCTCGTGCAGTCTCTTCAAGCTGAGCGGACGACTTTGAAGTGTCTCGTCCTCCGTCTCGAACGGCAGACTTGACCCCCTTGCAATCCGCCACCAACTTAGTTTGTCCCTCAGATGAATCGATAATCTCCTCCGGATTGCCACTCGCAAAGTCTCTTGAAGCAACACCACTCCCATCCACAACCAAAGACGAACCATCCCCATTCGTCATTCCGCCAACCTCACCACCCAACTCTCCCCCATCCACCTCTTTCCTCGCCTGAGCCGCAAAGCCCCTCAACCTCTGCACCACCTCCCCCATCTTCGCAGCCTGCTCCTCATACAACTCAGCCACAATCTCCGGATCAAACCGCTCAAGCATAACCCCCGGCTCGACAACCTCCAGATCCCAGATCCCGGGCTCCCCAACACCATCGATCTTTTGTTCCACAATCGCCTGTAAAGGCCGCTGTTCAACCCCACCCTCACACTCATCCCCATCCCCGTCTCCTCCAGCAGCAGCAGCAGCCGGAGAGCTAAGAGCAAGCTCCTCAATCCTCCTCTCCTGCTGCTGCAACAACCGATACAAGATCCCGAGATCCTTGCGCACCACCTCCCGCGTCTCAGCAACCGCCTCCTCAGTCTCGCGGGAAGCGGTTTGCAGCTGGGAGATCCCGTTCAGGTGGTTGATGTGCTGGCGGTAGACGTAATTCTGGAAATCGGCGAAAGTGGCTGGGTCTGGGATGGGGGTTAGGGGGTAGGAGTTGTTGGTGTTGGGGTTGTTGGTGGGGCTGGTGATTTGGTAGGAGTTGGTGGTGGTGTTGTTGGGGTGGGAGGAGGAGGACGTGGTGGAAGGGTGGAAGGGTTGGATTTCCATTCCCGTGGGGACGAAGCCGGGTGTGCGGGGGTTGAGAGCGTTGGAGTGGCCGTTCCAGGGCTGCATTGGGTTCTGAGGGTGTGGTTGTTGATGGTTTCGGTGATTGGGATGCGTGTAAGGTCTCGTTGGGAAAGCTATGTTGTTGGAGACCTTGTCGTGTGGAGCCTTTTGGTTGAAAGGTTGAGACATGGAGGTTGTTGGATACTTCGAGAGTGGAAGAGGGATTGAGTGTACTGACGAAGATGTTAAGCCGAAGCAAAGTTGAACGATCAAGCTCTTACATATGGTGTTGCTATTGTTGCCAACAGTCACATGCAGCTTTGAAGATGTGTGAGCAACTGCCTCTGAACCAACGGTGCTTTTGAATCAGTGAAGCTAGTAGGATTATGGTATTATACTCGTCAACATATGTCAAAAACTCAAGCTTATGTCAATCCCTTCCTTGCGTGAACAACTGTCAAGTGAATTTGATGCATCTGCAGCTTATGGTGCCAGTGAAGCCATATGAAGCCAGCAGCCACAAATTCGCTATGTGTCCTCAGCATTCATGTGACAGCGCCTTGTCATGAGCATTTGTTGTTTTCTATTGCTGGCTGTATTGTCGACTCTGTTACTGCCATCGAGAGACTGTGCCACATGCATGATTACCCACATCATCAGCTCACCAGCTCTTCTGTCTGGGGAGTGGAAAATGCATCCTTGTCCATTAGCTCCTGAGGATACAGGCAGGAATGCTTCGAAAACTGTTGGTGAGAGGGCAAAAAGGGTTTTAAAAGACGTACAGCGTGAAAGATACTCAGAAGCTGGGAATCTCTGAAAAACTCGTCGTCAAAGTAGTGCTATTTGAAAGGCAATATGTGAGGATTCTATCATAAACCCCTACCTTTACTTCCGTGCGAGCCCAGCAAAGTGAAACTGCTGCAAAGCCGCTGCCGCCATGGGACAAGGGAAGCCAATAGCCTCGCACTTCTTAACAGCCTCGCCTAGCCTCTTACCCACCTCGTCAGCCCCCGGGCAGTCCGCCAGGGTCCAGGACTCCTTCTCGAGCATCTTCGCGATGTACTTTTCGAACATGCGATTCCAGCCGGCGGCCTTGACGATGATCTCGTACATGAGCTTGCTTTCGATGCCGCCGAGCTTGTGGCAGAAGTACATGCCCTCGACGGAGGCGGCGAGGTGGATACCGCAGAGGAGGTCGTTGACGGTGTCCTTGCTGATTTGGTGGTTTGAGTTCATCTTGGCGTCGGCAGTGGTCATCTTGTGGACGAGGTCGCCTTGGGATGAGGGTAGATAGAGCTGGACGAGCTTGGCGTCGTCGTCTTTCAGCAGACCTGCCTGCACGCCTTGGAGGTAGGTGTAATGCGCGGTGTTGGAGAGAGGACAGGGTATGGACTCCGCGCGGGCAGTGTCAGTGACGATAGTGGTGTCCTTCAGGATAATTCCAAGTGCAGATAGAGCAGTCCAGTCGTTCTTGAGCATATGCGGGGTGCGGTTGGAGAACATGAAGCTGTCACCGTCTGACTGCTGGACGTGTTCCATTACGGCCTGAGTGTTGAGTCCAACAGTTGCAGCGAGACCCATTGCTTCAGAAGCGGTGATGATGTTGGTGCCGGCCAGGAGCTGGTGGATAGTCTTCGTCTTAGTGCCGTTGGAAATGCCTCCCATGCGGTAAAGGTTGCCGGACATGCATTCTAGGACAGCCTTGGCTTCGTCAAGATGGTCGTCGGGTCCGGAAGAGAAGATGGAAAGCGAACCGTCTCCTGCTCGCAGAGTACCTCCTGAGACGGGACAATCTAAGAGCTTGACATCGGGGCGGTTGAATTCGGAATCCAGTCTCTTTCTCAGCTCGTGCAGGAACGCAGGAGGCGTAGTGGAGCACAGGATGAACGTCTTGCCCTTTCCGAGTCCTTTCACCACGGATTCCTCGCCGTCGAACAGCAGAGAGGAGTTCTGAGCGGCGTTGGCAACCATAGATACAAAGAAATCTACATCGGTGGCGGCTTCCTTTGGAGATTTGGCGGCTTTGCCACCAGCTTCCACAAAACTGTCGACGAGCGGCTGGAAGACATCGAAGCCCTTGACGGAGAACCCATTCTTGACGAGGTTCTTCGCCATACCACCGCCCATGGCTCCTAGGCCGGCGAATCCTACAGTCGGTTTAGACATGGTGGTCGAGTGATGCCAGTTCAGATTGTCTCTCCTCCTCGCAGGACCCTGAATAAAGTTAGGATGAATTGAGCAAGAAGGACGTGTTTCCAGATGGAATGTGAGAAATTGACTCTTTCAACTATCAGGGCCGTTCTGTGCTTATAGTCTACTCCAGCAGTCCCGATCGGACCGCCACCATTATTTGCCAAAGCAGCAAAGGACATCAAAAGCCGAAACATCAGCCGCCATTACGACATGGGAAGGCACAGCTCGGGTGAATGCTACCGGAGATTTTGGGGGAGACTGGAGTCATTGGGTGCAGCCACAGGCGCGGCGGGTAAAGTGAGCGAGCTACCCCTCAGGCTGTGGGGGTCGTCGGAGGTCATTGATGGAGCTGCCCAGCCTTCGAGGGTTCACATTGTGGAGTGGAGGGTGACTCGGGTGACAAGTCGATTTAGCGCCGTCAGGAAGCGAGGACGTTGAGCCATGCGATCACCACGATGGTCCGTGGACAGAGATCGAGACAAGGGAATACATACATACGTACTATGTACATACGTAGAGCACCCACGTAGTATTCGTACGCAACATATCGGTTGATACACTGGAATCCAATGACACAGCCTCTTTTTGCGAAGGAATGATGTAGCGCAGGAAGACGCTAATGCGATAAAGCTAGCCTCGTCGGGCAGGGAGTGCGAACTCCTGCACTACATTGTGCTACAGTATGAACGACTACAGCAAACACTGCGAGCCTTGAAACCCATGCTGCTGCCTACGTATCTATATGTGGCCTACTTCCATTCCTCGCGTTCGCTACCTCTCATGATCGAGCATGCGAGCACAGCACTGAGGCTGAGTCTTGCATCATGACTCCTGTAAAAAGAAGCCTATAAAAGGAGCAACGACGGTGAGATATATCTTTTTGGTTGTTCTCTCCTACAGTCTCACCAATTTCAATTGCAACAACACATTCAGTCCTACTTCCTGCTTATCAGCTTGTAGACAGACTCCCGGAAAGAAGAATCCGGAGGAATAAAATAGAAAAATATCCATTGTGCTTCAGCAGCATTCTTCACCCGTCACGAACCCTCCCTGGTCAGCAGTATACTGAAATACCAACATCCAATATATCCACCGTAAACCAATTGACGACACTCCATCAATACCAAATGGAAGCCCCAACACCCTACCTCCTAATCCGCGCCGACCAGAACCAAGGCTGCACCCAAACCACCTGTCCCGTCTCCGAATCCGTCTACGGCTACCGACCCAACCTCGCCGCAACCCTCACTTTCCTCGCCATCTTCTCCCTGTCCGGGATAACATACACCTACCAAGGCCTGCAAACGCGAACATGGTTCTTCACGGGGGCGATGGTGCTAGGCTCCTTATCCGAAGTGCTAGGCTACACGGCCAAGATGCTGCTCTGGGACGATCCTTTCTCCGACGTCGGGTTCAAGATGTCCGTCGTGCTGCTCACGTTCGCGCCGGCGTTCTATGCCGCGGGGATTTACTATACGCTGAAGCATATCTGTCTCACGTTCGGGAGCGGATGGAGCCGGTTGCGGCCGAGCTGGTACACGTATATCTTCATCTCGTGCGATGTGTTTAGTATTGTGCTCCAAGCGGTCGGGGGAGCGTGTGCGGCGGCGGCGGCGGAGACGGATGCGTTATTGAATGCCGGGGATAATATTATGATTACGGGGCTGGCGACGCAGGTTTTCACTTTGGTGGTGTTTGGGTTGTTGGCGGGGGATTACGGGGTGGCGGTGTATCGACATCGGCATGAGCTGAACCCGGCGACGGTAGAGCTACGGCAGTCTTTGCGGTTTAAGCTGTTCATCGTGGCGCTTTGGGTGGCGTTTCTAGGCATCTTGATCAGATGTACCTACCGAGTGGCGGAGCTAGCGGGTGGTAAGTCACATATCTTCCAGCTGGACGTTGAAGCCGTACTGACATGTCTAGGCTGGGTTGACAATCCGATTCTCCGCAATCAAGGCCTATTCATCGGACTTGACAGCGTTGCTGTTGGTATTGCAGCGGTCGTTCTCAACATCTTCCATCCAGGCTACTGCTTTCCGAGCAGACAAGAGCGGAAGGCACGACAGAACCTAGAAGGCCCCGGAGAAGACCTTCAGATGGCAAAAGCGTAGCATCTTCCACCCAAGCTACATTCCCCGAGCAGCCAAGAGCGGAAGACACAACATGACCCAGCATCTCTCGAAGAGAGCCTCCAGTTGGCAAAAATACAAAAAGATAGACCTAGTTAAGCTAGGTCTGCTTGTTCAGCGACGCGGGCAGGATTCGAACCTGCGCCCTAAGAGGTTGTTAGTATGTCGACTTTCTGCAAGAATGCAAGAGTCACTTACCCCGAAGGGAATTGATAGCCAATACTGGAAGATGCAGTATCCATTCTAGTCAATCGCCTGATGGAACGTCAGTGATGTCACGTGGGAAGCTTTGGTAGCAGTGTTCGCTTACAGTAACCACTTTGCTACCGCGCCAGTTGGTCCGTGCGCAGCAGTTATAAAATAATTCAATATATTGCCGAATATTTTGGCTTGCAATACAGCGACAGCGAATACGATGACAGCGCATACGATGATGGAAAATGGCTCTACAATGCTTTCCTTATAAACTAGTAAACTCTATTCGTAACGCTATCTACCAAACCAATCTACGCAGTCGTCATGCCCTGCAGCAAAATCAACAACCCATACGCACCCGGGTCCGGAACGCCCTGAGTCGCGCTCTCATCCAGATAAGTACTCCGGCCCAGACTAGCCTGCATCTGCTTGGTGCCCTCGACACCCTGCCTGGACTTCTCGATCGCCTGGCCACCGTCATTAGTACTATTCAACGTCTCGATAAACGGGATCAGCGCATCCATCATCGTGCGATCCCCCAACCGCGCCTTGGTGTACTTGCAGAGGGAATCCAGCGCCGTCTTGAGAGCCTTGGGCACGCTACTATCGGAGGCCAGCGCGCCGGCGAGCGCGGTGAGGTAGATGCAGTACAGCGCGCCCGAGGTGCCGCCCATATTGACTTCGAGCTCGGAGACGAGCTGGGCGACCTGCTGGGGCAGCTTGGTGAGGTCTTTGCCCTGGATGAAGGAGAGGACTTGGGTGGCGCCGTCGCGCAGCGTGTAGCCGCAGTCGCCGTCGCCGACGATGGTGTCGTATTCGGTGATGGTGGGCTCGGCCTTGATGACGGCGTTGCAGCCCGCCGTGATGCGCTTGCGCACCTCGGCGTCGTCGAAGGTCATGGTGCTGGATTTTGGCATCAGGGCGTGCAAGGCCGATTCGCCTTGCCCGGTTGCGCGGGTGTCGGCTTGTGGTTTGGCTTGCGGGGCTAGGTAGTGGGTGTCGATGGGGCAGATGGAGATGCCGAAGCCACGCGCAGTGTCGGTGTGATTGAGCACGGTGGAGTGGGAGAGGTTGAATTTGATGTTTTGGGAGTCTAGCATGACTTGGTCAGTACAGTCGCAATGTGGCAGTATTGTTGGAGGTGCTCACCAAGGAATTGGGCAATCTCGCCGGCCATGATGTAGTTTTCGAGCCTGCTAAGGCCGTTCACGTCGGAGTAGTGGACGGAATAGGTGACCGGGCCTTCCTGCGCTGAATGTGCCTTCATGGCTCGTTTGAGGTCTTTCGTTATAGCATCTTTGGCGTTTTGGTAGCCCGTTGGGCCTTCGGCATGCAAGACAGCAGGATTGCCGTTTGCCTTCTCGACGTGGAACTTGGAGCGTGAAGTGCTGTTGCTCTTGGCCCAGAGCTTCAGCAGTTCGCCAGCCTGGGTCATGCTCGACCGAGCCGACTCTGTTGCATTTGCCAAAAGGTGCAAGACATGGTCTTGTTCGAGCTCGCCTTCGGTCTCGACTTCGATGATGCTCGGACTGTGCGTCTCTACTCTCCTCTTCTTTCCCAGCCTGACAATCACCACCCCTTGCTCCTTCGCCGCTCCGGCATTCTGCAGAGCCTTTTCGATGTCTGCTGGGGTCAACAGACCAGCCCCGGACTGATCAGTGATGATAGCAGTAGCCGTACGATTATCCAAGATCTTGCTGGAGAAGTTGCCTAAGCCGCCAACAGCTGCGATATGGATATGCTTGCCCTGGGCCAACGCCTTATCTACCATAATCTTCTGCCCTTTGGCAGTCTGGACGGTCTGCACCGTTGGACGAATGAGCGGGAAGAGGTTGTTCCATCTCTGAGCATTCTGAAGATCGAGAGAAGCCTGAGGGAAAGGGATCGTTTGCTCGACGGCGACAGCCATATTGAAGGATGATTACAAGTATAAAAGAAGGCAATGAAACCGCTGCTTCCGCCCTACCTGTTTACCTGTCAAAGATGCCAGCTTACATGCTCTTAAAGACGGGAGGTACTGTTGGAACGACGTCAAGGTCCAGAAGGGTCCGCTCTGCTCCCCTCCTCTCGTCTCGTCTCGCAGAGAAGCAAGCTCTAGGAACTACCGCTTTCGGTATTCCGAGCCCACAAATGCGTTTGCGCGCGACAAAGCTGGGCCCCCTTCGGCCTTCGCTATCTGGTGAGCCAGCGAACGACCACGTCGTTTGGACTGAACAGGTCTAAATTAAGACTAGATACGTGTACTTCTCTCACCTCATTGACAGCTTGGTGTTTTTGCCTCCCAGACATCATGGCAGCATTGAAAGCACTTGAGCTCGGCTTAAGCAGGCATGGCACAGCTAGGACGCAGCGGGGTTGCGGGGTAAGCTGTGTGGATTGAGCTCAGCCGGACGTTGGCAAAGAGCAGGAAGATGCCTCTAATAATAAAAGGCGGAAGATGGGATCTGGATGCTGCAAACGGCTTGATATAGAATTCCCTGTCGAGGAGGCAGTCAGACCAATTTGCCGGTCATTTGAGAATTAAGACAAGTACAAGAGTCTAAGGAGGCAAAGATACAACTACTTTATTCAGGTTGACCATCCTATCAACATGGCCGCCGCTGCAGCTCTGCGGCAAAAACAAGCCCCCATCAAGGACGAATACAAGTCCAACCCCTCCAGCGCAGTAGTCACACTCTCGTCATCCGGCACGCTAGACTCCAGCAGCATCACCTGCAAACTCGACACGGGGAAAGCGATTCACGAAGCACAACAGAAAGTCGCCGGCCTCCATCAGAAAGCCGGGGGCGATGATCCCGAGATCTCCGGCGAGCTATGCTCCGGCGATATGCTGCTAGAAGCGCTCGTAGCCTGCGCCGGCGTGACACTTCGAGCGGTCAGCACTGCATTAGATGTCCCGATTAAGGAGGGCACAGTCAAAGCGGAAGGGGACTTGGACTTCAAGGGCACGATGGGAGTTGATCGGAATGCGCCGGTAGGCTTTACTGCGATCCGGCTCAGTTTCGATCTGAAGATGGAAGAAGGCAGGGAGGTGCCAGAGGAGAAGATTGAGAAACTTGGGAAGCTCACGGAACGGTAGGCGGGGCAAGATTTCGTTGTTTGGAATTGCGTAAGGATGCTGACTGCGTGGTTTTGTAGGTATTGCGTGGTGCTCCAGACTATTGCGAAGAAGCCAGAGCTGAGTGTCAGCGTACGAGGGACTGAAGAGGTAGAGCCGGGTGTTGAGAAGACATTGGCATGGGGACAGTCGAAATAGTCAGTACGGCTTGGACAACAAGTCATACATCCAACGAAGGATCTCTCCTGGCGTTGTTTTCAAAATGAATGGCCTTCTGAACAAACCTTCCTAGGCCCTAGACGCTACACACCGTAGACGAAACTGGATCTGATGCTTGTTCGCGGCAGCGCCATCAGAGACAGCCTCTGTATGTACAGCATCACCAATGTGCGAAGCTTGACAGGAAGTTGAATACATCCATCAGCGTGCGCTCAGCGACACGCTCTGCATCAAAGACGGACTGGACACGTCTCGCGTCTGCCATCGTATTGCCTTGCGCTTTCCATGTGCACCTCACCAAGGCTGACATGCTCTCGGCACATCGTATCGGATAGCGCATGAGTTCATGCTAAGAAACTCAAAGTTCGTCATTATATGTTCCGAAACGATACGTTGTCAACTTCAAAGTTGGTCCTACGTGGGCGGTCCTACGTGGGCACACGCATTGGGGAGCGAGTGGAGGTCGGGTCGGTCAAAGCCCGACTCCGCCTACGGCAAACCTGCAGTTCTGGCGCTAAGAGGAGAGCGGTCCGATGTAGTATGATGGGTGTGGCTGTGCGCTAAAAGCACGAGAAACTACTGTGCATGAGAAGCAGGCGTGCCGAGGGGACCGCATTTTGATTACTATTTCCATTGCTTGGAGGTTTGCTATAATCGGTGCGACATCTCTGGAACACAGGTGGGAGAGTCTTGGTACTCGACGTTGGTATCAGCTGGGGTGAAGCCGGCGCGGTTGTGTAAAAGAATAGATCTGTTTGGGCCGGGGTCGCCTGCTGAAAGGCCCGAGTTTTGCGCGCACTCGGGTGCGGCGAGCGAGGGCAAAACAAGCCGCTTGTGGGAGGAAGCTTTGACGAGAGATCGGTAGCTTCCGGGTCGGGTGTAACGTACTAGGTAGGTAGTGACCTTGTGAAAATCTGTGCAGCGGGCGTATCTCTTGCAGACACGAATGGGCGAGGGCCAGAGTCGCGGCCGCGGAGCACATTTAAAATTTCTTGGGTGAGCCTTTCTTTGCAGCAAAGCGCTTGCTGTAGGGGGTTTTCGCGCGCTGATGCTGCTGCTGAGAAGAAGCAAGACGAATGAAAGCTTTCGATAGATCGCGAGCGTTGCGCTCAAACTATTCCATACATAGCGCTTGCACAGACACAGACCCCGGGGCCGCGAGCACCAATCCGTGGTCTGTTCACTCGCACCCGTTGGCGGTGGTGCGGAGGAACCGGTCTCGACTTTTGGCTGGGACTGCGCTGCGTTGTTTTCGAGCCCAGCATATCACCGTAACATTGTGACGTAAAAGCTTTCGCTCACTGCAATCGGGTGAGGGTACGAGACGGGGGAGAGCAGTGAGCAATAGCTAGCGAGCAAGCCCCGGTGATGCGCGCGTGAAGGATTCGGGTAGCTGCTGAAGGACCGCTGTAAAAGCTCTTATGCCTTGCATTAGTCGACAGTCTCGACTGCATGAGGCACCTTAACGCCGAAGCTCATCCGGCCTAGATAGCCGTGGGATCAATAGACTCGGGGAAAGCCGCGTTGTGTGGATTGGGGGGGACAGGTGGGCAGGTTGGCTGCTGCTGAAGGTTGGCCTGCTTGTCAAATGGTTGGCACCACAAAAATATTGTGGGCGGGTTAGAAGACCGTGCGGCCCTTCACTCCTATACACTGCTACTGACTCGAAGTAGCTGCGCTGTCCGTCGGACATGAGACGCGATTGTTGATGATATCGTGATGATAAACATCGAGGGCCAGCAGGGCGGACTTAGCAGCAGCAGCAGCAGCGTCGAGGTGGCGTCAACAGCGGTACCGGCAGCGATGGACGGTTTGCATAAGTAGAAGAAGCTAGTGCTGGCTCTGACTACCAGGGCTCTGACGTATCTCAACAATCTCTTCAGAGGTTAGGTATTTCGATGCCATCTCTTCTCTCTCGTCGTGCACCCAGCGTAGAGAGCAGATATCTGAGATCCACATTACTTGCATCTATAGGATTGCATCGTCCTCTGCTCTGGCCGTGTGTTTTTGGGGAGCCCACATTATCGCCCCTCTTGTTCCTGGCCCTGGACCCTCGCTCCCTCGCGGGAAGACTCCACTCACACGTCGATCGGGAGTTTATCGCATTGAGGCTGTCTGCCGCCCACACCCACCACCACACCAGTTGACACGATACGGCCACGAGATTCACGCGGCAGCCTCGTGACTACGACGGCGACGGCGACCACGACGACGAGCGTTCACGCACTCGGGGCCGCGAGCAGAATATCATTATCTCGCCTCTCTGCGACCCGACTCTCGCTCGCCTAGCGCTCAGTGCTCTTACGCGTGGCCGGTGACTAAGCGAGTGATCGCAGCCGGCCAGAAGTCGAATTTTCTTCGCCGGACTCAACATCCGAAGCAGCGGGCAGGTGTGCGCGCGGGTGCGGGTTCTGGTTCTGAGCGCTGAGTTCTGAGTTCTGAGTTCTGGTTCAGGATCAGGTTCAGATTCTCCGGTCTGCAACTCGCGACCGCGTCTCTCAACCTTGGAGACTCCTCCAGTTCGCCCTTCTTTTCTTTTGCGGCTGGTCGCGGCTGGTCGCGACTGCCCACCCCACCCGGCGCCTTTGTGCAGAAACACTTCCAGCAGCAGCAGCAGGAAATCTTCTGCTCCGCTTTCTTCCCCCCCTCCGCTCCCACTCTGATGAGCGTGGGTGTTCTCCACACGCGCCGATCCACATCCCTACCTTCTTCTCTCCCTCCCCGCCAGCATGGATGGCGCCTTCAATAGCTATATGGGCTACAGTCAGAATGGACAGGGCCAGCAGCAGCAGCAACAGCCCCAGCAACATCAGCAGCAGCAGCCTCCGCCCCCGCCGCAGCAGCAACCGCAGCAAGGCATTGGCTCCTTCGGCAACCTCTCTGCCCAGACCAACCACCATGACTCGCCGTCTCACCACACCACCACCCTGCCGCCGCTCCAGAACCAGAACGGCGGCTTCTCCTTCGGCAACCTCTCCTTCGCCCACCCCGGCAGCGGTACCCATACGCCCAACACCCCGCACACCCCGGTGACCTCGTCCATGCAGCAGGCCGGCGCCAACAATGCCTACAGCAACATGTCGCCCGCCCACCAGCAGGGTGGCATGATGCAGCAGAACGGCTTCAATCACCCGTACGGCATGAGCGCGGCTTCCATGTACCCATCCTCGACCGCGACGTCGATGCCGCCGACCAGTACTGCGGGCGGCCTTCCAAGCCTGCGTCCCATGCCTCCCGGGGGCGTGAACGGCGGCGGCTTGAATGGCCTGCCGAGCCTGGCTGGCAACGCGCTTGGTCAACAACCCTCTTTCCTGCAAAATGAGGAGGCTCCCACGCACGTCGTTGGCTCGCAAGGAAGGCGCGGTATCCTGCCCAGCGCGCCGGGACGCCCCAACCCTCCGGCACAAGGAAGCGGTGCAGGCACCAAGAGCATGATACCGCAAAAGGACGCGGACGGAAAGTATCCGTGTCCGCACTGCAACAAGACGTACTTGCACGCCAAGCATTTGAAGCGTCACCTGTTGAGACGTAAGCCATCTCTCTACGCGCTGAGTGTCAAGGTACTAACATTCCACAGATACTGGTGACCGACCTTACATGTGCCATCTGTGTAAGGACACGTTCTCCCGAAGCGATATTCTTAAACGTCACTTCCAAAAGTGCTCTATCAGACGGGGTAACCCAACTGGCGCGAATCATTTGGCACACCAGCGACGCAACACCAACAGTGGCAATCGTCTCTCAATCAGTCAACAAGATGGTCCAATCGGTTTGGCGGGATTGGCTGATGTTGCAGGTCAACCATATGGCGGCGGCGTAGTTGGTAGCAGCCCAACTGTCAACGGAGACATGTCCGGCAGAAACTCCAGGGCCAACAGTTTGATACAGCCTGGGACCATGAGCCATCGCAATAGCATTGCTGGTCTTGGCCTCCTTGGATCTAACGGATCCAATGGTGATCAGATGAGCACGTCGGCAGGCTTTCAACAGAACATGCCGGCTTATGCCATGCAAAACCCCACGAATGGCGGCTACATGCAGAACAACTATGGATTCAACCAGCCACCGATGAATGGCAACCACAACACCCAGCAGATGCCTTTTTTAGGCCATGAGAGTTCGCGCTTCGACAACAGCCACAGTAACAACAGCCCACATCAGCAGACCAATGGTGACGGCAGCGGTAACGGTCAGATCGACTGGAGCCGCATGTTCAATCAAAGCGGCCAGGATGGCTTTATCGGCAGCCAACCTGCGAACGCGAGCTCGCAAGGAATGAATCACATCAAGACCGAAAGTAATCCAACGCCAGCCATTGACGCCAAACCCAGCTTCGCTGCTGCGGGTGGGGCAGTTGGCGGCTTGCAAAACGACATGAGTAACGAGTCTTTTTTAGGTAGTCTGTACTCGCACCCTGGCGCGTTCGGGAGCGAGTACGGAGTCGACCATGAGAACGGCATCCCGGGTTTCCCCAATTTCAGCATGGACGACCCGTGGCAGGCGAAGATCGACAATCTGACCCAATTCTGCTTCCCATCTGGGACGGATAACATTGACAACGACGCGGCAAACATCGTGCTGTCGTGCTTGACCGTGGACAACGTGAAGCATTTTGCAGAGCAGTTCACGTCCTTTCATGGGCACTGGCCAATTTTGCACATGCCCACATTCAAGCTGACCGATGCGCACAACAGTCTGGTCCTGGCTATTATCTGCGTAGGCGCTGTTTACAGCCCTCGGGTCAATGTAGATCAGGTGCGCCAAATGATGGATTTTGTCAAAGCTACCGTTGTCAGCAACAGCGGTGTCTACAGTCGTTTCACCAGCGGCCATACCGAGGGCCTTGGGAACGCGAGCTGGGATATCGAAGAGCTTCAGGCATTGCAAATATTTCAGACGATGTTTATTTGGCATGGCGATCCAAGCCAAAGGCAGGGCTCACGTGATGAGTTTCCAACTCTCGTCCGTATTGCCAAAGCTTCTGGACTTTTCGAAACTGCCCCTCCCGGCCACTATGCGTACAGCGAGCTACACCAGGATCAAGCAAATCTGACAGCCGTCAACACATCCAATTTCAACTGGCACGCCTGGCTTGAACAAGAAAAGCGCAACAGAGTTCTGTATCTGCTGTTCTTGACCGATGCGGCGATGGTGATGTATTTCAACTACATGCCGCAGTTTAACCCGCTTGAAATACGCCTAATGCTCCCGGCCGACGACGCTGCTTGGGAAGCGAGAGATAGCCAGGCCTGCGCTTGCGCGCTTGGGCTGAACGGCGCCGATGCACAATCGAGAAATCTCACGGGCACCCGGAAGCCGAAGCAGCCTGGTATGCGCGAGGCTATGCGAACTCTGATGGAGCCTACCGCAGCCTTCCAGCCCAACTCGACCAATGCTTACGCGAAGTTTGTCCTTGTTCACGCTCTGATCATCCGCATCATCGCCTGTCAAAAGGTTTTAGTCCAGCCGGACATACCTTTCCAGCCTCTCAACTTCAATAATAGCGGCCCCGCCACGCCCCTTTCGCAAAACGACTGGCTTGAGCAGCGTAACGGATCTCTCAGCGGTCCAAGCAGCGGTGCGGGCACACCAACCGCAGATGGATTTGGGCCTAGCATTCAGTGTCTGCAGGCTCAACAGGAAAAGAAACGACTCAGTCATGCCCTGGATAAGTGGAAGCGCAACTGGGACGCCGACATGGACTTCCAGTATCCGCCCGGCCAGATGCAACAACGCCGTTTTGGCTTCAGCAGAGACGGCGTGCATTTCTTTTACCTTGGCCGCAGCTTCCTGCAGTCTCAACGACCGTCTGACTGGTCTGCAACGGCCGACACGCGCTTCAAGCAGACTTTGTCTTTACTGAAGCGCATCAAGAGCTTCGTCATGAGCGACAACGAGACGAAAGGTCATGATATTGGTTCCGTTGGCGACATCGATGATACGTACGGACTCGACAATTTGACCCTGGACATGAAGCTGTTGTTCAAGCCCTACGACAGCATGGTGGATAGCCCCGTGGATGGGGTGCAGACATACGCAGTCTAGAGCCGCCGTCTCTCATTGACGACTCGAGACACATGAGACCGCGGCACACGACTTCTATCCTTTACCTGTTTGATCTGCCTGGATCTGTACGACAATAGTGCTCTGCACATTCATTGTTGCGAAACACACAAAAGTTCACGACTGTACACGGCTGTACTGGCGCTGGAGGTTGACATTGCTTGCCATTCCTTTATATTGTTTGAGAGAGAAAAAAGAAAAGAAAAGGCGTTTTTATGGGTTGACGACTCTGGGAGGAGTCAAGAAGCACAAGATAACGATCATAGACTATAGAGCCTGGGTGAACACTGCGCGAGAAAGCAATCGGCATGGTTTTTTTTGGGTGGGTGACGTGGAGCCTCCTGTCTTCTCTGACGCGACGGATCGCCGGCCCTGCACCCCCTTTTACCAAAACCTGCCTTCAAGGAGTCCAAAGACGAGTGGCGTTTTTTTCATGCTTTTTAGAACTGGCTTTCCTTAGCTGGGCGCTGGGCGATTTGCTGTTGTAGGGAAAAGAAATTGCTGGGTTGAAAACCCCCCATCGAACCTGGTTCGCCGTTTTCCCTCCTCTTCCGAGGCACGCGCGGGAACTTGCTTTCGAATGGGGATGGGAAGGGGAACACAATGTCCACGAGATGATACGATGTGCATGTATGGGCCAAAAGAGAACAACGCAGAGACCAAAAGAAAGAAAAAAGAAAACAAAAAAAGGAAAAAAGGAAATTTGTTGTTATTCTTCTGTGGAAAGTTTCAAAAGGTGCTTTTTTCGATGGACGGGATTGGCGCGCGCGCGTACCATGCATGGCCATGGTGGAAGGGGGCTTTTTGCTGTATAGACGGGTGAGGGAAGGAGCGCGAGCTCTCGAGTGAGATGGTTGCTTTTATGTCTCCCGATTCGGTGTTCGGCGAGAAGAAAATGCGAAAAGGGAAGGTGTAGGGAAATGGTGGAGAGGAGGGGATCGATTGTGTCTTGGGTAGGTACCTAGCTGCACGCGAGCTTAACTGTTATCGAATCGAAATCCGTTTGCACCGCAAAAAAAGAAGATTAATTTCCTGTTTTTCATGTGCGTCATTTCCCTTCATTGCCTGTCTCGTGAAGAAATCATCATGTCCTCTCCCCATTGGATTCATTATTCTTCGAGATCGCCCCAAAAGTCCCGCAGGTCGTCCGCACGCCACTTAGTCGCCCATCCCGTCTCGCGCTCGATCCGCTCGTAGATTTCCAAGATGGCCTTGTGCTCGCAGGGGTGGCTCATATGCTGCCCCGCGATCCAGAGCGGCTGCGTACTGTTGGTCCAGCACCCATGGTGGGCGTTGGAGATGGAGATGGCGCAGATGTGGCGGGCGTGCCAGAGCATCGAGTGCGGTTTCCGGGCAAACTGCACGTGCGCGGGTTTATATTTGAGCATGAGTAAGGCGGCCGTGTGGTACATCTGGTTGCCCGAGACGGCGGCCGGGTTGCCGAAGAAGATGGTTGGGAAGGGTTTGCCGTCGCTGGAATTCTGGCCCGTGGAGGAGGGGATGGTGATCAGGGCTTTCATCGCTTCCGGGCGGTTGTTGTACCAGCTTTCCACGAGCTCGAAGAGGCGTTGCCATTCTGATATGTAGTCCACTGCGAAAGAGTGAGACGGGAAGCCCTTGCACCGCCCGTTCTTCTGCTCCCATTTCCCCGAGGAACAGAAAAGTTCCACGACTCTCCCGCAGAGATAGATGACCAGGTTCGCATAGATGTCCGATCTCCCTTGCCCGATCAGCAGGGAGACATCCGTCATAACATCAGCAGCCCCAATCCAGTTATGCATAGGGATGAGCGTCGTCTCGGACGAGATCAAAGCGCCGCAGATATCCATGCGCGCGAACCCCCAGAACAGCGCCTGCTCGAGCCCGCCGCAGGTTCCAGAAATATTCAACGCCTGGATCAAGGCCGCACAGCCGTCCAGATGCCGGCGCCAGGCTTTCGGGGAACAGCTGAGCATTTCGAGCACGCAGAGTACCATACATGAGGCCAGGATCTCGGTGGTGCGGAGGTGTAAGAGCGGGGAGAGGAGGTGGATGGCGTGCTGGTAGAGGGCTAGACTGCAGGAGAAGTCGAGTTTTTTCTCTTTGCGCTCGATCTGTCGCGCTGAGAGGGCGAGGATGGCGTATTTGAGGTGCGGGTGTGACTTGGCGAGTAAGGGGAGGACGAGCTCCCAATGTCGTTCTGTCCGGCAAGATTAGTGGATAGGTAAGTGGTTTGCAGTTTAGGATTGGGCTTACCGCTGTCGAATTTGTCGACCCAGGATGCTACCTCATTGATGTAGTTATCCCAGAGTCTGTACTCCTGCTCGGGAGAAAGATGGGCAAGCCGTCTGGATTCCTCGTCGTCCTCTAGAGGTAGCTCTGATGCGGGTTCAGGGAAGATGTCCGGGGTGCCGAAGCGGGAAGGGAAAGCAGACCGTGCGGTATCGAAGATCCGGCTGCGTAGTTGGGTGTGCAGCTCCTGGAAGTGCGATCCTGGTAAGAAGATGCCATCTTCGAGCACTGAGTCGCTTAGGTTTGGAGAGAGGAAGGTGAAGTCGTCGGTGGCGAACAGAGCTGTGTCTATGACTGGTGAAGCGATAGGCTCCTGACTTAAATGGGGGCTTGGTCCATGGTCGATTGGCTCTACTGCAGGTATTGGAGACTGCACATTGGAGATGACTGGGGCTGTAGAAGAAGGTTTGGGCATAGAGTCTAGCTGTTCGGAGCCTTCCTCAGGCGGTGGCGTGATTTCCTCAAAGTAGTCCCGTATGACCTCGGGCGTTATATCTATGATCTGTGCTACGATGTTAGATCCCAATGGACTTGTCGACTTCGCAAGGGAGATAACGTACCTGAAAATTTTGGATCTTGCCATTCACTTCAGCTGCTTGCCGCATCGAGGGATGCTCAATATCCATAGACTGGGCATTCTCCGGCCGAAATGACAACCTCACGCCCCATTCGCACGTCTCTCGTCGATTCTGACATCCCTGACATCTCGGCTTCGTCTCGTCACCTGCTTAAAATTAGAGATCCAGAACAACACCCCCCGACTTTCGTGTGGACCACACGCACATTTCCGTCTTTTCTTGCGGCAATTCAAGCATCCAGTCCTGGTCCGCTTTTTCCCAGCAGCAGCCAATTTGGTCGCCGATCCTCGTTCCTCTTCCAACGGCTCAACCAGGTCTCGCACACGAGTCACCGGCATTGCGACTCCTGGCGCAGCAACCTCACATCTCCGACAGAAGCATTCGTTGAGATAAGGCGAAGGGCGACTCCGGATGTGGAGACAACGATAGACTTTATGGGGTGCCCCAGAAGCTCTTCTGGGCGCATGTTGCGGGCCGACGGCGGGGTATGGGATTGCGATATATGGGTCGTAGACTCCGGCGCCAAAAATTACGACGAAGTACATCACAGTGACACCGATCGATTTGTTATGCATGGTTGTGTTGAATGTTCTCATGAGACGGAAATTTGCTTCAGTATTCGCTAAGCTTTTGCGCCTCTCCATGGGCTGACTGGAGTGTCTCACGCCGCTATCTAAGAAGACCACCACCGTAACGCATCATAGCTTGCTAGGCCCTGCCTGCGCAAGGCCTTCGATACGATCCACTTGATCTTCCTTCAGTGCCTCAGTATGGTCCATTTCCATCTCACCGTCATCCATGGACGGGTGCCAATGCAACAGGACTTTTTCGCCTGTGAAGAGTTTGTCGATCTGTTCAAGAGATAGCCGCTGCGTCTCGGGATAGACTAAAGCACACGAGGTTAGCTGCTTTCCGTAGCATTTTGGTCTCTCGGTTGCACCTACAGAAATATATGAGGGGCACGAAGCAAAAGTTGAACTGGAGCAAGTCAGTAAGCACGTCCTTGGGAAGCGTCTCTTGTGTATCGCAGCGAACGTACGATTGCGAAATAGATGTAAGTCTTATAACCAATGTTGTCGATGCTGACGGGCGTTATTTCGACCACCAACTGGGAAGAAGTTAGCTATTGAGCAGCGACTCTGCTTTTCCTAAGATGGCTTCTCTCGGGATTACTTACAAACGTGAATATCCAGTTGGAGGCTGTAGCAAGCGCAGCAGCTTTCGTCCGGATCGCAAGCGGCGTATATTCAGCGGGTAGCAACCACGCAATAGCGAGCAAACCGACGGCAAAGAAGAAGTTGAATAGGAACAGCATTACAGTTGCAACGATTCCTGCCGAGGTACTGCCATCGTGGACAGTGCCTGCAAGAATAGCCATGCAGCAGCCTTGACCTACTACAGCGAACAGCATCAGCTTTCGACGTCCTAAGCGGTCGATGGTCCAAATCGGAACGAAGGTCGAGAAGAAGTCTGCGAAGATATAGGTCAGAAAGATATATCGAAGATCATGAGTGATTCCTTTTTCCTTACACGCGACGCCATTGAATCCAGCCAGAAGGAGCGCAAGATTGCGCGATAGCCCAACGGATTTCTGAAAGATGACGGTGTTGTAGTAGGTGATCTATCGCAACATCAGCCCTCTGCACCCTATGGGGAAGATGCCCGTTGTACTTACCAGATTCACGCCGCTAATCTGCTGCATAAATTGTCCGCCAATACCTAGCATGGTGCGATACAGAAACCTCTGTGGTCCGTTCTTGAATATAGCCATGAAGCTTTGCCCTTGCGCGGCAATCCGTTCTTCGTCGATGGTCTGCTTGATCACGGCAAGCTCGCGGGACAGACGCGCATCATCGATCGTGAGAGTTTTGGCATTGTCATCGACTGACCAGAGAACTTTCCTGGCTTCTTCAAGACGATCATGAGCAATTAGCTGTCGTTTTCGTTAGCGATTAGGACGATTAGAAAGGGCAGTCGAAGCGATGGCTGCCCCAGTCCGAAGTCTTACCCATCTTGGAGATTCGGGTAGCACGAGAACTCCCAGAAATGTCATGATCGCGAATAGGATTTGCAGTGCTAACGGGAATCGGAACTGAGCCTCGCTTGGTTCAAAAGACATGCCATAATCGACCTTACGGAGTCAGCTGCCCTTCTCGCAAAGCGGACACCATTGGTGCTTACCCAGTACGCAGTCATAACACCGAAAATATTAATAGTCAACTCAATCGACAAACTTTTGCCGCGATCCGTCGCCTTCGTGAGCTCGGAATGCCACACCTACAACACCATCAATATCTATCCCTCATCCGTACCCGTTTCTCCCTCTTCCTCCACCCTCCACTCACCGGAATCGTAGCAGTATTCATCCCATTCCCCAGTCCGGCAACAATCCGTCCCACGATCATTTGCGGGATACCATACGCCGAAGCCTGCAAGACGGCACCGATGGCTAGGACGACGGAGCCAAGCATGATCATCCAGCGCCGACCGAGCCGTTCGCCTGCGAAAAGCGTGAACCCGGCGCCGAAGAAACAGCCGATTTCATAGATGGCTACGACGGTGCCTTGGAGGGAGGAACTCCCGTTACCGCCGTCGTTGGTGTTGATTTCTGGAAAGGTCTCGACGAATGCGTCTCCCGTGAGCACTGTTGGTGTTCGGGTTAGCTGGTGAGCTTCGACTGATGGGGGATCGATTTAGTCGTACGTCCGGACATTACTCCTTGATCATCTTGGACGGAAGGTTAGTGTTATGATCTTTTGGCTGATCTAGTATGGTTTCGGTCGCTTACATCCAAATAGCAGGAACCCAGACCCTGCTGTTGCCGTGATGGCCCAATTAAGGGCCTTGCCGGTGAGGAAAGTCATGATGGGGAAGGTTTTCCTCACACGAAATGGGAAAGATTGCAACGACTTTGCGGCACGGTAACGTCGGCTTTTATACATTGCATGCTAATCGGCGAATGGGTTTCCATATGTACTACATGGCGATACTGAGGCGATTGCCGGGTCCACAATCGGCACACGACTCGTTTCACCACAACCCTGCAGGTGCACACCGTGGAGGATAATGCACAGTCGAGTATCCTTCCCAATCCATTTCCACCCAGAAACAATGGAAGTCGAAGGCATATTTTCGGGGTGGGGCCTACTTGCGAGTGGGGGGACCATGGTGGGAACATGCCCCCGAAAGCGGTACTCGTCCGCTCTCCAGACGGGCGAGACGGGACTGCTGATGGGGATCGTGCATTCTGAAGAATTAGCCAAGTAGGGCTTGAACAACGACCTTCACCTTGACACTTCGGCAACATTGCCGCGACAGGTACCCGTGGGCTGCTGCGTGGGTCACCCGTCCAACCGGTTGCGTCCTCAAGCCCTACCGACATCACATCACGCCCCCTTGGACAGCCCGCCGCAAGCGCTTAGAACTACCTCGGAGAAAAGACTGCCAGATCCACCCCGGGGAAAGAGAAGCTGGTGGGATTCGGGACCCCTTGATCTACACGTGGACGCAGACCGGGTGATCTTCACGGCACGAGGAGGAAAAGAAAGCTTGGCTGACAGGCACGTGGAGACATTGGGGCTTGAAATTTGTTGCTATTTCAGATTAAGTAGTCGCATGCAAAATGCCCAGACTTCGCTATAGATAATACAGTATCCCCGCAACCCCCCATCCCTGACCAGGGAAAACAATAACGCCGCTGTAGATGCATAGTTTTCTTAAGCAGAAGCGCAGTGACCGCCATCAACACGCAAGTCCGAGCCAGTAACCCAGTCGCTACCGGAAGCGAGCAGGAAGACGGCGGGGGCCTTGAAGTCCTCGGGGGCGCCGAGACGGCCGAGCAGGGCACCGGCCATCCAGGTCTTCTTCAGGTCAGGGTCGACCTTCAGCAGGCCGTCGGTCATGGCGGTTCGGATGTAGCCCGGGCTGAGGGTGTTGATGCGGATCCCGTGGGGGCCGATCTCTTGGGCCATGGAGCGGGCCATTTGGTGCACGGCTGCCTTGGATCTATGTAGCGTATTAGTATGCGTTCGCAGAAGGAATTATTGGTGGTATGACGTCATGACAACTTACGTGTTGTATGCAGAGCAGTACAGGCCTCTGTTGGCGATCTGGCCGGACATGGAGGCGATCAGGACGATGGAGCCCTTAGTGCCGTCGTTGATGAAGTGGCGGGCGGCGTGCTTGGCCGTGATGAAAGCACCCGTCACGTTGACATCCATCATCTTCTTGAAGTCCTCGATAGGGTAGTCGACGGCCATCTGCTTCTGCTGGATACCGGCGCAGGCGACGAGACCGGCCAGAGGTGCGTTGTGGGCCTTGCCGTGCTTGGAGATTTCTTCGTAGAGCCCGGAGACTTGCTCCTCGCTCGTGATGTCGCAGCGGTTGTAGGTGAGGGTAACGCCGGATCGCTTGGCCAGCTTCTGCAGAATCGGCCAGTCGCTAGCGGTCGGTTCCTCCAACACATCCAGACAGGCTGCGTGGCCGCCTGCTTCAATTACAGCGCCAGCCAGCGTGAGACCTAGACCTCTTCCACCGCCGGTGATGACAACTGTCTTTCCCTCCAAAGAGAAGAGGTTCTTGGTCGGGCCAATTGCGTCTGTCTCATCACTCTCCGGTGCATTTTCCGTCGTTTTGAAATCGGTGACGAGCTGTTCAGGCGTTTTCTCGGCCTGGAACCTCTGAACAGTCGGCCTGAAAGCTGAGCTGTAGCAACGCGGGAGCTGGGCTGCTGAGCATGGTCTCAGAGCCGCCCTCAGGGAAGAGGGCTTGAAGAGGGCCGGAGCGGTGGAACGGAGCAAAGAAGCCATTGCGATGTTGAATTGGAATAGGCAAACGAAAGATGGAACGAATTGGATGGAGTGGTGAGAATTGGAAGACAGCCGGGAGATCTGAGCAAAGAAAAAGGGCAGGAAAGGGAAGATCTTCGCGACTTACTAGCAGAAGCTGCAAAATGCTTTTGAAGAAGACGCGACCTAGCAGAGCTACACGCGTGTCCAATGCGTTCAACAGTGGAACTCTTCAGCTCACCGACGAGACGATGATGACCTCTTCAGACCCTTCCGAAGTTGGTGATAAGCCCCTGGACCACGGCCTGGCCTTATCAGTGCTTACGGCTCGCAAGCTTCAGGCAAAAGGACGGCCGACCTGGACGGAGCTGGCGGTGACGGTGCAGGCAAAGTCTTAACAGAATCGAGTGAAGTCAAACACTGCAACATCGGGATGACGAAAGGAGCAAAGCGCGATCGTGACTCGAGACGGAAGTGCTTAGGATTACCCGACTGAGCGAGACAGCGCGGAAGGTGTCCCGACCTCCGCTGACTTGCTGTTTCACTTAGAACAGCATCCCTAAGCGGCGTAGGCAACTCCAGGCATTGCTGCTGGAGACAGAGCCCCAGTGAACGTATGTATCTGTCATTGCAACCGACTGTTTCCGTCGACATCAGAGCTACAGATGATGGCAAAGCTTCCAGCGCAGCGTCATGCCACATACAAAAAGGTCTCTCGTAGCCTGCAACAGTCCGAGGTAGGTGATATCCTATTGTCTTCGTTCCGTACATTCATCTCCTCCGGCATTTACGCCATATACATTGTCAATTGTCTCTTTAACTCTTGACTCTCAATATGGCTCCCTCAGCAGTTCAAGTGGGCGCCGACGATGTCGCCCATCTGCCGCTCAAGCTTGACGGTAAGGCGAACGGCGCCAACGCCAAACATGTCGAAAATATCCAGATGGAAGCCCAGGAGAAGACGCAATATGTCCTCAAGAGCTACAGATGTCTGATCGCAGACCTGTGCCAACAGTTCAACATGGGCCACCCGGGGTAAGTAGTAAGCTTCCAGTGCGGACTGAATTGCACTTATATTAACCTCTCCATAGGAGTGCCATGGGTATGGCAGCGATTGGTGTTGCTCTATGGAAATATGTGATGAAGTACTCCCCCAAGAACGCTGACTTCTTCAACCGCGATCGATTCGTCCTCTCAAACGGACATGCATGTCTGTTTCAATACTGCTTCCTGCATCTGACCGGCTTCAAGAACATGACTTTCGAACAACTTACGAGCTATCACTCCGAGCGGTGGGATAGCTACTGCCCGGGACACCCAGAGATCGAGCACGAGGGCATTGAAGTCACGACTGGTCCACTGGGGCAGGGAATTGCAAACGCTGTGGGTCTGGCTATGGCCACGAAGCATCTGGGTGCGGTGTACAACAAGCCAGGCTACGAGATGGTCAACAACATGACGTGGGTCACCATTGGCGATGCGTGTCTGCAGGAAGGTGTGGGGTTGGAAGCAATCCAGATGGCTGGCCACTGGAGGCTGAACAACCTCTGTGTCATCTACGACAACAACCAGATCACCTGTGACGGCTCCGTCGACATTTGCAATTCGGCCGAGGATATCGACACCAAGATGCGGGCGAGCGGGTACAACGTCTTGAATGTCGAGGAGGGCAACTGGAACGTCGAGGCGATTGTCAAGGCCCTCATCACTGCAAGAGCAACCGAGGATAAGCCTACTTTCATCAACATCAAGACCACTATTGGCTTCGGCAGTGCCAAGGCAAACGACGCCGGCTCCCACGGAGCGCCATTCGGCAAGGACGAGGTGGCCAACATTAAGAAAAATTTCGGAATGGACCCGAACAAGCACTTTGAAGTGCCACAAGACGTATACGACTACTTTCGGGAAGCCGTCCCCCGCGGCCAACAGCTTGAGAAAGACTGGAACGCGCTCTTCGCCAAATACAGCTCCGAATACCCCGATCTAGCCAAAGACCTACAGAAGCAAATGAAAGGCGAGCTCCTGAACGATTGGCAGAAGTATATCCCCACCAAGGACAGCCTCCCCACAGCACCAACTCCCTCACGTAAGTCCGCCGGACTCTGCTGCAACCCCTTAGCGGAGAACATCCGGAACTTCATGGTCGGCACCGCGGACCTGACCCCCTCGGTCAACATGGCATGGAAGAACAAGGTCGACTTCCAGCACCCGGACCTCCGCACCGCCAGCGGGCCCAACGGCGACTACACGGGCCGGTACATCCACTGGGGGATCCGGGAGCACGCGATGGCTTCCGTCAGCAACGGCATGGCCGCCTTCCAAAAGGGCTGCATCCTACCCGTAACAAGCAGCTTCTTCATGTTCTACAGCTACTGCGCGGCCGGCGTGCGGATGGGCGCCCTACAAAGCCTGCAGGTAATCCACATCGCGACGCACGACTCGATCGGGACGGGCGAAGACGGCCCCACGCACCAACCGATCGAGCTGGCGGCACTGTACCGCGCCATGCCTAACTTCCTGTATATCCGGCCCTGCGATAGCGAGGAGGCCTGCGGAGCTTTCATGGCCGCTGTCGCGGCGAAGAATACGCCGAGTATGATTTCCGTCGCGCGGCAGAATACGGTGCAGTACCCGCAATATTCCAGCCGGGAGGGGGTGCAGAAGGGCGCGTACGTTTTCATGGAGGAAGCGGACGCGGATGTGACGTTGATCGGGGTGGGAGCCGAGATGGTGTTTGCGGTGGATGCCGCGAAGGCGTTGAGGGAGAAACACGGGGTCAAGGCGCGCGTGGTCAGTTTCCCGTGCCAGCGGCTTTTCGAGCAGCAGCCCGTGGAGTATAAGCGGGAAGTGCTGCAGTACCGGTCCAAGGCACCCCGGGTGATTATCGAAGCGTACTCGGTCAATGGATGGGAACGGTACGCCGATGCGGGATACAGTATGCATTCGTTCGGGCACTCGTTGCCGCGGGAGTATGTCTATGGAAGGTTCGATTTCGATGCCGATAAGATCTCCGACCGGGTGAAGACGGTGGTGGATGATGTGCGGAAAGAGGGAATTGAGAGTCTGAGGGGCGAGTTTAGGGATCTGAATACCAGCTACCCTAAGGATGTGTTCCATAGCGCTTTTGGCGAGAGTCATGTGCCTTCTTAGATAAAAGGGTGATGCTCGTATGTGTAATGGTAATTCAAGAAAAAGTTCTTGTTGAGACGTCCAGCCAATCTCTCATCTGTCGTCGATTGAATCGTGTCATAACAAGGTATGATGTCTGAGCCGCACTTGTCTTCTCCAGAAAGGAAGGCAAAGAGTGAAGACTAAGTCATCAAGCTTCTCATACATGCTCGTCCAAGTCACCCGAAGCCCTTGCGGTGATAAACAAACAAAGCGGAACGTGTAACAGTGCAGGTCCGCAATACAGACCAAGACCCGCTCATCTCACAAATCCGGAAACCCCCCAGCCCACCTCACACGACTCGGCGCACCCCTCGACCTCATCAACTCCCGCCTCACCAGTTCCGCATCATGACTCCCATCCTGCAAAAACCGCGGAAAACTAGCCCCACACTCCGCAAACCCAACCTCTTCCAACCCACTAAGCGACAGCAAACACGCGACGCCATCAACCTGCCAGATCGGAGAGAGCGGGAAAAGCAGCCGAGGGCGTGGGACGCGAAGCGTAAGGACCCTCAATTTCGGACACGTCGCCAGCAGAGCGAACGTGATCGCGTCCTCCCTACTCCCACAATAGACGTCGACGCGACTCAGCAAAGCACGACCCGTACCGCCGATAGCGCGGAGGAAGAGGTACAAAGCCTTCGCGTTGGCGAATTGATAAGTACGGTTCGTGAAGAGGATATCCACCGCCTCGTTGTGGATGGCTTTACAGGTCCTGAGAAGATTCGACTTGGTGAGGTCGCGGGGCCCGGTTTTCTCTTGGCCGGATTTGGTCACGACGCGGGCGGAGTCGCGGTTGATGGGGACGATCTCGACAATGTCGTCCAGAGCCGGCAGGATCATGGTGTAGATCTGCAGACGGAGCTCGGTGGGGAGGGAGAAGAGCGAGCTGGTTTGCCCGACGTGGAAACGTGGGAGTGGAGACTCGTGTGGCTGGGTTCGTTTTTCCCATTTCGATTTCATCTCCTGCATGCGGAAACCGCCGTGGAGACCTCCCAGTGTAGATTGGGGTTCTAAAGGGATGCGGACTTGGAGCCGGATGCATCCTGAGCGGTGGTAGTTGAAGTTTTTGAAGGTCTGCTCGTAGTTGCCGGCCGTATTGCCTTCTAAAGCCCGTACGCTTAATTCTTTCTTGACGAAACAACTGCATGAGACGCAGCGGCTGCCTTCTTCGATGGCCTCAAGTGGCGGACGATCGAAGACGTGGCCGATGGCGGCCAGCTGGCGGGCGGTTGCTTCATTGTCATCCCAATAGCCGCTGAACGTCTCTAGACGGTCTGGGTATATCGATGAGTTGGATGTAGCGTCCATGATAAATTACTCTTCTCGCAGAGCTGTCGAGTGCATTTACATCCCTCGATTGATAGTATTTTTTCCTAGATTGTCGACAACGAACGAATCCCATTCTATAGTGACCATGTCACGGCTGCCTTCATGTAGCATTCTGTTGCCTTCAAGGTGTATCGGGTGGTAGAGTGCGTTGCGTAAGTAAATCAGTCCCGCCCCCCGAGCGAACCTTGCATTCCAGGTTGCAGGTGGGCTGGAGCTGGAGGTCGATGACTTCGTGCAACCTCAGGCAACACAATCAAGAGACGGGAGAAGGCGACGGGAAAGCCGATAACTCCGAAAGGCAATTTTACCCGGACGCCTGGATTTCTTTCCACATTATTATCCGCGAGCCCCAGCTCTCTTTCTATACGCACATCCTCCAAACCGCCACCACTTCGCCCACCCGCCACGATGCCTTCCACGTACAAGAAAGACAAACCCTGGGACACCGACGACATCGACAAATGGAAAGAGGAGCCGTTCACAGCCGAGCAGAACCTCGGCGGCACCTTCAGCGAAGAATCCAGCTTCGCGACCCTATTCCCCAAATACCGCGAGCTCTACCTCAAACAGTCCTGGCCGCTGATCACCCGGGCGCTGGAGAAACACGGGATAGCCTGTACCCTGGACCTGGTCGAAGGCAGCATGACGGTGAAGACGACACGGAAAACGTACGACCCCGCCGCCATCCTCAAAGCGCGGGACCTGATCAAGCTCCTCGCCCGAAGCGTGCCGGCTCCGCAAGCGATCAAGATGATGGAGGACGGGATGGCGTGCGATGTGATTAAGATCCGGGGCCTCGTACGCAACAAAGACCGCTTCGTCAAACGCCGGCAACGGATCCTGGGGCCCAACGGCAGCACACTCAAAGCGCTCGAGCTCCTAACCCAAACCTACATCCTGGTGCAAGGCAACACAGTCTCCGTCATGGGCGGGTACAAATCACTCAAAGAAGTGCGCCGGATAATCGAAGACTGCATGGCGAACATCCACCCAATCTACCACATCAAAGAACTAATGATCAAGCGCGAGCTGGCCAAGGACCCAGAATTAAAACACGAGAACTGGGATCGATTCCTGCCGCACTTCAAGAAGCGGAATCTCAGCAAACGCTACAAGCCGCGCAACGTGACGGACAAGAGCAAGAAGACGTACACGCCGTTCCCGCCGGCGCAGGAGAAGAGTAAGGAGGACCTGCAGATCGAGAGCGGAGAGTACTTTTTGTCGGCGCAGGCGAAGGAGCGGGCGGCGAAGGAGCGGCGGGAGGAGGCGATGCGGGGGAAGATGGAGGAGCGGAAGCGGAAGCGGGAAGAGGCGTTTGAGGCGCCGCGGGAGGCGGGGGATGGTGAGGCGAAGAAGAAGCGGAAGAAGAGGAAAGCTGGGGCGGAGGCGGAGGCTTGAGGCGGGAATAAGTTGGATGGGCTTCTGGCAGAGCAAAGGGTCTCCAGTGTCCTGGCGTCTTTCTCTCTCTGATCTAGCGAGGCGTTTTCCGGCGAAGTGTTGTCTTTCGAATTCATGTGTGAACTATTGAGCACCTTCCCCTTGTACACTTTGTTCCGAGCTAGATATGCGCTAAGCTATTCTTACATAAAGCACTTTCTGCTATGTGGTATACATGTTCAGCCATAAGTAAAATCTCATCTCGGATCGCTTTTCTCTCTCCCGTTCGATCCGAAAAGGGTAGCTAATTTTTCCCCCGCCTCACGAAATGCATTTACTGGTCCTCGATTAGAACCCTTTTCTTCCTTGCGCAACGGGGAGTTTATGCAGGATGGCAGACTGCGTCCAGAAACCCTGATGGAGACCAGCAGGATGCATGTTCCTCGAGATAGCGGCAATTCCTCGAGATAGCAGCACCGTCAACTAAGACCGATCGGTGCTCAGCCCTCTCACTTCGCCTCTCACGTTCCCTTTTGCTCTTACAGCTACAACAGCCCAGGGAGAATGAATCGAAAGGATGACCAAAAGAAAAGGATCACCCTTCCCCTCAACCTCACGGCACAACCCCACTAACCCTCTGCCTCTTCCGCCCACTCCCACTACTCGCGGCCTCCTGCCGCACACTCCTCTTCTCCTGCGCGTCAAGAACCAAGGACAAAACATCGAAGCCGAACTGCGGGAACTCGAGACACATATGCTTGAACTCCTGCTCGGCCTCGTGACGTAAGACATGGGAGCGCGTGGCCCAGAACGCGGCGACGGGTTTCCGGATGGCTTCGTCTTCCGTCGACGTCTCCTGGTACACAAAGCGAGCGTAGGCAATCTCGCCCTTGGCGGTGGACTGGGTGAGGTGGATTTTCTTGTGGGCGAGGGCGGCGAGGGCGGGGAGGTGGAAGCGCTGGGCGAGGGTGTAGACGCGGGCGTGGCGGAGCAAGGCGACGCCGTCGTTGTCCGGGGACGGGACGGTGGGGTCGTATTCCATGGTCTGCGCGCCTTGCAGGGTCGGGAAGTAGTCGCCTTTGTAGAGGTACTCGAGCACGCTCGAGGTGGCGTTCAGGTCGTCGTTGGGGAGCTCGATGCGTCGGGCTTGGGCGGCGTCGGTGAAGCGTGAGACGGCTTCGGCGAAGTGGGGGGATTGCACGAGGAGGGCTTGGTGGACGGAGAGGGTGGAGGCATTGTCGCCGCTGCCGACGACGAGTTGGATGATTGGAGAGCGCAGGTAGCTTTTGGCCGGCGGGGTCAGTGGACGGTGGTGTGGGATGGGGAATGCGATCGTGTTGCACTCACTCGAGGAAGGTGACGCGTTCGGGCGTTTCTGGCTCGATGTCTTCCAGACCTGTTGGTTCGTCGTCGCCGGTCGGCTCAACCACCGTCTCTTCTCCGCCGGGGACGTCTGTCGACTCCGCCATCTCCGCGTCTCCGGCCATGGTCACTTCAGGCTCCTGGTCCGCCATTGTCGCGACGGGTGGTCAAATAGGGTTGCTAATCACGAGTGACTTTATACAATGTAGACCTGGGATGTGCGACGGCGATTGACTCGGGAGTGCAACGGTCGAGGATGTTGGTAATGTCTGAAGGGGAATGCGACAGCCGACGGAACTCGACAGTCAAGCGGAAAGCAATGCCTGGAGAGTGAGAGCTGAGCTGAGAAGCTTCCGAGCATGCACGGACTGGACCTGCAGCGGAACGGGTGCGGGCAGCGGCAGCCAAGCCAGACTGAGTCGGTTCCTGCAGCCTGCCTCTGAGCCTCTCTACCAGGTCTACAGTACCAACTACAAATGTAGCTGGTTAGAGCTATGTAGTTCAATACATCACCAAAGCACATGATAGACGGTCAGGAGCCAACTGCCATGGGAAGCCTAAGAGATTGCGTGACGGAGAGACGGCAATAGAACCAGCTTCGAGAAACGCAGCCGCAAAAGGAGAAGACGACTTGGAAGAGAACATATTGTATTCCAGAACTCTCCTCTACTCGACGACAGGGGCAACTACATACTCGAGTATGCAACCGTTCAAATCTTTCTTCACCAAAGACTGCCCTTTGTCTATCCATCTCCATCCCCATGTAGAAGAAAATCAATACACAAAAATCCCACCCTTATCTCTCCAGTTGAATGGGGTATCTCTTTTGTGAACAACATCATCCGAAAACGCCTCGCGCAAAAAGCATCGGCTCGAAAACGAACCGACATTCCCTTTTTCCCCCTCTCTTCCCAACGGATATCTGCCATTGTTGAATTCCACGCCGCTTCTTGTTGAAGAAGAAAACCCTCCCGGCGTATTGGCTAGATCCCGTAAATATGCCCCAGTTGAAAAGGTTAGACAACAACGCCTACGCTTTTCTCTTTCCATGCATGCAACATCCATCACAATCATAACGCCCCGTAGCCCTTTTCCTTCCCCGTAGCCCTTTTCCTTCCCATCTTTTCGACCTTGTATGCTCTACTTCTTGACCTCCCCATTGACAGCGGGTCCATCAGCATGGTTCACCGCATTATTCTTGTCCGGCACGCCATTAACCTCGGGCTTCCGCGCGCCTTCCTTCTTCTCCACATCCCCCGTATTCGCCTCGCCATTCACATGCGACGGCGCGACCCCATTAACAGCAGCAGAGGTAGGCTCAATGCCATCCACCTTCAACCCGTCAAAGAGCGGGAAAATGCCGCGCATGTTGCGGAAGTCGTTGTCGACAATGTTGACTAGGTACCAACTCTCAGTGATCTCCTTGATCAGGTTCTTGCTCTGCGAGCCCTCGTCGTAGCATTTGGCCCACTCGGAGCCGAGGTGGTAGAACTCGTCGCGCCAGGCGAGGAACGAGATGGTTTCGACGATGGTGGGTTGGACGATTTCCTTACCGGGGAAGACGCCCCAGGTGACGGCGTTGGGGCCGCCGTCTTGCGGGGCGTTGGTCTTGAGCTCGCCGCTGTTGTTGACCGCATAGTAGGTGATGTCTGGGTTGGCGTCCATGCGACGGATGAGCTCGGCGATGAGGGATGGGGGGATGAGGACCTCGAGGTAGGCTTTTTGGTAGACGTAGCCGTTGTTAGGGCCCCAGCCGTAGACGGGGTGGGAGCTCTTCATGCCGTCGACGGCGGGCTGGGAGTTGATGGTGAGGAGACCGCGGCTGTTGAGGTTGACGAGGTCGTTGGTGAGGACGTTGGATTCCGGGCTGATGGGTTGTTCCGACCAGGGTAGGGTCTCCACCTTGCCGGACATGTACTTCACGAAAAGCTGGGCCACCTCTTGCACAGTGGTTGGCTCGCCCCAGAGCTTCCTGTTTTGTTCGTTCGTGCCCTTCAGACCGATGCTGTAGGCGTCCAATGCGCCAAAAGCAGGCGATCTGCTGTCGCCCCATCGACCGTTGGGGAATTCGTCCCAGTCCTGTGTACGCATGACATAAGACCGGTTCCTGTTCCGCCAGAAGATGGGGCGAACGTTCTCGTCACGCCTGTTCAGGCCCAGAGATGGACGCCATGGCAATGGCTTCAGTTCCGGATCATGGTGGTCGCTCGGTGGCGTTACTGCCAAGTCTTCGAGAACCATGTATGTCGACTTCTCAAGGTTCATCGTGTAGAAGTGGAGATGCATCGTCACGCCGCTGTCTAGAAGCTTACGGCAGAAGTCGCCAACAAGTTTCTTTCCGACCTCTCGCACAGCCGCGTCGTCTGCCTTGATCGGCTCAAGGGCTTCCATCCACTGAGGCGGGATGCGGCACTGCGTCCAGTTGGCACGTCGCAAGAAGGAGTCGTAGGTCTGAATGGGCATGATGCCTGGGATGATTGGGACGCTTTCCGGTACACCGGCTGCGCGCACCTTCTTGGCCCATTCGATGAAAATCTCAGCGTCGTAGCTCATCTGCGTGACGATGAACGAGCCACCAGCGTCGATCTTCTCCTTGAGGAACGGGATGTGGCCATCTGCGTCCGTCTCGGCATCACAGCCCTCTGGATAACCAGCCACACCAATGTCGAAGTGGTTGCCATACTGAGCCTTGATGTACTTGATCAGGTCGCGAGCGTATCTGAACGCGGTGCCTTCCGTCTGCTCCCACTTCTCCTTCTCTCTTGGCGGGTCACCTCGGAGGGCTAGGATGTTCGTGCAGCCAGCTTGATACGCCTCTCGCAAGCCACCATCAATCTTCTCCTTCTCCATGTCGGTGCAGGTCAAGTGCATGCACGTCTCCAACCCGTAGGCAGACTGTGCCACCTTGACCATCTCGGTGGTGAGGCTGGACATGCGGCCACCGGCGCCCCATGTGACATCGATGAAGGCCGGACCCAGGCCATGCATACGGTCCATGCGGTCATAGAGGTTCTGCACGCCCTGGGCGGTCTTTGGGGGGAAGTATTCGAATGAGTAGGTCGGACGGCCTTCCGCGTGAGCGGCGGCCAGCTTTTTGGTGATGTGCATTTTGTTTAGGAATTCAAAGGGGAGTATTCGATCGGGATTGGGAGGAGGAGGTTAGGATGGAAACGACAGATGCTTCCCTACAAACAGTGTATTAGCAATGGTCAGTGAACGACAAGAGGCATTGGATGATCATACAAGGATGTCTTAGGAGGTGATGTGTGATTTAGATCTCTGAGTAACGTTTATATTCTACCAGCTCTTGCCCGTTGTACAAGCTCATGCCCGGCCAATGGCTATCTGGTGGCAGTCATGATGGTGTGAAGGGAGTCTGAAAGTATCAATGTCTTCCTGTCTACGATTGTTCTGAGATGGATGAGAAAGTCAGGGCACGCCATTCTTTTTGACCCCACACTTTTCGCCCCCACGCGTTTGGCGGGCCGCCAGCGTCACCACTGCATTGGATCTTCTCGTCTCTACAGTACTCAGTAGTCTATTCCTCTTTGCCATGCTCTACTACAGTCTCAGATTTTGTTGCAGTCATCTAGAAAGGATTCCACCACTTCTCTATCACCTTCGTCGTGGGCCACCCATCATTATGTTGCTATTCAGCACTCCGTACCAGCAATCGGCCCTAATGTCTCGATTGTTCTATGACGTTGATTGATCACTTGGGGCCAACTTTGATTAAAAGTGGTTGAGAGGCCACTTAGAAGTCGGCCCTTCCAAGCAATGTCGAATCTTTAGCAGTGATCTTTGGAACATTCACTCGCCTGCTATCTAATCATGAATGTTGCTCCAGCGCAAGAACATGAGTCCATAGTGCTTCTATCCGACTAGGTTGCGGTGTCGGTGGGACGTCCCTCGGCATACCGCTTTTGGTAATGATGTTGGCATCTGCGCCCCACTTACCACCATGTCCATGCCCCTCAGGTTACTTGTCCTTCGAACGCGATTGACCATACTCTATAGCTAGATCCCTTCACTTCTGGCAGCTCACTCACACAAAGGCATCAAGCGATTGAAAGTCTCGCTGGCAAGCTTATAGTGAGAGCATCCAAGATGGCACCAATCCCAACGAAGCGCGAGAAGCGTCTCGTTGGCACAAGCCTGAAGATGTACTTCGACCTCCCCTCAACCCTCCGCTACATCGATGCGGTAGCACAACTCTCCAAAACCGCCGAAGAAGCCAACGTCGACCTCTTCGTGATCCCAGACTTCGTCACCGTGCTACCTTCCCAGGAAAAGCTCAAAGACACATCCGTCATGCTCGGCGCGCAAGACACATACAGCGAAGACAAGGGAGCCTTTACCGGCGAAGTGAGTCCCCTGACACTCTCCCAAGCCGGCGTCAAAATCGTCGAGATCGGACATGCCGAGCGGAGAAGACTATTCGGCGAAACAGACGCAGACGTAACGAAGAAGTCCGCCGCGATTGTGCGCAACGGCATGATCCCGCTGGTCTGCATAGGCGAGAAGAGCAAAAGCAACATCGCTTCGCAGGCCGTAGGTCTCGCCGTAGACGAATGCAAGCCGCAGATAATGGCCGCGCTGGCCCAGATCCCCGACGACGCTGAGGTCGTGCTGGCGTATGAGCCTGTGTGGGCGATCGGAGCGAGTGAGCCCGCCGGGGCCGATCATGTTGTCGCCGTCACGCAGAGTTTGCGGGAGCTTGTGGCGAGTAGGAAGGGGAGGACGAGGATCCTGTATGGTGGGTCGGCTGGACCGGGCACGTTTCAGAGATTGAAGGAGGGTGTTGATGGGCTCTTTTTGGGGCGTTTCGCTCACGATACGAATAATTTGGCGAAGGTCATCCAGGAGATGGATGAGCCATAGGCTAGAATAGGGTCTTTGCATTTTGCTAGTCCTGCAGTATGAGAGAAGCAATGCACACTCTATCCAGGACTGCAACTCAATTGCTTTCTGTGTGAACTCCTGCAAAAGCTGACCACAAGCAGCAGCAGCGACAACAGCGATATGACTAGAAGCCTTACGTGCTGCTACTGGTTGCGGCTCCATCACCTTCGAGAAATAATCCGTTCGCCCCCAGCTCCGCAATTCGAATCGGATTGTATGTTGCGGCTTTATGGTATATTGGGACCACAGTATCATTCAGTGACTACTATGTACAGTAATGGAACAGATGTCAGCCCATGTGCCTTCCAAAAGCAGTTAGCTCCCGCCACCACGGCTTTTGAGCCACGCACGGCTGCCTTGCAGCTTCCCAACTCGCGCGACTTCTGCGCAAGTATTCTAGGAACTTTTCAATTGTGACGGTCTTTGACGTGAATGAAGCGCTCAGAAACGAAACCGCTTTCATTCAGTGACTAGGAACGTCTTCAGCCGGCCCCCGAACTCTTTTTCACGCTCAAGTCGCTTGTTCGGAACATGTAGTATCCATGAACACGCTCGATAGTCGCGTCACGCACGTTTCTTAGCATCCTTCCCATGACGAAAGAAAAAAAAAAAAAAGATCCGAACAGAAAAAGAATCTCGCGCAAGCAACTACGTCTGTTTGCTTCTCAAGAAGCACTAAAGCTCAACCGCGCATCTCTCCTCCTCCTCCTCACTACCCTAACCTGCACTTTTCCCCCCAACCTTCTCTACGCATCACCATGTCCACCAAACGCTCACCATCCCCCTCATCCGCCTCGTCCACATCGAGCAACACATCCGCAAGACTCCGAAGCCTCCAGCACGAAGCGGAAAACGCATCCGATTACGAAGAAGTCTCCCCCCTGAAAATCGGACTACACGGTCCGATCTCTAACTCGAAAGCGAGCCAACAACTCGCCAAATGGCGCAAGACATCGCATCACGCGACAGCGAGAAGGTATCTAGAGGACGATTCCGGGTTCGCAGTCAACGGCGCAGATATTGCATCCAGCAAATCACAGTTCAACAGGTGGGAAGCGCACCAGCTCCGTCAGGTACAGGCCCGGAACGACGAAGGGAGGTTCATCCCAGCACCGCTCAGAGTCCATGGGAAGAAGCAGCAGCAGCAGCAACCAAGAGCAGAAGAGTTCCCAACCGGCAATCTAGGACTCTTCGCGCGGCTGCCGGGCGAGATGCGGAATGTGATTTACCGCTACGCGCTCGTGGAGCCCTCTGACCCCATCACAGGACAACCGCGCCCCGTTCGTTTGTCCGGCTCGGATCTCATCTGCGGCCGTGGACCCTGCGTACATGGAAAGCTCCGCGGTGCGGCGCCAGGAATCGCATCGACATGTCGGCAGATTAGGAAGGAAGTGATGGGGATCTGGGTCCGGGAGAACGAGTTCCAGTTCGATGCGGTGATGGTGCGGAACCGGTGCGCGGGGAATTGGGTCAAGGCGTTAGGAGAGCAGTATGCCGGCCTGTTGAAGAAGGTGAGGTTGGAGGTACAGGTTCTTGTGCGCCCGGGGGCGTCGGCTGGGGCAGAGAGTCAGGCGACGAAGCAGGAGAAGTTGGAGGTCCTGGTTGAGTTGCCGGCGGGGAGGGAGGATGGGCGGTTTGGGGTGTGGGTTGAGGGGACGGTGCCGTCGAAGGGAAAGGCGGAAGAGAAGGGGTTGAGGGAGAGGGTTGTGTGCTTGAATGAGGGGGGAGAAGGGGTACAGGGACAGGCTGGTAATCTTGCGGCACTGCTGTTTTCGGAGGAATTGGCTGAGCTGGTGTTCAAGTGCCGGAAGTGAAAGAGGGCTGTATAACGACTCGCGCAAGATCGCGGCTGGTGTGTCGGGAAAATCATGACTATACTGTAGAAGGACGGCAGCTGTTTCTGTGTGGTCAAAGATGTATATCCCGGTCAAGCAGCCATCTGTATGCTTGCGTGGCGTCTTTCACCGAATGCCCAAAGAATTTGTCTCGGGAAGAGATGGTATCTTCCTACTTTTCCATTCTTCACATTACGCAGCTGCTATCGTGTCTTCACCATGAATCGTAAGATGAACATCTTTACGGCATCCCAATGGCGCGGGCTGGGCATCAAGCGAAGTCAGTCCGTCCAATGTCCCCGCCACCCAATTCAGTAGTCTTTACGCCAACGCCCGGGCCGCAAGCGTCGCGGAGATCGTCCAACGGCGCCGGTAGAGGTGGGAGACGTTGTCTGGACCTTCTTGTCGCATAATGTACACCTCACCGTCGGCTGAGCTATTGGGAGGGGAAGAAATGTCGCTCGACATTCAATCATCCAAGTCCGTATTGCCAACCTGTTCACTGAGGTCAATCTCTCGCTGCTGTGCGACGGATCGAAACACTTTCGAAAAGAAGACACTACAAGCTCGGACCCCATTGCGGCTCATCAGAACCCCAGCCGCCTAACTTTCGGTCGGAGATCGTCCAGTCCAGTCCAGCACAGCAACCAACGGCCCTGAAGGTAACGGACCAACGACGTCGCATTGCAAACGACCAACGGCCAAACCGCCTGAGCGTCATCTCAAACGGCACCATCCAGCCACCTCGCCCAGCACTTGATCTTCTCCTATTCGGACGCGAAGCAAGCGTAATAGAAGAGCAATTTCAACTGTCCTTAGCTCCTGCCCGCTCTGCCACCGTATTATCGACTCTCGCTTGAGCTACCCGGCCGCATTAGTTGCCTGCCCTTCCACCTCCAACCTGCACCTTTGGAGTGAATTTCGAAAAGAGATCATGTTCTTTAAAAGATTAAGCCGATCGAGGAGCAACTCTCAGTAAGTCACAACCACATCGCCCGACATCATCATGCGACGCATACACATACAGAACGTACTGACTTTCTCACCCAAGGTCCTACGTCGATAACTACGCCAACAGCCCTCACGACAGCAAGTATAACAGTCAATCCTACGACGACAAGTACGGCGACGACGCCATCGACGACCGCCGTCCAGGCTCCTCGCGACAATCCAACCAGGCGCCTGATCCGTTGATGAGCAAAGACGGCTCGATGTACGCTCGGCAAAACCAACCCACAGAAGTCGCCGGCCAGTACGGTTCTCCTCCAATGGCGGCTGGAAGACAAGGCATGAGCAATGGATATGGCGGCGGCAGCTACGATGCTGTGCCCGCGAGCAATCCGGTCAAGATGGAGGCTGCACCCGATCTCCTCACCCAGGCGTTCAACACCGCGCTTAAGCCTTTCAGCGATAAGGTGGAGACGTTAGAGAGCGAGATTATGGATCTGAGAGCATACATTGATCAGCTGGAGGCGCAAAGGAGCGAAGTGCACTCTTGGATCGACAAGCGTGGACTGAGACCAGGTAGGCAACCAATCTTTCACTCGGAGATGATATGTACGGTAGCACTAACACCGTCACAGATGTCCCGCCGACAATCGCGCACCAAATGGACACAACATCACACAGCACCTCCCCCACCCACGCAGCCGCGACCCTCAACGCACAACTCGACCGCAAAATCACCATCGTCAACTTCGACCTACACCGCCTACAAGACGACCTGAACGACTCCCTCCCCACCCCCTCCTTCTCAGCCTGCATGCTCAAATTCCTCCCGGACATCGGCCGCCTCGCCGCCCTACCCTCAGGCCCACGCTACGCCTTCGACCTCCTGCTCAAGCTCGGCGGCAACCTGAACAGCCACGGCGGGCTAGAAAACGGAGACGAAGAGGACCTGGCCGAGCGCCGAGCCTTCTACGCCCGGCTCGACGACGCAATGGTCGACGTCGTGCGCGGCCGCTTCCGCGAGGAAGGCGAGAGCTGGGGCGTCCAGCGCGAGATCAAACGGATTGAGAAGACCGGCGCCTACCTCCGCAATTGGGGCGTCGAACCTTATTTCCCGCATACCCTGGACGTTATGCGCGATGGGAGTGGGATGGGCTCCAGTGGGGGCGGCGCGCAGAGTCCCCCGACGTATCAGTAGGAGCGTGCGAGGGGGTGTCCTGCTCCGCCGCCGACGACGATGGGGCGGGGCTGTGGGGACCGAGGAGTCGGGTTGAAGAAAGCTGGGGTCGGCGGGAGCGAAGAGGAGGGAAAGGGGAAGAAGGGGCGGAGGGTGAGCTGGAAGAGCACGGTTTCTGCTCCTTTACTGTGCTGAAACACCCTTGCCACTATATGCGCCTTCTATGATGGCCTCCTCTGGATATCCAACTATGGAAAAGACAGGAATGAATTGCAGACAAAGAGCGAGCGGCGAGGACGACGGAGGCGGGGAGGAAACTCAGAGCAAAAGGAAAAGCAAAGCATGGGGGCTTAATACAGAGAAATATGGGTAACGAATTTCCTTTTCTTTTTTCTTTTTCTCTTAACTTTGATTTCTCGGATTCCCCCCAAAGTCAGCTGAAGAAATCCTCTTGGAAAGGAAAAGCGAAGGGGCGGTTTGGGGGGGTTGTTTTCATATGGAATTATTAGTAGATAACGTGGATAGGGATGAATAGTATATAATCAGAGTATTACTTTTTGCTCTCGTTAGTCCCCCCTCCTCCCTTCTTTTTTTTTATTTTTATTTTTTGGTGCCAGGGTATTTTCCTGGGATTCCCTTGGGCATGAATCGTTGGATTGCGGCGTTATCGGAGTGCGCCTCCTCTGTCCTCACTTCACTTGGGCTGCGATGTGCGTGGGTGGAGAGAGTGTTGTCGACGGAATTTGGGAAGCGAGGTACTGGAGACTCCACTGGTTCAAGGCGATGCTGGCTGGGAGGGGACTTTGCTGTTGTGGGCGGGGGAATGGATTGGGACAGAGCAAGCGAGGAGAAGTCTGGAGTGCATGCACTTGCATAACATCCAGAACGAAGATTGAGGATTGGGCATGGCAAGTGCCACCCACTCGCTCCTGCCATATACGGAAAATGCGCGCAAGCGGCGCGCCAAGCCTCGGATCTGCCCCGCCGGCGCCTTTATCCATGCGCAGAAAGCTGTTGATCAGCAACATCGACATATCTCGATACCGACAACAACAGTCTCTCCGCTACATTTCCACCACGCCACCCAACAACTTCTGCCAATCATGGACAAGGTTAAAAAACAGGAGGTCGCGGAGCACCGCGATGTCTTGAAGGGGCTCGACGCGCAGGTTTCGCGCCTCACTCGGCGGGAGGATGAGCTGTTCAAAAGGATGGAACGGGGCCCGAGTCGCGACGAGGCGCAGGCGATCTTTGATGGGCTCACGAAAGTCAAGGAGCAGAAGCTGCGAGTCGAGAAGGAGAGACAGGTACGGCTGGTGCTCCATGATTCTGTTTTCGCAATCTGACTGACGATTCTGTAAATAGGAGGAGGCTGCAGCCCTTGAGCATCTGCTGTCACAGAACCAACCGCGGGCCTTGCAGGGAACAGGGTCGGTCAAGGGGAACAAGCGTCAGAAGGTCGCGGTGCCGCCTCCTTCCATGGACTTTATCGATGGCAGCTTCGATGAAGATGACGAAGAGCCTATGAAGGGAGAAGCGTCCACGTCGGCTGAGGCAAACGTTGCCGAAAGCGCAACGGCTCCAGGCGTCCGGCGGCTGCAAAGAATTAGGAAGAACGCACCTCTACTATCTGGAGGTCTTGTGGCAATGCCGCAAAGGGATTCACCTACTACATATGGCGCGCGAAACTACCCACCCGTTGCTAAGACACATCCGACCTTGATCACGAACCCACCTGCCGACGGAGCCGTAGAGTTGCGGTGCCCTTACTGCGATACCAACATGAACAAAGGCGGGCGGGATTTCCTCAATGGAATTAACGGCTTCTGTCTCCATCTTAATGACAGACATAAAGCTTTGCTTGCTCCGGGTGATCGGTTTTCGCATAACCGCACGTTTGAGCTCTGCAGCTACCGCGCAGTCCCACAAGGCGTGGTTGATGCCATACAAAGCGGGAACTTGCGGGCGTATGTCGTGAAGAAAGTTAATCAAGAACTCGAATCTTGAAAGGCGATCGGGTGGCTTGAGCAGTATGTGGCTACAAGAGGCATAGTACCGTGAGGGAAGTTGGCTGTTCATTGCACAGGTGTGTTGTTCTCAAGTGCACATGACTTGCACAATGGATGTACACAATACTTTTTGGAAGGGGGTCAGAATGGAAGAAGCGAGGGCTCTAAAGGACGTGAGTGGTTTTGTTGACTTCATAGCTCAGGTAGTCAAGTTGAACAATTGAATATGCCTCCCATGATGACCAAAGAAATTGCCCGGTTTACCAAGATCAGTCATTGCATCTCCAACGAGCCCTAGAAAGAGAGCAGCAGTGATAAACACCCCCGATTGACGATGAGCTGGAAACATCTCCCGAATGTAACTTTGACGACTTTGACACTACAGTTGTGGCGTCCATCGTTGTTTCGCGAGCCCATCCGACCTAAGGCTGCTACATTTGAATAGCCTAATTTCGGAGATGTCATGTGTAGCAAATAGCGGCTGTTCTTTTCACTTGTTGCATCTTACACGTGAAAAGCCTTACCGGTCTTTTATGAACTCTAAAAGAATGTCTGCGCCTTAGGAACCTTTCGTGTGACAATCGAAGCGAGGACTCAATAGCCCTTCACTTCTCACCATTAACATCACTTGTCGATCGTCATTTGTCTCGTACCTTAATCATGGATGATATTGGCTACGTAGATCACAATGAGCACCAAAAGGTCATGGACGGCTTCGGTGCTCAGATTGGTCGTCTTGATCGCAAACTCCATGCGCTCCGCGACCAACTGATAGCTGCTGGAGACGCCGTCACTGTAGATAGGCTGTCAGATGAAAGAGCGGCTACCAAGAAGCAGAAGGCCGAAATCGAAAAGCTGCAGCAGGTAATTTTCCCATTAAACTCATTACCCATACACCTTGCTAATTGTTCTTCAGGACGAGCTGGCAAGCTACAACCATGCTCTACTCAAGGCTCATACAGGCAACTTGCCAGCAGCGGTCCATCAGAAACCTGCCCTGGAGGAAACGCTGCGGCCCAGTCAGCAAGAGACCATCGATCTCACACAGGACGACATCCTACCGACGATCAAGAGTGAGGGCATCGAGATCTCTCACGCGTCAGGTCCAAACGTAAATAGGCCATACACCCGGTGTGGTCCTCAGAGTTTTCCGGACCAAGAGGCCCGGCAAGTGGCCCAAAATCAGCCACAGCAATTGGCCAAAAAGGCAGCGCTCGCAACATCGAGCTCTCACATTGACGACCGTAAATTTTTGAATTTCCAAGCGATCGCTGACAGCCATCCCACATTGGTGCCATCCCCGGACGGTCCTGGTGCCGTCGAATTGCGCTGCCCGGACTGCGGCTGCAACGCGGTCGCTCAAGAGAACGCCAGGGGGGGTCAACCAGGCTTCTTCGCCGGTGCTCGGGGTCTTCAGCTTCATGTCAGACGGATTCATAAGTCCTCTAAATTCTGTACGAGGCCAAGTGATGCCGCTGCAGCTGTTAGAGACTGCACATATAATTATGTGCCGCAGGGAGTTGTAGACGCTATCAAATCGGGGTTTACCGAGGCATACGTCGTACCACTCATTCAAGTCTCCTATCGGGCCTTTCGCCCTTTGCAAGCTACAGAAAGCCCCGGCAACGCTTGGGATGAGAACGAGCAAAGGACAGTTGCATCCACGGATTAGCTACGGGACACAGAAGATGGACATTGGCCTTTCCGGCCGATGGTGCCGTGAATTGCGGTTGCTGAAATGAAGACTGCGCAAGGTCAGGTCAGGCTTCTAGAAACACGACGGCATCAGGAAAGCAGAGGTGGAAGCTTTGGACCTAAATACTCAGCAAGGCAGACAGGTCGAGCCGAGATCTTTGAATGCATCTGGGAACATAAGCAGACTTCGGAAGGAGTATGCAATGTATCTGACTCCTTCGGCGTCTGCAGTTCAAAGGATTTAAATTGAGTACTTTTTGCAAATGACTCCAGCTTCAACAGCTTTCGTGCAACCATGCAATCGTGGGTCCTCAGTGATGACTTTGGATGACTTGGAAAGCTAATGCTAGCTATTCTGCAGGGACTCTTTCAGCATACATGGTAGGAAGCTTCGTATCTTACAAAATCGGATCTTCATTCCCACCCCATCCCCAAAATGCATCAACTCATAACATATTGGCCTCCCTACCCACCTAAGGTCGGCGACAAGAAACCTAGAACCTCCCCGTCTCCCTCCTCCTAGCTCTATCAGCTCCACTGACATTACTAGAACTCGCCATACTCATCCTCTTCAGGAGACTTCCAGACGGACGGCCCTCTGGCCGCTCACCCCGTAGCTGAAGATGACTGCTAGACTTCCGCAGCGGACTGGCGGCATGGTTGTACACACCCATACTCCCGCCGTCGCCCTTGACAGGGGAGCGTTCCCGGAGGCGTTCGTGGTGCGGTTTTGACGGTGAGGGGAATTCGGCTGGTGCTGGCGCTCCGCTGGTGGGAGGTCGGCTTTGCATTGAGGTGTAGTTGGAGACGTAGCTTTTCGTTGGGGTGGTTAGGTTGGGGGTAGAAGTTGTTGTTCGTGGGGCGCCAAAGCTCGGTTGGCGCGGTGGACGTTCTTCGGGAGTGGAGAGGTGGTCGGGGTCATATTGGTTTGCGTAGTTGGGATTGGGGTTCGTGCGGAAGCCGCGATTCACGATGGTAGTAGGTGTGTAGACGTCTACTTCACGGCTTCTGGTGCCGCGTGGCGTCGTTGCGCTTTCCCGCGTCTGGACGCCGACGTCCCTGACTGGTCGGTTGAGGTTGGGACGGACAAACTTCGTGTCGTACTCATTCATCACCTCGCCGTGGACGAGTGCTGAGTCTTTCGCTTGCTGACTGAATGAGTTCTTGAGTAGAATGAGCTGTATTGACAGCAGTGCGCCGAATGCAAGAGCAGTGAATACTGTCATAGAAGGCCTAGGGTCTAGAGTTGCTGGAGGTAGAAGCGAAGCATAAAGCAGCAAGTGGCCCGGAGAGAACAGCGTGAAGATGGTAAGATTCGCTGGCTTCGGATCCCATACACTGAGCTCCCAGACCTCGCGCTGGGCATCCGGGTAGGCTCGAGATGTTGCTCTGCTTGAGGCGACAATGTTTTGCAGGTATCGCAGTGGCGATGATGACATTGGCGAGCTATCAACGCGAACCCGGTGTGCAGATGGTGTCGCTGGTGCTGTGTCGACTGGTTGTTCAAACAGCCGGTAATGTCGCTTGCGTAAGAAAGTGTAGAAAGCATTCAAACAGCAGAGTAGTGTAATGAGATGAACCAGAAATGTAGCCTAGAATTATGTAAGCATTTTGCTAGCAGACAGTATGTTTGACCGGGTACAGAACAGAACACGTACAAGCCAGCTGAACCATCCGCTACCGCTACCCTCAGAGTCCCCAAACACATCGTCACGCCCTTTTGATGTGCCAGTTTTGCTTGCCCCTCTTGCCAATATGAAGACTATGTTCATTACTATGCCTACCGGCGTTGCCCATGATTGTAAAAGCTCATCGTATGTATCGTCTTTGAGCTCTTCGGAAAGCCATAGCAAAAGGTCGTAAGGGTCGAGGTACGCCTTCAGGCGCTCGGACAGAGGAGCTCGGCGGATAAGAGGAGGCATTTCTGACAGGTCGCAGCTTATCTCATATCTTGTGACGTTCGCAGCATTCCGATACAGGGATTCCCCATGTCCGTATCCTTGTGTCCGTTTGCAGTGTGTAAGGCCGATGGTTGTCAGGCAAGTGTTTACTTCAAAACGAATGAAGTTCAAAACGCGGAAAGGTTCCGAGACCTTTGTCCTGCTTGCCACGCCACATCGCCTCCCGTCACCATTCACAGTCCAATGTTGTCTAACGGCCTGCTTCGCCATTGTGCTACCGCGTCAATCTGTAATTGCACAGGATTCGCCTTATTCTCGCGCTGCTCTAGACTACGAAGCGCAATGTGATAAATGGGACGGCCATTCGCACAGAATGATAAAGATTCTCTACCTACCGCCGAACAGCAGAATACGGAAATGTACATGCATGGGTCTTCTTTGACATCAAAACCCCGCGCGACGAACTAAAGACAGCTTGCAGCGTATCCAATAAAGTCTGTTCCCACCTGCTCGAATAGTAGTAGGATCTCATCCGATGTACATAACTCCGCATCCGACAACCGCGGCATGCTGTTCTGCGTCTTGGCACAGGCTCCCTTTATGTGACCTCACCCCGGACGGTGACAGGTACTTGAGCTTGAGGGCATCACTTAAGCCGCTTGTCTACCTCCTGACGCGCACTTCACATCTAAGTATGAATAGGTTGTACCTACTCCTGGCTTTTGCTTCCGTGGCGCTCTCGCAGCAATCGAACATTTCCGCCCAAAATGGCACCGCATTCGCGTTGAAATATGGCTATCCTCTCCTTGGCTTCGAGACTTTAGCGCAGCCGTTGATCCAGTCCATTGGGGTGAACAATATCTTTCACAAGCGCGAGCCACCCAACGCAGACTTCCGGGATGTGGTTAGGCCCAATGTAGATACCATCTACTCGACCGCGATATACGATTTGAGTCATAATGACGTGCTGGTGAACATTCCATTTGTTCCCTCCGATCAGTATGCGTTGTTCAGCTTCTATGATCCCTACGGCAATAATTACGCCTCTATCCGGGCTGAATCTGAGGATTCGAGTGGTCTGTACAAGCTCACTCTCCGCGAAGACGATGAAGCTCCCGGAGTTGATACAAATGAAGATCAAGTCTACCAAGCTACCATAGACTCGCCAACAACCTATGGGATCTTGCTTGTCCGGTGGCTCCTCAACTCTACGAACCTGAATGACATCCACGATTACCAGAACGGCACGTATGTCCGCGGTCTGAATAGTTCCCGTGCCAGCGAAAGCAGTCCCTATCTATCAGACTTGCCGAAGCCGAACAGCTCTGCCAGCCCTGCAGAAAATGTCCTGAATTTGGTCGCCGCGTTTGCTGCCATTGATGAGCCATTCGTAACTTCCGACTCGGAATATGTCAACTCGCACCTCGCAGCCGCCGGCATTTCAGAAGGCTCATGGACTCCGTTAGATGATGTGGATATCGCGCAGGCAAACTTCAGTGCCAAGACGTCTGCTATCAAGGCAGCGGCTGACGAAGCCGTCGTTCTCAACAACGGCTGGAGTCAGCCCAGCCCGGATCTGATGGGCTTATACGGAACTAACTATGCTTTCCGCACAGCAGTAGCATCTGTAGGCTACTTGGCCCTCCAAAAGCAATTTGCTCTTTACCCGAGTTGGAGCAACGGTTCTGGGGTAGCATTAACAGGCAATGGTTTCCATCTCGCTCCCGATGAGTCTCTTCTCTACACTTTCTCAGGCAAGCCGCCTCTCAACGATAATGGGTTCTGGAGCATCACTGGTTACGAAGGAGACTACCTCATACCCAACCCTCAAAATGTGTATGCGCTTGGAGACCGCAGCAACATCACTTATCCCGACGGCAGCCGCGTTTACGGCTCCGGTGCTCAAAACCGAAGCAACAACTCGATGTCAAACGCGCAGTTCCAAATATTGATTCAGCCGGCTGATGTGGTACCGCCTGCCAATTGGACAAGCAATTGGCTGCCGGGACCGGTCGGCGGCGGCGACATGAGCGCGCTTTTGCGATGGTACTCCGCCCAGGAGTCTTTGGTCAATGGCAGCTATGCTTATCCTGTAGTGACAAGGCAACCTGCATTCCGCGACCGAAACTCTACAAGCACGCCAGGCAATGGCACCGTAAACACGACTGGTGCCAACAGTACTTCCAAATGCACTGGCTCAACGAATACTGGGTGCCCGTATGCAACAGCTACATCGGCTGTTACGTACACAGGACTTGCAACGCAAATGTCGCCACCATTTCTTCCTATTCTTGCTGTCATCGCCACATTCATTTTCTACATTACTTCGTAAAATTAAACCATAGAGCTGGCACAAGTGAACGCTCGAAAAAGAGAGAGATCTCGACCGTCAAATTAAAAATTATTCACACCTAAAGATTCCCTCTAGCAGCCTGTTCCCTCTCAATCGCCTCAAACAAGCTCTTGAAATTCCCAGCGCCGAACCCATCAAAGTTATTCCGCTGGATGACCTCGATAAACACCGTCGGTCGATCCATCAACGGCTTCGTGAACAACTGCAGCAAGTAACCGCCTTCATCAAAGTCGATCAAGATATTCAGATTCTGGATCGTCTCGAACGACTCGTTAAGCTTCATCCCCGTCTTGCGGAGCCGCTCGCGGATATCAGTATAATACGTCTCCGGCACGGAGATGAACTCGACGCCGCGCGCTTTCATGTTGCTGACGGTGGTGAGGATATCCGGGGTGCGGAGGGCGATGTGCTGGACGCCGGGGCCGTTGTAGAAGTCGACGTACTCTTCGATCTGGGACTTCTTTTTGCCGACGGCGGGCTCGTTGATGGGCATCTTGACCACGTCGTTGGGACTGCTCATCACGACTGATTTCAGTGCGGAGAAGTCCGTGCAGATGTCTTTGTCGTCGACGGACCAGAAGCGGTGGAAGCCCAGACAGCGCTCGTAGAAGTCGCAGGCGGCGTCCATTTCTTGCCAGTTTTGGTTGCCGACGCAGTGGTCGATGGCTTCCAAGTTGATGTTGGGGAGGATGGTGTTGATGGGGTCGTCTTGAGCGGATGGTGTAGCGCGGTAGCCAGGCAGGAAAGGTCCAGTGTATGTGGTTTTTTGAATAAATGTGTGAGTCGTGTCGCCGTATGTTCTGATGCTTGCGGTGATCACATCGCCTTCATCCGAAGTCTGAGTACAGGGTGGCGAGACGGATTCGGCTCCGTTCACAATGGCGTTCTCGTAAACAGCTTCGGCGTCATCGACTTCGAAAGCGACGTCCTTGACACCATCGCCGTGCTTGTCGATATGTGTGTACATCTCATCCAGCACCTTCTGTTCCTTCGGTGGCAATTTTACGGTCGCTTGCTGACTTGATGATCGTACCGGAGAGGTAAGAACGAAGCGCACTCGACCATTCTCCACTACATGGCTTGCAATCGATCTTGATCCTGTCTCTAACCCTTGATATGCTACGGGGCGAAAGCCCATACGTGTTGTGTAGTACTGAGCAACTTGCTTGGCGTTTCCAACCCACCAAGTGACATGATGGTAACCGCGATAGTCGATCTGAGGTTGTGGGAGTTGTACTGAAGGTGCGCCGTTATATGAAACAGTGTCGTATAACGACGATGTAGAGCCTGTATCAGAGATCAAAGCACCTGGAGCCATGTTGGAAAAGCGAGCTGGAAGATGAAGACTGAGAAGGTGGAAGATTCTGAGAGGGTTTTAATCAACAGGGTGGAAATGCTTTCTTACTTACGACATCGACTGTCTATCATATGTATACTGTCAGACGACGTGGACAGCCCTCTAAGCCGAATAGTAAGATGGTTCGTAGCGGCTGGACGTCTCGGGTCACGGCTGAGCTCGGCATAGGCTTTGCCAAGACCGCTGCTTAGGGCTACGCCCCTCGGCTTAGCATGACAATAGAGCAGTCGGACAGTCGAGTAGATAACTGCCAAAGCTCCATTAGAGCTTCTAACACTACTCAGGACACTTCCTCGCAAACGCCTAGAGAATCTCTCCCGGTAATTGATTACGATGCAGCCGCCCAAGCAGCTCTCCGAAGCGGATTCGCGCATCCTCACCCAAGTCTTTGACCCTGAAAGCGGTCCTGCAAAGGCGGAAATTATCGTCGACCCTTTCCTGCCAAGCGACCATCAATATCATGAAGACGAAACCGTCGCCAAACTGCGGACTCGCGAAAGAGAAGCCATCGTTCTGATCGAGCGATTCGAGAAGGAGAAACCCCAGACTCAAAGCAAAGCCGACATCTTTAGAGCAGCAGTATCGATTCTAGACTCCATAATTGACCAGTACCCGCTCTATGCGTCCGCACGCAACAATAGGGCACAGCTCCGTCGCTGGATGTTTGGCGATCGATATATGCTCTGCCAGCCGCAAACTATAGCCAAACCCGACCGAACCTCCGCAGGGTCGGCTATCCTTGCAGATCTGAAATCCGCAGTCTCCTTGGCTTCTCCGGAGCGACCCCATGACGCCGTCTCGCCCGCCCAGGGCAGGCTACTAGCTCAGGCATACACGCAACTAGCAGCTGTCTACTACGCCGCAGCGAAGGACCTCGCCATGTCTAAGGGCGCAGAGGTGTCAGTGGCTGAGGAGGTGAAGGACTGCAGCAGCGATGGGCTCGAAGAGGAGGCTTCGCGGCTCTTCTACCTTGGAGGACTGTACGGCAATGAGGTGGCGAAGGCGCTGGCTGTGCATACGAACCCACATGCGAAGTTGTGTGGTAATATCGTCAAAGAGGCCATGCGAAAGGAATTCGCATCTGTTTGATTTTCCAGCCTGTGCTAGTTGCAGCGCCGCCATGTACGCGTATGTCCACTCGGAAGCGCTCGCGTAGAAGCTTGTTAAAAACCTCATCTCAACGAACGGAACGTCGGCAGCACCAACCCAACAGAGGGTTTGCGCGCTGGTCGCGACATTGCGACGCTGGCGAACACCAGATCTGCATGGTATTTTTCAATCGCTAGGTCGAGGGCCATGAAGGAGAGCGCTGCTATTAAGCCTTCTGCCTTGCAGTCCGCAAAAGCTGTTGAGAGAGCTCATCAGCGCCGTCAGAAGCGCAAAGTGAAGCAGCAACCCGTTTCTCGACATATTGCCAAGACAGTGCACAAAGCACGCCGGCGTTTGACAGGCGAGCTGGCAAATTTGGTCGGGCAAGACGATGGGAGCCGGCAGGGTGTGATCTGCGGCTTGGTCATCACACCAAAGCCATCCATCACCCTACCACGCAATGTCATTCCAACGACGTGGTGTTCTTTGCTGAGTTGAAGGGCATTTGAAGCGTTGGTCATCCCTGCATGTCAAGAATGGAGGGGTTCCACATGCGGTCGATGCAAAAATCGAGCAAATGTAGCTTCGTGGCAATTCTTCTACTACCCTCTCATCTTTGTCTCTATCCGTATTCTCTCAATTTCTTCCAATCAACGCTTCATTTTCCGAGAATCTTTATCATGGCATGAGTCCTTTCGCCTATCATTGGAGTGTGTTGCTGCCTTTCTGTACAGCGAGGCATCGGCTGAGCAACGCCCTTATGGCTGCCACTTCACGGAACGCCAATAGTCCCTTTGAGCGAAGCGCTCGAAGCCGCGTACCCGATCAAAAGCTGAATGGGGAGCTGCATATCCAATTGACTGTTCATTGGCCAGCGGCCTGCAATCGACCCGCCACTCACGCCGCATTGGACATGTTGAGCAAGCTTGTGTAGCTTTGTTCTCGCGCCCATCCGTCATTTCTCTTCATGCACCATAACGCCTCCATTTCCTGGGTTCTTCCCACTCAGTTCCACCTGACACCAAACATCTTGCCCATACCCTGCTTGCTCCCCAGTAGACTCGCATCCTTGTTCTCTAGCTCCACTCGCTGGTGGCCCGCCACATCCAATGCCAGCAACCTATACTCCCATTCCTTCTCATTGGGCCTCCTCGCAACGTGCACGTGAACCGTCCCGTGATCCTTCGGGCCTTCGACATAGAAATGGAGGTAGGTGTGCTCGATCCCTGCTCTATCGGTCTCATGTCTGCTAGCAATGGTCCTGTTCCTCGCCCATCTTGACCACGACGGCTCACCGTGGGCCGTGATCTCGTGCTTCGTATGATGGCCGTCGGTACCCGCCAGGATATCAAGACAGCGAGAGTCTTTCCGGATGCGATCAGCGGCCTTGTTGAACACGGCCGTCTTGCTGTCGGTGCTGAAGACTTCCATGTACAGGATGTAGGCTACGGCTCCAGTCAAGCCTGCACCGAGCAGTACGACGCCGAAGTTGAAGCTTTGCTGGGTGGATCGCGCGGCCTTCTCGCCGGCTGACAGGTCTTTCCATGGGACATAGCCGGTGTCGTTTGCGACTGTGACGGAGCGGCGTCGCGGCGTGGGAGAAGAGTTGGGCAGTTGTGAGGTGGTCGCGGCGCGAGTCTGGGTTTTGCTCAGAAGAGATGCCTGGCGCAAGGATTGTGTACGAAGCGCTCTTGAGAGCATCGTCGCTGGAGCTGCCATAGCTACTGCGGGAGTCACTTTGTTCTGCGGTGGGAACAGCGGTTGTTGCTCTATCCTGCCTGTCGTCCAAGTCCCGAGAGACCTCAAGTCCCGTGACGGCGTTCGTCTCACGCGAGAGTGGGGCTTCTTGGCAGCAGCTCAAGCTTCCCCTTTTGGCAACTTCGCGGAGCCTCGCGCTTATCACTTCACTTATTATGATGATGGATTAAAATGGCAGAAGAGGAATTGCACCAGCTCTTGCGTGCGTTGGATGATCGCAATATCAAATTGGGTCGTGACGACGTAGAGTGGGCATTCGAAAGCGCAAGCACCAAGGAGGATGTTCGGAAATGGGTGCAAGACTATCTTTCGCCAGACTGTCTCTTGAGTAAAGAGGAGTTCAAGTTGTAAGTCATCGCTCACTTGACGCATAGTCCGTCACACTAACAAAAGGCAAAGCTTCGATAGTCGCGTCGCAGAGCGCAGTGGTGATGGCACCGTGACAGGCCGTCCACTTACCGACTTAGAGCTTGAAAATGCCATCACTTCCCTTGAAAGCAGCACGGCGGCCATTGAAAGGCAATGTCGTCTTTTAGAGTCCCAGAAGGCCGCACTGCGGGAGCTTAAATCTCGACACAGCCCCAGTACAGCTACAGATCAAGCGCAGTCTCAAAAGCAGAAGAAATCTGCACGGGAGAAGGCGCAGCTGGAGTTCGAAGTCAATGAGCTCGCTGACGGTCTTCAGTCGGAGTTGAAATCCGCCGCGAAGCAAGCTGAGACTTCTGTGGGATCTTTGCCGAATGTGATGGAGAGAATTCTCGAGAAAGACGATCGCGTTCTCGATGGTCTGCAGAAGCTGATTCCCAGAATGACCCCGAGCTCTGCATCCTCCAGCAACAGCGAGATTGAAGTGGATGAGCTGTGTCGTAAGCTTAGCTATCTGACAATGCAGGAAATTCGAGGGCGCATTGACAGCGCTTACCGCTCTGCTACGGCTTCAAGCAACGCTTCACAGGCAGATGGGCACAGTGGAGATACGCAGAACAAGATCCTCGATTTGCAAGCAGAGCTTGATGAGCTGATAGGTGAGATCGAGGGTCTCGCCACAATGGCAGTGGATGGCAGATATCGCCATCCGATCCTCAGGGAGCTCAAGTCTTCTCAATCGGACGCGGAAGCAGAGAGCTCAAGGTGGAATGATTACGTCTTGGGGACATTGCAATACCTCACGACGCGGGTTCAGACACTCGACTACCATGCCACACATTTGCATTCTCATCAAAACGCAATCAACACTGTAGCAAGGACATTAGAGGGGTTGGCCAAAGTCGACGAAACCGCACGGGAGCGACAGCGCATCCAGAAACAAGACTCCATCTCCTTGCCTTCGACTCCTAATGCGCGCGGTCTGAAGCCTTTGAGACTGGTGCAAGCTAATTTCGCTGAGCCTCAAGACGCCATCTCGCACTTACTCCGACAGCTGGATGTCCGGTCCGCGCCCGATCTGCATGACACGGAAAAGCTTTCTCGGATGCTTGGGGAGGCGCTGAAGGAGCGCGAAAGTAGTCTCCGTGAGCTTGAAGGGGACACTGAGCTCGGATTTGCCACACAGCTGGCTGAGACGTTAGCAAAAGCAGATGCGAGCGTGAGCGAACTGCTTGGTGCGGTGTATAAGCACTCGCCTTTCGGCAGCGTGAATCTGGTCGATGGCAACATTGAGGATGGGCTGGGACGGTTGGAGGGGAGGACGCAGGAACTCGGCGAAGAAATGAGGCGGATCGATATCGATCAAGTGGCTGCGCAGGCGAGAAAGACACAGACTAGCTTCTTGCAAGCATAGGGCACAACATTCCAGGCCAAAGTTTACCTTCGCGGGCTGTTGAAGAACCACACACATGCTTGCTGGTATGGAGTGTGTATCAGGCCTGGCATGGCTACAGGATAGCTCAGCGCTTACTTCGTGCATTTGATTGCCGATAGAGTACAGTGGAAACACGAGGTTAGCACAAGTAAGATGGATTTTCTTTCGCCGATGATCTGAGAAAAAGTGATTCATGTCGAGGATACTTCATTCTAATCAAACTGACCAAATTACAGCGCACAAATCAAAACAGCAAGTCATTACCATTAACCGCAAATGTGCAACTGTACTCGCCCCTGGGGTACCAATCCACATCCAAAAGCTCAAAAGGAAACATTACAAGATCCCCACCTTACTGCCCACCGATCCCACCAGTCCACCGAGCTTACCACCCGCCTCCCTCACCCTCTACTGCTGCGCCCACTCGAATTCGTTCCACTGGCACACGACCCGAGTGCTGGTATACTGGATGAGACTCGGCGTATGGTCAGGACCCCAAGTGTTCCGCAGACACTTGCCCAACAACTTCGTGATATCGCCAGAACGCCAGACGCCCTCGGCGCCGACGATGTTCGGGACATAGCACCAGGGGGCCTCGTAGCTGCGGACCTCGCACTGGGCGTCGCGGTCGCTGCTATCGCCCGACCGCCAGGACGAGGGCTTGTAGATGGCCTTGAAGGAGCGGTAGGGCTTGTCGAAGGTCTTGCAGTGCGGGTTGTGCAGCTTGTCCTCGTGCAGCAGCTTCTCGCACTCGTCGTCCTCGAAGTGCTGGAAGAAGATGCGGTATTTGTGCTCGTTCTTCCATTCCTGCTTCTTCGGGTCCCACTCCCGGGGTTCCAGCTCCGACGTCATGTTGGCGGGGACCTCTAGGGTCCCGTCTCCGCCCTCGAGTGGCGTGGGGAGGGCGACGGCAGTCGCCAGGACGAGCGCCAGGACGGCGAAGATCATCTTGCGAAGGTATTGCATGTTGGAAGCTACTTGCAGGTGTTAGGCTTGGTGAGATTTGTTGTGGGCTGGTGAGACTTACATTGGTTGGTGGAGTTAGAAGTGTTCAAGTTATTGTTGGTGAAGTTGAGAGTGTTGGTGAGTTTGGGGGCAATGGTGAGATTGAAAGTGTTGGTGAAGTTGAGGATGTTGGTTGAGGTTGGAAGTATTGGTGAAGTTGGAAGTACTGGTGAAGTTGGAAGTACTGGTGAAGTTGAGAAGTCGAGGATGGAGATGGTGGCTTGGAGAGTGTGTGGGAGGGGCTACATATACAGATTGTGAAGTAGCAAATGCATTTAGGTTACAGCTTTCGTAGAAAGTCAAATGCATCTGTGTGTACGGAAAGTGAAGTGTTCAGCATTAAGCAAAGAGCTAACAGCAAAGCACCATAGATCATCTATGAACGAATTCTCTTCGCCAGTCATGCGATGCACCGTCCCGTCAATTTTTATGCATTTGAGTTTCCAGTCAACATAGCTATACCGAAAGGGTGCTAAATTGCTGAAACCAAATTTCCATATTGGGCGGATGTTTCAACCGCGGACCACGGCTTCGGGAACCTGGAGCGCTCCGCAAGATATCCCACCGGAACCGAGACCACGGAAATCAAGACTTGCAGTCATCTAGGTATCGTCAGGAAACAATTCAGAGAAGTCACCAACCCACTGCCCAAACAACTCGTCAAAATTGAAGTTCTCAATCCCATCTTGCCACCATGCCGTCGAGTCCAGTTCCAGATCATGGATCTTCGGGGCCTGGTCAGAGTCCACTGCAGTCTTCCTTCTACTGAAGCCTTCTTTCCAACCACTCAAGCGTTTGTGAAGCAAACGGATGAGCTTTGCGCTTGCTGCATATAGACAGCCATGCGCAAAGGCGTCATTTACTGACCGTTTGCCCGGAGCGGCACTCATAGCCTCGATCTTTTCAGCGCATCGCTGGAACACATCGAGATGAGGGTCTACTGTCGGTCCTAGTCCACCCCAACCCTTGATCCTTGCCGCGTGGTCTTCGACGAGGACTCTGCAGTAAAAGAGGGTCAGGAACGGGAACTGGCGCGGAGGGGGCGAGAACGGAATCCCTTGTAATTGCACAGTCTCCGCAGTCTGACAAAATGTGGACAGGAGATTTAGGACTGCTTCATCTCTCGGTGGACCATGGCGAGCAAGGAAGTTGTGCAAGTCCAGGGCTTTCCCGATTCGAAGCTCTTTGAGTGCATCGATGATCTGATCGCTGACTTGAACAGCTTCCTGCGGCTCGATTCCTTCTTCTGCCTCGCTTGTCTCTTTAAGTCGTGCCATGATGGCATAGAACATTGCGCTTCCTGAAATCGAAGCTGCCGCAAATCCCATTTCACCATCTAGCATAGCGGCAGCCGCCACCGCTTCCTCCACTTGCCCCTTCTGTACGCTGGGGTTGTTTTTGATCGCATCTAGGGCAGACTGTATGTCGCTTCGTTGCTGGCCCATCAACAGATGGTGTCTATCAATGACATCCGATAGGTCCTCTAAGTTTCGCCACGCTCTTTTGGCTTCGAGGAGATTTTTGATCTGGTTGGACAGAGTGATAGCAGAATACAATTGATATACCAATACCCCTGATAGCTCCAGATGATGAGAAGCCTCACGAGCGATAACGAGTATTGGTTCGAGATGATCAATCAATTCTTGAACGGCGCTAAGAGTCTTGTCTACCACTCCACTCGTCAGTTGATCGTCAATCAGGATCTGGCACCATTGCAACGCATCCATGAGAAGCGCTTCGCATTCTCCAACGTCCAGAGGTGATGATCGCTGTAGCAATGCCTGGAGCTGCTTCCATGCAGTAGAAAGACGCAGCTTTTCCGCAACTCGACGAGCTAGTGCCGGCAATAGATCTGACTTGATCGTATTGACGGCTGCTTTCTGTTTGTGCGCAAGTAGACATGGCTTGTAGTGAAACATGACCAGCAAAGAAGACAATGTATGTCGATGTATGGGCAGGTTCAGCACAATCTCCTCGGCGTGCATCGATGCAATGCCTTCAAGCCTTCTTCGAAGTGCCTTGTCTTCTCTCAGCAGGCATGAAGGTACATCGATGGCGCAAAGGCATAGCAATGCAAAAAGTAGCCTTGTCGACGTGGTGCTCGTGCTTGTATCGCCCCGGCACTTGTCGTCTACAAGGGCGAATCTTATTTCCATCAGACTTGGTGTCAGTGGAAGGAAGAATCGATGCCATGCAAGCCTGTAAGTAAGTCAGCATGTGCCAGCTCGCAGAAGCTTCATAAGTCGTACTGTTCATTAAGCAAAGCGGCTAGACCACTACTCACTAAGTCGAGCAAGTCTTCATTACCATAACCGCTGGTCGTTGCAACATGTGCGGCAAACATTGTATCATGCGTCAACACCGCAGCGACAAAGTGAGCAGGTGACACCAAAGTATCAAGTGCTTCGTGTTTGTTTTGTCCACTCGATGTGACTGTGCTGCTTGATGATATGCCATCATCCGTCACTGTGCATAAAAGATACTCATTCAAATGCGGATCGAAGACCACCTGGTCCGTCGAGCTATCTGGCCATGGCGTCTCGTCATCTTGGTCTTCATCCACAGGCACATCTGTCCGTTTTCTTTTCGCAGCCGGTCGTCCAAGAACTGTTCTCTCCACCACACACTCTAGATTAAGAGCCTTACAGCGCTTGCAGCGCGCTTCACCAGTCCCACATGCCTCTGGGCATGGGTAATCTTCCGGCAGTTGACACTTGATTTTGCGAGATCTACAGTTGAGACAACGAAAGCGAGAATAGCTCCCCCGAGGACCTTTGGATGTTGGTTCAGCCATGCTCATGATATATCCTGACCATAAGGCCCAGATGAAACTTCGGGATGAATCGTTCAATCGACAAGCTTTAAAGCTTCTTGGCGCCCTCCTGCTTTCTGGATGTGTAGTGAAGTTCAGGTTCCAGTCCGATGTCATCTCTCGCTTCAAGCGCGGGGCCAACCAGCTGCATGTCTGGCGATATTCGGGATGAGCGCGCAGTCGCGGTCCATCATGTCGAGCATGCGAATCTGGATGCGGTGTGCAACATGTCAGCAAAAGTGGCTGAGCCTGGTTCAGCTGCTCTCAGGCCAAGACCGCTGCTCCCCACAAATGCCTGCTGTCTCTCGGTTCCTGCCGCACAGCCGCTCCTTCTTTTCTCGTTGCGCTCTCGTTGCGCGAATTTGCGCGGCCGCCATCTCTCTTTGTGCTGGAGCACGCATAGCAAAAGACCAAGCACTAGAATGTGCGAAGCTCATTTGTAGGCTGCGCGCACCGAGCAGTGCCAAGACAGTCAGGCGATGATCAGGAGATATTTGCTTTGAGGCTATGAAGATAAAGGTGTCTTCTCGCCATTCGATACTCGTCCTGTGCTTTGGTCCCATTCTTAACCTTGTACCCTTCTTACGCTATCCGGGCGTCTTCCATCTTGCGTTAATCTTCAACCCCTTCCAGGCCCTCGGTTCAATCTTCGATGTAATTCTTTTTTGAACACCTTCTTCGCAAAACTCATTCTCCCTTCCACTGCATTGGCCCGTACGCAGCTACATCGACGCAGTCTTTGCAAACTCCCTCAATCATGGCTGACAATGACGACTGGTCTCTCTACCCATACAAGCCAAGTAAAGCAGCACCAATCATATTTGCAATTCTTCTTACGCTCCTGGGCATAACTCAGATCTACCAGTCTTTCTTCAAGTATCATTGGAAGAAGTTCGGCTTCATGATGGTCTGGGCTACGACTTGTTGGGTCGCGGGATTTGTAAGTGTTGGCAGCTCATCTGCCGGATACTTGCATTGAACATCGCTGACGGTCGTTGTGCAAGATATGCCGGGCGATTTCAGTCTACGACACTCAATCAGTCAACATCTTCATCGCACAAGCGGTGTTTGTGTACGTCGGACCGCCGTTGTACGCCGCAGCAGAGTACTTCATTCTCGGGAGATTGTTCGCTTATCTTCCATATCACACTCCGATCCATCCCGGGCGAGTCGTAAGCACATTCATGCTGCTCAGTGCTGTCGTCGAATCATTGACGGCGAATGGTGCGGCGAACATGTCTGCCGCTTCAGATCCATCGGATGACGACGATCTTGACAAGGTCAAGAGCCAGATGCAGTCTGGACTACGGACGATGCAGGTGAGCTTCTCACTGTGAGGCGAAGTACGCGGCGATCAGAAGATTGATCTGACGCTGGATAGGCTGCTTTGTTACTGCAAATTGCCGTCGAGGCAATGTACCTATCCCTTGTGATCCTACTGGAACGCCGATGCAGACGAGCCCAAGCCTTCCCGAACCAGATCCGACCAGTCTTCCTGGTACTTTACATTACCTCCTCGATGGTCATAGTCCGATGCATCGTCCGAGCGATCGAAGCATTCGAAATGGCAGACTGTCCGTACGGCGACCAGCAATGCGGCTACGTAACCTCACACGAGTGGGTATTCTACGTCTTCGAATGCGCAAACATTACCCTGTTCGTGGTCTTGCTCGCCGTATTTCACCCTGGTAGGTATCTACCGCGGAGCAGCAGAATCTTTCTTGATCCTCTCGACGGCAAGACCGAAAGAGTCGGGCCGGGCTTTGGGAAGGCTGATTCGAGAAACTGGCTGGCCACGGTGGTTGATCCATTTGTGAGTTTCGAAATGAGTGAGAGGTTGTGAGCCACATCCATGCTAATGTGGAACGCAGAATCTGACCGCTATCCTGACGGGGAAGGGCATGAGGTACAACAAGTTCTGGGAATCTCATCAGCCGATCTACACGGGCGGGAAAGTCGAAGACGAGGAGCAGTTGATAACCGAGAATGAGCTGACCAACATGAAACATGGTCAAGGAGTAGCTCTGGAGAAGGGCACAGCGTCCTAATACGATGGCAAATCTCGGAAATGGTTCGAGACCTTCAAAGCTCTCGGGAGGGTCGTGTCCCAGGCCACTGGAAACTTGCTCGGGCCGACGTTTACATTCTGAATCGCAGTATCTGAGGCTGAAGGAAAGGGTGGAGATTTAGAGTATCGGATGGAATTGGATCCCTTGGTTTTGTAGCTTGCTCGTCACTTTACACTTGTCGCCTTCTGAACTGCTTGGAACCGTTCCATCTGACCCTTACTATATCCGGGTAGCCCGGCTCCCGGCTGTTCGCGCCGGGGAAGTATTTGCGAGGGACGTGTTTGCTTGGGCAAGATTTGCGCCGGCCGTGTCTGCTTCGGGAGCGTCTGCGATGGTCTTACCATCCTCGGCTGGATGATTGAAGGCGGAATTCCTCCACTCCTGTGCGAGGCTCCACTGCCCTGCTGCTGCTTTTGAAGTCGAAGCTGCTCTTTGGCTTCGTCCACGCTCGCTTTCGCTGCCTCAAGTTCTTTCCGGAGACGCTCATTCTCCTCGGTGAGATTGTCCGCCTTTTGCTGTGTCTCCAGATGCTCCGCCGCACCGCCCTTCTTGCTTTTCTTAAGCCTTTCCTCACCCTGCTTGACTTTCTGCTCCTGCTTCGCAAGGTCTTCTTCACGTTGTTTCATTGCCGCTTCTCGCTGCTGGATCTCTTCTTCTCGAGGCCCCAATTGCTTTTCCTTTTCATTCAAGTTTTTCTCCTTTTCCTTGCATTGTCCTTCCCTGGTAGCGAGGTCTTCCTCACGCTTCGCAACGGCTTGCTCACGCTGATCTAGCTGTTCCCGAAGCTTATCTGAGGCTTGCGTGCTCTCCTTCTTTGCAGCCTCACTGTCCTTTATCGCCTGCTGACACTTTGGGCAACCCGTACAGCTCAGACAGCAAGCGCCCGATTCTCTTTGTTGAGCCTTCCATTGTGCGTATTCAGGCGTCGGACGGAATCTCCAGCTCATTCCGGTAGTGTATGGTTCAAAAGTCTGCCAGCCATTGCCAATCCAGACACCATCATTGCGTTTGTTGGTGTACACAGCGACTGGAGCTCCCTCATCTTGGCGATTGTCCCATGTGTGAAGGAAGCCTGCATCTTGACACTGATCGGTGTGCAGCCAGTATGAGCCATGGCCTTGTCCTTGATAGATGTACCAGGGCTGTACATGTGCAACCAGGCAAAGAGCGGCTCCATTGCCCGCATTTGAAGCAGCAAGATAGCGTCCGTCGGGAGCTTTGATGGCAATCCTTGAACGATTTTGAAGATCAAAGTTGATGGTCCATTTGAATATCGCGCCCTGGCACTCAGAATGGCTCGCGCCTCCTTGATTTGTTAAGGCAAAGCTGCGAGTGAAGTTCGTGCAAGCATTGTCTAGGTAAAAGCTGCAGCCTGGCGGGAAAGCATCCCCTTCGCTATCGACAGGCGCGGCCGGGGGATGATTGGGTATCTGACTGACTGGAGCCATGATTGTATATGAAGTTGCTTTGGCTTACCTCCAAGGATGAGAACACATCTGAACATGTCAATCGAAATGCACTCAAGGCTAGAGCATCCCAAAGCTCGCCAGGTGGTGGATGAGCCGAAGGTGCTTTCCGCCAGCATTGACCTGGTGCCGATCACTTGGAGACCCGACGTGAAGTCGATCAGTGATGATCACCCTGCAACTCCGCGATGGCTGGTAGCTTGCCATCATAAATATCTGTGGAATTTCCAAATTAAGAAGTCGCAGGAAGCAATTATCCCAAGCTCGTGCCAATTCTACGCAATGTTCATGAGCTTTCTCCGCAACCGCGCAAAGTCAATGCCAGCATTCCCCACGCTAATCCATGCAGTTTCCGAATCCGCAGATGATCAATACCATGACAGGCGGCATGCAGTAGTAGTTTGGTATCGACTCTAGCGCTAATGCAGTACTTGCCAGTGTTAATTGGAGCCAGGACCGAAGGACGGTCAGAAGTGATGGCACCAGGTCCGATGCTCCATTGATGTAGGCCTCTATCGCTCAAGCATCTCTATTCTCTTGACATTCCCCTCTCAGACCATTGCAAGCTGAATAGAAATACTGACAAGATGGTGGACGCAACCAAGACCTTGTAAGCTACAGAGCTCAATTGCTACGTCGCCGGACACAGCTAACAGCTTTCTAGGGCACAAATCCAGGACTCTCCGGCGAAGAGTGCAATTGCTCGCCGCAAGCAACTTGCAGAGATTGCGAAACTCGACGACAAAGAGCTTGAGGGCATGTCGGCAGAGGAACTACGGAAGGTAGGCGTACTCAGATGACTTTATGGCGAGCTATACTGACCTGAGGATCCAGATTCTGAACAATGCCGCCAACCTCGACGAGAACGACAAGCCCAAGGACAAGGAAAGCAGCCTGAGGATCAACATTGAGCTGGATATCGAGGTCGAGGTGCATCTGAACGCAAGAGTAAAGGGTGATGTGACCATTGGCCTGCTGTGAGGAAGCCTTCGTCTTGTTGTAGCTGGACACCTAGTGACGAGTATGTAGGACCGCATAATACATCTGCTCTCTCAGATATCTAGACCAAGAGAAGCGCCTTTTGCGAAGGTGTTCAAGGAATGTTAATAGAATCGGTCGACCATGTCGGCGAACTGTAGTTTGGTAAAGTCGAAGCCCGGCGGGGCCAACAATTCTGAGCGTAAATATTCATTGGATCGTATATTACAGGTCAATACAGCGTACCGCTTGCTTTCGCACGTAGCCAGTTTCATCTCGTTTTCACCGCAATGAGAAATGAGCAGGTAGTGTCAGTATTATGGTAAGGATAATGCGAGGATATCCGCCAGCCCGGGAAACGCAAACGGCAACCGCACCAAACCCTGCTAGTCCGACATGTACCTGCATGCTTCGGCCATTTTATTCTTATAGCTCTGCCCTGCCCGATTGAGACGCGTCTTTCCTCTCGCATTGATTCTACTCCAAGTCTCACCAATATGGTATTTGGTCTGTTGACTGCAGTTGTGGCTGCGCCCGCGATCGCCGGCACGACCGAGGGGATAAGATATGGCCAGAAGAACAACCAGCGTGAGGAACACAGAGGGAAGAAGTACAACCTGACTGTGACCTTGGCTCGCCGAAGTCGGTACTCACAGCAGTTCGACGGCGCTCAGATCATTCTGAAGGACAACAAGTTCTACGTCGATACCCGGCTGGACAGCGCGCAAGACTACTGGCCAGTGACAGCAAACTACCTTGCGTATCCTGGACGGAAGGAACTCTGGCGGAAAACAGGTTACGCCGGAGGAGAGGGATTCGTGACCACCATCAACGCTCACCGCTTTCTCAACTGGGTCTACGTAGACAGCGACACGCACGAAGTCAAATATGGCGTGCGTGCCGAAGCGGAGCCTCACAACGTCGGTCCCTGGGACTGCACGCAGGTCCAAAGACGCCTGACATTCCAAGGCTGGGAGGGCTTCGTAGCGGTACAAGAGGAGGATGATGATGAGCTCTGGGCTCTGTACTTCGATTGCGAAGACGACGGATTGACAGGTAAAGATCGGATAGGCAACAGAGACAGACCGATGCTTGAGGTTGAAGTCTGGAGGAGGGAGGCGAAGCGAGACTTGGACTCGGCTATAGAAGAGAGGGCAGAGAGATTGGAGGAGAGGGAGGCGCGTGGACTCACGGTGCAATGAGGAAGTGAGACAATGCTGGGAAGGATGATCGCCGCTAGGGTACCCTGGCCACGGTCTTATTCCACAACGCAGGCTCACAGATGGCCTCTTGCTCGCACTATGCGGATATCTCTGGAAAGCAGTTCCACGGATAAGATATCGCAGCAGTGTCTGAACAGTCTTTTACAACGAAAGAAATCGGATACCTGGGGACGACGATTATGAAATACCAGGTACGAAACGGACGGCCGTCAGACTCAAGCTATTCCTGTGTTCCTTCATGCACATTTACCAAAACCCACCGCTCGATCACGCCCACCACTGCTGCGTCCACTTGCGCATCATCTCGTCATTCACAGGTTGCATCTGCGCAACCGTCTGGCTGATCTTGGAAGTCTGTTCAGTGGCGAGTCGCGGCATACCCTGATGGCCCAGAAGACTTTCGTAAAAGTCGGCAAGCTTGAGTGCCGGCTTTTGCTCGATCTCAGCAGGCGACGGTTCAGTCTTCTTCAATTCGTCCAACCAGTCGCCAAACGAAACCGTGCGGATCGCCTTTCCGCTTTGCTTCTGGAGTGATTCGCGTACAGCAGGCACAAGTTCAGGCCACGAGGTCGTGCTAGGGTTCACAATATGCGCGACTCTTACCAAGTCCTCCTTAGTATTGGATGATGACAGGGCCAGATCCCGTACAGTCTTCCCTGCTAGGTCCATCGGCACCCAGTCGACGAGGTTCTGGTTCCCGAGGTCTTGAGGAACCGCGCCCATAGCTTTCGAGCTAACGACAATACTTGGGACCCACTCGTGCCTATTCCATTCACTGTCGCCGTTTGAAGGTCCTGCAAGCTGGCCAGCTCTGGCAACGGTGCACGGAACGCCGGATCGTTGAGTTCCTGCTGCCAGGATCAGAGAGGCGACATGCTTGGACTCGCCGTAACCTTGCGGAAGAGCGACGGCGTGATCAGTGTCTAGACGCTCCGGCACTTCATGCTCCTTCGGATGGACACCGGTCCAATTTCCAACGCTAGCGATGGAAGAGATGAAAATGATGTGAGCACGGTGCTTGGACTGCGTACTGAAGTCGACACATCGGCGTGTACCGGAGATATGTACGCCCTCGTATGACTCCAAGGCGAGGTTGAAGTCTACGGCCCAGGCGTTGTGGATAAAGACGTCGACAGTCTGCAATAGTTCATCGTACACCCGGTCATGGAGGCCGAATTGATCCTTTCCAAAGTCTGTGTGCAGGAAGCTGACTTTGCTGAAGTTGGCAGCGACGCCACGACGCTGAAAGCTTTCGCGTTGTCTATCTTCTGCGTTACCAGACCGGTTGAGGCAGTAGATCTTAGCTACCTGAGGCGAGTCGATCAATTCTTGCAGGACATAGTTTCCTAGTGAGCCAGTGGATCCAGTGAGGACCACCGTGTGCTTCTTCGGGCTTGGTGAAGGTGTGGCAAGGACGGAAGAACTGGGAAGATCGTGCGTGTACTTTTCGACCATTCTCGCCATCCTCTCCTCACGGCTGATGGCTGCGGTCCCATTAGCTTGCTCTCCATTCTCTTCTCCTATCATAGCTGCGGCCAGACTGTTGATTGTCGGGTTTGCATAGATGGTACGGGCAGATACAGTCACCCTTTTATCCTTGGTACTCAGAGCATGGCTCAGCTTCGAGGATATGGCCAGCACTTGCAACGAGTCGACTCCGTACGCGAAAATGTCTTCGTCGTCGCCGCCATCTTCAGGCAAGCCGACACCGGCTAGTTTCAGGGCCTTGCGAACAAAAGTCTTCGCCGCCGGCAGACCTGCACTCAAGTCGAGCTTGCCTAGCTGCTTCTCACTCGCCTCGTCGGAGTACAAGGCCTCGATCTCTGGTTCGAAAAGTGCGACAGTCATGCGCCGCATGATAGAGCCTTTCTCCGCTCGCTTGAACGGCTTGTCTCTTTTCGTGAACATCACCTTGCTCCTCCACACCTTGCCATGAGCAGGAATGGCGTCATTCAACTCCTCGATCTTGGGCCACAGCGTATCCAGCAAGGCTTCCGGCGTGTGGTCTGATGCGAGCGCCTCCCATTCTGGCTCAACAATCAATCCTGTCTGGAAGCGCCCTTGTCCGACTACCATAGCACCTTTGACAAGAGGATGACTCTCAAGCCCTTTCTCGAAGCCAACTGGATTAAACTTTTCACCATTCGACAAGACCAGGACGTCGTCTTTCCGCCCCTTATATAGCCAAAGACCTGGTTTCTCTGGATGAGGTTGCAAGAGATCTTTCGTTCTCCACTCGTCGGCGTCTGGGAAAGTGTGGAATACACCTTGATACTTCACGTCCTTTGGCTTGATCACAAGCTCGTACAAGCCGTCGCCGTTGTCTTCCATTACCGCACCTGAGCCGTCCGCCCACTCAAAGTAGTCCCAGTCTTTCCTATCCTCGACGACCAGAGTCGGTAGAAGTCCCGCCTCCGTTGAGCCAATGACGGTCTGAACGCGTGTGAATTTGTTGATGATATCTCCTTTCCCGCGAGCCAAGGGTCCTCCGCCATAGAAAACATACTTCAGTTTACCCAATGCGCGGAGGCCCTCTTCGGAGCTGCAGATCTGCTCAAGAATCGAGGGTGGGAAGATCCCTAGCACGGCATCCCTCTGCTGCAGGACTTCAACGACGAGTTGTGCATTCGGCGGCTTCTCCGGCGGTAACACCGTCAGCGATCCCTTGGAGAAGATCCCACGCAGTAGCACGATCATGCCCATAGCATGGAAGAAAGGCGACATCCCGACGAGCTCATCAGATGTCAGGAAGACATCCGGGATGGACAATCGGCCGGGTGGAGAGGGAAGTGAGCGCAGGTGGTAAATTGCTGCTAAATCGCCGTGATTGAGCGCGATCGGCTTTGGGAAGCCTGTACTGCCTGAGGTATGTAGGATCAGGGGGCGTTCATTTTCATCGCGTCCGCATCGACTTGGGAACTCGCCGTTCTCCTCTCCAAGCCGGCGGAGCTCTTCGAAAGCTGGAATCGTGTAAGTCGACACATGCGGCTGGTAGGCAGTGATGCTGTCAACGGCTGATGCTATGCCCTCACTATGGACGACAATCGAACATTGCACGGCTTCGAACAGAGCTGCCTGGCCTTCTCGGGAGTTGCGTGGGGAAGGTAATAAGGTCCTGTAGCCTGCTTTCATCATCCCGATGATCGTAGCGGCGTACCGCGCATCGTTGATTCCAATGTATGCGATAGTCGTCTTGCCGTCACCAGCGCCGAGGACATTCTCAGCCCAGCTAGCCACGCCGTTGACAGCGTCGGCCAAATCCTTGAATGACAATGTATACCAGCCCTGCTTCAAGTCAGGAGATCGAGGTAGATTCATCCATGGCGTGTCAGGCTCCTCTCTAGCAATCTTGTCGACAAACGCTGGAAGGGTCAATCTTGGATCGACGCTCTGGTCCTGAGTGGCTTCCATCTTGATGAACAAGAGGTCGATAATAAAGAAGTGATGAGTTGCAATAAATCACACACAGGGCCTACCTTCTCATTTATATAGCAAATGACCGTCGCGGAACCGCCGGCGCGATGTCGATTGCAGTACTATAAACATAATTGCCTCACGATTTCGCTGGCCACATGTGGTGTGATGGTCTGTCCAAGGTGTTGCCATCACTAATATGACGCTGCAGTTCCACATGTGCACTACATCTCTACTTCCCGAGACCGTCGCCCGGCCTTCAGTGCCGTGTACCGTCTGACGCGACATGAGACGGCACTACGTGCGCAATGCCAGAGGGCCAGCGAGGGCAGAAACGAGAGTTACGGCCGTCATTCGGAAGCCAATCGGTGTTTCGGGTTTTGATATAGCAACCCATGCTAAGAGCTGATAAGCTGCGCGGAAGGATTGCGGGACGGGCCCGATGTTCGAGAAAGCTTCTTCCCGACATGTAGATCTGGCTTTGCCCTAACACCACAGACGGCTTGTCGTCAGACGTAGGGATCTGCCTGTCAAAGAGAGGCTGTCGTACGCATGACCGGTATGACCGCATTCGTTGGATCTGCTTACTGGACCTGCTCACAGCTAAACTGATCTCTTTGAATGTGGTACGCATTGTATGTCAGCCTCCGGGGCTTGGAACTAGACCTCACAAGGCAAGTCTGACAACCAATCTCTAAGACGTACAGTGCTGCCGTAATACCCTGTGAACCCCCAGCTTCTCAGGTTGGAAGCATGCTTGACGTAACTTCAATATACAACTGTGGACCGTGCGATCACGCCGACGACGAACCGTCAGATACAGGGGAGGCCCACTTCTTCAGCCGTATGTTCCGGGAACGACAAGGTGATGGGTACTATGTCGCCAGCCCACTCTCGCCCTTCGTCTGGAGACCAAAGAGACCAGCTCATCGTTTCAAACTCTCGGACAAGTACTCTCTGTCACGCTTAGTCGAAGAGCCACAGACTGGGTTTCGCCCAGTCTGATGAGCACACGGATCGTCGGCTCATTCAAAGAAGCAGGAACAGATGAAACGTAACGAGACCCGAGCAACGACGTCCTTACGATGGAGTAGTAGAGGTCTGCCTCTGTTTATACACCCATTACAGCTCCTTTGCCTTCCTTAAGGTTGTAGAACCATTCAGAAACTCCAACTCCTTACCTTCACAATCGATCAAATCACCCCAGACCGAACATCAGACATGGCAAACTGGTCCTGCCACGCGTATTCCGCACTCAGAACAGCCGAATTGTCGCAGTCGATTGTTGACGACGTCGATGAAGCTTTCAGTACTGGCATAGTCTCCTGTTCTGTCGTACTGACATTACCACCGCTGTTCCTGGTTGACAGACAGCTCAATTCACAGACCCCTTTGATCATCCTGTCGAAGACCTCCCGATCTCTTCTTCGCTTTGCATCGTCCATATTGAGACCGCGAGGGTTGCTGACACCCGACAATCGCCACGTGCCGGATGGCCGTCCGTCTCCCACGCCATTGTGAGAACCGCGAAGTACTGCGACCATGTTGCTGAGTCCATCCACCCTGGCCTCGAGGAGCCGAAGCCGAGTTTCTGTTGTGGCCATCAGCCTGCACTGATCTTCTGATCTGCGGGAAGCCGAAGCCGAAGCCGGCGCGGTAGAGAGCTGCTCGGGTCGTTCAGCTGCTCTCATAAGCGGGAGCCAAGAAGCGATACGGATAATTGCGGTCCTTGCGTACCAATGAATCGATAGTTGACTGGTGACGATGGCTCTTGGTCTTGGTAAACGCACTGCGAAGTGCTGTCAGTCACTTGTAGTGATCACCAAGACATGGCGCTGCAACGATTGACTTGAGCTGTCCTCCGAGCGACCGTTCGTAACACTGTCCTTGTTGGACGCCGCAGTCTACTGAAGAGACCCAGCTTAAGACTTTGGATTTTCTTGACTCTCCTCGAGAGGTCTTTCATTTCCCTTGGTCATTCCACGACCACATCCTAGGCCCGGCCAGAGCACCTGTCGGACTGGGAGCGCTCACAATTTGAACTCTAGAACATTGTCTTGGTTCACGATCGTTTGACAGCTCTGCTGGAAACCTACCGTTGCTCCATTCTCCGTGCATTGGGCGCACCTTGGTCTTCCTCTATCACACTTGATCTTCTTCCGCCTGTCATCGACATTAGTCTTGGTGCAAGACCTTATTGAAGGAGGCCGACCTACCGGCAGCTGCGGCATGTATTAATGGAGCGGTCGCTGGTCTTTGGCGGCATAGCTTGACGTCAATGCACACGACAACCGTCCTCTGATGAGCACTGAGGAGGATCGAACGATCGATAGACTAGAGGTCTGATGGTGTTTAAAGATTATTGGGTATGCTGGGTTTGCTGTTGACCTACACTACAAAATCGAACGCATTCTCTTACCCGCCATCTTTCGTGCTCCTCTTATAAGACCAAGCCATGATGCTCCCTCCGTGGTCTTCAAGCTCGGCGGAAGATCCATGTGGCATAAGTGCAAGAGGTCAAGCCGCAAGAGCCGACTCATCGCATAGGCGTTGAGGAAGCACGATGCACGCATTCGAGAGATGAGCAGCTACCACGTTCTGCATCTTCACTCGGCCGGCTTCTGCGGTATAGAGCAAAGAGCAACCATATGCCTCGACGATTGATTGCGCCGAATAAACGCCAAGGATGTGCGCGTGAGGCCAATGGGTAGGCCGGCCGGTGCGGGTACAATGGAGTCGAAAGAGAGGCTTCGGCACAGGTACCTGTCAGTTGGATAGACCGAGCCCGGCTTAAGCTGGGCCGATTTATCCGCCAATTTCCCTCCGAGTGGTTTCGATGTCAGTCTTTTGTCGACTACGAGACAAAACAGTAGTGTGCACGATGAGGACATATCAGACACTTTTGTTGTCGATGCTCTTGGAAAAATGGTGTGGTATCTATGATTTATGTGTTCGCGAATGCCAAAAGCAAGACAATTGGAGCGATTCATCCGTCTCCCTATATTCTCTCGCCCTCGAGGATACTCTTCGCCTCAGCACTTCTCCACCAACTTACACCTTCCTTGCCCGGGAACTCGTATTGATCCATGCTGGCAGGCTTCATTTCAACAGAGTACCCAGGCTCGGTGGGCGTAGTGTAATAGCCATCCTTGATCACGGAAGGATGGAAGAAGTGCTCGTGGAGATGGTCGACGTACTCCAGGACTGAAAGCTTGCCGCTCACACAGACATAGTCGATAGTGGACAGATGCTGTGTGTATTCTGGTAGACCGACACCGCCTGAGTGTGGGACTATGGGTACGCCATACTTTTTCGCAATGAGCAGTACAGCGAGGACTTCGTTGACACCGCCAATTCGGCAAGCGTCTATCTGGCAGACGTCAATGGCACCTTGCACGATCAGCTGCTTGAAGATGACACGGTTCTGGCACATCTCGCCCGTTGCTACGCCGATGCCGTGAGGCTTCAGAGCGTCGCGGATAGCTTTATGCCCGAACACGTCGTCAGGAGAGGTAGGCTCTTCGATGAACCAAGGCTTGAACTCTGCAAGCTGCTTCATGTAGTCGATCGCCTCTGGCACGCTCCACACCTGGTTGGCGTCAACCATGAGGATGTTGCCCTTGTCGTAGCCAATAACATCGCGAGCGATTGAGAGACGCTTCTTGTCCTGCTCAATGGATGTGCCGACCTTCAGCTTAAAGTGCTTGTAGCCTTTGCCCAGTGTTTCTTGCAGCAGGCCCTTCATCTTATCCTCACCGTAGCCCAGCCAACCAGCTGAAGTGGTATACGCGGGCACAGCCCTATTCTGCTCGGCGTCTTTGATTCTTTGAGCCTTGGTAGGCTCTTGCTCCTTCAGCATCTGTATCGCCTCTTCCGGAGTAATCGCGTCTGTGATATAACGGAAATCGATACATCTGACAAACTCCTCGGGGCTCATCTCTGCCACGATCCTCCAAACAGGCTTGCCGAGGACCTTGGCCCACAGATCCCAGATGGCATTGACTAAGCTGCCCAAGGCCAAGTGTATCACACCCTTCTCTGGCCCGATCCAACGCAGGTGGCTGTCGCTGACGAGGTAGCGCCATGTCTTTCCCCAGTCTGCCACGAGGTCTTCCAATTTCTTGCCCTTGATCCGATCACTCAGGACGGCAATAGCTTGGCAGACGATCTCGTTGCCGCGGCCAATGGTGAAAGTCATGCCATGTCCCTTGTGTTGCGTATCGGTCTCGAGAATAACGTAGGCGGCGGAGTAATCGCCAGCTGCGTTCATGGCATCACTGCCAGTCTTGTCCAGGGAAGTCTAGAGGGAAATTCAGTTAGCATTTGGACCAATTCTCAATAGACGTGTCTAGGCCACTCACTGGAAAGCGGCAATCCCGCGTGGTAGCTCCTGTTATGGTCACCATGATTGCTCACTTGCTTGTGGTGTCGGCTGATCAGATTGCAGCAACGTGATGTACGGCAGCTCAAAGAAGAAGAAGAGGGAAAGAAGAGGAGTCAGGACTTAACTTAGACCACAGCCCCAGCCGGCCATACTTATGCCAGCCGGTACTGCCGCCTCACCTTCCCACAGCTTTTACCTTCTCGCGTGGTTTACTCGTCAACGGGTTCGTGGGCTGCCCCACGGAGGGGAACTGGCCCGGTATAATCATGTCCGCAGCCAAGTTCTGCGAGTTCGATTGGTGGAAGATTGATTGACCAGACGCCGACACCGGGTCCGCGATTGCCGAAGTTTCGGCGACCTAAAACTATGCCGAGCGGGACGATTCCTTGCGTGCCTACCATTCGTGGAAACATGCTACGGCTGTGCGGTCTGGTATAAACCTCACCATATCTTCGATTCAGCCTTCTGTGCTATCAGATGCACACATGAGAGGTCTCCGATGAGTCCTGCTGATCCTTCACTCTCTTCTCTGTTCTCTCGCCATGCGCCCCTTTTCCGCCTTCTTGGGTGAATGGCGTGTACGCTGCATACTATGCTAGACTGGGAAATGATCTTGTCACGCGTACAATGGCTAATTGCTCTCATCTTCATCCTCCCCATAATCATTCTCTTCCTCACCGTCATCCTCCTCACCATCGTCATCATCTTCCTCACCATCTTGCCCATCATCATCATCATCCTCATAATCATCTTCCGTCCCAGCACCTTCTTCCTCAGCTTTCTCACCACCTTTCTCACCACTTGTCCCTCTCACTCCGCCCTCAACAGATTGCCGTCTTATATTTTCAGCTATTGTTTCAGCGGCCGCCGCCTGTCTAGTAATCTCTTCTTCAGACATTTTCGATTCACCCGCGCTAAACATTGTCAGTCCAGTACTCAGCATCTAGAGCAATACTTACGAAGTCTCGGCCTGAGCCTCATTTTCTTCCTTCTGGAAATAATCCAAGGCAATTAATTTCCCGTCCCATCGCCTTCCGAGTACTTCGTACGTCTGCGGCTGGAAAGGCTGCCCGGGGACGTGGCGGAATGGTGGAGGTGGTGGAGTATCAGGATCGTACTGGCGCCATGGATGCCACGTGATGGCCGGGTTGCGAGTCAGGGGGTCCCCAAACGGTGGCGGGAGAGGCTCGCTGATGGACCTAGGATGGATCAGTATCTCGTAGGGGCAGGTTCATTCATGTGATAAAGGTCACGATGACACAAATGAGATAGTACTGACTTCAGCTTTGTCAAACGAATGACCCGACGAATCGATCGCTGCCACCGTTGACGAGCGACGCTCGTGTTGGAATCCTCGGCTTCAGCGGAGGAGCGAGGACTCTGCGCCCTATTATCGGTCAGAAATGGCGCTGTTGCCTCCGTCATCGCTAGACATGTACCTTGCGTCTTCCTCTGGATCTTTATTTTGGACCATGGTCGTTGATGTAGCACAATGTACAAGTAACTCAGGATCAGAGCCGCTCTATATACATTTCGTAGCCCCTTTGTCATGCTGAATAGGAATCTGAGACCCATCGAGCAGCTTCTACCCGTCTTTAATGCCTGACAAACACACAGTGTCTTGCTTTTTATGCGCCTGATCAACCTCATTAGAAGTTAAAACAAAGAATTGGAGAAAGGATTGAGAAGTTACGTTGAATGATAGCCCAGGCTTCACAAGAAAGCATCGAATAGATATCGAGGTCTGCATTTCGTCAGCCGCATTCTCCAAAGATTACCGCATTATATTTGTAACACTTACCCGTATGGCCAATATCTGTTCGCCTTCCTAAATGTCCTCTCTGCCTCTGTCATCTCCGAAATTGGCCTTTCGTACTCTGCGCAGGGATCATGAGCACCGGTTGTGCGAGGGAGACTGGTTTCAGTCATTGATCTATTGTTTTCACCGTGCTGTGCGCGCTGGTCGGTCATCTCTGTGGCATTCATCTTGGGCCATGCTGCTGTATAGTAGGCTCAACAGCTATCGCGCTCTCTGTATAGTTGGAAGCCGCTTGCCGCTCCGTCCTGTCACGTTCTTGGGTGGTGTTGAAGCGCCGCTTGTGCTCAGTCACCAACATTTCCTTCTTCGGGATCATTCCACCTGTGTTATCCTTTTTCAGCTGCTGAAATCTCTCGTCACTAATCGGCTTCCCACAGTGCTCGAACAGCCAATCCAGATTCTTTGGATTGACTCCCGCCTTGGTGCTATGCGCCTGCCCAATGTGGACTCGCAGACCTCTAACGCCTCTAGCATAGATCAAAGGAGGTTCGCCCCTGGCTCTCCTGCCTCCGCAGCGAATTAGGGAATTTCCACCGTCGCAAAAGCAGCAAGAAAGCTCGACGTAGGTACCGTTGGGCTTCTTCGCAACGATGGGATACTTCTCGATAAAATTCTCGTGTTCTTGCTTTTCACTTCTTGGGCGTGCTCGCCATGTTTCTTGACCACGGGCTTTCTGGGTAGCTTGAAGTCACCACTACTCAAGTCGGAGAAATCACTGGCGCTAAGGACTTGAAAGTCCTGCCAGTAGTTTTCGAAGAGATACGTTGCTGTACCATCTCCGATATTATGCACCTTTCGGAGATGTAAGCCGAAGCAGTTTGGCTGCTCGTAGAAGTGTTTGGGAGGATCAGATCTCGCATTTCCGCCACATTCGGGACATTCGACGAGGGATAGCTGTCGCGATACAGAATGATGCTTGGGAAGCCTGAGTAGGGCTGCTCGAACGCGGACTTGTTTGCCGACTTTGTTGACACCATGGCGACTGAGAGTATATTAGCAAGACTTCTGAGTTACCAGTATCTTATGAGTACGAGCAGGTCAAGTAATGCGAATCTGAGAGCATGCGGCTTGTCTTTGCGGAGTGGTATGAACATGTCCAGCTGGAATATTGCTGTTGACGACTTTGGTAGTTGAAAATCATGCCTCAGGCCAGTCCGACGAATGGAGACCTTGGAACCACCAGATGCCAGGCCCCTCAACGGAACAAGACTTTTGCAATTGCGGCAGGCAGCAATAGCAGCTCAGTCTGCAAATGCACTAGTTCTTATTATCTAGCAGCACAAATTTTTGCAAAGAGTCGATAGCTCGATGTCGTTCGGGCGCCGGATTGACTATTTTACGAAGTCTTGTCTACTCTTCTGGCTTTCTTCAATTGATCAGGGGAATCACTCCCAGAGATCTTTCACATAAGCTTCTGTTAGCTCTTTGTCCTCGCCGTACCTGTAAGGTCAATCCAGTTAGCGGCTTGATTACAGCACAAGTATTTAGGAGAAACGAACGCCTCTTGCCACTTTGAAAATCCACCTTCCAACACATAGACTTTCTGCTTCTCGTCGCCACCGTCCTTCGTCATACCCATCCGCTCACGCTCGCGCAAGTAGTTCAGCGCACTCTTTGGGCCTCTTTGCTGGGAGAGCGAACAGTGGAAGATAACGGCCTCCTGGTCTGCAAGCGTACGGGCGAGCTCTGGCATCTTGAAATCGTGGGTTTGAACGGGCACATTTTGGCAACCCATGATATGCCCACCAATGTAATCGCTGTCTCGGACATCGATGACGCTGACGCCAGGCTTCTTGGCACGAATGTAGTCCGCAAGCTGTTCGCGAGAAATGTACTTAAGACTCCCAATGGAATATGAAGACATATTGTTGGCTGCGAAGGTTCGCGGATGTGCAGTTGTTGCGATCTGTGACAAGAGTAAAGATCGAGATTGACCGCTGAAAGCTCGCCAACACAGCATGCAGGTTTTTCTTCTGGCAAGGGATGAAGGAACTGGATAGGAAATAGAGTGTTGATGTAGAGATTGAACAGAAACAGCATGGCCGAGATGTGAAGTCTTCTGGGCGCGGAATTGCGGCCGCGTCTTCCGCATTGTTGTAAACCGGGCGACGAAATGCTGGCATCCATGGATCCTGGGACAATTACTACAGATATTTGCATGATACAACAGTAATTCGCTCAAGGCATACGCATGCTATGAGAGGCCTCACAATTTTGCTGGCCTCCATTTAGGCTTCCTCTTCTCCACAAACGCCCTGACGCCTTCTTGGATATTCTCTCCAGCAGCCAGGCGGGGATACCAAGTATCGTTCGCCACTCTTGTAGCATCCTCTGCGCCAATTCCTTCCCAGCCCATTTTAATTCCTTCTCTGCTTACAATGACAGCATCGGGGCTGTTCTCTGCAATCATCTTTGCGTAGTCTACAGCCGCCGCCACTACCTCGCCTTCTCCGTCCCCTACAACCTTGTTGACGAGGCCCCACTGATAAGCTTCATCTGCAGGCACCGTCCGCCCAGTCAGTGCCATTTCCATTGCCCTTTGTCTCCCAATGGTGCGCACAATACGTGGCAAAGCACCTGCAAAGGCGACCACGCCGCGCTTGACTTCTGGCAGGGCAAAGGTTGCCTTGCGACTCGCAACGACGAGGTCACAGTTGACAATAAGCTCTGTACCGCCGCCAAAGGCAATACCATTTACAGCTGCAATGATGGGTTTCCGTCCGGTGCGTCTAGAGATGGCACCGAAGCCTGAAGGTGGCATCGTGGTCCTTCTACGGCCTTTGGAGTTTGAAGTATTCCACTCTGAAGACTGGTCAGCTCTGAAGTAGGGCACGGGTAACATTTGGAGATGACAGAATAGCTTACCTTTCAGATCAGCGCCAGCGCAGAAAGCCCGTCCTGTCCCGGTCACAATTCCCACGCTTAAGTTGGGCTCTTCGTCCATCCATTGCCAGATGGCATCAAGCTCCGCGTGGCCGTCCATGTTGATGCAATTCAGCTCTTTAGGCCGATTCAGTCTCACAAGCAACACACCGGGAGCTGGATAAGAGACGACGCAATACTCTGCCGGCGGTTGCGGTTTGTTGAGCTCTGGCTTAAAATCTACCGGCGCCATGATGTTGGCGGGAGTCTCGATATGCGGTTGATTAGAGTAAGGCGAGTGCAAAATAATGAAGTCCAATGTCAAGGCAGGATAGAGATGGTATAGAGAACACTTCCATTGGGAGCTGCTCCCCAGATTGCGGGGATACTGGTGGTATTGCCGAACCTCGGCTTACCGGTACCGAAGCTTGTTGTCAGTGCTCTAGGACTAGCACATGGCAGGTCTTCCGTGCAGATACGGTATGTTGAATGGGATGGACTTGCTTGAAACGCGCGGAAACGATATGTCAAATCTGGCCTCAACGCGTAGGGAAAGTTTCACAATGCAATTGCTTTGATAAGGTAGCACATGTACCCATGGTATGTTTGCAAGCATTGCCATTCCCTGTACTTATGATAGAAGAATACAATGAGTTGTACACCTCTAGAAACGCTCAATTTATTTTAATGTACAGACTTTACTGCTTTCCGTCTTTGCCATGCTGAAGCATATTCTCTCTCATCTCCTGCTTGATCCGTGTAATAGTCCCCACACCTCCGTACATCATGGCCGTGTACACCTGACAGACGCTGGCGCCCGCATTGAGAATTTGGAGACATTGCTCGCCGTTTGTGATGCCGCCTGTGGCGAAGATGACCTTTGGCTCTAAGTCTTTGGCTTTTGAGCCCGACTTCGAAGTGGGAGTAGAAGTTGGCGAAAGGGCTTGTGTCGATTTGCTAGTCGTAGGTGAAGCTGGGTTACTGGGCGGCGGTGCAATGGCACTGGCGGGACCAGAGACAGAGGCAGGCTCAAGTACCTGACCAGAGGACTGAAGCTCAGACGTATGATGGCGTTCTGGCACCTTGACAATGGGCTGCTGGCTCTCCTTGTCCGCTTCGTTGGTCAGGGGCTTCAGATGCTGTGCATCCCGCTGCACCGAAGCATCAATGGGGTTCGCAGTCAAATCGCTGGCACTCGTCTCCGCCTGGACGGAATCCGAGGCTGAAACTGGCTTTTTATCGAACGCCGCGGTTGAGGTTGGTTTCACGCCCTCGTCCTCTACAGGTCCAAGATCGAGCTTGCTCCGATACTTCTTCACGAGATTAAGGGTTCGCTCAAACATCTGTGGACCAGAGTAGCCTCCAACTTCGCTGAGCAGTTTCTCCTCGTTTGCTGGCATGACGTAGCCCTTAGGAACAGGATCCGGACGCTTCTTAGTGGTGTTGCCGACAATGACACCATCTACACCACTGCTCCAGACAGCCGAGCAAATACCTTCTACCTGTGCGTCACTATCTTCATCCGGCGAGACTTTGACCATAACCGCGGGTTTAGTCTTGCGAGAGATTGACTTTGCTGAGTCGACGACGGAGGATAAGATAGCTGTCAAGGGAGCCGTAGCTTGGAGATCGCGAAGTCCAGGTGTATTTGGAGAGGAGACGTTGACGACCAGGACATCCGCATATTTTGCCAGGTGGTCCACACAAGTGACATAGTCCTTCGCTACGGCTGCGATGTCTGAGTCTGGGGTGACCTTGTTCTTGGCGACTTGTACAGCAAGGACCTTTCCATCCCGTAAGCTACCAGGTGGCACACCAGCTTCGCCGTCTAGTACCAATCTCTCAGCTTCAGCGTCTAAGCCCAGACCGTGATCGTAAGCGTATTGCCGTACCCGCTCCCGTAATATCATGGCCACATGCTCTGCGCCTTCGCTGTTGAGCCCATATCTGTTAATGAGCGCGTTTTGAGAAGGTATCCTGAAAACTCTGGGTTTCGGGTTGCCCTCCTGCGGCTTAGGCGTCACTCCACCCACTTCAACCACTGCAGCACCAAGCTCGAATAGAGGGTCTGGAATGTCGGCATTCTTGTCTATACCTGCGCTCGTGCCCACGGGGTTGTTGAGCATGTGACCAAACACTTCTACCTTCAAATCTCCCATCGTCTGGTCGGCAGTATCACGTTCTCTCGGGTGCAGGCCGAAAGCATAGAGGCCTTTGACGTACTTGATGGCAGCATGGTGAGCTTCTTCGGCGTCGACGTGTAGGAGGCGCAAAGAAGGAACCACGACGAATTGGTGAATGCTAGCGCGTGTGTCCGTAATATACAGGAAACCGAATCCGAGAAACAGGACTGTGGCAGTACCATAAATCCAGTTACGGAGAGACGAGCTGGCAGCTGCAGCCTTCGGTGCCGGCGAGGGGGTGGCAGAGGGCGCAGGTGCGGGCGCGGCGGATGGTATGGGCGACGGCTTCGGCGAAGGGGCGGCTGTGCCTTCAGTCGACTGGTACCGACGTGCAGTCCGGAGTGGAAACGTTCGTGATGTCGGTCGTTGATGTTTACAGGAGAAGTCCCGCTGCCATTGGCGCTGGAACGTGCGCCATTGGGCTCTGTTGAGGCCCGTGGATGGCCTCCAGATGTGGACAGGCGCACTAAGGGCGCTCGCTGTGGCTCGCATGGCGAAATGGGTTGTTGCAACAGATACGAGTCCGGCTGGGAGTTGATCTCGAAGCTCGACTTCACTTGCGCAGGTCCCATTGCGGATCTTGCCGCGCCTGCTTATCGGGGGGTATGATGTAAGGCTGACTACGCAACAAGAGTCCATTGAGAACACACAATCTATAGTACGGACACGTTTGACCATAACAATTCGAAGCACTTCTATCGGCAGTCTAGAAGTACAATCTACCAACAAGCAATATGTCGGCACTCCGTACCTTGGGACCCAAGGCCGCCGCGGCTCTTGACGAGGAGTTAATGTCGAGCGGTGCATTCTCGATTGATCAATTAATGGAGCTGGCAGGTCTTGCCGTCTCTCAAGCCATGTACACTATCTCTCCTCCATCCAAGTCACCAAACATTCTCGTAGCTTGCGGACCTGGCAACAACGGTGGAGATGGTCTCGTTGCGGCTCGCCACCTCCATCATTTCGGCTACAAACCTACAATGTACTATCCGAAGCAGTCGAAGAACGAGCTCTACGGCCGTCTCAGGACACAACTCGAGCACCTCAAGATTCCTTTCACCGACGACTTTCTGAGCGCGATGGGGAAGAATGATTGGGTCATCGACGCAATCTTTGGCTTCTCCTTCGCTGGAGAAGTTAGAGAGCCCTTCCCAGCTGTCATCAGAGCACTAGCTGAGAGCAAGATTCCAGTACTGGCGGTAGATGCGCCAAGCTCGTGGAACATTGAAAGTGGACCACCTCAAGATGGCCCTGGTAAAGGGTACCAGCCCACTGCTATGATTTCTCTCACCGCACCTAAGCCTCTTGTTAAGTGGTTCCAAGGACGGCATTTTGTTGGTGGAAGATTCGTGAGTCAAGAAATTGCCAACAAGTATGGCTTTGACGTTCCTCCTTACAAGGGCTGCGAGCAGATCGTCGAGGTTGGAAGTCATGGTGAAAAGTTGTAAGCGCAAGCCTGGGAAGAAAGAGTGCTCCAGCTTCAGAGCCTGTTAGCCAGGCCGCGCTACAGCATTGAGCATGACCACTGAGCAAAGCGTCTTAAAGCTTTGCATCTCCTGAAACAGGAGCAAAGAATTATTCTGTCATGAAATGAGGACGGACGAGAACAGCACTGCCAGCGCAAAAATCAACTTTGAAGCCGCAGCGCTGGTCGGTTGTTCTTTGGGAGAAATCTGAGAATGAGGCGAATGGCAAAGTGGAACCTTTCTCAGGATACGTCGCTTGAAAGAGGAAACTACGCAAGTTACGATAGCGACTTCTATGAGTGCCTTCTTCAAACGAATCAATCAAGCAGAACGGAGCGTCGTTAAATTACAGTACATAAGATCGCAAGCTCGAAGAAGTTTGTCTTCCACGATACCAATGTCTAGACGATTCGTCATAAGATACGTTGTTTACACGTTTGTCTCGACTTGCCCAGGTGGACGCCTGCCCTGAAAGAACTTTAAGCGAGCAGCAAGCGGAACATTTGTCGCCCCGCTTCAAGCGAGCGATGTTATGGTAGAAGCTGCTTCTAAACGCCAGCATTTCTTTTGAAGCCATATCGTCTTGCTGGATAAGGCAATTCGAATACTCTGCTGTCAAACTGTCAAGGGTACAGTCAGCGACTGATGCCGAACTTTGCCAACTGCCGAATGCGGCACAGACATGTGCATGCAGTTCATGCACGTCGTTGCCGCCCTTTGTGGCACAGCAGCGCTTATACCATGTTGGTCCCCACTCTCGACAATCAATGCTCTACATTTCACCCAAAATCAATAGTGTGAACAGCCAAGCGAGCGGCAAACTGGAGGCTCACAAACATTTTTAGGCATTGACGAATGTATGCAGAGATTCCAAGGTCGCTTTTGCGGCAAAGCAGCGCTTGCGGAGTCCTCACAGTTGTCCGTTACAGAGGTGATAAAGGACTTCTACTGGTAGCCATGGTGAAGTATCTGGCTCCTATACGCCTCTCACGACAAGGGAGATCCTTGATTGTCCAGTACCTCTGCTTCTCTCCTCACGTACCGTCACCTATTCGTCTGCAGGATCAGACACAATGCGTTTCTTCTTCTCCTTCTTTACGCTCACTGGCTTACTTGCATTGACCAATGCCATGCGTCCACGATTCTACGATGGCTTGCAACAGCTCATGGGGCAGGAAACAATGACCGTGACCGAAACGATCACCAGCACGCGTTACCAGACGGTGACGGAAAGCGCGACAAGCGTTACTGCTGGCCCGCCGTTGCAGCATTTCCGGGCAACGATCACGCTGACCCATACCCATACGACAACCACTTCACCTACCGCCGAGAAAGTAGTTCAGACTTGGTACGGAGGCCAGAAGAAGTACGGCTGTGACAAGACGGCTTGTGCGAGCTGTAGATGGTACTATAATTGTGAAGGCGGCGAGCCGGCTTGGTACGTTGTTTGGAAGGAGGATATTAGGCCTGCCGATGACTGACTAAGTTCTAGTTTCCAATGTGACACCGCGCCGTACTGCGAGTGTGGGGAGTTTGCACCAGCGAGTACGCAATCCGTCAGCAGCAGGAGAACGTGCAGTCTGAGACCGGGGAGGACTGTACCGTGCGACGAGGTAGATGAAGATGCCTTTGTTTTTGGCGACGAAGAAGAAGATTGATTCAGAGTTCTAATCATAAGACTGGCTTGCATTGCTGCCATGGTAAGGCATAGTGAAGCCAATACTTTTCGTCCGGCCTTGGAGCAGTTTGCTGAGTCTGGGTTTCTTTGTACATATTGATTGCTGTACTATATCGTCATAAGAGAATCCTCAAGAGCGGGATGCTCTCGCTCGCTCTGAACACAACGGATCTGTTGGGTATCTACAATCCTTGATGTTCTCCATTTACACGGGAAGAGAGTGCTTGACTCGAGCTCGTTCTTGTCAGTGTTTCGTTTCCTTTTATCCATCTTTCTCAAAATATTCATCATCCTCCGAAGTCCAGGCTCCAATCTCATCACCAACTTTGACTATACCCAGTTGAAAAGTAGGGATCAGCTGTACACCCACACATGGCTCTGCCTCCTTTTCCATCCTTCTTAATCTTTTGAGAGTCTCATAAGGCTCGTGTTTGTCCTTTACACCCGTATCTGGATCAATATTCTGAAGCGAAGAGCATGTAGAGCGACATGCGACATGATACTCAGCTTCTTCTTCAAAAAGCTCGTTTGCTGATCCTCCAATACGTCGACCTATCGCAAGATGGTTCCATTTATCTTCCTCGAAGGCCTTGGTACCAGTGGCGTATATGTTGGCACGGAAGCGGCGGGCGTCAAGCTTGCCCTTTGTTTTTGATTCGGCCGGAAGCTGGTTTTCGATTGCCCGTATACTTGCCAACCCTGTCATACCAATAGGGAAACAGTCGGCAAAAGCGATCTTGAAGTCATCATGTTGAGCATCTGGCGGAATACAGCTTTCCACAGATCGAAGTCTGTGCTCATCAATCCGGAAGAGCGCAAGAGGGTTGCTGACGCCGAGAAAGTACTTCAGCTTCTGAAGGTCCCTTGCATCTATTTCATTCGACACGTTCAACGCCAGCGCTGCTTCTCCACGAATAGAAAGCTCATCCCGTTCATAACGCTTCGACTCTCTGCGCTGCGGTGTTGGCATCAGAGGCAAATGCAAAGTGACGGTTTCTGTTCGTAGTCCAAATGGGTTGAAATCAGGCTCGAAAGGGAAGCGGATGATCAAGCAGCCTCCATTTGCCACCCAGCTAGACACCTCAGGTGCGCCCGAGTCTTTCCTCCCACGCTCAAGCTCAAGAGTATCGCCTCGAGGACGACTGCGAGATCTCGATTGTGCTGAAGGCGGTTGAAGCCGCGATCGACCTCTAACAACATGTGCAGGAATGTCAGGCTTGTTTCGTGGGTCTGGTAGCCAGAGTTCGGTCTCTAGCAAAGCGAGCCTTGGGATCTCGCGCTGCGTTATAGTTTGCCATTGGTGGTCCCACTCATGCGATACTTCGCTGACAGCTCCGTCCTTTGGCTCTGCGTTCTTGGCTTGCGAGGCAAGCTGCGCAAAGGTGAACATTCGATCATACTTCAGCCCTGACCTTTGAACTTCGGAAGCGGCAAGCTCAACACCTTTAGCGGATTTGACGGGATAAGTGAAGAGTGCTTTGACTTTCGGCTTGCCTCCAGAGGCGGCGTCCTGGTCATGATACTGGTCTTCCAGATTGCTTTGTTTCTTAAGACCCAGTCGTAGGCATCCAGGCACCCGATTGGACTGCACTGCCTTGAGTGAGAAGCTGTCGGAGTAGGATCCAAACAAGATAGGAAGGACAATGAGAACAAGGCTCAATGTCACACCCGGATTGGTGAGGTATTCAAGATAATGCTCACACAGAGCCAAGAGAGTCGCCATTGCGAGGTCGTTGTGATTTCAGTTGGTCACGACCCATCCACGTACACGATAGATAGCCCGCAATTCCTAAGTGCTGCTTCGCGAAGAAGGATGGCTAAATCAAGAGTGCGCAAGAAGACAGTCGCCAAAAGAACACGCGAGAAAACGACTTGGTGTTACTTGGCCCGGAATTGCGTCTGCCATCGCAACATCATGTCTCAACAGCCAAACGCTACTCAGATATGTCAAGATTGTCTCTGTTGCGTGTTGCGAGGAAGATAAGGTATCTGCTATAATCTGCCCACGAGATTGAAGGAGAGGTCAAGGGCTTGGCTTTCCCTGAAGTAAGCGCGTGGGGGCTCGGCTCGGATCACGGATTGCGCGCGTCCGACGCGACTTCACGCGTTCTCTCGATCAGTCACGGTCGACATCAACGGCGATATCAACTATTTCTCCAAGTCGCTCGCCCCCGGTCGCTTGGTACTATTGGTACATCTGGCGAAGCAGTCGAGATGTGAAAATGGCTGGCCCAGTCCAGGTCGTCGATCTGGCCTCTTCGCCTGGCTCCACGCAAACTCGACTGCCGGCCTCATCTCGTACGTGACCGAAGCGTCCTGCGCATGTCAGGAATTCCTTATTGCCACGGTATTATGCTTACCAGAATACAGATCGTCTACCCACTGTGTCCGCATCTGCTGCACTGCAAGAGCTTGAAACCTACGACTCCAACAAGGATATTAACGATTCCAGAAGCTCAGACTCTAAATTGCCCAAAGACGCATTGCAATTGCCTGGAGGCTTTGAAACCAACAGGATCACAGAGATCTGGGGTCCTAGTGGTGCGGGGAAGACCGCATTGCTGTAGGTGCCAAATGAGTAAAAATCCAATGATCTGATCTGACCTCTACTAGACTTCAAACTGCCGCTGAAAGGCTTAGAGGTGGGAAATGTGTAACTTGGATTGGTTTGTTTCCTGGACCATGACTCCAAATAGTTTGAGGTGCATCTCTGCTAATGCCTGTGTAGATGCCGATACACCGCTTTCTGGTAAACGACTCAGCACGCTACTGAAAAGTAGCGATACAGCTGACACGCAGAGCTCTGAGGATGCCTCGCTCCTCACTGACCGTTTGAAACGCTTTCGCTATCACACGGCACCAACATTGTCACATCTTCTGGCCCTCGTACTACATCCACGCCCAGATTTCCCCCCGGAAGGCACCTCTCTCCTGGTCATTGATGGACTCAACACACTGATAGACCTTGATTATCCCCGGTTCCCTTTTGCTGGTACTGCAAAGACAGAGCAGCAGAAATGGCAAGCCGGTCGACGGTACGCCGTCCTTGGCTCCCTCGTTTCAGGTCTCAACAAGATGGCGGTCTTGAACAATGTGGCTGTTGGTGTATCGACAGGATGTGCGTCGCGCACACGAAGTGACAGCGGTCTCGGCTCCGCTCTCGTTCCAGGCGTTGGAGGCGGCGAGTGGGATTCTGGAGTCTGGACAAGACTTGCCGTATTTCGAGACTTTGGCGGGCGGTTTGTGGGCGTCCAGAAAAGCCAAGGCCGTAGCTTGATCCCGAGAGACGAGACTGGCGAGACTGGGAATGTGATCTGCTTTGAGATCTTGAAAAGTGGCAAAATACGCGCGAAAGACGTGGAAGCGAGTGCACAGTCCACGGGTGTCAATGTCTTGCGGAGCCCGGCCAAGGCACGGAAAAGAACGTTTGAGGAGGTCGCGGATTCTGAGGGCGAAGACGTTGATGAATATGGATGGGCGGACGGTGACGAAGAGGCTTTGCCAGGGAGTGGAGATGAGACGGAGGCCCCAGCATGAAGCACACAGTATGACGGGCAGTCAGCTGCCAAATCGACCCATGTGTGACTCAACGTTTCTGCACCCAAGGAAGGTACGCAGGCTTCAGGCTGCGAGATTGCGGCTGTGCCTGCCTTCGTGGTCGCGCTTGCCACGTCGGATGAGAACAACAAATACTTGCTTTGGGAAGCATCGGCTGGCAGCGGCAGTGAATGCTTGCATGGGACTTGAAAGTCTCCCTTCTGAACCGAAAGATCTTTCCTTGCAACATTGTCCCCAAGCTGCATCTCAAGGCATCCCAGTCCCTATTCTTCCAAGCATGCATAACTGCAAACCACGCAAGAAGACCAAAAACTACCGGAGCCCCTTCCTGGAACTCCCGCCCGAAATAAGAATCACCATCTACGAGTTGATCCGGGACGAGACCTTCTCAGGAACCATCACCATCAACTCGGCCAAATTTCCCGAAGACCTCCCGCCGTCCATCACGCGCGTCAACCGGCAAACCCGGCAGGAAACCCTCAAACTCATGTGCGAACCGATGAAGATCGAGTTCGACGCGGAGGAGAGTCTAGAGACGTGCGGGGAATGGGTCCAAACCATCAGCGACGGAGCGCTGCAGTGCCTCTCCACCTTCATCTTCCCTTCCCTGCCCTGGGAGCTAGAATGTGAAGAGTTTATTTTCAGTATCTGCGATATGAGTTTTATCATTGATCTGAAGGAGTGGGAGCCGGTGACGGCGGTTTTCAGTGGGTGTTCGTGTACGGCGTGTGAGTGGGTGCGGGAGAAGCGGCATGTGTTGGAGAGGATGTGCAGGGAGTTGAAAGGGGCTGGAGGGGATGGTGAGGTGTCAATGAAGAGGGTTTTCCTGCTTAAGGCGCTGGAAGTTATTTATTATGAGTGAGTCAGCGGCGAGGTCGAGGCTATCGGGGAGGCAGATTATGACATGGGATTCAGCATTGGAGGAGGTCGAGGAGGTCTTCTGAGAGATGTTTGAACAGTTGCAAAGTTGTTGCACCTTGCGAACTCGGCCGTCTGGTTCTTGGATAGACGATGCTCGAAATTCCTAACGGCTAGTGGTTTGTTTTGCATGGCCAATATCCATCCATCACTAGCATCGCATCGAGGCTCAAGAGACAACACTGTAGGCGTGAAGGCATGCGGAAGCGATTACATGCTTTCGTCGGTTTTACTTTGATGAGAGAACAGTATTTCCCGAGTTTGAGCACAAGCTTGTAGCAACCTCTAGACTAATCAGAACTGGACACTTCGGACTGAAGTTGGTCTCCGCTAAGGAAGAGTCCTGATTTCACTAAAGCGTAGAAAAGAAGTCTCATTGTGACAGCAAAGTGTTTTCATTAGCATGTCCTCGAGGGGAAAGAAATTACAGGGGTATATCTTAAAGCATTGCTTCCCACATTCGGAGTGAGAACCGTCGAGTCCGAGTCAACGTGTCCGCCTTTCAGAGACACTGTGACAACCGTCGAGTCCGAGTCAACGTGTCCGCCCTTCAAAGACACACGGTCTTTTTCCTTGGCCGTTCCTTTAGCTGATGAGACCTTGGACATCTCTCCGACCAGCCTTGCCACCATCAAGTCCGACTTAAACCTCGCCAGCCCTCATGCCATCCACATCCCCCCATCCCACCCCATCCCATCCCACATTCAAACCGGACAATCAAGATTACTCGCCGTCTCATTCACGTACTGCCCCTTTGGCGCAGGAACAAACATGCCCTTCTCAAGAAAAACATCATACAACAAACACGCCGTCGCTAGTTCCCCACCCTGCGTCCCATAATACCCCTCAGGCGTGGGGACATTATATCCCAGCAAGACGGATTTACAGGTTCCCCGCTCGCCGAACCCGTAGCATTGCTGCTGGCAGTGCAGGGCTTGCTCGGCGGGCGTGTAGAAGGGTTGGGAGAAGTAGGAGGAGTAGAGTTCGTGGGTGTTGGTGAAGTTGGTGGGGAGTTTCCAGCCGGAGGGGAAGAGGGAGGATGTGTTGTCCGGAGCAGTGGGGTCGGTGATGTTGGTGGTGGGGAGTTGGTTGGTTATGGTGCAGTTTTCCGGGATGGGTGAGAAGGTTGGTCCGCCTGCGCGGGGTGCGATGGGGGTTGCGGTGGTTGATAGGGGTGTGAGGAGGCTGAGGAGGAGGAAATGGATGGGTGCCATGGTCGTTGTTGATTTGGAGGTGTTGCCAGGATGGTGTATGGATTTGAGTGAGGGTACACCTGGTAGCGTGGATGCCGATGGACGGTGAAGGGCAAAGTGAAGAATATGTCAATGTTCTGAAGTGAGGCAAAGACAGCCTAGAAGAGAAGGTGTGCACAAAATGGAAGGAGCGACCTGGGTTGCCTTATAATAGCAAGATGCCATACCATACCCGATTTACTAGGACATACCTTACCCAGGTACTTATCTTTTCACACAAAAAAAAAGCTCCGCAGTACATCATCCAGACGATCCAACAGATATCTAAATACCTACACCATCTACGTCATATTTCCCCTTCTGACACCCAGACGAAGCAAACCAAGCATTCCGCCCCCACACGGTCAAACATGGCATTCTCGTGGGCTGGGATCTGGGGGGAGAGGCAGCCCAAAGCCTCAATCGTCCATTGGTTACCGGCGGAACGACGCCAAGATCATGTTTCCTCGCATTATGCAGATCTTGAAACAGACGAGTGGAGGATGCCGTCCTCCTCGGAGGCTTGGGAGGGCAGATCAACCTCGTTAGCTACGTCACAGTAATGTGTACGACATGGCTGCAGGGAAAGGAGCTTTATGGCGAAGGACGTTTGGCGGAGTGTATGGAGGAAATGCCTCGAGATGGAGCAGCCTGTAATAGACGGATCGGGGGACTGAATCGATTGGAATGTAGACCATTCTGCCATGGGTCTTGGGCGGTGAAGCCCACTTGCGACGAGTGGAAGCTGAGGTGCGTCATGATGCGACATTTCCACATCCCCGCCGTCTCTGCTCGGGTGACACGACATATACAAGTGCCATTCGATAACAATCACATAACGCACAAGATATGAGATTGCGTTCACATCAGCTCTCCCCGGGCTGTATGTATAGTCCATATGGCCATTTCTGCCATAGCAATGCCATTTCTTATCGTCAAGACTCATGACACAGATCCCAACTTCGTTACGACGATGATGTAGAGTAGACCTCGGTAAGCTCCATTTGTAATCCAATGGCATCGCTATAGGTACCATGTAGCCATCCATATCCACATCGAAGTCTAAGTAACGGAGCTATGACAAGTCTCAAGGCTACACGGTCCTGTTCGACAGCAATCCACCAACTTCGTACGCCAGGAATCTCGACTATCTCACGCTGGCCTTCCCTTCTCTCAGCCTTTCCTACCCATCAAGTCAAGCCTTCCTTCAGCACTCTAAGAGTCTCTCATTCTACCTTCAAACCTCGACTTCTCCGCCAAAGACGCTACAAAGCAACCATGACAGATTCCTCCCAACACCCTCTCAGTGGGCTGTGGAAGCCCACCCATCTCCAGCGCCTCTACTACGGTCCCGACAGCGTCCAGAAACACCTCCTCGAATGCCTTCCGAAAGACTCCTCCAAAGCCTTCATCATCACCGGCAACTCCCTCGCAACCAAAACCCCTCTAATCAAGCAAGTCGAAGAAATCCTCGGCGCGAAGCACCTAGCCGGCACCTTCAGCAAGATCGGCCAACACGCACCAGTGAAAGAGCTAGACCAAGCAACAGAGATGGTCCTAAACGACCCTAGCATCGACACCATCATCTCCGTGGGAGGCGGAAGCCCCATCGATTCCGCCAAAGCAATCTCCTACCGCCTCAACGAGCGCAAACCGGGCAACTTCCTCCACCACATCACAATCCCCACCACCCTCAGCGCAGCCGAATGCACGCTAGGCGCGGGCTACACGAACTCGAACGGGATGAAAACCGGGGTCGCGCATCCCGAACTAGCACCGCACAGCATCCTCTACGACGCCAAGTTCGCCCTCGAGACTCCCCCCTGGCTATGGATGAGCACGGGTCTGCGGGCTCTGGACCACGCGGTGGAACTCCTCTACTACCCGACGAGCACCGAGATGCCATGTCGATGGATGTGCCTAGCAGCCGCGGGGGAACTCTTCCACTGGCTGCCGAAATACAAGGACAACCCGCGAGACGAAGAAGCGATCACGCGCCTACAGCTCGCCGCCTTCGGCTCCCTAGGCTTCCTCGCATTAAACGTCAAAGGCGGACTCGGCCTCTCACATACTTTAGGCTATGCCCTAGGATCACCCTATCAGATCCCCCACGGTATCACGTCGTGTCTGACGCTCGGACACGTGATCAAGCTTAAAGCGGAGAGTTCGGGGGAGGATGCTAGGCAGTTGGCGCGGATGGCGCCGTTTATTGGACTTGGGACGTCGGGGGATGAGAAGAAAGATGCCGTGGCGGTGGGGGATGCGGTGTTGAGGTTGGTGGAGGGGTTGGGGCTTAAGACGACCCTGACGGAGAAGGGGGTCGGGAGGGATCAGGTGGAGGTTATTACAAGGAAGGCGACGAGGGCGGAGAGTGGGCCTTTATTTGAGAGGGTTAGGGAGTTGGTTGAGAAGCTGTATTGAGTGTATAACCTTAATGATGAATTTGCAACGTCGTCCTTTTTCCTCGCAGTTTTCGACATCTACTTGAATGGATATCACTTGGAAAGTGTGCCGTCTGACGGCTGCTCGCCTCAAGCTTCAATGTGTTGCACAATATTGGTAGGGCTAAGCCGACGATAAAGGTCTCGGATCGCATTCAGAGAAATGTGGCAAGTGAACATGCTGCAAGAGGCTTCTAGTAGCCGAAAAAAGTGGTGCTCGGAAGCAGCATATGGAGACGACGGGTATCAGGTGCTGAAACCAGCGAGCCATCGGAAGGGTATAGCGGCTATAGGAAGCTTTCTCAGCTGAAGACTGCAGGTCCGTCCTTTCCATCTAGCGGCAGCCAAATGGACGAAGCAGGGACTGAAAGAAGGTGGAAGGAAAAGGAACATTCGCTCAAGAAGGCATCAAGTAGCTCTGCCCTAAGTATCCAAAGCTATCACCATAGCTCATCACCATCAAAGACGCAAATCCCCTCACGACTTCACCCCAAACAACCTCTCCGCATTCCCATGATACATGGCCTCAATCGCCTCGGCACCAAACCCCTCCCTCATCCCCTGATCCATCTGCCCTAGCAACATCTCCACCCCATCGGGCTTAGTAAAAGGGAAATCACTCCCATACATGATCCGCTCGGCCCTCACGCCCGCACCCTCCATAAGTCCCTTAATCTGACCCGGGAAGACAAATCCCGCCAGATCGAAGTAGATCTGACGTTGAAACGCGTCTCGGACTTCGCTTTCCGCCACGCCTTCCCACGGTCCCGGCACGAGCTGGCTGAAACCCGTCCAGCGCGAGAGGAGAGGAGGGAAGGCGCCGCCGAGGTGGGGCAGGATGATTTGCAGGTCCGGACACCGCTTGATAGTCCCGCTCATGAAGAGGTTGGTCAGGACGCGGGCGGTGTCGAAGAAGAATTCGAGCATAGGGTTGGGGTACTTCGAAGCCAGCGGGGCGGCTTTGATAGGATGTTGTGGGGGATCGGGCTGTGAGGAGGATGGGGAACAGGGACAGGTGGGGGTGGTGGGGTGGATGAAGATGGTGGCGTGGCGACGATTGAGCTCGTCGAAGATCGGGTCGAAGGCTGGGTCGCCGAGGTAGAGACCGTGGCCGTTGGTGAGGAAGCCGAACCCGTCACAGCCGTCTTTGCTGGCTTGGTCGATTTCCTTGAGGCAGGTCGCCACGTCTGGGATGGGGAGGGAGGCGAAGAAGCCGAAGCGGTCGGGCATTTGGCGTTTCAGGTCTGCAGCGTAGGAATTGCATTGGCGGCTTAGTTTTGCTGCCAGGTCGTTGTCCCCGGGGACGAGATGTGTGCCGGGACTGGAGATTGAGAGGATGGATTTGCGGATGCCAAGCTTGTCCATGAGTTGGAGGTGGGTTTCAGGGCTCCATTCGGGGACAGCAGGCATGCCGTCTGGATTCGCATGGCCATGGTTCCGTAAGGCTTCTTGGTAGAATGGCGGGAGATAGTGAGAGTGGACATCAATCTTGTGGGGCATGTTTGAGGAGCTCATGGTCTCCATCAAGGTGCGGTCGGAGCGTATAATATGGATGATTTTCTTCTACTTCCCAAAAATTCACAGTCCTACGACTAATGGTGGAGCATCTGGAGTACCGTGATTATTATACGTAGTCTCACCACTGCAAGCTATGGAGACAACCTAACAGATGAAGATTTAGGGTCCACTCTACAGTTGAGCTTATGCCTGCATCATTGAGGATCGATACCGAAAGCAGCAGTTGCACGTCACGACACCATCGTTGGCTTTCTCATTTTATTTTTTGCTTTCTTTAATTCATGAACAAACCGAGGGACAGTATAGCATACCGCTCATTTCGAAGGACAAGAGAAGAAATAGAGATCAAGACTTTCTATTTAACCTGGAACGACGAAGTACGCTTCCTGCAGGTAATCCCCATTTTAGCATCGGATCATTGAGTTGATCCCCCGCCCCGTTCCGAATGGCACCCCACTTGGAACAGCGATTGACTTCACCTACAGCACGCTTGACCACACGCAGGAGCTGAACGGGGGGACGCTGCCTTTGTCAGCGATGGAGCTACTCCCTTTGCGAATACGATATGCTGTAAGAAAGACAACATTCGTACAGCGTAGGTTCCTGCTCTCCCCATTTTCGTATCCAAATTATCTCTCTTCCTGCATACCAAGTCAATCATGACATCTTTCCTAATAACCGACGTACGCATCTTCGACGGCGAGGAGGTCATAGCGGAAGCTGGATCAGTCCTGGTAGAGAATGGCAAGGTCACAAAAGTTTCCGCCTCCTCGTCCCTCTCCTTCGATGGACCAACCTATTCTAAACCAGGCCATACTTTGCTGCCCGGTCTGATCGACGCTCACATCCACGCCAACAATGGCAACACAGTCGCACTCCCGCAATCCCTTCGCTTTGGAGTGACAACCGTCTGCGACCTGCATAACGAACACTTCAACATCCAAAAACTCCGCCAGCAGATCGAAGGAGGGGACTGTGCGGACCTGAAAACCACCAGCTATGCCGCCACAATCGAGAACGGCTGGCCCATGTTCGTCGTCCTCGCCCTGCACGACAGCCCGGAAGTACGAGAAGAGATCTCCCACTGGCCCAAACTCACCACCCCGGAAACGGGACGACAATACGTCCAGGACCGCGTGAAGGAAAATGTAGATTACATCAAACTCATGCACGAAAGCGGCAAATTCCTGGGGAAAACGATCGACAAGCCCTCTCTCGAACTGCAAAAAGCCATCATCCAGGAAGCGCACGCCCACGGCCTAAAAACAATCGCGCACTCGACCTCGCTACAGGACACGCTCGAGATCCTCTCCTGCGGCGTCGACGGACTAGCACATACTTTTATCGACCAAGCGCCGACGACGGAGCTGATCGAGGCATACAAGAGGAACGACGCGCACTGTAACCCGACGCTGGCGTGTATGGGGTCCGCGACGACGGAGGGACAGGCGCAGCAGGAGAAGTTCGCGCATGATCCGCGCGTGCGGGAGTTGTTGGGCGAGGAGGAACGCGCGAGGATGTGCGCCTGTATGTCGTTTGCGAAGGCGAGCGGGGGGAAAGTCGAGCATGCGTATGAGACGGTGCGACGGTTGAAGGAGGCGGGGGTGCCGGTGATTATGTACGTCTTCTTCTTTTTCTTTGTTGTTTTCCTCCCCTTTCCCCCCTCCCCCCCCCCAACCCCACATCCCTCCCCGCTCTCGTCTCTCTCCCTTCTTGGAGCCCCATCGCTCTCCATTCTAAACTCCAAAATCCCTATGATCAACCTTCTTTCAAAGCTGAACGAGCAGATCCCTCAAAGAATCTCCCTCTCAATTTAGAAAGTAACCACTAACCCTCCTCCTTCCAAACAGCGGTTCCGACTCCGCCGCCCCAGCCGTAGGCACAGCCTGGGGCCTGTCCGCGCACCACGAGCTCTCGCTCTTCGTGCACGAATGCGGCTTCACACCCTTGGAAGCCCTGCGCGCCGCGACCTCCCGAACGGCCTCACGGTTCAATTTCCACGACCGGGGGAGGATCCAAGAAGGGCTGCGGGCGGATCTGATGCTGGTGCAGGGGGATCCGACACGGGAGATTGATCATACGTTGGATTTGAGGGGGGTGTGGACGCGAGGGGAGCTGTGCTCGGTTTATAGGGGAAGGTTGTGATTGGCGTGAGGTGGACTATTGGTCAGAGGGAGAGAGAGAGAAAGGGGGTTGGTCTGGTTTAAAAGTTCCCAGGAAAGTTCTAAGGAGGGAGATATGAAAGGAGGAAAATGTGGGGTTTGTTGCTCTAAGGGTATAACCAACTAGAAAATCAAAAAACAAGACGAAGAAGTAAAGTTCAATGGCTTCAATCATCCTTCCGACTCTTCGTGCCCTTCCCACCCATGCCTCTGCTCGACCTCTCTCTCGTCGTACTGGTATTCTCAGAGAAGCCCGTAGAAGAAGAGGGAGCAGTACTGGGTCCAACATGGATCACACTTCCCTTCCGCCCCCTGCTTGACCCATGAGCTTCATCATCTTCCTCCTCCTCATCCCCACCAATTTCAAACTCATCCGTCATCTCGATCAAATCCTCCACACCCCTCCCCCTATCCCTCCTGGCCGCAACACCAACCCCACCGGTGGGCCCTCGCGCGGAGTTTGACTTCTGCCGCCATTGTTGCTGCTGCTGCTCAGCAGATGAAGAACCTTCCATAGCCGTCTTAGCATTAGCCGCAACCTTCCGCATCCATCCTTCAATCGCGCCCCCGACATTCTCCAAATTCATAGGCTGACTCCTTCCCCCCGTAGTCGGTGTGCCGGCCCCGGAAGCAGAAGCTGTGGGAGGATCATCACTGTATCCCGGCAACTCCGGGGCCAAAAGACCTTGATGACTCCAGTAAGAAGGGGGCGCGACGTCCGGGAGATGTTTGGCGAAGACTTTGTTCAGACCATCCTGTGCGGGGCCAGGGAAGCGGACGTTCCGGTTCATGGTGCCGACTCCGCCGGGGCCGGCGAGGTAGGTTGGGAAATAGCCATTCGAGGCGTTGCTGTGACGACGACGACCGGCGCCTGGGCGATGATGGGAAGATGCGGTGTCTTGTTGGTAGGGAGAGCCGGGCATTAGATCGGATGTATTTGTATGCTCGCGGGTGAGGTCGAGGGAGTGAGAAGGTGTCGTGTTGAAATCGGAGTACAATTGACTCTTTCGCCGAGCACGAGGAAAGTACCCAAGCGAACGACGGGATAGGCGTGCGATTTCGGTGGGCTTTTCTGCTCCTGGGAGTAATACCCAGGAATCATGGAACCAGGGAGGTTCGCTATCCAGACTTGATGCTGCCACGGAAGATGAGGGTCTCCGACCAGTGGTATCCGTCGATGCTGAGTTAGTGCGATTGCGAGCATACGCATCGCCGTTGGTAAGGTGACTTTGCTGATGACATGGGACTTCCTCGGCCAGTCCAGCAGCCAAGGCATCGCTATCAGAGCTGAGTAAGTCTATTGCTTCGGAGCTCTGAACAGGCCTCCCCTTTACGCCACAAGCATCGACGGGCAAAATCAAAGTCGGGCGACTCTGGATGGTGTCGTTAGGCCACATCCTGTTGGCTTTTCGTAATGTGTTGGCACTACAATTGTACCTGATCGTGATACCTGGTAGAGTGTCGTCCTTCTTCACATGATGCACGTATACGAGGGCATCTCGATCTTCATGGTCGCCCGGCGGAGCAGACGCCGCATGATCATCCGAGGTCCTTCGTTTGTGCCTGCCGAAAGTGTCTGCATAGCTCGTGAGATCTTGGCCTGTCAGCATGGCCTTTCTCTTCTGCGCTCTGAGTGCAGCTATCTGCTCCTCCCGCGTTCCTCCACCTATATCCTGCGAGGCGAGGCGCGAGCCAGGCGCTTGCGGACCCCATGCACTGCTTTGCGTGTTGGAGAATAGCTCGTTCCGGAAGCTGCTCAGCGGCTTCTTTGTCCGTCTCGGTTTATCTTTAGTATCGGCGGCTGCGTCTCCACTGAGCAGGTCGGATGCCATGTTCTGCAGGGTGCTCCAAGAGTTGCCCCATAGGCCGGCCAAGGGCGACTCGTTCCCCTGCCGTCGCTGTCTGCCGGCGGCATCGGCCCTACCCAGGCTTGAAGTGCCGCTTCTCCCATTCTGAGACCTTCCATGGCTCGAAGTCCTTGGAAGTCGCTCGTTCGGGATTGGGCTAACCGCTCGGCTGTCGAATGGTGAAGGAACTGGGGATGCTATCCGCGTGATCGGCGCAGTTGCCGGGTCATAGTCCACCTCGTCGCCTTCGTCGAGGCCGGAGATGAGGCGTTTGGTCCGTGGGCGCAGGGAAGAGGAGGGAGTTGAGCTGGTCCGCACATTGCTGGCGTTCATCGCCGGCCATGCAGATTACCAGAGTGGGATGGGGTCGAAACGGGAGGCATGTGGAGTTGTTATGGTGGTAAATGTTGATTGCTCACGTGATCCTCAGTGTCGTCCATATACCTCCATCGTTACCGTCTGGACATTCATGTTTATCTCAATCTACGGATTACGCACCATCGGCAAATGAGGTGGCCGTGTGTGAGGTCTCCAGTCGCAATGTTGTCCCGCGGCAGGGGCTTTCGTCATCGTCTAACCGGAACGTCGGCTGTCGGCTGCATCCGGCGCTACTATACTTCACCACCATGACAGTTGCCTATCTGTGCTATTGCTGGACTGTCCATTATATGTGGGATACTATATCACGGTATAATCAGTAGACAGGGCGTTACTGTGCACCAGCAGTAATACGGGAGGTAGGCCTAGCCTCATAAATACACGGCCAGTCCTCTACTAGGAAGACATCTACTTCTCCTTTCCATCCTCTCAATCCCTTTCTCACCCTTTCTTTTCTTTTTCATTTGAGCTTGAAGGATCCAGTTTAACATTTTTGCATGGCTCCCAGATATTCACATTGTCACGCCCGGAGATGCCTCGCCCGGACGAACCGCCGTTGTGGTGCTGCAGAGACCTCTGAAGAATCCGGCGCTCCTACTTTGGGCAATAGTGCTGGTTCTTGTAAGAGTAAGTGGCCATTGCTATGAAACCTACTCCAGTAGTGCCTTGTCAACACAAAACCGCCCGCAAGTACCCTTCCTCTTTCTCTGAATGAATCGATTGAGCGCATGGTCATACTGGAGGCCGATGAGCACTCTTCGGTGTCTCGAAGAGCGCACTCAAGATGTACGCTTGCCTCGCCCAACCATCCAGAGCGATTACGCAGCGTGATGCGCAGTCAATGGACCGCAATCGGCAATGGCTTGGCTAATGATGTTGGGATGGAGGGCCGTCAAACTCACACTCTCATGCTGAACATCCTATCTGCTGTTCCTTGGCTCCAGTACAGAGTCACCATACCGTCGAGATGTGCAGCAACGCTGAAGGGAGGCCGTTATGTTCCCCTTTCTTCCAACAGCTGGCAGGGAGAGTACAAGGGAGCAATGGAGGCACCGCCGCTCATCGGGAGGAAGGAGTTTACAGACGGAATCTTCGAGTTCTCGTCACATTGACGGCAAGACCTGAATCAATGCCACAGCTGCATTTGCTGGCAGAAACACTGTCCCGTGAAAACATTTCTCGCGGTCAGCAATGACTCCCTCTCCTGCTCCGTTCGGGGTTTGCTTCTGCAGAGGTCCATAAGAGAACGACAACGGGAGAGCCTTTCAGTGATGCGCTCACCCTTCTCTTTGCATATGTTGCTGCCACTGTCGGCAATCCTGAAAAGGCGCCCGCGAGTGTTGTCAGGCAGGCTCGCAGGTTAACTTCGCACGTGAGGTGCTTGTGCTGCTTACCCGACCCAAGCGGGCGGGCGTACACATGTAGTCCAGCGTCCTCACGTGGCGAAGGTGTCTCAAAGCGGAAGTACTTATCGTGCCCCTTCCATCACCACAGGCCGGCTTGTATGGCCCTCAAAAGATCTGCTTCAATTCTTCTGGGCTATGCAGACTTGGTCCTTTCACCCCGGGGATCATGTCTTGGGCACCACCCTTCCCGCTCATCATTCACGTTTGCATTCACTACAGCTCGTGAGGATGTGACTCATGCGGTAGGCGCTAGCGCGGAGGATCTCGTTCACTCGAGAGTATAAATTCGCTCTCTGACCTGCGGCTTTTCGTATATTTTTCTTTCTTTCTTTCTTTCTTTCTTTCTTTCTTTCTTTCTTTAGGCAGCAACTTTGTCAACATTCGACCTCATGACCCAAGTCCGTATTTCTTGATCCGCTGTCTCACCCTTTCCGACCCTGCTGAACGACGTCGCGCTAGCCAGAGTCGTCTGACTCGACCCGAAGACCAGCAAGCAGTATGGCGTACGTTTCTTGTGTCAACCGTCAGAAAGCGCGGCAACGTGGTAGTCCGGATGTGCTAATAAGAATATAGTTACGTATTCGCGCTCAACAACCTCTACTATGACCCGGATAAAGGCTGGCAGATATTTCGCCTGATACCTAGAGAAATGACGCCGCCGCCGCCGGGTCGCACGGAGACGCCTGAACCAGACGAATCGCTCGAAGGCACGGTGCTGGAGCGCAGTCCCGAGCATCAAATGCACCCTGGCACACCAGAGAGGTTGCTTTCCTCGCCCGATCGGGAGGCGACCACGCATCGGGCTCCACACCCTGACTTATGGGAATCAGATGCGTATGCCACATATCAACGTGAAGGTCCGGAGCTCCAATTTGGCTTTCTCGGCGAAGAACCGCGGCCCATTCGCCGAAGCTCAAATCGTCGGGCACAAAACTCTGCAGCAAGTGGAGTCGTTTCGCAAGCGACCTTTCCAACATGGTCGCATGCCGGCTTCGTAAGCGGCCCTGAGTCCGAGGACGAAGGAAGGGGTCGGCAAACCGCAACAAGTGTCCCCTCGCAATCAGCATCCGCTCCTATCTCGCCGACCCGATCGCCTCCAGGTTCCCTGTCTTCCACATACACCTTCCGCGGCCTTCCCGACCATCGTAGTTCCAGCAGAAGCACCAACCGCGTTACGGACGGTAATGATCAGGTCATTGCATTAGGTGGGGCGCGAGCAAACTCCTTCAAGACGCCGACGGGTGCACTTCGCCAGTCGACCTTGGATGAATACTTCGAACGGTTGACGTTGGCCGTTCTACAGACCTCCAGCGAAGGCCCTTCGGTCTCTTCTACCGCGGACATCCCTTCTACCCGCGTAGGCAGTGGTGGAAGCGGCAATGATGGTACAGGGGATGGAAGCCAGTTCACTGCTACCGGCCATGGACGCCTTGTCTCGGCGGAGACTTCTCCCGCTTCTCGCTCAACTGTTCTCGCTCCCTCTGACTCCTCCGATACCTCTTGTAACAAAGGCAGCGAGAATGGTGCGACACTCCCGCTCAGACAAGCGATGTCGATCCCTGAGAACGGAACAACGCCTGCCACATCGCTGCGCTTTAACCTAGAGCATGCTGCGACATTACTTTCCCCGGACGATGCATATACGGGGAGTTTGTTGCCCACGATACCCGGAGCCACTGAGTACCTTGCCGACGAGAACGGATCACGTCTATCATCCAGAGAGGCCGTCCGCAGACATGGGGAGACGCACATGGCCAGGTTCCTAGATGCACATCGTCGTGGACTCCCCACTGCAGAGGGGCGCGCCGAGATTGAGTTACAGTTCACAAGGTTGCGCAATCTGTACCACTTTACAGCATCTCCCCACCTCATCTTGGTCGCAGATTGGTACGACCAATTCTTGACTTCGTTCGATGAGCCTTCTCTGTGGAACATGTACCCTGACGACACCCCGGCCACCAGCTTCCCATGGAGACAGACGGTCCAGACTTGCATCCACAAAGAGCTGTGAGAGATCGCTGGGTGACCCTTCTTTGTGGGAGCCTTGCAGTAATGATGGCCGGCTGAAGGCTTTTTCATCCGGACGGACGGTCCAAACACGCATGCACAGTGGGCTTTGAGGGATTGATTGAGGCTTTACCATACCGAGGGACGACTTGATGCAGAAGCGAGAACATGACTGCCGAAGATTGCCAGGGGGGATTGGGCTAGAGATTTTTCCTTGGTGCTATGAGTTCGCGGAAGTACTGTAACTTTAGAGGGTGGTTTCCAATATTGGCATACAGCTTTGTGATAGCAAATGAGATAGAATGAATGCAGTCAAACGTCTCACAGTCTGATGACTGTTAACCTGGCACACAGCCCGATGTAGTTAGCTTTTGGAGGGTCAGTAAAGATGAGAATGTGAAAGATGTCAGCAACGTAAGCCTTCGTTGTCCACAATGGATTGAAGAGCTTGGAGGAGCGTCCATGACAGAAGGATGTCATAGTTGAGTTGTCTTGGGCAACAAGTCAGGTTCCGTGTCGTCCAGCTTTTCCTGCGAGCTAGGCCTATGTCACCCAGTGGTCAGACGGTGCCGGATGAATAAAGATCCGCAGCCGAACGCCGCTAGCGTCCGCTCAAACGCACGTGGATATATACGAATTTTTCAAAGCCACGTCCCGCCTTCCAGGTGTCTCAGACATCTCAGGACTCGACCGTTTGGCTCAATGGTAGAGCGTCCGCCTCCTACGTAAGCAATACGTTACCAAGCGGAAGGCTGTGGGTTCGAGTCCCATGATGGTCGTCAAAAGAAATCGGCAGTCAACTTTTTGCAATTTTTTTTCGAATTTTTTTATCCTTTTTGGGCGTTCCACCTTCTCTCACTGGCAATCTGGGCCACACAAAGGGCACGAACCCCTGGCCATGACCATGATGAGCGGCCTGAAACCGATTGAGGCCGCGGAGAGGTCCCCGGTGCACTGCATCAAGCTCCTGAGGTGATTTCGGCGAGATCGACATGTTGCATACCTAGGTACATCCCGCATATCACACCAGGTGCAGTGCCTACGTATCGACCTTCCGATGACCCAATCCAGTCATTTTGCATCCGATTACGGTCCCCCAGGTTTGCATGGTGCTATCTTGCTGATCCCTTGCTACAAGAGCGCTATGGTCACCTTGGTATTGCACAGTCCCACTTGTTGAAACTATCGTTGCTCCGGACTCCGACTTGGGATACAATTCAACTGTGCATCAATCATCATCGAATATTGAACGATTCAATCGAATGGCGTAGCTCCATCCTTTGAACCATGTTAGCGCAAACTTTTACCAATGATCGTCGTTATCGACCCCACGGTCTTGTCATTGGTAGGCAACTACATAGGAAATATCAATTATTGCTTTCGATACAGCTTTGAATCCCTAGTCGGCGACGATACCATGCACATTGGTCCACTATGGGCGACATAGATATTGATTGTTGACGCACTGGTTGCACTGTTGGTTGACTGACGTCGGTGTTGCGCGGCTACTCCCGTGGGAAGTATCCGGGCCGTCCCGTATGAGCGCTGGGCAGGGTTGACTAGGGTTGCTCAGGGTTAGAGAAGTGTATGGTTGGCATCAGATGTATGTGTCTTTGGCTCTATCACGGAAGTATCCCATCTAAAAAATTGGCTATCGATTTCTTTTGACGACCATCATGGGACTCGAACCCACATATGGAGATCTTGCGAGATCGGCAGCCTGTGCCCTTGGCACAGGCTGGTTGTTGTCATTTATTGAAGATCGACAGGACGCTATAGATACAAGCGTAAAGCAACAGCAAATCAGTGCAAGCCATTGGGCGAATCGTCTGTATTTGCCGCAGCCAGCTTCTGAATGACTAGCTTCAATGCGGGCCAGAACGTAGACGGTTGAACGGATGGTCGAACACAGGATAGCATGATCAGGCGGTATAAGAATCGTCTGTCTCATTCCGCACTGCCAGGTGGTGCAGTCTAACGTACCGCACCACATCAGCACCACCTCGCAATCGACATTCATCACCTATAGTCAACATGCAATTTCTCTCCCTCCTTGCTTTCGCGGCAACATCCACAGCCGCTGCCCTACCAGATGGAACCAACGACCTTGTGGAGAGGGCATCGGCATGTACTCGTGCCAGCGCTGCAACACTTGCCGCAGCGAAGTCAGCGTTCACCTCTGCTGGCCTAGTCCCGGATTTAGTTCCTCAGTTCAACCCTGACATTGCTCTGAAGGCCAGTTGGAATGGCAAAAAAGTCCAGCTCGGCAACACCTTCAACACCCTTCGTAAGCCCATGTCGGTACCACCCGTGTCTTCCCTGCTAACGAATGCCAGAAACCTTGAATGAGCCGCAGGTCAGCTTCACTGCTGAGGCGGGTCAAGACCCTGCAAACACGAAGTATACCTACTTCCTTGTCGACCCTGATGCACCAGGACCCGAGGCACCAATTCTTGCAGACTTCTTGCATCTCATTGTCTCGGACGCACAGCCTTCATGCGTTGCCGACCAAAAGCGCAAGACCATTGCATCTTACATGCCGCTCACGCCGCTGTCTGTGTCCCCGCATAGATACACTTTCCTGGTCTACCGCCAACCGCCCAACTACACGCCACCGCCTAGTCTCATGTACCTACCGGGTGTCAGGAACAACTTCGACCTGAACGGCTATGTCGAGAAGGCTGGCTTGATCGGGCCGCTTGGGGGGAACTTCATGAGGCAAGGTCTGGCGCAAGATGTTTGCGCAATTACACCCAATTGCACACAGGATGGCACTGGGTATCCGAGCTCGTAGGGTACCCCAGCACATCGGTCGTGCAGAAGAAAATGGCAGAAGATCCTGGAATTATTTCCATTAGACAAGTCTCTAGTCAGACAAAATATTGCCAATGCCATGAAACGGATGTCTATCTTGGCAGTACAGGCATGCCAATGTTCAGTAGCAGAGTATTCACATCCTTCGAAATACTACTTGCTATGTAGTATGTGATGTGCAGCATGTCACCTGTAGATCAGACGTGACTATAGACGGGCAACCCCCCGCTGAAGAATCGGAGACATGGTTCGTCACTCATGCCTCTGATCACCGTGTATTGCGTGGGACTGAGATGCGCAATCGCAAGCAGATAAAGCTTCAGCATGGGACAGTCAGCCGGGCGGCGTGCTTGTTTTTGCCCCTCCACCTCATCGTCTCTCCACTTCCCGGGCTGTATGATGAACTTCCTCCAATCAAAACCGTAACAATGGCTACGTTTCAGAGCACTACTGTATTGTGCCCACTTGTGCCGGCTGTATCTCCATCGCGTCGCACTCCCAGACGGCAGTTCGCGAGCCCAACAGCCTCTGGTGGAGCTTAGCAACGTACGCCTTTGGCTTCTGGCAAGCCCGAAGTCTTTACGCCCTGCATTCCGTGAACCAGTCACATGAAAGTGAAGGATCGGGTAGCTGGAGAGTGAAAGACATATGAAGATCACGCTACCCTGAGGCGCGAACAATTACCGGTTTGTCTCGCACCCTTCCAACATGCATCAGCGCGATCAAACCTCAGACTTGCCTAACGGTACCTTCCCAGTTCCATCCTTTCCCACCTCCCACAAAGAAACCATGCCGGACGCGATCCTCGACGACATATCACACCGACGGTACAATGCATTGAGGGGCAGCTGGGTCCTCGTATCACCACACAGGACAAAGAGACCATGGCAGGGCCAACAAGAGGCGGCAAGTAAGATTGAGCTTCCAGAATATGACCCATCTGTATGTACGAGTGTAAGAGCAGTATGGCACGGACATGTGATTGATCAAGAAAGTAGTGCTACCTATGTCCCGGTAATAAGAGAGCCCAAGGCGACGTCAACCCCAAGTACGATAGCACGTTCGTTTTCGTAAACGACTATTCCGCAGTGAAGGAGCAACAAGCGGAATACAACCCACCAAACCAGGACGGATCATTGGCATCAAGGTTACTGAAGGCAGAGAGTACAACCGGCAAATGCTATGTCATCACGTTCTCGCCCAGTCACAATGTCACATTGGCAGACATGCCTCCAGCGAGCATATTGCCTGTCATAGATACGTGGACCAAATTATACACCTCACACCTGGACCCGCAATCGCCGCTATCAAGAACGTCAAAACCAACAACACTGCCACCGTCGGCGCCCAACGGCAACATTGTTGAACAGCCGAGCCAACAGTACCGCTACATGCAAATCTTCGAGAACAAGGGCCAGGCCATGGGATGTTCGAACCCCCATCCGCACGGTCAAGTTTGGACGACCACATCACTTCCAGAAGAGCCAAGCTTGGAGCTGGAGAACCTACAAAAGTACCACCGCGAACAGGGAGGCGCCCATCTGCTGGAGGACTACGCGAAGCTAGAAAGCGAGAAAGGAGAGCGAACCGTCTTCGAGAACAGCAGCTTCTGGGCTGGGTGTCCGTGGTGGGCGACTTGGCCGTTTGAGATCATGGTTGTTGCCAAACAGCACAAGCGCGCTCTTGTAGACTTCGACCAGCAGAACAGGGATGATCTTGCTGAAGTTGTGGCGGAGATCACCAGAATATATGACAATCTCTTCGAGACCAGCTTCCCATACAGTAAGTCACACCGATCGCGAATGGGGCCTTCCGCATACTAACTATTTACCAGGTATGGGTATTCACCAAGCTCCACTGACTGGTACCGACGAAGAAATTGAAGCCAGCCATTTCCACATGCACTTCTACCCACCACTGCTGCGCAGCGCAACGGTTAGGAAGTTCCTTGTTGGGTACGAGATGATGGCTGAGCCCCAGCGAGACATTACTCCCGAGCAAGCTGCACAGCGGCTCCGTGGCTGCAATGGCGAGCTTTACAGAAAGAAGCTATAATGCGCAGCTGTCCTGCTTTTGCTTATTTGAGCGGTATTATGCATACGGTGTGGCGTTAGTGAGTACAACCGTCCGGGACTGCAAGAAGCCCGAGTAGATAGGAGCAAGGCGTAGAATGGCTGTTCGTAATTCAATGCTGTCAAAAGAAGAATGCCTTGACCTTCAGTCACCAAACTTGCCCCACTTTCCAAACCCGATGTCCATCGCTCCTTCCTCCGCTGCACGGCCAGACGTCCTGCAAAAAGCTGCACACGCGACCTTGACGGGTAACTTCGACATCTTCGCTACAACACTCTCGACGCGTATCATTTCGAAACGAAAAGGACTCAAACACACCACGTTCATACGCCATCACTACAATTGCCTTCAAAGTCTGACTCCATGCCGACAACCTCAATGGCTTCAGATCCACGTAACGTCCACTTCCGGTTCCTTGAGCTTCCACGAGAGCTTCGCGACCACATCTACGGCTTCGCCTTTGAGCAAATGCGCTCTGACTTGCATGATACGGAACCTTGCGTAATCGGTTTCTTGCACGAGGATAAACAGTTTGGGTACTATCCCGAGGCGGGTTTGATGGAATGCTGCCGTCAGATTCGTGCTGAGTGCCTCACACACATTTTCAAAGGCTTCAAGCTCCACCTTGATCTGGACGCAGGAATGGCACCGGACTGGTGCCTGCCATGGCTGAAGTTCAATGGACGTACCGTTGTGCCAGTTTTGCGCGCTATTGTAATCAGCGGCTGGCGTACGCATAATCGGAAGAAATGCAGTGCATCGGGTGCGGTATACTGTGAGTGCATCATCACAATCGGCCTCGACACTGATCTGGAGCCATTCACGTTCAAAGACGCGGGGTGCTTCTGCCCAAAGCATGAAGAGTCATTTGAGCAAGCCGAGAAATTCGTGCGAGCGCTAGAGACGAAGTCAGGACGGCGACATCTCACGCTTTCCAAATTACGGCGACTGCTCAAAATTTTAACAAGGCCATGGAATTTCAACACTGGGCGAACATATGAGAGTCAGCTTGAGTTCCTCTGTTCTCAATACCATAGGGTTCGTCGGCTTGAACGGCTTGAACGCTCTGGTAAAAAATCGAAGCGATTGACCGCACGTCTCAAAGAAAAGATACTGATGGAAAGGCGAAATATTCATGCAGGTATTTGATTAGAAGATGCACCTTCATCCTCATCTGATTCATCCTGACCATCTTCCAGGAAATCAAGCCAGCTAAAAGGTGGCGCCCTCGCTTTTGATGTTGTCTTCCGCCCTTTAATCGCCACGTCCTTCCAGCCAATCAACGAGCAAGATAGCGTGCCTTCAAAGCTCCTACAGTCATTACCGGAGAACACGACATATCCCCTGTTCTTCTCGACCTTGATCTGACCGGGGGCGAGGGTGACTTCGCCCTGCCATGCGAGAAAGAATTTCGGGTTGCGGAATGAATTCTTCTGAAAGGCTTCAACTCGCTCATTATGTAGTCTGTCCTGCTTCTCGAGCTCCAGCTCACTGTCTGCGTCTTCATTATCCTCATCTCCAGAGTCTTCCGGTTCATCTTCCGAATCGTCGTCTGAACTGTCGGCTTCCTCGCCAGCAGCCTCAACGTCATCGATCACATTAGAAAGCTGCTTGCGGCTCCCTGCCAAAAGCACAGCGGCTTTGAACCTGTCAGGCAAGACCATGCTGCCAAATATGCCTCCAGGCGTATCCGTGAGCTCGTGTATCTCCAGTATCAACTTGCCACCGAGGCGTTCCAGCGCGCTTCCAGATAGCTCATAGGAGCCGAGTGCAGAGTTGGGGTTAAAGACATCCTCGCCTTTACTTTTGCCCTTGCCCCTGCTACTCTTCTTGCCGCGGCCATGCGGTATGTGTTTGCTGTTCAGCGCCGTGTCTTGCCAATCATCAGCCATGTTGTAGGATGGAGTGGCGATTGTAGCTTGGATTCACATGCAAGGCCAAGGGTACGCTACCGGCCGAATCAGGCAGGTGTAGCGACAGGGATTGGAGCTTGAAACGCGTCAAGTTCAGACAGCTTCGTGTTAGTCGCAACTTGGAACCATTGACTTTCTGTATTTCACAATACTCATACTGCGACCGCTATTCAAATCAGTACTCTCTGCTACGTGATCACATTCAATGGCCGCCATGATGCCGTCCGGAAGTAGTCCGAACAACCAGACCGCGAACCCCTACGAGCACTATGATGCGCCCTCTGTCGAGGATGACCTGATAGATCCTGACGATGGTACGCTCTCGCAGCCTCAGAAACAGCCTGTACACACTGCTAACACGTTCAAGCTACTCTTGACGATCTCGAAGACCCCGCGAACACCACCTCCACCTCCGATCGAGCCCCCTTAACAGGCAACATCGGCTCCAGCCAAGCTCAGCAGAACAACCGCTCCGCCAACCAAGCAGGCAATTACCTGACCTCTGCCATACCCGGCGAAGACCGCAGAGCGCCTATGAACACGATCGACGAGTCTGTGTGGGATACCCTGCGACGCGATCTACTAGCCGTCTGGGAAAAGATGCGACAGGTGCTCTGGCCTAAATACCTGCTCGGCGGCATGTTGAGCGAAGGCGGCGGGATGGGAAGTGTGAGGGAGCTAGGAAGCGTGCAGGGCATGCGGAACCTGGTAGGCCGGTGGCCGGATGCCGAGACGGTACTGCAAGGTGGCATGAGCGAGGGGCTGAGGGATTGGGATCTTTGGTACGTTTTTTTGGGGGGATGGCTGGACGATCGGCAATGTTGTTGTGGACGATACTGACGTGATTTCTTAGGGGTCCACTCCTCTTCTGTTTGATTCTCTCTACTCTCCTGTCCCTGACCGCCCAGACGGCACAGCGCTCCTACGTCTTCAGCGGCGTTTTTGCGACAATTTGGGTTGCAGAGGCTGCTGTCACCCTGCAGATTAAGCTGCTTGGTGGAAACATGTACGTTCGCGAGCTTCACCAGAGATTGCGTAGCCTTTCACTAACGTGTGGTATAGCTCTTTCTTCCAATCCGTCTGCATCATCGGCTACACCCTCTTCCCACTCTGCATAGCTTCCCTGCTATCCGCTATCGGCATCCCTATGATCGTCCGGATACCTGTGTACATCGTCCTGGGGCTATGGAGCTTGGCAGCAGGTGTCAGCATTCTGGGAGGCAGTGGAGTAGTGAAGGGCAGGGTGGCGCTGGCGGTTTACCCGCTTTTCATCTTTTATGTCGGGTTGGACTGTCTCTGCCTTATTTCATAGCTGATCTAGCACCTCTTGTACTCATAGTCACTGCTGATTGAGCGTTCTAGCTAGCTGTCGCCTTGGCGATCGAATGTACTATTCAATGACAAACACGGCATGTGTCAAAGGAAGAGGCATGTGAGAGTCCGCTTGAACAGAGTGATGGCGTAGAATGAACTGAACTGGAATGAGTAGTCGTTGTTTTAGATCAAGGACTTCAACGCCAACTACTTCGCAAAATCTCGCAGCAACAAGCACTTGGCCAATCATGAAGAGCATGGCTTGCGCCTTCGTCCTTCGGCCTGCGATCACACTACCTTCCTTAGGCAGTACAGGTCAATATGTCCTGACGCTAGTCACTGCTTGTAACGTCGAGAAAGGCAGCGGAGGCTTGGAATATGCAATCGAAGGCAAAGGGTTCGCCGAATTACCTGGTTACATCAGTGGGCCTGGAAGCAAGTCAAGTTACGACAACAAGATGTCTAAGATATGTCGGGAACGGCAGGCGACACGGGGTCGAGAGAGAAGCGCGAGCAAGCGCAAGCGAAGGAAAATATTCTTTAAGCTCTTCATGCCATGGTATGTGACAGGGACCGAGGAACGGGAGAAAGAAACGCTGACAGAGACAGTCCACCTGCCTTCAAAAGCTCGTGTGCCGATGCTTTTGTGCTGAGCCTCACAAGCAGTCGCTATGGGAAGCAACCGCCAAACGTCCTCTACAGCGCTCAACAAACCCCCGTGCGGTTTGCGCAGATCACTCGATTTGCAAACCAGGAACCATGCAGTGTCCACGTGGTTGTGCTGGATGTAGTGCCAAGCGACGCGATTGGTGGGACCACTTTGCCTCCGAGGATTCAATGGTCTGATTCGAAGTCGCTGCAAGCAAGGCTAGGTTGGGATTTTGGCTCGCCATTACCGCGCCGTGTAGAGAATGGAAGAGCCGTGCGTGCACCGATTCCGCCTCGGATTGACGATGAGCGTCTGCTTTTCAGTAGCGGAAACTCAACAATAGCCCGCCGAGACGAGAAGTTCCGAGAGCGAGATGAAAGGCTTACCATTGCCGATGGGGAAAGGAGTGCACGGGAGATGATGGGGCAACGGGCATCATAGATGATTTCTGCACTTTCCAGCACCTCGTCAGTAGGGTGTCGGCAGAGAGAATCTGCCGGGCTCAAGAGCACGAATGGAGGGCACTGAGGATGCTACGACACATGGGCCAACACAAGAGTACAAGAGGTACCATCTTGTCGCTGTGCAGTTGATCGTGGCCAGCATGAACGTGTGGATCACGGATGTCATATCCGATTGTGTTTGAACAAGATTGATTACATTAGGCTCATACAGTTTGTTGCAATACATTCCAAATCTAAGACTGCATAGCTCAGCGTTCATCTTCCGAATACCGCACTGGTTCACATCAGAGTCTCGCGAAAGGAAGGAAAGCTACCATACTGCCACCCAGGGAGTTACATACTATGTAGTACGTCTCGCGGATTTAGCGGCGAAGCTCAATCTTTCGGCTGTCGGAAACGACCCGCAACGTCGCTAGCGCAAGCACGTTGATGGACAGCGCGCGGCCAGGTACGCGACTGCGAACTCGCGGGTTGAACATGTAGACGCTGTATACCCGGCAAGAAGACCAGCAATTCATCATGGCGCGGCTCGGGCGCCTGGGCTTCCTGGGCATTGCAGTCGTCTTTCATCTTGTCTATATCCTCTCCATTTTCGATGTCTACTTCAGGAGTCCCATCGTTAGTGGCATGCGGGCCTACCGTGTGGAGGGGACCAAGGCACCTGCGAAGCGACTGGTGCTTTATGTTGGTATGAAGAAGATTCCTATCATCCCATGCTACTAAGAGGCTTGCTGATGTTTTCAAACACACAGGGGACGGACTACGAGCCGATAAAGCGTTCCAATATTTTCCTGACCCATCGCCCAATGCCGCAAACGATTCCTCTGCGCAAGAGTTGCGCCCCTTAACCCCGTTTCTTCGCTCCAAAGTTCTCGAGGAAGGCACTTTTGGTGTGTCGCATACACGCGTGCCTACCGAATCGAGACCAGGCCATGTCGCACTTATTGCTGGCCTCTACGAAGATGTATCGGCTGTCGCAACAGGATGGAAGTTGAACCCTGTCAATTTCGATAGCGTCTTCAATAGAAGCAGTCATACGTGGAGTTGGGGTAGTCCGGATATCCTGCCAATGTTCTCGACTGGTGCCGTGCCGGGGCGAGTCACTGATGCGACGTACGGAGCCGAGTTCGAAGACTACAGCAAGGATGCAACTGAACTGGATTTTTGGGTCTTTGATCGCGTGAAGCAGCTCTTCAAGGATGCCGAGACGGATGCGGAGTTGAACAGGCAGCTGCGGCAAGAGAAGGTCGTGTTCTTCCTGCACCTCCTTGGCCTTGATACTACTGGGCACGCATACCGTCCGTACTCACGAGAATACTTGCACAACATTAAGATTGTCGACGAAGGCGTGCAGGAAATCACTAGGATAATCGATGATTTCTATGGCGACGACGATACAGCCTACGTCTTCACTGCGGACCATGGCATGAGCGATTGGGGTAGCCACGGTGACGGGCACCCTGACAACACTCGCACACCACTTATCGCCTGGGGCGCAGGGATTGAGAAGCCGAAGACTGTCGCGAAAGGATTCGCACCAGGGCATGGAGACCAATTTTCACACGACTGGCATCTTGATCATGTCCAACGCCACGATGTTGCCCAGGCCGACATTGCCACCTTGATGGCGTACCTAGTGGGATTAGAATTCCCAGTCAATTCAGTTGGCGAATTGCCTTTGGAGTACATGTCTGCCGGGGACGATGAGAAGGCAAAAGCCATGCTTGTCAACGCGAAACAGATTCTTGAAATGTACCATGTGAAAGAAGACAACAAGCGAGCAACCACCTTCCGCTTCAAGCCGCATTGGCGATTCGCCAGTGCCGATCAGACAGTCGAAAGTCGTCTTGCCCACATCGAGGCCACCATTCAGCAAGGCCGGTATCAAGACGCTATTGAGGCATCAGACGAGCTTATGAAATTGGGGCTGGAAGGCTTGCGATACCTCCAAACATACGATTGGCTATTTCTGCGTGCTCTTGTCACCGCAGGCTATGTCGGCTGGATCGCATTCGCTTTCACAACAGCCGTCGATAGCTACATGCTTGGTGGCAAGATCGAGGCGGCAAGGACCGTCACGAGCGTGATTGCATTCACATCGATCCTGGTCGCCCTGTGCAGCTTCTTATTCGTCCAGTCGAGCCCTTTGACGTACTATGCGTATGCCTTCTTCCCGGTCATGTTCTGGGAAGAGGTCTTCGTGCGCCGTCAGGCATTGATTGAGGGCAAGAACAGAGTCTTCGCAAACTTCACCAATCAAGACTGCGTTAAGTTTGCGTTCAATGTCTTGATGTACACTGGGATTCTTGAGGTCATGGTAAAGTCAATGAAGGTCCGCTACGAGCAATCTATGAAGCTAACGCGCAACAGGTGCAAAGCTACTATCATCGCGAGATCTATACTATCGTCTACGCAGCCATGACCGGCTGGCCACTGCTCTACGGCACATCTTTCGTGAAGACGAACGGCCTTCTTTGCGCGACTTGGGCATTGGGTTGCGCAAGTATGTCTATTTTCACTCTTCTGCCAGCTAACAAGGTCGAGGACGCCAATCTCATTTTCCTCGGCGGTCTCCTGATCCTCACACTTGGCGTGCTTTATATAGCCTTCGAGAAGAGCTTAATCGCATCAGCTGCGCCTTCTGGCAGTGGACTTGGTGCGCCCAAAGCGGACGGTCTTTCCCGCTCAATTTTGGGAGTTCAAGTTGGATTGGTGGCTCTTGCCATGATTGTGACGAGATCAAGTGTCACTTCCCTGCAGGCCAAGCAGGGCTTGCCGCTTGGTACGCAGCTAGTAGGATGGGCTACGCTTGGTAAGTCTTTCTTTTCTTTGAGCTGAGATCGTGTACGACACGGCGACGAAAATGCCTGCGATGCAGGAAAGAATTTCGTGATCGGCACCTGTGATCAGCTATACAGGCCTTATCAAGCTCTGGCGGCTGCGACTCTCAAAGAAACATCACACTCTCGGCAAGTCCCAAAGGACACGACTCCATGGATCGAGACCCCTTTGCGAATGCAGTGCTTCCGGGTCCCTCACAAGTGCCACCTGCCAGGGTGAGACGATGTTCGACGAGGAATGATCCCAACGCAAGCAGAGACCTGAAATACTGGCATGAGTATGTTCACTCGTTGCCAATCCTGCTTCAAATTGCTTTCGCACTAGCCATGGCCCTATGGCTTTTGCCTGTCACTGTGTGCTGGGCTGCCTGGTACCTGCTCTGGCAATTGCCAAAGAAGGCGATTCGACGCAGGTCAAGGATGGAGCGTGGCCACCCTCCCTCACCTCAACACCGTGTGGAAGCCGATCCTTCTGGCCATCAAGCGAATCTCATCAGCCCTAAATCGGCGACTTCTCTGGAGACCCTGCACCACTCACAGCGGCGTGCATCGTCGCGGCGGAGCTCTGGGCACCATCAGACGGTGGCAGTCCCTCTGAGCGCATACTACGCTGCCAACCGCGCCAATGACTCGTTATACTCTGGAAGCACAAGGCCGTCGCGAAGACCATCTTTCTCCACGGATGTCGTACACGATCTTGTAACAGCTTGTGGCTTTTAAATGCTACATTTGTGAACATTACTAATGATCGAGCAGTCGCGTCCCTAGTCGTGCCATTCTTTCACGCATTGCAACCTCAAGATCATTACTTGCATCGACTGGTGGTCGTCTTCCTAGCATTTGGGCCGCTCTTCATCATCTTGACGATTTCCTACGAAGGCCTGTTCTACTTTGCTATCGCCATCACACTACTTTCTTGGTAAGACGATGCACCATTGCAAGCTCAAGCAGCAAGCTACAGTAGCAACGAGGGCTAACGTGATTCCTCAGGGTCCGTCTCGAACATCGCATCTACCGCTACTTCTCGAACGCCACCTCAACCGACTCCACTAAACCATCGCATGAGCTTTCCAGTCCACTTGCCCCTGCAATGAGCGCAGCAACCGACCGCGAAGCCGCATTGAAAAGCGGCGATTACCGCGCGCTCACTCTCTCCGATGCCCGCATCTGCCTCTTCTTCCTCTACCTCCTCCAATCGGCCTTCTTCTCCACCGGCAACATCGCCTCCGTCAGCTCCTTCTCCCTCGACGCCGTCTACCGTCTCCTCCCCATCTTCGACCCCTTCAGCCAAGGCGCCCTGCTCCTACTGAAAATGCTCGCCCCTTTCGCCCTCGTCTCCGCCAACCTCGGCATCCTCACCAAACGACTAAAGCTGCAAGGCGGCAGCCTGTTCGCCGTCGTCATGGGAATCAGCGATTACCTCACACTACGTTTCTTCTGGGAAGTGCGGGACGAGGGTTCCTGGCTCGATATCGGTGAGAGTATCAGTATGTTTGTCATTGCGAGCACGTTGTGCGTCTTTGTTGCGGCGTTGGAAGCGCTGAGCGAGGTTTTTGTTAAGGGCGTCGAGTTCAGGGATGATAGCGTACTTGCTGCGGAGGGAGCTGGGACGGCGGCGGCGGCTGGTAATGGGTCTTTGAACGGTTCGACGAAGGGGAAGAAGACGGCGAAGAAGGGTGATAGAGCTAATAAGTAGTATGAAGGAATTGCATGGATTCGCGAACATTTTGACAATCTAGGGAATCTACGTGTTCACACTCTTTCCTTTGGTGGCTTTAGCTACAACAGGTGGATTTACAAGGTCCTTTCGAAGGTACATGTCTGTTGTGCATCGATCTGACCTTGATGTCTTTTGATGTTCGCTAATATCAAAAGCATCATGACGGCGGCCAGCTACATTGGCCACCTTGTATCCGCAAGGAAACACCGAAGTGCGCAGCCACACATTTTCATGACGTGAAGTTTCCCATCAACCAAAAAGCTACGGCGGAGCCAACAAACTCGAATCATTTCACTCTTATTGCCATATCTACTAGCCATTCTGCTGCTCACCGCCATGCCTGGCTGCTACTCCGATGATCGTCCTGGCTCATACTCTCAAACTCCATATCCCAGCCATCGACCTCCTCGAACTTCCTCTTCGCCTCCTCGAGCTCCTTGCTCTTCGCGACCTGTCTCATGTCGACGGCGGGGAGATCGGTCGTGTCATCGCCATCCTCGTCCACTGATTCGTATGCGTCCTCATTCTCCTTGTCCGATGCGTTGCCAGCCCGGCCGTAAGTCTTTGGTTGGCCTTTGCGCGTCTTGCCAGTTGCAGCGGTCGACTTGCGTGCTGGAGGCGCTGCGGAAGATTTACGCGCTGCTTGGGCTGATTTGCCGCCTCGAACCTTGGTTTTGGTGCTAGGAGCGGCGCTCTTTCTTCCTTTAGAGGCTGCGCTTGTCCGACGCCGCATCCTCCCACCCAGCTCATCCTCGTCTTCATCGAGGTGGGCAGCGTCCAATTCGCTTTCTTCGTCGTCATCGGACGTGAAGTCGTACTCAGTCGTGCGATGCCGAGGCCTAGGCTTCGTTCTACGCTTGGGCAAGAGCGCTTGAAGATTCGCTGTGGATAGAGGCTTGGCTTTCTTCTTAGACCTCACCTCCCGCTCAGGTTCCGGTGGCTGTTGAGTTATTTGTGACAATGGATCAGCGTAGACATCAGGCTCGGCTACATCGAAGGGATCGTGTGGCAAAGGGCTGCTACTCGCTGGCTCGGCCATTGTCGCATTGGGAACATCCTGTTCGGGCTCTTCCTCAGGCAAAATTGTACGTTGCTGCTGCTGCCGCAAACTCGATCTTGGCGGCGTGGCGCCGTAGAGATCCTCTTCGTGCTCTTGCTCGGTGGAGGGCACTATGTATTCTCCAGCGACGTTCTGTTCTGTGCGGTTACGTTCAGAAGTCTCGGAGAGCGGAGAGGAAGATGGCGAAGAATTGATGACCTGCACTTCTGAGTCCGCTTGAGGCTGTGATGGTGCGCCTGGCTGAGACACTTGGTGTGGCGATGCTGCAGACAAAGTGCTTGCCACCACATCCCCTTGCATGTTCGGAGCTGGAAGGCTCTGCCTTTGACGTTTTGCTCGGAGCGCATCCAATGCTGACATCGAAGTGTCCATAGCACCGGAATTTCGCTTCTTGGAATGCGCTGTGGTGGGTTTCGCCTCGGTATGTACGGCTGGACTTGTACCTTGCTTCTTTTTACTGCTCACTGATGAGACTCTCTTTGCCTTGTTTGCGTGCATTGGTGTGCCTTCGGCTTCAGGTCTGAAGTCATCCTCTTCATCCTCGCTTTGGCCGAGCGATAGATCGAACACGCTAGGATCGTCAACCTCTGGAGCTACGTTGACCGCAGAAGGTCTAGTAGTCCGCTGCTGCACCATCGCAAGCATACTCGGCTGCCTTGGCCTGCGTTTGAAATTCTTCAGAGCCAAGATACTGGTCTCGGCGGCAGGAGTGTTCTGCGGTCGAATCACAGAACTCGGCGGTGCTACAGAAGAGCGCCTAGCTTGCACTGTGCTTGCTCTGCCAGAAGGAGGAGGAGAGGCCGTCAAAGACAATTCAGACTGGCCCTCTCGAGCTGTGCTGGTGCCCTGACGCGTGCTGATGGATCTCCTCGGCGTAGGCTTGGACGGGGCTGCTTGCTCGGTCGCCTCACGCTCAACATGTGCCGATCGGGTCTTCTTCCCCTCTGCTTCCTGCTGCGCGGTTTCTTCCATCCGTTTCTTCAAACCTGCCATTACCTGGCTTTGTGCTTCGCTCTGCACTGGCTTTCGCGTCATCCTAGGCGGGCGTCTACCACCATTGCCCTTCTTCGCAGTGGGCGGCGGCGGTCCGTCGCTCTTGGCAAGCTCATCTGTCGTTGTCACAACATCGCTACGCGGCGCGTCATTATCCTCCTGCCCGCCAAGCCCGCCCGTCATAACCAGTTCATCTTCATCCTGGGTCGCTTTCTTTGATCTCCCTCTGCGCGTCTTTGCAGTCTTTACGAGACCTTCGGTATTGCCGTCATCTGCATAGACGGGCGCTTGCGACGCGCGTGTGGTGTTCGTCTTCTCGCGCAGCGCTTGTCGCTTAGGTTGGGCCTTCGCAGGCGATGGAGGGTGCGTGGAGGGTGCGCTCCGCAATCGTGCCATGGTCTTTTTCTCGTGCGCCTCAGCGCATCGCTTGATAGGAATATCGCTCTGATGGTGGCTGGTATAAGTTTAGTCGCAGTGGTGACGTTGAAGTGTCCGCGCGAAGCGACGCGTCCGAGGATGTTTGGTCCAGTCCCACGGGTTTTGCATGCTGCACCCCCACCCTCATCCGTCATGGGTCCCATCGCGCGGTCACGTGATCATGGGTGTCCTACCTTTTGACTCCTTTGGGCGACATTGAACCAAGAGCTTCATAACCAAACCCATTTTCCGAACATAGCGGAAGCGCAGCGAACTCGAAAGTTTCATCAGACTTTGTGTATAAGCGGGAGGTGCGAAGCTACAGTGCCCAATCTGAAGCCGAATGACTACAGTCTTCAGCTTCCGCTGCACATTCCGGCTTCCCAAGATTGCTCTTGCTCAGCATAGCAGAACATTCATCTCGCAGTCCACCTGTCGCGCTTTTTCCGCCATGGCCATTCGTCCTGCGCCCGAGTCTGTAGCCAAGGAGGCTGCAGCAAATATACACCAGCCGCGAGACCCTAATACGTTGTCTAACTACAATGCTTTTCGGACGAAGCATACCGAAGCCGACTTCGAGATTGACTTCAACGCCAAGCGGTTGAAGGGTACTGTCCATTTGACGTTGGAGAAGCTGGTCAAGGATGCCAGCAAGGTTATTTTGGATTCGAGGTAGGCTACGATCTATCATCTTGCTCCTCCAGCCCGCCTTAATCTGGTGCTCCGGTGGAACTATTTCCTCGTTAATTATAGATGCTACACTGGAGCATAGAGCCGTGGCTAATCCAATATCTAGCTACCTCGAAGTCTTCGGCGTCAAAGCCGGCTCTCGTGAGCTCAAATATGATCTGTCCACCTCCAGAGTAGAGCCATATGGCAGCCCGCTCAGCATTGCTGTGCCTGAGACCGATGGCAGTGAACTTAAGCTCAGCATTGACGTGGCGACAACGAAAGACTGCACGGCTCTTCAATGGCTTACTCCAGCCCAGACGAGCAATAAGAAGCACCCTTACATGTTCTCTCAATGTCAAGCCATCCATGCCCGATCTCTCTTCCCTTGCCAGGACACCCCCGACATCAAGTCGACCTATACATTCAACCTTCGCTCGCCCTTGCCGGTGCTAGCCTCTGGACTTCCCACAGGCCCAAGGGACTTCAAGCCAGGTCAGAATGGAGAACCGGGGACTTTGCTCTATACTTTCCATCAAGCCATCCCCATGCCGTCTTACCTCTTCGCTATTGCAAGTGGTGACCTTGCTTCTGCTTCTATCGGCCCGCGTTCGACTGTTTGGACAGGACCAGAAGAGCTCAACGCCTCTCAGTGGGAGTTTGAGAAGGACACCGAACCCTACATCCAAGCGGCCGAGAAAATTGTCTACCCTTATGCGTGGACTACGTATAACGTCCTGGTGTTGCCGCCTTCTTTCCCATACGGTAAGCAAATCAGATGGCGTCACTTATCTTAATAAAACACTGACTCTATCGCTTGTTTAGGTGGTATGGAAAACCCAGTCTACACATTTGCAACACCGACGGTCGTCTCTGGCGACAGGCAGAACGTTGATGTCATCGCCCACGAGCTGAGTCACTCCTGGTCTGGCAATCTCGTCTCGAACGCCAGCTGGGAGCATTTCTGGCTGAACGAAGGCTGGACGACCTACCTAGAGCGGAGAATCCAGGCTGCTATCCATGGAAGTGATAAGCACCGTGACTTCTCCGCCATTATCGGGTGGAAAGCTCTCAGCGACAGTATCAAGCAATACGGCGAGGACCATGAATTCACCAAGCTGATCCCGGATCTCAAGGGCCAAGACCCGGATGATGCCTTCTCTTCCATTCCTTATGAGAAAGGGTTTACCTTCCTCTACCATCTCGAAAAGCTCATCGGGAAGGAGAAGTGGGATAAGTTCATTCCACACTATTTCACTGCTTTCAAGGAGAAGTCGGTCGACTCATACGAGTTCAAAGCTACGCTGCTCAGCTTCTTCGCTGGAGACGCTGAGGCGAGCAAGAAGCTGGAGAACTTGGAGTGGGACACATGGTTCTACAAGCCTGGCTTCCCTCCCAAACCCGATTTCGACACGGAGCTGGCAGATCAGTGCTACGAGCTCGCCAGGAAATGGGAGGCACTCAATGAGAGCAAGGCTGACAAGTGGGAGCCCAGCCCCGCGGACATTAACAAGTTCACGTCAAACCAATCTGTAGTCTTCCTCGAGACATTGCAATCGTCTCAGACGACACTCAAGCCAGGTCTGATCGATCTGATGGGCAAGACGTACGGGTTCGCGCAATCTAAAAATGTTGAATTGGTCTCCCGGTATTACGTCCTCGGCCTGCAGGCCAGGGATGAGAAGGTTTACGAGCCCGCGGCCGAGCTGCTCGGGAGGATTGGCAGGATGAAGTTCGTGCGACCGGTGTTTAGGGAGCTGATGAAGTGCGATATGGCGCTCGCGCAGAAGGTGTATGATGCGAACAAGGAGACTTGGCATCCGATTTGTCGGGATATGGTGAGGAAAATGTTGGAGAAGGGTCCGAAGGAGTAGGTGTGAGACATCTTTGATTAGAAGAAGTTCGTTTAGAACCGGAATTAAAGCATGTCAAAGATAGAATTGCCGTCCGCAGGCTGTGTTCAGAAGATTGAGTGGCTCTCGTCAGACTATACACGCTGTGACGGCCCACAAGCTGCCTGCGGATCTTCCGACGCGTGTTTGGGCAATGATGATGCTATGCCGCAGGATTACTAGGCCTCGTTAAAGGGTTCGCTTCGAGCGACACTACTGATCACCTGCATGGGTTACCATCTCCTGAGGCACAATTCCAAATACGCAACTTGCGCGAAGCAATGCCACGAGGCATACCGGACCTTCGCAAGCAAATCTTGCAGACGTTTGATCATCAGCATGTACTCCAGCGACCAAGATGATCCCCCAGTCTGAGATTGAAATGCCCTCTGATTGAGTTTCCTCGTAATAGCCGAAGACATCTCCACTACACTACGCCTGTAGACTTCGCGCTGACAGACCGGGATGGCTCTCTGGGTTGTCGGCAGATTCTAAACAAGGCGACTCCATATTTTCGCCGCCGTGCGCTGCTCCACACCAAATCTCCAAGGACTTCTCGCTTCCCACAATCATGGTCGAGCTAGGTTGTGTTGGACGAAGTAGATTTCCAGTCAACCTTTCGAGCTGTAGAGTTTGAGACCTCCTCGCGTGTTTGAAAAGGTTGTTTTGGCCTCATCACGTCAGGTCAGCATGGGCAATCACGTCCAGAGGAATGTGACCACATGTCTGCGAGGATCGTCACAAACGGTCGAGAATCTAGCGAAGTTAACAGGTAACGCCTGTAGTGGACGCACTGACGCCGTCACGTCTCTCATTCGTCGGACGGATGCAACTTTTTTTTTTTTCGAAGTCGACGCGTGGGGTGCGTGAGCTTAGAGGCAGCGAATCCAACCAGGTCGATCGCCCGGGGATCTGATTGGCCCGTGCCAGATCGGCACACGAATCGTACCTGACACCAGGTGGAGGGGAGAGCGGACGTTGACTTTCGGCTGGCGAAAAAAAGAGTTAACCCGACGCTGCGTCGTCACACACCCCTACGGTCTACTATGCCTGGCAAGGAAGGGAGCGACAGGAACTGCAGTCGTTTTTGCCGGCTTGGGAGTATGCAGATCCCAGGAGACCGGGCACAAGGCCGGGGCTGCTGGGAAGACTGGACCTAGGATAGCGCCCTAATCACATCCTTGCCCCGAGATCTTTCACATCTTGGAGGTTGCATTGGGTTCGTGGAGGTTTCAGATTGGGGGAAGAATATGATGTCGAGTGCTCCCCTTCCCTCCCCGACTTCTCCTCACGCTGGTGTTTCATCTCTTTCTATCTGGGCTTGAGAGGGTAACCGACTATGAGCCCTTCTCCTGCTGCCATGTCTGGGACTATGTCGTTGACTACGATTACCCCCCGAGTGGCTCTGCCTCATGCCCGTTATATGGGGTTGAGTGGCGGAGCCCTACGAACGGCCATCGGCCTGACGGCAGGCCTATGTTTCCTTTCCTTTGGCTTCGGACAGGGTGATATCGGTGGGCTTATGCTCGTCAAGAGCTTTCGCGAGGAGTTCCCTAGGATCGATGCTGTCAGTCATCCGACGCTGGACACTGTTAACCTTGCCGGTATCACCGTCTCTTCGTGGAATCTCGGATGCTTTGTCGGCGCTGTAAGTGCTTCCACTCATGAAATAATCCTACTCAACAACTGACTCAAGGGCGTTAGATGGTGACGATATTCGTCGGTGATTTGCTTGGCCGCAAGGGCTCAGTCATGTTTGGCCTTGCTATCATGAACATTGGCAAGATCGTACAAGTGTGCTCCTTTGATCTTGGGCAGTACATCGCAGGCCGTGTCATCGCCGGCTTGGGCAACGGTTTCATCGCATCTACGGTGCCAGCGTGGCAAGCAGAATGCCTCAAGACGCACCGTCGTGGTACCTTGCTCCTGGTATCTTTTGGATCTTGTATCACGGCTGGTGTGGCTCTTTCCTACTGGATTGGTACGCAGGCGCATGTCCGGAGTCTTCATACAACTCTCCACTAACATGGTCTCCAGACTACGGTTTCTCCTTTGTGTCCGATGACCAGGCCTCATGGCGTGCACCGATCGGCCTTGGCATGCTGTTTATGATTCTCCCCCTCATGCTGATTACCTGGCTGCCTGAGTCCCCACGCTATTTGGTCTTGCACGGGAAGGAAGACGAGGCCAAGCGTGTCTTATCGAGCCTGACGGAGCTGTCGCCAGAAGACGAAGACATTGGTCGCGAGTTCCTCTTGATCAAGAACACACTACTACACATGGCCAGTGGCGGTGTCGGCGAGACATTCCGAATGGGACAGTACAGATACGTCCACCGCACTGGTAAGCAGCCCAACCGCTTGTAATGTCTACCATTGCTTAGAAGCTAATCAATCTCCACGCATAGTGCTCGCCATTCTCCTCCAGATCATGCAACAATTCACAGGAGTCAACCTGTTCATCCAGTACCTAGGTTCCATGTTCTTCATGCAACTCAAGTACGTACCCCAGAAAAGCCTGCTCCTGGCAAGCTGTTGCTCTACCGCCTTCTTCCTAGCATCACTGATCGCCGTCGTCGGCATTGACCGCCTATGGGGACGTCGGACTCTGACCATCTTCGGCGCTTCCGGGATGTGCGTATGCATGATTGTGCTGGCAGTCATGGCGTACGTGGACACGCAGCGCGCTTACTACGTCATGACCGCCTTCCTGTTCGTCTACTGCGTCTTCTTCTCCATCGGCTGGCAGGGCATGAGCTGGCTCTGGGCCGTCGAGCTCGTCCCGCTTTCGATTCGAGGACCGGCGAATGCTGCCGCCACTGCAGCGAATTGGCTTGCCAACTTCGTCGTGGTTATGGCCACTCCGGCTATGTTCCTCAACATCACCTACAAGACGTACGTGGTGTTCACGGTTACCAATTTCTGCATCATTCCTACAATCTACTTCTTCTACCCCGAGACCGGCTACCGTAGCTTAGAGGAAGTCGACCTGCTCTTCTCCGAGGCATCGAAGTCAAAGATCCCCTGGCTGACGGTGGTGTCCGAGGCGAGGAAGGAACCTATGTGGTTCGACGAGAATGGAGAGTACACATCCTCCTACATCACGAGCGAGGAAGAGCGTCTGAGCCAAGAGAAGCACAAGCACGGGTCGGAGATGAGCGATGCGATCAGGTGGCAGCAGTACTGCAAGGAACGCGACATGCAGGGGTCGGACTCAAGTCAGTCGACCAGCGACGATGGCGCGGCACCGGCGCCTCAGGTCGCTACACGGCGAGTGAACTGATCAGGTGGGCATCGTTGTGGTTTGAGACGAACCAATAGAAACCTCTGTGCAAAAGAAAACAGTTCAGCACAGGTCTTAGAGCACTTGTTGACGAGAACGTGTAACGAAGTTCCAGCCTCCTCAGAGGAAGACGCCAGTGTGATACCCAGAATAAAAAGCCAAATATCTACAGACCACCTGACGTTCCAGACAAGATACATGTCAAACCGTCCCCTTTCACGTTCTCTCATAGTAATCAATCCCAAAACCCAGCGCTCTACACTGATCCTGACCAGCGTAAATATCAAAAGACGCCTGCGTACTCGGGTACTCCATAAGACGCAAAGTCAAACGGTCCTCACCGACGGGCGCCCACGGACTCCCGCTCCGTGCGATTTCCGCCGTCGTGTTGGTGAAACCCCTCGCCTCGAGGTACAGCATATCCGGGTTCGGATCGTAAGTCCGGGCGAAGCTGGACCAGGTGTCGACGGTGAACTGGGACATGGGGATGTCGGAATCGTCGCGGATGGGTAGGCCGTTGAAGACGATGGTGCCGAAGGTGTAGTACAGCTCGCCGGAGTGGCATTTGAAGTACTCGGCGTCCGGGTTGCCGTAGGGGTAGCCGGGCTCGATGGGAGGAGTGCAGACGGGGGCGTTGGGGTTGTAGGTGGAGAGTTGGTAGGAGCGGTTGAACTCGTAGAAGTAGATGGGCTCAAGGACGTTGTGCAAAGCGGCAGAGTAGGCAGTGGCTTCGTCTAGACAGCGGAAGAAGGAATCCGTGGCTACGAGGGAAGTGGTGTTGAATATGTTCAATGTCTGGTTCGTGCCGTTTGGCGTTGGGAAGATGTCAAGCATGCTCAGATTGGTGAAGCCATTGGAAGCAAGAGAAGATGTGAGGGTGGCGTTCGCAGCCGGGTAAGAGATGAATGCGGCGCCATCGTCACGCATGAAACCCATCATCACCGGCACATGAGCCGCTGGACCGGGACCAGTCACTTGGAGCTCCTCTCCGACCAGATAGGTTCCATCCTGCACCAGGAATCGAGCGGAAGTGGTGAGATTTGCTAGAGCGTACGGATTCACGCCGCGCAAACAATCGACTGCCGAGGTGGCGTTGCTACAGCCAGTGGCAGCCAGTATGGGATCCGCTGCAACTGCAACCTCCTCTGAGATGGTGTAGTAGTCAGAGTAAGGATGGGCGTAGCCGGAACCAGCCAAGCTACTTTGCGGGATGGCAGCTGCGAACTTCCCGATCGCTTTCGGAGACGCAAGCAACGCTCTCACGCTCGCTCCGCCAGCGCTTTGCCCGAAGATAGTGATGCGGTTAGGGTCGCCACCGAAGGCTTTGATGTGTTCGTGCACCCAGTCGAGTGCCGTGATCTGGTCAGCCAAGCCGAAATTCCCATTCGTGACACCATCCTCGAGGGCAAGGAAACCCAGAGTTCCGAGGCGGTAGTTGATGGTCACTACGACCACATCTCCTCTAGCAACTAGCGACCCACCGTCAAATGTGGGATCACTGCCAGTGCCACCAGTGAACCCTCCGCCGTGAATCCAGAACATGACTGGCTTGAGCTTTTCCGGTGGCGCATCACCACTGGTCGGTAGATAGGGCGTCCAAACGTTGAGGAAGAGACAATCAGTGGATCCAACGTTCCCGGCTTGAACACACTGAGAGCCGAAACTGAGCGCATCATGGTGACCGGAACCGTTGTAGAGAGAGCTGTACGTGAATGCTTCGGGCTCTGGCGCATATCGTATGCCTTCAAAACGAAAGCTGGATCTATCCCTGAAACCAGTGAAACTCTGTTCACCTGAGCTTATGGTTGTACGCCAGGTGGTTGAGTTATCGGCGTATGTCAGGTTGCTGAGCGGTGCGCTCTGCGTGCAGAGGACAGGCAAGCGTTCGTTGCAGCGCGCAACGCTCTGGGTGCCACGGGCAGTTGTGGTCTTGCATACTGGTCCCTCATGACCAGAAATCCAGTATGGACCGTCTTGGCTCTCATACGACAGATACCTAAGGAAGTCGCCATTGCTCTGAGAAGGGTGCCAGAGCTGCTCTCCCAGGTGGGAGCATGCATCTGCAGCTTGCCATGCGGTCATTGGAGTCGACAAGACCATTGCCGCGCCTGTTCGGGACGACATATTGCCTGACAATGTTAAGTTCGCTGCAGCAGAATAGTCTCGCTTGGATGGGCCTTACCGTAGAGGTCATCGTGCGTGATAATAGAGAGGTCGCTATCGACCCCTTTGTGACCTGTAACGCCATTGTGCTTTCCGTCCGGTCCCCATCGATCCCATTTGCTGTCGTCCTTCCAACCAGGTGGATGAGCGTGAACGAAGTAAGATGTCCCTAGGGCGGCAACCAGCACTGCATTGAACATATTCACAGATCTCGAGCTGAGACGAGCCAAGCGAGAGACAAAGACAAGCAATGCAGATCGCGTACCTACCTTAGCCAGATTTATGGCGGCTTGGCCTTCTAAAGAAGGATTCTATTGCCATCGGATGCCGAAGGCTTTAGGCATCTGTTTTCCGTTCGACAAATCAATCAACGAGTGTCTCATTGCACCGCTCCCGCATGGACGGCATTGGGTTGCTAGTTCATCGTCGACCCCGCAGTTACGCGGGCTGCTGGACATGGATACGAGATGCGGTGGTCGTCATTACTCCAGCCATGGAAATGTCCGTGGTGCCTGCTCATTTAGCCGGGGTCACGTGGACGGAAGATCAACTCCTACAGGGGTATGATGCTGAAGCTGTCTGCTACCTCGGTAATCATGTTGTTGAATGGTGCGCACCAGGCAGACATTGCGTGAGCACCTGCGTAGAGATGGCATGGACGTTGTCGTCAATGTTTGGACAGCGTCATTCACTCTTGTCGGCTTTCGTTGGATGGCCTGGATGCTGCACGTAGAAGCCGGTGATCATGGAGCTTGGCGTAGCAGCCACCTCTGCACCCATCTCGACTGGGTCAGCGCGGTGGATGCTGGCTTTGCATCAAAACGCAGACTGCTCGCTCTCCTGCTGGCTTGCTCTCTCCACGCATCGATGATGATGATGGCGCTGAGAGAGAGCGGGAGGGAAGGAGCGTCCAGAGGACAGTAGCTCGAAACAGACGCGTCCGGCGAGGCAGAGCTTGGGGCGCTAGGTAAACCAGCTGGAACACTCGCCTCCGCCCATTCGTCGCAGCGCATCCGTTAAGCTCCACGCCATGCCGCTTTGAGGTGGGTGAGACAGATTAGCCCTCCTCAACTCTCGACCCCGCCGTCGCTGCCCTTATCATCGTCCCAGGCGGGCCACCCAGGCTCCCAGGCTCCCAGGCTCCCAGGCTCCCAGGCTCCCAGGCTCCCAGGCTTCCAGGCCAGGCAGGCTCGCAGCTCGCAGCTCGCAGCCCGTCCGCCGTCCGCTGCAGCAAGCAACCACTTCGCACCTTGACTGTCGAAGCTGCTCTTGCCTCACCCGGACCTCACCATCGATTCTTTGCCTTCAACAGACAGGGCGATAGGTGGCGTCCAACCCAGCAGAGTCGGCTGCTGTGGATGGACTTGATCATGATGATGGCGGGTTCATTCCGCCCAAGGCCGCCCTCCACCAGCACCGAGTCCATTTTTTATTAATATTATTATGCGCGCAGCAACAGCCTTCCAAGTTCCCACCCCTCCCTTCTGCTGCTGGACAGAAGCTCTGGGGCGAATTTTGGCGCGCCGACGAATTCTGGCAGCACAGAGGCTCCAGAGGCTCCCCGCCTCGCCGCTGATTGGCCGACCGACATGGTCCGTGCCCGCCTCTGAGCCAAGGCCCATCTTCTGCTTTGTGGTGCAGAGCAGTCTCCTCGCCCCAGTCATCACCACCCTTATCCCACTCTTCGCCCGTCTTCACTAATCCCCTCGGATCCTCTTGATTCTCCCACTGACCAGCAGCGCCCACGGTAGCGACACCGGTCGCGAAGAGAAGCCATTGCCGCCGACTTTGTCCGCGCGTCCGCGACCCCCTCCGAGAAGCCCACGGTCGCCTTTCCAGCCTACCCGCCAGTACCTTGCACTTCCCGCAACATTCTCATGCTCGACCAAAACGACCGTTTCCAATTCCTGACCATTTGGGGAGTCGACTGCGCAGCCATTTCGGGCGAAGAAGGTGCTCACGCCTTCCAAGTATCACGCGACGAGGGACGACAGCGCAGCCGATCCTGAGCCTGCACCACTACCTCTCACCACAACCGATCAATCTACTCGGGGACGTCGATAGTTGGCGGTCTTGAGTTTCCAGCCAGACTGCGGACCGTGACATTCCAGTCATGCGACGCAGAGCAGGCGGAGATTCTGTCACTTGAACCCAGCTACGCATTTCACCCCGAAAGGCGTGATAGCATGACAGACACCTTCTATCCTGCCACGAGCATTTCCGGGCAAGCACATCTGACGCGTACGCCGTTTGTCAACAATATCGACGTATCACAAGATCGCCGCTATGCTGCTTCGCCAGTCGATGGCGCGCAAGAGGACGACGGCCAGATAAGTTGTTTCTGCGGCTTTAGCGACGATGACGGTAACACTGTCGGCTGCGATGGGTGTAATAGGTGGAACCATATCATTTGTTACTATCCCGAGTATGAGGGCCGCGACCTGCCGGATGACCTGCAGCACTTCTGTATCGAGTGTCGACCGCGACAGGTAGACAGATATCAGGCAAACTATCGACAAAGACTCAAGCGTGACCAACAAGATGGTTATTCTGACGGCGCGAAAAGACCCGCGGCCAAGAGTCACAAGAAAAAGGTCAGGGAGCCGGCCGGAGCAGGCACTACCAATGGCTGGCCCACGGATAAGTTTAGGCATGATCGCAATAGTGCTAGCCCTCGTGACCACCAACCACCACCTGCCAAACGACCGAAAACAAGTCATCGGACCTCCGAGTCGGTCGTCAATGGACTTAACAAGGGACACACTCGCAAGCGCACTGGCGTCAACGCCAATCACCCCAGAAGCCAGTCGCAGTCGCCCGAGGCAACGATTGAAATGTACTCGCCAGAGTTTTATCGATGCTACTTTGATGACGAGTGGAACGTTACAAGAGCTAATCTTCACAACGACATAGGCGTTACCAATGCGCTTTCAGAATGGCTGCGTGCACCGGACGATGTTTTCCGAGAAATGCATGGACTTGAAAAGAGCCAAGTATTGATGCGATGGGACGGAGAACTTGACGACATACCAGGCAAGGCCCAGCTATACATCACATCAGCGCAGGATGAAACCGTCAGTGATGCACACGGTCAACATCCGACGTGGAAGACCGTCTCCGTGCAGGAGCCGGTGGCCAGCGGCGCCTACATTGGCGAACTCAAAGGGCATGTTGGCTTTAAGGAAGAGTATAAGCATGACCCTGTCAACCGTTGGCCACAGTTGCGCCACCCGGAGCCATTTGTCTTCTTCCATCCAAGGTTACCAATATACGTCGACGCTCGACATGAAGGGACAGCTCTGCGATATGTGCGGCGAAGTTGTATGCCTAATGCAGAACTTCGAGTGCTGGTCACCGACTCGACTGACTATCGCTTTTGTTTCATGGCTACGGATCAGATCGACCCTGGCATGGAAATTGCTGTCAGCTGGGACACTAGTGAAAGCGTTCCTGGCAAGCTACAGAACCAAAACAGCTCACTTTCCACAAGAGACATGGACGCGCTGAGTGCTTGGGTCTCCACTGTCTTGTCCAACTGTGGTCCATGCGCATGTAATCAGTCACCTGCGGACTGCGCCATGTCACGTTTCGACAAGAGAGGCGTAGCTCTCGGTTACGACGAGGAAGCACAGCCTCCGAAGCTGCCCAAGGGCAGGAAGAAGAAAGTTGGTCAGCATGTCTCGTCTTCGAACACGACCGCCTTGAACAGTCGCTCTGGCAGCGAGGTGCGTAAGGTCGAACCAGACGATGAGCGCACAGATTCAAGATCGACGTCGCGATCGGGAGGGAGAGGGTCTGTAAGCCGTGACATAACACCCAACACACATTATTCCACGAACGGCTCTTCGACTGTCCCAGAACTGTCTGCGCGTGAGCGCAAGAAACTCGAAAAAGAGGAGGAGATGTTCAGACGGCAAGAGGAAGAGCAGACTGGCAAGGCAAAGAAGAAGCGCAACAGTGCAGGCTCGGCGCTAAATACACCAAATCCTGGCACATCGAAGCAGCTAGGCTTTGGTGCTCCACGATACGTTGATGCGGCCACGGCGCGCCAAGTCAACCTCCCGACTGCAAGGTCAGCTGGTAATGGTGGAAAGCGGCCTAAGGGTGCACCGGTGCGGAAGGGTCCATCCAAAGTCGTGTACAAGACTGTACCAAGGCCGAAGGCAGAGGTGAAAGACTCAGGCGTGCAGTGCGACATGGATGCCGATGAAACACAAGCTCGCCCGTCAACGCCTCCGTTACCGCCTCGCAAGTTCGTGTCCAACCAGCAGCGACTTCTAAATCGTCTTGCTGTGCGCAACGCCCAGCTTGAATCAAAACGTGCGGGAGCAAAGACAGCGAAAGACGCGAGCATCTCCGCGAACGAAGGAGCAGAAACATCCTCTCCAAACCGGCCAAGTTCTCCTCGTAGCGACTCTTCAACTTTCCAAAACATCGGGTCTGAACCACGATCCTCACCGAAATCCATTGGTGATGTTTCGATGGAATCTGCGCCTGGAGAAGACGCCGTCGCTCCTGATGAGCTGCCGAAACATCAAGACCAGAAGCCGTCGGACGAGGAAAGGCCCACGCCAGCTGAAGGTGACGAATTGATGCGAGTCCCAACAGAGACAGCTGCACCGCCGTGGCCGCCTACTTTGAACGCTCCCATGGAATCGCCCTCGGCGGCCGCTCACACGCAAAGAGTGCCTGACCTTCATATGTCAATGCCGCCACCGCCTTCAAACCCATTCGACAGCGCGAACTTACTATCAGTTGGTTCCGGCAATACCGCGGCACAATCGCCTTCAGGCTTAAGCGGCTCTACACCCCTACTTTCACCATCGGTGTCCGCAGCCGTCATGCCGAGTCCTGTGAAGACGAAGAAAATGAGCCTCAGCGATTACACCCGGCGTCACAAACCCAAAGACAGGCCTTTCGGAGACGGCAAAGGCGACCGCGAGAGTTCACCTGCCTCTGTCGCTTCTGGTGCTGGCGCGTCAGGGCTACATCCTACTTCCTCTGAAGACCAAAAAGCCGGCGACAATATCTCGGCCATCGCTGAGGAAGACGTGAAGATGGAGGACGCCGCCAGTCACAAATCCTAAACTTCTTTCTTCTTCTTGCTACCCTCTTCAATGATCTTTAAAACTGTAATGCTCCATGCATACTAGCGAGGCGTGCGGTGTTTTGAGGGGACTCTCTGAACCATGACGGATAGCTGCCTTTTGCTTCAGTGATTCGAAAAGGAGGGGAAAATCGTGAGAGAAATTCTTTGGGTCGGGATAATAAGGATTCCGGGTTTTTGCTGGGAGGCGATGAAGACACCAAGTTTCTTCGGAAAGGATCTCTGGGAAGAACATGGCTTCTTTCTCTCCTCCTCTTCTTTTTTTCTTCTTTCTCGTTTTTGTTGTTGTTATGAATGCCCGGCGCTGTTCGAATCCTCTCATGTAGGAAGCGTCGATGCGAAGCAAGGCTGACTGCCTTTATCAAATCAATACTCTTTATGTACTCTTAGCGGGAAAAGAAAAGCCCACTCCGGTCTTTGCACCTCCCCCTAGCTAGCTAGACCTTTGGTAACGAATGCGAAAGCTATGAACGTTATCTCTTCTCCCCAAGTAAAAAGGGACCTTGCAATACGTTTCCTGATCGCGTTTGCGAAATAAAGAGTCCAGCTCACTGCGACATACCCGGCTTCTCTTCGTCACCATAATACCCTCTTCCCCCCGACTTACCCACCTCCTGTGCACTCTGCGGCGGCCGATACGGCACATACCCGCCCCACAACTCATAAGGCTCCTGCTGCTGGCCTTGCTCTTCCCGCACCGACTGCAAGCCCGGCGAAAGCGGACTCCCCTGTCCCACCCAACCAACCTGCGACCGTCCCCCCGTCCCTCCGCCGCCCAAGGACGAAATCGCCGGACTACTACTAACCCCCGTCCCCGCCGAAGAAGAAGAGGAGCCCTCCAGCTCGCTCTTCCTTCCGCTCGGACTCCGACGCACCGTCATCGCGACGGGGAAACTGTCGAGTTCGGGCGCCCGGCCGTCGGGCGGGAGATGGCCTACTTGGGACCCGAATTTCTCGTCGATTTCCCCGGGGGGGCTGTTCGGATGACGACGGGGTTTGTTGAGGGTTCGGCGCCGGTGGCGTTTCCAGAGGAGGTAGATGAGCAGGGAGCTGGCGAGGAGGAGGGTGGGCAGGCCGATGGCGGTGCTGATTATGAGGGGGAGGTTGGGTGGGGTGGGTTCGTTGGAGGAGGAGGTGGAGGAGCTGTTTTCCAAGGGGGTGTAGATTGGGTCTGGCTCTGGGGTGACGGTGGAGAGGATGTAGAGGGTGGATGCGGCGCCGTTGGTGCCGGTTGTGAGGGCTTGTGAGGTGATGGTGGATGGGGCTTCGGTTGTCGAGGGCGATGGAGAGGAAGAAGTTGTTGGGGTAGAAGACGTGGTTTGGGAAGGTTGCGCTGTAGGTGATGCCTCTGCGAGTTTGCTGGAAGTCTCGGTGTTGGAGGACGATGTCAGGTCGGATGCAAGGGAAGAGCTTGTTGTCGTTTCCGTTGTATCTTCGGAAGAGGACGAAGTTGCGGTAGATGCAGACGGGACGCTTGAAATGTAGGCTATCGAAGTGCCATCGGATAAGTCGAAGAATACAGAATCTCCGTCTTCGCAGCAGTCGAAGGATCCTGAAGCTCCAATTAGCAGGTCATCGATTCAGGGGCAAAGGAAGCCATACGATTGCCATCGCAACACCAGCTGCCGTCGGCACATTGGAGGATTGCTTCGTTGCCGCTCGCAGTATTTCCCTGTGTGCAGAGACCGGGGCATGTTGAGTTTGACCAGCCTTGGTCGGTGCATGTGTATCTGCCATAATAATCCGCGTTTCCTAAGTAGCAGAGGCCGTTGCTCAAACACTCCCACTGGAAAGGACAACATGCACCACCATCTGTTGAGCATGCGGCCATTCCCTCTGCCAGATCGCCATTTGGATAGTAGCAGCTCTGCGCCACAGCCTGCCGGACGAGAAGTGAAGCGAAGGTGGCAAGCCAGGCATTTCGACTTGGTGGCATCCGCATTGTGCCTCGAAGGAGCGATGTCGACCTGCACCGGTGTGAAGCCTATGAAATGCAATAATGAGCAGTAAGGAGCATCAAGGAGAATGAGGCGGCACTTTACAGCACGAGGTGTTTGCCGTCGTCGTAGAAGCGCGGGCCAAGTTTCAAGCCTGGGTTTGACTTGACGAATTCAGCAGGCACACATGATGCAGGACTTGTGCTACCTCGATTCGCCACCCCTTTCACTTTCCCTCGAACATATGAAAGAAATCAAACTCTCCATAAGGTAACATTGCAATGCTCAGGTACTGCCCCCCATAAAGCCGACCTCAGTCTTTAATACTCCAGTCTCGCCAGATCAATTTCCTGTTCCGAAGTCTCCTGAATACCTCTGAGTTCTCTTCTTCACCGGCAGTGGTTTGACGCTTTGATTCTCCTTTGCCTCGGTCCCGGTCTGGACGTGTCGGGAAGCTGCATATTCAAATAAATACGCCGTGTGACCATCAGCGGACGGTGGCATGTATCCGGTGCAAGCTGCGCGCATCTTAATTTTTCCTGCATCTGATCGCTATGTTAAGACATCATAGGGGTTGCAATTCGCCACGATTCTGGTTTCCGTGGGCCTGCCCTCTGTTGCCGTCTGCTCAAGAGGATCTGAGACTGCGGTTGATGCCTTCCGCTTTACGTTGGTATCTTCAACTCGGCATGCGCACGGCGCTCGCTACCTCGTTACTCGCCACCACCACCAAGTCCAGCGCTTGCCCACCTGCACAAGAACGGACATCAACATTTTTTACTAGGGGGAATGAGAATGAAAGAAGAAGCTTAAACAATACTTGCCCTTCACAATGTCTGTTGATCACGACTGTATTCCGGTCTTCAGTGAGTCGTGAGACAAAATTCGAACATTAGGCATTTCGTCCGGCCGCAAACGCATGGTACATCTTCTCACTTAGACCTGGCCAAAACACGATGCGAGCAGTTGACTGTAGAGGTCTGATCACGTTACGACAGCGACTCCAATATTCGCGCGTGAAGTCAAGGGGTCCCGGCCATGGAAGAGCCAGCAGGCGCTGGCGCCAACTGCTGTCACGTGCCGAATTCGACCAGGGACATACCAGGCGAAACTATTCGACGCCGTCACGGTGAGCGTGGAACTGTCTTGCACGTCGAAATTGATGAAGCTTCCAGCCATGAAATAGACTCTATTGCCTCGGATGCACCGTTGATCTTGGCAAGCCCCAAGGCCTGTCGCTATATAGCTTAACGGCTCATTAAAAAGACGTTTTGGGGAAATCTCTTTTGGAAGAATGGCTATTTCCGGGCTGATCCAACGGCCCTCTCGCACAGTTCGGGCTCCTTTAGTTGATCACATAACCCCCATCAACGACCATGGCGGAGCCCTGCACGAACGTTGCCTTTGAGCTACAGAGAAAGAGGACACAGTCCGCGACTTCCTAGAACGGCGCCAGGGTTAGCTTCTTACTATTGAAAACCACACCAACAAGGCGCATCGTAACCCGTACCTGAGCAGTCCCAGGACGATTCATGGGAGCGATGGATATCGCCGGCCCAAGCACGTCCATATTGGGCGTCGTCATTGGGGTCTCAATGACACCGCTGTGGGAATCGATGATCAGCTTCGCTAAAGGATGGATACAGCATGGGTTCGGGGAATCCTGCTTACGGGCAGACACAATTGACCCGGATATTGTCCTTGGAGTACTGCGAAATGCTGTCATTAGCGACAAGGGGGTCAGTTCGCATACGGGGAAGCTTGCGAGCTTGCATACATCGATCGCCTAACAGCCAGACTCCGCGGTCAGCAATGCATTTCTGCGTCGATAGGATTAAGCGGAGGAGTCGTAGGATGGAAACGTACGTCACATCTTGTCATACTGATCACCGCTGCCTTTGAACCACAGTACGCGGCTGAGAAGGTCAGCTTGAGCTCCAGGTACCTAGGTATGCAAGTAAAGTAAGTGAGGGGTACGTACGTGCTGCAGGCCTTCCTACGATACCGAGCTGGCTTGCAATGTTGACGACACTGCCACGGTTTCCAGGCCGGCCATCGTGCGTAGGAAGCGGCTCCTGCTTCAGCATCTGCTGTATCTCGGCGCGCGAGCAAAGCCAGCATCCCTTGTAGTTGATGTTGTTGATGCGGTCGAACTCTTCAAGGCTCGTCTCATGCGATCGTTCGTTGTTACTTAGCGTTCCTGTCGTCTCCTCAGTCTCACATGCGTCCCCATAGACCCGGAGACGTTACCAGCAGAGTTGCAAACGTAGTCTAGCCGTCCAAAAGCGTCTACCGCCTTGTCAATAAGCGCCTGCACAGAATCCTGATCCGACACGTCGGTCTGGATACTGAGGACAGCGCAATATGGAGCGGCTTCGTGTATGCGAGAGGTAGTCTCATCCAGGCCATCGTAATTGCGGTCTGCAATGACGATCTCAGGACAGCCCTCCTTTGCGAATGATACAGCAGTCGCTTGACCAATGCCTACACGTTCTCAGCGGTGCTCGTATGTAACAGTGGCGGACTCCTTGTTCTTACCTGAGGCGGCACCTGTCACTAACGCGACGCCAGGGAACATATTGGTTCGAGGCGAAGACATCCTGCTACTGAAATGGAAAGTACTAGTAGTTAGCAAGACCTCGGAGGTGTCTGGTTTGGTGTATCTTTACCATCATCGCTGCGACAGTCTCAAGAGGAGGGTTTCCATTTGGCCGCTTGGCCGAAGTGGAGCAGCGAGCGATGCATCGACCTACATCTTAAGAGCCCGATGAACCACACCAAGTTGCTGAGATGCAAAACATTGGATCGCCTCACAGGATTGTAAATATAGAGACACGACGTGAGATGAGGAAATTGGGAAGCAGAATAATAACATTGATTACTTTCACCATACGAAAATCTACCCGAAGGGTTGGTATTATGTACAGTGCACCTTTCCAACACGAAACGGAAGGTGACACATATCTCCCTGCTTCACGGTGTAAGAACACACTGCTTTACTTCTTCATAGTGGTATCTCGAGCGCGCAAAAAATCCATCGACTCAGGCGAAGCGCTATCAGCCTAGTCATCATCGGCATCGTCGTTAGCCTTGCCAACCAGCGAGTACTGGTTACCGCCGTGCTCATCCTTGTCATGCTTGATGGCCAGCTTGCTGAGGTGGCCAATGATGTTCTCCATCTGGGTGTCGTGAACATTGCGCTTGGCACGGCCAAGGTTAGCAAGGCTGGGGATGTGGTTGAGCAGGTAGTAGGTGACGGCGATGATGATGGTGACACCAATCGAGTAGGCCCACACCACGACGACAGTGACGATGTCAGTCATACCCTGGCGGTTCTGGTTGTAGTAGAAGCCACCCATCGGGTTCGGGAGCGGCTTCTGTCCAATCTCTTCAGAGAACCAACCGAAGATGGTGAACACGGTGGCGAGAGCGTCCACGACGGCAATAGCAGCGACCAGGGTGAAGGCCGGGAAAGTAGAGCCGCCACGGGTGACAAAGATGAGCCAGTTCTCAGTAAGAGAGACTTCAAGGAAAAGAATGTGCTGGATGCTTCCGTATCTCTGGACGATACCGCCGTTAGGCAGGAACAGGGTACCGCGGACAACCCAGGTAGCGAGAGCAAGCTCAATACCGAGAACGACAGAGATGACCCAAATCTTCGGCAGTTGCCATTCGACCGGGCGCTGCTCAGAGTGGGCGTTGTCGTAGGCGACAGCGACAGTCGCCAAATCAGCGAAAAGGGCGATGAAGACAATGAGCTCGGCGGAGATGGTCTCGTTGATGATGATCATAGAGGTGACCAGGTAGATCTCCAAGTGCAAGCAGAGAGCGATACGGTACTGGATGTATGCCTTCATACGCTGGAAGATTTGACGAGCAGTCTTGATGGCGAAGACGATGGTGGAAAGACCAGGAGCCAGGAACACAATGTCGGCGGCAGCCTGGGCAGCCTCGGAAGAACCCTCGACGGCAATACCACAGTCAGCCTTCTTGAGCGACGGAGCGTCGTTGACACCGTCACCAGTCATGGCAGTCAAGTGACCACGCTGCTGCAACATCTCGACGACCTGGTACTTGTGCTCAGGGAACACCTCAGCGAAACCGTCGGCCCTCTCGACAAGGTCGTGCTGAGTAGAGCCAGAGAGACCACCACCGATCAGCTTGTGAGAGTTGTAAACCTTGGTACCAAGAGCAAGCATCTTGCAAGTCTCCTTAGCGATGGCAATAGCATCACCAGTAAGCATCTTAACCGGGACACCGAGCTGCTGGGACTCGATGATAGTCTGGGCAGTGTCCTCACGCGGAGGGTCGAACATAGAAAGCATACCGAGGAGGACCCATGGCTCGTTGTTCTTCTGGTAAGCAACACCGAGCGAACGGAAACCACGGCGGGCGAACTCAGTGGCCTTGTCCTTGAAGAGGTTGGCGGTCTCCTGGGAGCACTCAGTAAGGTTGAGCACAGCCTTGGGAGCACCCTTGGCGCAAGTGAAGCGGTCGCCGCGGAGAGTACAGATAGAAGTGATACGTTTGGAGACAGGGTCGAAAGGAGTGAACTTCTCGGTCTTCCAGTCGTCCTTGAGGATGTCACGGGCCTTGGGGTAGCGCTTGAGGGTCAAGATGGTGACCTTGTCAATCGGGTCGAGCGACTTGATGTTGTGGGATGAGGCGAGAGCAGCGCAGGCCATCATCCAGTTGACATCCTCGCCCTCAGCAACGTAAGGCTCACGGATAGAGAGCTGGTTGGCGGTAAGGGTACCGGTCTTGTCGGAGCACAAAATATCGACACCAGCAAGCGACTCGATAGCGGTCAGCTTCTGGACGATAGCCTGCTGCTTAGCCAGGTAGGCAGCGCCGACAGCAAGAGTGGTAGTTGTCACGACCGGCAGACCGACTGGGACACCGATGATGAACAGAATAAGGACGTAGTAGAGGAGCGAGTTGTAAGAGTGCTCGGGGGTGGCGATTCCCAAGTGACGGTAGAAACCACCAATCCATGCGGCGACAATGAAGAACATGACCAGGACCAGAAGAGAGGTACCGATGTTGTTCATGATAGCCTTGAAGTGACCCTGGTCCTGAGCACCCTGCACAAGGGTAGCGGTGCGACCGACGAAAGAGTACTTGGCGGAGGTAAGAACGACGGCGTAACATTTGCCACGCTTGCAACCAGTGGTGAAGTAGAGCATGTCGCCCATGTACTTGTCGACAGCGAGAGACTCGCCAGTAATGGCAGACTGGTCAGTGGCAACGATGGGCAGGCCTTGGTGGGCAACGCCCTCCTCGTCGTCATCCTCACCCTCCTTCTCCTCAGAACCAGCCGGGTCGTTCTCAGGGTTGAGGGCGTGCTGTTCGCGAATCTCCTTGTACTTGGCGAAATCCTCTGGGGAATCGTAGTCGCAGATCAGACGGCAGTCAGAGGGGACCGTCTGGCCTTCCTCAATGACAACAATGTCACCAGGGACAAGCTCACGGGCTTTGATATCTTGCTCTTGACCTTGACGGATGACCACAGCCTTCATGGCAATGTCACCCTTCAAACTGGCGACGACATCGGCGGCTTGCTTCTCTTGGTACCAACCGACGAAAGCGTTCAGGAGCAGAATACCGATAATGACACCAAAGTCGACCCAGTCACGAAGACCAGCGGCGAGCAGGACAGCAAGTTCCATGACTGTGCCAAGAACTTAGTTACATTGCACGAAGCTTCTTGGTGCGGGGCAAAGTTAATGCGCCCATAGCTCGAGAACGCAATTTGCGCGACGCAACGTGCTGGAAATTCCAGCCGTTGCGGTCGCACGAATCCCGATGAGCTGAGAGAAGGCGTGACTTACCGTAGAGGACAGGACCAGTGAAGAAACCCAAGAACTTGAGGAACAAGTTCTCCTTCTCAGTGACAATTTCGTTCCAGCCGAACTTCTTGCGGCGCTCCTCAACCTGCTGGTTGTTGATACCCTGCTTGATGTCGGCTTCGAGCCATTCCTCAGGAACGGTCATGTCCTTGGGACCAGAGGTGTCCTTCTTCCAGAACTGGGGATTTGTCAGTGTGCTGCATCCTGTTGCAGTAGACGGATTTTTATTCATACCTGCCATGACTTCTTGGTGGAACCGCCTTCTTCTTCATCGTTGCCACCCTCAGCCTGCTCAGCTGCCTTGGGATCCTTGTAAGTAGAAATGTACTTCTGGAGAGCAGTGTACTCGTCTAGTAGATCCATGTTAGCGACATGTAAATATTGTGATGGAGTGGCATGTCAACAACATACCGAGATCCTCAATGTTGCCGGGCGCCTGCGACCACTTGCGCGATCTGTCACTCTCCGTTAGCATCCAGTGGCAGCTGGTGGAAGCGGATGGCAATTGCAAGGTTGCAGAGCGGAAGCTGCTACGATGCGTGCCATGCCTGGGGCTGAATCGTACCGGTCGCCCTCGCCGCCGTTTTCCATATCTTTGTCTGAAAAGCTGACTCTCGGCGCTGACATGCCCTCCTATGCGATGCCTATTGAAAGGTCGCCAACGTTGCCTTGAGTGGAGAGGTTGTCGCGAAGCTGAGGGAAAAGGAAGAAGCTGTAGAGCGAGCGTGCCAGGGAGATATAGGAAAATGAGGGTGTGCCGAAAGTCGTATGCGGAAGGCCGGCGGCCAAATTTTATTGCAGCGTACCAACACGCGCGGGAGGGCGTAGACCTGGTACTGGATTCCCCAGCAAAGGCGCGCTCGAAACAACACGACCCAACGCTCGGTGCCACGGCCGACTGCCCTTCTCTGTGAGCGATTTTTTGATCCCCCGGGGCTTGCCTGGCAAAAGTGCCGCCCACCTTTTACCCACGGGCCATCTGCAGCAGGCGGTTGGGAGTGGAGCTCAAAGGTCCGAAGATTGAACGGGACTGAACGTCACCCGATGGCGCTACTGTGCCGTCGAGCCGTCTCACATGAGGTAGCGTGGAATCTCTATCGACGGCGAATCAGCGTCTCGCCGCGCCTTTGAGGATGCAGCTTCTGCAAAGCTTAACTACGGACTTCGCACGGCCGTCAGGTTGAAGCTACTACTAGATGCGAGGATGTGCTGCAGCGGCAGGATCAAAACCTCTTGCACAGTGACGTCGGCGTGGTAGGATCGTGCAGCGCTCATCATCAATCGCTGGGCTGCAACGATCGCCACGGAGCGCCATTCTGCTGTTGGCCCATGACAATGGGGACTATTGAACCTGCCAATTTCGCAAAATGACGGCCAATTCCTTCGTAGCGACTATCGTGGTGGTCGATGCGACTAAGACTCCACTGCTGCCTCATTTCGGAGCCCTCGTTTTAGGTGCCCGCACAGACGGTCTGGCACGAGTGGGCACGAGGGGGACCAGTGGAGGGCCAATGGGGCCGACACCCTGCAGGGCAACAGCCGGGCGCTATGTCATAACAAACAGCTGGAGATCACATCTACGAGGAGGCTGGGCTTTGGGGAAGATACCGGAGCTCGCGTAGGTAAGCTTTCACATCGGTCGCGTTGGTCTTTATTTGACACCGGATGACGCGCTTGCCCTTAAGGCACTTTGATACTACGGAGGTACCTGGCCTCACTATTCCTTCTAGCTTGAGCCATCTTCGATTGTAGGAGCCAAAGCGAAAATTACGTCTGCCCAGCAATTCTTGTAAATCCTCGCATCGGGCGGCGTTTGACCTTGCCCGTGAGTCGGCGAGCCTCGTTTGGCAAATTCATCCAGCGTATCATGTCACCGGTCACAATTCTGCAGCAGCACTACTTCATCCGGCAGACGTTCTGAAGAAAATTTCTGAAACCCGCATCAGTGGCACACCGCTTGCTGCCGAGAACATTCGTAGGGTTCATCTGGCGAAAGCTTGCCGCTGCTGCCGAGCTTCCAGATGGTTACATCCACTTACCGACCCTTGGTTGTAGAAAGCTACGAAGGTTGTAGTTGGAGATGCATGAACCCCAACGGAAATCGTACAGTAAATCGCGCAAAACAGTCTTGTTCAAAGCCCAGAGCCGAGAATAAGAGCTTGTACGCCCCTACTATGGGGCAAGGTTTTCGCCTTCCCTTGGCTTCGGCCCCGGCTGGGCGTGGGTGGCTGGAGTGATTGTACGACTACCATGTCTTGGGGTTGTCGCAGTGAGCAACGTGGATGAAGCTCAGAGGAGACGACCTTTGCGCGAGATCTTTGCACACAAACACTGGACCTACAGGAGGTTGAGACGACAGGCGAACGAAAGTAGTGGAAATGCGGTAGAGAGCAGAGCAACACACAGTGCTTTTTGCGACTGATCTCCGAAATCGCGCGATCTGGACGATGCGCCCGACTTGCGATTATTTTGCAGTCTCACACGATGGAATGTCAGCAACTGCAGTAGCTTGTCAGCATGCGCCCGAACGAGCGACTCCCGCGCTTCTCCGTCTTGCACCCGCCCGATTCGGAAGTCTCTCCCGTGAAACTTCATCTAGAGGCACAGGTACAGCGCTTCCGCACCTGGAGCATGGTCAATCAAAATTGCGAGAAAGTGGCGCTCTGGTTGCATTGTTTTGCATCGAAACTGCTGGATCAGCAATTTTGTATAGGCTGGTGATGTACGTTTCGGAAGAGAAAAAGAAAAGGAAAAAAGATTGGCACACTGTAGTATCGTTCGGGTTCTTCGCGGGAAGCGCGAACTCGAGTTCCGCAGAGCGATGGGCTGGCTGAAGGCTGCCAGATGCACTGTCCGCCTTTATGAGTAGCTGGGACAGGCGACGACGGCCAACGAGGGTAGGTCCTCTCTTTTTTGACTCCTCTCCTTCCCTTGTTGTGGGCGTCCCTTCGATGGGATTATTCTGCGGGTGTGCTGTGGCATGCACTCAATTCACTGGTCGTCATGGCTACTGTCAGAGGTAGGACTGGAATTCCTACGTCTTCAGCAAGGGGCTCGCAAAAGGCGAGACTAGGTATATCAACTCGTTGCAACTTTTCATTACATTGGCACTCATCGAGGAGACATCAAAAGAAGTTAACAGAAAGCTGACAACAGCAACAATTTGAATTATCTTCTGGTAAACATGCGAATGAAAGAGTCCGATGACTATTTGACAGCACGCGCTGCGAATCCGAGAACAGGTCTTATCTCGCCCAGCATATACGCATCGTCACCACGAACCCCAATAACGCCAGAATCTCCGGGCGAGGCCTTAAAGCTCTCTGCCAGCCACGACCATTCAGCCAGGAAGGAGTCAAATGATAGGCCTGTGTTGACAAGAGCCAACGAGAGCCGTAAAATAGGATCTGGGCTGCTGGGCAAGTGGTGCGCGCCACGCGAGCGCTGGATCTCAGATAAAACCCTTGCCGCGGCACGTCAGACTTCGGAGCTTGTTGGAGGATCGCTGACGACTTTTCAATCGCAACCTATGCTGAAGGACGACCAGTTCGTATGCCACATGCCAAGCGCGCGAGAACCACAACCCTTCAATTACCCGGGCAGAACACCTGCAGAGATCGAGGCTTTCGAACACTATCGCCAAAAGACAAGGAAGGTCAGCGCCGAAGGTTACGATAAGAGAGTGGTGTGTAACACATCCGGGTGTCTTCTTCAGACAGCGTCAGGTAGTGGATGTGGTCATTGCCCAGACACAACGACCACACACCAGCACATCAGCGCAGGCCTGCAGCAGCCATGTCAACGCATACATGTGACGAAAAGAGCTATGAATACGTACGAAAACAACCACAATCTTCCGTCTACGCCTGACGCCGCCGTTAGTGCCGCTAGTTTCGCGCCTTTTGCCTCGCCCCGTACACCCGTCTCCAAGGACGCCGGATCCGATGACACCCTCCTCAAGACCATCAAGCTCTCGAGAGTAGCTCGTGACGTTATGCCAGAGCAATACATGCACGACGTTGCACCTGTGCAAGGGGAACCGCTTGGCTCGACGCCAAGGCTGGGCGTCCGCCTTGAATCAGGAGGAGGCTGTGGACGTGGGTACAATCTGTGCAAGGTAGGGGACAGCAAGGAGAAACTGACGCCCGGGACCGCAGACTTAAGACAGTTGCCCAAAGTCCGCTTGGTACACCCTGAACTTGCAAGCCTGCCGCGGGAACAGGGGGCAACAAGACAGTCCGGCGATGGCCGACGAAAGTGTTCATTCGGCTGCCAGCAAGACAACGACACTGGCCAGTGTATGGGAGTCAGGCGTACCTCGAATAGCTCAATCCAGGTGGCGCAAAGCTCACTTTTCCAAAGTCGAGCTCAAGGACAAGGCACTCCGCGCGAGATAGAATGTCTCATGTTTGCTCTCCTAGGCATGGCCCTCAATGCTTGCACCGTCTTCCGGATGCCTGATATCAGCAAGCTTTACGCTCTCAACAACGAGAGAGCTACGGCGCAGCAGAAGGTTGATGCTCTAAGGGCAGCGTTGCTACTATCGGCACAGGCTCTGGCATGCCTCTTTGCTGTCACGGTGGTATGGAGACTCGGTGCAGCAGTCTTGCAAATTCTAGGGGTACTTTTGTGGCCATTGATAGTGCCTTTCAAGATCCTAAGGTGGATTGCTACTGGGGAATGAGTACTGTAGATTTCTATCACACTTTAATCCTGAGAACTCACACCAGAAAACGTCTCTTTTCCTTTCCTCGTGTTTGCACTTGTTCCTGAAATGATACTCGTCTTACGTGAGCCTCCCTAAAATCGTGCCGCATGTCGATTTTGGGGATTCAGTCAAGTGAATGGTCCCAAAGAGGGCCAAGCAATACGAGACAATGCCCGGCTCCGTCGCGTGTATGCCCGAAATATAGCCGAACCTTCCGCGTCTCAATCGCGTTCTCCATGAACTCGATCTGCTCTGCGCTGCCTACCAACACGACTTCCTCTCGCATTACGAGCAACCATGGCCGCAATTGATGGATTACCACCTGACCCTCTGTCACTGCTTCGGCAGTCCATCGCACGTAAAAGCCTCCCGATTGCCTCAGTGGACCAAGACCCATCGACTGCAACCGAGACGCCTCCATCACTCGCAAAGGCGAACTATCTGGTCTATAACCTGAATGGCGAGCACACGCCGATTCCACTCACCCAATCCACGCGCTTCATCTCGCAAGGTGCTGGTAACAGAGGTCTCGACCTGCGGTCCGTCTATTTCTGCTGGCTGAACAAGGACAACAATACCGGGGAATATCTCGCCGCAATTGGTACGCTGAACGACGAGCTGAAGGGCGAAGGCAAGGACGAGACCGTGACCAATTTGATCTTCGGCGAGAAGATCGATCTCACAGCATGGCTGGCGGGCGAGACTGATGAGGAAGGGAGCGAATTCATCCGGAGCCTAGACGCCAACAAAGCTAGCAGAGCAGCCGCACACGATGCGGCAGCCATCGCGCGCGGTGACGGAGACGTCGAAATGCGGGACGCAGACGGCCTGACAGGAGATGCCGAAGCCAAGGCGGAACAGGAGAGACTGCGGGCGATCTATGCCGGCGAAAGGAAGATGGGAGACCGCAACACTGCGCTGCGGGGCCCGAAAATGCAGGACTTCGGCGACGTGAGGAAGAAATACAGCGCGCTCTTCTTCTCCAAGCGGGCCGGCCAACAGACCAACGCCAACGGCGCCCAAGGCGCCCTACCGAACAGCAATCCAGCTCTACGGCCACCGGTCAAAGGCACGCCGTCCGGCCGGAGACCCGAGCCCATCATCCTCCTCTCCCCCTCTGCATCCTCCCTACTCCGCATGCCGAACATCAAAGCCTTCCTCGAAGAGGGCCAGTACATGCCACCTGAAGGGGGTTCCGCGTCGAACATCCTGCACCTGACCCGGCTGCTGCCCAGCATATCGCCCAAACCCATCCGCTTCATCCTCGTGGACGACCCTTCGACGTTCCGTCCTGACTACTGGGACCGCCTCGTCGCTGTATTCACTACAGGCCAGACGTGGCAGTTCAAGGGGTACAAATGGACGCAGCCTGCCGAGCTCTTCTCCCACGCGCTCGGAGTCTACGTGGGGTGGAAAGGCGAGGTCGTGCCGGATAGCGTCAAAGGGTGGGGCAGAGGCGTGATGGTGGCGCAGATCGACAAGGGCGCGCAGCGATGGAGGGATCGCGAGGTGGTGGAAGAGGTGTGGCGTGGGATCGAGGGACGCATGAAGGCCATGGGTTGGGGCAAAGAAGGTGCAAGGTGAAGAGGGGAGGGAAGCGGGACCCTTCTGGTGTCAGGGGTTTCTTTTCGAAAATTTCTAGCGAGGCGTTGGTGGTTTTTGGTAGGGAAGCGCTTGTATCATAAATCAGCTTCTTGGGGGCCGAAATGCACGAGTTCGTGAAGATCGCGATTACTTGTACTTTTACGCAATTTATTGGGAATATCTGGTTCTGTTGTAATCGTCTGCATCTAAAGATGCGTATCCACCGCCAAACCTTTGAAAAAGCCCAAGTAATTGTTGCAGACACGATATGATCTGAGGTCGCGCAAGACATGAGCAATAGAAAAGGTCATCCAACTTTTTCAGGCAAGACTCAAGAGAGAATGAGGAAAGTCAACTCTACGTTTGGCCGAGAGAAATGGAGGCATATTCACAGGTCTAGAGATAACCATCGACATGTTCGGGGTCAGGAAAAGACATACCTTACTGCATCAAGAGAAGACGTATACATGTTTGAGGCGAGCTAGGTCAGCGTTCAATGGACTTCAAGGGATAGAGACGCGATGCTGGAAAAGATTACCAAGCAGCAAATCAGAATCGAGGATATCTTCTGCTTGCCACACAGTGCTGAAGCAAGCAGATCGTGAGAAGACTTGGCTCTTCGCCCAAGCAGATCTCCTGACGGTGTTCTCGGCCTTACGAACGCTATGAGATGCGACATCGTCGTTTGGCACCAGAGGTAAGCCATTCGGTGGCGAAGAACTACTTACTCTATGTATGGGTGCATGAGATGGACAAAGAGGGCGAATGCAGTCGCGCCATTCTTGTGACATATCACGATGTATGTTGAGTCTTCGCTGTATTTGATCTATTTCTAGTCACACGATTGCCATTGTTGAATAGCATGATTTTCGAGCAGCCTCTGCGCATCTCGTGGCGTAACTAGCGGCCTCTCACTCGGCTGGATGCATCAACGTGAGTTTGATGCCAGAACAAAGATGTGTGATAAGACCGTCGTCTGTAATCAGGCGGGTATCTTCAAGGGCTGTTGTTCTTGAAACACAGGCGGCGCTTGAAGACAACACACTGCTTGGCAGACCAGGCTCAATCGTCTGCCAAAAGATCCACTCCAACACCCATCAAAGCTTCCACCGCCCATTCCGGATATTTAGTCTTGTCTCCAGCATAAAGACCAGAGAAGTAAGATCTCAGAAACGCAGGATATCTTTGATCCACAATGGCCTCTCTAGCCCGGCGCATCAGATCAAGCAAGTGATGAACATTATGTATGCTCAGCAGATGAGCACCAGCCGTCTCCTTAGCAGCCGTGTGATGAATGTAAGCTCGCGTAATACCCAGGCCACCTTCCGAAGGCGGTCTGCAGCAGGTACACTTGCAGCCTTCCTCCACGGGACCAAAGTCGTAAGCGTAAGCCGCGTTCTTAAGGTTATGCGTGCCGAACCTCGTGATCGCGTTGCCAAAACGCGCCGTTCGGGTCGGCCAGACGCAGTCGAACATGTCTGCTCCGAGCGCGACAGAGACTAGGATGTCTTCGGGGAAGCCCACGCCCATGACATAGCGTGGCTTGTGTTCTGGCAGGAGACCGGTGCAGGTGTCGACTACCTTGCAGAATTCCGACTTTGCCTCGCCACCGCTGAGACCTCCAATTGCGATTCCAGGCGTGTCGCGAGCTACCATTTCACGGCAGCATTCTCTGCGCAGCTCCAGATCTAGACCTCCTTGGATAATGCAGAAGAGGTTTTGGGACTCCGGCTTCTGATGTGCTTCGATGCATCGGTCTAACCAGCGAACGGAGCGATGCATTGCTTCCTTAATCCGAGCGTGGTCTGGCGAAGTGGTGGCAATCACGTCGTCGAGCTGCATCATTATATCTGAGCCGATGGAGTTCTGTAAGGAGATGGAGTGCTCGGGCGTGAGCAACATGGGGGTTCCATCGTGCGGGCTGAGAAAGCGGACGCCTTCCTCGGTGACTTGGGCTAGCTTGAGCAGGGAGACCATCTGAAAGCTACGTCGTGTCAGTACATGCTACGATGTGTAGGTTGGAAAAGGGTGTAGAAAGTACCCGCCGCTATCTACGCAATGTCAGTGAAGATCGCTACGTGTCTTAAGCCCAGCGATGAAATACCTGTGAGGATGTTGTGAGGCCATGACTGGAGCTTGTGCGCGCCGCCAATGGCATCTAATGTCTTTTGGCCAGGCTTAAGGCCGCTATTTAGAAGATTCTCAGTCAGGGGCATGGTCAGAATTCATTATGTGAAGTAGGCAGGCTTACAGGTGGTATGTATTGTTCAGACATAGTCTACAGCTCGTCTCTTCAAGCTGCTTCGGGGTCAATCCTTTTAGGGAGGCCTGTGTCGCCACTGGCATGAACATGGGAAGCTGGACCTGGCCATGAGGAAGATGCAGATTCGCAACACGGGCTTTGGTCGTCTTGAGCGATTGTTAGCAACCCCTCCAGGACAAGGCCTATAATCGGGTGCTACCTATATACATACGGTGCATCTTGCGACGAGGTCGAATGTCAGAGCCGATGGCCGGGCGACCATGTCCTGCTCTTGGGCCGTCATGGCAGGCGAGAGTCAAACAGATTTCGGCACCGACGTCTTCGTGTGAAGTTCGCGTTCCTTGGCGGAGCAGTGGACCTCAAAGCTCCTCCGCTCGTCTGGAAGGGAAAGTGGCTCGGATGGGAACCTTGGAAGAGCTGCATCGTCTGACTTCATCGTCCTGTCCCTGTCTGACCGACAGCAATACGCGTCTTCCTCTCGTCTCCGAAATAGCTGTAGGTACAACGATTCCTCATTACCTGTCTCACATTGTCACAAATCCATTACCCAATTCAACATGACCAATCCTCTCTCCAAGCTCTCCGAAGTCTTTCACCACCATGACAGGGACCAGGAGCATCCCACCGTGCCTTCAGAATCTCAAGTATACCCTGGCACGGATGAGGCCAAAGCACAGTATAGAGCCAGACAAGTCGCCCAAGACGCTCATCTAAGCAGCGTTCAACCGACTCAAGAAGCCTCCGGCGACGCTCCGCCACCACCTTATGCTCCCCCGCCAGGCCTTCCGCCAGACATGTCCGCCAAAGTCGGCCCAGCAGGTGAAAAATCTCCCGATGCTTCTGACGCTTCTGCTCCGCTCAATGGCTATCCACGCCCGGATTTCCACCGCACAGCTTCCGGCCTGGTCTGGCAATCTCTCAATGGACCATGGGACTTCGTCTTCGACGACACCGACACCGGCCTCTCGGACTTCTGGTATGCGCAGTCGCGACTGCCTGATCAAGGCAAACGAACGATCCAAGTTCCATATGTCTTCCAGTGCGCTGCTTCGGGCATCGACGAACGTGGCGTGCACGAAGTCCTATGGTATCAGAGGCAGATCCAGGATCTTCGCAGCTCCGAAGCGAAGGAGAGAGGTGATAAGCTGCTTCTCAGATGTGGAGCTATTGACTACCACGCCACCATCTGGCTCAATGGCCGGTACGTGGGGGAGCACACCGGAGGACATGTACCGTTCGATCTGGACTTGAGTGATGCTGTGGCCTTGTCTGGCTATATGGCCGAGAACACGCTGACCATAAGGGTGTATGACTCTGCATTCGATGTCACGCAGCCGAGAGGGAAGCAGTATTGGGGACCCAAGCCAGAGTCGATCTTCTACACCCCGTCAAGCGGGATTTGGCAGAATATCTGGTTGGAAGTCGTCCCGAGGCTGCGTGTGGCGGACGGAAGCCACGGGACCATTCTTCGATCGAACGAAATCGAGAAAGGCGTCGTCGATGCACGGGTTGCCGTCCAAGGCCGTAGAGCACAAGAGAAATGTAGCGTGGAAGTGGAGGCAAGCTTCTACGGTATCCCAGTCTCGAAATCAGGGAAGAAAGAGTTGAACAAGAGCGAAGACTTCGTTCGCTTCGATCTCCCAATGCGCCTGAGCCAAGAAGCTCTCTCGAAACTCCCTGCCTCATTGCTGCAAGACGCACCTCTGAAAGACCCCTTCTGCTGGCGCAATGGCACCGCCCTCTGGTCTCCGGAGCACCCAGCCCTCTACGACCTGACGATCCGCCTATACAACTCCACCAACGGTGAAGCCATCGACACCGTACAAACAACTACAGGCATGCGCTCCATCACCTGGACCCACGGCGACGGGACCCTCCGCCTCAACTCGCGCCCCTACTTCCAAGCCCTCTTCCTCGACCAGGGCTACTGGCCTACCACCCTGCTCACGCCTCCGGACCCGACAGCCTGCAAACGCGACATCCAGCTCAGCAAAGCCGTAGGCTTCAACGGCTGCCGCAAGCACCAAAAAGTCGAGTCCCCCGAGTTCCTCTACTGGGCCGACCGGCTCGGCTTCCTCGTCTGGGGCGAAATGGCCTCGGCCTACAACTTCTCCATGACGGGGAGCGAGCGCTTCGAAGCCGAGTGGCTGGCGATGGTCCGACGGGATCTCAACCATCCGTCCATCGTTGCCTGGACCCCCTGCAATGAGAGCTGGGGATATCCGGACCTTGGCGGGAGTAAACGCCAGCGGGATCACCTGCGGAGTTTGCTGTACAGGACTAAGACGTTGGATCCGACGAGGCCGGTCAATGATAATTGTGGCTGGGAGCATGTGTGTACGGATCTGAGCACGTTCCATGATTATGCGGATGCGCGTGGGATGAGGGAGCGGTGTGGGGATTTGCAGGCGACGTTGTCGAGGGGGAAGAATATGTTTCTGCCGGCTATTCATGGACGGAATGGGGCGGAGGACGATGAGGGATCGAAGCATGTGCGGGGTGCGCCCGTGTTTTGTTCTGAGATGGGCGGGGTCAATATTGCGGTGAAGAACGATGATAGTCGGCAGGGTAACTGGGGATATACTACTGCGAGTGACGGCAAGGATCTGCTGCGTCGTTTGGAGGAGCTGCTTATGGCTGCGGTGAGTGGAGGACATGTTTGTGGGATCGTCTGGACTCAGACTACGGATATCGAGCAGGAGATGGTGAGTTCTTCCTCCTTTATTCCCCCTCCTCCGTTCTCCCTTCCCCTCCTCCCTCTCTACAAGGTCATGCAAGGGGTTCATCTACTCTTGTCTCTCCACTCTACTTCCAATTTGCTCCGTTCGCTGACATTTGCGTCCTTACAGAACGGGATATACACGTGGGATAGGAAGGAGAAGATGCCAGCCGCCCAGGTAGCCGAAGTGATGGACAGGGTAAAGAAGGTCTACTACGACGGGTTGAGGAAGCATTGGTAGAACGTCAATCCTTACCCCTTCTCTGCGCAGCTGGTGCTCAGCATCAGTGCGACTTGAACAGTCGCCACTCAAGACTAAGGGACTTGTACGAAGGATACGAACTCGAAGTTAGAATTTTGCTGTACAACACATCGGTCACCTCTTCCCCCATGAATTTGCAGAGTCGGTATAATGGCTTCTCATTTCCCTGGCCAAGGATTGATGGGTTTGCCCTATGATGAAACGCCCTGATTTTGATGCACCATTTTGCTTCGGCAAGAGTTTTCTCCCCCCCCCCCCCCCTTTTTTTTTTTTCTTAAGAAAAAAAGAAAGAGAAATAGATAAAGGAATAAGGCAAAGAATGAAAAACCAAGAGCAAGCGGGATAAGCTAAGAGATAGCTATTCGGTTAGTCCGGAGAATGGGAGAAAACGATAAGAGAAAAGGGAAGAGCAGGGCGTAGACAATCTTTACAGACCTCAGCACCGTCCGCCGCCACTATAAACAAATCCATCTTCTTCATCTTCATCTCCTCCTCCTCCTCCTCCTCCTCCTCAACCATCCCCTTCCTCTCATCTCCGATCCCAACCCAACTCAAAACCCCCTTCCCCTCCACCTCCCTTACTCATCATCCTCCCCCAACCCGCCCAACCCACCTAACCCCTTATTCCCGACCCTCAACTCCCGAATCATATCGAACCACCCGCCACCCGCAAACTGACACTCACTGAGCCCCTTATTCTGGAACCCGAACTTCTCGTAGTAAGGGATCAGCTTCTCATGGGTGATGAGGGCGGCGCGGTCGGCGACGCCGAGGGCCTCGGTGCGCTGCAGGAAGGACTCCATGAGGGTGCGGCCGAGTCCCAGGTGCTGGTATTGCGGGAGGACGGCGAGGGAGTGGATGAGGATCGTGCGGCCTTCTTCTTTGTGGGGGCCTGCCGAGGAGGGGGTTGTGGGGTCGGTGGTTGATGAGGAAGATGATGAGGAGGAAGGCACCCCCATGTCCGCGTCCGTCACAGTCAGGTGCGTGGTTTTGGTTACGATGAGGTGGCCGATCAGCACCGCTTTGCGGTGCGGCGCCCCGCTGTAGACGGGGGCGGAGGTTTCGGCCGTGGGGATCTTGTTTTCCGAGTGCGAGGTGTAGACGCCGACGCAGAGCTCGCCGCAGTGTTTCAGGCGGTATTCGAACTGGGAATTTGTTAGTTTCAGAGTCGGTGTGGGCTTTTTTTTTTTTTTTTTTTTTTTTGCCACAACTGCTCTATGTGGTCTGATGCCTCTCAGATTGGAATATGGGCAGAACGCAGGTATACGAAAGGATCCCGTGCAGGAGAATGCTGAAACATCAGAGTGGTACAGGGAGAGAAGGAGATTTGACCGGGCTTTGGATCTGCTGAATTCTGATGGTCGTCTTGATGCCCAACAATGCAAGACGTACAGCTTTGGTGACATTGCTGGGGATCAGATGCTTAGGGGGAATGAAGGACAAGCGGCAAGAGGCATATGCTGAAACCTCCACTCCTCTTGAAAGGGCAGCATAGGTGTCACGTGCTTTGGAGCGAGCAGGCATATTCCCTTTCTTTTGAAAAGCCGAGAATGCATGCAGCGAGGAATTGTGACACCAGCAGGTCAAATGTGCAACAGAGTGGCGTGCCTTCGGTGGTTGGAACGAGAGGGTAAAGAGACAAGACGTGCAGACTCACCTTCTCTCGTGTTGCACGTTCATTTGGCGGGAAGGTTTCCTCCTCGAGCTTGGTACAGCTATCGATGTCGTTGATGGAGAGCGACTGGGTATACGGGTGCAGGTCGTCTCGCTTGCTCAGGGCGGGAGTCTGGAAATTGCCTTGATCGTTGATGGCGTCCATGGCTCCTCCAGTCGGGTGATCGGGCTCTACTGAAGGTTTTTGGGCGCTGGTCGGCTGTTCTGGCGTGCCTTCCACTTCTTCTGGCGATTTGGTAAGCCGCGGCATGCCCTGTAGGCTTTCCTCTTTGGCTATCGCATGGAGGTCACGTGGCATGTTGCTGCAACTAACTTGACAGGCGTTGGGTTACCTCTCCCTTTCCCTCGCGGCTCAGTAGCTAGGTACCTAGGTTAGGAGGTGGTTTCAGGGCGTACAAATCCCCCAAGGGAGGAGGGAAAAAGTGGAGCGTGAAGCGTTGGTTTGGCGGGATGCGCAGCCGGTCTGAGGTGTCGGCGCTGGGTGAGGTAGCTGTGACACCCAACTGTGTTTTCAGCACTGGCGCTTTGCCTACCGACCGACGCAACTCTCAAGTCCAGATTGCGGGGCTGGGCTGTGGCCAGATTCTGTGTAGCGGAGACGGCGTCTGCGACCAATAGAGGGGGTTCAAGCGGCAATATAGATGATATGCAGCGAAAAGATGGACACGATGCAACCACGATAGCAATAGAACAGATGGCGTTTCCAATGCCGCAGCCAGTGTCAGATGTCGCACAGGCCTGCTCGCCGCGGACACAGGACTTTCTCACAGTAGTAGGAGTGCATCCGCGCATGCAGACCCTGACGTGCCCCTCGATGACGTTCGGGCTGGTTGGTGGAGCTTGAATACATCAGACGCACGCATGCAGCCGTTGCATCTGCCTCCCTCTCGCCTTTACCTGCGCTCGGAGCCGTCGTGCGTTGCGCACTACACATGCCGTGCAGATGGCGTCGAGCTATTCGGAAGATTTCAGGGAGAAAACGAGCTTATTACACTCTTCCGCGCCAAAGACGGCTGTACTATAGATGGAGCTGATCACGAATATAATATCCCCTTTGACGGACAGGACCTAGACAACTGGTCTGCCACATCCATGTGAATCTGTGTCGGCTATCTAAGACGCGCCGAGCCGAAGAGAACCAGGCTGGATGCAGTACTGCAGTGGCTCTAGGTGGCGGTGGGGGATGACAGTGGTGGAAAAGGGTCGATGCAACTGGTGCGTTGACGATGATGTTTGGGAGAGGCGGCAAGCCGCAGGATGGGCAACGAGGTGCAGAAGAAAGGACCAGGTAGTCGGGGTCCCTATTGCATGAGCAGGAACGCTTTTCCAGCGGGGACAACACCTTCATTCTAGACCGCCTCGTTGGGGAGACTGGATAACATGTACATACATAGTATGTATATACTTGGTGTAGCGGATCGAGGTATCCCTCGTTTGGCGGTAGAAGCAGCAGCAGCAGCATTTGCAGCATTTGCAGCAGTCGCAGCATGCTTACTGCACTGCACTGCAATGCCCGACTCTTGTTATCATACCGTATCTGCACCCTTCCACTCCCTTCCAAGCTGAAGCGTCACGGTGGCAAGTCGTTCATTAGTCATGAGTGAGCGTTTACCACATGCACCTTGAACCAGCTCCAGTGAATCAACCACGCCACCCCCCAACTTCAACCCTCCTCTCCCTCTGCACACCTCATTCATCGCCCCCCGTCGCCACTCTCCTCATCCGTCAATCGATCAATACATACATCCCCACCGACCCGCGCGGGTGCAACAACCTCCCCAGCAGCAAACCGGCATTCCCGCCCAGCGCGACCTGTCAAGATCCATCTCCGCCTTCTGCTTCCAGCGAGCTGCAGCAAGCGCGACGGGGTCGACCAACGCAAGGACGCGACGCGCACCGCCGTCTATCCACTCCCGCCCCTCGACTCCCCCGACCAAGCGATCGACCAAGCGATAGGAAGAGGCATCTCGCCCGCGGTCCACTGACCGATCCGGCAACATGTAAGTGTAACGCTTCCCTATCACATCGCACACACTCCCGCCCGACCTTCCATCCCCAGACTCTCTTACATGCCCTTCTTTGTGATGGGTCTCACGGTCAGACCTTGCCGGTGCGACCTGTTCCAAACGGCGACAACAACCACGGCAACAATAGCACAGGCAACAGCAGCACTGACCCTTCTTCCACCAGGCCGCGAGTCACCATATCTATCATCGCTCCCAACCATGACCTCGACCAAGACTTCATCAGCCTCGACCTTCCCCCGGGCCTCTCCCTAGCCGACCTGAAAGGCTTCGTCAACGCTGAGACGAACGTCCCCCAGTCTTCACAACAATTCTACCTGAACAACCTCCCCATTCACGGCGACGAGAAGACTATCGAAGAAGCCGGGATCAAAGATGGTGATATGCTAGCTATGCTCATGCGCCAACCCGATCAGCAGAACAACATGGGCAGCACACAACGAAGACAACAGCAACAATCACAACAACCGCCGTCATCATCAGGACAACCACAGAGAAGACAAATGGGACCAGGCCAACACGAGATCGAGACCACCCGTCTCAGCATCCTCGGCAACCCGGCCGCCATGGCCCAAGTACGTGAGCAGCGCCCCGCCCTCGCCGAAGCCATCAACGACAGCAACCGCTTCCGCGAGGTGTGGATGGAGATGATCCGGGAAGACCAGGACCGGGAACGCGAGCGCATGGAGCAGATGCGGCTGCTGAACGAGGATCCCTTTAATGTCGAGGCCCAGGCCAAGATCGAAGAGATGATCCGGCAGGAACAGGTGCAGAACAATCTGCAGTTCGCATATGAGCACAATCCGGAAGGTAAGTCTTCCACATCATCTCAACAAAGAAAGGGAAAAAGAAAGACCAGAAGAAGCTAACCACACCTCCCTTCCCCACCCCCACAGTCTTCGGCCGCGTAACCATGCTCTACATTCCCGTGGAAGTCAACCGACATCCCGTCAAAGCCTTCGTCGACTCCGGCGCCCAAACAACCATCATGTCGCCCTCCTGCGCCGAATCCTGCAACATCATGCGCCTAATCGACAAACGCTACTCAGGCGTAGCCAAGGGGGTCGGGACCGCGCAAATCCTCGGCCGCGTCCACTCGGCCGATATCCGCATCGGCGACGCCAGTATGGCGTGCTCCTTCACCGTCATGGAGGGCAAGGACGTCGATCTCCTGCTCGGCCTCGATATGCTTAAACGCTTTCAGGCCCTTATCGATTTGAAGAATAATAAGTTGGTTTTTGGGGATGGGAATGAGGTTTCCTTTCTCGGCGAGAGTGAGATCCCGAAGATGTTGGAGGAGCGGTTGGAGCATGAGCCCACGGTCATGGGGCCCGATGGGACGGAGGTTGGGGCGAGGTCGGGCACGGTTAAGCATCATGCTGGGGAGGGATCGTCAGCGGCGGCGAATGGATCGGCGTCGTTTCAGGGTGCTGGGCGCACGCTTGGGAATGGTGGTGGTGGTGCGTCGGGGAGTACCGCGGCCTCCGCTTCAAATAGTGGTGGTGCTGGTGGTGGTGCTGCGGCGACACCCTCAGCCGCCGGCGGTGCTCGTCCAGGTCATTCGAAGGAGAATATCGATCAGCTGATGGCGTTGGGTTTCGCGAGGGAACAGGCTATCGCCGCGCTAGATGCGTGCGATGGGAATGTGGAGTATGCCGCTGGATTGCTTTTCCAGGGGTAAATTGTCTCCGGCTGCGGCATGCCCTCTAGTTGCCTATCTATCTAGATGGTAAATTTTATGTCTGAAGAAGATAATGGACCCAACTTCTTCCTCTATCCTTTTGGGTATTTTTGCTTTCATTAAGAGTTTCGTTTCTTCGTCACCGACAACTAGATCGTGTCTGTCACGGGAAAAGAACAGCCACACAGGGCACGATACGGCAAGGCAGAGATTGATGGGGCAGACGTGTTGCAACAGGCGTGAATGTACCTAGGTAAGTTCGGCTCTTGGCGTCGACCCCGATGTTCGATACCTAAGTAGAGACTGCGCTGCAGTTGTAATTATTTTGCCATCGCTTACGTTGCATCTACGGACGTACTGTGAAGAGCTACAAGGGCTGGCCTTGAGACCTTTCGTAGTAATTGTCTGTTGTGTACCGTGAACCTCCTAGAGTAGCAGACATTAACCGTGCCTCCTCTGCTTTTCGTTACGGCAAGGCTCTCCTCAGATGTTAGTATTGACCTGCCTATGTAATGAGTTCCTAGCTGAATGCAATTGTAGCGCATTAACACCTTCCTCTCGTCTCACCAGTCCATCCGCGATATCGCCTACAACAGCATGCTCAGTCTCGTCCGCGATCAATCTACGTCTGTGGGGGATCTCAAAGAAGCGACCGAGCCCCCAATCGACGACCAGTTCAAGTCGGGTTTCGTCGGTTCAAAGGACGAGGATCTATGGAGGAACCTCGCTCGCCTAACCAGTGAAGATGCCGACAGACCGGGCGCAAGGACCATCGAGCGCGATTTAATGTTTGCCCTTGACGACATTTCGAACGACAAAGGTGAGTGCAAGCCCCCAACAATAGGAAGAGTTCTTGTGGGAAGCCATGCTGACGAAACGCTACGCATGCGTCATTCCAAGACACCATCGCTGTCCTCTGGAACAGGACCCGAGGCAAGGGGGAATTCTACAATTGGCGCGTGGTATCCAGATTCGTCCCGCTCGTCATCGCGGACTTAGTGGTGCAACGGTCAGACGAAGTTGACAGGGTCTATATTCGATCCGATGTGAAGGATGAAGATGGCACGCTAGACATGAGGAAAGTCAAGGAGACGATCGGGGAGCTGTGGACTTACGACTAAGGTAAGGGAAAAGGCCCTGTACCTACTATGTAGTGTGCTTATGCAATGCTTAGAGATCGTTGTCTATATCGCTAACCTATCCTACCTCCCTAAATAGTACCTTAACTACGTAGTAGCCCTGAGAGCGTAGGGACACTCTACTACTTATTGTAAGCGTCGAGGCTGCTAGGCCTAAGGACTTCTAGAAGTACGCTCGCGTACTTATTACCCAGGTAGCTAATAGAAGCTCGAGCAGATTGTTGTAGATACCTATTCGCCTGGGAGCCCTCGCAAGCTCCGAGTTGAAACAACTACCTAGGTAGTAACATGATCATATTGTATACCACTGAGGCAAGATGCTATGCAGCCTTTCCTATCACTCCCGTTGGTTTTCATTCCCGCCGACGAAGGGGAGGTCCGCTGTTTGAGGCTACATTCGCGTACACGATTCACGTTCAGGCGAAAGGCAGGTGGAAGGCAGGCAAACTCGCAATCGCAGTCCATTGCAGCATGTCTCCTCTTGTCACAGTCGCTATCGCAAAGGGCGTTTCTTGCTGTACCCGCACCGAAGGTCTTTTGACCATCGACTGACTATTCACTGCAAGTCACCTCAGGATCATATTCGGAATGCAAGTGGAAAGACACTCAATCAGTACAGATGTAGCGGTTCCTCGGTATGTCGGAGATAGGAGATGGCAGCCGAATGCCCCGACTCGGCTGAGTTTTTGCCATCCGGATCTATCCGCTATCGACAAGCTCCCTCAATTTCTTGTTCGCCGACTTTTCGACGATGCCCTCTTGGAATTGCAAGTGGTGAAGCGCCGGGTCGAACAGTTGTTTACCCACCACCGCCACTCACCCTATAAACGAAAGGGGCGAGAATCAGAAAGAGAGCAGGAGAGAAAGACGGAACACCGCCAAGATGAAGACGACATGGAAGGACATCGCGCCCGTGCCGACCTCGCAGGAATTCCTCGACATTGTCCTCTCGCGCACCCAGCGAAAACTGCCGACCCAGATCCGCTCTGGGTTCAAGATCACTCGTATCCGGGCCTTCTACATGCGCAAGGTCAAATTCACCGCCGAGACCTTTTCCGAGAAAGTGACCGCCATCCTCGACGGCTTCCCCCGCCTGGCAGACATCCACCCGTTCCATAAGGATTTGCTGAACACCCTCTACGACGCCGACCACTTCCGCATCGCTCTAGGACAGCTAAATACGGCCAAGGGCCTGATTGAGACGGTGTCAAGGGACTACATTCGTCTGCTGAAGTATGGCCAGAGCTTGTTCCAGTGTAAGCAGCTCAAGCGGGCGGCGCTGGGTCGAATGGCCACCATCTGCAAGCGGTTGAAGGACCCGCTGGTCTACCTGGAGCAGGTCCGCCAGCACTTGGGCCGTCTGCCGTCTATCGACCCCAACACCCGCACCTTGCTTATTTGCGGTTACCCCAACGTGGGCAAGTCCTCCTTCCTCAAGAACATCTCCCGCGCCGATGTCGATGTGCAGCCCTACGCCTTCACGACCAAGTCGCTGTTCGTCGGCCATTTCGATTACAAGATGCTGCGGTTCCAGGCCATCGACACACCAGGTATTCTGGACCACCCGTTGGAAGAGATGAATACGATTGAGATGCAGTCAATCACCGCCGTGGCCCATTTGCGGAGCGCTATCATGTACTTTATGGATCTGAGCGAGCAGTGTGGATACAGTGTGCATGCGCAGATGGCTCTGTTTGAGAGCATCAAGCCTCTCTTCGCCAACAAGCTGGTCTTCATCGTCATCAACAAGATCGATGTCATGAAGCCGGAAGATTTAGATGCAGAGACGCAAGCCAAGTTGCAGGGACTGTTGAACAGCGGCAATGTCGAGCTTCTCCAGCTCTCTTGCACAACGACCGAGAATCTCATGAACGTGCGCAACGCAGCGTGCGATCGTCTCCTGGCCGAGCGAAACGCCGAGAAGCTGAAGGCGGGCACGAACGCCTCGGGTGAAGTCACGGGTAGATTGGGAGATGTGCTGCGACGAATCCACGTTGCACAGCCGATGGGAGGTGTTGTGCGCGAGCCATACATCCCCGATGCAGCACTTAACAAGATGAAGTATGACAAGGACGACCCCAACCGACCGAAGCTCATGCGGGACATCGAAGAGGAGAACGGCGGCGCAGGCGTGTTCAACATTAACCTTCACGACAAGTACCTGCTGGAGAACGACGAATGGAAAGACGACAAGATCCCGGAGACGTTTGACGGGAAGAACGTGTACGACTACATCGACCCCGAAATCGATGCCAAGCTGGCCGCGCTCGAAGAGGAAGAAGCACGACTGGAAGGCGAAGGTTACTACGATAATGCAGAGGAAGAGGATCTTGCGGACGCGGATGAGGAGGATCTCCGCTACAAGGCCGAGCTGATCCGCGAGAAGCGCCAACTGATCATGAACGACAACAAGATGCGCAAATCCCTCAAGAACCGCGCCGTCATCCCCCGCAACAAGAAAGCCGTCGATCTGGAGAAGATGCAGCAAGGGCTCCAGAACGCCGGCTACGACACCTCCGCCATCGCCGAGCGCGCGCGCTCCGCAAGCAGACACCCACGGGGTCGCAGCCGGGGCGGCACAGCCGGCGCCGAAGACGGCGATGCCATGGACGTGGACACTGCCTCGCAACCGCCCGCCGAACGCCTCCGGCGCAGCTTATCCGTCGCCCGCAACCGGAGCCAGAGCACGAACCGGCGCGAGGACGGCGTGCAGGATGAGACGGCGCGCGAAAAGGCCGAGCGTCTGGCTAAGCTCAACCAGAAGAAGATGAACCGTATGGCGCGCCAGGGCGAGGCGGACCGGCACCAGACCGTCAGTAAGGCTAAGTGGCTCGTGGCGGGCAAGAGGCCGATGGGGTCGACGAGGAGTCGGTAGAGGAGATGCAGAAGCAGATGTCTTGGTGTTTCGAGGGAGGAAAAATGGGAGGGGGGGTTTTATCCTGGATCCTATTTTCCCTCCTTCTATGTATGGCGAATGGCGTTAGTTTTACTGTTCGTTCCTCTTTTACACGAAAGATGGGGAAAAGTGAGGATTAGGCGTTCGAATTTTCTTTTCTTCTCGGGGGCATAGGCGTTCTTGTATCAATTTGATTCCTTCCTTCTCCTCCTTTACTTCCCAGAGGATGTCAGGGTGGTAGCAAGGGAAGCCGAGCGAGGGGGAAGAGGTTTGGGTTGGCTGCTGGAAAAAATCTATAATGAGAGAAGAAAGGAAGGAAGAACCAGAGCGAGATGGACAGAGGAAAAGCGTAGATACATAGTACCATTCATTATTGCAGCCGATCCGCAAAGACCTGATTCCCGTTCGCGCTTTTGCTATGTTGTGACTGTGTCTCCAAGTGTGGTGTTTGAATGTGTTGTGGATGTGTAAGAAGGTCTGGAGATTTGGAGGAAAGATGTAGAAAGAGGTAGGGGGGAAAGGGGTTGTTATCGATGCCCGAGCGGGAATTTTCTAGAGACCCTAGGGTTCCGCGATGCGATGCAGTACTTGGGATTCATTGCCTGTAGGTTCGTTCTTGAGTGAGACATTTTGAGGACCGGACTATTGTGTAGATGTCCCGAAAAGAGGACATGACATACTTGCCACGCCGAAGGCGACCTCGGGAGTGAAAGAAAATGGTTGCCTGTGATAGAATGAAGCAAGATCGGGGAGGTCTGATAGAAGGTTTTGGCTAGCTATTCGCAAGAACAACCCCTCCTTACTCTCCTTGAGAAGAACGCTCCCGAAAGAAAAAGAAACGAAGTCTGATGCCCCCACCCTCATCTCTCGTAGTCCCTCCCGGCTTTTTCAGAAATCAACTCCTGTAAGCGCCTGCCCGCCGTGCATATCCCATGCTTAACGGCAAAGAAACAATTGTGCACATCCCGCTCACGCGCCTCCGTCACTCATACACGTTTCCAGATGAAGGAAAATTCGAAAGACGAAGAAGAAGAAGAAGAATCTCTCAACCAAGGGCCCCTGGCCTCACTGCCTCCCTTTCCCTCCACGGCATCCCGCCCGCCCGATCGCCCGCTCCCTTCCCATTTTCTCCCCCTCTTCCTCTCCCTAATTCGCCAAAATCGTCTTCACCATATCCACATAGTTCAGCTCGCCCGAACTCGTATCGACAGCCTTCAGCAGCTCATCCACCTCCTCATCGCTCATCTTCTCCCCCAGGTTCGTCAGGATATAGCGGAACTGGCCCACGCCGATGAAGCCCGTGAGGTCCTTGTCGAAGACTTGGAAGCCCCGGCAGTAGTCTTCGGGTTCGCCCGGGTCGCGGAAACCGCCGGGGCGGTTCAGTATCTTGGAGAAGGCGTCGAAGTCGACTGGTGAGACGAGGGGGGTTAGTTTCATTTTTTTTTGTTACTTTGGTTCGCGGGTGTTTGGGATGGGTGGGTGTGGAATGGGCGATACACCGTATGGAGGGGGAGGGAGGGAGGGAGTGGGAGATGCACGGGAGGAAAAAGGGGGAAGGAGGTCGGAGGGGGAAGAACTTACAGTCGCCGCCGGCCTGGTGCTCCAAGTCCTTGATCTCCGCCAGCGTCGGGTTTTGGCCGCAGGCGCGCAGCAGGTCGCCTAAGCTGTCGAGCTGGACGCGGCCATTGCCTCGCTTGTCGAAGAGGGAGAAGGCCTCCTTGAAGTTGGTGCTCTGAGCCTGTTGATGATCACCCATATTCGGTTCGTATTAGTCTCTCTGCGCTCAGTTCTGGATCTTGTGCTCAAGCTGCGTCTTTCTTGGGGTTTTGAGGTGGTGGGTGTGGGGAGTGTGGATAGAGCGAATGTAGGAGAAGTAGGGAGTCGTGTTTTGTTGACACGCTCCCAAATCCACTCTGCGGCTCCCACTTAACCTTTGGCGGCGGGCGCGACCAATCGCCGCTGGGCTGGCGCTTTCCCGCCCCAAGTGCAGAAAAGGCAGAAAGGCACAAAGCCGCCGCGAGTCTCCGGACAACCAACCAAAGAGAAGCCGGTCAGGGTCCATTCCGGGGCTGGTGTGTAACCACGTACCATTTCTTTCTTTGTTTGGGCTTCTTGCTCTTCACACGTATCGGATCGGTAGATTCTTTTTCTTCTTCAAGTATCGCAGAGGGAGTGTAGAGGTGTTGATATAGAGTCGGAGGGAATATGGATGTAATGAGCAGGAAGTGAAGGGCCGCGCGACGCTTGCTTGCTTGCCTGGTGCGTTCGACTCGCCGGCACCATCGTCCGGGCGTTGCTACTGGCAACCGCCGGCTATATCGCATCGCACCCATCTTCCGGCTTCCTTGTTCTGAACGGAGAATCATCACTGACACGTGAAATACTATGATTCCAGTGTATGGAAGAAGCTACTCTCTGCCGTGCAAGAAAGCAAGGCTCATCCGAATGCTATAGTACAACTGGTGGCGAAGTGTGCGAGAGATTCCTGAATACTTTTTCGGCCTAGCAATCACCACCTTATAGTCTGCCATTCAACCCGCGCCACATTTCCTTCCTCTCTACTAGATCTTAGCTCAACGATCCTGTCTATGTTTATAGAGTGCCTCACGGTATAATTCGTTGGCCGACTTCGGGAGTAGCTGGTCAATTCGCGCTAGGCAGGTACGCAATACATTCTGGCCTGCGCTAGACGTGACCGTTTCAGCCGAGCTACTGTACCAAGAGCTGGCTCTACGTTCCGGTGTCAGGCCTATTTTACTGCCATTGCTGACCACAGCTGAACCTATACTCATTTGACTTCTTTCTTCGCTCCAGTACCTCCAGCACCCACTGCATTAATTCATCTCGTCTGTCTTAAGCTCTGCCACTAGAACTCAGAAGCTACCGTAGACCGCAAGGCAGAAAGCATTTAAGTCTTCATCACATCTTGATTAACACAAGCCGAGCTCAAAGGGAAGGGCATACAGGGAAGCGAAATAAAAGGCCATCAAGGAAAAGACAGCCAATTCCTGATCGCAATCGAAAAATCTCAAGAGGGCTGTGTCCAGAGAAATACCCGGTTACTCTTCGAGAAGACTCTAATCCAATCGCTTGCCCCCATCCTTTTCTTGCTATTGAAAGGCACACTCTCGAGAGAGAGAAGAGGGGGAAAAAAGAGAATTAAAACGGCAGAACACCCTGTATCGAATTGATCCTCCAACCACATCACCATGGCCACTGTCCCCAACACCCAACCAGACAATCCCCCCACCCGCCACATCCTCAGCGCAGGCTTCGGCCGCTTCGCCCAAACCGACCCGAACGCAACCGCGCACTTCGGTCCCAACGCCGGCGCCCACGTCCGCGAGCTCCTGCAATCCAGCATCTCCCAAGCCCGCGCCGCGGGATTCGAAATCATCCCCTGCGACATCAACCCGCAAGACCCAGAAGAATCTTTCCAGCGGTTCGCCGCGGAGCTCCATCGGTCTCCTGAGGGGGAGGGGGGCCGGGAATGGGTAGGTGTGAATTTCGGGTTTGGGGTTAGAGGGCACAAGGAGAATACGGAGGTTTTTGAACGGATGGTGAATGAGGTTTTGAAATTGGGGGGAGGGGTGAAGGTGATGTTTAGTAATGGGCCGGATGATTTGATTTGGGCGGTTAGGAGGAATTTTCCTGAGGCGTTTTGAATGGGGGTTTAGAGGAATGTGATGGGAAAAGGGATGAGATGGGTGGGGTTTTATTGATATTTTGTAGAAGGGCGAGGATGTGAGAGGGAGGTAGTGCTTGGTAGGCATAATTTGCGATTTGAGAGATCCGATGTGAAGACTCTGTGATTTCCACTGCATTTTAATCTTGTTTTGAGAGGTTTTGCGCTCAAAGCGATTTGTCCATGGCCCTTAATTGTATAGCCCTCCGCCTGGGCTTCACCTGGGCATGCCGGGCAGATTGTAACTGCCTTAGGCATCAAGACCGCGCGACTGCGTAAGCTCGAGACAGCACTTTCCTGTACACTGCCACGCGCCATGATACCTCTATCATCGCCGTTTGTCGGCCTCTCATGACCATGTCTTCAATAGGTCGGTAACACGACGCATCCAAACCATTGTAGGTCTGCCGAATATGTCTTCGCGCGACCCTTCCGCATCTCCTCTGCCGCCAAACGAGCGCCGTCGGTCCAGCAACGCATCAGATGCACCGGGCAAGGATGCCCTCGACAAGGTCGAGCTCAGCGACCTGGATGCTAGCCCACCTCGCCTACCTGTGGAGCAAGACCTAATGCAATTGGCGAGGCTGGGCGAGCTGAGAAGTGTTCAAAGATTGTTCGACAGTGGACGGTATACGGCAAGATCGACGGACGAGCAGGGTATTACGGCCTTACATGTAAGCAGCAAGGCTTCGGATGAACGGGTCAGGATGGAGGATGCTGACTGGGACATAGTGGGCAGCGATTAATGGACATCATGCACTCTGCCACTTGCTCATTCAATCCGGCGCAGACGTGAACGCTCGCGGTGGGGACGCTCAGGCAACACCCGTACTGTGGGCCAGCAAGCGTTGTCATCTGCAAGTTGTTGCGTTACTGCTGGCAAACGGCGCAGATCCCCTGATGAAGGACGACCAAGGGTATAACCTTCTTCATTCCGCCACCCTGGATGGCAACGTCTTTCAGCTCGTCCTGCTCCTCCACCAGCCGGATATCTCTGTCGATGTCAGGGATTCCCAGGGCCATACTTCACTAATGTGGGCCGCATATAAAGGCTTCGGTGCCTGTGTCGACGTTTTGCTGCGATGGGGCGCGGATGTCCATGCCGCAGATGATATGGGCTTCACCGCTCTACACTGGGCACTTGTCAGGGGCAACTACCTTTGCATCCAGAAGCTGGTTGAGTATGGCAGTGATCGTTTCGCCCGCTCAAAGCCCGCAAATGACATCCCCGAAGGCGACACGCCGGCCATGACCGCTAGCCGTATGAAGTCGGAACGGCAGTGGCGTAAAGCTCTGCTCGACTCAGGCTTCGACGAGGCTGGCAACCCGATGCCCTTTCCTGTTCCGTTGGTCAACGATCGCAGATGGTTTTACAACCGCTTCTTCTTCCTTTGGCCTTTTGCGTTGGGTGGTCTGCAGCTATACATGCTTGCCCACCTGCCCGTCTACTATGGCATACCAGCTGTGCTAATAGTGGGCTATGCTTTACAATTCTCAGTGCAGAAGCTTCTACGTTGGGCTCCAGGGGACATGAAGCATATGCATAAGACGCCTTTCCTTGCAGGCATTTTTGCGGGTTCACTCTTCTGGGTGGGTGTTCGATGGCTGCTAGACATCCTGCCTTGGACTTATAACACAAACTTCTTCCTCAATCTGGCGTTCGCGATCTGCTTCGGCCTCTGTACATATTTTTACGCCCTGACGATGACGGCTGATCCTGGCTTTATACCCAAATCCTCCTCTCGTGGCCAAACGAAGAGGACCATCGATGACTTGATCGACAACATTGCTTTCGACGAAGCCCATTTCTGCACGATATGTATGATCCGCAAACCGCTCCGCAGCAAACATTGCCGGAGGTGTGACCGCTGCATAGCTCGAGAGGACCATCACTGTCCTTGGGTGGACAATTGCGTGGCTGTGAATAACCACAAACACTTCATGCTATACGTAATTTTCATGATTATAGGGATCGCGTTGATCATTCGCCTAACCCTATCCTATATTTTAATTCTGCCGGAACCACATGGCACTCAAGAGTGCGTGCTCCTCGCACCGGAGCTGTGCAAGGAGCTCAACAAAAACCCACTGACCATAGTGACGATCGGTTGGGCAGGCCTGCAGCTCACCTGGACGGCCATGCTACTGTTCGTCCATCTCACTCAAATCGCAAGGAACATCACCACCTACGAGACAATGAAAGGCCAAGTCCAAGCCGGTCCAATCATGACAGCCATGGCAACCGGTACTCTATCCCCGGACGGAGCCCAAGTCAACGAAGCGGCCACCGCTGCAGGGAAACCTGCCCACCCGCCCCACAAAAAGAAAGAAGGCTGTCTAGCCCAGTGGTCCCGACTCCTGGGCATCGACACCTTCATCACCGTCGCTTTCCAAGGCTACAAGGGCTCCCAGCAGTCCAAGGCCGAACGCCAACGGTCCCGAAAAAGCAACCTCTACTCCCACGGCGTCGTGAAGAACTGTACCGATTTCTGGACCGATGGGCCCTTGCTACGCAGGAAATCTGATGCCTGTCGTGGGATCCTCGGCGGCGAGGCCGTGGATTATGGGCAGATGTATGATGTGCCGAGGGTCGGGATGAGGTACCGTCAGGGGGGAGGTGGTGGTGGTTATGAGGCTGTGCCGTTGGGTGTGGATGGAGAGGTTTAGAGGGGATGGATAGGAAATTTTCTTGAAATCGAAATCCTGCTTTCTCCCGCCGCTGGTCTTCTGCCGCTATTCTTGCAAAATTCCAAGGGATCTTCTGTTCGTCTGTGTGAAAATATTGATGGTTAGCAGAGTGGGTCAACCTTGTCGCGGGCGAAGTTCATTTGCTTTCGGTCGCGCCTTTTTGGGGGGGGGGGGGGGGGGGGGGGGGGAAGGGCTATCGAAGTGCAACGGCTTCACGGCAGGAAGAGAGATTTGACTCCAGACCTCCGAAGGTCGTAAACGCTGACAAGCCTGGTTTATATGACACAGGTGTTCGCTCGTCACTGTTGAACAGTTGTTGATTCGATGCCAATCTACTAAAATCCTTTCTACCTGATTACGACTCCCACTGATGACTTCGCAACCGATCCATACGCCTACCCTCCATTCATCGCGTGCCTAAAATTTGAGGGAGGAAAAGGAAAAAGAAAAAGAAAAAGAAAAAGAAGAAAATAGATCCACCGCTAAACGCCCTCCACCTCAAGCACCTACATCTCTCTCAACACAACCCCAACATCTCGAAGCCCATCCCATCCTCTAATCACCCCAATGCCAAGGCATCAACCTCCGACCCGCCTTGAGGAAATTCCCCACCGCCTCATGGACAGCCGACTGATGCACAACGGGATCCTTCTTCTTCGAGGGCTTCGTACCGGGGCTCTTCTTCGCATCATCCTCCGGCTTCGGCTTCGGCTTCGCCGGTTTCTTGTCATGGAACCGATCCTCCTCGCTCCAAAACAGCGCCAGCGTATTCCGCAGCAGCCGCTTCGACTCCGCCTGCGTCGCCTCGTACTGCTTGGTCGCGGCGTCGAAGGCCGGGCGCGCCATCGTCTCCGCCTCCCCGGCATCGTGCAGCGCTTTCAGCGCGCTCTGCACGTGCGTGCCTAGCGCCACGTAGAAGTCGGCCGTCTGCTTCAGCTTGTCCGCGAACACGTCCCCGGCGTGTTCGAGCTCCTGGTCTACGAAGGCGTCGGCTTCCTCGGGCGTCATTTGGTCGAGCGGCTTGCTCGGTTGGGGTGGGGCGGGAGACGCAGCGCCTGGTGGTTTCGCCGGGTCTCCTTTCTGTTCCAGAGCGGCTGTCACGACGTCCTGGAATCCGAGCTGCTCGCCTAACGTCGTCAGTTCCCGGTGGATCAGCTGGATCGTTTCGCTTGTCCGCAGTGTCCCCTTCAGGAGGCCTTGGACTAGCTGTAGGATCTGCGTCCCGCGGTAGTCGATGTTGTCTAGTTGGTTAGACAGTTCGCGCGTGTGCCATTGCGTGATGCCTTTCCCCAGGTCGGACGTGTACATGTGGATGCGATGGTAGATTTCCACTGTGCCTTGGTTGATGGCGCGGGGAGAAAGGTGTTGTTGGTGGTGGTGGTGATGAGGTGAGGTCTCGTCGAGGTCCGTCTCGATCGACCTTCCCGCGAGAGAAGATTCTGGGTCTTCGTGAGAGTGGGTGTAGGTGTGGTGGGTGTTGGCTTCCACTTTGCCGCAGACGGGAGCCACGATGCCATCGTTGACTTCGATATGCCAAGCTGCGCAGGATTGGTCTGTCGTCAGCTTGACGGTGCGGAGAATGTAGGTCTCGCTTTTGCCATTTGGGCGAGGAGACCAGAACGAGCAAGCAGGTGAGGCGGTGGAGTCTATGTCACGGGTCAGTTGGTGAGTCTGCGTGCGCGGTCAGAATGGGTTTTGGCATACCAGTCGTGTCTTTGGTGAGGCGCCAACGCTGACATTCGTCGGTGCTGGGCTGGGTCGTCTCTTCCGACACGATCGAAGTAAGGTGCTCAATGTTGTCGCGAGCAGTGAGAGGAGAGGCAGCGACAGCCGCCAATGCCGCGACAATATTCACAGCGAAGTACATATTGCCCAGGCGTAGGTCAAGCCCCAGATCAACAGTTCGTGGTGTTGCCCTAGGAAAAGGGATGTGCAAAAAGGAAATCAGCTGGACATAGGATACAGAAAAAAAGTGAAAAACGTACGTGGCCCAACGCAAGTGACCAGGCTCCACCTTGCCATTAATACTCATCACGAGACATCGATGAGCGCACTATCGACTCGTCAAAGCTATGGTGGAGCTCAGCTTTACAAATGACCTTGAACGGATGAAGCATGGCCTTTTTGGGTATAGGCTGTCGAAACACTTGAGAGTTTCCATGCCGCTGGCGTCAGGATGCCGAGTAAGAGCAGAGGCAACAATAAGGCGACATCAAGCACGGAGTTGCAATGGGACACCGTGAAGACATCGTTTCGGGATAAGCAAGTCTCGAGCAAGCGTAGAGCCGGTCGCAAGCACAACCGCGTTGTTGTTGCCACCGAGAGAGTTGAGGTTTCCACGCCTTCGCCAATTGTGATCGCGCGTTGAGATTCTCTCTCTTGCCGAAATACAGTCCACTCTACGGTGAACGGAGTTCTTGTCTGATCTCATTTGGGGAATGCTGTCAGAAGCAGACCACTAGTATGGTCGAGCATTTTGGCCGGTGGTCTCATCGCCAGCCTTGTCTAGCTACTTGGCCCATACTGTAATGGAGTGAGCTGTCAGTAAAGGATCGAAGCCGGGATGATAACCTGACAATGCGCCGATTCCACGAACGGCAAGCATTTCATACCATTGCCTGCGTACTGCGCTCGACGCGACTTTTGCAGTTCACAGCAGGCTCAAAGGCCTTACATGCACAACTTCCAAATAAGAGTCTCACGTATCTTACAGCATTGACTCCTTCTCATCCTTCTCCATCTCCTCCCTCAACCACTGCGCCTCCTTCTCCATCTCCTCTTTACTTCTCGGCTTCCTCTCCTCATCCTTTGCCCACTGTCCCGCCTGCCTCTCCTGCTGTTGCTGTTCCTGCTGATGCCTACCTACATTCCCTTCCTCCCCTTCCAACCACTCGTGCACTTTATCCCCACCACCAGGATCCCCCGTCACCCTGGGAATCACATGACAATGCACATGCGGCACGCTCTGTCCCGCCGCCTCGCCATCTTGTACGGCGACATTGAATGCTTCGGCGCAGTACACCCTTTTCAGCGTCCGTTGCACGCGTGTCACAGTCAGGAAGAGATCCGCGACTTCGTCCTTGGTGAGGTCGGAAAGGTGGGGTTTTACGGCCAACGGACACACGAGGATATGGCCCGGCAGGAGGGGTTTCAGGTTGACGAGCGCGAAGGAGTGGGAGGTTTTGTGGAAGACCTACTCAAAGGGAGCGAAGGATAGAGAATGTTTACTTAGCCTTTGATTGTGTTTTATGAGTTATGGGCCGGCAAGAGAGAGAGTACCTGCGAGGTCACATTGAATTTGCCAAAGTTGATGATACGGCCGGCAAGGGAAGACATATCTTGTGGCTGATCTTGGGCAGACATTGAATTGTAGCTGTCGGTTTCTATGAGTTCGTGGAATGAGAGGTAAGTGTCGTCAAGTGAGATTGCAGGAGGTAATGGCACCATCGATATAGGGACTCGGGAACCGAGGGCAGTATTGCGTCATGCCCCATTGGAGTCAATATTTGATCAGCGACCAGACCGGGAAAGGCAAAATCCCGATATATTGATGGAGAATCGCAGCGGACTTTGCTCCCGCAGTAATCAAATATTCAAATGGGACCCACTTGCAACTGCTCCACCGTGCTATGCAGTCCACGTAGAACTCCCCCCCTCGTCTTCCTCCTTCTTCCATTTCTCCTAGTAATACCTTTCTCACTCTCCCAAGTCATGCCCGACAACCCAACAACCATGCAAGCCGCCGCCCGCACCTTCTTCAGCTCGCCCACCTTTGCCGTCGCCGGCGCATCCTCCAACACGGCCAAATTCGGCCACAAAATCTTCGCCTGGTACCTCCTGCGCTCTCTGCCCGCCATCCCGCTGAACCCGGGCTGCAGCTCCATCACGGTCAGCCAGACCTCACATAACACCGTCGCCTCCCCCTCGCAGCTGCCAGACCCCAAAGCGACGAGCCTGTCGGTTATCACGCCGCCGGCTGTGACGAGGGAGCTGCTGAGGGAGGCCAAGGCGGCGGGGGTCAGGGCCGTGTGGTTGCAGCCTGGGAGCTTTGGTGATGAGGAGTGGGAGTTTGCTGTCAAGGAGTGGCCGGGTGCGGCGGTGGGTGGGTTTGGAGAGGGGACGAGAGGGGGTGAAGGGTGGTGTGTGCTTGTTGATGGGGACCGCGCAATGAAGGAGGCCGGGAGAGAAGGGAAGTTATAAAGTCCTCTTGTCGGAGGCATAGAGTCACATCGTGGTCTGCCTTTGGGGGTGAGTCCATCAGAGCGGTTTGAAAGGCTCTTTCATGAACCGACAACGAATACGATGAAATGATTGCATGAAAGGTACGTTAAAGCAGCAACCCTGCCACCTCCTCTTACTTGCCACCCTCACCATACCCTGATGATTAATAATGAACGTTGTTGAAATCCTACACCTCCAATGAAGGATAGAATTCAAAGGCCTGTCTGACTGCATATCCCGTACCTCTTAATCCAGTCTCTCATCTTTATTCCTTGGAACACCAAGCTGAGACGTTTGAATACAGATATCGATAGAAACAAAAGTTCTAATAAGACTTCACAGCGCGCTTTGCCGTTGGGCGCATTTTACCAGTCAGATGCTCTCCGGTGGAAATACCGCGCGGACAGAAGAAGCTACTGGCCGCGCAAGTGGAAAACGCAATAGTATAACAATAGATCGCGGCAAGAGGACCCTACAGTCGCCTTTGCCTCGGAATCCTGGCATGCAAACTTGCCATCTCTAACTCGTTTTCCACCTTTAAGTCCGACTCATATATTCCTCGTCCACGATGTTCAGGCGCTTGGAAAATTTCACCATCATTCTTCTTGTTGTTCCGTCGTATTCAGAGACACCTTCATAGCGACGCAAACAGTATCATTTCATTGAAAATCAGGGATGGGCATTGTCAGGGATGGGCATTGGGGAAAAGAAACCTCCGTAAACTTTCAGGGGGAAAGTCGTACATAAGAGCAGAAGGGGATGAACCCATTAAAGCGCGCCATGAACCAAGCCCTGGGCTACAGTTCCATCCGCTACATCATTTGATTCAAGAAAGACACAACGACATTCAACCCCACCGAACAACAAAAGGACGACCTCAGAATAAAAACACCCCAGGAACGAGTAGATGCCCTCATCTGCATTTCACCTCACCCACTCTCCTCCTCATCCATGACGACCTTCTTCGTCATACACTCCCCGACCTTACTATAGAACTTGACGGCATGGGAACGCGGGAAGCAGATCTCCTCGGTCAGGTAGTCCGGCAAGAGGTCGAGCAAAGCGGCGTCCCGGTGCGGGTCGAGGAAAGGTTCGTAGGCGAATTCGGCGTCCTCGTACGAAGAGCCCGAGGGGGTCTTCGGGGTCGTGGCGGTGGTCTCGTTGGCGACGGAGAGGTGGAAGTGGAGAGCTAGAGGAGAGGAAAGAGGTACCGGTTAGTTTCAATTTCAAAAGATGCTTGAAAGAAGGACAAGTGGGGAAATGAAAATGACTTACTTCCATTCCTTCCCGTCTGGATACAATCGTATTCATCCTCCCCGTCCTTCCTCTTCACCCCGCGGATGATCATGCCCGTCAGATCCGAGTAGAGATTCTCCTTCATCTTCGCCTCCTTCTGCGCTTCGGAGGAGTAAATCGCCGTGCCGCCTCGGTTGAGCTGGGAGTTCTTCTGCGCAGACGCCGGTACGCCTTTGCCGTCTTGTTGGGAGCCATTCGAGCTTGTGGTAGAAGCTGAGAGTTGCTGACGCGCTGCTACAAGTTTCGCTTCGAGGGATTTGGCTTCGTTCTGTGCGGTTTGGAGTTTTTCTTTGGTCTCGCTGTGCTCTTTGCTCATTCGCTCCTTCTCCGTTGTGAGGCTGCTGACTTCTTTTCTGAGATTGGCCATCTCGGGGCTCTCTTTCGGTTCTCGGTGTTCTTTGCTGCTGTTCTTCCGCAACTCGGCAATCTCCTTCTTCAACCCAGCGATCAGCGCATCTGCATCTTTTGCCCTCTGATCACTCGTCCTCTTCAGCCTCTCAAAGTTACTCTCTGCGCTGTCCTTTCCAATTTCTTGAAGATTCTGATATTTCAGACTTAGATCCTCATACTTCTTCGTCACATCGTTAAGCTTCCGTCTCAGTTCTGGGTCGCCGCCGCGACGCTCGCGTTCGGCGCCGCTTACACTTCCACTCCGCTCTCGTTGTTGTCGGTACCCGCCGGCGGGCTGAGCGGAAACAGAGCGTGCGCTGGCGCGTGGCTGGAGTGTCGGTGCAGTGGGTTGAACAGAGGTCGAGCGCGGACGTTGCGCAAACCGCTGGTTATGTTGTGGGCTGGGTGGCTGTACGACCTCAGGAATGTCTTGGCCATCTATCTCGATGCTCTCTTCCACATCCTCTGCAGGATCTTGTTGGGTCTCGGGGATGACACCCAGCTGCTCAGCAGCCTTCTTGGGCTTGCGTGCAGCCGTCGTCGTCTTCGCACGCTTCGCTTTTGGCTTCTGCGCATCCTCTGCCTCTGCTCCGTCCATATCCTCGTTGTCGCTTTGCACGTTGGTTCGATCCTTGAGCGGTTGGCGCGCATTCTGCTTCGGTGCGGCTTTGCGCTTCGGTGCGGCTTTCGCTGCTGTGGACTTGGTCATGCCCGCTTTACTCTTGGTTCCTTTGCGCGTGCCTGGCAGAGGACAGTGTCAGCTGAGTGCATATGCGTCTCGGGTCCATTTTGCGGTGGAGGTTACCATTCGCAGTAGCCGTCGCGCCCGCCAAATCGTCCTCGCTGTCGGATGCGCCTGCTCGCGACATGGATGGTTGGACACTTGGCGCCATTGCTGTGATAGATAGCGAAATAAGCGTTACTCCTGTAAATCTGCGCCTGGGATATTGCAATGGTGCGTGCGAACGATACACGACGATTACGATTACGCTCTCCCACTTTGGACCGGGATGACGCGCGAGTGTTTTTGCTCACGCGGCTTTGTTTACTTTGGCGGGACTATCCGCTTGATGGTTATGGCCCAAGCTCCTAGGAGGCACCGTCTGGTTTACAATACATCGGTCTACGGCGACGATGATAATCATCACGATGCCGATGAGACGAGAGTACAAAGTAACTGGTCGTCTAGATTCGGGACAATCCGACCATGGCAAACAATCAATGACCTTTCCGGATTTCACGAGTAAATGCCGGCCTGCTATTGAGTATCGCAGACCGTCAAGGAACCAGGCGCTGTCCAGATTCTACCCGAAGAGATATCAAGAAGCCAATCACGGGCAGCGGATGCTCGAGCACAGAAATGCCCGTCACTGTTGAGAATCAGTCGTAGCTCAACTTTCCTCATAGTCACCAATACCATCTACTCCTTGAATATTTTCCCGAAGCTGCTCCAGTGATTCACTCATCGTCTCTAAAACTGAGTACAGGCAATGTCATCGTATATTGGGAGGACGGCGGTAAAGCTTATACTCTTTACTGCAGCGCAGCGGTGTACGTAAGAGTCTGCAACAAGACATTCGAAGTTGGTCAGACGATCGGTCTCCAACTGCAAGGAAGAGAAAGTATGAGCTTCAACGGCGTATTGCCAATCCCTCGAGGCGCTGGCAGAGGGTGAGAGGGACGGTCCCTCTGGGGCGAGATAAGACACGATGTGAGCTAGAAGCTCGGGAGGCAACTCTGCGTGAGACAGGGCTGAGTCGATCGATATAATCAAAATTGTGTCGGAGAATGACACCAAAGATCGCTGCAATAATGTGTGGCGGGAAGTATGAACTACATCCGCGCGGATTCCCAGCGCTCTTGCGCGCCTGCCCCAATTGAGCGAGTTGGGTCCCGACATGTTGGTCCATTTTGTGCCTGAGGCATGAATGACCCTGGGCTTGGCGCATTGTTGCTGCGACGGGACGCAACATGGCATCTTCATGTACATGTAACGGTTCTCTAGGATCAACGTCTCCCCCTTGCCATACCGCCTTAATACTGCGGACCGCATCTCACACGCCCTTGACACCTCTTCCTCCTTTTATCTCATAATGGCGCTGGCAAACAAATCGCAATCTCACGCCATCTTCGAGAAGTTGAAGCGCAAGGAAGCCAATAAGATCTGCTTCGATTGCGGCGCCAAAAACCCAACGTGGAGTTCTGTGCCATTTGGCATCTATCTGTGCTTGGATTGTTCCGCGAACCACAGGAATCTGGGTGTGCACATTTCGTTTGTGAGGAGTACCAACTTGGACCGTAAGCCTAGTCACCCCCTACGTTGAACACGCATGTATCTGCTATGAAGCGGGCATGTGACTTTGTGTATTTGGCGAAATCAGGAAAACTGACGCGGTTCTCTTTCCAATACAGAATGGCAATGGGATCAACTCCGTCGCATGAAAGTTGGCGGTAACGAGTCAGCAACGAAATACTTCCAGTCACATGGTGGCTCAGCCGCCCTTGCGAGCAAGGACCCAAAGACCAAGTACACGAGCAACGCTGCGAACAAATACAAGGATGAGCTTGCACGACGAGTAGAGGCAGACCAAAGGAAAAACCCAGAAGAGGTGGTAATTGACGATGGGGCGGAGAGCAGCGAGGGCACTGGGAACAACACACCAGCAGCAGAAGCCGATGACTTTTTCTCGAGCTGGGACAAGCCGGCAGTGAAGAGACCGAGCAACCCACCGTCTCGAGTAGGTACGCCAGGGATCGGAAACAGAAGCGGCAGCCCCTTCCTTAATGCCAATGGAAACGGCAGTGCACGATCAAAGTCGCCTCTTTCTTCGAACGAAGCAGGCGAAGCCGCTTCAGCGCCGCCTCGGGCCATTTCATCCTCTGCTATTCGTAAGACTGGAACAGGCTTACAGAGCAAGCCCAAACCAAACATCCTCGGTGCTAAGAAGAAGGGTCTGGGCGCAAAGAAGGTGGATGCCAGTGCACTGGACTTTGATGAAGCTGAGAAAAAGGCACGCGAGGAAGCTGAGCGGAAAGAGAGACTAGGTTATGACCCTGATGAGGAACAACCTCCAAGTGAGACGCAGATCCAGGCTGCGCAGCCGGAGGCAAACACGACGACATTGCATCAGCCAACGCCGCTGAGCCCTGGAAGAGCAGGAAGCTTTGGTAGCACAGCTGCGAAGAGCGGGCAGCAGCGAGGAGACAACGATGTAGAGCGGCTAGGCATGGGCGTGAGAAAGCTTGGGTTTGGACAGGTCGGAGCACCAAAGGGTGCAGCAGCAGCGAAGCCGAAGATGGGCTTCGGTGCTGTAAGCAAGGCGCCTGCTACAGGTACGTTCTTCTTACGGAAACAAGCATCTTGCACTGAAAACAGAACCTGTCGTGCTAACCGGTATAGTAGATGATTCGGATCGCTACGCGCGCGAGAAGTTCGGCATGCAGAAAGGCATTTCATCTGACGAGTTCTTCGGCCGCGGCACCTACGATTCCAATGCTCAGTCAGAGGCCAAGTCGCGCTTGCAGGGCTTTGAGGGTGCTCAATCGATCAGCTCGAACGCTTACTTTGGACGGCCGGAAGACGAGGAGATCGAACAACAATACGGTGGCGATCTCGAGGGCGCTGCGAGGGACTTCGTGAGGAAGTTCGGCATCACGGCTGGTGATGATATTGAGAACTTGTCGAAGATGCTCGGGGAGGGCGCGACGAAATTGGAGGGCGCGATTCGCAATTACTTGAACAACTAAAACGTATGTATGGGGGCGCGGTAGACTTGAAGGAGCAAAGACAAAGCGTTGGTCGGTTGCTATACGGGATATGCGAGATGAGAGTCATGAAACAGTGTGGCAGTTCTCTTTCATTAGGCAGGTTCTATGATTTGTAGCGTAATTTGGTCATGGTCATGCGTATGTGACGAACACCTGTCCGTGTGCTCTAAGCTGACACTATTCACATGTTACGAGCTGGAGCTTGCATGTGAAGGCCAAGCGACTCGAACTTGGTCAGAAGTCTGTGCTGGCACTCTCGTCGTTCGCGAATCAAGAATGCAGTGTTCGCTGCGATGTGAATGATTTTTGGCATCTACACCCAACACACGGGCGGGCTATCTGCTCGAACGAGTCCAAGGTAGCGTCTACTATGCACCGCAGAAAGATGTCCTCGGTCAATTCTCCTCTCTGCTGGCTGTCGGTCCCGCGACTTTCTTTCCCTCGGGACTTGCCAGCTCCAGTCGAGTCTGGGGGAGAAGCGTTGCCGCATGACGTCCCGCGCGACTCTAACAGCCGTACCTCGGCATATCCAGCTACACAACCGAGCACCAGCTAGTCAAGTAGTCCAGCCCTCATCTGCTACACCTGTCGCATCAATTTCCCCCCCATCTCATGTAAGGAATCTATCCTTCTTCTTACACTATATACACTTTCACCAGATTCTCAGACCCTTTGTCCTCCTTACCTTAGAGCTCGAATTGTTGTCTATCTGTTTTGCTGTCCAATTGAGCCAAGATGGCAGACCAGCTCCGCTATGACGGCCAGACGGTGGTGGTCACTGGTGCTGGAGGCGGACTGGGAAAGGCATACGCGACCTTCTTCGCCTCAAGAGGAGCCAACGTCGTGGTGAATGATCTTGGAGGAAGCCACAAGGGCGAAGGCCAGGCTAAGAGTGTATGTATCGTGTCCTCCGGTGCGAGCCGGCGAAGGCCATGGCCTATGGCTGTCTGAACATTGACTGACTGGACATCTCCTATCTCTACAGGCTGCGGACGATGTCGTTTCAGAGATCCGGTCCGCAGGCGGCAAAGCGGTTGCCAACTACGACTCCGTCGAGAACGGCGACGCCATTATCAAGACCGCCATAGACAACTTTGGCCGCATCGATGTCCTCATCAACAATGCCGGTATCCTCCGTGATGTCTCGTTCAAGAACATGAAAGATCAGGACTGGGACCTGATCATGAAGGTCCATGTCGTTGGAGCATACAAGTGTGCTAAGGCTGCTTGGCCGTACTTCCGGAAACAGAAGTATGGTAGGCTGATTAGCACGGCGAGCGCAGCGGGTCTCTTTGGTAGCTTCGGGCAGTGCAACTATTCGGCTGCGAAGCTGAGCCAGGTTGGATTCACCGAGACGCTTGCCAAGGAGGGCTTCAAGTACAACATCCTTTGCAACGTCATTGCGCCCATCGCGGCGAGCAGGATGACGGCTACGGTGATGCCGCCGGAGGTCCTCGACAACCTCAAGCCGGAATGGGTCGTGCCCCTGGTGGCATGCCTGGTGCACTCGAGCAACACGGACGAGACGGGAAGCATATTCGAGGTTGGAGGCGGTCACATGGCGAAATTGCGCTGGGAAAGGGCGAAGGGTGCCCTGCTCAGAGCAGACGACTCCTTCACCCCTGGCGCACTGCTGAAGAAGTGGCGCAACGTGAGCGACTTCTCCCAGCCAGAGTACCCGTCTGGAGTGGCGAACTTCATGGAGTTGCTTGAGCAGGCACAGAAACTGCCCGCGAACCCTCCTGAGGAGCCGATTCAGTACAATGGCAAGGTTGCCCTTATCACTGGCGGCGGTGCTGGTCTGGGACGGATATACTGTCTGCAATTTGCCAAGTACGGCGCCAAGGTTGTTGTCAACGACTTGATGGACCCAGAACCCGTCGTCCAAGAAATTCAGAAGATGGGCGGCCAAGCTACTGGTGTCAAGGCTTCCGCCGAGGAAGGTGAGAAGGTCATTGAGGCCGCCATCAAGGCCTTTGGTCGGGTAGACATAATCGTCAACAACGCAGGTATCCTGCGGGATAAGGCCTTTAACAACATGGACGACAAGATGTTCCAGCAAGTCCTCGACGTGCACCTCCGCGGCACGTACAAGATCACCAAGGCCGCATGGCCGTACATGCTGAAGCAGAAGTACGGTCGTATTGTGAACACCACTTCCACCTCTGGCATTTACGGCAACTTCGGACAAGCGAACTACGCCGCTGCCAAATGTGGTATCCTTGGTTTCTCCCGCGCGTTGGCGAGAGAGGGTGCTAAATACAACATCTACGTCAACACCATCGCTCCAAATGCCGGGACGAACATGACCCGCACAATCATGCCGGAGGAAATGGTGCAGGCATTTAAGCCTGACTACGTTGCACCGATCGTCCTGGCTCTCTGCTCGGACAAGGTTCCTGAACCAGCTACTGGACGTCTGTTTGAGACTGGCTCCGGCTGGGCAGGCGAGACCAGGTGGCAGCGTAGCGGTGGTGCTCAGTTCCCAGTTGATGTGAAGCTTGAGCCGGAGCATGTGAAGCAGCAGTGGAAGAAGCTGTTGAACTTCAACGATGGCCGCGCTGATAACCCGAGCGATCCGAGCGCAGGCACAGAGAAGATCATGGCCAACATGGAGAACAGGAGCGGCAAGAAGGGTGCAAAGGGTGGCGACGGCGACTACTTGGCCAAGATTGAGCAGGCAAAGAACGCTAAGGCTGATGGCACAGATTTCTCTTACACTGAGAGGGATGTCATTCTTTACAGTAAGTTTTGAAATATCACGGGACGTTATCGCAACCGCACGCTGACAAAAATGCAGATCTTGGAGTGGGTGCCAAGCGGACGGATCTGCCTTTGGTCTTTGAGAACGATGACAGATTTATGGTGCTTCCCACCTTCGGTGTGATCCCGACTTTCAACGCTGTTGCGCCATTCAGCATGGCCGACATCGTGCCAAACTTCTCGCCTATGATGTTGCTCCACGGCGAGCAATACCTGGAGATCCGATCGTTCCCTGTCCCCACGGAAGCCACTACGACTTCTTACCCTAAGCTGGTCGAGGTGGTAGACAAGGGCAACGCAGGTCTTGTCGTCACTGGTAGCACGACAAAGGACAAGAAGAGCGGCAAGGAACTCTTCTACAACGAGTCCACCGTCTTCATCCGTGGAAGTGGCGGCTTCGGCGGCCCGAAAAAGGGCGGCGATCGCGGCGCTGCAACCAGAGTCTACAAGCCGCCGCAGCGGAAGCCCGACGCGGTTGTGGAAGAAGCCACGACCGAAGAGCAAGCCGCCGTCTACCGTCTCTCGGGCGACCGCAACCCGCTGCACATCGACCCGGAGTTCTCCAAGGTCGGCGGCTTCAAGACGCCCATCTTGCACGGTCTCTGCTCGTTCGGCATCGCCGGCAAGGCCGTGGTCAAGAACTTTGGCATGTTCCGGAATATCAAGGTCAGGTTCGCGGGTGTGGTGATCCCTGGTCAGACGCTGGTGACGGAGATGTGGAAGGAGGGTAACACGGTTGTTTTCCAGACTAAGGTCAAGGAGACTGGGAAGCCGTGTATCGCTGGCGCTGGAGCCGAGCTTATGGATGGTGGAAAGACGAAGTTGTAGCTTTTTTAATTTTTATTTTTCTTTTTGTAATTTTGGTATGGGTAGGCGAATCGATTCTTGAACTACTTTGATATCGGATTTGCTTTTTAATTGCTCAATGAAAGCCATGGTGAAGTTGTAGACTTGTTAGTAGACTTGTTCATGTAGCAAGATGCGTTCCAAATCCTTCTATGGGCGTATATCGTGGCGTCAGGCGGCTCAGCGCGCGTGGGAACGGAGATGTCGGCGTGGCCCAAGCGTCGCGATTCATGACGCAAACCGAGGTCGCCTTCGAGAGGCGAGACAGATCAAGACGCCATAGAATTCATAAGCACGCCGACTTAGCAGTCATCCATTCTTTTTGCCATCGTTCTGGGCGCCACACGTCTTAAGACAACCATCATCGACTGCCATCTCGAGGCATTACGCTCCGCATCACATTTGGTTGATTCCCGCGTCGACTGAAGCGTTGCACGAGCATGGTCTACGGCCGAAGCGTCTCATGGCGCTCCTCCTTGCAGCAGGCATCTCGACGCTCTTACAGCACCTCGCGGCCAGCAGCATGTAGAGCTTGTCAGGCGCAGCTGCGGGCGTCGCAGTATCCTCCTATCCTCCGAACATCGGCGGTACGACCGCTGCCTTCGTCCCTGCGAAGCTCCTTGTGCATATCACGCGACTTCTCCTCGACGACTGCTCGCAGGAAAGAGAGATCTGACAATGAGGATGGTGGCGAAGGCAAGGATGAGCAGCGGAAGCAAGAGCTGCAAGACAAGCCGCGGCAAGATGAGGACTTGGCCGCGAAAGGCAAATCCTCAGAGCCCACGCCGATCCCCGGCGCATCCGAGGGCAGAGGAGCTGCAGCAGGTGGTAGCGGCGGTAGCGGCGGCGATGGTGGTGATGGCTCTGGGAAGGGTAAGCGAAGGGCTCAGACCCGAGAGATCATGAAGCCTTCCGTCCCAGATGTCTACCCGCAGGTTATGGCTATCCCTATTGCCCAGCGTCCGCTCTTCCCTGGCTTCTACAAGGCCATCACTATCCGCGATCCGAATGTCATTAGTGCTGTTCAAGAGCTTCTGAAGCGTGGACAGAGCTACGTCGGAGCCTTCTTGTTGAAAGATCAAGAAAGCAGTCAGGATGTGATCAACAGTCCCGACGAGGTCTACGACGTCGGGACTTTCTGTCAGGTGACTGGTGCCTTCCCGGCTGGGCATGGTGAAGAGAAAGCTCTGCAGGCTGTTCTGTACCCACACCGGAGAATCAAGATGACCGAGCTCATCCCGCCTAGCAGAGGCGAAGCAAAGCCCAGTGAAGCTGCACAGGCAACTATCGAAAGCGTGCCCGAGCAGAAGGAAGGCCAGCAGACCCAAGCTCCTGAAGAGACCGGCGAGAAACCCGAGACCGAAGAGCAAAAGGGGGCTATCACTGCTTCTTTCGAGGAGCAGAACAAGGACAAACCAACTTCCGAATCGCCGGAAGCAAACAAGCCTGCGGAGCTCGCATCGCCTACGTCGTTCCTGCGCACCTGGCCAGTCAGTCTGGTCAACGTCGAGAATCTACAAGACGAGCCTTTTGACAAGAAAGCGCCTACCATCCGTGCCTTGATTTCTGAGATCGTGAACACCTGCAAAGAGATTGGCAACGTCAACCACCTTTTCCGGGACCACGTCTCGGCTTTCGCTATGTCCCAGTCGGCAGCCAACATTGCCGATGAGCCCGCCAAGCTGGCCGATTTCGCGGCCGCGGTCTCCGGCGGCGAGATGGAAGAGGCCCAGGCCGTTCTGGCAAGCTTGAATGTCGAGGAACGTTTGTCTAAGGCTCTCGAGGTGATTAAGAAAGAGCACATGAACGCGCAGCTGTCTTCGAAGATTTCCAAAGACGTCGAGTCAAAGATCCAAAAGCGTCAGCGCGAGTACTGGCTCATGGAGCAGATGAAGGGCATCCGCCGCGAGCTGGGTCTGGAGACTGATGGGAAGGACAAGTTGGTCGAGTCTTTCAAAGAAAAGGCCAACAAGCTGGCAATGCCTGAGCAGGTCAAGAAGGTCTTTGACGAGGAAGTGAACAAGCTGGCTCACCTGGAGCCGGCGGCGAGCGAATTCAACGTTACGCGGAACTACCTGGACTGGCTCACTCAGATCCCCTGGGGACAGCGAAGTGCGGAGAACTTCGGCATTCAGAATGCGAGGACTGTCCTTGATGAGGATCACCACGGCCTTAAGGATGTCAAGGACCGCATTTTGGAATTCATTGCCGTCGGCAAATTGCGTGGTACGGTCGAAGGCAAGATCTTATGTATGGTCGGCCCACCGGGTGTTGGTAAGACGTCGATTGGAAAGTCCATCGCTCGTGCGCTGAACAGACAATACTACCGGTTCAGCGTTGGTGGCTTGACGGACGTTGCCGAGATCAAGGGACACCGAAGGACTTACGTAGGCGCTCTTCCAGGCCGTATCATTCAGGCCCTGAAGAAGTGCCAGACGGAGAATCCGCTTGTGCTCATTGATGAGGTCGACAAGATTGGGCGTGGCGTTCAGGGCGACCCCAGCTCCGCACTGCTTGAACTCCTAGATCCTGAGCAGAACTCTAGCTTCTTGGATCACTATATGGACGTGCCTGTCGATCTCTCAAAGGTGCTCTTCGTCTGTACAGCGAACATGACGGACACCATTCCACGGCCGCTTCTTGACAGAATGGAGATGATTGAGCTCAGTGGCTACGTTAGCGACGAGAAAATGGCCATCGCAGATCGTTACCTCGCACCTCAGGCCAAAGAGATGAGTGGTCTTAAGGACGTTGACGTGAACTTGGACAAGGAAGCCATCATGGAGCTGATTAACAAGTATTGCCGTGAATCCGGTGTGCGGAATCTGAAGAAGCAGATTGAAAAGGTATACCGCAAATCCGCATTGAACATCATCCAAGACCTTGGCGAGGACGTGCTGTCCGAAGACAAGGCTTTGACGGAAGAGGGCAAGGAAGCACAGGAAGAAGCCAAGAAGGACGACACTGAAGTCAAGGACACTCCGCCAGAGGAGCAGATGGATCGCGAGACGACTGAGAAGCCTCGTGTGGCCATGAAGGTACCAGACAGCGTGCACGTGCAAGTCACTCGCGAGAACCTCAAAGACTATGTCGGCCCGCCTATCTTCACAGCAGACCGCCTTTACGAAACTACGCCACCGGGTGTCACCATGGGTCTGGCGTGGACTTCCATGGGTGGTGCAGCGCTCTATGTCGAATCCATCCTCGAAAACGCCCTCTCCTACTCTTCCCGTCCAGGTCTGGAGCGAACGGGAAACCTGAAGGCAGTGATGAAGGAAAGCACGCAGATTGCGTACTCCTTCGCCAAGGGCCTGATGGCAATGAGGTACCCAGGTAACAAGTTCTTTGAGAAGGCAAGGATACACCTCCACTGTCCCGAGGGAGCCGTGCAGAAGGATGGTCCATCTGCCGGTATTACCATGGCTACATCACTACTCTCGCTCGCTCTGGATAAGCCTTTGAACCCGACTATCGCCATGACGGGCGAACTTACTGTCACCGGCAAGGTGCTCAGGATTGGTGGACTGAGAGAGAAGACTGTCGCCGCGAGGAGAGCGGGAGCTACCATGATCATCTTCCCCAAGGACAATCTATCGGATTGGTTGGAGCTGCCTGAGGTAAGAAGACACCACCACTATTCTCCCCTTCTTCATTTTACTCCGTACGTATGCTAACTTTGTCTGCGTGTAACAGAACATTAAGGAAGGTATTGAAGGCAAGCCAGTAGACTGGTACCAGGACGTCTTCTCCCTCGTCTTCCCCAACGTGGACGAGGCCGAGGCCAACAACCGGTGGCGCGAGCACCTGAAGAAGCCGAAGAAGGAAGACCGCGACGATGAGGACGACTCTGGCTACGATAGCTAGATTCCTCTCGCTATCTTCTGACTCTTGTCTTTTCCCAACCGCCAACTCCCCTTCCCGCTTTGCATAATAATCCTCGGTGCGCAATGTAAGATCTTAGCTTCTTGATGCTAATTGGGTGCACGGTGTTTTGCGGCGTTCAACCTTTCCCTCCCTCTCATCTCTGCTCCGGCCGCTACTACAATGCAGCGCCGTTCCGGGACGAAGGGGGCGGTTCTGTTTCTTTCTCGGAAAGTCGCATCGAAGTGGAAAGGAGATGGCATTTGGACAAGGTCTGGGTAGCTTGCCTTCTTGAGGAGAAGGCTGGGGCGGGGTTGGTTTCCACTCCGCTCTTTTGTACATAAAGTAGAGAGGCGATGATGGTTTGTGCATACGGTGGGTGGGAGCGCACATGGCATGTAGATGTATAGCAGCAATGTATGTACGTGATAGCGGCTCCGTTTGGCTTTTCTTCTAAGTTGTAAGGTTCTCTTCCCTTTCGATCTTCGTATGCGTTACGCATGCAGACGAAAAAAGGAGCGCGTCAATTTGTGAAAATACAAGTATGCGTGGATGCACCATAAGCGATTACAATAGGTGCAAGTGCACATGCGGCCGAAACCACATTCGCGGCTTTCCACGACCACTCTTTTTGAAAGTCGACAGGAGACGTAGGAGAAAGACTGGCAAAGAAGAATTTAAAGGGTGGAAAATATAAATGTAGCGTGCCCTCTTACGCATTGCGTGCAGCACTCATGTAAGCAGTTGATTAGCTACGACAACCGTCGCAACCTTGATGAAGCAGTCTACTACGCTAACAACACCCCTGACCACCGAAAGAGCGCCCTAAGTGCTCTTCTTCGCAAACTCGACCTTCAAGATCAAGTGATGCAGACCAAAGCCATCAGCCTTCTCGCATGCCAGAGCAGCGTCGGCGCGGTCTCCGAACGACACGAACGCGAAACCCTTTGCGCGTCCTGTCTCCCGGTCCTTCGCAAGGAACACTCGGGTGACGCGGCCGTAGCGTTCGAAGATGGCGCGCAAGTCTCCTTCTTCTGCGATCTCTGATACCTGTTCACGCTGTTAGTCTTCTGGGCTTCTGAAACAGGGGTTTGGGAGGGGCTTACGTTGGTAACTCTGAGAGTAGCGAGGTCATCCCGTTCAAACTTGCCACCCATCCTCTCACCGGTAGCGGCGCCGCCCTTTCGCAGGTGCGGTGGCACGTAACTGCTGCCACCACCGCCGAGCGCACCAGCTGTGTCGCCGCCCATCCGCTCGTCCATGTCTGGCGGCGGGCCGGCAGCCTCGCCCTCGGGCGCCATGGTGTCCTTGAAGGGACACTTGGTGGTGAAGTGGTCACCGCTACAGATACGACACTTGATCTGCATCTTCTTCAGGGCCTCGGCCTTCTTGTCCTCTTGCGGGGTCGTCTCCTGCTGCTGCCCGCTCTTGTAGCCCATGATCGGCCGGAACATGATGTTCTCGCCCAGAGTGGTGGTGTCCGGTCTTGGACCTGCTGGCTTGCCCGTCTCCGGGCCCATCTTGGGCCATGCTCTCCGCTCGGCCACGCGCGGGTTCTCCTTCTTCTTGATCACCGTCCGCCGGATGCGCTGCGTGCGCTTGACCTTCTTGCCCTCCTCGTTGATGAAAATGGTCACGACGGTCTCGGTGCCGTCCTTGTTTTTTGTGATCTGCGGTGGCGGCACAGAGGTCGCGAGATCCGGCTCATCGTCCTCCGCCCAGTCTGTCTTTCCCGGCGTGTTCTGTACGTTTGCGGCCATGGTGACGTCCGTGACTCTGTCTATGGTGTTCGATGGTGTGTCCGATGGGGTGCGAGGCTCGAAATGTCGTTTTCAGTCCTCCAACGTTTGAAGCCCTCGCGAAATTGGTGATCCCGCCTCGGCGTTAGCGCCTGCTATCTCCAGCTCTTGGCGCTAGGATAGTTGGAAGACCCGCTGCCAGGGACACACGGCGTCGCAAGTCGCACGACATTCCAAGAAAACGATAATTTAGGACAGCTCTACAACAACGTCTACCGTGTCTCACTTTGAAGCCTGAGTGCTCGTTAGTAAGACCGGACATCTTGTCTAGCAGCCCTTCAGCGCCCAAGCGGTAGGTAAAGACGTCGAATTCCTCATGCCTGAGGCAATAGGCAAACCCCCCGGCCCCTCCCGAGATCCCCCAAATGGCTCGTCCAAATGGCAACCTTTGCATCTGCATCTGAGAGACCGCTCTGATTGCTATCAAGAGTGCAGATCATGACAATCGCATTCATGGTCATCACGTCTACCGCGTGACTTTCATGCTCTGACGTCGGTGGCATTGAAACTAAACGAGCTACGAAAACAGCGGATCGGCGGCCCGTCGACATCCTCTCGAGACTTCCAACGTAGCGACATCCAAGCCGCCCCTGTCGTAGAAGAATACGTTCTAGTGCCTTTGTCATAGGTCCGTAGGTTGCCTTTTGCCTACGCAATGGACATCGACCTAATCAGCTTTGTCAAAGCTAAAGAAAGCCTCAATACGACCGTTGCGCAATATCGGCCGTTGACTCCTGTCACTAGAAATAAGCCACCGCGATGCAAGGCATATTCCTCCCTCCAAGATATGCCGTCCCCTTATCCGAGACACCAGCTTGATCAGAGTTTCACTGTCGACCGAAACGTACACTGGTTGCTCGCAAAGCCTTTCGGTCCTCTACCGCTTTCAGCATTGAGCCCGAGGTTCAAAAAAGGAAGATTCGAAGCTTGTATTGCTTGCGCTTGTGGTTACTAAGAGTGTAACTTGAAAGATATGTGCGGATTCGATCTAGTAGTGGTTATGAGTGTTCAGCGCGAAGCTTGATCTGGGTTGCGCTTTCTTATTTGGAAAGTGATGCGCCAGTTTGAGTTGCGATTTCCTGTATTTGCAACCAGTGCGCATACCGGACATGCCGATGGGTGATCCATGACAAAGCGACAATCGCAGATGCTTCTCTTTCGTTGTAGCATCAACTCATCACCTGCCCCCACCATATCCCCCCGAAGCAACCCCGCCGTGGTTTAAGTTCTTTCTAGCGCTGAGGCAAAAGGATATCCCAAATGGCCAGGGTGTAGCGTGATGCCACATGCCCTGACGAATCGTGGCAAGGTGCCCTATTCCCGCAGAGTTCACAACGGCGATGCAGTAGTCGTCCTTTTGCGCCACTTGGCCTGCAAAGATCAGCCACGTTATTGGGTTTAGGCGCGGGGTGCCGTTGTCTCAGGCAGAGGAAGTTTGGCTGGTGTGTCTGTCTAAAACTCAAAGTCGACGACCTCACTTGATCCTCTCGACGGCAATGGTCTCAGAGCATTGGTCGTACGGCGACCAGTACCGGCACGCTTGCAAGACAGGCGGCGCAAATCGGCACATTGTTTGGACTTGGTGTGAATTGGGTTCTTCCGTAAAATCAGCAGCATGGACTAAGTTGGATAGGAACCTTCTGTCTTGTTTCATGGCCTCGATATCGCATATCAAGCGTATATCATGCAGAGTAGCTTGTGGGTTGCAATCGAAGAGCATAGACTGCAGACGATCACAGCGAAGCTACAATGACAGTCCAATAATGCTCCTTTGCTCGACCCCAAACAGCCAACGGCTCGCCAAAGGAGGTCTCCGTCGCGCTTGATGATGGCGCGTAGTGCCAAAATGCCATTCCGCGGCATCGAAGGCGTGCGAGGGACGGAAGGAGTCTGTAGCCGACTTTCACATGCGTACCTAGGTAGACTGGTAGTAGTAGTGAAACGTGCATCTTCCCAGATTGCCAACACCAATAGGTACTGATTTTCCACAAATCACAATTCGCATTCCGAGCAACGAGTCATACCAAACTGACAGACCACCAGCATTGAGAGTAGCAATGGGGCTGTGTCGTTCGGTGTGGTGAGATAACAATTTTATGCAAATCCGCTGGCGTGTTGATGTTTTCTGCACGACTCAAAGCGGCTAGGTATCCGTACCCTCGGGATAGAAGCTATCCGATTATTGTCATACCTCCATAGTAGTGGTGTAGACTAGTGGGTGATAGGGGCATTCTTTCGTACGGAGACCGCGGAAGGCAACATCGTGTACAACGGCTATACAAGTGAAAGCTAGGGGGGCCTTCAAGATCGCTGAAGTCGGACCGGCAAACCGTTGTTATTTTGGTGTTAATATCGTTCCTTGCGTCGCTCACTTCGCGCTTTCTCGGAACACTACATCCGCATTCGCTAACCCAAGGCCTTGATACAGCCTGGTCGGCATAAAGCCGCTCGCTCGGTAAACCCCACCCAGCTTGCAGCTACCTATATTCAACATGGGAGAAAACTCTCCGGGAATGTGCGTCCATTTGTCGTCATGTGCTTCTTGCCGCGCTGGAGCGATTGGCACGTGCTGTTGCGTTCATGGGACTACATAGTACCTAGGTAGCAGCCAAAGATCAGGCATTGGATCAGGGAAACGGGGATATCTTGTCTATGTGAAGTAGTGCCGCCTGATTCAAGGACTTTGCGTGGGACAAAATCCATGACTCTGACACGACAGGGGAGCAAGTTTCCAACAAAGGCGACCGTGGCAGGCATCTCCGTTGGTCAATCGGCCGGGCGACCCCCATGTCCACGGTCCCCTCCCAAGCATAACCTAGACACTGGCACTTGATGAAAGCTCATCTCGGCCACATTAATCTAGCATCGGCCTGGACCCTCATAGACTCATTCCTTCAAATGCCGGGCTGGGCGTTTCGCACGTAAAAACACAGAGGTGGCAAAGCGCTCTCCGCGTTGAACACCGCTGAACTTAGTATTCACCATCTATGCAACGCGGGACGCCTGGCACCGTGATCTACTTTTTGAAGAGATCTCGCGGCTACTAGTGCAGCGGTCACCGGAAATCGTTGGCAAGCAGAGGGGAGACCAGGGCCTGCATGAGAGCTATCCTAGAGCTGATCACAAGGATGGTGAAAACGTGAAGCTCAGACCTACTGTACTTCCGTGGTACCTACTGCAACTACTGGGTAGGTATCGAATGCAGCCCAGGCAGCAAGATGAGGGTGACATGCCTGTGTGATCTTCCGGCACATGCAGCGCGGGAACGGTAGCCGGGTGGAGGAGGAGAGACGTCAACCGCAGAAGTTTTCGTCTCCTTTGGCAGGCGTACGTGCCCGGCAGTTATGGTGAGTGAAGATCATAACGTTCTGTGGCTAGCATGGAGGGTCACGCAAGCGGTGGTTGCAATCGTTCATCCATGACACGCACCGACACGTACGGCTGTCGGGCAGCAAGCCGATCCCAGTGTCTAGATCGCCCCTGGGCCGGCACTATACCGCACGAGGCTAGGCTAAGGTTTGGCGGCCCACTCTCCCGCCCATGTGCGCCAAGCTGTCTTCTTGAGTGCACTGACGATGATGGCAAGAATGCCGCTCCTTTTCCTACGACTGCCATCATCATTACTCCACCTGCTTTCTCTACAATGTTGCAAGTGGACTTGGGGTTGCATACCTAGCTAAAGTATAGCGACGCCGCGGGGACCGAAGACTCTCAACAGGTCTGATCATCTGCCACCTCCACCCCGGTCCCTTCCAGCAGTGCAGACGTAGACCTTCATGTCGTTGGCATCGAGTCAGCACGTTCGTCGATGACGAATCATTGCGACGTTAGCTTCCTTCGCCTCGCGTCGCAAGATTGACTTAGCAATCAAAACACAGACTTCGATATGAATGAGGCTTGTCAAAAATTAAGCCCATGCGAGGAGGTCGTGCTCAAGTGCACCCCATATTATGGCGCGGTTAAAGTGACGGCTGAACAGGGTTGGAGCCTGTTCAGCACGTGGACACACCGAGCCGCCCTGTAGTTTGTAGAGCGAGCACTACCACGATAACCACTACAGAATCTCTCACTGTTCTGTTCGATAACGTTCGCTGTCCTCGCTGTCCTCGCTGTGCAAGGGCTGTGACCTCCGTGCTACCGTGATCTTTGCAGGCTATCTTATCACCTACTGAGAGCAATGACAACCTATATGGATGGCGTCAAGGCCGAGTCCAAACCTACCAGCATGTGCCCTGGCTTGTAGAAAAACACAGACAGTACCGACAACTTGGGCTCGGCAGTGCGATTACCATTAAGAGACAAGCTGAACGATCGCGAGGTTGGTCCAAGCAGACCGTGGTCCCAGTGCTTGTCTGCTAGGCGCTTGAGAACGGCAGTGAATAATTGCTTGTTGATCAATGTAGAAAGACTTTGCGGACATTCGCTGGGTCAGTCGATTAAATGCTGAACACGGAAGGTCTTTGGGTCTTCCCTGCCGGAATGCGGCGCGTGCAATCTGCTTTCGATGATTGTCGTGACGTCCATTTGCTGTATATGTCCTTAGGAAGTTCACCGCCGTTTCAGAAGGGGTCGTCCCCGTTGTCCACGGCCTCGTTCCCGTATCCCAATGGTCTTGGTCGGCGTAAAGTATACTCGGTCATCCCGCAAACTTTGAATACGGTTAATTCCGCCAGAAATTTGCCGGATTGCATCTTCTGAAGCCTCGGTCGAGACACCAGATTGCGGCCATGAACGAGTCGTCAGTGCCATCGGCGCTTATATTTTGCCGAGCCAGCGCATTGGATGCGCGCCTCTCCATTCGCATTGTTCATCATCTCTTCCTTTGAAGCGCGGGCGGGGTTTGACGGGCTTGCATTATCAAGCCAGCATTAATCTTCCGTCGATGGTCTGCAAGCGTACCTAGGTAGGTATGCTCAGTCTAACGCAAGCATGAAACATGGGTCCCATTTGCTGCCGGCTGTCCGTGTGCGGCGACCTAGAAAAGGTAAGGTAGGGCCTACAAGGATGTGCAGAGGGCCAGTTGGGTCAATGGTACCGGACCCGCATGATGCAGTCCTCTCCCTCCTTCCGCACGGTAGACTACTATTAGGACGCGTGCTTGCATCTCCCGGCAACGCACAGATGAGCAGACGTCTATGCATCCTTGTATCCTTGCGTCAACCGCTTGACCCAAAAGCGATGCCTTTGCAGACAGGATTACCCCAGCGAGGAAGCTTGCTAGGCACGACAGGCTTTTGATTAAACCCTGGTGTCGATCGACCCAGCATTTTGAAAAGGCAGAAAGTCCGATTGAGTACCACACGAGCCACACTACCTTTCGGCTCCCTGTCTCATGCACGCTTCTTCGCTTGACGTCTGTCTGTGGATCGTCGGTAGAGACCAGCAGCATAGGGGAATATCTCCCTCGCCGGCATCAGCCGTCACTCGCTACTCCTCGACATCTGGATGGTCAGAGCGGTCATTCTATCCTTCATCTACGAACGGACTGCCTTGGCTTTCGAGGCCGCTTCATTTCAGTCGCGCTGCTTATTGACTTGACCCGATCCACCGTCTTAAAGACATAACGTGCCCGCCAGAAACCTCCCTGCCTCTAAAAAAAAAGGATCATCGTCGTCTTCTTGTGTGGGTGCCGCCACTCATTTTCCCAGTCCTGCTTGATCATTGGAACACGGCTCGCGCCATTCCCGGTCTGCGACAGCCCGCCGGGATAAGAGCAACACCGGGTCTTAATAGACCCTCACGGCTCTGCCTCACACCCCACCATCATCAGCCGGCACAAACCAGCAACGCTCACCCGTCGCCTTACATCGCCATTAGAACCGTTTCTAACGGTATTGAACGTTGGAGCTTCTCTGTGCTCAGCTTCATGCTAACGTAGGACGGATGACGGACTCACATCATTGGCAAAGTCACGGCAGTGGTCTACTCGAAACTCACAATGGATGGACAATATCCACCTCCCTTCCCTCCTATGGGAGCTTTTTATTCGAGTGGTCCTCCGCCTATGTATCCTCCAGAGCCCTTCCCGCCCAGGTTACATCAATTGCAAACGATATCAATGGAGAGTCTAGGGACTTATTCCGACTACGATGACTCAAATCGCAACGTGTTACCGGCGCCGCCTGGACAGCGGCAGAGAAGACGACAGCATTCCGGGTCTGAGCATGTGAAACATCGACGAACGAGGAGCGGCTGCTATACGTGCAGGCAACGTCGCGTGAAGGTGCGTATTCGAATGAGATTCGAGTGGCTCCCCTCAATGCTGACTCGGCCTGCATAGTGCGACGAGACCCACCCAGTGTGTGACAGTACGTTCCTCATCGCCAGTTCCTATTGCGGTGCCAGAATCATGCGCTGACCAGTGACATAGGATGTCGCAAGGGCAAGCGAGAATGTATTTATCCAGGCGCGTCCACCTCAGCAGCATCATCATCAAAGCCCTCACGAAAGGGCTCCAAGGCGGGTGAGTCGAATGAGAGCGCATCAAGTGCTTCGGAAGACGAGGAAGGCGATGGCAAGTCCGCCTTGCCTGCCATTCTCGACCATGAGGAAGATATCAGTGAACCGCAGTCAGCTGCCTCTTCGCAAAGCCGCAAATCTTCTAATGCCGCACTCGCTGCTTCCCGAGGCTCGATTGCCAGCACTGCAGAAACCGGATCCAGCTCTAGAGATGCTAGTCGGCCCCAAGCACACCGAGCGTCGTCAAAACACTCAGTCAAGCCAAGCATCTCACATAGTAGCAGATGGCCTGGACTACCCAGAGACGTAAAAGCTTACCTGAAATACCACAAGCAAAGCTTGTCACATCACCACTACGCTTTCAAGTATGACGCAGGAGACTTCCTGAAGACGACCTTCCTTGAGATTGCGATGAACGACGACAGCCAGGCACTTCTCTACGCGATCGTTGCATTTGCTGCGTACCATCATGCGGTCGCAAGCGGAGACAACAAGATATCACCATTCCTTTCTTATTACAACAGGTCAATCAATATGTTGAAAACCTCGTTGGAAACGAAGCGTCCTAACGTGACAACGTTGTTGACCATATTGCAGCTGGCTACCATCGAGGTTTGTGATCTCGAAGCTCTTCCTTTCCCAAACCCAACAGAGCTGACACCTGCACAGGAATTCCTCGGCGACTGGGTCAACCTTCTTGGCCATCAAAGGGCAGCACACCAGATTCTCACAGATCTATACACCCCCATGACCATTATGCAAGACGAGACGCGTCGAAAGATCATAGGCTGGTACATCAGATTCGACCTCTTCGCTGGAATGATGTCGGGCGGTGAGACCAATCTTGGTCGCGAATGGTTTGCTGTCCACTCAGACTTCTACACTCGCCAAACAATGGACCGACCTGATGATCTTGGGGCGAAGTTTGAAGAGTACTTTGCGACTTCGAGGCTGCTAGCCACAGATGTAGCACTGGTCTTCGCCGCAAAGACCAAGGGCACGATAACCCACGAGCAGTTCAACACGAGAATAGGGGCACTGGAAACCCAGTTTGAACAATTTCACGAGAGGCTATCAAACGCTCTTACAGATCCCTCCTGCTTTGTGAGGGCGTTTCCAAAAGCTCCGCCGCCGCAACCCGAGGACATCACCGACTTTCGCGACCCTAAGTTCTTGTACGCCGGGGATTACTTCACAATGAACTATGTACTAATCGACTTCTGGGCGATCCTTCTCATGTTCAGATACCAGCTCACAGTCGCCCAACTTCGTCAACCTTCCGCTGAGCTCGCAGAGATAGCTCTGAACAAGTGCAAAATGTTTGAGGCTATTCAGTATCACGAACAAGGGCCCCCAGGCGCCATTGTCGGCTGTCAAGCAAGTCTTGGTATTGCAAGTCTGTTCTTGCCAAAGGATAGGAAACACATAGACTGGTGTCGTAGGAAATACGCTCTGGTAGAGCAGAAAGGGTGCGCAGTACCTACTTTGGTACCGGATCAAGCTTGGCATCGTTGATACTAACTGTCTAACAGGTATATCTACCCAGCGAACCTACGCGAACGGATGAGCGACCTTTGGGGGGAGGACGTCACGCATTGGTGGCTTCCCAACGACGAGGGCTACCCAGACATCATCCGAACCATACGCGACTTCATCCAATACAGAGCAGGGGAGCCGACCGACGCCGCCGGTGCAGACGTTCGCGACATGAGCGGCATCTTCCGCGAGATGAACGTCCGGGAAGGTGAACAGCCCATACCAGAGGATCTGAGGGGGATAGCGATCGAGCCGGATCTGCTCGATCCGGCTGGGACCTGGGCGAGCAGCCCAGAGTACCCCGGGCCGTGAGATCTGCGTGGTTCTAGAGCTGATGCAAACGCCCCATGCACGATCTTCTGTTTTCAGGATAGACCAAACCCCCAAGCCGCAACGACCTCTATGTGCTACGTGCAATCGCCGCCACATTCGCAGGCGGCGCACCAGTCGACATACACCGGCTTTACTCTACCGAAAAAGAGACGTTCTGATCGATGCGCCCACCACGACAAACGCTTCTCCCGCAAGCGAGTTCGCAAGGGCGGCCGGGAAAGAGATGGAGTACGCTATTCGAAAACGTTGGATTATACAGTGCGTGGAGACCGCGGGGAGGCGGAAAAGCGACAAGGAATAGAAGGGGCTGCATGCACTATTGTTGTGCCGTCGGGTTGGTCGCATGGCCAGGGAAACGTGAACCGGCACTCGGCAACGATTGTTTGCAGGTCGAAGCGAAGCCTTGATGCCAATCCATTTCGAGACTACCTACTCAATTAGCACCATCAATTAAGCCTACTTTTCCAAGACATATCCCCGAACGTGCAACCTGAACCGAAAGGGAGTCTTCACATATGTCTCGGTTACAAAAAGAGAGTTTACGTTACTGGTGAGGTGGCTAGTTGGAATTCGTTCCTATCTTTATGTACAAGCCCATAACATGCAAGCCACTCTGTATAAAAGCGGCGACTATAGAATCGAAATCTTTGACATATAGACCAAGGAGAAAGATTTTGGTTGGACAGCGCGCCCGTAGGCTGCGCGTAACTCGCTCAAAAAAAAAAAAAAAAAAGGAAAACGCCGCTCACATGATATCTGCGCAAGATGACAAAAGATCGCTCCCCAATCAACTGCTTCGTTGGCACTTAGTTCCAGCCCAAGCTGTTCTCAGCCATGATCGGGTTCGAGATGCCTTGGTCCCGCACGCTTCGACCATTGCTGCTCCCGCCGCTTTGGCGGTTACCAGATCCATCGCCGCCCGTGCCACCACTGCGGGAAGAGTTGCGGCCATTGGCGCCAGACATGAAGTATCCGCCCATGCCTCCACCCGAGCGTTGAGTCATCTCTCCGGTGGAGGGGACAGAGCTGGCACGTTGGTGGCTAGCGCGCTTCTTGCGGTAGCGACGAGCGATGTAGACCATAGCCGCAGCATAGACAGCCGCGCCCGCGACGGCACCGACACCAATGCCAACAGAGCTGCCCTTGACTCGCTGTGAGCTGCCGGAGTCGCCGCCGATAGGAGCGCCATCTCCTGCTGAAGCCGAGGTAGTAGCAGCCGGGTTCGAAGACTTGGTTCCAGAAGCCTCGTTGAGCGATGCGCCTGGCAAGAGCGGTATCGTAGGGTTCACCATACCCATTAGTGTCTTCACAGGGGCATCTGGATTCTGGTACAGGTTGCCAAGCGGCGTGTGGAGACCTTGCTCCATCGAGTTCACCAGGTCGCTCGGAATGTACGCCTGCGCTAGGGTAGTAATGAATCCCATTGACTCCGTGGTGTCGTATGGCATCAGAGCATTCATCTTGATCTGATCGTGAGATACACCAAGACCATAGGCGATACCTTGAGGCAGGTAGGCAAAGATCTGAGAGGTAGTGTTCTCAGAGTTGACGACGAAGGGGTAGTTCAAGCCATAGTTAAAGCCAATTTGGACCAGTGTGGCATTCTTTGGGGCATTTGGCATTCCACCCGGAGGTTGCACAAGACGCGGCATGTACGTTGGCAGGCCTGCTGAAGTCGCCGAAGTCGTAGACCCTGTTTGTGTCTGGATGTCCGTACCGGATGTAGTGGTCGACGGCGGTGTGGCCGAACCTGGGGCATAGACAAGGCTAGTTGGCATGTACATTGACGTTTCCGAGTCAGACCCGATAGGTACAATGGAAGTCGGCCCTTCGCTTGTAGTGGAGGTGGCAGCTGGAGAGCTGGGTAGCGTGCTTGATGGCTGCAATGCGAAAGTCGTGTCATCCGAGTAAGTTGGCGTAGATGTCTGGGATGGTACGCTTGTAATGGTACCTTCACTCGATCCGACCGCCGTTGTATCTGTGACAGAAGCATCAGAGCTCTGCGTCTCTGGTGCCTCAGTCCCAGTAGGCTCCGCAGTTTGGGTTGATGCAGAAGCGCTAGTTTGCGAGGCGTCAGTGGGGGTGGAGTCGGTTTCAGACGAGCTCAGCGTAGCTGTGACACCCGTGCTGAGGGGAATGGAGGTAGAAATGGTTGAGCCAGCACTTGCACTCTCCGGAACGCCGCTGTCAGTCGCAGATGCTGTCTCCGTGACCGAACTTTCTGCACCTGATGCAGTGGAAGGAGTCTCACTCTGTGGCGAGCCAGTACCTGAGGATGCAGAGGTAGCCGTCACAGACTCCGAGGCTGCCTCCGAAGCGTCAGAGGTAACAGGGACGGGGACTGCTGTGGCGCCGTCAGATCCTGTGGAAGTGCTGAGCGTGTAGCTTGGAGCAGTGGCCGAAGTCAGAGGGACCGGGATCACTGTGGTGCCAGAGGAACCAGTGAAAGTGCTCGATGTGTAGACTTCATCAGAGGTAGCCGCAGGGATTGGGACGACCGAAGTGCCTTGAGAGCCTGTGATGGTGGTGGAACTCAAACTGCTTGGGGCAGTGCCAGATGCCTTGGTGCTTTCTACCGTCGACGTTGCAGAAAGTTCCGAAACACTCTCAGGCACCGTAGAAGACTCCGAGCTTGGAGTGGACGTTCCACTGGTGATAGAGCCGGTGCTGGTGGATGATTCGCTGTCGCTGTCACTTGCAGATACGGATGATCCACTCTGAGAAGGAGTAGCAGAGCCGGTAGTCACTGGGACTGGGATGACAGTAGCCCCTCCAGACCCAGAGACGGTCATCGAAGAGAAACTAGCAGTGGCGCTTTCGGAAGCAGTAGTGCTCGCCTCTGTCAGGCTTCCCAGAACCGAGGTCAACGGGGCAGTGCCAATGACGCTTGGCCGTTGAGTCTCAGAAGCTGTGCCTGCTTCGGTTGCATTTTCAGATGCAGCGGGCGACGTTGTTGGGAAAGTTGCAGGGGCTTCCGTCGCAAGCGAGGACGCTGCACCAGACAGCACGCTAGAGAATCCTGAAGCCAGAGATTCTGAGGCGGCTGGGTTTGTCTCAACCACACTTGAAAGCTCAGAGCTGAGTGAAGAAGCCAAGCTCGACAACGCGCCAGTTGCGCTGGCTGAAATAGTTGAGGGAAGCTCTGTAGCTTGAGGGCCGCTACCGCTTGATTCTGCCGAAAGAATTGAAGAGCCAGCGGAAGCAACAAGACTGGAAGCCTCCCCAGCTGCCGACGGCACAAGTCCTCCCAACAGATCACCTGTCGTCGTTGCTGATGTGGAAGGCGGCGTGGTAGCCGTACTCTGAGCGAGTCCCGATGAAGGAAGACTGGAGGTGGCACCGTCAGAAACACCTTCCGTCAAGCCCGGAATAGGCAGCACAGTCAATCCATCGCTTCCAGATACCGTTGTGGAAGCTGCGCTCTCGTTAGATGCCGCTGTGGTCGTGGCTTCGGGGACCGCTGATGTGAGGTCCGTAAGAACTGGAATTGGAAGACCGGTTGCGCTTTCGCTGTCCGAAATTGACGCAGAAGTGATGCTTGCATTGGAGGTACCAGTGGCCGGAGCGTTACTGCCAGATGAAGATGATTCTCCCTGGGTGAGATTTGGAATTGGCAGAGCAGTCGCCTCATCACTGGCCGAAAACGAGGTGGAGGCAGCGCTCTCGTTAGTCGTCCCAGTGATTGGAGCCTCGGTGGACGGAGCACCTTCAGTGGATGCAAATGGGAGGACGGTCAATCCTTCGCTACCACTGACACTAGTTGAGGTTGCGCTTTCTCCAGATGCTGTTGCAGAAGCCTGGTCAGTACCAGCGACCCGCGACTGAGTGATCGCAGGGACAGGGATGACGGCAGTCGTCGAGGCGTCGGTGGACGTGGAAAGGCTTGTGCCATTCGCAGTTTCACCTTCAGCCTGGGTCGATGATGTCGGACTGGGACTGGCAGAGCGAGTCTGTAGGAGGCTGGACATGGGAGATTCACCACTGGTAGTGCCGTTGTTGATGGCCGTCTCCGTTGGTTCTTGAGCGGTTGGAAGGATACCAGTAGGAAGAACGTTCGTTGCGCTTGTCAGCTCGGACAGAGGCAAGCTGAGCCCATCTGATCCGCTCGTCGAAGACAACGCACCAGTTGCTGAAGCGCTCTGCGACGGTAGCGTGAAGCTTGATGTTTCGGCACTCTCTGAAGCGGAGCTTATGTAGCCAGTGCTTTCGATGACGGTGGAAAGGCCCACAAGAATCGGGGCTGTTGAAGATGTAGAGGCTGAAGTTGCTGCAACAGAGGAATTGGCCGAATCACTACTGGCAGTAGGAGCTACTTCGCTCGCAGGGGCCGTACCAGAAGAGACCTCAGACCCAAGAGAGCGGCTAGGAACAGGACGCTGCGGGTTTGAGCCAGAGTTGGATGGTGAGGTCGCTTGCGAGGAAGAGCTGGAACTGGTCGGGAGCACCACAGGTGCGGACACCCCGCCAGTAGAGCCTACCACACTGGACAGGGAAGTACTGGCACTCTCAGCAGAAGCAGTGGTGGTCTGCTCAGCTGGAGAGCTCGATGGCGATGAAGTTGGCTGAACGATCACAGAGGGAATGCCCCCAGTCGACGCAGGTGATTCAACAGAGGCCCCAGACGTTGTAGATGATTCAACGCCATAAGTCGGAGGCACAACACTCAAGGGGAGGCTTCCGTTGGTTCCAGTTGCATCCGAGCTTCCCGTGGCGCTTTCAGCCTCGGCCGTGGAAGTGGCCACGTTTGAGCTAGGTTCGCTGTAGGTTGGCTGCAAGACAGTTGATGGGAAGTCTCCGGTGGAAGCACCATTGGCAGGGCTGGATGCGGACTGAGTCTGTGCCGAGGAGGTAGACGTGGACGAAGGTTGCACAATGCTCGAGGGCATGCCACCAGAAGACCCTACGCGATCGGCCGTGCTTGAACTTTCAACGCTGGTGGCGCTTTCGCCCGAAGTCGAAACCGGCGCACTTCCAATAGAGATGCTGGTGGTGGAAGGGCCATCACTGATGGTTGGCTGAATGACGGTCGATGGCAGGTACCCCGTAGTACCAACGTTTGTCGGTTGCGAAGAGCTCTCAGCAACTAATGTGCTCTCCCTAGAAGTCGGCTGGATGATGGTCGGCGGTAAGTACCCAGTAGAACCAACATCTGTGGGGCGCGATGAGCTTTCTGTAGCGAGTCCGCCCTCTGCGTCAGTCGCCTGGATGGCGGTGGACGAAGCTTCGCTGGTGGGAGCAACAAACGGCGCTGCGGACAGGCCAGTTGTGCTCTCTTGGCTAGAAGTAAAGCTACCGTCGCTGTACGTGGGCTGAACGATGCTGGACGGCAGCCCACCAGTAGAGCCATCGTACTGCTCGACACTCGACGAAGTAGACTCGATCGAGCTAGAGCTGCTTTGACTCGTAGAAGTTGGCTGTACAACGACGGGAGGGATGCCACCGGTGGAACCAACATCTTCGGACAGGCTGGCAACCGTGGTCTGGCTCGTAGCGGAGCTACTCTCGCTGTAGGTCGGCTGTAGGACGCTAGTTGGCATGGCCCCAGTTGGGGCGACGTACTCAGAGCTCGAGCTTGAAACCTGCGAAGAGCTGCTAGGAATCACCTCGCTTGTGCTGCTGATGGGGCTACTTTCGCTGTACGTCGGCTGTACAACGCTAGTTGGCATGTCACCAGTTGAGGCGACGTACTCAGAGCTGGAGCTTGAAACCTGCGAAGAGCTGCTGGGAATCACCTCGCTTGTGCTGCTAGACCGGGAAGTGGGCAAGACGATGCTTGAGGGCACGCCACCGGTAGAGCTGCGGTACGGAAGCGTTGGTCGGCCATATGGGTAGTCGCCATCTCGTGTGCTCGTTGAGGGACTGGTGATCACAGAGGATGACGTGGACTCAGTCGAGCTACTCGGGGAACTCGTAGTAACTGGCGTGGATGAGCTCGATGAGTACGCCGTGGGGTAGGCACTCGTCGTGTTGGCAGGGATACTGAAGCTTGTTGGCGAGGAAGAGGTGAGTGGCTCTTCAGGAGTCTCTTCGCTGTACGCCGAGAAGACAGGTGCAGCTTCAGATGATGAGCTAACATCACCTGTCTCCGCGTCATAATAGCTCGAAGTGCTCGGTGCAGCGCTGCTGGAAACATCTTCGTACGTGGTGCTTTGAGAGGCACTCGACGAGACGTAGACACTGCTTGAGCTTGAGGCAGGGGACGAGTAGGAGCTAGAATAGGTGCTGCTCGATGGCGTAGAGTAGTCGGCAACAGTCTCCACGACATCGCTCACGCTTGAGGAAGAGCTCGAAGCCACGCCACTGCTGCTTGGTGTTCCATAGCTGCTGCTTGTCGAGGACGTGGTGGGCGCAAACGACGAGGAGTACACTTCGCCACTGCTGCTCGGTGCCTCGTAGCTGCTCGATGAGTATGAAGTTGGTGCAACGTACGACGAGGAGCTGTACACTTCGCTAGTGCTGCTCGGAGCTGCGTAGCTGCTCGACGAGTCTGAAGTGGGCGCATAAGACGTGATGGAGCTGTACGATTCACTGCTGCTGCTGCTGCTGCTGGTGCTCGGAGCTGCATAGCTACTAGACGAATAGTACGCAGTTGGCGCATAAAACGACGAAGAGCTGTACGGAACACTGCTGCTACTCGGCTCTTCGTAGCTGCTCGAAGAGAAGGTGGACGAGGCAACAAACGAAGAAGAGCTTGGCTCGCTGTATGGCGCACTCGTCGAAGATGTCAAGGGCGCAACGCTGGACGCACTGGCGGGAGACGACGTCTCGGTGTACGTAATAGTATACGTCGCAGTATTTGTAAAGTCCGGTCCCTCGCTCGTCCGCGTCGTAGTCGTCGTGATGACAGTATTCTCTGTCTGGGGGAGGAACCCGTCAGAGAGCATGCTTTCGAGGAAAGACATTGGGTCCCTGAACCCTGACCCTTCAGATTCGACGGCGTCAGATGTCGTGACAGGAGATGACTCGGCATTGTAAGGGTAAGGCTCCGAAGATGTCGCAGCGTCCGCAGTCGAGGTGTACTGCTCGGAAGTCGACGCATAGGGACTGTCTGCCGCTGGGAAGGTCGTGGTGTTGGTGAACTGTCTCTTGACGTGTCGTGGGAAGTAGTATTTCGGTCGTTCTGATCCATCGTCGTGTCTCCGAGCGGGCGCAGCCTCCGCTTTGGTGTATGGTCCGCTAATCGACATGACCGCCAGTGCGGCGGCCCATGCCGTGGCAGCAGACTTCATTGTGTGTATTATTATGTGGCGAGAAAGGAATTGCGAGAAGTGGCAAAAGGTGCTGTTCAGGTTACTGCTCTTCCGCGAGCAGGTTGAACCTTAAGTGCACCGTTAAATCAGTTGCAAGAGAGTGTGGTCGACAAAGAGTCGATAAACGAGCGATAGACGTGTTCGGTGAAGTCCAGTATAGCCTCGGCGTATGGCTCAGACCTAGGTCATGCTGTTCGTTCAGAAGTCGCCCAAAAACGAATGTCGGCAGTTGGATTCGCGTGTCGATGCTGTAGCAAGAAGCCAGACGGTGGTGGATAGAGAGTCAAAGGTCACCTTAACCTTCTGGAGATGGTGTAATTCGAACTGGCGAAGATTCCAATACCCAAACAAAGAAGCCGATGTTTACAGCTTCGCAGCACACAAAGGAACACGGCTTTGAGACCTTGAAGGTTATTTCTCCAATGCGCCAATTGCAGCCAATCGCGTGTTCTGGTCGCGCTTTGTGATCCGGCTAAGACCTGATTGTCTTCGCGTCTTTGCAATGGCTGTCTCAAAGATGTCCCTGCCGATATCGGTTTCGTTCGAAAGCTCCAGCAAGCCTCTGCAATTCTGGCGGAGCAGAGGCGAGATATTACAAGGCCGTAAATGCGAAAGATTGAAAAGGTTGGTCAAGCGAGTGTGGTGTCCCTCAGGGACGTGCGAGGAAAGGGGTGGTTTCGGTCGGCGTGTTGAAGGCTCAGTGGTCGTCGACGGCACGGTGGACTGTAGCACTGCGGGAAGGTCTCCTGCAGTACGGCCGGTCGAGTTGAGGCCGCCTTGGGTAGGTCGTCGGGTGGTGTCGAGGGAGCGTGTTGAAGGGAAGACGTCTTGCGACCGGCTGCCGGCGAAGGGGAGCGTGAGCGGTCGATGGCGCCTTGGCCCGACAGACACTAGTGCTCACTAGCGCCTGTTTAATTTTCCGCATCCAATAGCGACGGCAGTATACTGCGCAAGGCGCGAAAAATAGATCCGCCCCGGTGCTACTGCTGGACTATCGCATACATAATAAGCAGAGGTACACAGTACATAGTATTAGTTGCATTGGGATACGAGCATGCTCTCGTTGATTGCGCTCAAGCACTTGGAGCGGTCTTGAGAGCTGCACTACCCGCTCCATCTCCCTTCTCCGTCGGTCATGACGACTTCTCGCGGACCAACCCGCAAACTGGCCTTCAAATTCGAGACCTGTCGATCAACATGGATCTCGCTGGCCCGCGTTTCGGATGGCATCGCCCCATTTTTCTGCTGCAAGGTACAAGATCACAGCCTGAACGCTGCTTCTCGCGACGACTCTCTGCGCTATAGTCATTGATATGGCCTCTTCCTTTGCAACTTCTTGATATAAATCGTCGCGTAAGAAAGATGCACCGTGTAGTGTACCGCACACGCATGTTTCTATCCAGGCGCGATGCCAAGCGAGGCGGTCATACGATGAAAGCTGGAGAGCCCTTCCTAACCTTAAATGACAGGGTCACCGGTGTGGAGACAGTTTGAAACGTTCTACAGGCCGCAGCGGCGCAGCCGGTCCTCTTCCTGTCGCATCTTGCCATAGAAGTTGTGGTAAGTTTGCATGGCCCCAGTCCTTCATCATCGTAGCCTTTTAGTCCTCCCAACAAGCATTTTGGGTCACATGTAAATAGAGGGCGACTCTGTGTTTCCCGGAAACAAATCATGTCTGCTGCACCATTGTGGACGCGTCAGCCTCAGCCGAGATAATACGAATTCCGTCAATGCAGGCTGCAGGGCGTTCATGCAGCCACACTCTCCGTTATCGACGAACGGGATTTGTATCCATTGTATTTCCTGAGATCGGCCGGGAGCTCGATGTTAAACGTGTGCATCTGGACGGAAACAATGGGAACGCATTGCCTTGTACATCCTTCTTGCCATGTGGCGTCTATTCATGCGTTGGTGATCTCTTATGGGTTTGAACACGGCATGATTGACGCGTTGGCAGTCTTCCGTTCAATACCGTAGGCAGACTGCAACAACCGTTCCAAATTGAATATTCTTTTGCGCGTGAATCATTTTCCTTCGTTTGCTAGATGTCACGAGCGTGCACCTGGCAAGGTCTGGGAAATTTGCATTACATCCTGCCACTTATTGGCACCTCAGTCACTCAAGCAAACGATGTACAGTACCACGCTCAGGGGTGAAATTGTCCAACTCCCCAAGTCACGGGTCCCGAAATTAACTGACAGAAGACTATTGATTTTAACTTCTTTTATACCGACAGTGGCAATAGCAGTAATTTGGACCAGGCCATCGGGTTCGGGATTTCCCGGGCTAGGGTTGCTCAGGGTTGGTCCACCAGTCGAAGTATAGTCTTCCATACCGTGACAACGGGGACAATCACAAATAAACATGAAGAGTTTGCTAGTCACGACAAGATTGCTGCGGCTCACTTTGGCGCAAATCGTAGTATTGCAGCGTCGAAGGCATCAAGACTTGATACCAGCAAGATTTAGTAATGTTCAACGTGCAACAAAAGTCCTCTACCGTTTGTACGGTTGTGAATCAACCGATGCAACGTTTTCGACCCAAGTCTTTGGAGTAGTCAACGCGGCCGTTTTCCACATGAAGATGAGCAGGAGACGCTGCTTGCAGACCAGTCGCTAGTCGAGAAACACTTGTCGATTAATAGAGACCACCTCGTTCGTCTTAAGAACATTATCTGTACTCGTTCTTGAGGAATGGAGTGTGGAAACGTCCTGGTAGTTTGATCAAAGAAATACCAACGGTGTCGTAAACTTTGTCTATATGTAGTAAGGACCATTTGACCACCGCTCGAGGCGAGATCCGTTGCGTGAAGAATCCTCTTTCCCGGTGTTCCCCTCTTTGCCCGGGAAGATTTGATTTCGAGATAGAACCAACCGAAAATGCCTTTGAAATCAATAGAACATCTTGGCCAGAAATCAAGCAAAAATCACCGGTCCTCGGATCCAGGAGGTCAGGCGGTCTGACTGGTATGTGGTGGTCAGATTGGTGTAGAAGGGTGCCTCGCCTGCTGTAAGAATGGCATTTCACGGCACGCATGGGTACTCGGTAACACACTAGTCTCATGGCAAACATCAAAACACCGTAGCAGAGAAGGAATACTCGATAATGTACTTCGGGGACGACAAAGGGTCCTGCTAAATGTCAAGTCAAGAGGGTATCGTTACAGAAGTAGTCACACCCGTGCCATTATCCCAGCATGGGCAAGTATGCACTCAGCTTATTGGTTGCTTCAGCTTGGAGCCATTTCGTTCACTCCTCGGGCTCATCCTTAATAACAATCACATCATCCTGCTCATCTTCGCCATGTGTTTCGTCCGGATCTTCCACAGGGTCAACAGCAACCCTTTTAGTCCCACCACCCTCCTTCTTAACCTCGACAATCTCCACTGCCCTACCCCTTGCCGGCCTCACTTCCTCCGCCAAAACCACCGTCTCAATGCCCGCCGGCACCCTCTCATCCTCTGGGCCCCACGGAAGGGAATCCACATCAATCTCCCGATTCAGTAGCGACTTGAGAATGACCTCGGCACCCGCTTTACTCATCACCTGGTTAGCCTCCTTGCATCGCTCCGAGCAACAACACTCCAAACAGCCCTCATGACAATGACACGCCTCGACCCTTTCACACGCCTGGTTCAACAACAGGTCGATGAACTCGAAAGCTTTGGCCGCGATCCCAGAGCCATGCTGTCCGCCCTTGGCATCGTAGAAGGTCAGGCGTGCCGGGCGCTTGCGCGAGGTCTCCTTCTTGGCGAACTCCTTGATAGCGACTTTACACTCCGTCTTCACGTCACCCGGCATGGAGATAACAAAGTTAGGCATGAGGCTCAGGATGGCGTGCTCCGCTGCGTGGATCGCACCCGCCACGTTCAAGCGCCGGCTGTTCAGGATCTGGATCGCGGACTTAGGCACGTCGAGCCACATGCCCTTGGAGAAGATGATGATAGGCGGGTTGTCGACCTGCACGGCGTCCAGGATCCGGCGCTTCTTGTCGACCTTGAAGAAGCCGAAGACGTTCTGCAGGACTTTGATGGAGCCGAAGAAAGCTCGACTCAGGCTCCCTGGTATGCGTCGGATCATCTCCGTCTCGACAGGATCGATGTCCGTGAAGTCACGCTGCTGCGTTGTCCAATCGACCTTGACGTACTCGACCTTTGCAATCATACGGTCGGTGGACATTTCTTTGACCAGGTAGGTGCGACCTTGATGGAGGAATATGCCTCCTTCGTAAATGGTGAAGAAGGCTCGACTTGCCTCCAGCTCTTCAAGAACAACATTTCCGTGCCCGGGTGTGGTGTCGATGATAGCGAAGTGACTCTCTTCAGTGTCACGAATAGCGACTGTACGAGAAGGATGGGGCAGAAAGCGTTCGTCAGTGTGGTAAAAGCCCAGGTCATCCTTCCTTAACCTCTCTTCACAGATTTCGGAGAGCTGCTTGCCGAAGTATTTATCATCCTCGTCCGGACGAATGGGCATCTCGTGCGCTGCGCATTGTATGTGACCCTCCAGAACCAACATATTGGTAAGGTCTACCTGCAACTCGCAATTTGGCTTCGTGAAAATCTCGTCCGGGTTCTGCATAAAGTACTGGTCGGTTGGGAAACAATCACCTATAAGGACAGACAGACTGTCTTTATTTCTCCGTCCTGCTCTGCCAGACTGCTGGCGCAAATTTGCAATCGTGTATGGAAAGCCAACCGTGACCACTGCATCCAAGCTTCCGATGTCCACACCTAGCTCGAGGGCATTGGTGCCAATGATGCCCACGAGCTTACCGTCAAACATCTCCTTCTCAACCTTTCTTCGATCTTGCGCAGTGTATCCACCTCTGTACGCCATCACCCTATTCATCACCTCATCTCTCTCCAACGAGTGCAACTCAGCTTTGACAGCAGTAGTCAGGACCTCGCATTGTTTCCTCACTCTGCAGAATGCAATGACCCTGACTCCTCTCAAGATGAGCTGACAAAACAGCCGCGCTGTCTCCGCGAACGTATCTCCTCGTCCACTCGTGGGGTCTCCTGGATCTTTAAACGGCGTGTTCCAGCAAAGAAACTCCTTTCTTCCGCTCGGGCTCCCGTCAAAGTCTACCAGGGTAACATCTTCTTCCAGGCCAAACAGCGTCCGCATGTGCTCCTCAGGATTCGCCACCGTCGCAGAGCACGATATGAACTTGACCTTCCTGTTGCCTACCGCGGCACAGATACGACGCAGGCGTCGCATGATGAGTGCCACATGTGCACCGAACAGCCCATTGTAGACATGGAGCTCATCCATGACAACATATCGCAAATTCTGGAGGAACGAGCGCCATGCTTCTTCTTGCGGGAGGATGGTGAGGTGTAACATGTCTGGGTTCGTGAAGATGATCCGCGCCTCATCACGGATGGTGTTGCGCTCAGACATGGGAGTGTCCCCATCAAAGGTCTCACACATGACTTGTTCTAAGCCGGGAAGGTAGGAGAGCAAATCCTTTAGGGAGCGTCGCTGATCTTGCGCGAGCGCTTTGGTTGGGAAGATGTACATGGCCCGAGTCTGTGGCTCGGACTCTAGCTGGTGAAGGACAGGAATTTGGTAGATTAAAGATTTGCCAGATGAGGTGGATGTGCTGACGATGACGTTTTGGCCATCGTGCAATGCGTTGATGGCTTCTGTCTGGTGGCTGTAAAGGCTTTCTATATTGCGGGTGTTGTATAGGGCGTTGACCAGGTCTTGAGACAAGGGAAATGAGAGAGATCCATAGACTGCTTCTTGAGGATCGAAAACGCGATGGCCATCTGGAACGATTTGTTCAGTGTACCACTCTGAGGACTTGAGCTCTTGGATGATCTCTGGGATGCTTTTGCGTTCGCTGGGTATCACTTTTGGCAGGGTATCCGAGGCCTCGGGAGCAGGAGTATTGCCTCTGCTTTCCGTGGGAAGAGGAATATAAGACTTATGTTCATCTTCTAGCCTTGCCACTGGATCGCAATTTTGCTCGGCACACTCGTTAAGCCAAGCGTTGACTGCGGATGTGAACTTTGTATTTCGTTTCTCGATCAGCTTCATCATTTGCTTCTGACTGTAGACTGGCATCTTCAGCTCTTCCTCTCTCAGCTTGCGAAATGCTTTCATCGGCTCCCCTGTCTTGGGGTGCTGCACCTGGCGTTTCAGATCACCGTCAATGAATTCAAACAGCAGCACCTCGTTGTGTTCGCCCTTGCCTTGAGCTTGCCGTGTATTGCGATCCTCCATTGGATTGGCAGGGAACATATCATCTACCCGCTTCTTTCCTTGCCGCAGGTCCTCCTCGCCCATCAGCGCCACCTGCAGCAACTCCTCGTCGACATATTGGAAATTGATAGCCTGAGGTACAAGACGCTTAACTTTGGCGACATCTTCTATCTCCAGCTTGCGTTTGATGTTGGCTTCAACGGCGCTCTTGATTGTGTCTAGAGTGGTCGCGAGGTGCTTGCGGGTGCAGCAGAAGGTGTACACCAGATTCAGCGCCTTGTGGAGTTGCCCAAGCTTCGTGAAAGCATCGGGCCAGGGTATAGACGTCTCGACGACGTTTGACGAGGAGCGACGCTGGAGTGAAGGCCGGTCGGCGTTTTTCTGGGGCGTTCGTCGAGGCTTCTTGCCGCCATCGTGTTGCTTTGTTGGGACGGTGGTGGTGCTTCCACTTGCCTGCTCTGTCGGTTCTGCCTGTTCCGGCGCTGTGCTCTCTTCGTCTGCGTCTGGCTGTCTCTTGCGCTTGCGATTGTGCACGACCTTGTTGGAGACGGTCGCCGCTTGAAGTTTGACCATGCCTTGCCTTTATCCTATCCACGTCGCCCAGGCTCCTTATTGCTCGTGGGGTGTTTTCGCACTGCTAGGAGATCACCGCATGGTCTGCCCGTCTACCAGATTGGTGCTAGATCCACTCTAACCAAGTGCATGTATTGTGGTTTAGGTCGCATACAATCCCACGGATTGCTTCTCGTCCAAGCGAAGAGTGACGCCATAGACGAAACGCGCGCCGCACCTTCCACGCGCGCCATCACGTGAGTAATTAAAAGCCGCAGCCGCTTCATCTCCAGGAAATCCCTCATCTTATTAATAACTTTTTTTCCACGGCGCATCCCCATAGAGACACCCCACGTATCAATATATCGTCCATCAAGAAAACCGAAGGCCTCTATCTACCGTATCGATTGGCGTGGAAAACTACAAAAACCTTATTGCTGGAATTCATCTGTTCGGAGGCAGTGTAGAGGCTAATAAGAGGACCGGCATCTCTTCGACATCCGTATATCGCCTTCAGACCTCGTGAAACAATATCTACTCTCTTTGCTTAGCCCGGGGGATAACATCCGGTTGCGCCTTAGTGCGTTCCTTGCCAACAACTCGCCACCATGTCTCGCTTTTACTCCTCCAGCACCGACCAGACAAGCAGGCATGACCCAGGCCAGCTTGTGATTTTCTTCGACAACCGACACTGCGGCCCTTTGAATGTAGAAGACGACAAGATGAGCAGATTTCAGCATGCCTGGCTATCCGGATTGACACGCATGGGCTGGCCAAGCTGGTGGCAAACCCCAGATCTGGAAGTGGGTAAGGTCAGGTTGGTTTTCTATACTGTAAGTGAAACATCTCTTTCCGCGACCCATCTTTATTATCAATGGGACTTCGACCAAAGACAGCCATTTTGCCCCTGCCAGAAGTTGCTGACGGACCGCTTTCCCACAGCACGCTGGCGCAGAAGGCCATCGAGACTATCCGCTCCACCTCGCCTACGCTGTACTCGAAATGTTCAATTCTCTAACCGACGAGGGGTTCCGGCCTTTCGTGCTCGGCTGGAGCGGCGAGAATCCCTTCCCGATGATCGGAGGCTCAGAGCCGCCCGATGCTCCCAAGAAGGCTCTTATGCCGCAGGTGAAGAGAACAGCCGCACCTGCTTACAGCGGCCACCGATGCGGCCCTTCAAACAGCACGCCGCACGAGAGAATTATGGCGATTATTGCCAGAGAGGAGGAGCGAGAAGCGAAGAAGCGCGCGGAAGAAGTGCAGATTGCGGAGAAGGCGGGAGAGATTTCTGTATAAGATTCCGATGGCTGGAAGTCTTTGTATTTCAAGCGAGGCTCAAGGCGATAAGGCGTACATTTTGTCATTGGGATGGGACTTCTGCTAATTCAATAGGTACTCGTCTACTATAAACCAATTCGATTTTGCTTATCAAAACTAAAAGCTCTGCAGCAGTCTAGGGCCGGCCAGTTGGGATGCCGAGTGACATGCAATCGGTGCTTTGCTTATCAAATCTTCTTCCTCTCTCCGGCTCAGCTCGAGATTACGAGAATCTAGTAAGCATGCGCTCTCATATGATGGCTCAGAGCTCACAACATGCCGAGTCGACGATCTGGGCTAGTTGAGAAGGCAGCAGGAGGATCACATATTCCGCTTCTGCCGAAGAACATATCCAAGCTTCAAGAAGGTCTATCGAAAGCAACCGACTGGCATCTCTACTCTGGTGTGGACACTACAGTTGGCACTTCCGCCTTGCAATTAAGGACGAGGTCAGATGGTTGCGGGTAGTACGACCTTCGCCAACGAGGAGCTCTGCGCCCATGCGCGTTGTGGGTTTCACGCTTTCAAGGCCAAGTGCTGCCCTAACCTCGCAAATGTTGAACGGATATGCGGTCTTGTCTCAGCAGCTGAAGATCAGCGAAGATGACAGTGAAGCGATGTCTTCCCGAAGGGCCGACCTTTTGACTTACTGGTGGGTGTATGCTCTTGTTTATGAAATGTAATAGACGCCAGCCCCCTTGCTACGAGCACGCAACAGTCATGACCACCTTACAATAATGATCTGCCATCTGAATCATTCTGGCCTTCGACTGCACATAATGCTAATTGATGCTTTTCTGCCAAGATTCGAGAAACATCAAATCTCCCACGTGCTGAAACGGATGCTAGTCAGCGTTGGCGATGGTCAAATGTTAATCTTCGGCACTGATTGTCCACGCGGTTGGATGGCGATATCTACCGCATAGAGATGCAGAAATGTCCCGGATTCTCGGGATGCCGGCTAGAGATCAGCACCCGCTAGCAAAATAAGGTTGTCGGGAGAATGAAAGTCATCATCAGGCTCAGACACTTCAAGGCCGCTTCAGCTAGCTTGAAGCCTCCAATCTACCAATCTATCGCACTCACCGGCAACCACAAGAGCTTCCGAGATAACACAGGTCCCGCGATAGGCAAAGCAGTGACATGCATCTGTCTAGAGATCACGCTGTCTCCGACCTCTCTTAGACTTACGACATCCAGAAGCATTCGCTATGCGCATAGGCCGGTGAGCTCATGGTGAGAGCATAGCCAGCATGGGTATCGGGAAAACGAATCTTGTTATGTAGGGATCTGTTGCCACCACCCAACGCCCTCAACAGAGAAATTAGAATGCTGTCATCCGACCCCATGATCGCCCAACTACCGATGGCAACGGTGGCAAGATGAAGGTCGAGGCCGTGTACGCTTACAGCAAGCGGACGATCGCACGCGGGCTCCTATCTTGGCGGTAGCACCTTGTGCCGTGTGTGGGCCTCCAACCGGCATATCGTCGCTGACTCGATCCCATGTTACAGCACCGCCTTCCACTACTACCCTTCGTCGTTGCTTCTATCGCAGCCACTCATGGCTATTCTGGGGAATCGCTCATCTTCACCCACTTTGCCCGCTGATCGTCTCCCCCAGACCAACAACCCTACTTCGCTCCACTAGGCCTTTTCGACCCTCTGATTAGCTCTTTGCTCCAGGGTTCCTGTCAGTTCGCGATTCATTCAGCGCGGTCGACTGAGGGTAGGATGCTTTGTCGCACCCATCATAGGAGGTAGTAGTCGTCCATTTGACATGCAAATTTCCTATATGTTGTTTTCTTTGCTGGTTGTCTTTCTCACACCATCCATCCTTAACGAATCTCTATCATTGCTCTCATGAAGTGTTCGACGGGCTTCGTCGCGGCCTTCGCTGCTCTTAACGCTTTAGCCATGTCGCAGAACACTTCGGACTCTACTGGACAAGCTGCATTGGCCGAGATGGCTGAAGCACTGCCAAGCTGCGCTGTAAGTGTGCCAGGTATTCAGCTCTCTGTGAATAGGATCAGGACATTGACAGATCTGTAGCTAAACTGCTTGGCGACTCTCATCCCGCAATCGACATGCTCGTTGACGGATCTCAACTGCATATGCACCGACCCTTGGCTCAATCAGCAATCAACCGTATGCCTTGGATCGAACTGCACTGTTGTCGAGTCCCTCGGTAAGACTAGTGACCTTTGGGCAAAGCGGCTTAGACAAATCTGCTAAAACGTTTCTCAGAGACAAAGAACTACCAGGAAGGCATGTGCGGAGCGCCCGTGCGAGATCGCTCTGCCACCATACCAGCTGTCAATTGGCCCTTATACGCCGTCGCCGCCTTGTCCGTTGCATTTCGTTTCCTTGCGCGCTCAGACTGGGCGAAAGGGGCAGGGTATTGGTGGGACGACTGGAGTATTCTTGTTGCGTTGTGCTTGATCACCGCTGGCTCCTCGATAACTACTGAGAGTAAGTGTGCTCGGACTACCAACCCGTTTAGGGGGGATGAGAATAGTATGCTGATCCTATTGAACTCGTAGTGGCCCACTTGGGACTTGGTAAAGACATGTGGACCCTTGAGCCTAGTCATATCTCGGACATTCTCTTCGTAAGTAGCCCACAGGTCGCTGCTTCTGGCACATTTCCTGCTAAGCGCAATGGCTGACGACTAAATCAGTATTTCTGGATCGACGAATTCCTCTACATCGCTACGTTGAGTATAACCAAGATATCGATCCTCTCTCTCTACCTTCGAATCTTCCCCTCCACCGTATCGAACCGATTTCGCATAGCGACGTTCACTCTGATGGCTATAAGCATCATCTACGCCATCGTCCTCGAATTCATCATCCTTTTCAGCTGCGAGCCTATCGATTACTTCTGGCACATGTGGGACGGGGAGCACGAAGGGAGCTGTCTGAACACTAATGCCGAAATCTTCGCCGGCGCTGGCGTGAACATTGCCATCGATATCGTCATCCTCGTCCTGCCGATCCCGAAGCTACTCGGACTCGAGGTATCCTTCAAAAAGAAGATCGGAATATGCTTGACCTTCCTGGTTGGTGGGTTCTCCATCATCTGCAGCATTGTTCGGTTGCAGTATCTCGTCCAGTGGGGCAACACCACCAATCCGACATGGGATTACACGCAGGTCGCGATCTGGTCTTCTGTCGAAGGAGCCGCAACGATCATTTGCGCATGCATGCCTCAGATGGCGGGACCAGTCAAACGCTTCTACGGGCGGACTGTCTCCAAGGTCAGCTCGGCTGGGACGAAGAAGTACGGCATCTCCGGGTCAAGCGGTTCTCATGCGCTGGAACTATCGCGACGAGATGAGCCGCCAAGTAAAAGCAATGCCATTGCAAAGACCGTGTCTGTCTCGGCTACGTACGATGGGCGCTCACAAAGGGCAACTTCGGAAGAGGAGTTGGTCGGCCGGTCAGAGGTTGGCTGGCCGACTACAGTTGGCTATGCGCACGACTATCAGAAGCAGTGGAGCCCATGAGATTTTGATTTGGTCATCAGAAATCCTCGGACGAGGCAGGCACTGCTCTAAAGGCCATTGGCGCTCGTGCGAAAATTGCCTGCTCTGCGCCGAAGTAAACAACCTTCGCTGTACGATATTAATGTAATGCCACATATGAAATAATCACACCATAGACAGAGGCCCATTTCCACATCATTGAGACGCAGTCAAGAAGGACTGGAAGCTTGAGATCGAAATTGTCAACAACCCAAGGAGGAGAGGACATGACCTACTGGCTTGGCTTGGCTTGCGATGGGAAAAAGGCTCGCTGTCATCGATCTCCGAGAAACGATATAGATGCCCACAGGTCATGATCGCCTACCTCTTCCCTGCCACCTTCTCATAGTCCGGCCCAAACTCCCTGTGCCACCTCTGCACCACATCCTCCGCCATCCCAGCCCCGATACATTCCCGATCCTCCTTCCAACCCTTCACCAGCTCCTCCATAAACTCCTCCACACTCAAAGCATTCGGGTTCTTATGCTTCTTATTGTCGTCGGGATCTGCGCGCTCGCGATGGAGATCCGTGCCTACACTCGGCGGGGCGATCTCGATGACGCGGATGTTTCCATGACCACCCTGGGCGAGCTGCGTGCGTAGATTCATCGACCAGAAATGCAGCCAGGCTTTTGTGCCATTGTAGACCTGTGTGGGTTAGCTTGAGGTTGTAGCGTGGCGGGAAATGGGCCTGGGAGGGGGAACTTACCGGGTTGATGATAGAGAAGGGGATGAATCCCAGCACGGAGGAGACGTTCATGATGACGGCTCCAGGTTTCTGCTTGAAGTGTGATAAGAGACCAATAGCTAGGTGCATAGGGCCGCGGATGTTGATGGAGATTTCGTTGTCGGCCTTGTTTAGGAACTCCTCGGGCTTCATCTGGTTGACATCGAGGGGCCGTTGAACCCCTGCATTGTTCACGAGACAGTCCAATTCTGGGTGCTCACTGGTGACCTTTTCGATGAAAGCCGGTATGGCCTCGATGTTCCCAGTGTCGAGTGTGTAATACGGGCAGTTTTGCAGGGCATTTTGGGATGCTTCCTGGAGCTTGGTGTCGGTACGGCCGCAGATGATGACTTTTTTGCCTTGGGTGAGGAAGTATTGAGCAATGGCAAGGCCGATACCACCGCCACCGCCTGTTATGAGAGCGCACTTGAAATCAAGGGTTTTGAACGTCATGATGCTGGCCTGGAGACGGCTTTGTTGAAATGACTTGAAGGAGAGGATACTTGATGCAGTAGTGGGAAATGTTTGTACTCACTGTAGAATGAATATCCTAACTGCGAAGTTCTCTGCCATTAATAATTACTTCTACGACAAACATTGATCCCCGGTAGGTGACGTTTTTGCGTTCCGAGTGGATCACGCAGCATCATAGCCGGCCAGACGCTAGAGCGCGGCACCGATCGGCCTGAGTGCAACGGCATGAATACATAGTACATGGCAGATTCGGCAGATGCTTCATGGTGGCTCCGAACGTTTTGATAGAGTATCGATGAGGCCCATCTTCTATCGTCTACGTTTGTACACGTTGACAAGAGTACCAGACATTTCCATCCGGAGTCCGGAAACATCACGCAAGGTTACAACGGTCGTCGCGGTCCGGGGGATGAGGTGTTGCCGTGCGGCGAATCGATGCGTTGGTGACTACAAAGGTAGGGAGTCAGTGGCAGCACATTGCATTTACAACGACCGCAGTCTCTGTCCGAATACTCCACAGAGGGTACTCTTTCCTATTTGACAAGATCATGATACTCTACCATGTACCTCTTCCCTAATCGTCCGCCGGAAATAATGTTGGCACCGCGCGCTGGGACGCAAGGCAGATCCGCGCATTGGCCCAGGCGCCGTTGCTGCTGGCAACCACGGCCTAACAGCCGCCCCAAACACTACGCCAACAACGGCGGTAGATCAAGACCACTGAAGACTGCACCCATTCAATACTCAACAATCAACACCGTGATCACTTTCGCATCATCATCACTACTTTGCGTCGCTACGTAGAGTCAGTAGAATTCACAAAGGCTCTCCCGTTGCCTGCAATACCATGACGGCTTGAACAGCAATATTCAGCCATCTACAACTTGCATTCCTCGGGACTGCATTCCGCTCGCTATCCATCCAGTAACCGACATGGCCTCCAACAATCCGTGGGGCTACGGGCCACCGCCTGGCTACCCAGGTGAAGACGAGGGCACGCCGTCAGGTCCTCAATCGCACAATGGCTCGACCATGCGATTGTTGACCAACAGTGACGAACCAGAATATGCCCAGCCGACACCGACTCGATCCCCATACAACCCTTTCGCGAGTCCACAAGACTACCAATTGCCGAATCCAGTCCAAGCAGACGACAGCGATCTCAGCAGTCTGCTTCGTGACGTAGAAAGTGACCTCTCAAGCAACCCTCGCCCTTCTGCGCCCAGGACGAAGACGGCCAAGGTCCGCTTCAAAAACAAGGACAAGGACAGCAACGTCTCATCAGTACCTTCTGAGCATCGATCGCAGAATCCGTTCGAGAGCACATATGATCCGGCCGATCAAAACACATCACCGTCAAGGCAAACCTCAGTATTGGACAATGCACCGCAGATGCCACCTCCCACCGATATGCCAGCGTACATGCCCTATCGTCCGTCCTCAAGAGGCTCTTCTTCTCCAACCCGACCATTGTCACCACTTCGTAACTCAACAGACTATGCCAGGCCGCCAGCCTCCAGCAACCCGTACGAGCCGGCAGACATAAATGGCGCGCCCAGACCAGGTACACCGTCCACACAGTATGGAGGATCACCAAGGAGACCGCTTCCGCCCCAGCCTCTATTTGCGGCTGGCAGACCTCCGTCATTTGACATTGGGCGCGGCGAGGAAGCGGATATGACAAGTATTCCGATTGAGGGCGACGAAGATCCATTCGGGTCTCCAATGCGTAACAGTGAAGATACCCTGAATGGCGAAGAAGACGATCAAGAGCAACGCCCAGGTCTGAAGCAGCACGATAGCTTCGTCTCTCAGTCCACTTTCACCGATTCACTTTACGACGAAAAGGACGAAGAGCTCTATGGCCCAGCACCTTCCGGAAAGCAAGCTCGTCGTGGTGTCCGTGAAGCCCAGATGTCCAAGAAAGAAGTCCAACTCATCAACGGTGAGCTCATTCTTGAGTGCAAGATTCCGACCATCCTTTACTCTTTCCTGCCGCGTCGAGATGATGTCGAATTCACGCATATGCGCTACACGGCAGTGACCTGCGACCCGGACGACTTCGTAGACAAGGGTTACAAGCTGAGACAGAACATTGGTTCCACAAGCCGCGAGACGGAGCTACTGATTTGTATCACGATGTACAACGAGAACGAGGTAGACTTCACCCGCACGATGCACGGTGTTATGCGGAACATCGCCCACTTCTGCAGCCGAGCCAAGTCTCGGACTTGGGGTAAGGATGGATGGCAGAAGATCGTGGTGTGTATCATTTCGGATGGAAGAGGCAAAGTCCACCCACGGACGCTTGACGCGATCGCGGCCATGGGGTGCTACCAATCCGGGATCGCAAAGAACCAAGTCAATCAGCGCGATGTCACGGCGCATGTGTACGAATACACGACCCAGGTGTCATTGGATTCCGACCTGAAGTTTAAGGGCGCAGAGAAGGGCATCGTCCCGTGTCAAATGATCTTCTGTCTCAAGGAGAAGAATCTCAAGAAGCTGAACAGCCACCGCTGGCTTTTCAACGCGATCGGGCAAGCGCTGAACCCAAACGTATGCATCTTGCTGGACGTTGGTACGAGGCCGGGCGACGACTCCCTATACCACCTTTGGAAGGCCTTTGACAGGGACTCCACGGTCGCTGGAGCTGCTGGCGAGATCAAAGCCGCAAAGGGGAAAGCTTGGTCCGCTCTCTTGAACCCGTTGGTGGCATCCCAGAACTTCGAGTACAAAATGTCCAACATCCTCGACAAACCTCTTGAATCCGTCTTCGGCTACATCAGTGTCTTGCCTGGTGCCCTGAGTGCTTACCGATTCCACGCACTGCAAAACGACGAGACAGGTCATGGCCCGCTAAGCCAGTATTTCAAGGGCGAGACGCTACACGGCCAGGACGCCGACGTGTTTACGGCAAACATGTATCTCGCCGAGGACCGTATCTTGTGTTGGGAGCTTGTGGCCAAGCGCAACGAACGATGGGTGCTCAAGTACGTCAAAAACGCCACCGGTGAGACCGATGTGCCGGACGCCGTGCCCGAGTTCATTTCTCAGCGTCGTCGCTGGCTGAATGGCGCCTTCTTCGCGGCTGTCTACGGTCTGCTCCACTTCAAACAGGTCTGGATGACGGACCATACCCTCGCACGCAAGTTCCTACTGCACATCGAATTCGTCTACCAATTCATCCAGCTGCTCTTCACCTTCTTCTCGCTCGGCAACTTCTACCTGACCTTCTATTTCGTCGCGGGATCTCTCGCCGATGACAAGATAGATCCGTTCGGACATCACGTGGGACGGGGCATCTTCATCTTCTTGCGGTACTGCTGCGTACTATGCATCATGATGCAGTTCGTTCTGTCAATGGGTAACCGGCCGCAAGGTGCAAAGAAGATGTTCCTCTGGAGTATGGTGACCTTTTCCGTCATCATGGCCTATACGACCTTCGCTTCGATCTACATCGTCGTCATACAGTTCACCGGCAGCTCTGGGGTCAAGCTAAGCGACAGCCTCTTCATGAACATGGTCGTCTCCATACTCTCGACAATCGGGCTATACTTCATCATGAGCTTCCTATACCTCGACCCCTGGCACATGTTCACGAGTTCGGCCCAGTACTTCATGCTGCTCCCTTCGTACCTCTGCACCCTGCAAGTCTATGCGTTCTGTAACGCCCACGACGTCTCATGGGGCACCAAGGGCGACAACATTGCCAAGGACCTGGGTGTGGCGAAAGTCAACAAGAACGGAACCGTGGAGGTCGACATGCCTTCCGAGCAACTGGACATCGACTCCGGCTACGATGAGGCGCTGAGGAACCTCCGAGACCGGATCGAGGTGCCTTCCGGCGGCATCAGTGAGAGCCAGGCGCAAGAGGACTACTACCGCGCAGTGCGGACGTACGTCGTCATTGTCTGGCTGACTTGCAATGCCATCCTCGCCATGGCGGTCTCGGAAGTCTACGGTACCACGTACATCGGGGACAACATCTACCTGAAATTCATCCTGTGGTCCGTCGCCATCCTGGCGCTGTTCCGTGCCATCGGATCCGGGACGTTCCTGGCCATCAACGTCATCAACGCGTTCATGGAAGGGAAGTTGAAGATGCAGACGAAGAGAGATAATAAGCCCAAGGGTCCAAAGCTAGGCGGCGGGTGGAGGAGTAAGCTCAGCACGCCGTCTTGGATGAGCAGCACTGGAAGCTGGATGAGTTCAAAAGCAAGCTCTTGGACGCCGAGCAGCATTGGGAGCTCGCTTGGTCGATGAATTCGCTAATGATAACGATGGAACATTTTCCTTTTGCCGCTTGCATGGCTTTTCTAGCCCTTGGTGGCCAAGAGCGAAGGCGTTAGGTTAAAAAGGCACGATCATGGGGAGGGCGTCATGGGTATCAAGAAGCATGAGAACTTTACGGTGCAACGGAGGTTATGTTATGTATCATAAATCATGCTCAGACGTTCAATTCACTCATCATCTGGACTGCTGTCGCGCCTTGTCCTCCTATACCAAATTGCCGCGAGAAGTGATTTTCCCAGAATCTGATACCGTCGAGACACTGATCGCGGCATAGCGCTCCCGTGTCTTCGGCCATCTCCAACTCCTCAGCAGCAACGCCGACACTCCATCCGAAACGCTCCGCAGTCTCTTGCGCTGTGACACCTCGGCCGAACGATCGGTCATTTCCATCACCTGCAGAGGACAGAGACGCGTGCTGCGATTCTCGCAGCCAAGCCAATAAGCTGGCGATGGTCTTCTCGTCAGTACGACTGTTTTCTTGGACGGCCAGAAGACCGCTCTTAAAGCGACGGAGGCGAATAGGCAACCGCAGATCCTCCCACTTCAATGCCGCCTTTTCGAAGTCCAAAGGCGAGATCAACTCAATACCGTTGCGAGTTCTGTTGAACACCGCCCACAAATCTACCAACGACATGATACCTCCCTCTTTCTGCAATACACCTCTTCGATCGTCTGTCAAGAATTCGGCGAGGTTGCGCGACAGCTCTGTGATGTACAAGGTTTCCGACTGAGAGCCTGTGCCAAGCATATCTTTGGTGGTCGCAAGTCCCAGCGCAGAGGCCGAATCCGAGAGGATACTTTTGGCATCGGCGCTGTCGTTTCCGCTTTGCTTCGCAAACACTTCAGCCATCGCAATGACTTCCTTTGCAGATGTCATGAGCGCCTCTAGATCCTCAAACGCTGTGCCGATGACCGCTTGATTGTTCTGGCGTAGCTCGGCACCTCGGGCTTCCAAACCGGCAATACCAATCATGCGTTGTTGAGGGGTGCTTGCGCGTGGAGATTCGGCTGGCAACTGATTGGAGGAGGACTGTGTCGCAGATAGAGCCGGCCGAGGAACAGGCGGTGCACTTTGAAGCAGCCATTTGCGTTGGGTCAGTGCCGTCTTCAACTTTTCCATGAACAGCTTCTCCCCTCCCGCCCGGAAGCTGAGCTTTATCGTCTCGATGGTCTCATGGTCAAGGATTGCTTTGCCCAGGCTTGGTCCAGGCGACTCAGATCGATGCTGGTCGGCGGCTGGTCCAGAAGCTTTTGAGGTTGCTACATTCAACGACGCTCCGCACATCTCACATGTATTCATACCAGGATAGTTTGCAAACGTGCACCGCTGACACTGATTTTGTACGGCGCCACCGTTTTGTACGGACGTGCTTGCAGTTGAAGGAGAGGAGGAATTCGGCGCCGGTGCTGAGGTTCCTCCTTCGGGCCGTTTTGACATTGCAGCAATACTTGCCTTAATCATCAGCGCAAGGGGTGGCTTTATGCCACAGGCTTGGCAAGGAGGAAGGGGAGTATGTTGGTTCGCCAAAGAAGGATCGAAGTTGGAAGGCACATTGTTAGACAAGCCGCAGATAGGACATATCCATGTGGCGCTCGTGTTCCTTGCCGGCAATGGGGATCCAACCGGTGGCGGTGAAGTCGATGATCCTGAGCGAACGAGTCCATCCATGGGTGAAGCATACTTGGGCTGCGGGCTTCTTACTTGAGGGCCAGTACGCTGCATCTTCGGGAAGAGAGTGATCTTCGCAGAAGACTTCAAGAAGCCAGCGTAGAACTCTGTACGCTCGATGCTTTTCAGATCCACCGCTAGTGAATTCTTTCGCGGCTCTTCATTGTCGACGTAGCACACTCTGTGTGATGTTAAATAGGCGTGGCCATTCTGATAGTCGGGAATCTTGAACTTGCCTTCGTACAGGCCAACACCGTCCTGTACGAATAGCAGCGTCTCATCATCGTATAGCGACGGCCGAAGCGCGGTAGTGAGATCGAGGTGCCGAAGGAACATTCGCAGACATCAGTTCATCAATCAATGTTGTGCTGTATCAATGGTGCAATGTCCGATCTGGCGTGATGATTCGCTGTCCCAGACTCCCGCGCTTGGCTCTATCTAAAAGACCAATCAAGCAGCGGCAGGCAAATCGTCGGTCGGGATAGTCATTCAAATGGCATGATTGCTTTAGAACACAAAGCAGATCTAGGGGAGCGCAACAGACAAGCCGACAACAACAGTGTGCCGTCAGGTGCCAATATTTAAATAAACAATGGCGTGGAATAGAGGTGAGGTGCAGGTGGCGGCCGGGCAGAGACAAAAGGAGCCTCAGGCAGAACACGGCGATTATCTAATGAAAGGAAGGCTTGGCGCTCAACTCCATCCTGCCCTGGTGAATGTGATCTTGCACTTTTACCGCTCTTCATGCTCAGGTACTTCGACTCAGACTCATCTGCCGTCCGAAACTCTCTCACAACTTCTTGCACTCGTGTCTGACTTGCAAGATTTCTGCCGTCGGCTCTGAAAGTGAATGACTGTAGCCCCTGCCTGGAACTCGCACGGCACCATCACCCCCGTCGCAACTATGCAGGCGGCGCCGTCTTACACGGCGGTCAACGCGCGACAAACCCTTCAGCGACCTGATCCAACCTCCTCGCCAGCCAAACCGCAAAAAGTCGTATGGTCATCTGACGTTCGGCAATATGTGCAACGCGCCTTCGAGCCAGATAACGCAATAGCTGGGATAGATACCACGGCAATGCAAGAAAAGTTGAAGGTGGTGATCACTCAGGCAGCGGAAACTGGTCAGCTTCAAAGTATCAACTGGGCCACGTACCCTCTCCCTCAGGACATCATCAAAACCGAGCGCGATCAGGTGGCCATGTATGGCGCTCAGGGCGCAGTAATAGCTAACATGAATTCAAATGCAAACGCTTTCCCTCCTCTCTCTGGCGCATACTCACAGCTCGGTACAAAGAAGCGGAAGAATGATGATGTTGACACAACGGAAGCCGAAGAACGGGCAACGACACCGCCATGGAAGAAGAAAAACAACAAGGGCGGCCTTGAGGATCGTCTTACCGGCAAGACCAAAACCCAACTCAAAAAGGAGAAGAAGGCCGAAGCGCTCCGCGCGAACGATTTGACCGCAGATGCCGACATTCTGGAGAGGCGTAAGCAGCGCTTTGGCGTAGTTTCACCCGAACCATCCCCCCGTGTTTCTTCGCGTGCTGAGACACCTGATCCACCCGCTGGCCCGCTCGTTGGTACTTGCCAGAAAATCGAGAAGAGTTACTTTCGCCTTACGGCACCTCCAGCTCCGGACACGGTTCGGCCACTGCCAGTATTGGAAAAGGCGTTGACCCACATTCGGAGCAAGTGGAAAAAGGAGCATAACTACAATTACACATGTGATCAGCTCAAATCCTTGCGTCAAGATTTGACTGTTCAGCACATTCGAAATGATCTCACCGTCAAAGTATACGAAGTTCACGCCCGCATTGCCCTGGAGATGAAGGATCTTGGTGAGTACAATCAGTGTCAGACGCAGCTGCGCGCACTGTATAAGCTGGGGCTGGGAGGCAATATGGAAGAGTTCACGTCGTACCGCATCCTGTACATCATCTATACGTGCAATCGTACCGACATGAATAACATGTTGGCGGATCTAACTGCAGCAGACAAAAAAATGCCGGCCGTGCGATACGCGCTTAATGTGCGCTCAGCACTGGCATCTGGCAACTATCACAAGTTCTTTAGGCTCTACAACGACACCCCATACATGGGAGGCTACCTACTCGACATGATCATCGAGCGCGAGAGAATTGCTGCTATGGCGGCGATTTGCCGAGCGTAAGTGCTTATCGTCATTATTAAACCCGTTCATCACAACTAACAATGTGCAGATACAAACCCGATGTCAGCTTACATTTCTTGGCCAACGAGCTCGCCTTTGCAAGTGGTGAAGAAGTTGATCCCTCGGACCCCGACGCCGCACCGCGCGAGTGCCTCGATTTCCTCTGTACTCATGGCGGCGAGTCCTTTGTCAAGCGGAAAGATGACGGTGACATTCGCTTTTCCACTGATAAGTCGTCCGCCACTTTCGAAGGGTTGAAGAGAGGCGCCTTCCGCCAGGTCGACATCAAGGGACAGATCTAGTTGGTCAAGTTATGGTCATGCCGCCTCTCCCGCCATCAGCATTGCGAATTTCGAGCGCCCCTTTTCCCCTTTGCCAAATCTCTTACGGCGCTTGTCTGAACTTCCCCAATCTACCAGCATAAATCAAATCAGGGTCGGAATTAGCTTAGCTGCTATCCTGACGCGAAAATTATCGGCATTGGCTGGTCGTACGTTCCTGATTTCCACCCAATCAGTGACTGCTACGCGGCGCGCGTTGCAATCCTTCAACGGTTGTCTGCCAGGCTGGCGAGTTAGTGTGTCACGGTTACGTGCGACAGTTTCGACCATCCCATCTTTGATGATGAGATTCGCCAGCCCTCTCCTGGAGTACGACAGACCTGTTCTACACTTATGGTCGCACTCAATCATATTCTCAATACTACGCTAACGGCGGGCTTGGATGCTTTTGTGGCTGGTTGGCAATCTTGCAATTGCTCCTTGCGTATGCATATCATTGCTTGTTCTCTAGCGCTTTCTGACGTTTCGCGAGCCACGTCGGTGGGTATTGGTGGACCCCCATGGAGACGATGTTGGCGAACACAGCAGCATTAGTGGTAGCCTTGCGAGTCACATAGCATTTACCAGAGCAAAACCCTAACATCTTTGAATATGCCTCAAGTTTCGAACCATCGTCATCATCATCGCAACTACGTAGGACACGACCTTTGGGCGGAGTTTAGCCACATGGCGCCCAACGTGTACGCTGTTCTAGAGCCGTTCTACGTTGTCTCAGGTCGACAGCTGTCACGTTCGCGCCACTGCAGGGTGACGGCAACGCGTAACAACTGGGCGGGTATACTTCCTAGCAGCATGGATCAATGGTGGCTGTCCCGACCGTGGGGGGGGTTACAGCAGGATTTCGGAGCCGTGCCAGAAGGCGCCCGCCGAACTCCCAGCACTTTGCGATTCATCGCGGCGGCGGAGATACTCGATGCGTCACTTATGCCTGCAGGCCGACGTTTCGCAGGCCGAGATTGTCGAATGAGAGGGCGTGGAAGATCGATTCCGCTTCCGTTGTACACCTTGCAGCAACGTGCACCCATGCAGCCCTGTACGAGTCGAAGACTCTCCTTTTGCGTGTCGCGGATGTGAGATGTGTCCGATGGTATGGTATGATCGCGCTTTTAATTATTAAGGTCCTGGGAGAGTGGAGGCAATAATGCACGTCTGCGTCAGCTCGGTTTGGTTTGCGCGGGCGAGAATTTGACAAGCTTTCAGCAACCTTTCGAAAATGTTTTGGGCCCATGATTGACATTACACTCTCGCTCGTCTGCAGTTTGTTGATCGCACATTACAGTCAGTCCCTCAGTCAGTCGTTTTTGGTTGCTCGGCAGTTGGGCGGCGATCCTGTCCTTTGCACGCGTTCATTGTTGCTGCGCCACACCATTCTCGCTTTGAGCCAACCTACCTCCCGAGCCTACGCGCAGCCCTACGAGCGAGCTGCGTGCCTCTACGCCGTCCCGGTTGTGCTCGCCTCAGCACGGAAAAGGTTCAGCCACAGAGTTTACAAACGATTGTTCCGACTGCTGGCTAGCTCGCCTCGCCGCTAGGTCTGAACTGCTCGCCGTAATTTCCGTTGTATCACCCCGCCACGCCATCGCCATCTCCTCAGACGGTAGCGCCCTGCACTGCGATCATTGCGCGCGCCGAACCACTGCTCCAGCTGTGAGGGGTGCGACGGCCGAAGGTGGAAGAGCATCGTCCAAGTCCCGGCCGGGGTCGAAGATTTGGAAGCGCGCTGGCTGGCTTTGTTTTGTGCAGCATACCTGCGCCCGCCCAAGGCTCTCTTTGTCGCTTGCCTCGTGCTAACCAGCAACGTCCACTCCTTGACGAATTCACGAAAGTATCACGACCGCAACGTACTCACAGAGTTTGAAACCCGGCCGCCGCGCCGCCCCATAACCTCACAATGAAGGTGAGCAAGCGAAAGCGGGGTCGTGGGAGTCTAATACAGGATCGCAATAATGGCTGACACTGCTGTAGTTCCGAAGATCCATAAAGAGTGACGGCGGTAGCAAGCACGATTCGGCGAAGCCCGTGCAGATCTCCATACCACAGAAGGATGCGACAGCGATAGAGCCACCGAAGAAGGTATGGGTCTGTCACCCGAGCGTGGGCGCGCGCAGTACTGAGATTGTTCGCATAGGTCATCAAAGCGCTTTACGACTATAATGCGCCGGCAGAGCCAGGCATCTACCTTTCCTTTTCCGCGGGCGACTTCCTTCATGTTCTCAGTCGCGAGAACGACCCGGACTGGTACGAAGCGTGCAATCCTTTGGCGAACACGAGAGGCTTGGTGCCGGTGAAATACTTCGAGGAAGTGGGCAAGACCGTGCGGGACAGCGGCGATTCCACACAATCTGTAAGCGCGACGCACGACAGCGGGTATGCGGAGGGTGCAACGCCAGCAGGGAGGGGCATGGGTACATCACGGGCGAGCACGACGAACGGCGGATCGGTGGACAGACCTCCAATGCCCGGGCACAGGTCGAGCAAGTCTGTTGCGAGGAACGCGGGTGGTGTTTATGGCATTGTGGCATACGACTTTAATGCGGAACGACCGGATGAACTAGATGCGAAGGAGGGCGAAGCAATCATTGTCATAGCACAGTCCAACCCGGAATGGTTCGTTGCAAAGCCAATCACTAGACTCGGTGGACCGGGTCTGATACCGGTTTCGTTTATTGAGATCAGGGACATGACAACTGGCCAGCCTGTAGAGGATGCAGCTGCGGCTGTCGCGAAGGCGGGCATTCCGAAAGTGGAAGAGTGGAAGAAGATGGCGGCGGAGTATAAAAACACGAGTATACCCCTGGGAAGTGTGTCCAGCAGTCAACAGGTACAGGGCTTGCAGCAGGGCGTGGATCGTATGAGCCTAGGAACCCAGCAAGCGAACGGCTACGGCGGCCACTCGAGACAAGCGAGCCATCATAGCTTCCACCAGCAACAGCAGCAAAATCTTTACGCCCCAGTGAGGGCATCCGTCCCTCGGTACATCTACGCGGACGACAAATTCCACTTCATCGTGGAATGCAAGCTTTCTAATAACACACACTGGGACTTGCAGCGTGTTTATGAGGACTTTTACGAACTGCAGATCAACCTCATCAACGCATTCCCAGAAGAGGCGGGGCAGGTGCAAAGCAAACCGCGTATACTGCCGTATATGCCAGGGCCTGTGCAGTTTGTCACGGACGGAATTACAGAGGGTCGGAGATCAAATCTTGACGAGTATCTCAGGGACCTTCTGCAACTTCCGACAAAGATTACTTGTTCCTCGCTCGTGCGGAATTTCTTTGCTCCTAGAGGAAATGATTACGAAATCGATCCCAATGCGGTTGATCTTGAGGGGCATGCAAGGCCTGCAGATTCCCAGGGCCGGTACTCTCAGGCATCTCAGGGCTCTTACGCGCAGAACGCAGGCTACTCAGCACCAGGACATGCACGCCAGCCTTCGAACCAGCCACAGCACGGGTACAGCCAGTCACAAGCTTCCAATGCACCGTACGGTCATCAGCGAGGCATGTCCGCTCAGACTACAAACCACTATCAAGCACCCTCGGATTATCAGCAACAAGCGCAAGCTCCCGCGCTACAACCTCCAGTGACTCGCCAGATGACCATAGGCTCCAATGGCTCCGGTTCAGCTCCAGTCAAGGTCAAAGCGTGGTTCGACAGAGACACGTGCGTAGTCATTCGGATGCCTCCGAGAGGCAATTTCACATTTGAAGAGCTCCATCGCAAGATCGTGGAGAGACGACGACTCGAGTATAAGGGCCAGGACCAGAACGACGAGGACCTCGATATAGAATATCGAGATGAGAAGGATGGAGAATACTACCGACTTGAAGGCGATGAGGATCTCGAGATCGCCGTTGAGAGGAATGAGAAGCTCACGTTGGCAGTGAGGGCTACGGGCTCTTAAGAAGACATGGTCATTAAGCCGAGACTTAGAGGGTTTCTCAAGTTGTTGATTTGGCGGTAGGACGCAAATGCTTGCATGGCGTCTGAGGCGCTTTTGGATGACCTTTGCTACGTTACTTATGATTCAGGAATATACGGAAAAGATGGAAGTCGTTTTGTGACGAAGTTTGATGGGTTGGCGATCTGCTTTTTCTTGTTGGTGTTTCCACGCATGACAGCTACCTACTCTTGGACATGGCGTTCAGTCTTTCTGTCGCGTACGCTGGTGCGCTTTGCATTCTCCTCGTGATGTGCTAGGCACGTCTTTTGATTAGGTACTTGATGTCAATATACCAGGCTTTTGGGGGCGATATCTCTTTTGAATAAGGACAGTCCATCAATGCGTGCCATAACCAAATGACATCAACTCTCTATTGTGGAGCTCTTGAAAGGTGGATAGCGGAAAGGTGGCACGGCGTAAAGAGAAGTGTTTAATGGTTGGTTTGGCCTTTGTCCCAGTTGCCGAAGCGTGAATTAAAAGGCTCGATTAATCAAAATGCACTGTCCTAAGCCGAGTCCTGACGCAAATGAAAGCGCAGTCAAGGCTTCTGAGTGGCGAATCCCTCCGTCGCGAAGTCGCGGAACGTTCCAGCATCCCCCGAGGTCGAGCTTGGACCATCTCCGATTTTTCTACTGTACCTCCCGCGCATCATTTCCATCATACTCCTGACCATCCATCACTTTGCGCCTTTACTCTCCATCCTCGATACCCATCTTCCATCTTCCATCTTCCTGTCATTTCAGAGCGCTTGTATTTGTACTATTAATACACTTCGCACCAACATGCTGGCTTCACGCATGATGCGGAACGTAAGTCGAGCCATCTTCAGCAGACAGGGTTTCCATTTGAACAGCGACTGACAGCATCACAGGCTGTTCCGCGTGCCTCTTCCACCTTCAGATCATCAGCATACAGAGCGCCAGTATCAAGATGGCAGCGCAACTATGCGACGACCAAGGAGAACGTTCAGGGTGAGGGCGAGAAGGTGAAGGGCCAGGTCATCGGTATCGATCTGGGTACCACCAACTCTGCCGTCGCGGTGATGGAGGGCAAGTCGCCTAGAATCATCGAAAACTCAGAGGGTAGGATAGTCTGATACATTTTACATGGCTGATAGGCTGCTGACATCGTCTTTCCAGGTGCGCGAACCACCCCATCAGTTGTTGGTTTCACCAAGGAGGGTGAGCGGTTAGTCGGTATTGCCGCCAAGCGCCAGGCCGTCGTGAACCCAGAGAACACTCTCTTCGCCACGAAGCGTCTGATCGGCCGCAAGTTCCAGGACCCTGAGGTCCAGCGCGACATCAACCAGGTACCATACAAGATCGTCCAGCACACCAACGGCGACGCATGGTTGGAGGCTCAGGGCCAGCGCTACTCCCCTTCGCAAATCGGTGGTTTCGTCCTCGGAAAGATGAAGGAGACCGCTGAGTCCTTCTTGGGCAAGAACATGAAGAACGCAGTTGTCACTGTGCCCGCATACTTCAACGACCAGCAGAGACAGGCTACCAAGGACGCTGGTCAGATCTCTGGCCTCAACGTTCTCCGTGTTGTCAACGAGCCGACTGCCGCTGCCTTGGCTTACGGTTTGGAGAAGGAGAGCGACCGTGTTGTCGCTGTCTACGACTTGGGTGGTGGTACCTTCGATATCTCCATCCTGGAGATCTCCAACGGTGTCTTCGAGGTCAAGTCTACCAACGGTGACACCCACCTTGGTGGTGAGGACTTCGACATTACCCTCGTCCGCCACCTTGTCCAGCAGTTCAAGAAGGAGCAGGGCATCGACCTCTCCAACGACCGCATGGCCATTCAGCGTATCCGTGAGGCTGCTGAGAAGGCCAAGATTGAGCTGTCTTCTTCCCTTCAGACCGACATCAACCTGCCTTTCATCACTGCCGACGCTTCTGGACCTAAGCACATCAACAGCAAGCTCTCTAGGGCTCAGCTCGAGGGCCTCGTTGACCCTCTTGTCAGCCGCACGGTCGACCCTGTCCGCAAGGCTCTGAAAGACGCCAACATGCAGGCCAAGGACATTCAGGATGTTATCCTGGTCGGTGGTATGACCCGTATGCCGAAGGTCACCGAGTCTGTCAAGAGCATCTTTGGCCGCGACCCAGCCAAGTCTGTCAACCCAGATGAGGCCGTCGCCATCGGTGCCGCTATCCAGGGTGCTGTCTTGTCGGGTGAAGTTACTGACGTCCTCCTGCTTGATGTCACTCCTCTGTCCCTTGGTATCGAGACTCTTGGCGGTGTCTTCACTCGTCTGATCAACCGCAACACCACTATCCCTACCAAGAAGTCGCAGACTTTCTCTACCGCTGCCGACTTCCAGTCCGCTGTCGAGATCAAGGTCTACCAGGGTGAGCGTGAGCTCGTCCGCGACAACAAGCTCCTCGGCAACTTCCAGCTTGTAGGCATCCCGCCTGCGCACCGTGGTGTCCCTCAGATCGAGGTCACCTTCGACATTGACGCCGACTCGATTGTCCACGTCCACGCTAAGGACAAGTCCACCAACAAGGACCAGTCCATCACCATCGCCTCCGGCTCTGGTCTGAGTGACAACGAGATTGAGGACATGGTCAAGGACTCCGAGAAGTACGCTGAGGCCGACAAGGAGAGGAAGCAGGCCATCGAGGCTGCCAACCGTGCCGACTCTGTCGTCAACGACACCGAGAAGGCCCTCAAGGAGTTCGAGGACAGACTTGACAAGAGCGAGGCTGAGCCCATCCGTGAGAAGATCAACGAGATGCGCGAGATCATCGCCAAGAACCAGAGCGGCGAGGGCAACCTGACCGCCGAGGAGCTGAAGCAGAAGACCGATGAGCTCCAGACCTCTTCCCTGACCCTGTTCGACAAGATGCACCGTGCCCGTTCCGAGGAGGGCCAGCAGCAGCAGGGCGAGCAGCAACAGGGCGGTGAGCAGCAGCAGGGTGGTGAGGGCGAGAAGAAGCAGTAAGCTACTCGCATCTCAAATCCTTCAAACCACCTATGCCGCCGACAACTCATAGAGTCGTCGAAACCCTCTATTGGCCGCCACCACCTTGCTGGCGGCTCTTGTACAGATATTAAACCTCACCAGCACGCCGCTCAACCATTCAAGAAGCGCGGCGGTTCGCTGCAGATGAACTCTTCACCTTGTCTTTACTATTACATATAGCACGATGCGCACGGCGCTTGATATCATCTGGCAAGGAGTCCGGGGGGAAATGCCACGTGGAAAAAGCAATGGTTGCTGAATTTGGCATGTAGTGTAGTTCTACTGATTGTTCTTGGGTGTATGAGATATACCTTTTCCGCTCTTCAAAAGACTCGTACGTTTCTCATCCCTGCCTGTTCAACGGCTTCATTTCCTCCTCCCACCTTGGCCCCCATCTGAGATCAGGTGTCGGGAGCAGCGGCATTGATTGTGAGCACATATCTGCTTGTGAAGGCACGCAACCACGCGGAAATACCGATAATGTAGGGTAGGTCAGTAATTGAGCTGGTCATTAGAATAACACCGTCATGGGGAGTTCATCGTAGCCTCCTGGAGTTTACGTCTTCTGTTGTATACCCGGTGTAAAGCTGATGCAACCGACCAGAATTCCAGATTTTAAACTCGAGGATACCTTAACGACGGCCCGCCGATAGCGCCGCCCGAGAGCCCAGTTCCATCAACTCAATCCAGCTCTAGACGCTGGCACTGGCCTGCAGGAGATCGAAGCCAGCCCTTTTTCGGCCTACGTGGTCCAAGCTTCCACCATTCATGACGGCAACTTGGTAACGGGATCGCCGAGAAGATCAACAATTGCGGCCTACGCAAACGGTTGTGCTCCTCCCGGCTTGTTTTGCGAAAATGAGGAGTTTGCTGTGAGCTTCCCTTCTTCTCTACCTATTCCACCTGCCAAAACATCTCAACCATCCCTCGCTGGGTGTTATCTATCAACATTCTGCGCGGCGCAAGGCGGGGCAGGAACAATGGCAGGCGAAGCAGCGGACTACTATAACTCTGCACCCCCGCAGCAGAACGGCGGGCAGAAGGAATATGGATACGGCGGGCAGCAGCAACAGTATGGAGGACCACAGTACATGCAACCCCCGCCCAGCTACAACCAGAACTTCCAGCAGGCATTCCACCAGCCCGACGGCAAGCCCGCGACCTTCGACCAGGCCTTTAAGATCGAGAAGCCGAAGTGGAACGACATCTGGGCTGGTCTGCTGTTCCTGGCTACTTGCGCAGGCTTCGTAGCAGTATCTGGCATCGCCATCCAAGGCTATGCCGCCACCAAGGGCTTCAATGGCGGTGGGATCTACGATTCGAATAACGAGTTTGGATTGACTACCAACACCCTCGTGCTCTTCGTCTTCTGTCTGGTGGTGGCGCTCGTGCTGGGATACGGATACATCTGGCTCGCGCGACTGTACACCAAGGCCTTCATTTGGATCTCGGGGATCCTGCACATTGTCTTTGGCTTCGTCACGGCCATCTGGATGCTGGTGAACCGCCAGTATAGCGGCGGCATTGTGTTTTTGCTCTTCGCATGCTTTTCCGCTTTCTGCTTCTATACGTGGACACCGCGCATCCCCTTCAGCGTCCTCATGCTGCAGACCGCTATCGATGTGGCAAAGAAGTTCGGACATGTCTATTTGGTCTCTTTCCTTGGCGGACTCATGACTGCTGCATTTGGTGCATACTTCAGCGTCACGCTTGTCGCCATCTACGTCAAGTACGAGCCAGGTGCGAATCCGGCGTGCAGCACTGGTGCTGGTGGCTGCAGCAGTGCTAAAGTTATCGGCCTCATAGCCTTCATTACCTTCGCTGGGTATTGGATTACCGAGTGGATGAAGAACACTATCCACGTTGTCATCTCGGGCGTGTATGGCGCCTGGTACTTCTCGCCCAACAACCCGCCGAAGCATCCTACTCGCGGCGCAACCAAGCGAGCGCTTACCTACAGCTTTGGTTCTATTAGCTTGGGAAGTCTACTCATTGCTATCATTCAAAGTATCCGCCAGGCCTGCTCTGTTGCTCGCGCCCAGTCGGCCAATAGTGGCAACTTCGCAACGGACTGCGCGTTCTGCGTCCTCCAATGCATTCTCAGGCTTATTGAGTGGGCCGTGCAATTCATCAATCGGTACGCTTTCAGCTACATTGCGTTGTATGGCGAGTCGTACTTCAAAGCTGCCAAGGCTACTTGGACGCTTGTAAAAGGTCTGTTTCAATCACATTTCGTGGTGAACGAGAATGATTTACTAATACGTTGCAGACCGCGGTATCGATGCGCTTATCAACGAATGCCTTATCGGCCCCGTCATGACGATGGGCGCGACTTTCGTGGCGTATGCTTGCGCCTTGCTTGCATACCTCTACCTCCTCTTTACCAACCCGGGTTACAACCAAGACGGCGGATTCACTCCAGTCATTGTCGCCTATGCCTTCCTGATCGGACTGCAGATCGCTCACTGCTTCACCACGCCGCTGTCGAGCGGCATCGAGACTATCTTCGTGGCCGCAGCGTGGGATCCTGAAGTCATGATGCGCGAGCATCCGGAAATGTATCAGAAGATGGTGCAGGTCTATCCGCATGTGCAGCAGGCTATCCATGCGTAAAATGAACGCCAGTGCTGGAAGGACAGATCTGGTGCGGGTATTGCGGATTCGGCGTTCGATTGCTGGGAGATGAGATACCCACCGGAGGATGGGTTGCTAGAATGGCTTGATACAAGGCGCGAGGGTTCCTATTCTGCTACAAGCTTTGCTCTCATAGGATTGTTGTATTATTCTATGTATTAGTGTCTACTATGTACTCACCCAACACCCTTGTATTTGTCTTCCATACCTTATCTTTGCTGTTGGCATTCGGGTGAGATATCGTCGGCCCGGCAGTTGCGCGCTGCAGGGTGGGCATGACATCACGCTAGCGAAGCAAAAGCCGAGGCGCGTTTCCCGTTGGAGAAGCTGTCGAATGGGGAGGCAAGTCGTGAAGTGCGAAATTGCTTCCTCTACAACGCTACATGCTTGACTCCACCAACATGTGTAGATGATGTCTTGATTCTCGATCCTTGCCTTGTTACTTGTTTCTACGCGTTCGAAACCTTAGACTGCGTGTTGTCTAGTTGCACGGCAAAAGATGCCTCCGGCCAAGTCGCGTCCAGCTCACGACGACTCACGATCCGATGGCTCGACGACGAAAGAGAAAGCAGTCGCTGCAGCTGCTCAGGCACGGAAGGCTAAGAATGGTGCTGCGGCATTGCAAAACGGCGGCAGTAGTCTGAAGGAACTGGCACTGGTCAGCACAGAGGCCGGTCAAGTCGTCGCGCCGGGACAGAACGCGGGAGTACGCACGCCCTGTCACATTGAGTGATCCATATTCGTTACCATCTCGAATGCTAACGACCGCGCGCATACAGATGGCCTGGCAATCGGCGCCCCTCGAGCTCCTGAATACCTACCGCGTCGCTCACAACCTCGCGCAACCCCCGGCCTTCACCTCTCCCTACCACCAAGCCCTCCTCACCCGACCCGGCGGCATCGGTCGCCAATCCCCCACGATGGCTCGCCGGAAGGACAAGAGACGGGTCTCCAAGGAGCAGCTTGCGCTGGCAGTACGGAAGAACTTTAACAGCGCGGCTGTGAATGAGATCGATGTGGTGGTCGAGCTGGTGTACAAAGTCAGAAATAAAGGTGCGTGTTTCCTAGCCTGGGGTCGACTAGCTGTTCCGAGCTGTAGGATACTGGCACAAGAGGGATGACGATCAACTGACTAGGGGCCTCCAGACAAGGCGTTTCGTATGCGCTCGCTTCCCACGCCGGTGAAGAAGTCATGAATGGGTTCAAATTTTGGGGATGATAGCAATAACCGGGAATTTTGGATGTGCATACGGCGTTTTTTGGAAGGTTTCAAAAAGAACCATGATACCCAGGGAGTATGCATTGATGAATTGATTACAGCAGTGGATATGACACCGGACATCAAGGCTTTCAAGAGCGGGTTTTGGGGGGTGCGAGGGGATCGCTTCATATATTTCGGGGGTTTCTTGGTTGTAGAGACGACGCCCTCTTTTGTTAAATACAGTCACAGCCAGCTGATACAAACGGCATTTCTCATTTCGACTATACGTACGCCATGGGAAGCCCACGGTTACGGTTAATGACCCCAGTCTGGTTCACATATTTCGTTTCGACAGACACAGCAGAGGCAATACCGTTCATGGGCGAGAGTAGATTGCAGGGGCAATCGCTCATTACAAGCCGGCTCACATCGCATGCGCGAAAGTAATCAGGTCGTAGCTGTACGACTGCTGGCTCTTCGCACTGGTCTAGGAGGAAACTTGCAATCTTGACGCTTACCAAGGCGTCAGTCTACGTTTTTGGCCAATTTATTCTCGAGCAAGACAATTCAGCCTAGGACAAGAGGCAGATTGCAGGGACGACAGGCTCTGGAATCGGAGAAAAAAGGGACCATCTTTCGAACCTGGCGGACAGGAGTCGCTCGCCTCCCGCAATGTCAGACCATGACGAAGATCCTTTGGGCGCGAGACGTCAGTGTAATCTGTCAAATCGTCAGAGGTAACGCAGGACAACGAGACCCAGTATGATGGTTCGTCTCCGCCAGCTCCACAGCAGTGGAAAGGGCTCATGTCATTCAGTTCACCCCTCCCCCGTAAGACCCGCTTACAAGTGTACCCGAGTCATATTGGCAACCACACAAAGTGGACAGTGAGCGGTCATATGTGTCACGTCATCATCGTTTTCTCTTTCGCTCACACCGTTCAGACCGACGCTGAACGAAAGTCCAATAGTCGTGAGCGTCGGGCATCAACGCGAACGAAATTGGGGCGTCCACTAGGACAAGTAGCAGGGACGTCAATCCATCTTCGATCTTCCGCCGCGACCGAGAACCACACATGATGACTCGCAGAGCTTTGGACTGCAGGAGGAAGCGCAAAGAAAAACCTATTCGCACGCTAAGATGGAGGTAAGATAGGTGCCTCCGCAGCTAGAGGCCGTGCATAGCAGTGGTGGTGGGAGTAGCATCACCTGTCACGGCGATTGTTTCACTACCAGCAAAACGGTTCCGTCGCAGAAGGTAGTGTGATCCTCTTTTCTGCAAAGAGCGAGCTGCGCTATAGGGACCTAGCTGTTTGCACGCGTCGGGGCTTTTATTGATTGTTCCTTCCTCATTGGGCAGGAAGCCGTCAGCCCTCTCCCCCTCCTCCGACTGGCGGCAGCAAAGCGAATTCGCAACTCCCGCGCTCAGCGCGGTACACCGCATTCCTTTGTGTGGCCACTTTGAGTGCTTTCTCGATCCTCTCGAGTCTTCTCTGCATGCCCACGCCTGCGAAATTTGGAGGAGGTGGAGTTCTACTATGACAAAGGTTCGGACCGTCTGTTACAGAATGGCTTCGCGTCAAGCGGGAAAATGCGAACACGATCGTCTCCAACGGAGTTACATATTGTATATGCGCACGTATGTACACCTGTGGGGTAGGCCAGATCCGCTGTCATGTGCATCGGCGGCCGGGATGAACTCGGGTTCTTTTATCACAAAGATCCATGGACAAATCCCACAGCATCTGGCCCGAGCAGAAAGAACAATGGCCGCCAAGATACGTGGACAGGGATACTTACTACCTCCATCCATAAGGTAATGTCAGTTGGCTTGTAATCAGTCCTTGCAAGCCTCATGATAGTCCATATCAGAGGAAAGACAAAGCGACCCGTCAGAGGACTTAATATGGAGCTATCCGCTTAGGCTGCAGAGCGAACGTGGGCTGACTACCGGAGCGACATCGCGACCGCTAATGAAAATGGCTCTGACAACAGCTTCAGCATGTGCTCCACGGCGGTGGTCTTCTCGTGTAGCTTGATAAGTCGAGAGTGGTCGGCAGAATCGGGGTTATTCCCAGTGTGGAGGATCATCGAGTAGGGTGCAGTGGCGGCGAAGACGATTTGCTGTCCTCGCCACGTTGTCTCGTCACATTGCAGGCTATTGCAAGCGAGTCACCTTCTGCAAGCCAATCACCGCCATCTTAGATGCGGTGGTGTTTTCGATGGCTTGCATGAAGTGCCGCCAAGGGCATTCCTAGGCTGCACGGCCCTTCTCCGCTGGCGGCGAGGCGAGGCGACTCGTGCCTTGTGCGGTCCGTGAACTCTGAGTAAAGATGAGATGTCCCGGGACGCTCACCCGTTCTCGTCCACCACCTCTTCGGTTGTCTTCGTCGCGTGGGCGACGCAGCCTCCGTCTATCACCGCGTGGCGTCACATTATTTGCGTATAATAATCCCAAACCGCTTTTATACTGGTCACGATGTCGACGCTGAGTCTGTTTCCTCATTGCACCTTCTCGCAAGACCGCGGACTCGGACAGGCATAGCGCTTTGGTCGGATGTTAATGCAACCTTGAAGACTTTAACACAGCTCAAGCGTGTTTTCTTTGAGCTCATTTCGATCTCTGCATAGCGCTCGTGTAGCACATCAGACGTTTGACAACATATCGCCGCTGCAAAGGCCAGGTCTGGAAGACGATCTATCTCGCATATCAAAGCAGCGGTCAAGTCCATTCTGGCAGCGACGACATGGCTCTCCACCACCGTAGAAACGTCAGAGACATGCGCCATGAATACGACAGCAAGCACTCGCGGCATTCGGACTCCTCTGCCAGCGCCGGATCGTACCAGTCAAGCAGTGAAAGGTCATATCAGACACAACCTACGGAGTATTCCAGCAGTCCCGCGAAGCGTCCGCCACATGTTCACCACAACACCTATGTTGCGAGGAAAGAAGCAGTACCTCAATTCTTTGACGACAGAGCGCCCCAAGAGAGCCCACGGGCGTCGGTCGAGACATATGCGTCAACTGTTCTAAGCGAAGAAGAGCTACCTCAAGGCGAGGAAATCCCAGAGTACGACGTGCCGGAGTCGGACGGAAGGTCCTACGATTCAAATGTCATTTCAGCAACGCCATCAGATTTTTCTGAGCTTTTCCCGTCACGGAGACGCTTGGCAATCCGTCACGACGATTCGACGCTCGACGGTAACATGAACCTTCGCGTCGATACAGAAGTCTTAATACATGGCCAAAAATGTGACATGACCCTCTTTCACTTGCGCATGCACGACCTCAAGGAGCGCGAGTTCTCTCTCCGACGTTACTGCCGAGACTCAGGCCGCGAAGTCTGTCACTCTTCCCGGAAACAGCAGAAGCAGTCTACGCTCGGACAGAAGAGACCTGGTTTCCAAAGATCTCTGAGCAGTGCCATCAATGGCATGAAGCCAAAGTCCGATTCAAGAGCGCCAACTTTAGACAGCTTGAAGCGCAACGATTCGGGCTATGGTTCAATGCACTCCGCTGACTTGGACAAGGGAGAGCGGCCCCGTTCATCTGGTCCGGGCGCACAGCAGCAGTTCTCCAACGATACTGTTAAGCTGGAGTTTTCGAACTATGCCCAGGTCGACGTCAAGCGAACTGGTGTGAAGGGCAGTAAACGTTACGATTTCGAATATTGGGGAGTCCCTTACTCATGGCGAAGGATCGTCCGAAAGGACAGCTCTTCGAAGGAGGTGTCTTACCACCTGACCAAAGCAGGCAATGAGCAAGTGCTATCGTATATTGTGCCAATGCCACTCTCAAACACGCAGTTGCGGGACGAACAGAACAAAGGCGGATGGGTACCTCCTTGCTCGATGTGGCTTGCGGATGAGAAACTAGTCCAAGGCCAGAAAGACATTGTGGATGTCATCGTCGCCGCTGGTCTGATGGCACTAGCCGATGATGCCATCCGGATGCGATTCAAATCCACAACGGTTAAACAAGTCCTCATTCCTAAGATGCAGATGGGTGTTGAGTGGGTGGGCCCTCGCCAGTTGATCAACGAGATGTTCAGACGCGATTCTGGGTCTAGCCAGAAGAGTCGTCCGTCGATGGAGAGTCATGCTTCAAGTGGCGGGCATGGCACCGCATCGCGAACGCCGTCGACTGCGGTGAGACAAGCGAGCTATGAGCGGTGATGACAGCTGCTACTACGCCATCAAACATTTCCTGGCCTGTACAACAGCAGCCTCGAAAATACCTGATTGTACTACTCAGCACGACTTGCGGTGTGCACTTTATGACCCAAACAAAACAACTTTCTCAACATGACCGACTCTTCCAGTTACACTGCAATGCCATGCAGCTTTCCGGCTTGGCCGGGAGATCACCCTCTGTTCGAGGCACCATATGTATTATTTGTTTCTCTTCAAAGTGTCCCCACTGATCGGAACGATTGACGACAGAAATTACAGCCCCAGAAATTGTTTGGAGAGGATGAGCACAAGACGTGTATCACTTTGAAGCATGGTTGAGGCATGGATCTGTTTGCTCTACCACTCACCTATTTCGGTTCCACAGCGAAGGGCGTTCGAGGCTTCGACGGCTGAAGTTCCGTTGCAGTGGGATTGCCTTGCAAAGCTTCCCATGTGTCTCTAAATTGCCCCTGATTAGCCGGATGTGGGCTGTCTTCCAATTTTTCCTCCATAAAGGTCTTTTCTTCTCTCTTGCCATGCTCTCTAAGCGTAAAACAACCACGACTACGCCATCACCCAGCACAGTAAACGCCACACCATGCCAGCCGTGCTCGTGTGCCGCGGAGACGGGTGACAGCATGTGTCAAACAGCAGGAACCCGATGACCCTGTCAATGCAGGCTAGGCTTGTTTGTACAGCCTGAAATAAAACTTCATTTGCGGATTTCATGCGCAAACAGCGCTAACAGGCAAACCAAACGAAGTGGAGTGTTTGATTGCTACATCCGATGGCGCGTCATAGGCCCATTTCTAAGCACCGAAGCTGAGCCCTTTGCGGATCGCACGCTGCCACGTCTCATCCTAGTGGGTGCCGCTAAGCCTGCCAGCGTCTTTCATGCATAACATGCCTGCATGATTGGAGCCCTACCATGACGGTCTTGCGTCCAGTATCGCACGCTCACAGGCTCTGAGGAGTTACTCGAAGCCCGCTACTGGAAGCGTAAGGCGTGCTTAGGCTGCCTTGCGAATGGTCAAGTTACTCTCCTCGTCTTCGGTCCGCCCAAAGGCTCTGCGCCCCGACCCCCTGCCGGTCAACGTAAATGACAACTACCCATGTATGTTGCAGCTAGCATGAGCATCGGCGACCCGCCTTACATCTGCAATCACCCATAAGACAGCGCTGTATTCAACCTCGTGGCAACTGCGAAGCGGTCCCTCTTCCTTTGCTTGTAACCCCTCCTAAACGGCTAGGCCTCAAGGGAGTCTGCATATCTGCCAGCTGATGGACGGGAGGGCGTATCACTCGAACGGAAGCCCGTTGGTCAGACTCTGTCAACCGGGACAGACAGCAAATACAGCGCTGGACAACGTATAAAGAGGGCGGAGGCCAACTCAGAAGACTCCCAGCTTCACGACGTGGCCTCACCTGCAGCGGCTAAGTCTTTGCTCTATCCCGTTGATACCCAACTTCCAAGGCTTCTTGCTTTTTGGTGTGCGCTGGGGTTGTTATTCGGACATACCTATTCGCATTCATCTTCTATCGAACCTAAACGACCCTCCTAGACGACCAAGCCTCGCTGCCATGTCGGCTTCTTCGACGGTCTCCAGTGGCTCCGCCCAATCGACTTCGAGTCAGCCGACGACTGCAAAGCAGGAAGCGCTGATGAGTAAGGATCGGAGAACTGCAGCTATATACACTTGGGCACGAAAGCTAATCTGAAGACCCAGGCTTCTGTCGCTTGCAGGGCATGCGCGCGCCAACGTGGCAAGTTGTCTCTGACAGGAGGGGTTAGTAGATGCCGCTACCTCCAAACGCATAAGTCGCGAGCTAACAGCGTATAGGCGGCCGCACCGCGTGGAGCTGCACGGTCATCGTAGCAGGCGCCCATATCGGCGCTCGGTACTGGTACGACGGTCAATTCGTCAACAGCGCGAAAGAAGACGCCGCAGAAGTCGCGCTCCAGCGCTTCGGCCAGCTTCCAACGCCGCCAGGCCCCCAGGTCAACCATCTTCAGCACCAACAGCAGCGCATGGCTTTCAATGGAGCTGTCGGCACCTAAGAACAACAGTACGGCTAGCGGACAGCACATCATCGCCGGCCGGTGGACATGATGTAGGATAGTAGGGGGCCACATGGCGTAGGGTTTCCACGTAGACTTGTAAACGGGGCAGGGACATGGGATGGTAGGAACAGCACTCCTTAGGTAGATGACAGGCTAGCACGATTAACGGCTCATGTTTGGTAGAGGCATTCCCAGATTGGTGCAAAAGGATGGTAAACGGCTCGGATAATGACACTTCAGTTTCAAGGTCCAAAGGCTACCTATTCGTTCCTTCCTAATTTGGCCGATTGTTACCCTTGCATCAAAACCCCCGGAGCATCACGTGATACCGATAGGAGCTTTCGGCTGGCGCGACCTTTGTTCTTCTCACTCAAGTAGCATACAGTAGGTTTGGCAGTAAGGGGACGGCCACAAGCCTTCATAGCATTGCATGTGCCAACCACACGTGCTGTGCCCAAGGATGGCTCATGGCTGAGCGCTATCGCTGGTGACGATTAACGCTGCGATGTTTCAAGCCGTCCAGAACTGATTGTTACTACAGTCGCAGGACAGAATGTTTTTCCCCTGCCTACGTACTTCGCTTCAGCACCTCAGTTTGGCAACCACAATAATGCATCGGTGAGCTCCGCTGATATGGACCCGCACGAGCCAATGGCAGGTTGGAAGCGCCGACACTCCGAAATCGCACTCGGCAGCCCGAATCGTTTCATCCCCGCGCCGCCTACAAGAAAGATAATCCGATGTGAATGTCAGAGTTTGGGCCATGGCTGGATTCTCGCCTCGCTGATAAGGGAGCTCTTATCGTATCGCAGAAAAGACACTTCCATGTGTTAGGCCCATCGGCGCGCTCCAGTGGGGTGGGAGATATCGAAATCCATCCATTTACATAACCCGTCTCTTGGGTCTCCAAAGTCTCGGATATATTACAGTGTCTTTGAGCTCCCACAGCGTTTCTACGCTTCTCTTGAATTTGTATAAGCTAATCAGAGGTCTTTGCATTTGAGCTTCTGTAGCCATTGACCCGGGCTCATGAGATACTACTTCAACTGTCCTCACGACTGGCGCCAACGCCTCGAGCAGAAGTAAAGACCAAGAACCCAGGAGGTAGTTATACTGAACAGAACGACGTTTCTCAAACCCACACCACCGAAATCATGACTTCATACGAGGTCAAAGACGATCATCCAGATCAAATCGGCCCCGATACAGCTAGACCACAAACGTGGGCAGATACCGGACGGAATATATTCAGATCATTCACCACCAAGGATGGTTTGGTTGGAAACTACGACTACGCCTTCCTCTTCACGCCCAATCTGCCGTTCATGCGGCGATCCAAGCGCGCTGCTCCCTTCTTCGGCCTCTATGACAAGATGCCATTGTTGCTCGCAATCCTCCTAGGTTTCCAACACGCCCTGTCCATGCTGGCCGGCGTCATCACGCCTCCCATAATCTTATCTGGATCCGCCAACCTTTCAGCCGAAAGCCAGGCCTACCTCGTGAGTACCTCCCTGATCGTTTCCGGAATCTTCTCGGCGATCCAGATCACGCGTTTCCGCATTCTGAAAACGCCATTCTACGTCGGCACGGGGTTGATCTCGGTCGTTGGAACATCTTTCGCTACCCTTTCCGTGGCAAGCGGCGCCTTCAGCCAGATGTACGCGAGTGGATATTGTCCGAGCGACGCAGAAGGTAACCCGCTGCCCTGCCCCAAGGGCTATGGTGCCGTCCTTGGTACTGCTTCCATATGTGGACTAATGGAAGTCGCAATGTCTTTCATCCCGAGCGGAATTCTGAAGAGAATCTTCCCGCCGCTGGTTACAGGGCCGACTGTGCTTCTTATCGGCGTCTCTCTGATCGAGAGCGGCTTTCAGAACTGGGCAGGTGGCAGTGGAAGCTGTATGAGCCGACCAGATTCCGGGACTTATCAGCTTTGCCCTACTGTTGATGCACCGCATGCACTACCCTGGGGCAGCGCAGAATTCATTGGCCTTGGTTTCCTGGTCTTCGTCACAATCATCTTCTGCGAACGCTTTGGGGCTCCTATCATGAAGAGCACAGCGGTCGTGATCGGGCTACTGGTGGGCTGTATCGTCGCGGCAGCATGCGGATACTTCAGTGATGCTGAAATCAAGTCCGCGCCTGCGGTGAGCTTCATCTGGGTCGAAACCTTCCCCCTCAGTCTTTATGGGCCTCTCGTACTACCCTTCCTGGCTCTTTACATTGTCCTTGCAATGGAGGCCATTGGCGATATCACCGCGACATGCGATGTCTCCAAGCTGCAAGTCCAAGGCGAACTATTCGATAGCCGCATTCGAGGCGGTGTACTTGCAGACGGACTATTTGGCATAGCTGGTGGCCTATGCACAATCACTCCCCTTTCGACTTTTGCACAGAACAACGGAGTCATAGCTCTCACGCGGTGTGCGAATCGCAAGGCCGGTTATTCCTGCTGTGGCTGGCTCCTACTTATGGGAATATTCGCCAAGTTTGCCGGTGCTCTCGTCTCGATCCCTAAGGCTGTCCTGGGAGGCATGACGACCTTCTTGTTCACATCGGTTGCAGTTTCGGGGATTCGCATCATTTCCACCATGCCTTTCACTCGACGCAATCGCTTTATCTTGACTGCAGCACTTGCACCTGGCTTTGGTGCCACGCTTGTCCCAGATTGGTTCACCTACGTTTTCACCTACGCTGGCGATAACCAGGCTCTCACAGGCTTTTTCAATGCAATTGAACTTGTAATGGAAACCGGGTTCGCTGTTGCCGCCTTCCTTGCTCTTATACTCAACTTGATTCTTCCAGAAGAGGCGGAGGATGAGGAAATACCTGAGCTCACAGCAAATGAAGCCGACGAGCCGGACGACCGGGAAGAGTGGGACAGGATCAACACAAGCAAAGGCGCAGAAACAGGTCCTACGAAGGCCTGAAGAACACACGCAAAAGTCTATTGTTCATCATTAGCTACGTATAACGTATTGAGATAATGCTATTTCCACTTCGACTGAGCACGGCCAGTGACCCCAATCTACTGCCGCCATGAAACAACGTCGACTGGCTCATCCCAGAGCTGCAGCGCCTGCTTCCGCTCCAACTTCTCTCCTGTCTCTTTTGGAAGTCGCCAGAGCGTAATGCCAAAGCCGGACATCTTCAAACTCGTGACAAGTGGTCCCAAAGTCAGCCGCCTCACGACAAAGCCACGCTTTTCCAGCTCGGTCTGGGCAAGCTCAGCGAACCTCGCAAGCACTTCGTCGCTTGTGCTACCCAGTGAGTTCAACAGCATGACCACCTCGTTGTCTTCCTTCGGATTCTTAGAAGCCGAAAATGGGATGAATGCTCGATCCTTGTCTTCCACGTTAAGAAGGAGATCGAGCATTTGTGAGGTGAGGTTCTCTGGTGTAGGGATTGGTGAGATCTGTTGTAGACCTGGCTCGCCGTGGGCGCCCATTCCAAGCTCGATCGTGGCTGGTGGCAGAGTCTGGAGATCAGTGAGAGTGGCGTTTGGAAGAGCAACACTACGTTTGTGTCAGTCATATATCTACTCTTTTGAAAGCTGGATGGGTAGTCCTTACCGGTCGAATGCAACTCCGATAGTGCCTACGTTGGCAGCAACATACTCCATGACTTCAGCCACGCGTTCCAAGCTCTCGCCTTTCTGTGCCAGAGCACAAGCGTTCTTCAGACCGATCAAGTGTCCACTGAGACCTCTCCGGCCAACCTTTCCACCTTTCTTCCTGCCAACAGCAACGTCATCACCGATGGGGCAGAAGTGGACTTTAAACCCAGCTGCCTGCGCTCTAGTGATAGCAAGTCCAGCATTCAGGATGTCACCAGTGTAGTTGCCGCAAACTACCATGGTGCCCTTGCCCGGCTTCCCGCTCCTCGGCTGGCACATCTTGATGGCCTCGAAGATCTGAGCCGCCGTCGGCGAGGCGAAGACGTTCCCGCTCACGTACGCGGTCAGATAGTTGTCTCCTACGAAGCCGCCAAACATCGGCTCATGCCCGCCGCCGGCGAAGCCGATCGTGGTTACATGGTCTTCGGCGAAGGCGGAGAGGTCATTCCGATACACCGTCTTGTATTCCTTGTTGTAGGACAGCGATGGCTTGAGGTAAGTCAGGCCGGTCAGGGCATCGTTAATGGATTCGCGGGGGTCATTGACGAAATGAAAGGTTTCCTTTGCAGGCTGCTGTTTCGTCTGGGTCTCAGTAGCCATGATTGCGTTGTGTATTGGTGATAATCCGCTCGTCAATCTGTTCCGGGAGAGATGGAAGTGTGAAGACGGTGGGTTATATAGGAATCGGAGTACAACGCATTGAAAGACAACGTGTGGCCTAGACCTACCTGCTCAAGATGCTACGTAACTCTGGCCTCGCCGTCCGGAACAGCAGAGCGACGAAGCTCGAAAGGTGCAACCCGACCTCTGGTGGGGATGTTAAAGAGGGGAGCTGGGGAAGCTTTCTCGGACTACCCGATACGGAAATACACATGGTGAACTTCGGTTAGGGACGAACACGTGACTTTGGCATAGATCGACTGAGATAGCGATTAATAGTTGCCATGCTGTAGAGTTTGATGGATTTACATAGATACTGAAACCAAAGTTGGCGTTCGGCAGGAAATCGGCTACGTGAGTGTCTGCGATACTCACTGCCCACTCACTGCCCGTCAGCACTGCCCGTCAACACGGCTTGACTAGGGAATAACGCAGCACTTGACACTTTGACATACCGTTCAGGTAGTCCATATCATTGCAATCGATTTCATCGTACTTGGTTTCGACCCCATGAGGCAAGTATCGTCTGCTTCCAATACATCGGACGTTTGTTTTGGATGGACTTTACCGTCTCAAGATACACTCTCTAAACGGATTGGTCGCATAGAAATCGCCTTCACCAAAACAACATGACAATCCTCATCCCTCGAACCTGAAGACTTCCTCCAAGGGCTTCCACCAACCCTTGGGGTCCGTACTGCCTTTCGCACCCTCGACAAAACTCTCCTGCATACTATCCGTCATAGCCCACCATTCCTGCACCTTCGGGTTTGCCGCCATCTTGGCCATGTCTGCATCGAAGTCGCTGCCGACCCATTTCATAGTGGCGAAAAGCGTGCTAGAGCGGTCGTCGAACCAGATAGAGTAGTCGACGATATGGCAATCCTTGATCTGTTGGAGTACTTCGGGCCAGGCCTTGGCGTGGCATTCTTTATACTCTTGGAGAGATTCAGGCTTGAGACGGACAATCTGGGCCATGCGCTTCGGTGCTGAAGATGCCATCTTGAGGTTTGAAAGGTATTGTTACCCCCGTGTGTGTCGTGTCTTCCGGTTCCGGGAGGGTAAGAAGCAATGCGCGATGGGCCGTTTGACTTGATTTTGGCGCTAGCCAGGAGACGTAGAAGGATACTTGTCCTGTTAACTTTGGCTTAAAGTACTGTGCGAAGCTCGAAAGGATAGTTGAGTTGCTTTAAAGTAGGTCAGTCACGTTTCTTTGGAGCTCCAGTGGACCGCTCGGTGAAAAATCACTCCGAAAGCCGAAAGCACCATTAGGGGGCCCTCTGGTATCAAAGAAGCCAGAGCAAAAAGCAGAAAAGCAAGCGCACAGGCAAAGGTCAATTGGAAAAACATGCTCGAAAGGCACTTCTCATCTTACCGTCCAAGGTTGTTCTCACATTTGGGATGCTAGATAGCGACATATGACCCAAATACAATAGCCCTTCCGCCATCATTTGCCATTTGCTGCTTTGCTTCTTCCAATGTAAAGAGTAGATGAGCAGTTCGAACGAGGATCTCTGTGACCAGGTCAGTTGTATCTTGTTAAGCGCATCGATCAAATGACAATATTGAACAGAAAACCTACCCTCAAATTCAACCTCATAACTCACAGCGACTTCAACGTCGCTTTCGAACAATATTGGCATAGCAGTGGTCCGTCGCCACTTCTTCTCCTTGACTTTAAACTTGATGCCAATATTATCATCTCTTGTGTTAATCCAGAGTATGCTCTTATCTCTCCTCGGGTCCTCCTTGGGATCAGAAACGTTGCCTCGCCCCATCGACTCCTTTTGATCTCGCTGAGAAGAGCTGTCATGGTGTACAGTGACTGGTGTGCCGTCCGAAAACGTTTTTGTCTCACATTGCTCGCTAAGCCAGTTGCGCCACACTCTAATGGTACCTTCGCTAACATTCTGAATGCTGTCCAATAGTCCTCTTCGTGGCTCACGCCTACCCAAGTAGACGGAGGTGCTAAGCTGAGAGAAAAGGTCATGCGCATCTACTGTAACGGTCTCTGTGACTCGGTCGTTGTCTTGAGCTTGCGGAACCTGGTTCGAAACAGCCCACGTCCTACTACCTGGTATGTCTACTGCCGGGTGTCTTCGAGGACGAGCGAATGAATCCGGCTCTTTCCGTTGTGGTCTAAAATGAGAATACATCTCTCCCATCTTTTTGATTCTGCCGATGTGTTGTTCTTTCTCATCTGGTTCATTTGTTTGAGGTATGTCACAGAGAGCAGGCGTGCCAGTGGAGACACAGAACATTGTACTGGCGGTCAACCTTGCGCTCGGGTGGTGACACTCCAAGTACAATTGATAGCCATCGAGACCAGCGGCAATCTGGAGCCGATTATGCAGCACGCGTTGTATCAGTGAGTGGAAATGACAGCACGTCGGAGTGAAGGCCAAGAGATCTCGAGTAGGAAAGGAGGAGAAGATGGAGAGCAATATCTGCGGGTTCTACGTTAGCACGGGCATGGCCTCGAAGTCGGGAAAGTTGTACTTCGTTTGGTAAGGCGAAGATTCCCCGTGTAGTTTCGACATTATTCATCTTCACCCGGATAGCGTATAACGCCGGAGTATGGACTGTCAAAGCACAATCAAAGCACAGTAAAGCAAATAAGTAGACCTTACAGGTCTGTACAGTATGTACTGTGTAGGTAGGTTCAGACCGTCGCATGACGTCGAGCTTGACGCGCTTTCCGATTTCGGTCAAGCGGAAGACGCGACTTCATCTTCGCGTTTCGCCTTCATCGCTCTTCTGATGTGAACCACCCTAGGACCCTTTCAGACCTTCAACAGATCTGCGGGATCTTGGCCCTCACAACGTTCGGCAAAGCCGCGCGTGGGCAGCATGTCACATTCGCGCAAAGGTCCTGGTAGCATGAACACCTTCGTCCGAGGCAAGAACCCGCAACGGGGCGACATTGAGCGACTGAAGGTCGACGTCCCACAAGTTGCGTCCGGTGCTATAGCCCATCCCGTAGCATCTCCAAGAGGGGAGCAAAGTGACCATGAGACACGTACAGAGGATGCATGGCAAGATCAGCTGCGAACTTCGGATGCACCAAACCCATTCTACGGCACAGATGCTAGCAATGCTGACGAGACTTCCGTCGCCTCCAGTGCCAAAGACGCCTTTCCTGCGCTTCCAGATGTTCCGAGACCTCATTCTGGCAGCAATGACCAGATCATTGGCGAGAGGCCAGCTTCAAGTGAAGACTATGAAGACGACGAATCCGACAGTGATGTTGGCCTAGATCCCATTGAGCAACCCACGAACTACAACGTCTCAAAGGGAATTAACATTCGAGATCCCAATTTTATGAGCGCCATGGGAAAAATGGAGACGGGCGCCAGGCAACGTAAAGGTGACAAAAGCTTCACTACTAAGTACGTGGCGGGAGACTCCTATCCTTCCACTACTTCTGGCAGGCTTTCTTTGTCTAACTCGGATGAAAGCTCTCGATATACCTCTCGACAGCAGTTTCAGACAATTGGTCCGTCTATGCATCATCAAGGCTATTCGCATCAGCCAATTCAAAGCAACAAAGCCTTCAATGATGGCTCAAACGACAGTGCCTTGTTTCTCAATCCTGCTCACAATGAGTCGCTTTTCGATGCTCCCAAGTTCAGGTATGACAAAGTGCCGGCGCCTAGTTCCTTGATGCCACAACGCCACTCTATGCAATCGAATCCACGGATACACTCAATGCGGCCGGCCCAAGCCACTTACTTGGCTCAAAGACCATCAACTGCCGTGGGAAATGTGCAACTTACCCCTCACGCACCTGCTGCGGATTTTTTGCACCCGAGTAAGGCTCAGCACAAACAGCATAATTTTTCACTGGCTCAGGGCGGCGAGGAAGTCTTGCCTGCATTTAAGTTAAACGAAAATGTGCAGAGAGATTGGCCAAGACCGCCAGACCACCGTATACCGCAACAGGCTGCTGAGAGTCATCACGGGATGAGCTCACACTTCGAAAGCACAAAACCCCGCGAACACGCTGTAGATGAGCAGATGGACCTTGGTGAGGAGGAGCAAGAACTCGACTATGAGCCACAAGAGCTGCGCAATATGGATTACCGAACGCTGAAAGGCACGACCTTTGATTTTAAGCCTTATTCATCTCGTTTCACCTTGCCAAACGCACAGCCCACTGATGATCTCACACAAAAGCTCTTTGCAGCCTCAGAGCTGAATCGCCAGGACCGAGCGAAATTCTTCGCAAGCCTGACGATTGATGACTGGGAGCAAGCAGGTGACTGGTTCCTTGACCGCTTTGGCGATGTCATGAAGCGACTCAAGGAAGCGAGACGGGAGAAGAGAGAGGCAGCAAAGCGGTTCGAAGATGAAGTTGAACACAGACATGACGCGGTCAGTAAGAAGCGGAAGCTCACCGACAATGCGCTCAGTGAAATGAAGACCAGTGGCGCCCAGGTACTTCAAGGCACGCCCAGGAAGGGCCGTAGTGGTGCCTGATATTGTTTCCTGCGAGTAGCTTACGCCCGCGGGCAGATGCAGAATGGGATTTGCTTTAATTCCCAGATTCAAGACGAAGTACCTCGTGAGTATTTGCTGGGATCTTGGGAGAACTTCGGACGTGGAGTCCCGTGGTGGTCTGTATGTACTAGTACAACCAGTATGCCAATCGAGACCAAGCACGTACCACCACCTAAATGTCCAACGAGACGTGCACATTAAAGGACTTTTGGGCTCCGCCTGTGAATAGCGGTCTGACCGCGCTTCGTTGCAACACACGGTAAGGCCAGAAAGGTGAATTCCAAGACATGGCCACGGTCACTTCACCGCTGCTGGAGCACATGATTCTAGACCGCACAGGAGGCCGTGCTGGCACCCGCATTGACACAGGATATCCAAGGCAAAACTTGACGATGGTGGAACACGGCCAAGTACTCTGCAAGTAGCTTTGCTAACTTGGCACCTTTCGACCTTGCTGAAAATCAACAGGGGTGATAGCAAAGCAAACGATCATCATGCTCAAGGTCCGAATAATAAATCAGCTGTCAATACAGTGTCATATGCGGTATCCGACAGGAGAGTCTAGTGTCAGGTCCGGACCTCGAACGCATGTGTGTATCCGGTCTCACCGCGGCAGTATGGAAACTCCTCGGCTTTAATCAACATTCCTTTGGCCCCGAACATGTGGTGTTTGCGGGATGCGGACTGATAGCGGAGACGAGTGGGGAGGGTAGGAATCAGCCCTAATTTCACATGATAGTCGCTCCGCAAGATGAGACGGGGGGGCGGTTCGCGATAAGTGCGAAGCATTGCAATTTGATGGCGCTGTCTGATAGATTGAAGAGAGCCGCATTATCGGTGCGGAGATCATTCATCAACCCGACGGTTTCGAGGTCGGCAATTTGCTATGGGCTGAGGAAGACCGGCAAGAATTTGCACCAGGGAGAAGAATTCGGCGAAGTGTTCGGCATCCCAACGATGAGTGTGAATCCACAAGTCGGGTGGGACCGGAATACGCGAGCGGGCATCACCCTCGGCGCTTCGGCGAGTCTTCTGTCCCAGAAAATTTCAACGTGGTGTTGCGCCGGTGGTTTTGAGTTTTGGGACCGTGGACAGAAGACGGGCACCGCCTTCTGCCATCTGCCCGTGTATTGCGCAAGTTTTTCCCTCGGCCGGTCTCAACTTTGAAGGCCATCTCGAAGCCAAGTTCTCCACACGGTTGACCCGCGCTCAGATGCCAAGATTGAGATTGTGGCCAGAAGTTGTGACCCGTACGAGTCCGATGGGTTATGCTCACCACAGGTCTCTGGCGAATTGGAGACAAGACGCGTTCAGGTTTGGTTCTTTGCTCATGTTCATCGCTTCGCCCGTTTGACGGTCATGACCAAGCTCGCCGTGGTATGCATGCAGAGAGCGATCATCGATCCAAAGACACGACTTTTGTTACAGAGTCTGGTTGATTTCCCTTTCTCCACAGATCGCTCTCAGTCCGTGGGGGCGGACGCAGTGGTCCGAGACCTAACCCATCTTGGACATACAGTAGTCGTCCATCACCCCCTTCTTCTCGTCTCGTGTTGCACGGCGGGCGGGGAACTGATACGCGCGTTGTCAAGATAAGATGCTCCATCACCACCAATCGCCGCCGCAGACGAGCAGGCGTGGGTAGAATCAGTGCGGCAGTGCAAGTTCTGAAAGATAAGTGGTGAACTCTGACTTTCAGACGGTCTTTTAGCCTATAGCCGCCCAGCCTTTGACCACGGGACATCCGCCTTCTTCTCCAGACCGTGGGGGTTCTGGAAAAAGCCACGTTTGATCTGGATTGTGGCTTGGTAAATGGATCGTAATTTGAGTTGCTTCATTGATCCAGGTGCTTCTGAACATTTGGTAGAACTGCAAGACATGTCGCAAGATCCGATCCGTTGGAAGAGAAGGCCAGTGAGATGTCTCTGACCTGATCGGATCACGAAAGAAGCGCCGATTTAGTGATTTACGTTGTCGCGAAAAAGGGGTGTCGCCTCTATGATAAGATATTGAGGCGTCACGCGCACATTTGTTTGATATCGGGGGAGTGCAGAACCAACATATGGATGTCGAGGATGAGACGGAATAGGCAATTGCCGCTGGTGATTTTGGCATTACATTGGGTGACAGATCGTAATGCGAACTGATGAGAGACGGCTTATTGAGACTTTGTGCGCGCGGAGTGACGCTTTTCGCAGTCAATACGCGGTCACCTCGTCGCTCCCCGCGAAGCGAGCCTTGAACCCGCGGGCAGGTAGTGCTTTGCGTGCAACAGACGGCGGCATGGGTCGCCAAGGGGTAGAACACATTCAGCCTGTAGCCAAGGTGTAGTAGTCGAGCGGTGCGAGGGAGTACGGCGCGCGACGCTTTCCCCAGATCACCATCCCGCACATCATGACGTCCATGTGGTACACGCACATGCACATGCTTCAGAATCGGAGCATGTGAAAACGCGACAGAACAATTGTCCTCGAGCGTAGGTATGTGCCTTTTGCGCCGGCATCTCATACGCACACCATTTTTCTCTGCCTTCTTCTTGACAAAGCGCTTTGCACCGAGTTCGGCAAGTCTTCGCCGTAAAAGCTCCGCAGCCTCATCGTCTAAGAAAAAAAAAGACCTTGGCGCTTCTTCGGACGAGCGAACTCTCGCTGTGGCGTGTGCACCGAGCACGACATCTTTGCACGAGAATCTGTGTGGTAAGAGTGGCATCGGCAGTCGCGCCTAGAACAGCAAATTTGCGCCCGTTCTTTTTTTTCTTCCTCTGACGGAAAACCCCACCGGATTCGCTGAGAGCGCAGCGTGCAACATAGCAGGTGCAAGTGCAAAGGCGAACAGCGAGGCCCACACTACGGCGCCGAATCCAGCTGCCCGCGAAAAGGAGCTAAGCCAACGCGTGTTTCATCCGGTGAAATCACGTCGCGACTGCGTGCTGCACACGGTCGAATTTTTCCAGACGCCCATCTGTCTGCTTGAAGCGACAAGAAAGCCTGCTGGAATAATTAGACCGAGACAGAGGGAGAGCGGACTGCAGGGCGCGACGGGGGGCAAAGCGCCACGTTTCTTTCTGCATCTCCACACTCGACACCGATCTGGGGCAGCCGAAGACCCACTTGCTCCTTCGACGCCATCACGCCGAAGGGAAACCTTACGAGCAATCTTGGACTGTGGGCCGGGAGACGCAGGAACAACGGTGCAGTGGAAAGGAGACGCGCCCGACTGCCTATCAGCGAAACTTCGTCATCACCAGTCAGGCAGTCCAGGTTCGGGCCCACTCACTAACCCCACGCCGGCGGAGCCTCTACCTTTTTCTCTGCTGCCTCGTCGTTTGACACTCCGGCGGACCTCCTCATCACGACGCCTGCGCGCTGCCATTTCTCCGCACTTCGACCCTGGCACTTACGCTGTATCTTCTGCGGATCTTGCGCGTTACACCACACCGCTGCCGGGACAAATCAACCGCCTGTTTATCTCTTCCAAACTCACCTAAGGCAGCCACGCTGGGCTAAATGCTGTCGTCGCTGCTGAACCCGGAGCAGCAGCAGCAGTCTCCGAGCAACGCGACCCCGTCGCAGCCATCCACCCCGGAGCCTCAATACTCGGAGTCGGCGTCGCAATCCCCCGCGAATTCTATGGCCGCCTCTGCGATGACCATGTCGGCCATGGGAATGAACATGAACGGCGATGAGCACCGCCCGGATCTGCCAAGACCATACAAGTGCCCGCTTTGCGACAAGGCTTTCCACCGCCTGGAGCACCAGACGCGTCACATCCGCACCCACACTGGCGAGAAGCCGCACGCCTGCCAGTTCCCTGGCTGCACCAAGCGATTCAGCAGGTCGGACGAGCTGACGCGACACTCAAGAATACACAACAACCCTAACTCGCGACGAGGAAACAAGCAGCATGTTGCCGCCGCCGCCGCTGCTGCGCAAGCGATTCAGAACGGCATGCAAAATGGGACCTACGACCTCCAGACACTGCAGCAGCTGAGCCAGCTCAACCAGATGAACCAAATGAACCAGATGGGCCAGGGAGGCCAGTTCAACCCGCTTGCACAGATGGGACAAATGAACGGAATGAACCAGATGGGTCAGATGGGAGCAATGGGTGGCATGGGGCAGATGCACCCGATGGGACAGATGAACCAAATGGGTCAGGTGAATCAGATGGGCCAGATGGGTCAAATGCACCCGCCGCAGCAGATGCCGCAGATGAATGGTGGCAGCCCCATGGGCCAAATGAACCAGCCAACGTCAGCGCCGCAGCCCATGCCACCTCCATCCGCCGCTCCATCAGCGCCCAATTCTCAGCTCAACTCTCCGAATGTGTCACCTCCTCAGACGTATTCTACCTACTCTAGCAACCCAGGCTCATACATGACACGCAATGTCAGTGGCGATGTTAGCCCAGCAGCTGGCAACTCACATCGACCGATGGACATCAACCTCCTTGCTACAGCCGCCTCGCAAGTCGAGCGCGAAAACAACAACCTGTCCCAAATCCCGAATCACAACCTCTCCTTACCGTCGAGACACTCAGCGTACCAGTACCACAACCACCCGTACGGCACTGGTCGGATGCCGTCGCTTTCGCACTACCACTATTCCTCGAACCCAACTTCCCAGCCGATGTCGCGAGCACACTCGCAGGACGAGGACGACCATTACGCGCATCGCGCTTCCAAGAAGTCGAGACCTAGTTCTCCGCACACCACCGCGCCACCTTCTCCGGAAATGCCCCATGAGTCTACCTCGCCTACACCAGACCACACGCCTCTCGCCACACCTTCGCATTCGCCCAGGCTAAGACCGCAGTTCTTCCACAACGGTGTGCAGCTTCCTACATTGCACCATCTTTCGCTTCATAATCAACCGCCTCCGGCTCTCGCACCAGTTGAGCCTTCAGCTGATGGTCAGCAGCCGTACGTCCCAGCTCAACACAGCGGCTTAAGGATTAGCGAAATCATGGAAGCCGGTGATGGTGCGCAGCGCAAACTGCCGGTCCCTATGGTTCCGCCGAAGACTGAGAACTACACCAAGATCAACGAGCTCGCAAATCCTGAGAGCGGGATGAACAGCGGCGCCAACAGTGGTCAGAACAGTGGCCAGAATAGCGGCCAGAACAGTGGTCAGAATAGCAGTCGGGCCAGCGAGGCTGGGGATTAGACAGGGACGGAATATTGCAAAGGAAAGACTCTATTCAGTTTCAATTGCGCCTTTTCAGACTGGCAGTTACTCAAGCCGTGCACCGATCGGTGATTTCTTTTTCTCTTTTTATTAATATGACGGCCTTTCACTGTACGGACACAAGAGACGGATTGCTTCATTCACTCGGCAAGGAGTTCAAGCGATAGATTGGTCATGGCGAATAGCGGCGAAAAATTATAGCCGACAGTCACGAGACTGGGTCGTACTGGATATGGGAAATTTGTTTGCTTATATGCTTATCTCATTCTTCTGGAGGAAAGTCGATGGTGCTTTTGCTGGTATTGGTGGCAGGGAGACGGTGATGGGAGTTGGAAGCGCATTCTGGCGATACCAGCGGTTACATGTCGACCGGTCACTTGTAATGCTCTTTTCTTCCTGCGTTGGCTTGCAGTAGCCTGCTTCTTTTCCGGACTGTTTCACATAGCTCTTCGCTCTAGCAACGCGCGCGTCTATCCACGGCCTTGCATAGATAGACACCGCTCTAACTTCACTAAGACATTTCTTCTTTTTTTGCGCAAATCTGCACATACTTTTTCGTCTTGCTTGCTTTAGACTTGATCGGATCTACCTTCCAACCTCGTCTGGCGCGAGCAACGAAAGACGAAAAAAGGGCATGTCATGTTTCTCCGCAGTGATCGACAGGTATCCACTCCGTCTGATGCTTGTCAGAAACTCTCGTGAAAACCATCGTCTCCATCGTCTCGGCCTCAGCACTGGGATTTGAATGACCTTGCCACGGCATCCGAGTGGAGTCTACACGAGAAACTAAATCAACTTCTCGCATCTCGTGACAAAAAGACAGTGCATTGAGCAAAGATTGACGGTGGAGCTTCTTAGCCCTCAGTGATTTTATTATGGATTGTACACGCAATGTGCGCCTTATTCTGCAATCCCCACATTCTCCAGAAAAGTCAAGACTTTGGCCTTCCTTCCCTCCCTTCCCCCAGCCAGCCCTTCCCGTCTCGCCCCTTCTCCACACTGTTTTGTCTGGCTTGCGTTATGGGCTTTCTTTTCTGTGCGTCACTTGATCAACCGTGATGATGCCGCCCGGGCTTCTCCACACTTTCCATTCACTTTAACCTTGTGCCAACCTCTTTTCTTTTGTCAATGTTTTTGGCTTTGAGGCCGGCCCTCTGCTACGATCTATACTAATCACGATCTGACACGTTGGCGTCTCAACTTCCCTTGTCGCTGTGACGGTTTGTGTTGAGTAACCTTTGGGGACGATCCCCAGTGGACACACCGTACACATGTACTATCGTCTCAACCGTCTGATGAGTTTCGAAAATCGACCTCTATCAGTTACGTGCTCAGAGCAAGGGAGTGAGAGGTGGGACGATCGACGGTGCATACACATTCAGTCTGCCGCCCTTTTCACAATTCAGGAATGATTATGTAGGTTGTGATAGATACATGACTCTACCTGTGCACCTTGAGAGAGCCCTGGGCTTGCCATTGGCCACTCCACAGCTCGATGGTGGCTCGATAATCCATGCCTTGTCAGCACCCAACCTCGATGGGTTGTCCAGCTGCACTGGACAAGGCTCCCTCATCGCGGGGCGGAGAAGCTTCCAAGAGCAACAATTAAGATTCCCTCTGTGCCGTTTAAGTCATGGCTTGCAGCTTCGTTCTTCAGCTCTGCAGGACTTGGCTTCATGCGCGGCTGCGATCGTGGCGTGAGCGTAGGGTCTTGGTAGGTCTTGTCTCCCTTGACATTGGGGGATCATGTATCAACTTGACAAGGTACAACTCCTTCCCGCAATTTCTTGGAAACGAAAAAACATCAATGCCGTTTCAGATGGTCTAGACAACCCCCATTGCTTATGCCCACATGCTTGGTTTAACGGACCGTCAGACCTTGAAAGGAACTGCACTGCCGGGCAACAGCTGCAGGCTTGCGATGAGATACATGGACATACGCGCGGCTCTGACATGCGGTGAGCATCCTGCGGGACTCTGCATTGCCTCTATCCTGTTCGATGGGATAAGATTGATTACATTTTAAGCACGCATATATGCACAGCGAATCCACTGCCTTCCCTCAGCCCATCCGATAACGAATCATTCGGTATGCGCCAAACGTCAAAGTGTCGTAATGAGGTCTCAAGCCATTGCTCAAACACCTCTGCCTGCCGTAGCTGCTGCACGATCACACAGGCCGTAGGCCTCGTAACGCTCGTCGCGGTCTGTTCTCTGTGAGCTTGCCGTGAGCGGCAGATCTCGACGCAGGTCTGCACGAAGGGCTCGATGAGCGCGTAGTTGTACAACGTATCGCAGGCGAGAACGACATCGACGCCGGTTCCGAGGTTGTTAGCGCTCAGCTGTTTGGGGATGTCGTCTTCTTCCCAGTCCAGAGCGAGAGCTTGGACTCGATGCTGCGAGTCCTCTGCAACTTTCTTCCGTGTGCCCGTCTGATGCGTCTGGAGATTCTTGTCGATGTTCTGCTGTAAGAGCTTCAAGACATGCTGTTGATCGGTCGCCACCACCTGTCTCACCCGACGGGCGAGAATGCAGGGCACGAGGGCGGAAATGCCGGAGCCCAGTTCTAGAACGAGGCTATCGCCTGTGAGTAGACCGCTCGTGAAGAGTACGTTCTCCGCATGTGCCAGCCATTCTGAAGCACGAACGGAGCTCTGCCAGACCGCTGCACCTGTCGTGCCTTCTTTCCGTCCCGATTGTAGTGCACCGGGTGATTGGGCGACGAGGAAATCTTGGCCGCCGACTGTGAGTTCGATCTCGTGTGCTTTGGGATCAAGCATGCCCAGGTCGGAGAGAGTGTGATCGTGAGAAAAGAGATCGAACGTCTCTGTACTTACCGTGTCACTTTTTGGCGTGAGGGAGTGGCGACTACTTCTTGCTAATTCTTACCTTCGTATGCGTCTGTGACTTTGTCACCACAGTTGATTTGTATGACTTCTGAGAGAGTCATTGTGATGATTAAGGATCTTCTTTTTTGAGAAACACTTTGGGCATTCGCAACGTCTGTCGCTGCTGAAGAGAGCGCTTTGGCTTGGCGAAGTTCCGGCTCGGAGGGGTTTCCGGGGCAACGACGCCATGTTGATTTGCTTTCCGCTTCCAGCCCACCTTCACTTCGAGCTTCGCACAAGTCGTTCAAAGGTAGCTGCGCACTCCTCGCCTCTCCATTGAGTAGGACTTACTACCAGGATACTTGGGACATTCATTGACCGCCGCTTTCTTCTACCATGGCGGACATGCGCTCGCTGGAGCAGCGCCTTGAAGGCATCTCCGTGCAGGATGAGAACCACGAGAGCGGCAATGCGCCGCCGGCGCAACATCATAAAGCAAAGGTACGATGACATGCCATAAGAACAGTCAATAGATTCGAAACCTAACATCAATCTCATAGGGTTCATTAAGCACAGCCATCTCCCTCTCGAACCTCTCAGCAGCTGCCTCACAAAACCGCCTTAAATTGCCCCTACAGAAACTCCCCTCCAACGCAGCCCAAAGCAAACCCGGCCAATCGACAGTCACCAAAATCACCCTCCCCTCCCAAGCCGCCCAACAACGCCCCTCAACCGCCGACCAACAACGCACCTCCGATCTCGACCCCCTCCCCGTCATCGCTCCAGAACCAACCCCAGCCTCCAAGCCCAAGCCCAAACAGTTCCACCTAGGCATGTTCGAGATCGGCAAACCGCTCGGCAAAGGCAAATTCGGACGCGTCTACCTCGCGCGGGAAAGGAGCACGGGCTTCGTGTGCGCGCTCAAAGTCCTGCACAAATCCGAACTGCAACAGGGCAAAGTGGAGAAACAAGTGCGGCGGGAAATCGAGATCCAATCGAACCTCGCGCACCCCAACATCCTGCGCCTGTACGGCCACTTCCACGACTCCAAGCGCATCTTCCTGATCCTCGAGTTCGCGGGCAAAGGCGAGCTCTATAAACACCTGCGCAAGGCGTCCAAGTTCCCCGAACCCCTCGCCGCGTCGTATATCGCGCAGATGGCGTCGGCGCTGAAGTACCTGCACAAGAAGCACGTCATGCACCGGGACATCAAGCCGGAGAACATCCTTGTGGGTCTACACGGGGAGGTCAAGATTTCCGACTTTGGCTGGAGCGTCCACGCGCCGAATAACCGTCGCAATACTATGTGCGGCACGCTGGACTACCTGCCACCTGAGATGATCAAGCCGGGACGGGAAGAGAACTGGTATTCGGAGAAGGTGGACCTGTGGAGTCTTGGGGTGCTGACGTATGAGTTCCTTACGGGCGAGGCGCCGTTTGAGGATACGCCGGTGATGACGCAGCGGAGGATTGCGCGGGGGGAGATGACGATCCCCAAGTTTGTTTCGGACGAGGCAAGGGATCTGATTAAGCGGTTGCTGGTGCTGGATCCGGAGAAGCGGTTGAGTTTGGATGAGGTCGAACGGCATCCGTGGATTCTGAAGCATTGTGTTAAGGGCGAGAGGGTGTATAATCGGGAGAGTGCGGAGAGGAAGAAGAAGAGTGCGGAGAAGGAGTAGGAGGTTGAAAGGTGAGAAGAAGGGGGAGGTGCGTGATGCTTGACGACTCTCGTAATTCTTTCTGGGTTTCGGATCTTTTTTTTTTTTTTTTGGCTATGGTGATGGGGCCTAGTGACCCAGACACTCTTGATTTGCATTGAGCGGAGTTGGTGGGTATGCCGATGGGTTTCCGGCAGCGAGGCGCAACTGTACCGCTTGCTTTTTTCTGTGCTGCGAAATGGTGATTCAGCAGCTGGATGAAAATGATATTTTCACAGTTCATGGTCTCCTGTCTCCCTCTCTCTCGCCCGCTCTCTGTGCATCCGCTCTATCCCAGCGCTAAAAGACCAGCCTTGGCCGAGATCTGCGATTTATGTAAATTGTTCTGTACTGGCGGAAGTTGGCGTGAATTCAGAAGCCTGGACTGGCTTCGAGATCAGGCCCTAAGAACGCTCACGCATCTCAGTAATCCATGTTTCTAAGCGCACGAGATTGCAAGCTGTGTCCTGCACCCCGATCACAGTGATGCGAGAACTCATGGCGGCTGATCTCGTTCGGCAGAATCATTGTTCTGTCGCTTCCACTCGGCAGATTTCACTCGTTGATAGCACAGTACAGACCGACATCCCTGCAAATAGAAAGGAAATCTCTTTCCCTCAGACCAGATTTACCGATATATCTCATCAAATGGCCTCGTGTCCTGGAAACAGCTCTCCCACACGCTGTCCACCACCCTCTCAGCTTTGACCTTATCACCCTGACACGCCGGTCGGTTGGCCACACTCAAGACCGCCCGTCGCCTGACACACTCCTGCAGCTGTTGCGTGACACTCCACTGGCCGCGGGTGAAGAACTCCCGGGTCCATCTACACTCCCCACTCAACGTACTCGCGCGGATCTCCATGCACGCGGCATGGCGAAGGTCATAGGGATCCAGCTTGAAGCGCATGTGATCGTACGCGTGCACCATCTCGTGCGCGAGGGTGTCTTCTAAATGGCCGCGGTTGCGTAGCTGGTTGGCGCAGACGAGGATGCCGTATTCGGAGTCGAAGCCGCCGGATTGCTGGGAGTCGCAGCGCCGACAGCGGACGTTGGATTCGTTGATGGAGGCTGAGCCGTCGGGCGGGCCGAGCAGGTCGATGTTGTGCTTCATGAAGCGGATGATGGGGGAGTACTGGAAGAGCCAGGCTTTGTCGGCGTCGCAGCGCTTGCAGTCGCGCTCTTCATTGAGGGTGTCGCGGGTTCGGAAGTAGGCGGCGCGCTCATTCGGGGTGGCCGAGCCGGTCAGGATGGAGAAGAAGTTGGACCAGGTGTAGAAGGACTGGTCGAGTTCGGGGGCGGCATTGGTGGGAGGAGAAGGGTTGGGGGTGGGAGTTGAGTCGGCCATGATGACCGCAGGCAGAGGATATGTACAATATGATACAAGGATATCTTGAGATGCAGTGGTCTTTACGGTGACCAAATAGTATGGTATGTACTACAGTAGTAAGGTTTCCACGCTCGGCAGTGAGATGTGCAAACCCGCGCAAGCTGCAGGGACTGGAGGGACCTGCGCTCACGTCGCGCTCGGGACGCGCCTGTCGTCATTTGGTCATTTGGTTTTGGGGTAAACTTGCGACAGACCAGAACTCCCACTGCAACCCCTCCTCTTCACCTCTTCACCTTTTCGCCCAAGGCAAGGGAGATCGTAGCATGCGCTGCGACACGTACATAGTAGCCGCTGACTTGAAGCTACAGATCTGCATAGTACTGTAGGTACACAGTAGTATCTTGGCAGTATGCATCCTCCATCCCAGGGCAGCAACGCGTCTTCCACCCCACACAAGGAGGTGCAACCCAGACCCCGCCAGTCTTCCCTCGCCTCCACCGCATCCTCGCCTGGCCCCGCCAACACTCCCAAGCTCCGCCGGCCGTCGCAGCCTGCCTCGACCGCCAACACACCCCACCAGAACCATAATGTCGCCCTTTCTCCCCAACCTCACACCGTGCGCCGCGCATCCAGCGCCATGAGTCTCGGCCATGGCAGCCGCGGAACCCCTTCGCCGAATCCGAGCAGGAGGACCTCGCGACAGTCGCTCACGCCGCGCCGAGACGACGATGCCGCGGACCGGAGACCAACCCCGAAGCGATCGATTTCCAACCTGATTTCCAACCTGCGAGAGGCCCAGAGCACGATGGAGAGCATTGAGGAGCCACCTCCGCCCCTGACCCCACAGCAGGTCGCTGTCCAGCATTTTGCGCGCGAGCTGGCCGCCCACGGTCAGGAAGGAGCAGGTGAGGCGGAGACGATGGTCATCCTGCATGACGCATGCTACGGTCACCGCTTCTCCCGTCTCAAGACAAGCAAGAGTCTGTTGTCCATGATTGTGGAGCGGCCGGAGAGGATACACGCCTCGATACTCGGCGCAAGTGCTGCGTATGTCCGGCTCGGCGAGCATCATATTGGGGGCAGGAGCGCCCCTCAGCAGGATAGCACCGAGCCTGTAAGCCCACCCCCGTTCAAGATTCGGAGGACGAGTCGGGAGATGGATGTCGGGAGCCCCTATGTTACCTCGGTCCACGGTACAGACTGGATGAAGGAACTGCGCATCTTGTGCAACAATGCTGGAGAGAAGCTAGCGAACCATTCTTCCGAGCTAGACCGGCCCGTCACCTCTGCCTTCCAAGAGGAAGAGAAGCGTCACCTGCATTCGGGCGACCTATATCTATGCCCAGAATCACTATTTGCATTTCAAGGCGCATTGGGTGGCGTGGCCGATGCAGTCGACGCAATCTTCCAGGACAATCCCACGAAACGTGCCTTCGTCGCTGTTCGCCCGCCAGGCCACCATTGCTCCGCAGACCACCCCTCAGGATTCTGCTGGCTCAACAATGTCCATGTCGGCATTGAGTACGCCGCTCAGACTCAAGGCCTCACGCACGCCGCAATTTTGGACTTCGACCTCCACCATGGCGACGGCTCACAGGCCATTACATGGGAAAGGAATAAAGCCGTCGCATTCAATCGGGAGCGTTTGCGTGCAAAGCCTAACACGAAGGGATTGAAAGTGGGGCCAGATATTGGATATTTCAGTCTTCACGACATCAACAGCTATCCCTGTGAGATGGGCGACGACGAGAAGGTGCAGGCGGCTAGCTTGTGTCTGGAAGGTGCGCATGGGCAGAGTGTGTGGAATGTGCATCTGCAGCCGTGGAAGACCGAAGAGGAATTTTGGACGCTGTATGAATCGCGGTATAGCGTCTTATTAGAGAAAGCGCGGGGGTTCCTCAGGCGGCAGACGCAGCGTTGGAAGGTGGAGGGCAGAGGTGTGCAGCCGAAGGCAGCCATCTTTATTAGTGCAGGGTTTGATGCGAGTGAGTGGGAGGGAGAGGGAATGCAGAGGCACAAGGTCAACGTGCCGACGGAGTTCTATGCGCGGTTTACGAGGGACGTTGTTAAAATTGCGCAGGAGGAGGACAGTGGCTGTGACGGCAGGGTGGTGAGTGTGCTGGAGGGCGGGTACAGCGACCGCGCTTTGTGTAGCGGTGTGCTTAGCCACCTCTCTGGACTATGCAGTACTCTTCCTTCGAAGGATCAGGCGAAGCAAGTGGCAGAGAAGCAGAAGGAAAATGGGGTGCAAGGGGCGGAGTTGGACGAGATGATGGGCAGCCTGCAAATTGATGGAACGGCCTCAGTGCGTCAAGCGCCATCGAAGTACGATACTGCGTGGTGGTCGCCTGCCAACCTCACGGCTCTGGAAAACTACATCAATCCGCCTCCTCCGCCTCCGCCCGGAAAGAAAATTCGCACAGGGCCGCAACCGACATATGCTACCCCAACCGAAAGCTTTGCTAACAAGGTCGTCGATCCGAATAAGTTTGCCCGCTCGATATCTGGTACGTTCCGTGAGGTCTCCGCTGACGGCACTCCACGCCCTCCTCCACAGCCAGCTCCCGAAACCCAGAGTCAGGAACTCGACTGGATTCTGGCGACGCACGAGCTGTCTAAACTTCTCATTCCAACGGATCGCCAGACCAAGAGCTGTACTGCGGCCGAGTTAGGCGGAGTGCGCACAAAGAAGGAACGGCAATCCGCAATGCCAGCGCTTCCCAGTGGTTCTGCAGAGGATGCCGCCGGCAAACCGCGGCAACTGCGCGATCGCAAGGCTAAGGTGCCAGCGAGGTATGCGGAAAGTAGGGCAAGTGTCCACAGTGATGAGCTCACTTCTGTACCAAGCCGGAGCGCAAGTCGGGCTAGCCAAGGCGAAGATAGAAGACGCACAATGCATGAGTTGCCCTCGGCTTCGGCATCAGAGGCAGGTGACGTGGACTCGAAGCAGAGGAGACTGAGTAGGAGGAGTAGCGCCGGGAGTGCTCTGAATGGAATGGACGGGATCATAGAAGGGAGTGAGGCGGCACCTCCTATGCCAGCGTTGCCTTCTACGTTGACAACAGCTTCTGGTACCAAAACGACCAAAGCTTCTTCAGCAGCAAGCGGAGTAGGAGTGAAGAAGACTCGCGCACCTGCTCCCAATGGCCCCGCTGGGAAACCGACTACTTCCCGTCCATCTACTTCTTCATCTGCGTCCACGACAGCCGCCGGTCGTAAAACGACCCCGCCTGCGTCTCTGTCAGCTGAAGGAAACCCACCGCCTGTACCGCTTCCACAGCCTACGAGGGAGGGCGCAGGTGGCGATATGGACAGGCTAGCGAACGGAATGAAGCGTATCACGCTGAAGGGTCCCAGAGGTACAAGGGAGGAGCATGACAGGAAAGTAAAGGAGAGGGAGGCTGCTCAGAGGCGGGAGAGAGCTTTGAAGGGTGCAGAGACTAGAAGAGTCAATGCTGCTGCCAGGAAAGCTGCTGCTACGGGGACGACGTCTGCGCCTGCGCCTGAATCTGCAAAGGAGACTGTTCCTGCGCAGAGTGCCATGGCGAGTGCAACACAGCAGGGTGCCGGTGATGACGATACATTACATCATGGAAGTGGGATGCAATCAGCGACCACGCCGAACGAAGCATACGAAGTTCCTGCACCAGTCCAAGTGCCACACACACAAATGGCGTCCAATCAGTACACTCCGGCTGTTGACAACGCGATGGAAGGCGCCATCGAAGACATGAGCGCACGGCCTGGCATCGTCCCACAAGGCCAACAGCCCGACCTTCACAATGCCGCGGCGATGAAGTCGCCTACAGCGGAAGCAGAACAGATATTCCCTCCGCATCAAACGCCTTCCAATCCCAATTCCCAAAATGGAGTTTCCCGTCCCAGAACGGTCGATGAACCACCGCCTACCCTAATGGATACCCTCGCACCGCCTGCAGATGACCGTTTACCCCCACCACCCCCTGCGAGCGATGGACTCCCTACCGCACCACCGCCTGAAGCCCTCGCCCCGGAGCCTACTACGGCAAAGAAGGTCCCTCCGCAGCACGCCATGCCTGTCGTCCCGGACAGCGCAGCTCGACAGCTCATGCAGGAGAACGATCTGGCTCAGGGCGGCAGCACCGATCTGCAACCACAGCCGCAGCAGCAAAGGAGACTATGGGACGATGACCAATCCTCCCTCGCTCCTACCCTCGCTTCGCCTTCAGTCCGCCCGTCTTCTTCCTCCTTCGCTGCTGCTAGGAGCGGTGTGGATCAGAAACCCCAATTACCCGTCTGGAGTTCTACGGGACCTATCCCCTTCGGCTCGAGGACGGGAGGCCCGGGTGCGCCACCGACGGCGTCAGGATCTACGTCTGAGGCTCAGACGACTGCGGGTGTGTCTTCGGAAGGTGGTGCGACGGGGAGGGCGGGGGAGGAGAGGGATGTTTGGGCTGTTCCGGAGACGCCGGGTCGGTAGATTGTTGGGGCCTTGATTATGGGGAGTTCATGTGATTTTTTAGGCTTTCGACTATGCAGTCTAGTAATCTAGGGGATTCTTTGGAAGGGAGAAAGAGGTGGGAAGGCTAGACGGAACTGCTGTTTGCCTTGTATGATTATATTAGGCGGGTCCCGGGCTTCCCACTTTTTGGACTTGATAGGATGATTTAGTTTGGAAGTGAGAGAGAGAGAGCTAGATACCCCTTCCTAATTTACAACGCCTTTTTCACCATTGCTCCAACTCTTCTTCTTCTCTCTTTGTTTTAGTGGAGTGCTGAGGACGCAAAAAGTCCTTTCCCCTCGCTTTGGTTTGAGTGGAGTACCGAGGGTGCAAAATGTCTATGACCGTCTCCCTGTCCTGGGATTACTCGTGTGCAGTCTCCATCCGCCATACACCTACCATCCTTCCATGGAACCTTCCCTCCCTCACGCGAAAAGTCATTCCTCACCCTCGGGGCCACCGAGTTTGAGATCAGGCATCCATGATCTCCGGCGGCTCGAACACCGATGTGATCCGAGCGTCTGCGTCCCGTAACTCGACCAACACCGGCAACATGTCTTCGTCGCTATATACACGAACGTCGATATAAGCTCTCCCCTCGATACTGGGGAATTTGGGGTGTGGCGGTTGGTAGGTCAGGTACATGTAGACAGCTGATTCAGCTTCTTCTGACCCTGGCTCTTGTTGTTGGCCTGCCGGTGGGGTGGGTGGTTTAGTCCTTGCTGCGCTAGTACTATCGCTAGCGGTATCCTAGAGCGATGAAAGTGAGCGCTTGTTATTGGTCATTGCTACTACAGTTCTACACCCTGGTAGGTTCATCGTCCCATCAGATCCGGGCGCGACACAATTCTGCTTACTGTTGATACCTGCTGCTGAGGAGAATGAGCTCGACTCCTTGCTGCGTATGCGGCGGCTACTGCTTCCGTCACGCGCACTTCGACCTGCCCGGCGATGTCTTTGCACTCGGCCTCGCTGAGTCCGTCGCGCAGGCGAACCCAGAGGTTCTGCTCTTGTTGTGGGTTGATGCCGCTGCGTGGGAGGCGTGGGATCTTGTCCGCAGAGATTACGACTACATCGTCCTTGCGCACGCTCCTGTGGTAGAAGGCGAACCTGCGGAGGGGGTTGTTGAAGAGAGTGAGTGAGGGTGTTTGGTTAGCGGTAGGGTTGAAGAAGGGTCGAGTGGTTCTTGCCACCAATCGTGTCAAATGCGGAATACGCAGGGACATGTTGAATCTTCCCTCCGATCAGATAGCTACCTGAAGAGGCGAGCGCTGGGGGATCGCCAGAGGATGTGTGGGTTCGTCTACAGTAAACCTTTGATGGCCCGGGTATGTGTCCGTGAAAGGACGGGCAGGAGTTGAAGAAGTTGAGGGGGGTTTCTTGTTCCTTCTACTTTTTCTCTTTCTTTTCGTTCTTGCCTTTTCTAGGAGTCGCAGTAAATGCGACTAGCTCCTCTTTCATACAGCACCTGCATCCATGGATGTAGGCAACAGCGCTTCGACGAAAAGAGACACCGCATTTATTGGAGCCTCAGGTGCGTTTTGGTTCAGCCCGGATCTCCCATACATCCGCATCCGAGCTCTCGAGCAGTTTCGTGCCTTCCGCGTCTGCCTCAGGTATCCACCCGGAACCATATGGCCAGCAATTTCCGGCCTTGGACCTTCCATTTCGGCAAGATCTTAGAGCCCTCCCGATCAAGGACACGAGCAACCGGTTGCGACGCTCTTGATTGCTACGCCTCTCTCGACCCTCCGGCCTTCAACTCTTCTCATCCGCACGTCTGGGGTAATCGGGCCTTTCGGACTTTTCCTTCCTCTCGCGCAGTACACGGAGGTGCTTAGCGCTCGCTTAAGAGGATGCCTTCCACGGGCTTTGCGGCATCTGGAGGCATTGGAAATGGGCATCCACTCCAAGACTGGGCCAAGATGGCCTGTCCATGGTCCTGATGACCGTGCCTTCTAGAAGCCTATCGGAGCGACCTTCCTGTCAACGTACTACTATTACTACCACTATCCTCCCGTTTGATAAGCCACAGATGATCGGGCTTTCGGGCCTTGGGACAAGCCAGGGCTTACTGCTGGGCAGACCGTATCGCGCATTGGTCTTACGTTTCTTCCTCTTCCTTTTCTTCTTCCCCTTCTTCGTTGCTCGGCTTCTGGTACTGCCGTGGTACCGAGTGACTAGCACGTGGCGCCAGCGGTCTAGGGTTCGTCCGGTTGGTCGGTGGACGGAGCAGTTTGATCTCCTGTCATTGCCCTGTCTAGACTTTGGGTGGTATATCTACGTTCCTTTATATCATTGACTTGGTGTTCGCTCTGCTACTTTTGTTGGTTCCTGTGGTCATTTCCTTCCTCACCTCGCTCAGGATACTTTTGAACCGGGTCTGACCATTCGCTTCCACTCATTCATTGCAGTGAACCATTTCAGCCAGACTCTTGCAGTGATCGGCATCTATTTTCTGGCTCAGGGGCGATGGCCGCCACCGATGCAACCGAATGGGCGCCCTCTGCCCGCATTGGTAGCGGTGACGGTGTCTATCGAACGCTATCCAACTCACTGTCGCGGACGTTCTCTGGGCGAACAAGACAACATCAAAGTGACAGCAGTTCAGAAGACGAAACTAGCATATCCAAGGCAGAAGATTGGAAGCTGATGCCGGAGATCAAGGAATTCAAACATCAGGATGACAAAGATCAGATCAAAGGACGCAGGCTTGGTGTCACTTGGAAAGACCTTACGGTAAAGGGCATCGGGGCAGATGCTGCTTTCAATGAGAACGTTTTCAGTCAGTTCAATATCCCGAAGCACATCAAGGAGGGTCGGCAGAAGACGCCGCTCAAGACCATCGTTGAAAATTCGCATGGCTGTGTCAAGCCCGGCGAGATGCTTCTCGTGCTCGGAAGACCTGGAGCTGGGTGCACCTCACTATTGAAAATGCTATCCAATCGACGACTGGGCTACGCGGAGGTGACTGGCGACGTCAAATTTGGCACGCTCGATTCCCAGCGGGCCAAACAGTACCGGGGGCAGATCGTGATGAATACCGAGGAGGAGTTATTCTTCCCTACCTTAACGGTCGGTCAGACGATGGATTTTGCTACAAGGATGAAGATTCCATTTCGCCTGCCATCTTCAGTCGAGTCTCCGGAGGCATATCAGCAGGCCAGTCGGGATTTCCTATTAAGAAGTATGGGTATCGAACACACTTCTGATACTAGGGTCGGTAATGAGTTCGTCCGTGGTGTTTCGGGTGGTGAGCGAAAGCGCGTCTCTATCATTGAGACATTGGTGACTCGAGGCAGTGTATACTGCTGGGATAACTCTACCAGAGGGCTGGATGCGAGTACTGCTCTGGAGTACACTCGGGCTATTCGAGCTTTGACTGATGTCATGGGCCTTGCAAGCATTGTTACTCTGTACCAAGCTGGCAACGGCATCTACGGTAAGTCGCTCAGAATATCTTTGATCAAGACTGTTTGCTGACAGGTCAAAAGACCTCTTCGACAAAGTCCTCATTCTGGACGAAGGCAAGGAGATCTATTACGGCCCAATGAAGCAAGCCCGGCCTTTCATGGAAGAGTTGGGCTTTGTCTGTATGGCCGGTGCCAACGTAGCCGATTTCCTCACTGGTGTCACCGTTCCGACCGAGCGTGTGGTCAAATCCGGATATGAGAATCGTTGTCCCCGTACGAACGATGAGATTCGATCGGCGTACGAGCGCTCCGCCATCAAACAAGACATGGAGCAGGAGTACATCTACCCGGAAACGAAAGCCGCCAAGCAAAACACTGCCGACTTCCAGGAAAGCGTACGGAACGAGAAGCACAAGAGCCTACCCAAGAAGTCTCCCCTTACCGTCAGCTTTGGCACCCAAGTCAAAGCGGCAGTGGTACGGCAATATCAACTCATGTGGGGCGACAAAGCGACGTTTATCATCAAGCAGGGCTCCACTCTGGTGCAAGCACTGATTGCCGGCTCGCTATTCTACAACGCACCTAACAACTCCTCCGGCTTGTTCCTAAAGGGAGGCGCAGCCTTCTTCTCGCTGCTCTATCACGCTTTGCTCGCTATGAGCGAGGTTACCGACTCATTTGCAGCCCGGCCAGTGCTTGCGAAACACCGCAACTTCGCCCTCTATCACCCTGCCGCTTTTTGCATTGCGCAAATTGCTGCTGATATACCCATTCTCGTATTCCAGGTCACCATCTTTGCGCTGCCGTTGTACTGGATGGTCGGTCTCAAAGCCACGGCGGCTGCCTTCTTTACCTACTGGGTATTGGTTTATTCGGTTACCATGTGCGTTACGGCGCTATTCCGTGCTGTGGGCGCTGCTTTCAAGACATTCGACGACGCATCGAAGGTCTCAGGCCTGCTGATTACCGCGCTGGTCATGTACACCGGTTATATGATTCCTCGTCCGAGCATGCATCCCTGGCTAGGCTGGTAAGCAGGAATTAATTTGTTCTCTTCGAAAATAGCGCAAGACAGATGCTGACCGGTCTCATTATCTAGGATTTACTGGATCAACCCGCTTTCATACGGCTTCGAAGCGCTCCTCTCAAATGAATTTCACGGGCAGACTATACCCTGCGTCAATAATAATCTGGTCCCGAATGGTCCCGGCTATACCGACTCGCGCTTCCAAGCCTGTACTGGTGTTCAAGGCGCCCAGCCAAGAGCAGCTTCGCTTACGGGTACTGAGTATCTTCACGGCTTGGAATACGAATTTGCCCACCTCTGGCGTAACTTTGGCATTGTCTGGGCATGGTGGGCACTTTTCGCCGCCATCACAATCTTCTTCACGTGCAGATGGAACCAGGCATCTGGTAATTCTGGGTTTTTGCTCATTCCGCGTGAAAAGCAGAAAAAAGCTCAGCATCTCGCTCAAGACGAAGAAGCGCAGAAGCCGGCGGCTTCCGGCTCACAGAGTGAGGGTTCAAGCATTGACAATGAGAAAGCCGCCAACGTCGACTCTCAGCTCATTCGTAACACTTCCGTGTTCACCTGGAAGAATCTCAGTTATACTGTCAAGACTCCTTCCGGAGACCGAGTATTGCTCGACAATGTCCAGGGGTGGGTGAAGCCGGGTATGCTGGGAGCATTGATGGGCTCATCCGGTGCTGGCAAGACCACCCTTCTCGATGTACTCGCTCAACGGAAGACGGAAGGTACTATCAAGGGCAGCATTATGGTTGATGGCCGCCCTCTCCCAGTCTCCTTCCAGCGCTCAGCCGGCTATTGTGAGCAGCTCGATATTCATGAACCTCTGGCCACTGTCCGTGAAGCCTTGGAGTTTTCCGCCCTGCTTCGTCAATCCCAGGAGACACCAAAGGAAGAGAAACTGGCGTATGTCCAGACAATAATCGACCTCTTAGAAATGCGCGACATCGAGCATAGCCTGATCGGCACCTCGCAAGCGGGTCTCTCTGTTGAGCAGCGCAAGCGTCTCACTATTGGTGTCGAACTGGTCTCGAAGCCTAGCATCCTCATCTTTCTCGACGAGCCGACAAGTGGTCTTGACGGTCAGGCGGCGTTCAATACTGTTCGCTTCCTGCGCAAGCTCGCAGACGTGGGCCAAGCTGTCCTTGTCACTATCCACCAGCCGTCAGCTCAGCTCTTTGCTCAGTTTGACACTCTTCTGCTCCTAGCTCGGGGAGGGAAAACTGTGTACTTTGGCGACATTGGCGACAACGCTCAGAAAATCAGAGACTACTTCGGCCGCTACGGCGCTCCATGTCCTGAGGCCAGCAACCCTGCCGAACACATGATTGATGTGGTATCTGGGACACTCAGCCAGGGTCGGGACTGGAATAAGGTCTGGCTTGAAAGTCCAGAGCATGACGCCATGTCCAAAGAGCTCGATCATCTGATTTCAGATGCCGCCTCCAAGCCTATCGGTTACAATGACGATGGTCGGGAATTTGCCACGGACATGTGGACGCAAACCAAGATTGTTTTGCAGCGCATGAACACCTCGCTCTACCGCAATACTGACTATGCCAACAACAAATTCGCCCTGCACATCTTTAGTGCTCTTTTCAACGGCTTCTCCTTTTGGATGATCGGCAACACTGTCGCAGACCTGCAACTACGGCTTTTCGCCGTCTTCAACTTCATATTCGTGGCCCCGGGTGTGATTGCACAGCTACAGCCCCTCTTCGTCGAGCGGAGAGACATCTACGAAGCACGAGAGAAGAAGTCGAAAATGTATCACTGGGCACCGTTCGTCACTGGTTTGGTCGTCAGCGAGATACCTTACCTGATTGTCTGCGCAGTGCTCTACTTCCTATGCTTCTACTATACGGTCGGCTTCCCTCTGGACTCTGACAAGGCCGGCGCCGTCTTCTTCGTCATGCTCTTCTACGAGTTCGTCTACACCGGAATCGGCCAGGCTATCGCCGCCTACGCACCCAACGCCACTTTTGCTTCGTTGGTCAACCCGCTCGTAATCGGTATCTTGGTCTCCTTCTGTGGTGTCCTAGTACCGTACGGCCAGATCAACGTCTTCTGGCGATACTGGATGTACTACTTGAACCCTTTCAATTACCTCATGGGCAGTCTGCTCGTGTTCACGACCTTCGACGCGGAAGTGCAGTGCGCAGAGCAAGAGTTTGCCATCTTTGACACGCCCAGCGCTGGCCAGACTTGCGCCAACTATCTCGCCGAGTATCTGCAGGGATTTGGCGCCAGATCCTACCTCGCGAATCCGGATGCGACGAGCGACTGCAGGGTCTGTCAGTACCGCAGCGGATCGGACTACCTCTACACGCTGAATCTGAAGGATTACTATTACGGGTGGCGCGATGCGGGGATCGTGGCGCTCTTCGCCCTCTCGTCTTACGCCTGCGTGTACCTGCTGATGAAGCTCAGGACCAAAGCAAGCAAGAAGGCGGAGTAATATAGAAAGTAAATTTCCACGGTGATGGGTGCACGTGGGTTTTTGGCGCCTGGTGAGGCGCAAGCATCCGAATGGGATGAGTCGTTGGGGTCATGTACCCCTCCTTTGCTGCATTTAAGCGAAATTGTTGCCTACAGCATTCATAGTAGACATTAGATTTTCCACACTTTTTACAGACAAAGTAGGTTGGTACCGCATCCTCTTGTGGTCTTTCTACAGCTACCTGAGTTCCATCGCGTGACTGAAGAGAGACCTCGGCATCGAGAATGGAATCGGTGGCTCTGAGGTCACACGGGGAGCTGTCTTGCGGACGGCACGCTCGGCGTCCTGGGCAAGTGTCAGGCCACGTTGAGCGTGCAAAGCCAAATAGCATGTTTTGGATTGGTACGGCCGTGTTGGCGTCTCAGAAGTGGCGTTGTAGGGATCAGATAGAACGTCTGCGACATGCGCAGTGCATGATGTTCAATTGGCGTGTAGCATTGACAAACATCGTGGTTCATGGTCGCTAGCTCAAGGTTCCATTGCTGTGTCTCTTCTCTGTCGCAACACCGTCCATATCGGATATGAAATGTGTATGAAAGCAATGCTATCTTGCATTGCAGGAGATAGATATGAACAAAGTACTACATTGTTATCCCCCTCCAATATACACAAGCCACGACCTTTGAAACTCGGCATTCGCAAGATGCCGCGTATTTTGACCTCAGCCGCTAAGGACCGCCGGCGTCGATCATCCGATAACCCGTGACGTAGCTCCTTTCACCCAAGTAACCAACGTCTCTTTCTTCATCACCCAAGCTCCACCCGAAATTACATTAACCCATTTGAAACATCGTTCATGCCTATGTCCTTCGATTCACTTGTGAACTTCAGCCTGCTGCCGTTCAACCTGAGTAACACCCAACACTCTCTCGATAACATGGCGGACGTCATGAGCCGGAAGGACCTCAAGACCATGGTGCCACAGCCAAAGGTCTACAAGAAGCCTCCTTACACCGTTGATGCGCCAGGCGCCAAGAAGGTCGACGGCGAGACTGTGCCGAAAAGGAACATCAGAACCGCAGACGAGCTAAAGACGACGCCTGACCCGGAGACAAACACCATTTTCGACATCTTGCGACGATCGAGCCAAAAGTATGGCAACGCGAAGGCGCTCGGAAAGCGCAAGCTCGTCAAGATGCACGAGGAAACGAAGAAGATCAAGAAGATGGTGGATGGCAAGGAGCAAGAAGTAGACAAGAAGTGGCAATACTTTGAGCTGTCGCCATACGAATACTACTCCTTCACCGAATACGAGCAGCTGGCACTGAAGGTTGGCTCAGGACTCAGATCATTGGGCATGAAGAGCGAAGACCGTGTCCATCTCTTTGCTGCAACGCACCCTCACTGGCTGGCCACCGCACACGGTGCGCTCAGTCAGAGCATGCCTATTGTAACGGCGTACGACACCCTTGGTGAGGAAGGTCTAAGCCACTCCCTCCAGCAGACTCATGCCAAAGCGATTTTCCTTGACCCACATCTTATGCAGAAGCTGGTGAACCCGCTCAAGGAGGCCAAGGACATTCAGCACGTTGTATACAACGACGATGATGCGCCAACAAGCAAGCAGGACCCATCCCAGGTCCAGGAGTGGATCAACAAGTTGAAGGAGACCCATCCTCGTCTCACCGTCACAGCTTTCAGCGATCTTGTGAAGCAGGGTGAGAAGACCATGGTTGAACCTAACCCGCCGAAGCCCGAGGACTTGTGCTGCATTATGTACACCTCTGGTTCTACCGGCACACCAAAGGGTGTCCTCCTTACCCACAAGAATGTTTTGGCTGCCATTGCAGGTGTCGACACTATTGTCGGACCTTACCTTGGCCCCGGCGATGGTCTCCTCACATACCTTCCACTTGCGCACATTCTCGAGTTCGTCTTCGAGAATGCCTGCCTCTACTGGGGTGGTACGATGGGTTACGGCAACCCACGCACTATCTCCGACAACAGCATGCGCAACTGCCGTGGTGACATTGCTGAATTCAAGCCTACCATTCTGGTCGGTGTACCAGCTGTGTGGGAGACAGTCAAGAAGGGTATCATGGGCAAAGTGGAGAAGATGAACCCGATCGTCAAGAACATGTTCTGGGGCGCGATGAGTGCCAAGACCTTCATGATGGCTAACTCTTCGTACTTGCCGTTCTCTGGCATCGGCACCAGTGTCATGGACAGCGTTGTGTTCAAGAAGATCCAGGAAGCGACTGGCGGCCGCTTGCGCATCTGCATGAACGGCGGTGGACCTATTGCCAAGGACACGCAGAAGTTCATCTCCATGGCCATTGCGCCAATGATCTCTGGATACGGTCTGACCGAGACTGCAGCTATGGGTGCTCTCATGGATCCTCTCGCTTGGTCGGACAGCGCGCTCGGCGAGATGCCGGGATCTATTGAAATGAAGTTGGTCGATTTCCCTGATGCTGGCTACTACAGCACCAACGACCCGCCGCAGGGTGAGATCTGGATTCGTGGTGCCTCTGTCACATCCGGCTATCTCGACCTTGAGAAGGAGACTAAGGAAGGCTTTACGGATGATGGCTGGTTCAAGACTGGTGACATCGGAGAGTTTGACTCTGCTGGCCAGATCCGCATCATTGACCGCAAGAAGAACCTGGTCAAGATGGCGCACGGTGAATACATTGCCTTGGAGAAGCTCGAATCAATCTACAGATCCTCTCCGATTGTCGGCAACATTTGCGTCCACGCCGACCAGTCCAAGAACAAGCCCATTGCCATTGTGTTGCCAAACGAGGCCGCCCTGAAGAAGATTGCGGGCGAGAACGGCGTTGAGGGTAGCGGTCTCGAGGATCTGTGCCACAACAAGAAGATGAACCAGGCGGTGCTTAAAGAGATGCAGAACTCCGGTAAGAAGGGTGGTCTTGCTGGTATGGAGATCATCGAAGGTGTTGTGCTCAGCGACGAAGAGTGGACGCCTCAGAACGTAAGTCAACCTTCATCCGGGAATTGTTTGTCGTGTTACCATGCTAACTTCTCATGTAGGGCCTCGTCACCTCCGCACAGAAGTTGAACCGTAAGGCTATCACCCAGAAGTACCAGGACCAGATTGACAAGGCCTACGGTTCCTCTTAAGCTCTTTCGGTCAGCAGTCTGTACTAGTTGATACCGCCACTTTCTACATTCAGCAGAGGGGCGGACACTTTGACGAAAATAATGGGTAATGAATCAGCAGGCGTTGTTGGTAGTAGGGTCCAATAGCGTAGCGTTGTTGTAATTTGTACGTAGCGTGCGAACAAGCCTTGATACTTTCAACTCATTGCAAGCTTCTTCCCAACATGATGCTCTGCTACATCTAGTCGGATGGCTTGTACTGCTCGTAATACGCCTGCATCTGCTTGACCTCTTCTTCCCTCCCGAGCTTTCTCATACCAGCAATCAGGTCACTGAGCGTCAGCACTGCCATGACTGGGACACCCGTCTCCCTTCGCACCTCGCCAATCGTGCTACCGCGGGGCTGGCCATCATCGCCCTGGCCTGCCTTCTCACTCTCAGACGGCATCTTCTCTTGCCGGTCCACGGCAACGATGATACCAACCAGCTGGCCTCCCTGCGAGTTGATAATAGAAATCGCCTCCCTAATCGCAGTCCCCGCCGTCATCACATCGTCGATAATCACACACCGCTTCCCCTTCAAGCTCCCGCCGACCATCAACCCGCCTTCCCCATGGTCCTTGACCTCCTTGCGGTTGAAGCTATAGGCCACATCGCCATACTTCTTCTCGTCGATATCGGCTAGCTTGTCGCAGACGGTGGCGGCGAGCGGGATGCCCTTGTACGCGGGCCCAAACAGCACGTCGAACCCGAAGGCCGGGTCCACCTGCGCCTGCGCGTGCAGCTGGCTCGCATACGCGCTGCTGATCGCCTTGATGAGTTTGGCGCGGCAGAAGAGGCCGCAGTTGACAAAGTACGGCGAGATCCGGTTGGACTTGAGCTTGTACGAGCCGAAGGTGAGGATGTCGGATTGGAGCGCCGTCTCGATCATTTCCGCTTTCCATTGTGGGATTTCATAGTTGCTGGCTGCCATCTTTGTTTCTTTCGGGGGAAACCTGGGGGTTGTCCTCTTGATTTTTGCGGTTCACTCAATGCTGGGTATCGCTGTTGGACGTCGTCATTTTTTATCAGAAGCAGCTGCACGGCGATAACGGCCGCTTTCTCCGCTAGTCCAAACTTTGGGCTTTAGTTCAATGTCTGCTATATGCGACATCACCCTTTGTCAAGTTACCGCCCTCTCGATCACTAATGTAAAATAGGGCGAGCGTTTGATAATACAGCTTTCAGATCTCTTGAAAAACGCTTATCGCTTGGTGCAAACACTCGGGAGTGTGATTTGATTAGTCGTTGCGTGAAAGCTGCCTTTGCGCATCGCCACTTCCCCGAGTGAAACGACACAAACATCCAATCTGGGCGCACGTTCGAATCGAAGACTCTTTTATTCTGGGAGAGCTATAAAATGCTCTGCTGCCTGCTCTGCTGCCTGAGCCGAAGGAAGCAGAAGAGCTGGTTCCATCTGCAGTCCGAGAAATCTGCAAACATGACAAACTGTACGACTCTGTACTTTGGCTATGGCTCCAATCTTTGGAAGGCCCAGATGCAATCGCGCTGTCCCACGTCAAAGTATCTCGGTATCGCCCGTCTGAACGGCTATCGTTGGATCATCAACAAGCGCGGTTACGCCAATGTCGTGGAGGATGAGAGCGAGAAGAAGGATGATGCGCATTCATATGACGATGAGGTGTGGGGTCTCGTGTATAGTCTGGAGCAAGAAGACGAGGACAGACTTGACGGCAACGAAGGTGTGCCTGTAGCGTACACGAAAGAAGATCTGACAGTCGACTACTGGCCGGCGAAGAAAGATGGCAGCGCTCCCGATACAGAGGACAAGCCTGCTCGGACCGAAATGCTAGTCTACATCAATCGCGAGCTGACCAAGCCACATGAGCCGAAGGAGGAATACATTTATAGGATGAACATGGGGATCAAGGATGCTTTGAAGGAGGGGATGCCTCAAGGCTATGTCGACGAGGTCATGAGGGCGTACATTCCGGATCGCGATGAGAAGAGGTGAAAGAGGCTGTGAGAAAGCAAGTGTGGGTGCTCGAAAATGAGACACTTAATGTTGACGAGTGCAATGATGGTTATTTCAGAAAGACTCTTGCAAAGCGCAAAGATACGTGGACCCGGAGCATTCCTGCAATTTAGTGAGACAACCTGTGGACCTATGTAGGTACGTGTTACATTCGTGCAATCGCAGGAATCAAGAGGCTTTCTTTGGCTGAGGGTATGAAGGGTCCAGTGGGTCCGACTGCGAATGAGAAGATTCAGACCAGTAGTTCATAGAACTGAGTGTTGGCTTGGCTCGGCTCTGCCATTATTGACATAGCCCGCTCGATATATTGACTCGTTTGCTATAAGAATCGCAGAAATCGAACACACCTCATTGCTATAGAGACAGTATTGCTAAATGGAGGCAAAACATAGTAGCATTAAGAGCGAGAAAGCTAACGGGATTCATGAGTATATAGCGGTATTGCTAGTCAGAGGATTCCTACATCGAGTTCGAACTGTATACTGCTACGGAGGTAGATGGACACTGGCGAGGCCATGGATTGGGGCACATACCCCTTTGAACAGAGCCATTATCGAGCCGAGCCGAGACAAGAGGAGTTCAGATACTCTTCAGATACTTTTGATAAATAGCTTTTCATGTTTGTAGCTTTGACAGGGCCGACAGCTGGATGAAATCTTCAGATGACCTGTACCTCTCGCGCCCTTCTGTCTCCACCAACTACCAATCGAAGCTGTTTCCCTTTATCTTCAGAGAAAATGCCCTGCCTCAACACGTCGGTGTACAGCTCGTACGCAGGATAATCTGTGCGAGTCAGCAAACAGGTTAAAGCTGTACCGTGGATCGCGGACTTACAGCCATTGACAAAATTAACGACCTGCTCATCCGTCATTCCCGTGCCCTTTGAGGCTCGCAAAGCCGCCTCTTGTTGTAAACGCCAATTGTAGACGTACTGCGTGTCTTCCGCGTCACTGCTCCTGTGGTCAACAGTAAGTCTACGCTGCATGTCATTTACAACTCACATCTGCATGAATGCACCGAATTGGTCCGTAAGAGCATCGTATTCCCTGAGCTTATTGTTGATGAAGATGACATCTTCGAGCTTCAGCTTTCCAAGCTGTCCCTTATAGCTATCGCCGTTGCTCTCCAAGTCCGCTTTTGCGGCCTTCCATTTCTGTTCGACTTCAGAGTCACTCAAGGCGCGGAAGCCTACACACCAGCCTTCGAAGATCACTACCTCAATAGGTGGCTGGCCTTCGACATTGACAGTGTCCCATTGGCTTTCTGGTCGTCGATCGCCGGCACCGGCAAACGCGGATTTATCGTAAGATGGGACTTTGATGTTAGTCTTCTTGTCAAGTAAAGACTGGAAAAGTTCAGCCCCAAGCTTCACATCGTGTGTGGATGGCTGCCCTCGATGTTGAACAAGTGGGTTAGTTGGATGAGCCTTTCCTAGGGCTTCCTGATCATCATGTGGCAGATACAGATCGTCAATGGAGAGAACGACGGTGGGCAAGTTGTGTGGCGAAGAAGACAGAGTCGTGCTGAGCGTTGTGACCTTTTGCGTCTCAGCAATGAGACTATGAGAAGCGCTGTTCACCTACTAATGTCGTCTTGCCAGCACCCTGGACACCATTCAACCCTATGAAGAAGGGAGGCGGAGTCTGGCCTCTGGTGGTATAGTGATCACGATGTTGCTTGATATGGTGAAGTATAAAAGGCACACAGTGCTCAGACTTATCATCAACGATTTCAGGCATATTGCACAATAATATAAATATACACAAGTGCAACCGTGTACCTTACTCACAGGAGCTTTGAAGTGAAGGTCAATGGCTGGCTGATGACACAGCACCGACGTCGGCCTTGGCGAAGTGGCGTGACTCGGCTTTTCATTGGAGGCACTGCCGACTGAGTCCAAGGGTCCGCCAGCCCAGGATTGCGTCTTTTACCTCAAAGACAAAGTCATTCTTCCCCTGTGAACACATTGACACGCCCCTAAGATCAGCTCGCTGTATCTTGAGCTCGCCCAATATTCTACCCAGGTAAACAAGACGACGAGGTCACGCAGCTTAGCCCTCCAAAACTAGCTGCGATCCCATTAGAATGGCTGCCCCTCCGAACGGTATTGGCAAAGCCATGAAACACCTGGACCTCGACGGTCACGACCTGCCGCCTTCGCCGGCTCCTTCCAGCCCTAGCAATGGCCGCAAGTACGCGCTGGCGACCGAGCTGGTCTACACCGAAGGCAGCGACCAATACAACTCCAGCAGTGTTCCCATCTACCAGAGCGCGACCTTCAAAGGTGGTCCAGGCCAAGAATATGACTACACGCGCAGTGGGAACCCGACTAGGACGCATCTGGAGCGGCACATGGCCAAGATCATGAACGCAAACAGAGCGTTGGTGGTGAGCTCCGGCATGGGAGCATGCGACGTCATCACGAGGATATTGAAGCCAGGAGACGAGGTTGTGACGGGCGACGACCTGTATGGAGGCACCAACCGTCTGCTCACCTATCTGAAGCAGAACGGCGGCATTAACGTGCACCACGTGGACACGACGAACTTGGACACGGTCAAGGCCGCTCTCACGGAGAAGACGGCTATGGTGCTTTTGGAGACCCCGACGAACCCTTTGATTAAGATCATCGACATTGCCAGCATTGCATCGGCTGCACACGCTGCCAACCCAGAGGCAGTCGTCGCGGTGGACAACACGATGATGTCTCCTTTCCTTCAGAACCCGCTGGACCTCGGTGCAGATGTCACTTACGAGTCGGGCACGAAATACCTGTCAGGACATCACGATGTCATGGCCGGTGTCATTGGTATCAACAATGCAGCGCTGGGCGACAAGTTCTTCTTCATGATCAACTCGACCGGCTGCGGTCTGGCGCCCTTTGACTCTTGGCTCCTTTTGCGTGGCGTCAAGACGCTTGCTGTGCGCATGGAGAAGCAGCAGAACAATGCCATGGCCCTTGCGAAGTTCTTGGAAAACCATGGATTCAAGGTGCGCTACCCAGGCCTGAAGTCGCATTCGCAGTATGCTCTACACTGGTCTCAAGCTCGTGGCGCTGGTGCAGTGCTCAGTTTCGAGACTGGTAGCATTGAGCTGTCTGAGCGAATTGTCGAGGCTACTAAGCTTTTCGGTATCTCTGTGTCCTTCGGGTGCGTGAACAGCTTGATCAGCATGCCTTGCCGGATGTCACATGCTTCTATCGACCCGGCCACGAGGAAGGAGCGCGCGCTGCCGGAGGACATCATCCGACTGTGTGTCGGCATTGAGGACCTCGGAGACTTGATCGATGATCTTTCGCAGGCGCTGGTGAGGTCTGGTGCTGTGAAGCTCACGAAAGATGGGTTTACTGCCAGGGATTTGGATGAGGCTGGAAAGACCAGACAGGTTGTCGACGAGCCATAGAGGGGGATTGACTGGGCTTAGAGAGTAGAAAGAATTACAATGCCTATATCCTGATATACCTCGACATTTTGACTCTTCCTTTGCATTTTGCGATAAGCGATTGAAAATACTGAGCCTTGTGAGATGCCTCGCCATAGAGGTAGGTATAACATAAGATATATAGAGCCATAGGAAGCGCACCGGCCGCTTTGCCAAGCCTGCCATTGAGCATCGCAGACGCGACTTCACGTTCTTTCAAGTGCAACACGTGTCTGTAGCCTTCCTTTCTGGGAAACCTGTACATACCTTGCCTGCACCATGGCCGGACGCCTGCCATTTTTTTCTCATCTGTTGCTGGTTTGCATCGCGACCTTTGTTGGCGCAACAGCTGCTGCTGCTCAAGAGCCCATAGTACAACCCGGCTACAAGATCGGCCAGCCAATCCCTGTCTCCTGTCTCAATCGGTCGACGTGAGTGATGATGCATCCTGCCTTTGTCGGACAAAGAATGGAAGTTGACTAGACCTTAGAGAGACTGGTGAACATGTCACAGACGCTTCTGGGCAGCTGTCCTACATACCTTTCCCGACATGCAACGAGACCGGCCGGCCGCTCGAGCTGCTATTTGGGGTAGAGAAGGAGATCAACTGCACCTTGGACTTCATTGACGACCCGTTCTTCCATCTGCTGGAATACTACGTACACAACGATGCGCCATTGACCTGTCGCATCCCGACCAAGCCATTACCGCCTTCAGCGCTGAAAGCCGAATTCGAGAAAGGGACACAGGATGATACGGATGGACAAGGCAGCTTGAGTGAGATCTACACACCTATGGTCGTTGCATTGGCGGGTACTTTGCAGCTCAGTCATCTCCACATCGCATCGAGTCTGAACGTGCTGGTCCATGCGGCACCCAAGAGCGTTGCGCCAGGAACTATTGCGGCTGCCACAGCATACTCCATCTCTCGTGAGCCTCCGACGAGGATCGTTATTGGCGATAGTCTGCCGCTTCGCTTTAGCGTCAGGTGGTATCCGAACACGAGCCTTCCCTCAGGCTGGACTGGTGTAGGCGGACATTTAACCTTCAGCACGCTAGTCTACTGCTTGATATCGGCCGGCGCTTCCGCAGCCATCTGCTTGGCATACTTCCGTGGTATCGAATTGCCTAGGAGGCTGAAAAGTCATGGCAAGGACAGGCTTGGTGGCGTGGAACGGGGCGGTCTAGGTGGTTACGGCATTGCGAATGGCGGGTACGGAGGCTATGGTTATGGAGTGGGCAAGCGTGATTAGTCGGGAATGGTGTATTACGGGATTTACGAAAGTGATATTAGCGAGGCGTTTCGGATCAAATGTATGTTGCCTACCTAAATTGGGACATCACTTCCTGCCATTTGCAAACCATGTACTGCAGGCTTTAGCAAAGACTACGAGGCTCGTGACTCGGATGTATCAAGATCTTGCGCTAGCTCACGGCATTTTTACGCATCGCCCAGCCTCCAATACACGACTGAAGCGCTTTAGCGAGGCAGCTGATACGTGTTGACTGCTTATTTAGCAGCGTAAATTTCTCTGAGGTCTGCGCGAATCGCCGCAATGTTCAAGCATTTGGTTGCAGGGGAGGAAGAAGGATCATTACTAAGCGCAAGAGCGTTTGCGACCAAGACTTTCCCTCACTGGGAAGAACAATGGTTCAAGAGATCATAACGTCGGACTGATACAATGGAGCCTAGAGGGATTGTATCTTACTGCTCTTCGCTTTGTACATGGGAGATTGTCGAATAATACGATTGGCATTCGATACCTTGAGCCATGGAGGAGGTATTCCTAAGTCGTGCGAGATCCTTTTCGGCACTGCGTGTAAAACCAGCCGAAAGTCCGCATTAGCGAGATTCTAGCGTGCATGAGCCTGTCTGAATCAGACCACCAGACGGCGAAGAAGTAGTTATATACTGATGGTTTGGCCTGCGTAACTGAACTTCAGTTGTTACCATATCGTACCTGATAAGCCTCAGCCATTTTTTCGGCAATTCAGCGCTGTTCATGATGGCCGAGCAGATATTCTGTCTCTCGCGGCTGGAGCCAAGCGAAGACATGTTGCAGCTGGTTCAAGTAGCATATGATTGCTTCCCTCCCATGGTCCGCGAGATGTTCATGGGCTGCAAGTCTGAAGCGGATCTTCCGCGTCTTGCGGAACATTATCTGAAGGAGATCCGAGAAGATCCTTTGTAAGTTCAATGTGGTACAAGTGAAGCCACTTCCAAGTGTAGGAATTCTGACCTTCAGTTCCAGTACTGTTTGGCTTAAAGTCGTAGATAGGGCATCTGGCAAAATCGTGGCCGGGAGTCAGTGGAAAGTCTTCCCTTCCTTCAGCCCTGCTTCCGCTGACGATAAACCGGCTGAGTGGCTTGGGGGAGAGGACTTGACCAAGGCAACTCAAATACTGGAAAAAATGAATGCAGCCAGGCGCGCTGCCAATCCAAAGGGCTATGTCCGTGAGTCGTGCAGTTTCGCTCAGATGTGGATTCGCTTAACACTTGTGCTCACTCATGATTCCTTGATAGATCTCCACATCTGCTTCACCCATCCCAATTATCGAAGGAAAGGCGCTGGCGGAATGGTAGGCAGATTACCTCTTGCGCTTTCGGCTCCAGCACTAACGCTCACAACTCCAGATGATGAATTGGGGATGCAATGTGGCGGATGCTCTAATGTTGCCGTCTTGGATTGAGGCCTCCCCAGAAGGTAACTTCCTTTATAAGAAACATGGATTTTACGACTATGAGCGTATCTATGACGGGGAGTTTGGCGATTCGTCAAACATGCGCCGAGAACCGCGTGGACTTGAGCCGCAAACCGGCGAGCCGTAGAGCGGCTAGTCTTATAGCTCGACAAAGCAAAGACGTCAGGCTCGCTACTCGCTGGGGAAGCTTGCGGGCCTAATCTTGCACATGGCATAAGAACGGTAGCGGTGCGGCAAGCCCCAGCCTCCCTTGCAGGTGCTTCCGCCAATGTAGTGAGCCTTTTGGCCAGGAATATGGTCGAGGTTGTAAAGGTCCGAAGCATCCCTCAAACCTCAGCAAATAAAGATGCCAGTTGAAGAAATACCCGTGGACATGGCAGGCTTGCTTCGTCGCCCACGCGCGGAGCAGAATGCACTGCATCATGACGTTTACGCCCATCGCAGCAGAACGTACTGCCATATTTCCAGTGCCCAGCCCATGAACGGCGCAACTAATGAAGCCGCATAGTCATGCGTGGGCATACAGAAGCTTCGCCCGTTCGTGTGCCGCAAGGATACCAATTTAAGGAATACCCAATAACCTAGGCTTCTCTGATCATTGTCATACAAATGTATGTCGTTTTTGTCGATAATAAGGTGCTCATCCGACCTCAAAAATTTCCGTTCGATCCTCAAGTAGCCTAAGAAATGGCGCCACTCGGTTGGGATCCCGCATAGCCTCTGTTGCATTCTGCCGCTGGGCTTTCAGCTGGCTCTGCACAACGTCATACTTCTCCTCTTTCGCTGTATACTGTCTGATGACTTTGTTCGATGCATTTTCAATGTATACCCTCGTGTCTCTCATCCTCAGTACCACGCCATCCAGTCGCAAGAAGAACCGACTGAGCAGTAGCAGTCGCTCAGGCATAACCCGCACTTTAACGGACAGCAGACCAATGCCGTTGTCTCCCAGCTCGTCTTCGTATAGATCTACGGCGTCGAAGAACAAGATCGGATCAGGTTTTGACAAGAGATCCGTTCGTATAGGATCCTTTTCCTGGCTGCTCTCGACCCAGTCGTTCCCACTCGTGCCTTTCTCAGTTGTGCCCTTATAATCGGTTGAGTAGCTCCAATCGAACGGCTTCACCACCTGCTTCACTTCCTCCTGCTGTCCTTCCCTGGTCTTCTTCCAGACATCCGCTACGGCCACCTGCAGCATCCCCTCCTCGGTCTTGCTCACCCGGTCCAGCCCGTCCCTAGCGTTGAAATGAATTGTCCAGCCGGTTGGAAGGTGCGTGATTGACACGAAGTTGTCTCCAAAGATCATCTCTGGAATGGGTATACCAATCTCGTCCGAGAGCTTGTCGATGGACTCTGACTTGAGGATTGGGAGCTTGCGGGTGGTGACATGCCAGGCACCGTTTGGGGTCGTGCTGCCTTGCACGCCAGCATCTGCTGGGCCCGTAGAAGCTGGTGGTAATGTCGCCATAGCGAGCGAGTGTCGATCTTAAAGTGGCATGTTGTGAGCTGAACGAGGAAGTTGAAGCCGAAGTGGTAGGCTCGGACTTTCTGAATGCAAACTCCGATGTCGCAGTTAAGCGAATGACTCGGACTGGAATTCTGAGTTGACATGACATCGACGTAGGGCGTGTCTGGACGGCAAAAACATTGACGGGCGAAGATAGAGACTGGACATGGTCTTGCAAGCTGACAGAAAGAGACGGAGAAAAACATAATTGCGACTCCCTGGCGAAACCGTAAAGATGAAGAAACACCTGACAGTCGTGATCAAATTGGGCACGTCCTCTATCGTCGACGAGAAGACACATGAGCCATTGCTATCGACTCTTTCCACGATCGTAGAGACAGCGATCACTCTCAGAAGAGATGGCCATAGAGTCGTTATTTGCTCCTCAGGAGCTATTGGTATGGCTCTGCGACAGATGGACATGGAGCGACGACCCAAGCATCTTCCCCAAGTGCAAGCATTGGCGGCGATCGGACAGACGAAGCTCATGAGCATGTGGGACCAGCTGTTCATGCATATGAGGCAGCCTATAGCTCAGATTCTGTTGACCAGGAACGATATCGCAGACCGTACGCAGTATCTAAATGCACAGAACACATTTGCCGAATTATTGAACATGGGTGCCATCCCGATTGTGAACGAGAACGATACCCTGAGCGTGCAGGAGATCAAATTCGGAGACAATGATACGCTGTCGGCTATTACAGCGGGGATGGTGCAGGCAGACTATCTATTCCTCATGACTGACGTGGATTGTCTGTACGACAAGAACCCGCGCTCCAATGCTGATGCCAAAGCCATCGAGGTGGTGGAAGATATTGCAGAGCTGGCGGCAGACACATCTTCAGCCGGCTCAAACCTGGGCACAGGAGGCATGGGTACCAAGATTGTTGCTGCACGACTTGCTACTGCCGCAGGTGTCACGACGGTCATCACTCGCTCCAGCAAGCCCGGAAATATAGCAGCTATTGTCCGACATGCCGAAGCCCAAAAGAGCGCTACTCGCTCCCTCGAAGCAAGCGGCGAGCTGCCTCCAAAACAGTCCTCAGAGCCGCAGCTGCACAAGACTGCAGTTCTTAACGGCAACTCGGTGCCCCATTTGGCGGAGCCTGGAAATCCGCCCTTGCACACCCGGTTCCTCCCTGATCCTCATCCGATCCGTGATCGCTACTTTTGGCTCCTTCACGGTCTTGCTCCGCACGGTACAGTGTATATCGACGAAGGAGCGCATTCTGCCCTGATCAACAAGGCTGGTCTCCTTCCTGTCGGCATTGTCGATGTTGCGGGCAGTTTTGGTCAGCACGAATGCATCCGGATATCTGTGCTACCAAGCAAAGATGCCAAGCTAGAGGAAGCCGAGGAGGTAGGGAGAGCCATAGTCAACTACTCAGCTGCCGAGATCAAGCGGATCCACGGCTGCAGAAGTAGTCAAATCGTTGAGATTTTGGGGTATGCTGACAGCGAGTATGTGGCGCTGAGGGAGAGCGTGGCGTTGTTCAGACGGGAGATCAGTCGGCCGGTGACGCCAATGCAGGAAGGGAAAAGGCTAAGCATGGGACGGTTGGGAAACTATGTTGATGGATAGAGCGATGTCTCAGGTGAACGCGGTTTGTGTGGACTTTTATCATGTGACGCTGGGGGCCGTGGGACTCCAGGTCGCACCTGCCTTATATATCTGCGGGTGCCTGGCTTTCCTTCCTCTGAAAACATCTCTCCGACTCGGACTTGCAAGCTTCGCCACGACGCTTGACACGCCGTCTGGCTCATGACCGAGACACATCGCTTATCTTGAAACTTCCGACAAGATGCTCGCTGCACCGCAGGAAAGCGGCCAGCAAGGACTCCCAGCGGCTTCAGGCACGATCGACTCGAGTCCCACTCGCTTGAGTGGCACGCAGCTCACAGACGACGGGACGATTGACGTTCCACCGGCCTCCACTCCTTGTGTTCAGCAAACGAAGGGATTCCTCGACGACCTCTCACCCGAGTTGCGCAATCGCATATACTCTAGCATTTTTGCCCAACATGCTGAAGGAGAGGAAGCCCTGATCATCTGTGCCCCACACCACGACTGGGGTATGGCAGCAGCTTCTCAGCCCGCAATCACCCGTGTCTGCCGCACAGTACGAAAGGAGTCACTGGCAATGTTCTACGCGAATAGCACGTTCGAAGCGTACATCACCAACTGGGATATCAGAAAGCTTTGCAAATGGGTTCAACACGTCTCTGACCTACCAATCCCTGTCCCGAAGATTACAGTTCATGTCAAATTGCTAGATCCTTTCGTTTGCGAATTGCGATTGCTCTGGGCGATGCGACTGTGGCGAGACACTAAGAATGAAGATGTCATTCTGAACGTGCACGATCTTGCGGAAACTCGCGAATTACCCCGTGTCGACCAGAGATATCTCTTCAGCAGTGGAACTACAATTGCGGAGCATCTGGCAATGGAGGGCGACTACAGTGGACCGCGGCTTGCTCGGGCTTGGAGCTTAATTCTCATGTATGACTCGGCTTGTCTGCCACAGTGCAGAGAGAGCCGCATTGGGGAAGACATACGGGCTTGCGCTAAGCACGGCATAGTGGTGTACTACTAAAAAATGAGGACTGTGGCATTCAATATTCCGGGCATAGCTGATGCAGGCGGACAAGAGCTGGGAGTCGACGCATGCGTATGTTAACTTTGACCGCGCTCCTTCCTTTTTCAGCTGACGGGCATGATCCGTGCGCCGAGTGACCTGGACTTCCAAGCCTGATGACAGCAGAGAACATGCTGTTAGGTATGACCCTGATTGGTGGTGGGAATTCCGACTAGGAGAAGCGGATTGTGATAGTAAATGACCGAGGCTCCAAAATTCCATGAAGATTCACCAACCCCAATCGTTGCCATGGTTCGAAGATGGTGCAGACTCAAGACATTTGAAACATTTTGCGCGGTTCAATGGAGAAGATTCCCGTTCTTGGATGTAGCACTACGATTGCAAGCTTCGTTGCATCTGTTGTCGATATGTGCACATACATAGGTAAAATTCAACGTCCTTTACCTCCTACGTAGTAAGATGTACCTCCTAAATGATTGAAGACGAAGTACTATGTAGGGAGGCGAGGCAAGAGCCAATGAGCATCTCGAAGATTCCGCCGACATCGGGAATAATTCGGCTTTCCCCAAAATCTCTCCTCCGCGGCTGTTCACGGGAAATGTTTCTAGAAGGACTTCCCCTTCCATGCTTCCATCTGCCATATAGACTCACATTTCAATCTCTTTTCGACTCCTTCTCTTGCCTGTAATTCGCATCTAATGCTGTCGCGATGAGCCTCGCATCACCCGCGCTGCTTCCCAAGACTGCTGCGCCCATCCGCTTGCTTGCGGCCAGCCGGCCAGCATGTCAAGCCTACCCGGAGCGAGCACAATCATGTAGACATCATCAGCACCACCCACAACACCAGACACAGCAGCAACAACACCGTAGTCTCCACACATCCCCGACTAATCCACGTTTCCGAAACTCCCGCTTCTCTTCGCGCTCACCAACCAACCATGACCGAATCTCGCGCCGGACCTTCCACGCCTCGACTCCGGCCTACGCTACCAAAGACCCCTACAAAGTCCTCGGTGTTGGAAAGGGAGCCTCAGCGTCCGAGATCAAAAAGGCCTACTACGGCATGGCCAAGAAATTCCATCCAGACACGAATAAAGACCCGAAGGCCCAGGAGAGCTTCACCGAAGCGCAATCTGCTTACGAGCTTCTGAGCGACGAGAAGAAGAAAGCGGCGTACGATCAGTACGGTTCTGCGGCGTTCGATGGTGGAGGAGGATTTGATCCATCCGGTGGCGCGGGCGGCGGCTCCCCGTTCGGCGCTGGATTCGGTGGGTTTGGCGGCGGAAGTCCGTTTGGAGGCGGGTTCGGAGGAGCTGCAGACTTCAATTTCGAGGATCTGTTTTCGGCTTTTGGTGCAGGTGGCGCGCGGAGGGGGAGAGGTAGAGGCGCGCCTTTCCAAGAGGAGGTTATGGTGGGGGAGAATATCGAGGTGCAGACGAATATTTCGTTCATGGATGCCGCCAAGGGTGTTAGTAAGGATATTGTGATTACGCCCCTGGTGAAGTGTAAGACATGTGAAGGGAATGGTATGAAGAAGGGCGTTAGCCGGGATACTTGTGGGAAATGCCAAGGAACTGGCACCAGGGTCCATTTCATGCAGGGTGGCTTCCAGATGGCGAGCACGTGTAATGGCTGCGGCGGAACTGGTCAGACGGTTCCGAAGGGCTCAGAGTGTGGCTCTTGCCGAGGTAACGGTGCTGTCAGGGAAAAGAGGACGGTGAGTGTGGATATTCCAGGTGGTGTGGAGGACGGCATGCGGTTGCGTGTAATGGGAGAGGGCGACCACCCGCCTACTGGCACTGCGACGAACCCAAGCGCGCGGACGGAGAAGGGCGATCTCTACGTCTTCATCCGTGTCGCTCCGGACTCCAAGTTCTCCCGCGCCGGCTCCGATGTATTGTACACGGCGACCATCCCGCTTACTACCGCCATCCTGGGTGGTGAGACCCGCATCCCCACGCTCGACGGTGAAGTCAAGGTCAAGGTTGGCACAGGCACGGGTACGGGTGATAAGATCACGCTTTCCGGCATGGGCATGAAGAGACTGAGCAGCCGCCGTGGGAACAACGGCGATCTCCGTGTCGAGTTCAAGGTTCAGATGCCGAAATACCTGTCTGCAAACCAGCGCACCATCATCGAGATGCTTGCGGATGAGATGGGCGATCAGAACGCAAAGCGGGTGATGAACCTGGGACAGGTTAAGACTGAGGCGGAGAACGGTAGCAACGACAACCAGAAGCCGGATGGCAGCAGTAGCAGCACAGCGGAGGACCATAAGAATGAGGGTTTCTTGAAGAACATGTGGCATAATTTCACCGGCCAGCATGAGCATGAACAACAGCAGCAACAGCAGCAGAAGGGTGGTAAGGAGGAAGGTAAGGGTAATGGATCCGAAGGCGAGGAGCCAAAGAAGGCTAGCGGATCTGGCTCTGGCTGAACGAGACAGTCTTTTGACTAGAGCGGCCAAAATGGACGGAGATTTGGAAAAAAGTCTTGTATAAATATGGAAGAGAGAAGAGCAGAAGGAAGATCTCAGCTTGATCCTTTTTAAATGACTTGTATTTGTGTTTGGAAGAGATTTATATGGGCTTGACTTGTTTGCATGTCGAATTCGCCGACTGCTGGTTACGGGAAATTGGCCATACTCGCTTGGTGCACCTGGCCAGGTGGAAGTGGTGAGCGTGGATCTGTATGGAATAAAGTGATCGCGGAGAGCTGATACGGCGCCTGTCTCCTGCTCTTCAGATGGCTTGTGTACACTAGAGTAGTAATTGGTGGCGATAAGGATCTTTGGCATGTAACCTCTCTCCACTATTGATCTGTTGAACAGAATATTCGTGCACTAGTTTTGGGTGCCCTCAAGGCTTTCAAATTCTGTGTGATATTGGCGTATCGTGCCTTCCATAACGTAGCGACCAGGCGCGAGTATTGAACAATGGCGAGGGCGGTTTAGACGCGCGCTTACCTACCTAGACCGAGTGGTCTGGCCTTCACCACTTCCTACTAGTGAGCCTCGTATGCTGGGCGCTTCGCTAGAATCGATCGGTGGATGTGTCCAATGTCGGTATTGGTGCGATGCGACCATCTTTCCTCATGATGTCGTCGCGTGGCAAGTGGAGAGAGATGCAAAGCGGTCCGAAGCTGGCGACCGCCGCCTGTTCGAGTGTGGAAGTGGACCCCCCGCTTCGCGCTTGGGAAACACGGACGGAGTTTGGGAAACTGGCGTCACTTGTCTGTCTACCTGTTCACGCTGTCCTACGCTTTTCCCTTGAATTCCCATGCTCGTATACTGCACCGGCTGAAGCTGGGAATTTCCTGATTGTCGTGAGCATTTGTTGCAGTAATTAGCCGCGACGACACACCACAAACGATCTGCGCACGGCCAGCCCGCGAGACGTCATCCCGAAACACCGACTGATTGGACGATTTGACTGAAAGCACGATTGAGGATGCCTAGAGCAGGCGGCAGATAGGAAGATTGGCTGCGTTTGGGAAAGAGACGATAACAGTGTGAAGCACTTGGAAACGAACTCGGCAGGTGCATAGCTAGGATTAGGAAAGCACACCACACCGTGCAGGTGTCCAACATCAATCATGCTACCTATGCGGCCGGGCCTGTCGCGGCAGCTGTCTGCTGTACGTTCCCCCTTGATGGCAATGCCGCCCGAAATTGTGGCATTGGCAATACCTCCGAAGAGAGTAATGAGACTGATCCGAGACTTCCACGCAGGCCGCCATGCAGATCCCGATGCTTTCCACTCCGCTCAAGCAGACCAACGAGATTGACTGGATAACGCCGCTCCGCCACCACATCCGCTCTGCCTACGCTGACGACCCGGATCGCTACCAAGAGGAGTGTGCCACGCTCAACCGCCTTCGCCAGGATATGCGCGGCGCCGGCAAGGACTCCGCTGCTGGCCGTGATCTGTTATATCGCTACTACGGTCAGCTCGAGCTGCTTGACCTCCGCTTTCCCGTCGACGAGAACCATATCAAAATATCTTTTACCTGGTTTGATGCTTTCACTCATAAGCCAACCAGCCAGTACAGTCTGGCCTACGAGAAGGCCAGCATCATTTTCAATATTTCCGCCGTTCTAAGCTGTCATGCCGCCAATCAAAACCGTCATGAGGATACTGGGTTGAAGACAGCATATCACTCCTTCCAAGCCAGCGCGGGCATGTTCACCTACATCAACGAGAACTTCCTGCATGCGCCGAGCACCGATCTGAGTCGCGAGACCGTCAAGACGCTCATCAGCATCATGTTGGCACAGGCCCAGGAAGTCTTCATCGAGAAGCAGGTCTTCGATCAGAAGAAACCGGGTCTACTTGCCAAGCTGGCCGCGCAAGCTGCATATCTCTATGCCCAGGCCGTTGAGGGTGTCCAAGACAATGTCGGAAGAGGTGTATTTGAGCGAGTCTGGCTGATGTTGGTTCAGATCAAGCAACATCACATGGCGAGCTTAGCTCAGTACTATCAAGCTATCGCCGACTATGAAGCCAATTCGTATGGCCAGAGTATAGCACGGCTCGAGGCCGCCCAATCGGCCAACAAAGAGGCAACGAAGTTGGCCAACTCCTTCCCAAGCTCTGTCTCCCCCGATTCCAACCTCTCTTCCGAAAGCGGTACGATCCTTGTCGACATGGCCAAGAAGCACGGATCAACCATCCAGGAACTGCTCGCAGAATACAACCGCGACAATGACATGATCTATCATCAGCTGGTGCCATCTGAAAACAACCTCCCAAGCATCCCTAAACTCCCTGCCGCCAAAGCCATTCCCGTCAGCGAACTCTACCAAGGTCAAGATATCCAGCGCATTATCGGACCAGACATTTTCCAGCGCATCGTGCCTATGAGCGTCACAGAAAGCGCAAGTCTTTACGATGAGGAAAAGGCGAAGCTCATTCGTGCCGAGGCTGAACGTGTGGAGACCGCAGATGATGAGCTCGCCACTTCGCTCGACTACCTTAAGCTGCCCGGTAGTCTGAACATCCTCCGCGGCGGTGTAGATCAGGAATCCATGGGTGTGGACACCGAGTTCCGGAATTGGTGCGCGGAACTCTCCGGCCACCAGCCTTTCGGTCCAACCTTCGAACGATTGCGAGAGGACAAAGGCTCGATATTAGGGACGCTGGATGGGTGCTCGAAGCAGCTCGACATGGAGGAGAGCGTATGTGAAAAGATGCGGAGCAAATATGGCGGCGAATGGACACAACAGCCTTCTATCCGACTGACGTCGACGCTGCGTACGGATGCTCGAAGCTACCGCCAGGCAGTTGAGGAAGCTAGTACAAGCGACGCTCAGCTCTACAGCTCATTTCGTCAGTTTGAGGCAGATTTCGATGAAATGCGCTCTGCAGGCGAGACAGACGAGGCAGACGTCCTGTACCAGCGCGCGATGATCAAGGCGGGCGCGGGCAAAGGGAAGAGTGCAAATGGGAACGGGATGATGAGTCCGGGGACTGAGGAAGGGAACTTATTGGATGATGACTTTGAGCAGGATGAAGGTCGGGGAAGCGTGGCGGAGCAGATAGAGAGGATCGAGGAAGTCATGAGAAAGCTAGGGCTGGTGAAGAGGGAAAGGGGACAGGTGCTCAAAGATCTCAAGGAGAAGGTTGGTTTCGCGCTTTTATGTCCCCCAATTCACATCACAGATAGACGGCACCTGTTGAATCGTAGAAGTGCTTGCTCGCTGACTTTGCATCCTCACAGATCCACAACGACGACATCTCGAATGTCCTTATCCTCAACAAGAAGGCGGTCTCGAATCAGGAAGCTCAACTGTTCAAGGCAGAGCTGGAGAAGTTCCGTCCGCACCAAAACAGAATACTACAGGCGAACCACAAGCAATCTTCTCTTATGAAGGAGCTGACACGGACTTATAACGATTTGTTGCAAGATAAGCGTGTCAAGGGCGAGCAGAATAAGTACGAGGCCTTCTCGCGCCAGCGTAATACCGTCCTGAACAAGTACCGCAAGGTATATCAGGCTTACTGCGATTTGCAAGCGGGGTTGAGCAGGGCTCAGCAATTCTACGAAGAAATGCGTGATACGGTCGACAGTCTGAAGAAGAATGTCGAGAGCTTTGTGGAGAACAGGCGAAGTGAGGGCGGACAGTTGCTCAGCGCCATCGAAGCGAACAAAGGTAGTGGGCAGGAGCGCGAGCAAGCCCGATTGAAAGAGCTCATGGAGAGAATGAGCGTTAGTCCATCTGGCCACCATTCTCCCTCCTCTGCAGGGACGCCCGTCCCGGGAATGACACCAACAGCGAGTATGGATGCTCGCCATCGACCTCCGCCCCTGCAACCTCAGCAAAGCGGTTCAGCCGCGTACCCTGCCCATCCTCCCTACAACCCCGTAGCCAGTCCGCCTATAACCCCGCGTTACCAGCCAAATGGCATGCAGTCTCCGGCGCCACACATGCAGTACCAACCCACCCCTACAGCATCATCTGGACAGTTCCAGCAGCCCCAGCAGAGAGGTCCATACAACCCAAATTCCTACGCTGGCACACCCTCCTCTAACCAGCAGATGACCTCCCCACCCGCTCATCAGCAGTACTTCTCCCCTCCTCCTAACCAGCCATACGGCGGTAGTGGAGCCTTTAGCCAACAACCCCAGCAGCAAGTTCCATCTACCACACAGTACGGACAGCAGCAACCCTACTACGCTGGCGGTGGTGTAGGAGGGGGAGGTACCCCTGGAATGCCTCCACCTGGTTGGCAACCCCCTCCGCCTCCGCCAGGCCCCCCTCCAAGCGGTTCTATGATGCAGCAGCCATCGCAGAATGCCTATGGGTATGCGGGAGCAGGGCAGGGGCAACAGTATTCGCAACCCCAAGGAGGAAGTGGCGGTGGTGGAGATCCGTGGGCGGGGTTGAATGCTTGGAAGTAGTTAGGTCTCTCCATTGAAAAGCCCATCTGAATGCTGAACATCTTTTCTGCCGTTGTTTCAAGTCCATTGATGTTGGCGTTCTTCCTCGTAATGGGTAGTTAGTGGCAGGGACACCTGGCCGACCTTGCCTGGCCGTTGATGTCCGTCCCTTGAGCGGAAGATTGTCTCCTTCGCGGCTGGAGAAAGGTCCGTAACATGATTGGTAGCACAAGTGGATATTGAGGTTCAATAGAAGATTGCCTACTGCCTGCTGTGCCGCAAGACTGCAGTGGGCGGCGTAACGGGGGGACAAGTGAAGCTCTTCCCGATGCTGTTCTTTCATGCCTTCTACTCATTTCGCGAGACAGCTTCAGGCTTTTCCCAGTATGTCCCTTCAAGTCTTCAACTTGTTCCGCAAGATGAGATTATGTTGAAGCCCATCATGTAGTGGCACCCAGTAAGGTAGCGGTGGTAGTTTGGCGTTAGCACACTTGATAATAAAGCAAGAAATAAGCTTTCGAGTCCGCTTTAGAAACAGCACCGTCGTTGCTTGGCTGTTGCCGAGTCCCATCATTACAACCATTAAGCAAATCAGGATCCCTCTACGCTACTTCCTAGCTCAAGAACCGCCTGTGAGGTTACTCGCCTATCACTTGTTGGTCAAGTTCCTCCTACAGGCAGCAGACCAAGTCAAGTTACTGCAAAACCTCCCTGTCGTGTAAAGCCGAAGATCTCTCATATTATTTGTGTGTCGCCAGCTCACGTATCACCATATTTTCGCGCAGAAGTGGCACTCATACCGGCCAACCGAGCGTGCTTGCCGTTGAATCCCCAATTATTGTTTCAAATCATCAAGCTTCGGGACCAAGGCGAGTACAGCACCGCCGTGTTGCTCCTGGTATTACACGAACGAGTCAAGTCTCCATCACCAATTACGGTCTCAGCTTCCGCTATGGCGTTTGTAAGCGTCCCGATCCATGAATTCCATTGATGTCTAGCGATTGGGAATTGACACCGTTCAAGACGATCGATTCAACCGAATTCCCGCATCCTTACCGCCCTATCACTCACGTCCTCGTTGCCATTGCTTGCCTGCTCGTCGGCTACTACAACTGGAGTCATGATCGACTGCCACATCCGTGGCACTTGCTATTGTATGCACTTGTCGCCTGTATAGCGTTCGTACCGGACTTCATCGTCCAGGGTACGATCGCACATCCGTGGGTGGATCACATTTTGCGCGCGTGTGGATGGCGCGTGTGAAGACTCTTTTAGGGGTTGAGGGAGAGGGGCAGGGGTGGGTAAGTGGTCGCAAGTCCTCAGGAAAGGGAGACATTATTTTGACAGCCATAGATTGAATTTGACATTTGCAAGTACCTAAGTCTATCACAGCCTCAATGCTTTCCAGTTCAGACAGGAGTCACGACTCGCTACTCTGTTGCAAGGCAGGATAGACATGCTGATGCTGCTTCTCCATATGCCTCTTCAAGTGATCGTCTCGATTAAAGCCTTGACGATGATGCTTGCACGTCGTAAATGGGCAGTAAAACTTCTGCTTAGGGTCTTTATTGTGAGTTTTCCAATGTCGTCGTAGGTCTTTGAAGTAGTGAAAGGCTTCGTCACAGGTCTCGCAGATGAATCTTCGTGGCCTATGGATACGTTGGTGGTGCCTAGGGGGCTATTAGCATGAATGTGGCTTTGTACTCGAGATGTCAATTGCAAGGCTTACCGGAGATCCTGCATCGTTTCGAACCCGAAACCACATCCTTCATTGTCGCAACGGAAAGGTGCAGGCCAGGCCCGCATTTGATCAGGCGTTCGCCTTGCGCTGCGTGACGAAGAGGCTGAAATTGGAGAGCTAGTTCCAGATCTTGAGGGTCGTGGTGTGGTTGGGAGTTCTAAAAGGCTGCAGCCGCTTGTGTCGAGAGTAAGTTTCGGTATATTGGACTGTGGCCGTTGTCCTTGAAGAGTTGAAGCTCGAAGTGGGCTTGCTGCTGCGACGGTAGGCCCATGAGTAGTATTCGTCGACGGTGCATATGCAGCATTATGTGAAAAATGGGCCGCGTGTGGAGCCCTAACGAGTTGGTCATTGACTTGCGCGTGACAAGGGTCACCAAGTACTTGAGCATATGTACGTTCGGATCTGACTCCTGTATCAGGCTGCAGATTTTGAGGATCCGGAGGTAGAGGAGGGACGAGGGACCACTCCGGAGGTAAGTGCAGGGTATCATCTAGGTCCTGTGAAATCCCGACTCCGGCTACGATGCTCTCCGTAGCATGTTCGCCTAGACCAGGTCTTTCCAGCTGTGCAGGCCCACTTTGGGCATACTCTTCCTTTTTCTCGACATCTTGTAATGTATTGTTTAGATTCCACCCAAAAGATGTCTGTGAAGGGCATATGTCGAATGTTTGTGGGATCGATGCAATTTGTTGAGGGTATAGAGGAGGACATGTCGGGTTGAGGGGGACGTCCGATGTCTGCGCTCTCAAATTAGCGTCTGAGGATATCATCTTGATCTAGACCGGGAATGCTGACCATTATCTCGTGGTACATTCTCTGATATTGCTCGTCTGGCAAGGGCGCATCGTTCCAAGCACCGACATTGTACGTAGCCTCCTCGAAGAATGTGGTCAAAGGTGGTGACATCGTATGTATTGCTGAAAGCAGTGGCTTCGGTAGTGCGTTGTATATTCTTTGCGGATAGATTTGAAAGACCGAATAGTCTAGAGAGTGTTTATGATGACCTGAATGAAGCGCAAGTAAACGAGCATGAAATTCTGTCTGCGGAAGGACAACAAAGAAGAAGGGTGTTATTGGTAGCAGAACCAAAAAGAAGTTAGAAAAAGATGCTGCTGTCTACTTACTTACACCCCATCTTATAAACCACCGTGCTTTGGGGCCGCCCTCAACGAGTGACGTTCGCTGGTGGTGCTGCTAGTCCTCGAGCAGTCTTGGTAGCAAGCAGCATGAGCCGCAGTCGTAGCTGAGCTGCACGACCCTTCTACAATCCCGCGCTCAGAGCCGCAACGAGGGGTCTCCACCTTTAGGACGATCTGGAGAACGAAATCCTTTCAAAGCCGAAGAATGCGTGAAATTGAGTTGTTGGATCTTCGTAGCGTTGCGGCTCTCCGTACCTGACGGCCAAGCAGGCTCGCGGACCATACCTCCGCCTGTACCTGGCCTTGTTCTTCCAGTGACGTGAGAGCTCCAAAAGAGCTTGGGCCTATCTTCGTATCGGAAGCGTGCCTGCTTACGAGGCTCAGGTCTCCATGCAGGAGAGCAACCGTAAGGGGAATTCTTGAACAAACTTGAGAGCGTCGGTCTTGTTCTGTATCAAATTTGGCGAATTGAGCGCTTCTGATGTCAAAACTTCTCTTGACACTGTCATGGAATTGCTAGCGATACTAACGATTGGGAGCACTATGACCGAGTGACATTGGCGACCATCTGCAGTTGGTCCTGTAACAACCGGTAACAACTTAGCTGTAAGCGCCCTTGGCAGTGGCAAATCCTCCATCCTAGCGAACTGTTCACGGCCCGTCCTTTAGTCCTGCATACTGTTTGCAGGTGAAAATCGACAACTTGGAGGGTCTTGAGGACTGACGTCAAATGATCACAGCATGTCGAGGCGTTAATTTGCCTACAGGCTGTGACGGTAATTCGGAGCAGAAGGGAAGAGAAGTCAGGACATCGTTGCTGGCTGATTGGCTCAAAATAAAGAGAAGTCGCATTATCCTACTTCGTATTGATTGCAGAACCTTCGCAAGCGTTTGGACCTCATGCTCGCGACGGTACTGCAACAACGCTCCCTACTCTCATGATTGCGGCAACCTCCTCATCAATCAAAGGACCCTTGTATTCTTTTCTGCCGCGCACAAAATACCATACGGCGCTGAGGATCATTACACCACCGGTGACGACCACGCTGTAGTTCATAGTTGAGGCATCGACCGGCGTCTGCGCAGGCCACACGCTCCAGAAGATAACAAAGATCATGTAAACGCAAGCGTACGCGTTGTTGATGGTGCCTAGTAGCCCAGGAAGATGCCACGGGCCCCAGACCAGACGGACGTTAGCGACTCCTTGCGCTCCTATCCCTTCAGAGGACGGCGGAGAATCCTGGGTGTCTCCGTGCTTGATGACAGAAGTGACCTCAGACGGTGGCAGGTCGTCAACCTCAGTTCCATGCGGCGTGATGTCACCTTTGATGCGATGCCACAGAAGCAAAGCAGTAGGTACAAAGTACGAGCCGTAGAAGCCAGTGATAGTCAAGCTGATAACGTCGTTGAAGGCGGTCGATGAGCCAATGTAAATAAGCGTCAGGAGTGCGGCAAATCCAGTAACCAGCAATACAGCGTTGACGGGGATCGCAGTCCGAGGATACACTTTGCTGATAATGCGGGAGAAAGGCAGACCTCGATCTCGCGCAAAACTCCAAGTCATCCGGGAAGCAGTCGTCGTAATACCAATGGAGCAGGCCCATGTCAAAGCGAGGACGACAGCGGACATTACAGTTGCTCCCGCAACATTTCCCACACTGTCGTAGAAGATCTGAATGAAAGGGAAACCAGTCGCGGTGTTGAGCACTGTCTCGACATCTCCAAGACAGTATAGCGTTGTGACCATCATGATGAAGCCGACCCCACCGTTGAAAAGCATTGCACCGAGGATGGCACGTGGGATGTTGAGCGCGGCATTCTCGACCTCTTCAGCGAGATGGACACTCGCATCTGCCCCCACGAAAGTCGCGACGTTCCCAAGGAAGCCAACACAATAGGAAAGCCCTTGGGTTGGCCACCCGCCCTCATTCAGCGAGGTCAACCATACCGAGGCGTTCGACCCAATCTCAGGCGTCATAGCCCATAGAGTGGCAATAATCGCAATAAAGCCGGTCACATGCAGCACCAGAATGAAGACTTCGAATTTAGGCAACCAGGCAGGGATCACCACATTGATGAAAATGCAGCCAGCTATCACGGCCCACGTCAATAGCGTGCCTTGCCACATCTTGTCATCGTAGTTCGGATAATCTAAGATCATAATCCCTTGGATGATCGTCCCGGCGAACAAAGTCTCAGTGGCTACCGTCGCTACCCATGCCAGACTCGTTAGCCAGCCGATGACGTAGCTAAAGACAGTCTTGTAGTTCGTAGGAGCTAGCATATACTACAAACGGTCAGATATAGACATGGCGTCGCATTCTTCATCATTTACTTACGACCCAGTAGTATTGTCCTCCTGAGATTGGTGCCAGGCTTGCCAGCTCTGAGACGACTGTGTACACACTCAGAGTGCTAGACCAGGCAATGATGAAGCCGTAGACAGCACCGGCAGGTCCGCCATTTTCGAATGCTTCGTTGAATAGGGCAAGCACTGTTTCCCACGTGATAAGCTCGCAAGCTGCGAAGGCGAAGAGGGACAGGAATGAAAAGCGTCGCTTTAGCACCTGTTTCTTGCCTAGCTGAGCAAGCGTCGAGACGTCACCCTGCTTGCCGCTGCTCGGTTCGCCTGGACTAGGCGTAGCAGGGTGAGTCTTGGAGATTGCCATGGTGCCAAGTCTTGAGTAGGCGCGGAAAGCTTGTGGGAGCTTGGTATGCAGGTCTGTTTCCTGGCTTCAAGCCAAGTAATGGCAGTTGCAACTTCTTGTGTCTCGACAGGACGGATGGTGAAGATTTCGTTTTGGGCGACAATGCGCCAGTGTAGCCACTTCAATAGATGGCCTTCAGCAGGAGAGCAAAGAACTCGGGCACGAAAGACATAGGCGGCGGGAAAAAACAATTTCTCTCGGAGTGCTAGGCTGGACTGTATGTTTTTGGTCCGCAGTGTGGCCGTAAGCGAGGGAGACGAGGTGAGTTGCACAAAAAAATAAGGGCGGGAGATAGAGAGCAGAACATGGCATTTGATAGGTAGAGACATTAGCGTGAGGTCACCAAACTGACTTTGCCGTATGGGTCGGTCGAAAGCATCGACCTCGGCAGCCATTATTGCAGGAAGATTAACCGTCGCTATTGCAATTGTTGATATTTTGTCTTGCGGACTCCTTTTGTGTCGTTTCGTTTAATCAGCGACAAACATCCTCGCTCTCAACATCGTTGCGCCATCAGTCTGTACCTAGGTAGATTCCATCTGTGAATTGTTGCTACGCTGTTGAAGAAGGTGTCGGGTCTGCGGAGGACTCCATGGGCTCGGAAGTGGAGTTGCAAAAGTCGGTGGCCAATAATGCGAGGACGGAGAAACCATCTCGGCTACTTCCGTTTGTGTTTCGTTCCGTTCAATGGCACAACCGGTACGTACCTAGGTAGATTACACACATGGCGAACACGTGCATAACAGCGTGGGATCTCGTGGTCCCTACTTAAACACAAAAGCATACGACAGCTAATGTCTTTGAGAAATCGCTACATCCTCAGTACAGCTTGAACAGCGATATATAGGTATACTTCAGATCACCTCCAAGATAACACGGCAAGCTAAGCTTTTGCTCTTGTCCTCCTTGTAGTCTTTCTAGGCGCGACGACCTCCGCCTCACTCTCATCCGCCGCCTCTTCACCATTTTCAGATACATCATCGCTTTCAGAAGGCACAAAATATTTGCTTCTAACAGATGCCTTCCCCTTTCCAACGCTACTACGACTTCTCGTAGCCCGCGTAGCTGAGCCGCCGGACTTGACACGAGGTGTGACTATGACCTTAGGAGAGGTCTGACTATTGCGTTTCTGCTTCCTGGCTGGCGGTGGCGTGATATGTGCAGGTTCATTGTCGTCAGGAGAGCTACTCCCGGCTGCCTCATTGCCGACAGGATCTGCTATTTCAGACAGCTCGGACTCTTCTTCGCCAGTGGACGACCGGTTGATGCTCGCTTTTGTTTGCTTGCGTGAAAGGTGGCCAGGATCCTCGTCGGAGTCCTCCATCTCTTCGTTCCTGTCCGCTCGGCTGTCAGAATTGCCAGCAGTCTTGTGCATGCTCTGCAGACTCATGGGCATGATAGGAGCGCGACTCTCTGCATGCCCAGTCTTCTCATCATCCGCGTTCTCTTCGATCAAGAAACCACCACCGGGCTCATCGTCGTTCTCTTGACCCTCTTGAACCAGGAACCCGCCATCCCCATCTTCGTCAGGGCCCTCGTCTTGCTCCGTAGGGCCTTGTCGTTGCTGGGGAACCTCTTCCTCATCGTGACCTTCCGGAAAGAAACCCCCGCCGCCCACATCTGCATCTGCAACTTCCGTGCCTTCCTCGGCCTCATGTGCATCCGTGACCTTCCCACCACCATCATCGCGGCCTTCCCGCCTAGCTCTGGCTACGAAGGGGTTGAACTCCTCTTCCTTCCCAGCACTGTCTGCGTACTCGACCCGCATCCTCTCCAGTACCCGAAGACCAAGCAACATCTTCCGCCACCACTGCAAAGCCAGACCCGTGCGCTTCGTATCCTCTTTCCTCCTCACCTCCTCCTGCTCCGCCCGCCAGGCATCTCTCACCATCCCTTCATTCTCCTTTGCAACGACTACGCCTGTGAGCACCGGCACGGCGCGCTGCTTGCCAAATTCAAACCCCGTGCACGCCTCTGCGTAGTCGATACCGAGTTTCCGGCAGAGTTTCGCCGAGCCCTTAAGTGGCAAGTGAACAGCACCCTTGGGGACCATGGTGGGGACATAGACGTCCATATTGCCAAACGCATTTTTGGGAATCACGCCGTTCTCAATAGGCGGCGGGATGATCCAATCGGTCTGGTCCCACGAATAGAGACCCTGCTTCAACTTCTCGCCCGTCTCGCGCTGTGCGTCTTCCATCTCCCGTTTGCGGACCAGCGTCACTGCGCGCATAGGGACGAGCTTCATCGGCTGCTCGCCTTCCTTTAATGCGCGACCTTCCTTGTGCCAGGACTCTACAGTCTTGCAGGCTAGGACATCATCGCGCTTGAAGACCGGATGCTCTTTGGCCTTATCGCCTTTGCCCTGGGTGAACATCTTCACAGGCTTCGCATCGGGCTTGATAGCCTCTTCGCGACGCAGGTGCTGTTCGAGGACAAAGTCGGCGGATTGCTTATACCATTGCAAAGACTCTTTTTCAACCTCCTTGCCTTCTTCCTTGGCCGGTTGTTGCGGCTTGAGATCCGTCTGCTCTTCGAGATCATCGCTCGCAGTGCGCTTGTTCTCGGGCCGGTCGTAGAGAGACATCACAGTGCGGAACCAATCGTACTCTTCGTAACGTCTCACTTTGCCTTTGCGATTGTAGATCGGGACTTTCTCGGCCATGATGCGACTTCCTTTCGTCTTGCCGGGCCAAACATGTTTCTTCAAATAGCGGATAGTGACGTCCTTTGCAGTGCCGTCCGAGGAGAAGGCAATCGTGTAAGCCATGACTTGCTTACCAACTTCAGCTTTCTTTCCACGCGGTTCAAACGTTTGGAGCAGCTCGTCGTTGGAGGCGATAGTGGATAGAACAATCGGGTCCACGGGAATGACCTTGTGAGTTGCTGGGGAGCATACCTCAACCCAGTAGTTCGGATACGCCAAATCACGGTCGAAGTTCTTATTTGGCTTCTTTTTCGGTATGGCGGGAGTCACGTCGACGATGGAATCGTCATCGTCGTCTACATCGATTGGCTCGGCTTCTGTATCAGCAGGTGCGCTGCTTAATGGACTGTCTTCATCGTCGTCGTCTAACCTGATCGGCTCTGCTTTGTTGCCTCTCGATGACTTCCGAGATGGTTTTTCGGCTTTGGGTTTCTGCTTCGTACTGGTCTCACGCTTGCCTGCCTTTGGTGCGACCTCTTCGACTTCTGGCTCTGGCTCTGGCTCGACCTTGCTGGTAGACTTCCTGTCTTTCTTGGGTTTCTTCGCATTCGCTTCTTCCGCTTTGCTCCATCCGATGCCAGCCGGCTGCAGATTCGCTACTATCCTCGTGTCTATTCCTAGTCCTCTCAGCAAGGCGCAGAATAGCTGAGCACCAACATCACGACTTCCCTCACACTTCTTCGCCATCTTCCTGAGTTCATCGACGGATGCAATGCGCTCACCGTGCTCCTCCATGTCATCCTTCTCCTTCTCCCAATCTTTGATCTCCTCGCCAAGCCGCCTGATGGACATGTACCCTTGCTTCCTCAACCCAGGAGCAGTGATTGTAAATCTCTTTCTCCAGTACGCTGTGAGTATCCGAAGTAATCTCAACAATGGATCTCCGGCACTTAAGTTCGGTACTCCCTGCTCTTGGTGCTCTGCTTCAAAGTTCCAATCCCTCCCGCCACCGCTTTTCTTGCCCTTCTTCCCTTTCTTCGATTTGTTTCTCATTGCGGCCGCTCTCTTCTTCTCATCCAGCTCCTCTTTTGTAAGCGTGCCCATTGCCTCTCGCCATCTTGTCACCTCTCGTTTCACTCCTTCAGGCAAACCGTCCACAAGGAGCTTCTGCACTTGTTTGTCATTCAGCCAGGAGTTGCGTATAGTGTTATGCCAGAGTAAAGCTTGCACATGAAGACAGTGGGTCTGTATGCGAACTTGCTTCTCCCGCTTACTTGGACCTTTCTTCCCCAGACCAGGGACAGAGACGCCAGCGTCTGGTGCAGTATATGACCCGTCCTCCTTCACAGTAAAAGAGATGTCGCCGATCTCTGGCTCAGACCTGGGCGCATCTTGAACAGGACCTGGCTGGTTTATGGCATCCTCCCACTCCATCTCATCATCCTCTTCCTCCTCGCCGTCCTCTCCCGCCGCCGCTGGCGATGTCTTGCGGCGCTTCGAAGGCGGGACATCTTCGAAATCGTCGCTATCGGCTTCGCTGAGCGAGTTATCGTCCTCGCTATCGTTCAGCTCCTCTAGAAGCTTTCTATTCTCGGCAGCATCGCTCATGCGATTTGCAGGCGCATCTGCGGCATCAAAGACGCTCGTTTTGCCTCGCTTCGCGGGCTGCCTGCTCTTTCTCTGTGGTGTTACATCTGGCGATTGCGAGCGTTGGCGCTTACGGGACACGTAGGGAGGCATTGTGACTTTGCGGGAAGAACATGACGAGGTGTGGAGGCATGCAGTCTGTACGGAGCCAGAGAATGTAGAGGGAATCGCAAACCATATGCACGTCATTAAACGCGCACCAGCGCGATCGTACCTGAGACATGCGCTCATCGTGCATCCCGATCTGGCACTAGTGAGATTTCTTGGCACGTGCATTTACATATCTGATCAGTTCAGAGATCGCACGAGTACTATGTAGATACGGTCGGGCTACCGTGAATGTACGATGTTCTTGCCTTGCCATCGATGAGGAATCTTCTTAGGCATGATATGGTGATGACGTGGACAGGAAGGATTAACGTCGTCAACGGCTACGGCTTCATCAGCGAGAACAGTATACCTACTATGTACCTTAGGTAAGGAATTTCTCAAAGTTCACAATCATCAAGTTCGCTTGTGTTTGCATCTCGGCAGCGGGCAGATGCAATCGCGCTCTTGTTGATCCGAAGAGATCTTTGGACAGGTAAACATCGTTCTCGATGAGGAGAACCCCGATGCATCATACCCACAGCGTTTCCAATCATACATCGATTTGTGGACCACACAACGACTGTTGACAACTCTTGAAAAACCTCAAGCCGGTCACTGATCTGGTTGCAAGTGTTCAGGTCTGCGAACCAGCCTTCGGCAGAACGGCGAAGTAAATCGTCATCAAATTCGAGACGCTTCTCTGGACAGCCTATCCTGTGAAGTTGAACCAGATCGTATTCCTGGTCACACCCGTGATGGATTCTGTATTGCAGGTCTGCTACCAAGGTTTTTGGTCTTCTGAAAGGGCGGTTGGATTTCAGCTTAGCGGCCGCCGAGCACTTTGTCGAATTAACTTGCTGGTCAGCTCCAATTTCCTTGTCTTTGACATCGGAGCTTTACTGCGCTCCGCTGCCTCACCATCCCTGGAATGCGCGTTCCCGTCTGCCACAGCACAAGTGTACTCCTGAATCGCCATGAAGACGCGTCCATGCCCCAAAATGAACCAAGAAGATCGAACCAGCGGTACCGACGCCTAGTCGCGGAGGGATGCAACCTCCCATACGAGGTGCATGTTTGCCACCCAGATGCAACTCGAAGTTTGTGATATGTCAATCTGTACGATCGCTGTTGCAGCACTCAGCGGTACCTTCACCGCGCCCCCGATGGTAGTACGGATGATTTAGCAGTCAGCGCAGGATGCATTTGCGTGCCAAATTACATTCATGACAGCTGCCAGTGCATCTCCTAGGTACACCGAGGTGGGACAAGCTACATCCTTTGTAAACTCGTAAAAATTGCTGCTAAAACTGCGAGCCATACAACTATGGGGCCACGATCTTTGTGAGAGCCGCAGAACTGGGCTACACAGTCTGTCTTAACCCATTCTATTTACATACGCAGTTTAGGTCAAGTATTGCAGTACTGAGGTGCAATGACAGTAGCACCCCGGCTTAAATGTAAGGCTTGATCAGTAACACCGTACCTAACCCCTCGTTCCTTTAAGCCGAATGTACCTTTTCCCTGCAATGCGAACTCACAATCATGCCCGAGCCCAGGGAAATTTTGATTTGACTAGCTTTTGACACGGTTATCTTGCAATAATTTGAAGATGGATTGTTCAGACTAGACCGCATCGAAAAGATTTTCACTGTTTTGTAACGTGGCTGTGCTTGAGAGAGCGCATGTATACCGGCACCGAGGGGGGTTTTGTCGCTGAGCCTGGAGGAGGCCGCCCTGGAAGTGCCCATCAAAATCCACAAGTCACCCTTATCATGACAACTGGGCGTATTTTACATCGATGTTGTGTTCTTCTAACTTCGAAGTCTCCAGTTCCCGTCTGACCCAAACTCATTCAAAGTCTTAGGCAAAAGATGACATTTGTGTGCGTTCGAGTTGGCTTCTCTCACCAGCTTCCGAGCCATGTCTAACAACTCTTTCTCTCCGGCCTTTGACGATGTCGTATGGCAAGATCTGGAAAATGAACTGGCAGGAAATGGAGCTCAGTTCGACGCACTAGAGTTCCCTGGAGGCATCGTAAGTGTTAGCAGATGCGCATGCGCAATAAGGTCGGATGTGCTCACATGAGTAGCCACCGCACTTACCACTCTGCGCTACTCCTGGTACCGCCCTCGACCAATGTTTCTACTGCAATCCTCCCCAAACATCTTTGAATCCAGCAACCCCTTCTCCGAGTATATTTCAACCGTCCTATCATGTCCGAAGGCATCAGCAAGACCATGCCCCATATGGTCAGGCCGTTCAAACACCACCACCTTTGTCACAATATACACAACATTTTCCAGCCCACGTGACACCCTCGATGTTGGATGACGCCCTGAACGACACGTACGTGCAGCAGTCGCAACCTTCGTGCCTACAAGGGCCATTCGTTTATGGACGAATGCTGCAACAGAGCATCTCTTCTGCCCCCACGACGCCGTCCGTAACAGACTCTTGGGACCAAGGCGTCTGGTCAGCTCCGACCACGATCCAGGAGTCGCGGATGGATGTTGATCAGACGCAACCTTCATCTGGATCGTGCAGCAATGACGGAAACGAATTTCAAGACCATGCGAAATTGCTCAGAGGCGCACCAAGCCGCTTTCAAGGCCCGGTAGAGCAAGGTCCAGTAGGCGTTGATCCCTGGATGGGAGAGTCTCGTGTACCAGGCGATAGATCGCTGTCTGCCGCAGCAACCAGTCATGGGCTCGTTCTTGTTATAAACGATGAGATACCACCGCCTGCTTCCCAAGCTTCCACATCATCAAGCGCAAGCCGCCGTACCAGGGCACAGATGTTAGAAAAGAGCGACGAAAACCCTTACCTCTGCGATAGCTGCGGCTATACATACCCTTCTAACAATGAGCTCAATAAGCATATCCGACACAAGCATATCGGGAAGGAGCGCCCCTACAAGTGCCAGCATGGGGACTGCGGACAACCTTTCGTCTATCCAAAGGACCTTCGGCGCCATGTCAGATCAAAACATCTGAAAAATGGATGGTTCCTCTGTCAAGACGAGACATGCCAGAGCGTCTTCCCCAGGAAAGACAATCGAGACAGGCATGAGCGCGAAATCCATGGTTTGATCCGTGAGACCTGTCGGTCATCATCGTCGCAAGCTTCTGGAGAAGCAGATTCCTAAGTGAATGGAAAAGACAATGTCACTCAGCTCGATGTCGAAGATGCGACTGCATATTAAGAGAAGAGCTGAACTGTCGATTGCTGTCGTGAGACATAGATAGCACTGGTGTGAGGCTGATCGCAAACCAATTGGCTCGACCTGAAGATTTTCGGGCGCTTCGCCCGGGACAAGGGCGAATCAAAACAACCCTGCTTCAATGGAGGCTTGCAGCGTCTATAGACCGGCATAGGAGTGGTTGCATGGGGGGTTGCAGCTGTGTCTTCCGGTTGTGCAGATGAAGGTCATCTGTTCAGCTTGAGTGGGGTGCAGCTCGCTCTGATGAACTCGAAAGGATTGCATTCCGCTCCATTTGGCTGGCTACTTGGGTACTTATCTCTCCGGCGCATGTGGCGGTAGTCTCACATGATTCTACTTCGACATAGATATGTCAAGTGAAACATTGGCATCCCAGTGATTGCTGCGAAAAGGGAAATAAGCTGATGTTCTCCTGCCGCCGGCTGCAAGATTGGTTACAGTGCCGAGGTGTGAGGTCAATGGCTTATTGTGCCCCTGTATCGTTTCGCTCTCCATTGTCTGCCTTCTTATTGTAGCACTAGCCTCGCATTCCAGCATAAGAACTGTGAAGTAGAATGCATTCCCAACTTTCTGAATTTCTGTCGCATTGCTGCTCACTGCTTCACGTTCGAAAGCGCGGCTTAGGAGATGGAGTCGTATGCCTCGCCCCTCAACTGAGGCCGCCCACTAGCATCGCGCAATCGCTGTACAAGTCTTTGCAAATCGAGAACGCAGGTAGGTAATTCAAGCCAAAATACTTTCCCCTAGTTATCACATTCCTTTCTCGTGCCTTGCCAGCCAGCTACATCCATATTGTAACGATTGTCTCGCTTCTGGTTGCCCGTACATTGCGACGTTGGACTACGGTCCAGCGCGCAGCTGTTCGGGCAATTTTTGAATGGCAAGTCTAAGGAATCATCAGGGTGAGAATGGGCAGTCTCCTGAAAATGGGCCCTGGATCGACAGTTATAGGAATTGGTTGGACAGTGGCAGTCCAGTAAGTCTTCCACCGTGAATACCGTTCGACGGCTACTAAAGCAAGCCAGCATACTCCTGGCCCGGACAGTGGGCTTTGCCAGTCGCATGCTAGCCCAATCCACGACGCAGCGAGAGCTCCTGTATGCTCCTCGGACCTGATAGCTTTTGCAGGTGGAGCATTTTCATCCGAGACGACCCCTAGAGAGCCCTCAGAGCCACTGCCTGGAGTCGTACCAGCTCCACAGCCACCTCCGTCTGAAAAAGAAGGATACTTCGCTCCAGCCGCTCATGGCAGATACGCCGAGGACCAAACTCCTGGGAGGGTTCTAGGGGGGGTACCGACCAATTTACCAGAGAGTTTCTCCACATGGGAGGGTGGCCGGTACAAGTGCAATCATAAGAAGCACAAAGAGCCCTGTGAATTTCCGACACTCAGGGATTTGAAGTAAGTCTTGAATCTTAGTGTTGTCACAAAACAGCAGAAGTCAAGCTAAATGCTGTTTTCAGGAAGCATCTGCGGATTCATACTCCTTATGAACACCTTCCGCATCATTGCTTCGAGGACGGATGCGGCCGGAGATTTCTATTCTTGAAGGACTTGAAAAGGCACCGAAAAGTCCATGCCGGGCCAAGTGATGAGTGTCCCCTGTGCAACAAGATTTTGAGTCGCTCCGACAACCTTGCAAGGCACATAAGCACGCGGCATCCGAATAACCCAGTTGCCGAAGTAATCGAAGGATTGAATGAAAGCCTAGGAGGCTCAATGTCGCCCGAAGTCTTGTCTGCAGCTCATGACAGGACAGATTTGAAGAGCAGGAGATCAAAGAAGCCGAGGATGGGAACACCAGACGACATATTCGCGGGAGAGGCCATGGACGAGGACAGTAATATTGACCCAATGCTTCGTGCTCCGCAGCATCCTGCGAAAGATACGACGGCCCGCTTCTCCTTTGCAAGCGCCTCTTCGCACACGTACACAACACCGGCCACTCGCGTGCCTACCTCGGCGAGATCCACAGAAAACAACAGGAAGCGTATCAGACGCCAAGAGACCGAAAGCAGCAGTCAAGATTCGGAGCAGTCACAGTCGAGCAGGTCGAGCAGGTCGAGCAGAAGGCACAAGAGTAGATGCGCTACACTGACTGCCCCAAGCTCTGTGGTTTCGGGGTTATCGGAAGGAAAGCATGTTGACGAGGGTAGCGACGGTATCGCTGGCAGAAACCCGAACCTCGGTGCCGATTGCAATAGATGGGACATGCTTGCGAACGAAGAAGGTCAGGTCTGAAGGTTATAGCTGCTCTGTCCTTCAATCAAGTTGGCTTTTTGGAGAGTAAGGCGAAAGTTTGCATTGGTGAGCGTTTTCAACGGATACCCCTAGTTGTTTGGTTGTTTATAAGGACATGCATGGGGAAAGAGATTGCGTGGCGCAACTGTTTGGGCGTGTTTCGACAGCTTTCAACAGCTAGTAGCGCTGCCGGGAGCATATGGTGGTCGATCATAGTCGCTATGCGTGGCAGTATAATCTTTCGGGCGTGAGCCAATTGCTGCAGCTTTAATAACGCAGTCTTTGCAAACAACTCAGGGTGACGCTTCTTCCGAAGAGTAGCCCAGTGGTAGCTGACTTTCGGTGGCGATTGCGGCCCTTCGAGCAAAGGCTCGACAATGCCTTGAATTCGGAGACGATAGCCTCATCGTTCTCGTTATTGAGCTTTAAATTCGCATCATCACATGTAGGCTTGCTTGGTTGGTCTTGTTTGTAGTGCCGGAGTCTCTACTGTCGAAACCATTGGCCACGACCATGAGATGCAACGGCCCTGATGCACCTTTGAACCATGCATGAGCCATTCAGTCTGCTTGCTTTCGATATCAGAAGATAGTTTTCCTGTGATCAATTACGCGCCAGAGCGATCGATATTGCTTAGGAGACAACTCTTTCACTGAGTTGCCAACCACATATTCCAGGTGCTTGGACTGTTAGGTGAGCTGGAGGTATTTTGTAATCTTCCGCATTCGTGGCCTGCTAAGCCCGCAACTTACTCTGCAGAGCATCGTCGTGAAATGAAGTCATGTCGTCAGACGAGACTATTTCGTCCATGCAGGTGCCTAGGTGGTTGCATGCAGTTGAAGACGCGTGAAGCCAAATACAGCTTGAGATGCTCGTAACTGGCGTGTTATTCTCCCGTCGCGCTTGGCCAAATCAGGAAATCCAGATTGGCCCTCGCTCAAGAAGTTACATGACACCTCATTACACCATTCACGATCCTTTCCTGCCTATGTCGAAACGCTCATACGACTGTCAACCATGATAATTTAGTCAAGAGGAGGTTTGGTCTTGACTATTGACGCAAGGCATGTTATGGATCCCGAACGAGCATCGAAACGCAGAAGATTGGACACACCAGATACGACAACGGAAAGGAGCACTCCAGACACTCAGAAGAACCGCAGCTCTACGGCACCGCGAGGAGGTCGCGCGGTGAGCCGTATTGAACACCTTGGAAACGACGACAACAGCGTAAGCTCGGCTCAATCGGCTCAAGATGCATGGAGAGAAGCCAAGGCGAAGCAGCGCGCCTTCAAGCAGATCAAAGGAAGAGTCGTGAACGAGAGAGACGTTTACGACGACATAGACGGTGCGCATCCATCACCACCAAGAAAGCCTGCGACGACGGTCAAGAAGAAACCTTCGGTTGATCCATTGCGGAACCAGAGGAATGATCCTGCCAGTTCCCCTTTGAAGAAAGCGCCGGGTGGTGCGGGCAGCTTCGGATTCTTTAAACAATTCCAGAAACCCAAAGTTGAGACAAATAGTCGTAAACCGAAAAGTCAAGTGTCGCACAACGGCGAGAGCAGGCAGGATACACGGAGAAGCCCGGAGATATCAGAGTCGAGCGAAGACAGTTCAGCGGATGAGCTTGCGAGAGACACGCCCGCGAGTGCTCCGGTGAGGGCGAGAGGGCGGCCTCGAAATGACAGACAGTCCAATGGAACTCAAGCCGGCAAAGGATGGGTGACTGAGAATGGTACTGAACCTCAGTCAGGTGGACGCAAGAAGACATTTGAGGACGAAATCAAGGAACTTGAGGAAGCTGCAAAGAAAAAGGCAGACGACGAGGGACCGGAAACATTGACTGCACATCCTCGGCGTAGGCGAAGCGGCGTGCAGAATGTCAAAGAGAACAAAGCCTCGACCAAGCAACAGGACGTGTCAGTCAGCAGCCAACCTAGGGCAAAACCTTCTGGGAAGCGGGCCACGAGCCAGGTCAACCATTCTGGTCCTAAAGATAACACCGATGAGGCAAAGTATATCGACACCGAGAAAGCTACGACTACACCCTCAACTCCTTCAAAGGGTAAGCTTCAGCCGACACCGAAGGTCCAACAAAAGCAACCGCCGGCTGCCGTATTTGAGCCGGATGAGCTATCAAGTATTCAGCACGCGTTGCTCGAGAGACTTACCAACAAAAAGCCCGTGCCACTTACCAGTCTCGAAGATGAATACGCCAAAGTTTCACAAGTCATCACCCAAACGGTCACAGCAGGCGAAAGCAACAGCATGCTTCTCATAGGTGCTCGCGGCAGTGGCAAAACAGCGCTCGTGAACCAGATCTTGCGCGAGCAGGCTGCAGAACACACTGAAGACTTCCACGTGGTGCGGCTTAATGGATTTGTGCACACGGATGACAAGATCGCACTGCGCGACACCTGGCGACAGCTCGGCCGCGAGATGGAACTTGACGAAAACGAGCAAGGTACAGCGGGCAAGAACTACGCCGACACATTGGCCAGCCTTCTAGCTTTGCTTTCGCATCCGGCCGAGCAAGGACGTGAAGAAGCCCAGGACCAGGTCACGAAGAGCGTGATTTTCATTCTCGATGAGTTCGACCTCTTTGCTTCACATCCCCGGCAAACGCTCTTGTACAATTTATTCGATATTGCGCAGAGCCGCAAGGCACCCATAGCTGTACTAGGTCTGACCACGAGAGTTGATGTGAGCGAGAGTCTGGAGAAAAGAGTCAAGAGTCGATTCAGCCACCGGTACGTGCACTTGAGTCTGGCCAAGAGCTTCCCAGCTTTTGTCGCGGCATGCAAGGCCGTCCTGACATTCTCAGCCGACGACTCGGCTATTGTCAAGGATGGCCTGAAGAAGTGGCAAGACACGGTCGAAGCGCTCTTCTCCGAAGAAGGGATGCAGACCCATCTCCGACGTATCTACTACACCACCAAGTCCATCTCGGATTTCATGGCAAGCCTATTAGTCCCAACAGCCGCCACGTTCCCAGCCGACGCGCCCACCACCTCCTCCACCACTCTCCTCGAGCATTTCCTCCAAGCCATCCGCTCCCCGACGCTCCGGGCTCCGGACTCGAAGCTCGACATCCTAGCCGTTCTGAGCACTCTCCAGCTCGCGCTCCTCATCTGCGCTGCGCGGCTTTCGGCCATCTACGCTACGGATATCGTCTCCTTCAACCTCGCGTACGAGGAGTACAAAGTCCTGGGCTCCAAGGCGAGGCTTCAGGCTTCAGCCTCTGGAGCGTTAAGTGCCGGTGCCAGTGCACGGGTGAGTGGGAAGGAGGTCGCGAGGGATGCGTGGGCGGAGCTCGTCGGGATGGGACTTGTGATGATAGAACCTGGTGGGCGTGGTGGTAGGGTTGATGTGGGATTAGAGGAGATTGGGATGAGTGGGGTGGATCTGGGGACTTGGGGACGATGGTGTAAGGAGATTTAGAGTATGGTATTTAGATCCATGTGTACGATGCGAGGATAGCCAAATTCTTTCCCGTCGTTTGTCTGCGCCTTACGTTGGCGTCTTCCCCTAATTGATCTTTCATACTAGGTATCTTCTGATGTTGGCCCGAGCGTGTCCCAGGGGTTTTGCTCTTGAAGTCCTTACCAGGACTGGACAAACATTGACTATGTTTCCATCTCGTTGTGCATTGAACATCTCTTTCCTGAACATCTACCATTACATCAACTTAGCGAGTCTACCCGATAACAAATAAGTTCGCTTAAAATGACTTCAATATTCAGCCGCAAGCGGGACCTCGCATATCTCCTGTTCTTCACCATCCACATCCCCGTCATGTTCTGTACGCCATGACAACCCAACATAGTCAATCTTCACGACCGTTGCTAAACTGACAAAAATTTCCAGGCGTCGATCTCGCACCCTTCTATCCCGACTCAATCCGGCCACAGTTCATGAACGACATCCGAACCTTCTACATCGAGACCTACCATGACCGGTTCTTTTCCAGTCCGCCCGCCTGGTTCACCATGTACCTCTGGCTCGAACTAGTCTATCACGTACCGCTGAGCTTTTGGGCTGTTGGCGCGCTTCTCCGAGGTTCGTCATTCGTGACCCTCCATGCGGAATGCGTGAGGGGAATGGGAGCTCACTGTGTATACTAGGCGACCCGAAAGTGCCGGCTCATCTGCTGGTTTTTGCGGTGCAGACCGCTCTTACGACTAGTACCTGTATAGCCGACTACCTCAGCTGGAGCGATTACTCGAATGCTGAGAAGGTCGAGCTTGGGAAGCTTTACGTGCCGTATCTGGCGCTCTGTAAGTTTTTACCTGCCTCCCCCCTTTAGATGTCTCGGATGCAGCAGTTGGAGTTAGCTTGTGGTGACATGAGCAAAGTGTTCGCATGTCGAGCATCTCTCCGGGAGAGCAAGGATGCTAAATGCTGGGTTTCGTTGGAGGATACTGACTTTTAGCTAGCCGTATTCATGGGCGTCGACATGTGGACGAGGCTCATCAAGTCGATCGGCGGCCCTTCGAAGGCCGGACGCAAGAAGGGCGACTAGATCGATTAGGGTGATCCACGAGCTTCCTCTGTCTGGGTCTCTTGTGGATCAATGGATTCCCAGCCTCGTCATCGACGGGAAAGTACAACGAGAATCTGCAAGATCGGGATTGTCTTCTATAATGCCTCAGTCTTCAGCATCATCGTCCCATAGGTCGTCACCCGTGATTCTAGAACAATCTCGAAAGATTTCTCAAGTCTATCTGTATACGCTTACTCCGTGAGTATAGACTGCGAGGCCCAATGCCACCAGTGTCGCCGTCTAATCAATAGCGAATTGCGTCTTATAACTTCCATCACCGTACAAAGAGCTTCGCTGGGGCAAAGAGTTTCGCTAGGGAAAAATTTCATGCCCTGCAATGTTTGGCGATCAACAGTGTACGATGAGCCATTGGACTTCCTCCCCTTCCATCTCTCCCAAGATCACAGCTTCCAGGACCGCGGAGAATCACGGAAATTCCTCACACATTCACTGCATTTTGCAGAGTGCTTTACAAGGACGATTAAGTTGCTGCTTATTCCGTCGACGGCAATCCTTCGAAGGAGCGGCTGAGGAAGAATTTGCTTGAGAAGATGAAAATACAAGCCAGGGATGCTCTATAGACTTATCTGACAGGTTTTGACAATTGGATTGGCAATAACGAGAGTTGTAGTTTGGAGCGCCGAATCGGTGCCCAGATCCGGGAAAGGAAGGCACGACTTCATTCCGAAGAATCAGACGATCTACATGAGAATAATGGGTTTCTGTAACCATATAGTATTGCAACATCGAGCAGCAGAAGGCTCGTAAACCTTACTCTGTTATTTTACATATTGTACATAATACACATGGTGCTCGTGTTGGTGGAGGGCAAAATATCCCCGCGGTCTAAGGGGATTGATTCGCACAGTCCCTCTGCAGACTTGGCTGCACATAGATAGCCACGATGCATTCCTTCCGGCGCGCGTGGCTGCAGCCTGAAGCCTCCACTGTCTCTTGGAAGGAGACAGAGTCGCCAACACTCGACGCTGGGCCCTTCACCGTTCAATTCCTCATTTCGTGCCCAGAATATCCTTAACCAGTCTCGCCACTTCACTCTTCTCCACAGGTTTCCCTTCTAACGCACCGCCGGGCCCGAGAATCTTCTTCATCACCTCACCCATCTGGACCGCTTTCCCCTGAGCCGCCTCCTTCGCTTCAGCGATCGTCTTCTCCACCGCCACCTTGACATCCTCCACACTCATCGTCTCCACCCCGCCCGCGTACTCGTCAATAATACTCGCCTGCCCATCCTCGCGATCGACCAGGTCCTGGCGTCCGGCCTTCTCAAACTCAGCACGCGCGGCTTTGGCAGCAGCGGCGCGCTTCCGGAGGACGGAGAGCAGCTGGAGGTCGGTCTTGATGGGGTTCGGGGATTTGGCTGAGGAGGTGACCTCGGCGAGTAAGGCGCGCAGGACGTTCAGCCGCGGGGTGTCCTTCTGCTGCATGGCGGTCTTGAGGTCCTTGCGCAGCTTGAGCAGGAGCGGTGGGGCGGGCAGGCTGGTGGAGGAAGGGGCGGTGGCATAGCGGCGGCAGCATGCGCAGAGGGAGGAGGTGCGCTGGACGGGCTGTTGCGGTCTGGGCAGGACGCGCGAGAGGGTGCGAGGAAGGAGCGAGGAAGACATGGTGGAAGGAATGGAGGGGATGCAGAGTGCTACCTAAAGTACTAATGAAAAAACTAACCGCATGGTTAATCAGAGTGCTACCCGGGTACCTAAGAAAGGTATCCCACTGGATGGTTATACTGTACCTGAAGGTCTAGTGTCAGTAACGTGAAAGATGAGTTGGTTGTGGACTCTAGGTACTATGTACTTCTTAGATGTGTGCAAATGGTTGTGAATGCACTGCAGGTGGATGGGTGCTCTGGCCCGTGCGCAGTCGCGTCTGAGCTTCTCCAGAGCTTCACGCGACTTTTGTTAAAGACAACCAGCCCATTTGCTACGCCAATACCTTACATGCCCGCCTGCTGTCTCGCTTGCCCATTCTTGATCGCGGCGGACTTGTATTGAATCGCTACCCCGCCACCGTTTTCTGGAGTAAACGATTGGCCCGCGCGTGCCTATTCCCTTTGTACCGGCGCATGCGACAGTTCCCTTGCGGTTCATCAATTGAAAGCCTCTGGTGCTGTGCCTGTCCTTCCCGCCGAGTGATGCGCTGCTGGGCCAGCCAACCTGCCACACTCGCACTCGCCTCATAGTGCTTTCCCTACACACCGAGCGCCCATCATGGCCGCCGTCGTTCCACCCCAGACGCCTCAGCGGCCTCTCCCAGGCGGCTACGTCCAGACACCTGCCGTCCAGCAACAACCCCCTCCACCCGCAACCATCTTCGCTCAGCAGCTCGCCTCTCTCCGCAACCAACCTCCTCCCGCAACCCAACAATCCGGCAACAATGATGCGAATCAAGCCGTCGGTGGCGCTCAGCAAAGCGCGACATCGAACATCGACCGAGCTGCGAATGCCATCAACGAAGCCTTGTACCTTGAATCCGCCCGCTTCCCCGATCTCGAATCGTACATCACGCAGGGCATCTCGGGCACGTACGAAACGCCGCCGAATAGCGCATGGCTGCCATTCCAGAGGCTGAAGCTGTACGACTTACCGCAAGCCATCATCGAGCAGGCGAACCAGACGAGCACCGGCCTCATGATGGGCTTGTTCCCAGAGATTGGCCATTGCTGGGCGGCCATGGACAATTGCTTGTACCTCTGGGATTACAAGGTACAAGGTGCGGAGCTAATTGGCTTTGAGGAGAACCCTTTCACAATCACATCCGTGAAGCTGGTGAAGCCGAAGCCGGGTGTGTTTGTAAAACAGATCACCGACTTGATTGTCGTGTCCACAAGCGAGAACATGATGCTTCTCGGAGTGGCAGCCAACACCACGCCGACTGGAAACAGTAGCCTGGTCCTTTATAACACAAAGATGGCGATCGCTACCCGAGGTCTCAATGTTCAGCATATCGAGGGCTCAAAGAAAGACGGCAGAATCTTCTTTCTCGCCAGCGAAGGCGAAGACATTTTCGAATTTTACTATCAGCAGGACGAAGGCTGGTTCAGCGGGAAAACACACAGACTTTGCCATACACGAAGCCAATACGATTTCGTCCCGGCGCCCGTGAAAGCGGTCAGTAGCTTTATAGGCGGAGTGCAAAAACAGAAAAAGCTGGTCAAACTCATCATCGATGATTCTAGAGGGCTTCTCTACACGCTCAGCTCAACGAGCGAGATCAAGGTATGGAGTATCCGGCCGAATAGTGTGACGCTGGCACTCGCCAGACCCCTGCAGAGTCTCTTGCAAAACACCGGTCATTTCAGCGGTAACACTAGACTTTTGTATGACGAGGGAGAGAACAAGGTCTGTTTGGTTGGGCTGGATGCCATACCTGCAACTGAGGCCGGCAAGCTTACCCTTGTGGCTACTACCAACACGGGATGCCGTCTCTACCTCTCTACGACTCGAGGATATGGCTACCAGGCCGATGGCCAGAACGCACCAACCAGCATGCAGATTCTCCACATCCGTTTCCCGCCGAAAGATCCTTCTGCGCCTCCGACCCAGCCGCTTCCACATGCAAGTCCCATGGGTGGTGCTGCAGGAGGCGCACCGTTCGGTGGCTCTGCCAATACAGCCACTGCGCAGGGCAACGTGGACGTCAATTCTCAGTACCTCAAAAACACCGAATCTGCCCTGCGCTTTCCGCCGGGTTACTTCCTTGCAGCTCAGCCCAACTTCGCTTCTTCTGGTTCAGACCAAAGGAGTAGAGTTTTCTGCTGCGCTCCAGACTTCGCCCGCCTCAAGAATCCACAGGACCACTCATCTCACAACTCACGATTTGTGGAATTCGGACAGTGGATCGACCTTTCTTCGTGGTTTGCTGGTGCGCATATAGCCGATGGAAAGGAATGGACGGGTGCCGGCAACGGCGGGGTGATGGGCACTGCCGGATTTGGAAACGAGATGGCGTTGCAATTTTCCAGCCAGACGAGCACCGAAATCGCCATTATGACTGGCGTGGGCGTGCAGACGATTCGTCGAAGACGGCTCGTCGATATTTTGGCCGGTGTGCTGAGGTATGGCAATGCAGATACTGAAGGCGAAGAAGGTGGGGTGAAGCGTTTTGTGAGCCATTACGGTCGGGCTGAGACTGCAGCGACTGCTATTGCCGTCGCATGCGGTCAAGGAATGGATGTCGCGGGCGAAGGCAGCGGAAGGGTAAGCAGCGTGACGGATTCAGATGTGCTGGAAGCTGCACGCAAGGCGTTCATTGAGCAGGGCGGGAAGCCAGAGTTCTCCGCCAATGCTGCCGGCTCAGCAGATCCTGTCGACAGCGTCACTCCGTCGCCAAGATACCAGGGCCTTGCGCTCTACGTGAGCAGGCTCATAAGAGGCGTCTGGAAATCCACAATTCTGAAGGACGATGTGAAGCCCGGCGTGCCGCCTACTGTCGTATCGACCGTCAACCTCGAGATCTTGCGGACGATGCAGCGAGATTTGGCATCACTGAAGGAGTTCCTCGATCGCAACAGGCCTTTCATCGAAGGCCTGTCGGGGTCCTCTGCATTGAATAGGGTGGCGACTCGCGGCGAGGAGATTGCATTGCAAGGCGAACACCGCGCGATGCAGTCAATTCTCAGTCTCATTGGATCTATTGGGGAAGGACTGAACTTCGTGTTGGTGCTTTTCGACGAGAAGATTGACGACATTCTTGCGCTTCTCGCACCGGAAAGCAGAGGGAAGGCGAAGCAGCTGACGTTCGAGTCTCTCTTTGTCAGCCCAGATGGCAAGGAGCTTGCCAAGGAGCTGGTGAAGGCGATTGTGAATCGCAACATAGCGAACGGCAGTAACGTTGATACTGTAGCTGAGGCTCTGAGGAGAAGATGTGGGACGTTCTGCTCAAGCGAGGACGTCGTCATCTTCAAGGCTCAGGAGCAGGTCAAGAGGGCGAGTGAGGCCGGAGGTCAGAGCGAGAGCGGGCGCGTGTTGCTCAACGAGTCGCAGCGCTTGTTCAGTAAAGCCGCGGGAAGCCTCGGGCAGGAACACCTTCACTGGGCGATTCAGCAGTACATCGGCATGGCCTTCTACGCAGGTGCTATCCAGCTTTGCCTGACCGTTGCTGGCGAGCGCGATCGTGCGAGGAGGGCCCTGGGCTGGCTGAGAGAAGGCATGAGCGATTCGGACCCTCGTTTCGATGCATTCAACCAAAGGAAACAATGCTACGACCTCATCTTTGAGATCATCAAGTCTCTCGACCAAGCCACTCAGAGTCAGCCAACCGAGATCGATGGACGTTGGTCGCTGGCTGCCAAACGTAGGGCAGAGGCGTATGAAGTCGTCAATGAATCTGAAGACGCAGTCTTCCAGACATGTTTGTTCGACTGGTACGTCGCGCAAGGCCGCGAAGACAGGTTGTTGGATATCGAATCGCCTTTTGTTGTCGAATACCTGAAGCAGCGGAGCAGGGAGCAGAGGGAGGCTGCCGATCTCCTATGGAGATACTACGCCCACCACAATGACTTCTTGGCGGCGGCAGCTACTCAAGTCGACCTAGCAAAGGGCTTCTTTGAGCTGAGCCTGGAAGAGAGAATTGGTTATCTGTCTAGAGCACGCACGAATGCCTCAACAAGGCAAAGCGCCCTGATGGATTCGCGTGGATCAAAACAGCAGTTGCTCCGGGAAATCTCAGATCTATTGGACGTGGCTGCTATCCAAGACGACCTCCTGCAGCGCATGAAAGCCGAACCACGCCTCACGGGCGAGCGCCGACAACAAGTCCTGCAGGAGCTCGAACGCAGCGGGATCCTCCCCGTCGACGAGCTCTTCAACGGCTACACCGACCAAGCCGGCTACCACGACCTCAACCTCCTCATCTACCAAGTCGCCGACCACCGCAACCCAGCCGACATCAAAGCCAGCTGGGACCAACTCGTGCAAAGCGAACACGACCGCTCCATCGCCGAAGGCGACCTCGCCCACGCCTACGAACGCGTCGGGCTCAAAGTCCAAGACCTCGGCCGCCGCCTCGGCATGAGCGACGCCACCTTCCCGATCCAGATCCTGCTGCCGCTACTAGAACGCTACGCCCTCGAGCCCCAGGAAGCCATGCCCCCCGCAACCTGGGCCGTGGCGCTCTTCCTCGAGCTCGACGTCCCCCACGCCGCCCTCCTCCCCGTCCTGGAGAACATGTACTACGGCAACGAACACCCCTTCACGGGTTCCAAGCGTAAAGTCCTCGCCGGCCATATGGTTTTCCTCATCGCGCACTGGATGCGCGAGAGCGAGCGCAGGGGCGAACGCGTGCCCCTTGGTTCCGAGGAGAGTGCGGCGCTCGCGTCCGATTGTCTGGCGAGTCTGGTCCGGAGTCGGGATTTGGATCCCGAGCGCAAGAGGGAGGCTGAGGAGATTGTCGGGTGGCTTGGGATGTCGATGAGATGAGATGAGAGGGGGCAAAGAGGGTAGGTTTTCGCTGTTACTTTCTTCAAATCGTGTTTGGTCCCTGCCATTTTCCCGCCCGTGTTTCGGGGCGGTCAAGCGGGGCGAGAGCATAGACGAGCAGCGAGCAGCGGTCAGATAGGAGGAGGGGGGGGGGGGGGGGGCGGGGGAGAGGGTTCGAAGAGATGTTTACCGCAGTGATTGTTTTTTCCCATCATTAGCGCAGGCGTTCTTCAGCTGTTGTTGTTGTTGTTCTTCATCTAGTTCTGGTCCCTCCTAACTTCTAAAGACCATGTATGTATGAATTTTTTTCTCGGTTCTTGGAGTAGAGGAAAGAATGGGACAGGAGGGGGTAAAAGACTTTGTTATAGCATCTGCCTTTTTTTTTTTTTCTTTTCTTTTGTTTCCATGATTAGCAGATGGCTCTAGTGAAGATTTGAGACTGCTTCGGGGGATTTTTTTCTTTTTTTCTTTTTTCTTTCTTATAGTACCTAGGTGTTCTTCTATCGCACCGCCCTTCCCACCTAAAAGGGAGAGAGAAGATAGAACGGAAGGGGGCCGGGGGGGAGCAAGAAGGAGAAGGGAAAAAAGAAGAAAGAAAGAAAGAAAGAAAGAAAGAAAGAAAGAAAGAGGACATTTCTGAGTGCGACTACAGAAGACAGGCTAATAAGAAGAGATTGAAAAGAAAAAGGGAGCTGAATAGTAGCATTCCTGTTCAAAGTCTCGTGGAAACGCTGTATAGCAGCTTCTTCTCAACATCTAGATTCTATTTCCCCCCGAACGAGCGCCCTCGCTCTCTTTAAGGAAAAACGCCTCGCTGTCTATTGATCACCTTTGCTTCCCTTCCAAATTTCAATACAATCGCCATGATTTCGTGACATCCTTTATTGAAAGGGGTTTGTGGATGCTATTTCGCTCGCAAATGCAATAAACCCAACCTCTGCTTTTCTCCTTCGATCCAAAAATCTCGCTTTGTACGATTTGCCTGCCGTCGATTTTTGCAGCAAGGGGGCAAAGGACGAAAGTTCCCGCCCCCAAAGATTTTTTCCCTCTCGCTTTTGAGGTCCTCTGGACCTATCCGGCAACCTCCCAATCAAAATCTGGGTCCCGAATTCGTAGACCCTCCCGAAGAAGAGGACCCAGCATCTCCTCCAACCAGAGGAAGAGATGGGGAAAAAGAGGAGAACGGGCGAAGATGGGGACCAAAAACAAAAAAAAAATCAAGGCCAAAATCTCCCATCCTACCGCACCTCCCCATTCCCCTCCTCCCCCTCTCCCTCCCCATCAACCTTGACCGCCTTCCCACTCCCCTCATAATACGCATCCTGCGCCTTGCGCTTCCCCTCCGCAACATCGCCCATATGACTCGGCACGACGCCCTTCCCCTCCCAGAACCTCCTCCTTTCCTGCAGAAGCTCCTGTGCCCAGCTCTGCATTTCGGGAAGAGCAATCTTGCCCGCCACACGACTGAACTCCCCGAGATCCAACCCCGCGCTATCCTCGCCCCGCCCGTGCGCCCGCTCGTACTCGACCATCTGCAGCAGGAGCTCGATCTTATCCACATCGTGCACGAAGTGCGCCTCAGGCGTCTGACTATCTTCGTATTCCTGCCACGCGGAGCGGATCTGCTCCCGGGCGTGCGCGTTGCTTTGCCCCGGGAGACTGCCCAGCAGGGAGGAGCAGATGTAATCCATGGTTTCGGTTTCGCGGCGGGATTTCTCGGTTTTGGTGACGCCGTCGACGGGCGTGATGTCGCCTACGAGACTCTCGGCCATGTCGTGCACGAGGGCCATGCGCGTGCAGCGGGGGAGGTCGAGCGTGCTGGCTAGAGTTGGTGGGCAGAGGAGCGTCATGATCGACATCCGGTACATGTGGTCGGCGATGCTTTCGCCGTGGTTGATGCCGAAGCGGCGCCAGCCTTCGCGTTTGGTCGTCTTGAGGCGCTCGAGCAGGTGGAAGAAGGGGATCGGGGTGGTGGGGTTGGTGGGGTAGGGGTCGGGCAGGGTGGACAGGACGGTGTGTGGGGTCCATTGTTGGTGGGCGGCGGAGTTGGGGGTCAGGACGCCGGAGTTGTCGCTGGGAGGGAGGTTGGTCTGAGAGGCTTCCTCGATTTTGCTGGGAGCCATGATTGGGGGATGTTGGTGGAGGTGGAGGTGGAGGGATGAGTGGGTGGTGGGGGAGTCAGGTGTTGAGCAACGTCGCACGCGATTTATGTACCAAGTACCGGATGCGACTACGTTTCGGTGTGTTTGTGTGTTTCCCAAGGTGAATAAGCAATGTTCAATGAAATGGTACCTAGGTATGAAATGGTTTGTTTGCAGCAAACTAGATACTTTATCCAACAGCATCATCCCTGCAGCCGATCCGCCCGAATTGAGTTGGTGTGGGGTTCCGCTAACTCTACTGCTGTACGGTGGACTGTTTACTTACGCCTGTTGATATTATTATTCGGGTACACATACCTTAAGGTATTGTAACACCTTACAGCTACAGCTTCATTGCTTTGATCAGTCGTCAAATGGTCAATCAAAGCAATCACTTCACCCTTAATTGAACCCGCGACGCAATCTTCTTCCCATGTCCACCCCAACTCTCTCGCACCGCAACCATGGAACGACCAATGTCTCGTGATCACCCACCGTCAACATCGACATCGACCCCCCGAGGTCACACTCGCAATCAATCCTCCACCGCAACCGCCAAGTCCGCCAGTCACTCCCTCATCTCCCTCTTCGCCACCAATCTCCGCCTGCTCGGTCTGGACACCCATCCGGACTGTCCTGCCCTCCTCACCCTCCACACCTTCACCAATCCCACCGACTCCCGTACCCGCATCCGCACCGCCGAGTTCGCTCTCTACCATCTCTTCCGGCTCTACCACCCCGCCACTGCTGCCGACAAGCTCCGGCCCTTTTATCCACCGCTTGAACCACTACAGAGCGTCAACCTCCGCGCTGCTCTCTTCCGCTGTCTCGACACTCTGAAGAAGAATGGCGTCCTCGGCCGCGAGACGGTCTTGCGGAAGAGCATGCTGGATGAGTGTCAAGGCGAGAAGTTCTGGGAACTATGTCTAGCCTTCTCCGCCCTCGTGCTGCGGAAGTCGGTGCTCGAGCGAGAGCAGAAGGAAGCGGACGAATTTGGCATCCCCATTGCTGAGCGACTAGGGACGGCCTCGGGCTTGCGCAGGAATGAGAAAGACGTCTTGACTCCGCTGGCGATCGCACACCGTGTTAGTCTGAGCCGGGGGCTTGACGAGCGAGAAAGGAAGAAGCAGGCGTTTGCCCGTCTGTATGATGTCCTGGTGGAGAAGGAAGCCGAGCTGGCGAGAAGGAAGGAGAAAGTGCAGCAGACGGCTTCAGGGTTGGCGGACCAGGTGGCAAGTGTAGAGGGCGTTGAGCAGAGCGTGAAGAAAGGCTGGCATGGGAACAGAGAGCTGCAGAAGGTGTTGATCAATGGCGACACCTCTGCAGGCGCTGACGCTGTCCTCACACGACCGCTACATAAGCTCACCACAACCGACAAAGAACAACCCCAAACCGACAGGGGCTTGCTAGAGAATCTCGCCTACTCAGCGACCAGACAACAACACCGCGTCAGAAAATGGCAAAGCATGCACGAGTCCCTCCTCGCCAAACGACATCCAACTTCCATCCCAGCGACAATCCCCGAAGAAGGCACAAAAGTAGGCAACCTCCGCTTCGATAAACATCATCACCTCAGCATCCGAGATGCCCCTCTTCTTCCCCCTTCCTCACCTAATCGCCTCCCACCACCACCTTCCCGCCAGGACTCCGTCGTATCCCGATACGACGACATCCTATCCTCGATGCGCGAGGAACTCCGACAACGCAATCGCCACAACGGTGGAACCCTCTCCTCCTCCCGCTCTCCGGAACGACAACCAGCCCCATCCACCACCTCCACTTCCTCCTTCTCCCGGAGACAAAGCCTCGTGGCCAGGAAACCCAGCATCCAGATCGACACCGCCGCGGGGACTCTATCTCAGCAACAGCAGGACCCCCACCAACGCTCCGCCTCCGAAACCGCAGTCCCGATGCGTCCTTCGATGGCGCGGCGGGCCAGCTCCCGCAGTCGGAGTTATCAGCAGCCGAAAGTCGAGGGGATGCGGTATCCGATCCCGCTGAAGTCTGAACTCTTCTCGCCGTTGAAGACGGCGAGTGGGGGCGGAGGTAGTAGGAGGGGCAGTGCGGCGAGTCCCTCCCCCTTGGCTGCGGCGGGGGAGTCGATGGTCGCTAGTCCTGTGCAGGAGAGGGAGGAGATGGGGGTTGGTGGGAAAGACGTTGGGTCGCGTAACGAGGAGGCTGTGCGGCAGCAGCAGGGTTTTGGGGATGGAGAGAGGGAGGGGAGGGGTTCGGGTCAGAGTACCGGGGATGCGCATCAGAAGATCGATAGTGCCGTGGGGTTGGGGATCGATTCTGGTTCTGAATTGAAGCCAAAGGCGAAGATGAGTGAGACGGGGTCTAAGTCGCCACCGAATGGTGTTGAGGAGGAAGCGGATGCGGAAACGATTTCGATTCCGGATCGGGAGTCGAGGATCCCTACTCTTCCTTCCAAGAGAGATGCCGAGGAAGAGGAAACCCGACAACATCCTCCCTTCTCCCCTCGTCGTGGCACCCTCGCAGACCGCACCCTTGTCTCCCTCTCCGGAAAGAGGGGAAGCCAAGAAGTAGCCAGCCGTCCGTCCTCCTCCTCCTCAACCTCTCCTCCGCCAGGCACCAACGATCTCATCGTCGTCGAAACGGCCGCTGAAGAACCCCTGCCCCCTCCCACTGAGACCTCATCACCGAACCCAACCACTCCCGCCCCTCTCGCCCGACACACCTCCCTCACCGATCGCACCCGGCAGACCATGGCCATGGGACCCCCACCAAGCGCCGTCGCCCACAAACCCCTCGTCGAAGTCGAGTTCCAGCCGGATGAAACGGACCTCGACGACACCCACCTAGCGCAGGAGACCTCCCGACTCCCCCGCACGATCACAGCGGCAACGGCGGGCCAGGAAACAGATGCTAACAGCGGCAAGAGAAAGACGCGGAGGGATCTCACGCCCCGCGAGAACCTCTTCAGTCCCGATGCCGATATGGATAGTGTGTTTAAGGCCCGGCCGAGAGTTGCCGTGAGTCCGGTGGGGGTTAGTCCTTTCCGAGAAGCGGGAGGGGATGGTGAGGATGAGGAGGTGGGGTTGAGGAGCTCGCCTTTGGGTGGGAGGTAGAGGGATTCTTCTTTCTTCGGTTCTCGAATTAATGGGTGGAAGGAGATGTCCGGGTGCCAAAGGGACGAGACTTAGTTTCCTGAGTCTGAGTGCGAAGCAGGGGAGAGAACTGAGAGTTGTAGTTAGACTAGGAAGGCAGTCAGAGCCAAGGGGGAAGACGGCTTGTTTGGTTGCCCGGGGGAGGGGGGAGGGCAGCTTCTGGTCGGGAAGATTCAACATCGCACGAAAAACTTCTTGGCCTGGCTGAGTCTTCTGGCCCGGTCCCGTGCTTTGCGATTGGAGGAAAGGGAAAGGGTATAGGTCAACGGGGAAGTAATTGGGGAGGAAAGTGTGGGCCTATATCGAGGCGTACTGCCTTGCCTTCCAAGACTTTCGCCACCATATTTATAGTAAATCTTTGTGAGGCTCTTGGGAGAGAATGGGCTCAGCGTCGACCTCTTGGGTGTCAGCTTACCAAGGTGCCATCGATCGTACGAATGCATGTGTCAACCCGAAGCCTCAGTTCATCTTTTTCATTCATATTATCATTATCATCGTTCACCAAGAACGACCCGGGGCCATCCTTTCGTGAACAGGCTAGCAACATGAGAAGCTCGTAATCACCAATGACGATTCACTTTTTCCTTTTCCTCCAAATTAGGACCCATTCAGCAGACCTTACACACTCTCTTCTCTACGCAAGCTCAATAACAACCTTCTTCGCCGAAACCCCCTCCTTATTTTTCTGCAACCCCTTCTGCACGCTCTCGAGCCCCTTGCCCACGACCAACGGCTCCGGCACCGCCATCAACTTCCCCTGCTCCAACGCCGGCGTAATATACCCTTCCCAGACCGGGTGCGTGAGCGGGTTAATCCCAAACACACTCGCCACCTTCACCGAACTCGGCACCTTCTCCGGCGGACCTAGCACCACGGATAGCACGCCTCCGCCAAGCTTCTCGAGGATCGGGACAGTGGAGTTGAAGCTCTGATCTTGCGCCGAGATGGCGTCGTACACGCCTACGAAGTCGCCGCCGGCTTTCTGCGCCGCGGACACGACTTCGTCGACGACGGTGGGGGACTTGTAGTCCACGACGTCCACGGCGCCGCAGGACCGGCAGAAGTCGAAGTTGTGCGCCGACGCCGTCGTGATGACTTTGGCTCCCGCGGCCGTCGCGAGTTGGGTTGCGAGCGCGCCGACGGAGGAGCTGCCGCCCCAGACTACGAGGGTTTTGTTGGAGGGGGAGGGGTTGAGGGACGGGAGGGGGAGCCCCAGACCTTTGCTTTCGGCCGCCGGGGAGCAGAGGCCCACGAGCGCCGTGTCGACCGCGAGCGGGAGCACGGAGCCTTGCGCGTAGGTGATGGAGGCTGGGAGGTGGGCGGAGGTGTGGCTCGGGACGCGGGCGAAGTGTTGGAAGCCGCCGTCTTGCGGGTCGCCGGTTGCGAGGCTGGTGCAGTGGCTTTTAGGGTATCGGGTTAGCTTTCCGGTCTCTCAACTCTTCAAGGGGTGGACGGAGGACGCAGATGTAGAAAGCAAGGAAAGAAGAGACATACGCAGTTACCCGATCCCCCTTCTTAAACCTCTGGACCTTATCCCCAGCCTCGACGACTTCGCCGGCGATATCGCAGCCCAGGATCGTCGGCCACTTCTGGACGAAAATGCCGTAGTCCTGGATCTTCCAGTCTACGGGGTTGACAGCGGTAGCGAAGACGCGCACGATCAGGTCCTCGGCGCCGGGCTTGGGCATGTCGGCTGCGGCGACACGGAGCGGCTTTTGGGCGCCGTCGAGCCAGGCGGCTTGGTTACCGGGTTGGTTGTGAGACATTACGTTCTTCTAGTTCTGGTTTCCTCTTTTCTACTGGGCCACTGGGGCAGGTTTGATGATCTGTGGTAAGTTGTTCGGCACGGCTGGATAACAAGACAGATCTAAGCGAGTAAATGTGGTAGGGAAGGAGACACAAGGAAAGATGGTTCAACTTATATATGCATCCAGCTTTGTAATAACACATGCTACCCCTTCTCACCTACCGACAATGATGTATTCACCCTCCGTGGTACCCTTGGGGAAAGCAAGAAAAAAGGGCCCAGCTCGAGCTCTCTTCCCACTGACATCTAAGCGGGTCGTGATGTCAAGCTTCGGACTTAACCCAAGCTCCCCAAACATCCCACCTGCATGATGACTGATGACTGCCGTGTTTTCCCCTTCCCTCCACGGACTTATCTCTCCCCATCGGACGCTGTGAAAAGGTACAGAGTCTGGGCTTCGTATCCAAGATGGACGATTGAGCAGGGTAAAACGTGGGTAGGAACCGGCGAAGCACAGGTCGAAAACGTCCATGGAAGTCACGAAGATAGAAAAAGACCTTCCCGTCGCAGGAGAGCCCCGCCGTTTATGTAAGCACGCGTCCTTGGACCGAGCGAGAGGCATTAATGTACAGTATTGAGCGTGAAAACCACGCTCGAGCTGACTCAGCTCTTTGCTTCTTGCATGTACTACACGTTACTCTAGTACTACATACAGCACCGGGCATAGTCTGTACGCAGTCCCAACGGCCGCCGCCCATTGGCACAAGTGCGATACAGAGAACGAGCACTCTCAGTCCTGTCAGCCGTTATGCCACGCATGATCTCTGCAGAAGAGCCGAGGAGTTGCACGTAAGAGAGCTCGTAAGCCCTGCAGGTCGTACATTTGGGACTTCCTATAGGCTGTCTGTAAACTCACAAGTCATGTTATGGCGGGGGAGGGTCCGAGACAGTGGGATGGCCCTTCACTACGAAATCGGCAAGAAGGGGGGGAGCCATGTTTCAATAGCCAACAGGCCGGATGAAGGAGACACAGATTGACATTTGGGTGGGAGAGCAATGATGAGGATTCGTAGTATAGATAGTTAATCTCATCCGAGTAGAGTGTGTAGTCGGCTTCGCAGCCATAGTATTTGGATTCGAGGATAACAACAAAACGACCGTAAGAATCATTCCCTATCTTTCTCACAACTCTCTTTCCCCCTACAATTTACCTCACGCCCAGCTCATCTGATTCGCTATAAACGCGCCAAAAGGAAAAAAGAACAACAAAAGCATCGGTCTGACATTGTCAAGCCCAATCTATGCCGCACCAGCGCTCGCAGGCGGGTCGTAGACCTTAGTGACCTGCTCGCCAGCCCGAACGATCCTCTGACCGTTCTCGTCCTTTACGATCATGGAGCCCTTGCCGTCATTGTTGGCGCGCTTCCAGATCTCGACTTCCATGCCGCCGCGGATGACACCAACGCGCATGGTGGAGAGCAGGTTGTGGGCCGCGTTTGAGTGGTTGTAGACACCGCCGTTGAACATGGCGGTTGCGTCCTTGCCGATCCCGCTCTTGATCATGGCCTTGCCACCAGGGTGGTCGGCGATGAAGTCCGTCACGTCGTGGACAACACCGGCGACGGCGATCAGGCCGCGGCCGTTCTGGCACTGGTCAACGTAGTCATCCCACTCGAGGACGGGCAGCTGCTCAAGCGGCACACCCCAGTCGAGCTTGGCGCGCTTCTGGTCGAGCTTCTTCTGCTGCTGCTGGAGACGGCCCTTCTCGATCTCGTTGGCGCGGAACTGCTTCAGGTCGTACGCGAGACCAAGCTGCTTCCAGGCCCAAATGGACCACTTGGTCGGGTCGTACTGGTGCCACTCGATCGCGTTGCGGTAGTCAGACGGGAACTCGTGGTGGAAGTTGTGATAGCCCTCTCCGAGCGTGACGAGAGCGGTGATGACGTGGTCACGCGGGCTGTTGCGGTCGTCGAAAGGCTGGTCGCCGAGCCAGTGCGCGAGGGAGTTCACACAGAAAGTAGCCTGCTGAACGAAGAAGATACGGAGGATACCGGCGTAGATGAAGCCGCCCATCCAGTCACCCCAGCCGAGACCGCTGACCAGGCAAGGGAAGATCAAGCCCATGAAGAGGACGACCTTGAGGTAGTGCTTGTGCTGCCAGACGACAACGGCGTCGTCATTCAGGTCGGAGATGTCAGTGCGGCCGATTCTCTTCGGGTTCTGCTTCATGATCATCCAACCGAAGTGCGAGTAGAGCAGACCCTTCCTGACGCTGTACGGGTCCTTGTCGGTGTCGGTGTAGCGGTGGTGCGCACGGTGGTCGCGAGCCCACCATCTGATGGAACCCTCAACGGCACCGCCACCAACAGCAGCCAGGTAGATCTTGAGCGGGAGAGAAGCAGAATAGGAGGTGTGAGCCCACAGCCTGTGGTAGCCGGCGGTGATACCGAGCCCGGTAGCGAAGTAGTATGCAACTGCCCAGACAGCGGTCTGCCACCTCAGCGGCGTCCATGTGGCTGCGATGAGACCAGCGATGGGGATGCCGACAATGAGGACGACATTGAGCCAGTTGACATGCTTGTACCAGTTCTTCTTGGTCAACGGGGTCTCGGTGATGTGTGGCTTCTTCGGGTCGTAGTTCTTGTTCCTGACCGGCTCTTGCGGTGCTGGCTTCGACTCAGCACTGGGGATGTGAGACAGCTTGGCTGGGTCGACAGCCGGCATGCCGGAAGTCGGTTGATGCGAAGGCATCGTGTGGTGGATCCAGGTAGCTAGACTGCTACCGAGTAAAGATTAATTTCGAGGTGTCGAAATCGCTCGTGGTAAGGTGATGCTCAAGTGTGATGAGCGATCAAAAATAGTGAAGGCCCACTTCCGCACGGTGAACGAAAGTCGGGTGGTCGGCGTGTCGCTTTGGGACAGTGGTGGTGAATGAGCTTGCAGGTAGGCAAGTGCAAGTAGGCAAAGAGGAAGACAGGTGGCAGAGGCGACGGTTTTGTCCCGTGGCGGATTGAGGCAGCGGTGGTGGGGACGAGGCGATATCGTCCGTAGCTCAACAGATCTTGCGCTTTTGGTTTGCCGACCCTCTCAAGCGCAGGTCCAGGGCAACTTCCAGCCAAGCCGAGATGCGGGCGGTGAAGCGGCGCCAGGGTCTTCCCGCCTGTCCAGCTCGCTGTGCTCGTGGAATGCGGCCGAAAGTGCCTGCCTGCTCGCCGCTGATTGGCCCCGACACCAGTGCTGGACGGAGAAAAAGCGGTTGAGGATTTTCGTCATCTGGCGCCCGACGCTGTCAGAGGTGGCACCACTTTCCCACGAATCCCACCACGCGTCTCCTGCCAGGCACCGCGCCACAGCCATTGGCACAGAGCGGGGCAGACTGCCTGCGTCCCCTTTGCCCCCCTTCACCAACCGCACGATTGACTTGCAGCTTCTTACGGCCGCCCGATCGACCCCAACTCCCGCATCCTTTCTGCCACTCGATACACTCGAAACGGGGCTAGCACGGTAGCGGGTGGCGCCGGCGAATTTCTGGGGAAACCAGGGACCCGACGCCTTCCAGAACAATCGTCCCCTCGCTCTGTCTAAGCCGTACTTGCCGAAGGAACCCAAACAGCGGGCTTCGGCCGTAAGGTCTGGGCTACAATACCTATTGTTCGTCCTGTTACGCCTCACACGATAGAGCTCGTGATGCTTCCCCTCTTGAACAGCTGGCAGGCAGCTCTCCCAACAATGCGAGCTCCTTGCGAGGCGAGCTCCATCCATTATTCCTACAGTGTCATCGCTATCGGCATACAGCACGGAGCTTAACGCGCAGCCAATCAGAGGCGGCTGCCCAAACGACTACGGCCGACGAGTGATATGCGTCTTGATCTATACGAAAGCAAGTCGTCCTGTGGCCGCCGAAGCCGTGGACGTAGACGATTCGCACGAATGACGGATGTCTGATATCGGCGTGTCGTAACAAGACGAAACACTGCGTTACGTATGAATGTTTCTGGCAGGAAGGAAAAGTGTGTGTAAAGGAAGCAATGAACTCGATTACCTGGGTGTGGCTGTCGCCATCTCATCGGTACATGTTTTACCTGGCAAACGACTTTGACCGAGCATCGCGAGATGCACCATGCTCGGGTTCGCCATTTGCCGATTTACTTATCGCATTTCGCCGCCGCGAGGCCAGCTGGCCAAGCAGCAGTCAGTAACAGTTGCGAGCAGCTTCTCCATCGCCCGTGGCCGAGCTCAAGAGAGAACTGCCCCTGCAAACCGTAATATCGCATTTCGCTGCGCTCGTCACACAAGGTGACTACGCCGAATCATCCGCTCTCGCCTCGTTTCCTTTGGCGAAGAGGTGCACCATTCCTTTCCGTTGGTGCTCGTCGTAGAGTCGGGGGAAGGGACTCTTAGCTGCCCCTTTCTGAAATCTCAACGGATCGTATGACATTGGACCACCAATCACCCATCGGATGTCTTTAGCGCGGGAGAGCGCGACATTGCATCGACCCTCTTCGGCCATGAATCCTGTGAGAAGTTAGCTGAGAAGGAGGAACTGTGAATTTATATTCTTCCTTACCGACACGATCGCGGTACTTGAAGGAGCCGTCGATGATTGTCATGAAGGATTCCTGGCCCTGGCTCGAATCGATGGTCATGATCTTTGGCGACTCCGCCATGATCTTTGGTAGCTCCGCCCTGGTCAGGTTCAACTTTTTGCGAAATATCTCGGCTTTCTCTTCCCAGCAGTGCTTCTATAGCTGAGTTAGCAACCGGCCTGAACTGGCATCTGGGGAGGGGTACTTGCGGCATAACTGTAGCCACAAATCACCATCACGTTGGCCTCAAGTCTGTCGCCGAAATGTTTGTGGAGACCGGGGAATATGCTGTCGAAAAAGACATCTGCGAACGCCTTGTAACAACGGGAGCCACGGTCATTTATCGACGCTCTTCCGGTATCCTCTTCACTGAGCTTAATCCAGTGCTGACGGGCCTTTTCCTCGCTGTCGTCTTCCAGGTATTTCTCGGCAGCGGCGGAGTCAGTGATCTGGTTGGCGATGATGCGAGTCAACACCTTTTGCAGACCTGGCTCGCACTCCTCTAAGGTGCGGTCGGTACCAATACCGTTGGCCAGTGTGTCTTCGTAGAAGGAGCGACTCACAAAGCTCGCTAGATCCTTATGCTGGAAGTTGTCAGTAATAGCCCATCTAACGAGGCTTAAAATGCTATCTCACCATGCGCATCTGGGTCCTCAGCGCGACGTAGGGGAATCCTTGACGAACCACTCTGGTCGGCAATGAAAGGCTCCAACGATCGCTGTACGGATTGAACTTAGGCTTGTTCCCCTTGATCTTCGCATTCGTGTTGGTCGGGTCCAGCTGCCTGTGGGTATTGTCAGCACAATCTTCCAATACGCAGGTTGATGGGGATGCTACTTCTCGTCGCCAAACAGCACAACGCCCTTGACCTTGTCAGCCCATGCCTCGCACACAATAGGGGCCCACACGTTGACCTCCTGGTCCTTGCACGCCTCGTCTACAAAAACAATCATGCCTTTGCATGTTTTCTTGCCGTCTATGTCTCTTCCGAAATGCTTCAGAAGCTCCGCCGAACGCGCATTTCCAGTGGTAGTGATCATGAAGCGCGTCTCAGAGATGATGTGCCCTTTGCACCAGACATAAGCCTCGTCCATCCTCGCCTTCTTGGACGAAGACAGCTTCTTCAACGGCTGCCAGGCTTTGTCGCCTGGCTTGAGCTTGGCATTGGAGCGCTGCACCTCCTCATTGTGCTTCTGGATGTCTCGCAACTCGTGAATGCCGTCACGAACGACCTCCCAGACGTCGACTTCTTCATCGAGCCCGTCGTTGGACTCGTCTTCATGCGGACCGAATGTCCAGAGACATTTCATAAGAGAGAGCTCCCCTTTCAATGCTTCATCGTAAACGGCCTGCTCTACACCACAGTCTCGAGCCGTAGCCTTTTCGCTCCTGTGCTCCTCCATACCAGCAAGCAGGAAAAAGAACTCATGCGAGCCGGTGGCATTCCCGCGCTGGTGACCCACTTTCCGGTTTTCCGCCTGCCCCTTCTCCATCTTATCCAGACCAAGATCTCGAGAGCTAGGATAGAGACGGTGACAGCGTAAGCCCTCCACAGCTTGCTTAAGCATGAGCCGAGTCAGATGGTCCGCATTGCTGTTCGCAGGCGCAAGTGTCAGGACGTGGTAACCGAGGCGCCAGAAATAAGTCGCGAGGGCTTCTTGCAGAGATGTCTGTTATGAGCTCGTTAGTGATGTTTCGACATGCCTGGCCCGTCTAAAATAAGGAGCAAAAAGGGACTCACTTTGCCAGTGCCTGCAGGACCTAGCACTATTTGCATCCCGTCAGGCGCTTTACGGACCCCCTTGATGACCTCCATCTGTTCAGCATTCCACGGCATGAAGTCGACAAGCTGCCGATACGCCTCTTCTTCTGCCTCCTTGCTGATGTCTGCATCCTTGGTCATATCGACTTCTGCGATTGCATCGTGCTGCTGATTGAGCAGGATGCGATGCCAACGCTGATTCGCACCCTTATGACAAAGTAGCTCCAAAGTCTTGAGCTGCCCATGGTACGTGAAGCTATTATAATGCGGCTCAATTCTCACTGCAAATCTTTGCTGCTTGGTGGTTCCTGGATCCTTGGGCACTGGATTTCCGGCGTTGAGGTCTGTCAGCTCTGCTTTGCGATGACGGCACAGTTGACGGAAATGCATCCCGTCAACCGACGTGATGACAAAGTAGGCGTCGTGCTTTGGAAGCCCCAAAGTATTCGGGTAGTGGAAGGCGGCGAACTTGACTCCCCCTGTCCCGGGCAGAAAGATCGTGATGTCGGCATACAAGTGCTCAGGAAGTGTGAACTTGTTCATCCCTTGTAGTTTATTGTACCCGCCGAAGTCGATCCCCATGAGTGGACGCTCGTCGAGCGCGTAGAGCGTAGCCCGATGCCGCGACTCGGGGTTGGCCCATAGGCGGAGGGATTCGTTGCGCTCGCGCTCGGTGATAGTGGAGGCCATACTGAGCTCTGCTGCGGCCTCTCTGGGAGTGGCGAACTCGTCTGCGACCGGGAGCTGGACCATTGGGAACGACGGTGACGCCTTTATCATCGCATCGACCTCGTGCTCGCGGAAGCCGTAGATGGGTAAGTAGTGCTGGCCTACCGGGAAGGCCGCATATTCTCGACAGCCAATCGACGAAAGCAGCATCTTCGGGTTGCCGCCAGGGAGACGATCGTAGATCTTGTTGAGCTCGAGCTTGTCTCTTGCCGTTAGGGCGGACTGGTCGAGCTTAAACGTGAATGATGTGACCCCCTCCGAACAGCGTAGCTGCTCCAGCAATCTAACGGCTCGGAGCTGCTCTTTGCTCATACGACTCTTGCATTCGCGGACCCGACCAAAGCCTGAAACTGTCGGGCGCCCAGCTTTGAAATGCACGATCTTCCCGCCGTCGTGAACACCGAAGTCCTGGATTCCGGTCTTGTTGCCGTCAGGGTCATAAAAGGGCCATTCCAGAGCCAACGTCAGGAGGACATTACTTGAAGTTGTTCCCGGCATCGCACACTCCAGGCGTACGGTTGGCGCGAAAAGCTGCGGCACAATTAGTCATTTCTGCCACATTGTTCTGCACAAATCAGAAGGGTGTACTTACTAGCTTGTTGTAGGTGAGCCGCAAGCTGCACTTTTCGTTCACCGCCACCATCGTCGAGTACGGGACTGCGGGATCGAGGTTCTCGATTCGGCAGCGGACTTTGGGCGCCACGATCCCGGTCAGATTCTTGAGGAGGGTATTGTCGACACCACGGCCGTCGTACTGGTACAGCGAGATCAACGTGGTCTTGTTGGTCACTTTGCCTTTGGTGACCGCGTCTGTGAGGAGTTTGAAGTGCCCGAACGCCGCGTGGTCTTCGTGCACGACGCTCTTGTCGCTGCCGCTTTCGTAGGCCGAGTCGACAGTGATGCCGCTTTCGGTGCTGGTATCATCGGTCTCCATGCTGGCGGATTGTTGCGAGCAGGAGCACGACTCGGTGTTGATGCGAAGGATGTTGTGAGTGAATTTGAATCAGTCGAGTCTGCTGGTGGAGGTGTTGAAGTGATGGGTTTCGCTTTAGGCAGCCGCGCCAGTTCCTAGTCGACCTTCACATGCTTTGGCGAAGTGAGGGATTATGTCAAAGTGAGGTAGGCCTGTTTCACATGTTCCACTTTGCTTCAAAAAGGAAGGCGCACGAACGTCATTGTTTACGACTTGCGTTTGCAGAGCTAGAATCAGTTCTTCCACGCTCGATGAGAGTGGTAGTCTGCTAAGTCTTGCCATCGCTGTTGTTGGACGACTGACATTGGTGTCTAAGTACCTGGTGAATCTACGGGGCGCTTCAAGATCATTTATTGCTTGCCTTTGTGCGACATAGCATCGCAGGATTTGAGCTTGAGAGGAGCCTGAACAGTGAGGCAAACAACGGATGTTTGACAGCATTTTAATGAGGCTGGGGCTAGGTGCTGCACTGCTTCACCGGTTGTTGGAAAGGAAGGAGCGAGGGTCTTGCTGGATAAACGGCATGCTGGTGGAATGATAGCATCTGCAAGTCATATTGATTGCGAACGGAAGATCGTAACTCAATTTCCAGGTGAAAAGATGGATGGGCAGCTATGGATCAAGATGGAAAGTAAGGGTCTCGGCTTACAAGTGGCGGTGATGAAGCTCCATCTCAAGGAGCCTTTCAAAAGCTCAGAAAATCTCATATATGTTCGTCGTTACGCCATTATGCAAATCTCAGCGTTTACTTCTACCACCCCTTGTGCGCACCGCCGCAGCTCTCTTCCTCGTATTCAAGATCCGGCTGGAATTCGCAGTAAAGCGCTTCCGGATCACTCGCACTTTCAAAAGTGAACTTTGCCGCTTCTTCTGGCACATAGACCTTGGGTACCCCATTCGCAGCCGCAGCCTCCACTGCAAGCTGGACTTCGCAGCTTCGCTCCATGAGTGTGAATAGATACGCAGCTTCGTCTACCGTCTCGCCGACCGTGAGAAGCCCATGGTTCCGTAGAATCATACCCTTGCCCTTCTCTCCAAGCGCAGCGGCTAAGCGACGGCCTTCTTCCTCCTTGAACACGACACCACCAAATTCGCCATAGACCGCCTGCGCGTCTCCATAGAAGTAAGTCACATCCTGATTAAGCATCTCCAGTGGCCTCGCAAAAGCACTCCATGCCTTCCCGAAGGGACTATGCGTGTGCGCCGCTGCGGTCACATCCGGTCGGGCCTTGTGCACCGCGCTATGAATCAGAAACCCCGCCGCGTTCGCCGGCCTCGACATGTTGCCTCCGATGGCCTTCCCGTCGTAGTCGACAAGTATCATATCGCTAGCCTTCAGCATGCCAAAGTGCTTGCCTAGCGGATTCGTCCAAAAGGTATGAGGGTTCTCCGGATCGCGGACGGAGATGTGGCCCGACATGCCCTCGGTGTATCCCTTTCGAGCGAAGACGCGGAAGGCCAACGCCATGTGCTCGAGCATCCAGGTCCGGTGGGCGGTGAAAGTGGGATGTTTGGGGATGCCGGGGAGGGTGGCGCCTTGAGAGATGAGCTCGAGAGCTGTTTTCTTTTCCGTTTCGTCGTTGGTCACATTTTCTGGTTTCTTGACATGCACCGGTCCGTTCATGGGAACGGGAACGGTTTGAGGTTCAGTGACTGCAGATGGTGCCATGGTTTTCAATCGAGAGTACTGTAAAAGAGTACTGTAAGGATTGCGGACTGGAAAGATTGGCCTACCGAAGTCAAACGATGATGTGATGCTCTGGATAATACAAGAGTTGGAACGTGAACAGATGAAAGGATAAATCCAAGGAAAATCAGAAGATTGCATCGCACGCCCTACTTCAATCGCATCAGGTAGGTAGTGGCGATGACACCGGCCCGGTGGCACACCTCATGTGGAGATGTTCCCGGGTAAGGTAGCAAGCTTGCCGGCGGGCAACTCTACCCACTTCACATTTTGGAGTGTCTTCTGACCAACCACTCTGGCGACACTTTCGAATGGACTTTTGTTGTTCTTCTAGGAACATACCATCGCATTGTAATTCTGACAACGACGCGTTGGCACAAGAAACTCTTCTATCGAAATCCCTTTGCTGCAATGTCAGCCTCGCCAGGCGGATTTTATGCCCTCGCGCATCTGAACTATTAGCGAGACGAGGCTGGTACTCAACGATCTTGTAGGGAAAGATGCCGGGAACTTACCAAAATTCGGATATCGACGCCATCGCGAGCGTGAATGGCCCGCAAAACACGGTGCCAGCATGGCCGCTCACCACCATGGCGGACCCCGCATGGCGGACCCCGCCTCTCACTTGTTCTCCTATGCCCAGATACCCTCAGGGAAGCCGCATGTTTGCATACCAAAAGGAAAAACCAAATGTACTTCCGACCGACCCGACGACATTCCTCATAGGCTGCAGACCTGCATGAAGTCCAACGGTATGACGTGTGCCATACGTTCTCCAGCAGTTGAGCGCTTGATCGCACGTGGGGATCCTCTCGTTACTATCTGACTGCGCAGAACTGGGGATGTATAGCATAGGTCGAGCCAACGCTCCGCTTGAGATGCGAAGTAGTATCCAGAGTGCGGTAGAGCAGCGTCCCGAAAGCCCCAACAGCTGCAATTATCCTTTTGCCACCTTCTCTTCTGCATCACTCCATGGCTTTCGGGCTTTCGATCATCGTACCAAAAGAAGGTTCGGCAGCCGTTGGTATCCAAGATCTGGTCGGGCGGTATTCATCTGAGGAACTATAAGACAGTACCAGAGAAAGGAAATTGGCGGCATATTGAACCACTCGAGATCGGGTGGGTCTTATCAAAGCGATTGGCGGGAAATCGCGTGGTCGTAACGGCCGGTATAGAGCCCTGCGTCACGGGCAACAAGTCAGAAATGTTATCTCAATGCTTGTCGACTTCCGAATGGAGTTATCGCTCAGCATGGAAATGGCTACTGCCATCGTTTCGAGGCTGATGTTGAGCCACTCATGATACTCTACGGAGGGCAACTTTCGGTCAATAGCAAGTCGGTTTGCGTCATCACAGCGACGGACGGCATCATGGAGCAGACGCACTGGGGACCGATTGTCGTGAGCTCAACATGCGAGTGTCGATGAGATGATATGGGCGTGGAGAAATTTTTAGATGGAAAAAGTAAGATGGAGTACTAGCAATCAAGAAGATGTGACAGAGCAGCAAATAAAAGTTGATCTGTTGGCAGTCCGCCCGTGCTCATCTAGTTGTATCCTTAGAAATGCCATGACCACGTCGTTATCCATCATAAAAGTCTTAAAAAGGTTTCAAAGCCGCCGGCTAATGCATCAAAATAATCGAACATGAGAAGGATCAAGTTCAAAAATTGGGTATCAAGAAGGGCAAAAAAAGGGGGGTTCTTCGAAGCGTTTCAGAATCACAAACCATCGTTGATGCCTTTGCCAACGAGGTTGACCACCGGGTTGAAGTTCTCGTATGAGCAGTAACTTGAGACGGCCTGGGCGCTCTGGGCGTGCTCGATCGTCTGGCCGTTGCGCATGATGGAGACTTCGGGCTTGACGCCATCGAAGGAGATGTCGGACGGAAAGGGTACCATGCCCATTGCCGGTCCGCTGCCGTCGGCGTCGAAGGTCCAGTATTGGTTGCTGCCGATAGACATGGAGATGGTCGATTGGTCCTTGACCAATGCCCAAGCGAAGACAGCGTCGTCAGGGTAGTTGTTGTTGCGGATACCGGTAGATGAGCCGCCGCTGCAGATGGAGCCCTTCGGGTGGATGCGGTGCCAGAAGATGACCTGGTCCATGGTGATTGCTGGCGGCGCGCCGAACTTCATCCAGTGGATGTAGTACTTGGCGATGATGCGCCACGGGGCGTGGTTCTGGCCCCAAACGTAGGCGCCCATGTCGCCCAGCTCAACGTAGTCCTTGGCGGAAGTGTCGTGCTGGTCGGGCAAGTCACGGAGGTAGTGAGACTCGCAGAAGTCGTTCCATGTCAGGAGCTCAATGATGTCTGGCTGGAAGGCGTTGTCACCAGTGAGAGATTCGAAGCGCTTGGCAAGGAGCATGTCACTGTAGGCGACCCAGGCGTCAAGCGGGTTGCCATTGTTGAGATCCTTGTATTGCCAGGGCGACACGGCTGCGATGTGTGTTAGTTGCATTGTCCCCATCTCAACCTGGATGCATAGTAGAACTTACCCATGATGTACGGGCCAGACTTGCCATTGCTCTTCAGCGCCGACTTGAATGCCTCATCGGAGGTGGTGGTCATGTTCGTGTCAGAGTCGAGCGGCCAGGCTTGCCAGTTAAGGTAGCCGTCAATAGAGGGGTAGTCGGACATAAGCTTCGAAGCAGAGCTCTCCGGGTTGTCCCAGGCGCCGAGCGAGTAGGTAGTGAGAGCGGGAGCAAGGCTGATTGGGTTGTAGCCCTTCATGTTGTCCTTGAGGCCCTGGAAGAACTCGTTGCCGTACTGGTCCACCTGGTCGCCACCGTAGGTAGAGACGAGCATGTTGCTGTTCCATCGGTATGCAGCAGAGCTGCCAGAGTATTTGGAGATAGCGTCGGCCATGTACGTTTGGTTCCAGTAGATGTAGCACTCGCTGTAGCTCATATCGAAAGAGTGCATGAGCTTAAAACCCATCTGCTCGGCGGCAGTGAAGGCATCGTCGATACGGTCGGGCACCCAGCTCAGGCCGGACTGGCACTCCGGCGGGACCCAGTTCATGGCAAAGCCGTCAATGCCCATCTGTTGGGCTGAGGACATGTCCTTCTTCCATTGATCGACATCGTAGGCGTAAGCGTTTTGGACCATGAAGTGAGCGAAGACATCTGTGGCGTGTGCTGCTTGCAGCATGGCGGACGCAGCCGCGACGACAGAGAAGGAACGCATGGTCAAGTGTTCGCGTGGTGATCCGGTGGGCGGGTTACTGTGGTTGTTGTTTCTGAAAGACGCTGCCGCGAGCGCAGATAAACGATCGAAGGGTGAAAAGAATGGCAATTGTTTTGTTATGAAGGAATGGACTGCTCGAGCGAGCAAAATGAATGACTGGTGGTGGTGAAGGAGTGTGGCAGGCAACCAGGCCAGAACCTCGCAGAGGTGTTGTGGTGTATGCGGATTGCAATGGGTGGTAGGGACACAAGGAAAAAACGGTCGATAGAAGAACGCTCGAAATATAAGAGGCGCTTGGGCTCCGTTCAGCACGAGATAACGGCTTCCCCCAGGAGTCGGCGCCAACGAGGTCACCAGAATCATCATTCCCGCTGGCCCATTTCACCGGCCCCACCAACGTTTCCTGCCATGCCGGATCCCCCAAATTACGCGGGAGTCGAGGAGGCGCTGAGATTGCAACCAACGGGTTCAGGCCTGATGCCTGTCTCTAGCAACACGGAGTAGTCAGGAGTCGAAGCGATTAATGCAGGCTCGGGCCGTCAAGCAAACGGCGCCTGGCCGGTTGCACATCACTTCGCAGATTCCCGCTTGGCATTAATGCGAAACCGTTAGCGTCAATCTTTGCATATTACGCGAATAATTAACAGGTGGGTAACGGTTGGCAATGTATGAGGTTGCCGGGCTGCTTGGGAATGCCGCGCGAATGGCGTGCGCTCACCAGCACGCGGTACCTGGACCGTTGCTCAGGCTGGAGCCAGGTGCATAATAGGGTGTCACCTTGCATCCCATGAGGCTGCTGCAGGTACGAAAGTCTATCTAGGTCGGAGGAAGCAAGGCCAAACTCTAAACTCAGAATCTATTGTCGGCCGTGAAGAGCCAGAGCGCCATCCGGTGTCTGACCCACAAGCCAAGCAGACCAACCGCTGACTGCAGCGCCAGTATTTCCACGGCCAGTCTGTCTTCTCGCAGTGGACCGCGCCAGACCAGCCAAAGGTTCAGAAGCGTGAAATTGCTCACCTCGGTGACACGGCCGTTGTCGTCCTGCTGTACCCGCATCAGCTTGATCTTATGCAGGAACTTCAGCACCTGGCCAATAACCGGCCGAAGAGGCTTTTCTTCGCTGAAAGTTGCGACAGATGCCTCCAGTAGTCCGCTTCTAGCATTGAAGCGAGGCATCCGGTGCCGTGGACACGGCACTATGGCGAATAATTGCGGCGCCGAGTAGCAGAAGTTAAATATCTGCGGGATGAAAAGCAACAACAGAGTTTTGCTGAAGTGCCCAAGGATACCCACCACTGCAAACACCATCCCGGCAAAGTAGCAATAGGTGTCCCCAACAAAGACCTTAGCGGGAAACCAGTTGTGCTTCAGCAGCGCAAGCGATACTCCAATGAATGGCAGCAGCAGGTAGATGCTGAAGAGGTGCGAGTCGGCTGCTGGATGAGGCTGCACTGACGGAAGCAGATAGAGCATATCGTTCAACGCAATCAGGAGAGCAATCACAATGGACTGGCCCACTTCAATGCCGTTGACGCCGGCTAGGATGTTGATGCAATTGGGGCAGAAGATCGATATGGCCGCCATGTAGAGATAGTAGAAGCCACCGAGGTCTACCAGCTCGCCCACATATGGTCGTAGTGGCAGCGGCACGACAACATGCGTGACACCGAAGTCAACGAAGTACAGCGCGAGCATGGGGAGGGCGGCGAATGCTGGGATGAAGAACTTGTGTCGCCATCGCATATCGAAAGAGTCATCCAATATGCCCAGGATTGTCATTGAGGCAAGGGTACCGTAGGCGAAGCCATAAGATGCGAGCTTCCGTCAAGTCAGCGTTTGCTCGCTTTCGCGTGGGTGGCCACGGGACACGTACCTTTTCCAGTGGGAAACGATGCAAGAAACGGCCAGTTTCGATATGCTGTGCTTCCAGCACCTTGTCGGTTTTGCCATCTCCATTCGTAACCTCGACGATATCACGCTTGAAAGCGAACGGCAGGAAATTGACAATAGCCAGTAAATAGACGAGTGCACATATCAAGCCTATCGATTCGGGACTTTGATGATACCTGTCAGCACCAAAGCTCACTGTGTAGGACGATCTACGCTCACAGTTCAATGGGGTTCTTCTTTGACAAGTCCTTGCCTTTGTAGCCTCGTCTGATAAAGACATGGCCTGTCCATCGTATCAAGCCATAGGTAAACGCAAAGCCAATACCACTGATAGCCAAGGAGGCAAACAAAGGCTCCCCATCGCTCTTCCAAGCGTTGACCAGCACTGCCAAACACGCTGCGGACAGCACGCTCAGCGAGTACGCCTCCGTCGCGCTCAGTTGCTGCATTCCTGTGTTACGCACTTGCCGCCCTTGAATGCCGCATGCCGGGAGGAATTATCGATTGTCTAATGATTTCAGAGACACATGGCTTTGGGCGGCATTCACGCCAGCTGGCAACAATGATTTGTGTTGGTGATGCGCGACTAGGGGTTCAGTGCCGCGCTAAGGTTTCAGCCACTGCCGCAGCCGAAGCCGCCGGTCAGCAAGGCGTGTGGACCGTCGACTTGGCGGGCGCTTCACCATGGAGGGTCACGGGACCCTCTGACCCTCTCACCTCCACGGAGTCCACTTCGCTCGAGTCAACAGTTCGCGACACAGACACCCGGAGCGGGAACAGTCCAGATCTCGGCGACAGCGACGGCGGCGGCGGCGGCGGCAGCGGCAGCGCCACCGGAAAACCCTCGCAGCCCTGAGAGGTGTTAAGAGGACCCTGCTGGGGATTGCCCTGGGAAGTGCATCGCCATGAGACCGCGAGCGTCAGACATCACGAGATGACAACCTCACGTAACGGCCAGGGTTTTCATCGCTATTCCCATGGCCATCGTGACCTGGTTTCGGCCCAGTCCTTCAACTTCTATGGCACGCGAATGGCCACCGCCTCGGCGGACCATCGTGTGAAAGTATGGGACCGCAATGTTAACACTGGCCAATGGACCGTCACCGACGTCTGGACAGCCCACGACGCGGAAGTGACGGACGTCCGATGGAATGGCCCCTTTGTAGGCGAGCACCTTGGCACGATCGGGGAAGACGGCCTGCTTAGAATCTGGCAGGAAGATGCCAATGAGGCCGCAAATTCCGGCCGAAGGTTCAAGAAAATCTTCGAGCAGGTCTCTGCCACGGGTGTCCCGTACATGTGTCTAGAATTTAAGAACATCGGCACGGAATCGTACCTGGCGGTTATTACCCGCGATGGTTATCTATCTGTCTGCGAACCAGAAGATCATGATCGCCTCTCGGCGTGGCGGATCCTCTGGTCAGACTATCTATGCAAAACACCTCAACGAACTGAAGAGACCGGGTTCAGACTTAGCTGGCACAAGGAAAAGTTGCCAGCACCATCCGCCGTCCTGGCTGGTCTAGACCGTAAAAGTCTCAGTCTGGCCGTAGCAGTGGGTGATTCTGTAAAATTGTTCCGTACCGACAAAGATCGTAAGTTCTATGTTGCTGCTACGCTGGAAGGCGCGAAGGGCTTGGTGCGGGATGTCAGCTGGGCGAATGGCAGCATGCGTGGGTTTGACCTGATTGCGACCGCGGACAAGGATGGATATCTTCGTGTCTACGAAATACACACACCGACATTTCCAGCGCGACCAACGCCCACTGGCTCTCCTAAGCCCGAGAAGGACTTACGTGCTATGCAGTCACCGCCATCAAGGGTAGCCAGATCAGGTATCGGAGCTGGCCTCGCAGGTGGCGCTAGAGGAAGAAGGGACGAGAACGCCGACTCACCCGGTGCGTTTAGGCAAGAGTCCAAGCTGGTCGCGGAGCTAGCTATGAATGCACCATGGAGAGTACAGTGGTCCCCAACGGCTGACCTGCTGACTGCCACCGGAGATGACGGTGCGCTCAGAATCTGGAAGAAGGCCGTTGACGGCAGATGGCTTGAGGCCGCCGAAGTAGATCCAATGGCTTGACGGTCAGAATCAAAGCGATCCATTTCCAAGCTGCAGTCGTTCTCATTGCCATCTCTTCATATCGTGTTGCGGTCTGCCCCACTGTGCCTTGCAGTCGGTCGATGCAAGTGGAGAGCAGTGCTGCTAACACACAATCTTTACCGTATACTTTAACCTCGCCTACATGCCACGCAACACCCTGCAATATCTATCGACTCTTTCTCGAAGATATATGATCGCGTCCAGTATTCCAGAAGCAATGCTATATTCTGTCAGGCAATCTTGCACCGATGCGACAAGCAGGATGCAAAAGCTCATATGTGTACTGTGTTTAAGCCTTTCCAGAAGTGCAATACTAAAACCTGTTTCTTCAAGCATTCTACTTCTCGTTTGTGTCCATGTCCCAATCAATAGGTCAGTCGCTTGCCTCTTTATCGACCCTGCTCTGCCGCATTTGAGGAAAGACGTAGTCAGGAGACCTTGCTGAATGCGCCCGGATGGCACTTTCTCATATGTAAAAAGGCTCGTAGAAAAAACGAGAGTGCCGGCTGGACATTGAACGCTCTCTTTTAGCCAATAAGAATGGTAACTATATCGAGGAGAGCAAGGCCTTTGTAGCTGTACTACCCCTTCTCCTCATCAAAGGCGACTTACCAATTTTTACATGGTCTCGGCTAGGTAGTGATGCTCGTGGAGGACAGGGGCCAAGGGAATGGAGGGAGTGAAAAACCAGATCTCGATTCCCTCTCCAAGGTAATGGATGTCAGAGGGAGTGCCATCCGAAATGCCTTCTGCACCGACACTCTGCCCGCCATAGTATTCGGTAATGCCTTGAATCTCGCAAACCCGCTCGCTTGAACGCCGCACGCAAATTGAAGAGCATCAAATTGGGAGTCAAAAGGCTCCCTACAGACGAAATAGATAATGAGCGCAGGCAAAGAATGCGAGATCAAGAACCAATGTCGCCAAAGTAGATAGGAATAAAAGGTATTAAAAAAGACAAACATGAAGGAAGCGAGATCACCAATCCCCAATCCACTCACTCGCCCCACTCTCCCAGAACTCATCGCACGCGGCTTTCAGCCCGAAATTACTCCTCAGCTCGTCGATGGTCAGAGGATCGCGGGTCAAGGGGTCCGTGGGACTGCGTTTGAGGTGCTCGTACAGCGTCGCGCGCTCGTACGAGTGGCCGTTCTTGGTGATGACGGGGTCGTGCAATGGCTCGAAGGTGATCATGTCGACCAAGTGGTCGGGGACTTCGCGGGGTTGGTGGTGCGTGCCGACTGTGGTGGGGTCGGCGGAGGCGAAGACGGTGACGAGGTCGGCGGTTTGGCGGGTGAAGGTTTCGTGGGCTTCTTGGGTCCGTTCCTGGGTGGTGTGGTCAGTATGGAGGTATTCATGTTACTTTAATTTTTTTCCTTTTTTTTTTTTTTGAAATAGAAAGACATCTCCAGAGCAACACCAAAAAGGAGACTCCTTTCCCTAATATCTTTTCGCCTCCAACAACTTCCGCTTTGGCGCATGCCTGCGATGGAGATGAAAAGAAGAGCGATCGAGGACGATGGTCTGAGAGAGAAGCGCGAGAAGAAGACGAGCCTGAAGATGGGGAATGAGAGGAAGAAGAGAGGAGAGAGAAACCCATACCGAAGCCTCCACCTGGCCAATCTCCCCCCGGTCCAACAACCCCGCCACAAGCCCCACCTCCCTCTGCCTCCGCTCCTCCAACAACCCCTCCAACTCGGCCCTCAAATCCCCCTGTCGCCTCAACCGCTCGCGATCCCTGACCGCGAACTTGGCCTTCTTACACTTCAGTACAAAAGCAGAGAAGACCTCAAGATCCCTAGGTCCAATCTTCGCATTCGGCTTCGGATCCCGGACTTGCTCGTAAGCGGTCAGCGCGCTCGAGAGCGCCTCGTGAGGGTGATGCAGCGCGAGTTGGGCCTGGGCGAGGAAATAGTAAGCTTTGTGGTTTTGGCCGCCACCGGCGGCCGTGATCTCGAGACTCTTAAGGCAGTCGTTGACGGCGCCGTCCCATTGTTGTAGCTTCAGGCGGGCGTTGGCGCGGTTGGTGAAGATGAGCGGGTTCCGCGAGTACTTTTGGATGGCTTGGGTGTAGAAGTCTTCGGCTTCGGCGTAGGAGCCGTTCCGGAAGGCGAGATTGCCTTTGTCTTTGAGTTGTTCGGCTGCGTAGGATGCCATAGGATGGGGAGAGAGTGCGTGGGGGCCGGATACTTTTTTTTTTGGTTCTTTCTTGTTTCTTATTTTGATTTCGTTGTGGTAGATGGGACTGGCAAAAGGTAAAAGGGCGAAGTGAAGGGCGAGGGGGCCATGTGCGTGGTAAGTGGGGCTGTGCACGTGCATGCAGCCGGATTTGGCAATTACTAAGCGCAGGCGTTTGCATTGCTTGCCGCCTTTCTGGAAGCGTCTATTGTGATTTGTGCACGGCGATCGAGAGGCATAGTTTACAGCAAAAGTACGCTTGCAATGGTTATTTAACAGGGTAAAGGCCAATGAATAGCCTGATTCTGCAAGACATGATCAAAACTGCCTACAAAATAGCCACTCCAAAATCCTTATCACCTTACATTAGGGCGGTATCTATGTCTACGCGACCCCAAGCTCCTTGTAAAAGGCCTCCGTACTTGGCTCCCGACCCAGGAACTCCTTCAAGGTCTCCATTTCATCCTGACTGCCGCCCTTCTCGAGCACCGTATGTCTATACCGTCTGCCTTCCTTGCCATTCATCGGATCCTTCTTGAACACGCTATAGAACATATCCGTACTGTAGACCTGACTAGAAAGGTAGCCATAGTATCCGGCATCGTAACCACCGATCAGGTGTCCGAAAGTCGCTTGGCCATTCCCCCAGTCGTAACCGTTGCCGAGCGCTTCCGGTCCATCTAATTTGCTGATCTCGTGGCGCAGGGAGTTGTAGGTTGTTGAAGCGTCGAGCTTTTCAATTGCCGCATGAGAGGATGCCTCGTGGACGGTCATGTCGAAGATGCCGAAGTGAAGCTGGCGCAGGTTGAACAGCGCATCGTTGACGTGTCGCGTGCTGACGATTGACTGGATCAGATCATCAGGGATGCTCTCCGGGGGCTGCTGACTGCCATCCTTGGCGCTAGCTTCCCACGCTTGCTTGTACTCAGGCGTAAGGTAAGACCAGTGCTTGCTCAGGGACTTGATCTGGCTAGGAGTCCAGCACCAGTTCTCCAGCATTTGCGACGGCGCTTCAACGAAGTCGCGGACAGTGGATGTGCCGTGGAAGCGGCTATAGATTGTCTTGGATACGAGATCGTGGATACCATGTCCGAGCTCGTGGAACAGCGTGACGACCTCATCGTGCTTGAGGAGGGATGGCTTCTTTGGCGTCGGCTTGCTGAAGTTGCATACCAGCGCTGTTGCTGGGTAGCGGCGTGTACCGTTCTCAGTGATGAAGCCTGGCTGAAGGTTGAAGTTTGCGGCGTGACCGTACTTGCCATCTCGAGGGTGCAAGTCAAGGTAGAGGTAACCGACGAAGCCATCGCCTTCGCTCTGATCGTCCCAAACGGAGTATACATGCACCTCAGGATGCCAAACGATGTCCTCACCCTTTCCAGTCTCGGAAATAGCGTCGCGGTCCTTGCCCTTCAACTCAACGAACACAAGGCCAAAAAGTTGCTCAAAGATGTTAAGCATTCCCTCAATGGAAGTCTGAAGTGGGAAGTATTCCGCGATTCGATTCTGATCGAGCTGATAGTCGCGTTCGAGCATGAGAGTGTCGTAGAAACGGTGGTCCCAGAGGAAGTACCTGTCAGCATCGCCAGTCTCTGACTTCTTCAGCTCCTTGAGTTTCTCGATCTCCTTAAGGCCACCAGGAGCCAATCGCTTCCGCAGGTCGCCAAGGAAGTCGTCGACGGTCTTCGGCGTCTTTGCCATCTTGTCCTCGATCCGGAAGGTGGCGTGGTCGGGGTAGCCTAGGATTCGAGCAGCCTCATCGCGAAGCACGATGGCTTCCTTGAATAGCTTCACATTCTGGTTGCACTTGTTCTCGTTTGCCATGAAGACCTTTTGCCTAGTCCCTGCATTCTTGCAGTACTTTTGCGTCGGGAATAGATCAGGGTATTTGAATGTCAACCAGAGTTTGCCCTCATTCTCTGTACCCTTCTCGCCTTTCTTCAGCCCGCTGGTCACGTCCTCGGGCACTCCGTCCAACTCTTGCGGCGTGAACCAGAGACCACCTTGCTCTTCATTGAGGTTCTTCTGGAAAGTAATGCTGAGCTCAGACAGCCGCTTCTTGATCCCTTTGAATCGATCTCTCTGCTCGCCTGCGGGTATGCCGAGACCCATTCTGATGTAACCCTTATGATCTTTCTCGAGCAGTCTCCGGCTTTCGTTGTCAAGACTGGTGTCATCCTTTTGCTTTTTGAATGTCGCATCGACGAGCTCGAAAATGTCCTCGCGCATAGACGCCTCGATGGCAAAGTCGTCCATGAGCTTCTCCGCTTCGGTGGAGGCATCTCTCAGCTTAGCGTCTGTTGAGACTGCCTGGTAAAAGCCGATAATATGCGACTCTAACGACATGTTGTTGTCGTCCCGCGCAAATGGCAGCAGGACATTCTTGAAGTCCGCATTCTCCGGTGTTACACCACCTACTATCTTGTCTTGCAACGCCTTGCTATCGGCGATCAACCGCTTGGTATCGCTCACCAGCGAGTCTGGGGTATGAGTGAAGAGCGGTGGTGCCTGAGGCGGCTTTCGATACTTGTCGGCTACCATTGTGGAAGAAGTGACTGGCCTTGTGGTCGTGAAGCTGAAAGGTGTTCTAGGAAACGCGAGCTGAGCGACAAAGGCGCGAATCCGAGGGAGAGCAACGAATGAAGCCACGATGGCTACGGCACAGAGGATGTAGAGGATGTAGGAACGGAAGGAGCTTCTTGATCTAGTCCCACCAGCAGACGACACCTTTCCTCCCCACCGCGGACGAGAAGGGGACCCGCTTCGCTGTCGAGCCAGAGTGGGCGGTGTCGGGGTACAGTCTACTATACCAGTGTTGGTTATACACGATGGTCGTCACACCGTCTGCGAGTCCAACAGGCGGTGAAGGGAGCTATGCGGCGTTTGGGCGCGTGATACAGTGAGCGAGGAAGGATTGGGGCTCGATGTTGGTAGGTGAGCTTGTGACGTTTCTATTGACCATTCCAGGTTGCATGATGTGGACTCGGCTCCGAGGCACCCAATGCTGACTAACCTTTTCGAAGACCGTCGCTTTGTCCCACCTCGCGCACCCTGCATCCATTTACCAGGGTCCAGCCCGAGGGTGACCCGTTTTCGCAATGCCACCGCTGATCTGGGACATCTCAGACCGTAATCGGAATAGGAAAAGTATCTAGGCATACTAGGTGAGGGACTGACCTTGGGAAAATTGCTACTTGGTAACTACCTAGGTAGATTATCCTACAGTCATAGAGCAGACCTCTGCGGCTAATAGTGGTCCGCCAAGGTAAGAGTACCTGTCTTCGTTATAAGATACTCTGCCACCGCAACATCTTTCCCGCTCTCCTTGCCGTAACCTGACTCCTTGATGCCACCGAACGGGCTCTCTGCAGCTGAAGTATTGCCAGTGTTCATACCAATCATGCCGGCCTCGAGATTCTCCAGGAGGCGCCACGTCCTGTCCACATTCTTGGTGAAGAAATAAGAAGCCAAACCCATGGACGTGTCGTTTGCTAACTTGACGCACTCCTCCTCGGTGTCAAATTGAAAAAGTGCCATGACTGGCGCGAAAGTCTCTTCTCGCGCGATCAGCATGGAATCTTTGGCGCCGGTGATGAGTGTCGGTTCAAAGAAGTAGCCTGGGTACTTCTCTTGACCATGCAGCTTGCTGCCACCCAAGACGACCTGGCCCCCGTTCTTCTTGGCATCCGCAACCTGGGCTTCTGCCTTGTCCAAGCTGCGAGGGGTAGTGACAGGCCCCATCGTGGTCGTTTTCTCTGACCCATGACCTACAACAAGCGCCTTTGTCTTTTCCGCAAGGATTTGAGCAAACTTGTCATAGACTCCTTTCTGGACGTACACTCGATTGGCCGTGATGCACGCTTGGCCAGCGTGTCGCCATTTCAGTGCCATCAATGCAGTTGCAGCCTGGTCGAGATCGGCATCGTCGAAAACGAGGAATGGGCAATTGCCACCTAGCTCCAGGGTACACTTCTTCAACCCATCAGAGCAGATTTTGGCCACGAGCTTCCCAACTCGAGTCGAGCCAGTGAAGGTGACCTTCTTAACGAGGGGATGTCTGCACAGGCTCTCGGAGAGGGCCGGCGTGTTATCCAGAGAAGTCGGCAGCACCGAAAACACGCCCTGCGCAAACCCAGCTTCGTGTGCCAAATGAGCCAGTGCTAGCACGGAGAATGGCGTCTCCGGACTCGGCTTGACAATCATCGTGCACCCGGCCGCCAAAGCCGCACCTGCCTTCCTGAGGATCATCGCAATAGGGAAGTTCCAGGGCACAAGCGCCACAGCGACACCAATTGGCTGCTTCACTGTAAACACTCTCCGTCCAGGGGCCGAAGGCGTCTGTACAGTTCCTTGAACTCGCTCGGCTTCGCCTGCGAACCACCACGTAAAACCCAAAGCATAATCCAGCTCGCCCTGACTTTCAGCGATCGGCTTGCCGGTCTCATAAGTCACGATTTTCGCCAGATCGTCCCGGTTTTCGCGGATGAGCTGATCCCATTTGAGCAAGCATTGGGCACGAGTACGCGGATTGACTTTCTTGAATGTTTCGAACGCGGTATGGGCGGCTTTGACCGCCGCATCGGTGTCGTTGACATCGCAGTCTGGAGCTGTTGCCCAGACTTTACCGCTGCCTGGGTCGTAGACGTCGAAGCGTTTCCCGGATTTCGCTTCAACCCATTGTCCGTTGACTAGGGCTTGGTCGCGGAATAAGGCGGGGTTGTTCATCTGGTTGCCGTCTTAGCCTTGAGAGTCTGTGGGATCTCCTTATTGAGCATCAAATTACCTGAAACGGAAGATTGGGTGCCATCTTTGCTGTTGTTTCTAAGGATGCTGTACTATCGAGGCGTCCCTTGATTTCTTTATGAAGTGCTCTCGCCTACTCGAGCTGTGGGGATCAACCTGCCGAATTACAGCAATACTTTCATCCCAGAGCACTGTGACTGGCCGACGTCAACAATGGGCTCAAGTGAGCTTGAGTTTATAATCGATTGCCGTCAGTGAAGCGGGGTGACCCCGCCCGTTCACGTGATTGCGCACCCGTCGGAAATAACAGTCATGGCCGAAACGGTGCTTATAACAACCACCTGTGTGGCAATACCAACGGCCGTCCGGGTCACGCTCCACCTTGCCATTGGTAGATGGATGGGTACCACAAGTCAGTACAGTTTGCAGCTTCTCCGCAGATGCTGGCCCGAAATGCGAGATGATGTTTAGGCCCGCTCGCCAACGTGAGCCCAGGGATATACAGTGTGAAATATATAACAGTATGGCGCGTACAAATCGTGGGATTGATTTTGAAGCCGACTTTGGAAAGAGCATCCATTCTGTCTTTTCTCTAAACGGGAGTTTTGCAAGTCTCAGCGAACGCCCGGCATGGATAACAACTCCCGAACCCACTCTTCATTTCGTATGAATGCAACGTAGAGCGTGCTCAAAAGCTAGAAACGTGCTCATTGGTTTGGTAGATCCCTGGACAGACCTACCGGCAAAGCTTCAAGATGCTATACCAAAGGCCAACGCCGATGCAAAGACCGACGACCAGCTTAAAGCTTTTACAACGAGCAATGCAATCGTAGCTCCAGCGACGTTTGGTATCAAGAGCGCGGGCTCAAACAACGCCATCTTAGTCACAGTGACGAACGGCAAAGCGGAGATTGGTATGGGTGACGCAAAAGGCGGCTTGTTCGTTTTGTCTGCTTTGCCAGAGCAATGGCAGGAGTTCTTTCGTGAGACGCCAGTGGCCCCTTATCAGTCCTACTGGGGTATTCGCCGCCAATTTAGAAAGCTTGTCGAGCAAGATACTGATAACGCTACAGGCATGTTCGGTATGAATATCAAGCAGGAAGGCATTGAGATCCAAGGCGACCAGACCGCCTTTGCGCAGTGGACGCACGTCTGGCGACGTGTTCTGGAGCTGTTGCATGATGCTTTAGTTGGACCTACGCCCGCTGATGAGGAGCCTGATGTCGACATCGATCATATCGTCGGTCGATACGTATACATCAGGTCGCCAGTATGGGGTAAATGCAAGGTTTTCTATGAGCAATCTGGAAGCGGTCAGCAACCGATTGTTTTCTTGCATACTGCTGGAAGCGACGGGAGACAATATCACGGTGTGATGAACGACGAGCGTATGTTGAAGGCCTGCAACATGTACGCTATGGACTTACCAGCGCATGGGAGATCTTTCCCCTACGAGACATACTGGCCTGGAGTGCACACCAATACTGAAGATGCCTACGTGGGCTGTATCGCGGCTTTCGTCAAGAAACTTGGGCTGGTCAAACCTGTCATTTGTGGCGCGTCGATGGCTGGGCAGGTCTGCCTAGCTATTGCTGCGCGGGCTGACGAGGTTGGGGCAGGAGGCACTATACCTTTACAAGGTAGCGACTATCTCAACATGGAGAGGCAGTGGCACGATCGCTCGCCATATGTCAACCAGTCGCTCTTTAACCCCGAATGGGTCTATGGCATGACCTCTCCCACAGCACCTCTCAAGAATCGACAGTTGCTTTGGCACTTATATTCGGCTCAAGCCTACGGAATCTTCCACGGGGATTTGGACTTCTACTTCGGAGGTAAGCATCAGAAGCTCGCAGTCCGGCCTACTGATCTGCCTCGCGGTTGACTGATCAATTTACCAGGATGGGACGGCCGTAGCAGGATGAGCAGTATCGACACGAAGAAGTGCCCGGTGTATATGCTGACGGGAGAGTATGACTGGAGCAACACTCCAGCCATGAGCCAAGCGACGTGCGATAAAATACCAGGAGCTAAACATCAGGCCATGCATGGCCTGGGCCACTTCCCTGCAACCGAGAACCCAAGGGTTTTCGTTGAGTACTGTGAGAGCTCCATTACCCAATAGAGAGCTTCGTACTGATGACCATTAGTGTTGCAAGCGATTGATCACATTCAAAAGGCACGAGCCTAAGTAAGTCAAGAAAGGGACAAGTCTTGCTGAAGAATGGAGACTGGATTGAAAGAGATGGCATGCCGTGTGTCTTAACAGGAAGTGTATGCCGCGGTCACATTAGACAGATATCGATTCCTGCCGTGGACTTCAGCGATTGTGTTCGAGCTTCCAGCCTTTGAAACCGAAATAGTGATGTGACATCAGCTGTTCATCGTTGCCCCAAGGCTTGCTTCCCGAGTGATCCTGGCCGGAACCAAATGCACTGATGGGGAGTATCAATGTATCACCGATGAGTTTCGGGGCGGTAAGATTTGAAATTTCTTCGTACGTGACAGTCCTGCCCAACTGAGAGGTTAGGCTTTCAAGGACTGCAACGGTAAACATCTGTGCATCGACAATTAGCATCCTGAAGCCGGCAATTGGAAGCTGCTTACCCTTGGGCCGGTTGTCTCGAGCACGTATTGTAAATCATGAGACGGTATACTCTCCAGATTTACCCGATCGGCAGCCAGCTTAGAAATGACGGTCTCGACAACATTTTGAAGAGCCTCATGGCCGGGTGCAGCCATTATCGTCCACTGGCAAAGCTGGACAGGTAGATTGAAGTCTTTCCGAATTTCTCCGCCTTGGGAATCATACTCAACACCTAAAACCAGTCCCACGCGGCCGTGAAGCTCTTGGGGAGTCCATTCCCGGATGGGCTTGGAGCAATCTGTGTCTATGTCTGTGTAGACCCCGCCGTCGCCGAGAAGAGTGAGATACCTGGTGAGATCTGCCCGGAGGATGCGGTCTGTGGTCCGCTCAAACACGTCAATGATGTCCTGACGGTGATTGAATCGTTCCCGAACGTAAGTCACTGAGGATCCATTGGTCAAAAGCTCATAACGATGGTCCGGGTTCATGTCAAGCCAGCTCTTGGAAAGTCTCATCAGCTCTTCGCTTAAAGCATGAGGTGGCGTCTCCCATGTTTGCCATATCTTGTGGGGTAAATCTATCGTCGTCGTTCTTTTCCAGCCGTTTTTCGATCTGCTCAAGAATTCCTGATAGTAGAAAAAGTATAGAGTTGCCGCAGCAAACGTAGCGAAGACAAGCAGACGAGTATGCATTGGAGTAATTGAGCAAAGAGCTAGAGCAATTGTGATACCATAACGGAAGAACGAACAGAAGTGAGAGAAGTGAGCATAGCAGCCATGTTGACAGGCGGCTCGCTAAAGCCGCTTGCATTATCGCAGCGATTTACCATCCATGCACATTCGTGTGCTAGGGGTTTCGTGAAGCGCTGGAGGTAGCGCAGGCGAGCGGCACAGTCGGCAGCCCAAATCGCCACGCCTGGTCCGGTCCACTTCGCCCACCTCGACAAATTTCGCCAACCTTGCGCGATGAGCTCCAAGACTTCATTCGAGATGATTCATGCGCGCAATCAAAGGTAGTCGCAATGGGCATAGACACCGTAAAGCAATAATAAGGTAGTTTCCCACTCTCGACTCGGTTGCAAGAATGCTATGCTACGGCGCAAGTACGACACTGCGGCAAAGACCGCTTTGCTCTCGACGTCTTCTAACCCTGTGCAGTTCATTCCTCATCACATTTGAAGGACTTCAGCTAGATGTCTTCGGCTTTCTAAAAATGGCTCTAAGATAACATCCTCTCGCATCACTGGTGTTTCGGATTGCGCAGAAGTGATCCCACAGCGGCTATGGTTCATCTACAACTCGCGTGCGAACCGCTGCAGGCCACCGCCTGTGCCTTCGACTGCCATGCTGTGCCGCAACCGTGGGTCGACATCTCGTGACTTCTCGCAAGGTATTCTTCTAACTCCATGCCGATCTCTACCGGGCAAAATACCTTCGTTCCTCTTTCTCTTGCCCAAGTCATCGCAATGGACGCCCATTTGTTACCTTCGTTGTTTGTCATTTGGTTGACCTTTGCTCAGTCGATTCGTTCCGAATGTATTAACGAATCCGTTGTCGCTCTACCAGTGACTGAAGTTGTATTGTCTAATGAACATACTGTTCGAGGTGTACCGATATCCGTTGGAACTCCGCCGACCAACATCAGCTTTCTTCCCGAGGCTGTCTACAACGACACATGTGAGCGAGCGATGTTATTCAGTCTGATCAACGACATTTGCTTACAAGCTATTAGGGATATATAATAGCACTGAAGACTTCTGCAACTGGACAACACCTGCCGCTTGCTTCACCCTTCGAGGAGGTCTATACGACACCAATTCTTCTACGGCTGAACTCAAAGATGATGTACAGGATGCGGGTGCAGATGCCAGCGATACAGAAAGGGCCACAGGGCCCAACATCTGGTACAATTCTTGGGCCACTGATGACTTGACTTTTGGCGGAGTCAAGTTGACAGACTATCCACTTGGAATGCCAGGCTTCGACATCTTCACACCCTACAACAGGTAGGCCGAACAACTATCAGCTAGACTGCAAGCGACGTTCACTGACGCTGCACAGTACGTACTATGAGGCCCATGGTTGAGAACGAAGCTTTTCTAACGTACGGTCCCACAGATCAAGCACAGATTGGTCTTGGGTCGAATTCAACCTTCCTCACAGCGCTAAAAGAGGCCGGAAAGATATTATCTCGGTCGTACTCGTGGTGGTTCGGCCTCGTCGGAGCCATTGCAGATGCTCAAATGGATGGTCTGCTTGCCTTTGGAGGCTATGATACTGCCAAGGTCACGGGCAACAATTATACCAAAGCTCTTGCACCCAGCTCACTGTCGTGCACTTCCGGCATGAACGTCATAGTCTCGGATCTGGTGCTGAACTTTCCTAATGGAACGGATGCAAGCATTATCAGTCCATACAGCGGGCTCTCCTCATGCATTAGGCCAGACTTTCCGGGAATCTTTACCTTCCCCTGGGATCCTTACTACAACTCTTTCGAAGCGCTGACGGCTACATCCAATATCGGACGCGAGCAGGGCACTGGAGGTTATGGAGGCATGTTGTATTGGCCAGGTGAAGTGTAAGTTTCAGAAGCCCACGCCTCAATATTAGCCTTCTTGCTAATCTTATTTAGGTACTTCGGAGATCTCACAATCGAGATAGACAGCTTTTTTAAGATAAGGATACCGAACGAATTGCTCGTCATCCACCCCTCGAACATTGTAGATAACGGCAGGACGCAATACAACGACACAGTCAGGGAAGTTTTGCTCGATCCAACTGTCGGTGTGAACCAGGGCGATACTTCCATCCTCGGTCGACATTTCTTCCAAGCTGCGTATCTCCTCGTCAACTACGACAGTGACAGCTTTACGATCTGGCAGGCCAATGCAACAACAGAAAGCAGTCTCGTGTCACTTGGAAACGAATGTCGGGATCCCGGGAGTAAAGTCGCGAAGAATGACACAAGCGATTCAAACACGGCACACTCAACCTCCTCACCTCTACCATCAGCTACAGAAGGACGGACTTCCGACACATCTGACGACGCAATCTCGAAAAAATCCTCTGAAAGCAACGGCATCTCTTCTGAAGCCATCGCCGGCATTGCAGTTGCAGTCGCTTTCGTGTCGGGCGGGCTCGTCGTACTCGCAATCCTTTACATTCTTCGCCGGCGGAAACGGCAAGCGAACATAGCAAGCGCGGATAGCAGTACCCAGCTGACTCAAGCAAATCAAAACCACGGGTACGATTTCAACGGCCAACCGCCTGTATACGAGCCAATGTCCCAGGAAATGCAAGAGATGGGCGGCGATGCACAAGCCCGGGAGATGAGCGCGGATCAGAAACCTATCGAGCTGTCGATCCAGAAAAGCAGAGCCTCGCATCGGACGACTGCGTATGAGCTTGGGTCGCCTTAGGATTGCTTCCTCACACCGAAAAGTATTGAGTTCGGAACAACCACAATGTATTTCTAGAGTCAGCCATTGAATAGACGATTTAGCGGGGACAGCGTTCTCGATCAAGTTTGGAAGCTCGATCTACTTCCTAGCCTGCCCGTTTCAAAGCATTTCATCAGGGCCTGCAAGACAAGCACCGGATTTAGCGCAATCAGCGACGTCAACGCACCTGACGGAGGAAAGAAGTTGGACATGCAGGAAAGCTTTGTCTTTGCAGAGGTGCTGAAATATGTCTACTTGCTTCATCTCGAGGTAAGTTCCTAACCTGAAAGCTAAGCTGGACGATAACTGACGTTCAAACTATAGGATGACGGTAATGCATTCCATGTGCAAGACAGCCGGAATGGCGTGAAGAATGAATGGGTGTACAATACTGAGGCGCATCCCTTTCGTGTAGTGGGAAGACTTGTATAGCCTTCGAACTGAAGAGTATTGGCATGATGGCACTTGATGATAGACATAATGAATCCTACGCACTTCCGACAGTATGGGGATTGGAAAGCGCCCTTGTTGAGGATAGGAAGTCAAGGTCCTCACGAGACGGGAGCCCGCATCGACCCAGACAAATCATTTTTAGGTCCAATATGACGCGTTCCCTGTCGCTCGTCGGCTGCCATGTTGCCGAAGATTCCAAAAACCACGAACAACTTTCGTGCTGGAGAGGTCATGCGGTGGCGACATTGGACACACGGAGAAGAATCCTCGCCGGCGAAGATCGGTCTCTGTCACATCTCCCCACTATGCCTATTATCACAAGGCGGAGAGGGTAGGCTGGCATCTTTCAAAAGCTTGGCTGGTGGGCCACGCGTGCTCTTGGGCCGCAAAATAGGAGCTGGCCTCCAGCGTAGCACGCCGAGACTTCTTTCGATAGGAGATCCCAAGAACCAAGTTTGCGTAGATTTTCCCGGCACCGAGCCTAGTGTTAGGACATGCAGGCTTGATCCCCGAGATCTTCACACAATCAACCGTCTCATAGTTGGCCGCGATTTGTTCCATATCGGGCATCATGGTCGGTCAAACAGGCATTTATGTCGCCATCAGAGCTGTTACGTGTTTTGTCCGATAATATCCGGACAATTAATAGGTCGTGTCTAGCCGAAAGTGAGAGCCGGAATCAACATATTCCGTCAGTAGTTTGAGCCTCAGAGTCCGTGTACGAATGATCATGGTCTGTATGCTTCTGATCAGTGGAAGTATGACTGTGATATTTGACATCTCCGAATGATTCAAGAAGAGGCTAAGCCTTCCATGAGGTGGGGCTAGGTTCCCATTCTTCGGATTCGCTGCAGGGTCGATTGGAACTTTTTGTGCGCATTATGTCAAGCGTTTTGAAAGCTTTCAAAAGCTCTGCGGAGATGTGACTGGTCAGATAGGTGCCGATTGTATGGGCGGAGTTCGCCTCCGGCCAGTAGTTGGAGGGCGTCAAACGCGCATCAGTGTAAATAATGACGCGGGAAAACAGGGCATGCAGCCCGCCCATCACACCTCGCATGGTGGCGTCTATCTTGACGCTAGTCTCACGATGAAAGGAGGAGCTACTGCGCCAACATGCTTCCGCCTTGGGTGATCATCAGCCTCGTAGGAGTCCCAAGTGAGGCTGAGCCGTGTGTCATCGACTGTTTACGTGCTTCATGCGGCATGATTATTGCAGGAATTGTGCATTCCCCGCGCGGACATGCATGTCCAGGGTGAAGATCATGCCTGGTCGGTCATTTGCCAAGTACCAACTTCGAAGGGTTGCCGTCCACCTGTAGACTGGGCGACCGGTGTCGCTATCCCGGAGAAGGATCTCAAGGACGACTTTACTGCGTCAGATATGCGGATCCAAGGGTGCGATCTCAGGGAGAATGCAATAGTCCATGTCTCATTCGTCTTGGACATTTATTAGTGCGATGCCTTAAATCCAAGCCATCCCGGCTGGGTGGTTATGCTTTCGCGGCACAGCAAGGTCCGTTCCAATTGGCTTCGCGCTGGCGAGATCCGCAGACCCACCCCTCCGCACTTCTGTCAGCTGGGACCCAAGCGACGAGCTCATGGATCCGCCTCCCTCACCTCGTCTCTCTGTTGAAGTAGACTAGGTAGGCATGAACGGGGTTGATCATCTCTTGTCGTTCCCACGACTCCTCGTCGGGACTCTCAATCTTAGTATGCACATCACTACTTCCACGTATCCAGAGCGCCGCCTCCGCATAGCATAAAGTACCGGCCGCAAGCTTATATTCCTTGGTGACGGCAAGGGTGTACCTGCGACTGCATCTGTCTCTCGGTAGGAGCATGCTGGCCAAACGTGGATGGGCCAGGAGTGACTCTAGGCATATCCTACTTCTTCCGCAGACTATCAAGCTATACCCACCGCGATTGAGTGCGAATGCTGTCCGGGATGACTGTTGAGGCGGCTGGAGGCGTAGCAGCTCCAGCGCCTGAGATTCGGCCCGACGGCAGGTTGGACGAGGATGACGATGCTACCTGGGAGGTCCCAGGGGATATCGATGCGCACCCCAAAAAGAAGAGGAAGGTGGTAAAGAATGGCGACAAGAAGTATCATTGTCCGCACGAGGATTGCGGCAAGGCGTATTCCCGGGCAGAGCACTTGTACAGGCATCAGCTGAACCGTATGCCTCGTCACTGACAAGTATGTGTATGTGTGTCGCGAAAGCTAACAGCCTATGTTCAGACACGCCCAAGACAATCTACCGCTGCGATTTTCCAGGATGCGTCCGCCACTTTGTACGTGCCGATCTTTGTGCGAGACACCGAGAGCGCCACACAGCCAAAGGTTCCCATCTGCAGCGCAAAGACGCCTTCCAAAGCAGCCAGAGAGCATCCACGAATGCAAATGGGTCTGGATCGCCTCCCATGGCTGCTGAGCTTCCAGCGTCTCCAGAGCAGACAATACAACCTCTAGCCGGCTCGTTCGCGGAAAGTACTCAGTGCGCCACAGGTCATGGAAATACATATACAACCGCTGCGCATCCCTACGGCACCGTAATGCCTGAATTGCCACCTCTTCAAATGCCTGTTGGCCCTCAAGTAGAAGCCAATGCCGCTTTCGGCAATCCTACAGGCAACACGACCGCTGGAAGTCCGCCGCCTGCGTCTGCCTTCCCTCTTGCTTCGCCTTCTGACAGCAGGCAGTACTACTACAATGGAGCGTTCGCTAGGCCGCATGCTCAATCCCATGGCTTTGTACCGCAGGCGCATGTGGCATTGAACTCAATGCAGCCCCCACCTCTTTCCTCGCCGCCGGCAACGGGACCAACCTATTCTCAGCACCCCTACCCTTCGCCCTCTATGTCTTCTCAACACTTTCGGTCCCCTTCTACCACCTCCGCCCTCCCTTCTCTGCCACCGTTCGGCTTCCCTGGAGGCTACGGAACAACAAGTGGGCCAAAATCAGGGAGCATGATGCCCCAACGTGGCCTCAGTGTTAGCTCTGCCGACCAGCAACCGATGCCTAACAGCCGAGCGAACAGTGTGACCGACTTCAACGTGATAGACCAAATGCAAACAGGCTATGCAATGCCCGTGTTTGGGCATGAGAATTTCAACCGCTCGCCACCAATGCCTTTCGATGACAATCTTCTGAATTCACTATTCGACAACAACAACTTGGAGGCCATCCCACCTTCTCCCCCGGCTCTGGAACCAACATCGCAAAATCAAATGTGGAACATGTCGCTACCTAGATTGGACACAGATGGTACGCCGAACGAGTCGAAGCAACAACTTGGACCGTGGAATGACACGTCAGGCGACGATGCGCTCGACATAAATACACGGGAAAGCAGTGTCAGTGAGATGAAAAAGAATCGCCTCGCTTCTCTCGTCAAGAACTGGAATGAGATCGATCACAATGATGGCCGACGCGATAAGTCAGAAATCCTTCGAGGCGATTGGGACAAGCCACACCACGTCATGAGCCTGCACATGCTGAAGACCTACCTATCAAGCTACTGGGCATATTTACACCATCAGATGCCAATTCTGCACCGCCCTACTTTCAATTCCGAGACCTGCCCAGATCTTTTGCTTCTAGCAATGATGTGTCTCGGAGCCACGTGTTTGGAGCGCACACATTCGCTCGATCTGACGCTAAGAAGTGCTGAGCTCGCCTTCTTTATCGCGTATCACATTCGGTGGGAGGTGTTCAAAGATGCCGAATTTCGACCAACCGCTAAGCTTTGGACGTTCCAGACGATGCTGTTACTCGAGCTTTTTGAGAAGCTTTTCAGCACCAGGAACCTACACGAGAGGGCGCACATCCATCACGCTACGACGCTGACGGTGATGCGGAGAGGCTCGTCACTGATAGGTCGAAATGCGACGGATCTACCTCACAATGGCGATGATCCAACGAGAACCCCACCAGGCCCTGATGGCAGTATCAACACAAGCGGCCAGAATACACCAGATGCTTCCTGGAACAAGTGGATCACAGCAGAGGCCACAAGGAGAGCAGCATTCACAGCGTTTATTATCGATTCAACACATGCGACTCTCTTTGGACATACAGCAGTAATGTCGCCACATGATCTTCGACTACCGCTGCCGTGCGACGAAGCTCTTTGGTCTGCCACCAGCAGCGCAGAGGTACAGCGTATTGAGTCCAGCTTAGCAGCCAACGGCTTCAAGCCAACAAGCTTTTTGGACGGTCTGAAGCGGACTCTTAATGGTCAAAAAGTCCGCACTAATACCTTCGGAAGAGTCATTCTCATGGCTGGCCTGCTCAACGTGAGCTGGCATATGAATCAAAGGGACTTGCAAGTATCATCTCTCGGAGCATCAAGCATGCTCGGCAACCAGATCAAATGGCGCAGCCCACTCACCCGAGCCTTTGACTTTTGGCGTCGTGACTTCGACGAGAGCCTGTCCAAGAACGAACTCTGGCTACAAGTCTGCAACCCCAAGAACGTCGACCGCCTGAGCATCGATCACCGTGACAACGTCTTCGAGTCGCGGACATGTCTACATAGCCTGGCGCACATGGCAATGCATGTCGACATCATCGACTGCCAAGTTTTCGCCGGCAGCGATCGAGTTCTCGGGCGCGTGGTGCTGGAAACGGACCGCGCTGTCGTCCAACGCCGGATGAGAGAGCAGTGGGCGCCCAGCGCACGCGCGAGGGACGCCACGTTCTACGCGCTCAAATTCCTCCGCGAAGTCCTGATCCCTGAAGACTTGCTGGCGACCCAACGAGCACATCCCCATCAACCGCTGACATTCACATACAGTGCGAGGGACGACTACCTGCTCAACCGACCTTGGGTGCTCTTCTTCGCCCTCCTCATCGTCTGGTCGTACGGCTACGCTCTCGACGGACCGCTTCGCCCCTCTAACTACACCCTCACGACTCGCGAGCTGCAGATACGCGACATGCAGCGCTACCTCGTCCGCGTCGGCGGCGTCTCTACCCCGGACGAACTGGAGGGGATCAAAGACCGTAACTCCTGTCTAGGTTTACTGCTGTTACTGCAAGAAACTTTTAAGCAGCCACGTTGGGAGCTCTTGCACGATGCGAATGACGTGTTGGGATCTTGTATCGATTTGTTATTGCCAGGGCACCACGAAGTGGACCGGAGGCATTCGCAAGGCGTTTGAGATTTTTTTTTTTTTTTTTAATAAGGTGAATTTTACTGGGAGGCATTTGTGATACCCCTTTTTGCGTTTTGTTGGTATGTTAGAGTTAGCATTATTCAGGGTGATTAGGGCAGTTGGGGATGTATGTCGGCTCTGTGTGAGTATGTGTGGGGATACAATCTTGCTATTTCCAACAGATTCTGACCTCATCGAGGCTTCTTCGAATGGAACTTCACCAACGTCTGCTTTTTTTCTATTTTCTTCGTCTTCTTTCCCCCGCCCGCTCTGCTCATGGGCCTAATGGCATCAATCGGGAAGGGCCTGGACTGTTCCAAGGGAAGAGAGGCCAATGGCTCTAGACAAGGTTGAGACTACAAAGTCACACCGGTAGGCTAGTGTTTCACAGTGCTAGAACGGGCTTCGCACGTTCGCATGCCCACCCCAATGAGAACACCAGGTCCTATCGGGGAATTCATACCAAGGGCCGGCATGCTGGTTCGATCTGCAGTTGCTGGAAGCTGGACGTGCGATGGGGACCCAATGCAGAGCGTCCGACCATGATGCGGTCTCACTTCGACGCCATCCCGCTCGTGCGACTCGGCGCGAGCAGGTAGTTCTTGGGATCTTTCACTTCGAGGCCAACCCGGCTCGTGGGGCTCGGCGCGAGTAGTTCTTGGGATCTTTCATCACGTCGAAGTCTACACAGGGCTGGGCCGTGAATGCATAAACCTTCTCGTCTCACTTGCTCTCGGGTCTCGTCGAAGCACCGGGACCGTCATAGCTGGTTGTGGTCGCAAAGCATTAGTCCCTCACATGTTAAGTCGCAGCCGTACCCTGCGCATGTATAGAGGCGCTTTGATAAAGAAGAACGTCGTGATGACCATCGCGTTGGACCCTTTCAGAACTGCCAGATGGTTCTGGATCTCCTGGTCCCGCTGGCCGTTGTGCCCCGCTATGTTTCATAGTGAACGCCCCATACCGGTGCACAAGATGGTCCCACTCCATCGCACACAGTGGGGTTGGGTTTGAGTTCATAGAAACCCGAGGTCGAAATTCTCCGACGCAAATATTGATGAACCTTCAGTACGGTTACCGTCTGGACCCCCTTTCCAGAACCCGAACACCACGTAGGTACATCGTCCCGTCCCTGTAGCGTTCCAGTCTTTCGCACAGGAAATTCGGAGAACTTGAGGAAAAGAACAGAGTCGGCGGAAAAGCTCTGTGTCGATGCAGTGATGAGATAGCCGCCGCTGTCACGTCGTTCCAGCGTCACAGATACCGTTCAACGAGGTGAATCCGGCATTGAGTCACTAGCGTCAGCTTACTAGGAATAAGGTGCTAGCGACCTCCTCGGATTCAAGGCCTGGCGTCAGGAACGGCAACTCTAATCCATCAATGTCCCAAAGTAGTAATTCTTTTTCTAGGGGATAAGCACTTTCTATCTGCACGACAAGGATCAGCGGTAATAAGGAAGCCGAATGTGGGCTGGGACGATCTCACCTCCGAGGCGTGTGTTCACACAGTCGATCGTTGATGAGATCCAAGTCGTTCCCACGCCTGGTGCGGCTTCCTGGTCACTGGATTGGAGCACCTTACCGTCATTAATCGCTAGGAAGTAGTAGACAGCTCTAGGCTGAACCCCCCTGCCGGAGCCACCACGGCACCTGTCAGTCACTTCCTGCCGACTTCACCCGGCCGTGTGCTTGGGGCGCATGGGGACCGTACGCCAACCGCTTGCACAGAACCGGCCGCTAAGGATGCGCCTACACTCACTATCCTCGTGGAATCGTGCCTTCGTCCTCTAACCCTACCAACCGCTACCAGATGGAGCAGAAACAAGTGCAGATCGTCGTGGATGTTCCCGCGTGTCTGACTTCGTCAAAGTGGAGCGGGACGTTTCCTAGGGATGATCATCACAACGGCGTTCAGCGATGGGGCGGCCAGAAGCTAGATTTGCGTTTATGCATTTGGGGCCACGAGTGGCCGCATGCTGTACCAATGCATGGCTTAACTTTCCTGTCTCCCCTTTCATCGTACATGGCTTGAACTCTTTCGTCTATTTGACTGAAACAATCCGCATCCGAGCGTTGTGAACAACGAACGTCGAGAGCTTGTCATCTACCGGCGACCGCTTTAATACTATCGGCCAAGCAGCACTGCGATACTGCAAAGTGTCTCACAATCTCCCGACATTGACAACATTGCTACCATCTCCTACAAGCCAGAAGGACACGGAACATTCATACGCCTTGCGATTTGATCCTACCATCATGGCGATGGCACTACCTCGACCGTCCACATGCGGAACGCGACCAGCATATCTCGACAATCTCTTTAGACAGCCATCCCATTCAGAGCCTCCAAGCCGACGCGAGCCATACAAGTCGATGCCCCACAGCTCAGCGTCATCTCTAGACCTCCGATCACAGTTCTCACGGGCAGAGACACTACCTCCACCCTACGAATCGGACGAAGACAAGGGCTCTGTTCGGTCGCTGCGACTCAATCTCAGTCCGCGATTCAATGTCAAGAAAGTCTTCAACCGACGAACGTATCCTCAGGCCAAGGAGATGGTCGGGAATTCTCTTCAAGGGTCGAAGAGCGGACAGACTACTCCCCCTCCACGAAGTCAGTCAAGTTCAAGACGGCCCTCACTTCCGAAACTACAGACTTCGTTTGGCGGCAGCAGTCTCTCATCACCACGTCGCAAGGGCAGCCTGGTCAATGTGCAAGCACCAAAGGACAAGCCATTACCTGCCCCGCCTGTTGAGCCTGCGAAGGAAATGTCCTGCCATCGATGTTACTATTTTGCGGCAAGAAATTGTAATGGCTGGGTGATGGGCGGGACACATGGGGATGCATGCGAGCAATGTCTGGTAAGTTCAGAGAGGACGAAATTCACTATTAGACCTCCCTTCTAATTTCGTAACAGCAAGCAGGGTTCTTCGGCGCGCCTTGATGCTCCTGTATGAGACATCTGTAAACTTTACGACTGTAACGACCTAGGCATACATTGGCTTCCAGCGACTTTTTTCGACAGCATCTTTTGTCATTCTGAAGGGCGGCATGGCGTTCTTCAAGAAGGGCTGGCCGCAAGGCCTGTATATTATGAGAAATGACATGCTAGGGGTTAAGACTCTTGCTATTTAGAGTACACGGGATATATTTAGATCAATTTTGAACCTTTTATTACACGTTTGCGCATGTGTAATGCTGGAGTAGACCCCCAGATGTGTAGGGATAAATGACTGGCCGGAAGTTTTGTTCAACTTGAAGATCGCTGTTCTATGCCTCCATTCCCTCGATTCCGATCACCAGTGATCAAGCCATGGACGCCTCAAGCCCGTAAGGTGTGTGATAATGGGCATGATTATGACATAAACAACGAGCAGAATGTGGTTTCTTGTAAGTGTGTCTTTGCGGTCAATCCAAGTCGAAGATCCAACAGGTTGCAGCGACCTTTTAGTACACTTTAGCAGTACATATACTGCAGTTACCTGAGATCTAAGCTAAACGCTGTACTAGGTGTGGTTTCACTGAACATACATACATCAGTCCATGGGGTCGCTACTACAAGTAATACTGGTTACAGTAGCAGTAAAAAGCCAACCCTTACTAACCCTTGCTAACCCTACAATATTCGGTCACCATATACACCTTTCTTTTACAGTGTAGCGGCTGCTTGATGGACGTATTCCGGAGGCATACCATGGCAGCACCAACAACAACAATCACTTTCGAGGCCAAACCACCGTATTGCGCCAAATTGTATTGAACCTGAACGAAGTTTCCAATCCCCGACCAACATCGTCATCGCCGGGCCATTGTTTTCATCAAATTCAACGATCGCTGCGACCGTTGGGTTGCTCGGCAACAACCATGCGACAGTAGACTGTAAGAAGCGAACGGCAAAATATGCCGCACTATCTGCACCACCAACATCAAGCCAGAGCTGTACTGCGGAGCTTGAAGACACAGCATGCGCCGAAAACGTTTCTATCCACAATTTTCTGTCGTTATATATTATTTTGACCTACAGCCACTTCATCGAGTCACATGACTTGATCACCCATCGGTTGATCTAATCAGCCTCATCCTCGATGGTCTAGTGGCTATGAGTGAGTTTCACCACCTTCTCCGACTTCTAAGTCCTCCCACTAACAACATGTTAGTTTCCGCTTGTCAAGATTCCTCTTAGCAAGCCGCGGGAGACCTGGGTTCGATTCCCAGTCGGGGAGCATCAAGCTTCATCTTTTTGTCTTTTTTTGGACTTCCTTTCTCCCAGTTGAGAAGTATATAGTACTGCTAACTGTCATTCATTTTTGTCTTGTCTGCATAGGGTACATGCATTGTATCAGGGCAGATCCGAAGGTTGCTTTGCGAAGGGGCAGTTCTGGACTCGCAGGGTTTTGCGTCTGAGAAGCCAGCCGAATACAATTCTCCGTTTGGGGTTTTGTAACCAACAGGGGTCTTTGGAAGGACGTAGAGATGCACATTAGGGGCTGCATGTTGCCACAAGAGCACCTGCGTCGTACAGAATGCTATTGACCTACTCTCCATCCATCACACCCTCTTCTCCCAATCGCCCCATAAACGCGACCTCCCGCTTGCTCACCAACCACTGCCCGCTGCTCCCAGGCACGCCACCGGCCTGGCCTTCAAGCAGGACGAGCTGATCCATATACTTTCCCCAGGCCGTAACTTCTTGACCTTTCCATTTGCCCTGGCCGAAGTGGATCCCAGTGAAGTACGTCGTCGACGTTGCGGTTTTGCCATCCGCAGCGATCTCAATATGCTGTGTTGTTAATGCATGCTGAGAGGTGATGGGCTTGAGGCTGTAAAGATGGTTAAGTACACATGATTTCCAGCTGGATTGGGGATGATCACGACGTACCGATTCTGAATGGCATCGGCGACTTTTTGCACGCCTTTGATTCGGCCGCCGAACGGGTAGACGGTATCGCAGTCCTCTGTGAATACCTGCTTCAGGAGATTGAAGTCTTTGGTGTCTAGGGCAATGCAGTAGCGGGAGAGAGTGTTTTGAATCGTGATGTAGTCGAGGGGATTGGGCGCCATTGTGTATTATTGCTTTGGAGAATTGCTTTCGCTGCTCTGAATAGTATAGGATGAGCGGGAACAAATGACCAAGCAGACTCTCAAGTTACAACGTCGTGAGCTAGAGGAAGTGAGGAGCCGAACGTCGGCAGCTCATGTGGAGCAAATGTTGACTTTAACAGTTGATCAAGTCCCTTGATCTTTGGAGGTTCCTGTCCCGATTTGCTCTATTCACTCTACGCTGTGCGAACCTCGCCTGACCACAACATCGTCTAAACTCAAGTTCCTAGGTAGGTATCGATGTAGGAATGAGAAGGGGGAAGCCAATGGCTGCCTGAAGCCCATTGGATCCCAGCTGTGCAAAACGTAAGCCAGAAACCACTGGGACCTTCAATTGGAACCTGTCCCAGCACCCAGCAATCCACCGTGCTTCTAGACGTCCCCCTTCTGCTTTTTCCCCATCCACATACCGAACCTGTACGGACAAGATAATTCGGTTCCGAAAATGTCCCTCTGGACCTCCTACCGTGCGCTCTCAACCCGCACCCGCGTGCTCATCGGCGGCGGCATCATGACCTACGCAGTAGCCGGCATGTTCCTCTCCGACAAGGCCGAGCAATTCTTCGGCTTTGAGCCTACGGATCAGGATAGGAAGAGGCTGCAGGAGTCGATACCGAAGATTCACGCTGTGGACCGGGAGAATTGATTGTGTCTTCCAGGCGATTCTAGATGTTCAAGGGAAGGTGGGCGGTGCTTAGTGGAACCACGCACGCACGGAACAATGGTTTTAAAAGGTGATATTCGATGCATTTGAGGGGAAGTTTGGTGGAGGCATAGGAGCGACGCGGGCACGCTTGCTTCTTGGACAAGGGTGAAAGACAATACAGGCAAAGCATTGAGTAAAGAGATGGCCTTGTCAGACAGCTACAACGGCCTGAAAGAGCTCAACCTTTGTGCTCATGGACTCTCTGAAAGGGACCAGCAAACCATGAATTTGCTGAAATCTCTTTGGTACCCGGGCGGTTCACTATAAAGGGCTCCCTCTAGCAGTAGGCCCTCAAGAGTCCCGTTGCAGCATCGGCAGGAATGGACGAGCCTACTCAGCAGACGCGCGAAGCAGAGGACTTATCTCAAGAAGGTACTGCCGATACCCAGGCGCCCGGCTTAGCTCCTACCAACGAAAACAGCTCTCAGCAACATCCATCTCCAGCAGGCCCACCACACAATCTCCACGACATGAACGCATCTTCAGCCGACGAGACCAACTCCCAGACTGCGGCTCCGAGCAGCTCTGAGTGGTCTTCTGAAGAGGATCTGGCATCAAAGGATAGTCTGCAGAGGCGGGCCGTCTCGGGGGTGAGTCAGTATTGGTCCTTCCGTTCCCCAATGGTAGCTGACAGGAACCTCTTTAGATCAAAGACAACGGGAAGGACGCAAATCCTTCAGACACTACAACTACTGCTGATGATATCATCAAAGTAAACGAGAGCGATGCGCTCATGACTTTGCAGAGGACTTATGGTATGATGCTTGAGATGCAGAGGGAGCTATTCGATTTGCAACAGCGGCACCTTGCGAAGACACAGGCCATATTCGTAGATATCGAACGTCTTTTGCAGGGTTGAAAAGACTGAAAGAGTGTGGGGGGCGGGTGGCGAATAAAAGTTAGAATGTTCAGAGTGGATTGGGGATCATGCACATCATACCGTGAAAAACCAAAATTAGATACTATTCAAAGAAAAGAAGGGCCGTGGCTTCTATAGCTTAGGCTTGCCAACAACGGCGGAGCCACTTCTCTGAATCCATTCCACCGCCCCCGAAACCATCTCGTCCACGATCGCCTTGGCCGACTTCCGCTCGTTGGTCACGGCAGCCGCCTTGCCCATCAGGAACGGCCGGGCATTGTCCATCGTGTCGTCGTCCACATCGTCGCCCATCCTCTCCAGGTCGTGCTCGACGGGGATGACGCCCTTGCCCGTCAGGTCCTTGATCTCGTTCTGGCGGTTCTCTTCCCAGTTGTCGATGTACGGGTTTCTCCGCACGCGCAGCGGTCGGCCAGTGAAGATGATAGTGCGGACGTTGTCGTCGAAGCCGGCGGTGCGGACGGCCTCCTGGTGGGCTTTGGGTGCGCCGGCTTCCTCCGACAGGACGAAGCGCGTGCCGACCCAAACGGCGCTGGCGCCCAGTGCCATGGCGGCTGCGAGGGACTGGCCATTGAACAGACCGCCGGCGGCGACGACCTGCACGGGGTTGCCCATCGGGCTCTTCTTGCCCTTGCACAGCGCGGCGACAGTCGGGATCAGGACGGTGGTGGGCACGTCGCCCGTGTGGCCACCGCCCTCGCCGCCCTGGGCGCAGATGAGGTCCGCGCCGAGGTCCAGGCACTTCTGCACGTGCTTCGGGTGTCCGATCATGTTCATGTAGTAGATACCGGCCTTGTGCAGACGGTCGACGACGTGCTTGGGCGGGACGCCGACGGCGGAGACGAAGAGCTTGGCGCCAGAGTCGATGATGATGGTTACGAGCTCGTCGAGCTTGCCCTTGGTGTAGTCGTAGCTGTGAGACAGGACTGTCAGTATTGCATTCTCTTGTTGTATGATGGACCTTTCCACTCATTGTTTCCCTCGGCTTGACCAGTGTCCTACTTACTTCGTCTTTCTGGCACTTCCTCCGACCTGTGGGATCAAGAGGTCAACACCGAATGGTGCATTCTTGTCCTTGAGGAAGCTCTTGAGCTCGGCGATTTGCTCGCGGAGCATGTCTGGGGTGTATCCCACGCCGCCAATGACACCGATGCCGCCGGCGTTCGTCACGGCTGCGGCGAGCTTAGGTCCAGCAGCCACGTTCATGCCAGCCAGCATGATGGGGTGGTTGATGTTGAGGAGGTCGGTCGTGGTCGTGCGGATTTGCTCTATCGGGCATGAATGGTTAGCTATGTACGTATGGTGGTCTCTGGATGGGCGTCTCTTACGTGGAGAGGCCATGTTTGCGGTGTTGTCGGGGGTATCGATCCGGTGAGTATGAGTGGAAGGTGAGTACCGCAACAGTAGTGGATGATTGAAGTAAGAGTGAGCGAGAAGAGGAGGATGTATACCAGGACCAGGTGGAGGTCAGGCCTACGATTGTGAGAGCCTCGGCTGTTAACCTCCCTCCTCGGCCTCGGCGGTTTGGCCTGCCAGCTTTCTGCCGCTCGGACTTAACCACTCCATCCGCCACCCGATCTACATTCAATATTGTACGAGGTCGTGTGGCTCGGATGGTCAAAGCCCGTGAGCTTATTGTCATCTGCTATTGTGAGCTATCAGCTCACTGTAGGTCAGTCTCCTCAGCTCTGCCGTTCTCTGCCACAACACCATCTTGAAAAACGCGAGCATCGACTACTGTACTGGCTCGACTGGGTCAGGGATGGGGAGAAACGTTGCTCGGAACTGGAGAAAACATGGGGTGCAGTGACGGCTCGGGCCCTCAGCCGGGCGGCAAGCCAAACTCATCTCGCGCGCCAAATGGTCTCCTACATCTATCTCCACACCTAGGAGGTAGGTAGTACTTAATAGTACCTTAGGCAACAGTGCCATCCCGTTCTTCAAGCGCTGGCAGTCAAGAGACCCGCAAGATATCCGGGCAACCGGACAGAGTCACCCTGCGCGGGTGACAGTATTCCAATGACCTGGTTTGGATTGGACGCAACGTAGCGATATCCTACTCGGTCACGATAGAGAATCGCCACATATTGACAATTTAGTCTTCTTCCAACCGGCCTTAAGAGCCAGTGGCTCGCCTGCTTCGAAGCATTGCCCGCCTCGCCACAATGTGGGCACGGAGTCTCCTAGTTGCTGGTGCTCCAAGCGGTGCTGCACGCCTCCCTCTACAGCCCGCCCAATGCACGACAAAGCGAACCAGCAATAGGCATTTACATAATCGGAGGCTTCTCGCGTGCCCCGAATCTCATAGAGGGGGCGTCTATGCTCCTGTCTCTCGGACAGGGTCTCCACTTAGACGAGGTGCGCTCCTGCATCCCACGATCCCCAGGCACACGTCTGCAAGGACTCAGCAGTCTGTTTATCTTCCCTACACCACATTGCCAGACGCATGCTGACATTTCAGCTTACAGTTCTTCCGTTCAATTTGATGGTTCAGACACTACCGACAGTCCAAATGCGAAACATTTGTTGGCAAAGACACTAGATGCGTACGAACAAGGCCCCAAAACGCCGATTGAGATGTGAGACTGCCAACAGATTTGATGACATGAGAGACTATACTAAGTCAATCCTTAGACCTCCTGAGATTCAACGTAAACTAGGGGCTGAGTCTCTGGGGCTCAGCATCGTACACGCCAATGCCTTTCGAACGGATTCTTTTCGCGCACGCGTCGATGCGGTAACTGAACAGATTTTAAACCACTGCAAGACTTCGGAACGCTCAGGTTTGGCGCTCTGGATCTCTCTTGGCCGAGACCTTCGCCAAGGCGCCGGGTACGGACTAAGATGCATTGTCGACAGCGAAAGCAAACGTTTTGATCATGAATATAATACCTTCGGGCTCTGCAAGTTGAGATCGCCCCGGTGGTTTGTGTCAGCGACTTCCCAGAACGTGAAAGGGCGAGCCTGTTACGTGACTCTGAGACTCCCTACCTTCTACGACTTGCAGCTTCCCCTTTCGAACAAAACGCACTACGATGGGAGGGTGGAGTGTTCGGTCAGCCTGCTGTATGATTGCCACCGGCCATTGAATGGCAATTACCAATGTGAATCACCAATTCTGGAGGACGGTATGGGCCATTGCGTTCGAGACGTGTTACGCATTATGCGAGGGTTATTTGCAGAAAGACGATTCGAAGGACTTGACAGGGCAGCTGAGGCTCTCTCACACACGTTGATGCGCTCTTTGGATTCACCATGGGGATCTCGGCCGCTAGTCAAGCCCGATATCCGAGTTGTGTTGAAACACAATGCCAGCCCGACGCCTGTCATAGCCAAATCGTCTTGGAAGACGTATGTGCCTGTCATGAGGCCGCAAGACATCGGCGAGAACACGCAGAACAACTTCGCTCGGGAACCAAGTAAAGGCGAGGACGATACACCTACACCAACAGCGCAAGTAGCAGCTAGTGCGGATATAACAGGCCTCACGTTTGAGTTGGGTCACCGCACTCAACTGCGTTTGGCTCGCTCGGGTTTTGAGCCTCTGAGCTTCACCCAAGGATTGAATGATCACCGACCTAATACTAAATCCGAGTTGGCTTTCGTAGAGTCTGCCATGGACTTAGAGTCTGCCATGGACTTCGTAGCAAAGGAGCTGGCAAAGTCGCCTGAAAAAGGCATAATGTCCTTCATAAGCACTACTTACGACTTGTCAAAGGAAATGCCTTTTCACACTACCTATACCTGGAATATGCAGCTCAATGCCTCGGATGTCCGACAAATGGCTGGCAAAGGTGTTGATCTTAGCGGTAACCTACTAGTGAATTTGCGGACAAGTCCGTTCATTCGGGGTGGTGAATTAACACGAACGTCGCCGTGGGAAATGCAGATTACGTTTCCTGATGTTCATGTGATAAATAAGGGGGACTCGACCACAGCACGCAGGAGCACAAGAGTGAAGATAAGATGCACGGCGATCTTACAGGACCCTCGACACGAAATCTCATCTGGCAATCTAGGAGAGGCCTTGATCCATGAGACCATGACATCACTGCGAAATATTGCTACGACTGGCCATGAGCCTTCAATCTTCACAGTGCTCAGCCGAGCAGACCAGTATTTTGCGGAGCGCCTTGCTTCCAAGCTCGCTTCAGACACAAGTTGGCTCCTTAGCGGGTTAAATCTCAAAGAAGTTGAGGTTTCCGTCGGTACATGGAAAGAGAGAGATATCCTAGGACACGCATCTGCCCAAGCTGCTCAAAATGGTGTAGAATTGTATCAGCCTCCTAGCAAACTCCTTCAAAACACTACACCAGCCAGCGACAGCGTATACGTTGCTCTTGGTAGTAATGTCGGCGACCGCTTAGAGGCAATCGAAGCGGCATGTCGAGCAATCGACGAGGACCAGGACATGCGTATCCTCAGCACAAGCGCTTTGTACGAGACTGAACCGATGTACGTGGAGAATCAGGAGCGTTTTCTCAATGGAGTCTGTGAGGTGAGCTTCGAACATATATTTGCGACTCTACATCGAGCAAAAAACCTGACTTATTCAGATTCGCACCGAGTTGCCACCTATGCAGCTCTTAGACCGATTACAGGCTCTGGAAAAGAGTCTCGGTCGTGTGAAGACTATCGAGAAGGGTCCCCGCAGCATTGATCTGGATATCCTGCTCTACAAAGGCCAAGAATACCATGATGACCGCTTGACGATCCCACATGCTCTGATGACAGAGCGAGAGTTCGTCATGCGGCCCCTAGGAAAGTAAGTTCAACTTACAAACCTTCCGTGGTATTGGCTGCCAGGGACTAGCTAACGCAATATACAGTATTCACCCGCGCGGGTCCCTAACTCCACTCAAACGCTCAGCGAGCGGCTACTTGGAAAGCCTTATAGTGTCGGCTGATCCAGTTCAACCTTCATCAATGTACTCCTACACTCCGACTGGGTCAAGGAGTGATCCGCTCACTCCCATGAACCCCAAGCAGAGAACGAGAGTAATGTCCATCCTCAATACGACCCCTGATTCCTTCTCGGACGGTGGTGTCAATTCACCCAACGACTTGGCTGCTCTCAGAGAAAGCATTCGCCAGCACATTCAAGATGGAGCTACCATCATCGACATCGGAGGCCAGTCTTCTCGCCCTAACGCACCAGATGTCACTGCCGAAGAAGAAATCGCCCGCGTCGTCCCAGCCATTGAGGCTTTCAAATTGCTCGGCCCTGAAGCGGACGGAGTCGCAATAAGTGTGGACACCTACCGCGCCGCCGTAGCCGAAGCGGCAGTCAAAGCAGGCGCGCATATCATCAACGATATCTCCTTTGGCCTTCTCGATCAAGACATGCTTCCCACCGTGGCAAGACTGGGATGCACGTACATCGGCATGCACATGCGAGGCACGCCGGCAACAATGCAGGACCAGGAGAACACCGAGTACCCAGATGGCGTAGTCGAGACAGTAGCCCGCGAGCTTGCCGCCCGTGTCGAAGCGGCGCAAGCCGCGGGGATCAGACGCTGGCGATTGATTCTCGACCCTGGCGTCGGGTTCGCAAAGACACAGGAGCAGAACTTGGAGCTCTTGCGACGACTCCCGGATCTCATCCATCACAGTGGGATCCAGAACTTCCCGTGGATGGTAGGAAGTAGCCGGAAAGGTTTCATCGGCCACATTACGGGCGTTGCGGAGGCACGGGAGCGGAGCTGGGGTACTGCGGCGACTGTCACGGCTGCTGTGGCTGGAGGGGCGGATGTGGTTAGAGTGCACGATGTGGCGGAAATGGCAAAGGTCGTGAAGATGTCGGACGCGCTTTATCGGGTTTGAGATGGTGCATGTGGTTGAATGTGTCGGGAGGAGTCTGCATTACGAACTTTTCGGTTGTACTTCATGAGCTTCATGGAAAAATGAGGATGAGGCCATGTGCGTGGGAAACGAAGTTGGCTAATACGCCAGCTCTTACAGTTATGCATTACTACCACAGTCTGCACGATATAGAGAAAGCGGCAATGCATAGTTTTAGGGTATCATAGCGTTATCTTAGCATAAAGTACAGTACAATGCTGCGCTAGGCAAGCAAGCCATCCCCATCCATTCTCGCTCAGCTTCTTGAACAAGCAAGCAACCATCCGTTGCCGTCCTTATTCTTCGTCATCATCGTCGCTGTCACTATCAGACGTATCCCTGTCCTGGCCCTTACGCTTAGGTTCATAGCCTTCAATCGAAGTGCTGGAAATCTGAGCCTGATCCAGAGAGGACAGCGGTCTGAACACCGTCTCCCGCTTCTCGACGATCCGATCCTGCATGACCTGCGCCGGCCGAAAAGAGGCAGCTTTCTCGCCGCGCTCGAGCGCAAGCTCTTCCTGTTCTACGGGACCCGCTATTACCGTCCCCGCTCGCTGAGCGTGGCGATCATCTTTCCCTTCAAGACCCCGTCCATGATTCGGCTGGGGTTCGTCTCCATCCGGCAGCCTCACAATAACAGGGACCCTAGGATCCCGCTCCCACACCGGCACCTCCGAGAGCTGCGTCTTCACATGCAAACTCTTCTTCCAGCACGAATTGGAGCAGTAGTCCGCGGCGCCCTTGGGGAACTTCCAGCTCGCGCTATCGCCTACGGTTGAGATCCGCGGCTCGCGCTTGCAGAGAGCGTAACCGCAGCGTGCGTCGATACGACGTTCTTCGATCAGATCGTCGTAGTCTCCCGGTTGGAATAACGTCACGGCATCCCGGAATTGATTGGCTGCTGTCTGCTCACCTGTGGGTGGCGAGGGTGGAAAGTCTAGGAGCGTTTCGATGTAGCGGAGGATAAGCGCTTGGACGTCTTTTTGATGCTGGATCAGGTTGGCGTGCTTCAATGCCAGTTTTAAATTGTCCCGATCCTTTTGGGCCTTGGTTTGCTGCTCATCTGTCGGGTTGCTGCCATTTGAAGACTGCTGTTTGAGGATGGACTTTACAGGGACTTTGGTTGACATTATCAGTCGGTTAGGCGGTAGGTTGAGTCAGTGGCCGGATCCGGCTTGTCCGTCAGCAAGGTGAGTCGAGGCTACATTTGCTGTTCGTGGTTTGATGGAAGAGCTCGTGAGAAGCCCGGCTCTTTCACACTCAAGGCGTCTCGGCCCCTCCCGCAAGCGCTTCGGGAGATCTACGACGGTCAAAAGTTACTCTGGCCACCACGAATCTAAACTCTTGCAACAGGATTCTTAAGGATTGCAGTATTGCATGACTGCGAAAGAGTCTACTGTACAGCAGCAGTGTTCTAAGTTGACATCAATAGATGCTGAGGAGGGAGCTTAGAATGTTGGTGGATACCACAATTTAGCAAGCCCAAAATGAGCACCACTCGTCAGACTGCCTCATTGAGAAAAGGCAATCCAGCTACGGCCGAAAAACAAGTGACACTGTGTGCAGACAGTGTCTTGAAATTGGAAGTTGACAAACGATTGAATAATCATAATACAAGCGGGCCTCCCACCCCCCAAGAAAACCTCATGATCAACTATCTGAATCTGAGAGAAGAGCAAGCTCTCTTCAGTCACCCCCGAAACCTCGTTTTCGCCCCGACCCTTATCAATTTGAAAACCATAATCTTCTTCTTCTTCTTCTTCTTCTCTTACATCATTATCTATGGATCATGCCGGTCATAAATCATACCAAAGTCCTTCTTCTCTGTATACGCTGCCCCCTGTTGCCCCAAGAAGATGCGCCCATATCATCATCGCCTCATGATGTGCCACAGCCCTTGTGGATCTTCCTCGTTCCGCGGACGAACGCTTCCCATGCTGACCTCGTGCAAGTTGCTGACTGATTTTGTATTAAGATATCGTAGATTGGCAAAAACGCGCTGCCTTTGTGTCCTCGCGGTTATGAAACGAAGGTAGGAAACTTGTACACATAAGTGCATGCCCCGATTTCGCACGCCAGTTCGGCCCGCGTCCTGGCAGGATAGGAGATCCTATGAGACTAGTGCCGGCCCAATGTGGAACGCAGGAAAGGCGATACAAAGGAGATTGAAAGTATCGTGTGGGGTGGAGAGGAGCGATGATCCTCAGCTGTAGCCAGCAGAGAGGTCTGGGAAATAGCCACGACTACTCTCCACGCCTTGAAAGCGGCCGCAGCCTCCCATGGACCACTGATTGCCTGGTACGGCGTCGTTGTATTCGGCTTTGACTGCGTACTGCCTTGGCTCAGTTGACCAGCGTGTCCCGTTGCTTTCCACTTTGGCCAGCGGGGGTAGTGTCTGTGGTAGGTCCTCGTAAATAGGGCCGGGATAGTACTGGTAGCCATCCGCTTCCTGGAAACCAGCTCGTTCGGCAGAGGACATCATCGAGCTCAATGGGTGATCGGCGTCGACTGCACCTTCATCAACGCTTCCCGGACTGCTTCCCGAGCCATCGCCCTCCGAGCAAGGATTCATGGCACGGTGAGTGCCCCGGTACCCGCTGGAGCTGCCAATACTACCGTGACCGAGTATGCTGGCACCTCTCCAGCCGGTGTAACTGCCGCCGCCCATCGCGCTGTATCCACTTCCACCGCTAGCACTGGTCCGGCCGTTCTGACCGTTGCCTTCATTCGAGTAATGACTGGGTGATCGACCCCTCACAACAATCTTGTCGCTGACTCTCTGGGCAATCTTGACCCACGAGGCTTTGTTGCTGTTCTCATCTCGAACATCGGCAAATAGTTCAACGATCAGGTGAAAGTACTGCTGCGAAGCCCGTCGTTTGCCGTTATTCGCTGTCGCCTGCTTGAATTGCACTCGCTCGAACGTGTGTGTCGTATGATTGCCAGGAACAGGCATGTGTGAAGCTGTCGAGGACGAATAGCCGTAGTGAGGAGACAATTGCGGATTTTGATGCAGACTGGGCGAAATGCCGTTTGTTTCGCCGCTGCCCTGCAATGGTAATAGCGGTCCTGGTACTTGGCCTGGGGCATGATAAGTCGCCATCGGCACTTGGTATATGCCATGTGGAGATACAGTATGGTCGTTGCGGCCGTTGGAGGGGGTTGGTGCAACCTTTGTGACTTCGATTTTCGTTTTAGGACCGTTGTCGCGTTTCGGGGTGTGCTGGATCAACTCGATGTTCTTGCCTCCCGATCCATCAACTGCTGCTGAAAGTCGCATGCCCATGGCTTGAATCTGCTCTTGGTTATTGTTTCGCTTGAGATAGAGTCTGCCATTGTTGGTACTCGGGTGCAGCTCAAAGTTACACGCGACGGAGAAGTAGTTCCTCCGGTAGCAGGTCCACTTCTGGTCAGCGTTCGCCAAGAAGAAACCTTTCTCGACCTTTGCGTGGATTTCAGGAGTAATGGCTTGGCCTTCGCATGTCATGTCCAGAAGTATCTCAAGGTTTGGCCATGGAAAGTTAAGCGACTCGTTCGGGGTCGATGACCCAAACCCGTTTGGCGAGTTCATGTGTAGCCCGTACCCTGACAGACCAGGTGACAAGGTAGATGGCGCACCTAAAACGGTCCTAGGGGTGTCTGGGTATGAGCCGAAGCCAGGCTGAGTATGGGGTGACAGCTGGCTTCGGGATGAATAAGGGTTCGTGGCATAAGACTCACGGTCCCCTGTATCGAAGCCGGAGGATATCGTGTGTCGTGTCGGAGGCGGCAGCATGCACGACACAGAGCCGTCTAATCTGTCAAAGAAGTGTGAGTCTTGAGGGCTTTCAGTCGATGCAATGAGGGTCGCACTGCAGCAGAGTGACATACTGAGACGAAGCGCGCGTACCAGCATATGAACTGGTCACGAACGCCTGGGGTTGGGGTTGCACAGCTCCTGGGATCGCCGGAACGCTTGTGTAATGCGTGCCTTGATAGTTTGTGTACGCTTGTAGTGAAGAAGCTGCAGAAGATGGGCTGGTGGAGATCGATCCAGAGCTTGGGTCGGTGAAGCTAGCTGGATGGTAGCTGCGTCACACCACGTGTTAGCATAGGTAGGCTGCGCCAGTTGTCGGAGAGTGCCAGAACAAGCCCGACAGTGATGAAGCGATGCCAGGACCAACATCGCCCTTTACTCGAGCTCGCTTGGAGACGGGAATTGAGCCTCGAGCATAAGACAAACAAAGCAGTGGACCACCGTATCTGGGGCCTCGCACTCACGCGCATAGCCGTGAGGCGCCTTTGTGTGGGCGATGTGCGAATGTCGTAAGGCAAGATGCATCGAAAAAACTGCAGTCATACAGTGTTGATCGAGCACTGGATTGGTGGCTTGGTTGTAAAACCATAAGCCGAAGCGCTAGCCCGTTGTGACGTAAAAGGGCAGCGAATTCTCGTGCGAGCCAATAGACAAAACATACGTACCTGCTAGCATCGGAAGCTGAGCCACGGTCAGGCACGAAACGAGCTCCATGTGGGTGATTCGTCGCTGCAAATGCGAAGGAGTTTGGGGCCCCATCTCGTCTGAGTTGATCCACGGAGCTCGAGGTAGCGTAAGCTGAGTGGTTGCTTTGGTTGACGAAGTGATCGTTGAAATCTTGCTCTGATTGTATCGAGTACTCGCTTTGCAAAGGCAATTGGTGTTGAATGATCGCTCCTGTACGATCACGTTAGCTGACGTGTTACTGCACATGTGCCAACTCTTGTCCGAGTGCGGTCTCTGCAGGACATGTCTTTCGGTGATGGTATGAACCAGGTCTGCAATCTTGTCGTTGCAGACGCAGGTGTAGGCAGCGCAAGGATTGAGAAAGACGTTGAGGGTCTCATATCACGGTTCTCAGGGCCCAAGCCTTTCTCCAATTCTCTAGCGCCCGGAATGCAGGTGTATTATTTGCATAGTACCCTGCGACTCCAGTGCCTGGACCAGGTTCGATTTGCCAACTGACGCTGTAATATGGACGTATACTTGCCGTGGGGGAGAAGCGAGCTGCAGGTGCAAGGGTTAGGGAATGCAGCTTACCTTGATCCATTGTAAGTACTGAACCCATATATTATGTCGCGGTCGTTTTCGATTCACTGGTTTGGTCGTGGCCGACCGTCCAGTATCCTCTGGACAAGGCTGCAAGCCCAGCACTAGGATCGCTGTCGTCGCAATCGCTGTGGCTGCCAAAGGATGCGATGAAGGCTCGAAGACGATTTACCTTGGATCTGTCTGTCGACTGGCAGCTCGATGGCCAAAGCTGTACCGCTTGCAGATAGCCGTTCTCGCCGTTTCGGCCCGGTCGCAAATAGTCAGGCTCAGGTTGGGTGGCGGCTTTCGGTCGCGCTTCCCTCGCTCGCTAGCGCCCAACTCCCGTGAACCGAGTTCGATAGCGCAAATCTAGTCGTCTGTATCAACCAGTCCAACCAGTTGGTATCGTGAAAGCCGAGAGGAGAAAGCTGGTAGGTTGCGTGTAGAAGGCGGACGATAGATTTGACTTTGTGCTATGCCCTCGCGCCGACGCTTCTTCGGACGACACCGTCTGTTCCATTGGTCAGCATTGCAAGCAAAGAGGATGATGCCCTGAACGTCGCCGTGTTTACAGCCAGGCGAGCCATCAGCTCGAGTGCAGTGCTCGATTGGTGGGCAGCGTACACAACTCGCCAGTTATGCCGCCATTTCGAGGCGCGATGAGTTGCTGCGGGTGAGAGAGACAGGCAGGAGTACACTGACCTGCAATGTTGCAATTCTGCTCCTGGAGTGCGTGTAAGTGCCAAAGACCCGTTGGCGTTGGATACGCAGCTGCAAAATCGGCTTGGTCAGATGGATCTCCGGCCAGCATTCGCGTCCTGGGAGGAAGGCTACAGTACTGGTGTTGCGAATCTTCCGCCACGGCGGCAAATGTTTTCGAATGTCAACAGCGCAGCCTGAGTCCGCCGATGATGCGACGAAGCCGAGTATGCTTTTCGCCACCGATCAGCTACTGCCGGACTTACTGAGCCGTCAACAGATGGTCGAACAAAGCACAAAAGGACGTGGAAGGCCGATAGATGTTTCGGACGGAAGGGTTACAACAAACAGTAAAATGTTTCGTAGCAGATTACCAGAGTCTGCATATGACAGGCAGGCATAGCCGGCTTCGCGCTGCATTTCAAGCATCCTTCATGACCATTTGGCCAAGAGCAGATTTCCCTACTTTGAGGCCGACGTTCGTTACCAGCTCGCTGGGACCCGTCAGCCTCGAAGTATCGTATTTGAGGGAGCTCAGGCCACTCTCCCATCTCTCGCATCAGGGTAGCAAGTGGGAAGCTGCATACCTAGCCAACTTTCCTAAAGCGGTCTACCTATGGTCTGGTATGCAAGGGGGACACAAAGCTGACCCTGCTCAGCCATTCAACGCTGGGTTCCTTGCGGCGGAGCATCGACCCCCGCTGCATGTCGCGCATCGACATTAGCGATGCCGGCCAACAGTTGCTTTGGACGTGAAATCCAAAATAGCCAGCATCAGTGCCCTTCTCTCTTTCCGTAGCTCGCGAGGACTCAACACCTTGCCAGTGCCGTTTCCATGCAGCTACCGTAGCAAGCATGCGGAGTGATCGAAACCGGCCGCTCCACCTGCCGCTTGGTGTGTCTGATCATCGCATGGATGTATTGGAGATGCTTCAATGTTGCTGCATCTCGCAAACCTACCAAATGCTTGCCCTGGTGCCTCTTCCGGTCGGGCCGGATGCCGGTGCAAATCTCTGCAGGTGGTTGTGAAGCTAAGCTGTAGGTCCCAAAGATTTGGCCAGACGGGTCAAAGAAGAAGGTCTACATGTCACAAAGGACTGTGAGCGCGGTCAGTGCGCGGCGGACGGGAAAAGGTCATGGGAAGCGCTGACGACTCAATCGGAGCGGTTGAGCGTTGCCGTCGCCGTCGCCGTAGCCTGGTACTGAGGTCTACTAACCGCCACATGGCGCAATGTCCGTCACATCTGTCGCGCAATCATCTTCATACCGGAATGTCTCCTGCGGCTCTTCCCTACGCAAGTGGCGCGAGAGCTTGAACTACACTGCACCGTAACGCCTTCCCCAGCGAGCAAGCGCCGACGAACTATGTTACCTGTTCCCATCGTCTGTCCGTCTTGCAAGCAGACGACGACTATAGGCAAGTCACGTCGTGCAGCCTGATCCACACATCCCTTTGGCGATCGTCGACCCCGGTCAGCCACTATGCAATCTCACCGGGTTATGGTTCGAAGGAAGTGTGGAGAGATGCGGGAAAGGTGACGGTTGATGCCAAGCCACGCTCGGGCCCCCCGCCGCCAGCCGCCATCTCGCCAAAACATGACCTTTCGCTCTCCATCCACACATTCTTCGGCGTTGGCGACAGTGTTATCTTTGGCCTGTTCAGCCTTCTCGTGAGCTTGCCCGAAGCTTTACACGCCGCAACGACATGGCCGGGTTGGTGCTTTAACAAACTGCCTATGGGTCTGCACTGATTGGCTCTTCTCCCGCATCGCTCCTGATCAGTCGTTTGTATACTGCTCCTGAGACCGCGATGCGCCTATGCAGACAAAGGGATCGCTATCACTCGAGTCCTTCGGACAACCGTCACGCACCCGTCTAGGTCTCAGCAGGATTCGGCATTACGCCACGCGCCAAATGGGCTTGCCAGAGCTTGGACGTGTCGCATTTGCTGTCTTCTAGAAGATCAATAGGTATCACGGATGGCTGCAGGTCTACGTTGGCACGTCAGGTACGACTGTCACCGCCACTTTGGCCCCACTGAAGAAGACACCATGACTTCACGTGACGTCCTCCGGGGCCGCCGCTCTACTGGTCAAAGTCATCTAACGAGCAAGACAAAATCGGCCAGCGCCGACTTCTGAAACAGGCCCTGACAATGATCATGGTCCAGACTATTGCATTTGCACACAGGCCGTGTGGATTAAAAGCGCTCACCGTAGTCGGCTATCCGCATTCAGTCTCACGGCAGGCCCTGCTGCCGGAGAGCTGAAAAAGGGGCCTCGACGATGCCTCTTCAAGCTCTGTACATCATCACCGACTCCTCGTGCTAGACGGAGACGTCAGCCGACCGGGCCTCACACTATTGTTAAGGACTTCCGAACCTGAAACCTGCTACGGCCCGAGCAAGGCGGATACCTGCAGCACCCAGCGCAACACTGAACAATAATCAATACTGAGTCTAGCCTTGCATGACACATCTGCCTCCGCAAACTCGTCCTGTGACTTTCACAATCCTGTTCTGCTTACAGTCTCGGAGCATTTGTCAAGCTGGATCATGAGCATACTCGGCATTCAGAGTTAGGCTCGTGCCCATGAAGTCCTTGTCTACCGAGCTACCCTACTGAGAAGTCTGAACTTGACAACGTACTTCGCGTTGACACAGCATGATCTGCTCGGAAAGTTTTCATCATCATTTCAAGCTGTGGTACACCAGCAAGTGGAACACGCTGGCGCAACAGACACTAGATGCATCCCACTACCGCACGTGCCGTTCCCTTGTCAGACGTCCACAGAGATAAAATATGTGTGAGCTCCTGACGAACTCCTGGTCTGTGCCAGCAGATACTTCCAACGTTGAGCAACCACACCTCTTCAGCATCGACTGTAGTGTCTAACGACAACGCCTGGTCTAGCCTTGAATAGCCCTCGGTAGCTTGCGCAAGCATCGTGCCATCACGTTCGGAGGATTCAGGATTCGAGTCGTAATCGACAGCGTCCATCCGTGGTACTAACACCATCCCGCAGCCGTTGTAGCACCTCAACCTCTGCCAGCGATCGCGAGCAGACTTCTTCCAACCTGACAAATTGTACGCATGACGATCCAGGAACCCGTTTTCCACCGCTGTCACAACATTATGCGCGAGCAACTTTCCGCACCAAATGCTGACCCTCACCGGCCTACGTTGAGCTCGTTCTCTCGAAGCTTGTAGATCAGAAATGTACCAACGTTCCTGTCGGCCAAGTCCAAGCAAGATCTCAAGCCCATAAGGGTCCTCTTCTTTCACATTCGATCATCTGCTAGTCTGGTATCAATACAGGGCCGCCCTATCGCACAGGTCTTGAGAACTACAGTGACTTCAGATCGAGTTGTAATCCTTCTCTCGTACACACCCTCAGGCTTGGTCATCAGGCCCTACTTCGCCATCCCCCGGGCTTGCCGGGGATACCCTCCATCCTCATCGCGAGACGCATTCGAACCTTCCATTCACTTTGCAAGAGTCAGCGACGATGGTCAGCCTCGCCGAGGAAGCCGAGGCAAGTGATGACACTCTAGCAAACATTTCCTTGATTGATTGAAGGGGTGCGTAGGCTTACGCGTCCAAGCACATGTTGCGCCGGAAACTCAGCTGGATGACATCGCTTCAACGATGACGGCTGCAGAACGTCAACGTCCTTGATCTTGATCCACTGGCGTCGAGCGTAAGGGGGGGTTCTCTCTATGTCATTATGAGTAGGACAGAGCTGGCAGCAGAATCCCCCATTACTTGCAGCGCCCAGCCCTCTGACTTCTTTCCGTACGTAGGCTTGAGTGATAGTCCTGGTAACCACGCTCACACTTCAATCATTTCGGATTCATTCCATCGTCACCACTTTCTCATCCGTGTAAGGCGCTCGGTGTATGCCACTAGAGCATTTGCGTGGTCCCGATCGAACGAACATTCGCGATCCTTCATACTCCAGTGTCTCCCTTTTGAAGAAATGAGTTGGGCGCACTACAAACCGTCAACACATAACCCTCCTCCCTTCACCCACACCTGGAGGGTCATTAGTAGACGTGATTTCTTCCTAATTACCTTGTCTCAACATTCGACATGCACGTCGATATCCTAAGCGTGAAGTAGGGAGGTCTAGCATTCGTACGCAAGAAGGTCACCCTCCCCATAATCAGGCGTTTGGAGTGACAGGACTCCAAATATCACAGCGTGCAGATTGGGACGAGGAAGAGACGGTACGATGAAGAGACTAGAAACAACGGAATCTTCATATGCAGAGTGTTCTGTACAAAAACGACGATCCCAAACCGATGGGCTTCCACCCTCTCCCTCCCCATGAAAACCCCATCACCTTCTCCCTCCACTTCCCATTACCAAGACCAACATCAACATCCTTAACCTCAGCACCAAACAACAACCCTTAGCCTACATCTCCAACTCGAAAACTCTGCAGAACGTTCCCATTACTACTCCGCCCAACCAACCCAATCCCTCCCGACAACCCGCCAAACCCTCACCTCACCGCTCCTGAGATCGCCGAGCCGGAACTTCTCGCTCCGCACCCCACCCGCCTTGCGCTCCTTGCCTTCTCTCTCCCGGCCTTGCTCCCAAGCCCGCACGCTCCGGCGCGTCCCATCCCACTCCTCCACGACAGCCACATGGCCTGCCGTCGAGCCCGAGCCCCCCTGCATCCCGTACTCGGACTTGTACCGCTGCTTGAGGGCGCCGTGGTGGCCCTCGAACTTGGCGTTGCGGAGGGTGAGGATGTCGCCGGGCCGGATCTCGTCGTACTGCATGGTCGACGCATTGGCGAGGTTGGCGTAGACGAGGGCGCCGTAGGCGCGGACACCGACGGGGAGGAGCGCATCCTTGCCGGCGGAACGCTTGATGAGCTCGAGAGGGAGGTTTTCCGGCCGGCCCTCGCCGACGGTGGTGTCTTTCTTCGAAGAAGACGAGCTTCCGCCGCCACCGGAGGCAAGCTCACTGGCGGCCTTGGCAATGGCTCGACCAAACTTACCCCAGTATGCTTCGAGTTGATCCTGTCGCAGCCGGGGCGGAGGGGGCTCGTGCCGTTGCTCTAGTGAGCAATCGCCTGGGTCCTTGGCATCGTACTGCGCCGTGATGACCGTCTGACTGTAATCCATGTACAGCACGTACACATCTTTACTAACGGTGGTACGGCCGCCTCGCCTACTCTTCTGACTCTCCTCGCTCTCTGACAAGATGTCTAGTCCATTTCTGTTGGCCAATACTGGAGGAAGTGGATCTGGGTTCGTCCACCACATGCTTCCCGGAGCGAGGTCTATCTCACCGGCGATCTGGCCCAATTGGTCGCCGGAAGGCCGGCCAGCATCCATACTCTTCCGGCCCATGCTCGTTTGCCGACCCACATCGAGACTTTGTCGCGTAGACGTCCGACTTGGCATGGGAGGAGCACCAGAAGCTGATCCAGGCGGAGGTGGGGGTGGCCTCTCCATACTCTTTCTGCTCACTGGAGCACTTGGAGCGGCAGGTAGGCTAGAAGTGTCGGGACCCGGCATATCGTCCGCAGAACTCTCTTCGACTTCCTCCTTCTCAGTGGAAGGCTCAGGAGGAATGGGCGGCGCAGACACAGGCACAGCTCCAGGGACTGGTGGTGGCGGGCCACGAGCGGGTGCCGCTGACGAGCCGCTGGCATTGTAGTTGTATGGATCATACTCCTCATCGTCAGCCGCAGCGGGCTCCCTAGCTGATGGCGGCGCAGGCGGGGGTGCACGCGGAGCATCCACGCTTGGTCTTCCCGGCGGAGGCGGCGGGACAGCTCTAGGCTGTGACGGGGCGGCAGCAGCTGGTGCGGGTCCAGGGGTAGACACGGGTGTGCCTTCATCGCCGGTGGTCGTGCTGTCGTCCAAGCTACCCTCTCTTGCATGCCCGCTCTTCAGTGCATCCTTGTGCTTGGCTGAGGAGGCGATGTCAGTGTCATAGTCACCTTCATAATCACTTTCGCCTCTCTCTGTCACATCCTCATCTTCTTCTTGCTCCTGCGTAGAAAGATCCGTGCCTTGTCTACTCGGAGGAGCAGGTGCTCCACCAGGTGGAGGCGGCGGAGGCGGCCTGGGGCTCGTTACGGAGGGACTCTGAGGCTGCGTCCCAGGGATCGGAGGTCTGCTAGATCTCTTGTCCGAGGTAGCAGAGCTCGGCTCAGAAGCGAAATAGCCGCTCGTTCTTTGCCTGCCAGGGCTCATTGGCTGTTCACGATTTGGGACAGGCGGTGCACCTCCCGTCCGAATGGGAAGCGGAGTCTCTGGACCGGGTGTGCCGGTGGAGGAACGTTGATCTTGCATGCTCATCTCATCGTCCGTTTGGTAGCCAGGTGCTGGCGACATTGGCGGTTGCTGTGACGCCGTTCCGGCCGGTGGAGGCGGAGGAACAGGTCTGCTTTCAGCTGGTGGCGGGCGAGGGGTTGGTCTTGAGCTGTCTGAAGGTGGCGGTGGTGGAGCGCCGCGCTCTGCAGATGCACTAGGCGCAGGTGGAACAGGGCGGTCTGCTCGCGTTTTGTCAGCCAATGCTTCCAGAAGATTGGAATTCGATTAAGTATTTGGTCGAAGACGACTGGCTGGAGTAAGTCTACTAGCAAATGGAGAATCTGCCAGCGACTCTCTCTCTCCCTCCACCACATCTCCGAGCGTGTTTTCACAATCTGCCATAAACTTTTTCGACCAAAATCTGATCTTTCAGTGACGGAGAACGCAACGCAGCCGACGCTGACAGGACTCGATTGAGGCCGAACGTGCAACATGCCTCTACTGCTGTCTTGCTGGAAAAAAGCTCTCGGACGTTTTCCCCCTCCTCAAGAAAGTGGATTCTGAGTAGACTTACCTTTAGGAACTGGTGGTGCACCACCGCTCATTGGACGGCCCTCTTCTTGCATGCTTCTCCGTGGCGGCGTGGGAGCAGAGGACCGCTCTTCTTGCGTACTGCGCCTCGGTGGAGGAGATAGTGGACCCTCATCCTCTGCACCTCCCATTTCACCAGTGCTTGTGCGAGAAACGGCTTCAGGACTAGCTACCGTCTCCTTGTCTCGACCAGGAATAGGCGGTGCGCCACCCATACCAGGTATGGCGATCATCTGCGGACCTTGCTCCTGCCTTGGACTGGCAGGTCCATCCTCTCCGGCTTTGGCCGAGCTCTTCTTTTTCGGAGGAGCCATAGGTGGCGGAGCGCCGAAAGGGTTGAATGGTCCTCCTGCGCCCTGGCCGCCAGCAAGTCTCGCCATGCGTTCACGTAGACGCTGTTTGCGGGCTTCCTCTTCATCAACCTCTTCTTCTTCCTCCTCCTCTTCTCCTTCGGCTTCTTGGTCATCTGCAGTACGAGAACCAGCAGTGGTACCGTCACCGCCACCGACAGATGACTCTCTCGCGGGAGGCGGTGGAGCAGCCTGTGGAATGGGGAAAGCGCCGACGCCACTACCTGATCTGGAAGGGACCTGCGGCCCGGAGGAAGAAGGCGGATGCTTATCTTCACCCTCTTCAGGCCCGCCTCCTAAAGTGCCAGTATCGTCTTCTGTCATCTCACCTGCAGCACTTTGGTCCGCTTCCTCGCCCCCACTAAGGATCTCATGCTCAGGCACAGCTTGCACAGGACTCATTGGCGCCTCTGACCGTCTCTGCCCAGATGTTCCGCGTGGCCTGTCACGGGAAACATCAAGGCTCTGCCTTTCACTGCCTGGCGAGCGCACGGACTCCCTCGGTTCCTCACTCTCACCAGCCTCGCCATGCTCGCTTTCCGAAGCACGCTTTACGGGTGGCTTCTTCTTCTGGCTCGCCTCTGCCTGTCGCGCTCTTTGGGCTTCCTGCTCGCGCTGAAGCAGTGCCATACGTTCCTTCAGGGTCATAGGCTTCGGTGCATCTTCCTCATCGTCTGCACCTTCGCCACTAGCGCTCTTCGGCGGCGGCTCGCTCTCCCCAGTCAGCCCTGCCGCCTCCGCCGCCTTTCGGTCGTCCTCCTGTCGCTGTTTGATTTCAGGGTCCTCTTCCCGAATGTACGGTTTTTGTACCGGCTCTTGCTTCTGTACAGGCGGCACATATGCGTTCTTGGAAGGTGGCGGCGCTACGAAAGGTTTTTTGATGTAGTCATTGCGCTGCGGCTTGCCGGCCTGCATGGGAGCTATCGGAGCAGCCTCGGGCTTGTTGAATGCTGCAATGCGGTCCTTGAAAGCGTTGCTCTTGGGTGCTACTGGGGGTGGAGCGGCTTTGGCAGGTTGAGATGCGGCAGGCTCGGCTGCAGCGGCCGCAGGTTTTGACGCAGGAGGAGTCTCAGCCCGCGCGTCGGCTTGCGGCGCAGGTGGTGAAGGCGGCGGCGGTTGAGTGGCCGATGGCGGAGAAGTGACATCGTCTGCCTGTTTACTTGATGCGGCCAGTGGATCTATAGGAGGCGGCTGTTGCTGCTGCTCGGGTTCACTTGTTGCCGGCGCAGAGGGACCAGATACCTCAGGCTCTTTTGATTCTGTTCCTGTGCTTTCTGCTTTCTGTTCCCTGTCTTCTTCCGCCGGCTGTGGCGGCTGAGGCGGCGGAGGCGAGCTCACCACGCCGCTCTTCGGCCTGCCACTGCGGGCGGGGCGTTGAGGCACCTCAGGTTCGACCTTTTCCACAAAGTTCCGTGGGAACAAGCCTTCTTGCCTTGTTCCAGCAGCGTCGGAGTATTCACCCACATACCAATCGTCACCTTCCTCTTCCGTCACCTGGATCACCTGCCCCTCTTTGAACTTGAGATCGTCGTCGTGCTCCGAGGCGTACTCATACAGGGCGCGGACCTTGAAGGGCGGAGCCGCCATGGTCGGTCGTGACTGCCTGCCAGGAGTCTCAATGACCGATCTGGATCAGGGCGATCAGCAATTGATTCGGTCACAACCGGGTGGCTCAAGTACGGCTGGGTTGGTGGCTGCTGTGGAGGAAGAGTTGGATGCTGCCCGGTGAGTGGTGCCCGGCCAGCTGACGCAACCCTCGTCTGTCCGTTTCACTACTGTTCACGTCCCGCTGCGGCCGTCGATCGTCGTTTCCAATTCCGTTTCCGTTACGCTGGTGGAGCTGCTGCTTCCATTCCAGGAAGGGCAGGAACAGTGCGATGCTCGGCGGTACAGGGTGAGTACCCACTAGTAGGTAGCTTTGGGTGAGGTTGGGATTGATGGTGTTGTCTATAAGGTGGTACGCAGCACAATCTACCGAATGCCTACAGACCGCCGGCAGCAAGGCAGGAGCAGGCAGATGGACAAGCAAGTAGGCCACATAACGGTCCACCTCCCGCTTCGGATAATGATGTAACGCCCCGAGCTCGGGCGACAACAGCCTCACACCTGAGGCATCCCGCCCGGCAGGCCGCCACTCCGGTCTCCCACCCCAGTCGTCCCCCCGGCTGCAGATGTCAACTTCCAAGGTGTAATGTACCTACGGAGCATGACTTCTACTCCTACTGGATACACCCTGTAACGCAAGCTCGTCTCCTCTCTCCTATCTTGGCGACGTTCTCACGCTCGGCAGATGCGTCTCCCTTGTCAGAAGTCGCCCGTCTCTTCTTCGACACCTGAGGGTACCTAAACGCAAGATCAATCGAATAGAAACACTGTTGCACGGACCCAAACCGAACATTTGGACCAGGCAAAGATATCTATCCCTCTCACGCACGCTCTACTAAAGAGATTTCTCGGATGAGAGAGGCCTTTCGGACCTTTTTCGACGACGCACACGCAAATTTCCATTCTTAAAAAAACACCCCTCCTCTACCAAAGATTTGCAAAGCACTAGACCCCCGGAAATGCTCGACTTCGGCCCAAGTTAAGCTCAGCACGATGGGTGATTGCACCATCTGTTGATCATCTCTATCACTCACACCATCCAGCAATTCACCTCAGTTCGGTTGATTGTGTCTGCGATTGCCCTTCATCTACTAGTCCAACATGACGCGTACAAGTCAGAAAGCAGCCTCGCATGAGGTGATCAGATAGATCTGCATGAACCCATGGAAAGGTAGGAAGTTATAAGAATCGCAAAATGCTCCTGAAAGGAGCGCGATGTTCTAGCATTTTACCCTTGCTTGAGTGATCATGAAGTCTTGCTGGTCTTTCCTCTTTTTCTTCGCCTCCGCAGTTCAGGCATTTGCCACAGCGCCTCCGTTTCATCGGCAAACGGGGCGTCTCCAAGCCTCAGAGATAGGCAGTCGTACATTGGGAGACTGGCTACCCAGCAATAAGACCGCCATACAGCATTGGGTAAATACCAAGGCTTCAGAAGCCAGACGCCATCATAATGGGACACTGGAACCTGTCATTCAGGACTTCAAACAGGCTATCGAGAGCGACCATGTCCTGTCACGATACGCGGATCAGATGTTTGTAGAGGTCCCGAACAAATACAAAGCACCTTACAACGAGACGCCGGTGGGAAATCCCGAGCTTCGTAATTTCAACGACTTTCTTATTCTTCTGGATCACATCGTCCACGAAGGACCTGGGTGGTTTGACAAGAGAGATCCACCCACGGCGAACGATTTGATCGGCTTCCCTATCACTGCTGCCTTAGATTGGCCCCTAGGCACCATTGCCGGTCATGAATTCTTTCTCTCCCCTGTAGTTAACCACCACATCGGACGTGTGCTTGACTTCTGGGCTGTCTATCTTGGTACACCTCCCTCTGCTTCCGTTCTGGCCGGCTGGCTTTCTCCTGACGGCAAGGACCAGATTGCCGATGCAGGTAACTTAGGAGGCACAACCAACTACACTTTCGCACAGCTCTTCCACTGTCCCAATACTTCTGCGCCCTACCTGGGCTACAAGACCTGGGACCAGTACTTCGTCCGGGAGTTCAACCCAGGCATCCGCCCTATTGCCGCCCCAGACAACAGCACACAAGATCCCGAATACCACGTCGACCCAACCGTCGTCATCGACAACGCCTGCGAATCCGCACCCCTCCAAGTCCGCCACAACGCCTCCCTCTTCGACTACTTCTTCCTAAAAGAGCAACCCTACAGCCTAACCAACATGCTCAACTTCCATCCCCTCGCCAACACCTTCGTAGGCGGGACCGTCTACCAAGCCTACCTCAGCACGCTCTCCTACCACCGCTGGCACGCGCCCGTCTCCGGCCGCATCGTGCACGTGGAGAACGTGCCGGGCACATACTACAGCGGCAACCTCTTCACCGGTCTCGCCGAGACGACTTATACGGGCCAGGCGCCGGACGACTCGGCGCCGAACTACAGCCAGCCGTACATCTCTGCCGTCGCCACCCGCGGCATCGTGTACATCCAAGCGCGCAACCCGGCGATAGGGTTGATGGCTATTGTCTTCGTCGGCATGGGGGAGGTCTCTTCGTGTGAGTTTACGGTTGACGTTGGCCAGGAAGTGGACAAAGGTGACCAGCTGGGGATGTTCCATTTTGGGGGCAGTACGCATGTTATGGTTTTTCAGCCGGGGGTTGAGTTGGACTTTGTCAAGCCTATCCCTCATGGCGACGTGGCAAGTGGATCGTTTTTGTCCGAGACGAACTTCGCCGTCCGAAGTGCGTTGGCTGTGGTGCGGACTTAATTGACAATGGCGTAGCGGAAGTTTTGGAAGGGGCGCCATGGGCGCAGTGGGATACAAGCAAGGGTTTGCGTCTTGGTGTGCCCGCAAATCGGCCCCTTGCGCTACTCGAGCAGAGGTAGATGTTGGGAAGCGGTAAGGTCATGAGTGCCGACGAGGCAATGTGGGAAGCATCTGCAAAACATCGTACAAACACCTCTTAGTCCATTGAATATTCTTCAGCATAAACGGCAAGCTAGACCTTATCCAAAGATGCATTCGCCTCCTCCTCCTTTCGCTTAGCAGGCGTAGGCGTGTTCTTCTTCTCCCGCATGCTCGCCAACGACGCCTTCTTCCCTCGATTTGTCGCGGTTCTCAGAGCAAAACTGCCATCATCGCATACCGGCCATTCCTCTGGCCGCTCCCAGAACCTCGCCTCGTCGCTCATGCGACCCCCGCAGTTGAAAGGATCCAGGAAAGTCTACCATCTGGACCTCTTGTCGATCCATCCCGGGCCCATGCGCTCCGTGACCCCATCCAGATCCAGGTATCTTTTATGCTCCAGAGGGAGGAATCGGCCCGGATGTTGAATGTTCAGCCAGTAGCTGTAGATGACCATTGGCACGGAGTAAAGACATAGAGGTACCACTCGTGGGTGGCGAAGTATCCGCAGTGGTAGACACCAGGTCCACAGTCGGAAAGGTACTCAGTGAAATTCTCTATCGCGCGGAAAATACACCGGATCAGGATCAGCGCGGAGGTACAGTACAGCATGATGCAGACCCTTTTGACGTTAGGTGCGAGGTTGCCTGCGCACCACGCCCGGTAGTGGATGACGGCCACAAGGGTGGAGAAGGTTATTTCAACGCAGCCTTGCAGGATGAGCGTGATGCCAATAAGGATCCCGCCAACGGTGTACTGCGTACTTCCCGGTACACCACCTGCAAGTTGGCCAGCCCCGACACCGGTGAACGTCTCGACCATGATGCCGACAAAGACAAATACGCCAAAGACCCTGCCCGGGTGGAAGACGGCGTGCATGGGCAGGTAATGCATCAGGCGGCCCAGAATGTTATATTCGGCAGCGGCGTAGATGGGAGGCCCGGCGAGGATGAAGACGATCTGGGCGATGTAGAGGCCAATATTCTCCTGATTGTATGAGGCGACGGCGCGTAAGATCCAGCCGAGCGTGAAGACGGTTCCACCGTAAAACATGAAGAAGGTGATCCTCCAGAAGGAATAGTAGCTGTCAATTCGTTAGCATGCTACGAAGTCAAGCGTGTTCCATCATGCAGGGCCGGATGATACAAGTTCTGAAAGACATGAGCCACGACTGATGCGCCCACGATGCAGGCGAAGACGATAGGAAGGACATGGTTTGGTTCATATGCGAAGAGATTGTACGCTGCATTGCTAATTAGTTGATGCCTGACAATTGGTAAATCTAGAAAAGGGCAAGTTATCAACATACTGTAATTTTCTTCGTATGATGTGGTATTACTGCTACTCAACTTTAAAAGGGCGAGCGGACGTACTTCCCCAAGAACTGCTTTTGTGCACGGTGCCAGGAGGCAATCTCAAGCGTGAGAGGATTCTGTAACCAAGAAGGAGGTCTGTACATTATTATACTACCTGGGAAGCATAGGAAGTAAAATACCATAGCCACAGCCACCTCCATCAGTAGACAACAAAAGCTTTCGGCTGAGCCGAGAGCGTATATCGCAGTGTATACGAAGTTCTTGTTGACCATCATACGAGATACGAAGGCATTTCGGATTGCAGGCAGTGCAGGGACACGGGAAGGCGTTTCAGAGAGTCGAGCGAACGTCGAACTCACGGATGCTGACATTTCCGATGGTCTGTGCAAGTGGTCGCCATTGAAGTCGCCAGCAGCGGGCCGAACCTCACTTTGGAATGACATCACCTCACTGATGACAGAAGCTCACGTGACTGTATGATGTAAGGCAGTATCTAGAGCCATGTTCTCCACGCTACAGAGGGGGAGCTCAAGTTTGTAAGGTTTGAGCTTCCATGGAAATGGTCTTCGACAAGCAATCATGATCGAGCCATAGAGTCGCTGCTTTGTAGGTGCGGCTTCGCGGAAGGGCGGACTCAGGCGGAGCATAGAGGACCCGCAGCGGCCGCGTCTTATCGCCTCTTATCGCTCTTCGAGGGCGGTGATAGCGGGGTTACGCAGCAAAAGTTCGTCTCTGCTTGTGTCATCGAGCCCCAATGTTCATTGAGGTCGGGAACGGCGGTAAGTGCGACGGCGGTGACATATTTCTTTCTCTCAGCCACTCTCATAACGCTTCCCTTCTCATCCATCTTCCATCCCACCTCTCCCCCTCCGTATCACTCTAGCAAAAGCAAGCAACAATGGCAGCGGAACCCAAGTTCGAAGGCTGGCTAGGCAAGGGCCCTGAGTCCGCCAAGGGCAAGATGGAATGGGGCGCCTTCCCTAACCCCAAGAAGTGGACTGAGGACGACGTGGATATCCAGATCACCCACTGCGGTATCTGTGGCTCTGACCTGCACACCCTGAGCTCCGGCTGGGGCCCTACACCATACCGTAAGTCACATCGATACAATCGTTTTGATCGTCCCGGGTGCTGACAACGCGTTCCAGCATGCTGCGTTGGTCACGAGATCGTCGGCAAGGCCACTCGCGTTGGCAAGAACGTGAAGAAGAACATCAAGGTCGGCGACCGTGTCGGCGTTGGTGCTCAGAACGCTGCCTGCCTGCGCCCTGACTGCGAGGAGTGCCAGAACGGTCTCGAGAACCACTGCCAGCGCATGGTTGGCACCTTCGCTTCGCCCTTCCCAGATGGCACAATGTCGTACGGTGGTTACGCCGACTACCACCGCGCACACCACCATATGGTCATGAAGATCCCAGACCAGATCCCGTCGGATGAGGCAGCTCCCATGCTGTGCGGTGGTATCACTCTCTACTCGCCTTTGAAGAACAACGGCTGTGGGCCAGGCAAGAAGGTTGGCATCATCGGTGTTGGCGGTCTTGGGTAAGTTCACATCACTCGGATCTGAACTGATATAAAATGCTGACCTTGGTTTAGCCACTTCGGTGTCATGTTCGCGAAGGCTCTTGGTGCTGACAAGGTCGTCGGTATCTCCCGCAAGGCTGACAAGAAGAACGACGTCCTGAAGATGGGCGCCGACGAGTACATCGCCACGGACGAGGATGAGAACTGGGCCTCCAAGAACTCCCGCTCCCTCGACTTGATCGTCTGCACCGTCTCCAGCCCCAAGATGCCGTTGATGGACTACCTTCAGCTCCTTCGCGTCAAGGGAACTTTCATTATGGTCGGCGCTCCCGAGGACAAGTTGCCTGACATGAACGCCTTCGCTTTCATAGCGAAAGGCGTGAAGTTTGGAGGCAGAGGAGAGCGATGGGAACACAAAGCGGCCTCCAACTGGCAGGGGACGGTACCACCCGTAAGGGGGTCCGGGCGCCCACAAAGACTACAAAGTGAAAATCTGTACTTAGTAGTAGATAATCGATCATCAACCCCTTTGCCACCAACTCGACTTTCTGGTGACCTCGCCCGGGCGACCGATGCCAAGGTTTCGTCCCTTGGAAGGAAGGCGTTAACAGTAAGCGAAGGCAGGTGAAGCGATGATGGTGCCGTCTCAGGTATACGCGAACAAGCATCGAACGGAACACAGCAACCTCCAGTCATAGGTTTGCGACCCCTAGATAAGCAAAGCACAGCAAGTGACAAGGATAGCAAAGCAGAAAGCAATAAGCAAAGCACCAGAGACCAGTACCAAGATATGCAAAGAGAATTTATGCAAGCAAAGATAGACAATCAGCACGAGCAAACGGGGTAACACAACCTCAAGAGAACCCAAGCAGGGCACTGCAGCTGCATTAGCGCAAAAAGGAAGACGCACGAAAAGCAAGCCACGGCGCGTAACTGAAACGTGGACCATCTTGATAGCAAGACAGCGCACTGCTGCCACGGCTAGAGGCAGGTCAATACATACAGAGATTGGGGAAAGGGAAACGATACCACCCACGTCAGCAAAGGAAGCAGGTATCCGCACCGCCAGTTCCAAAAACGAGAGAACAACATTCTAGGGAAGACGCCCCAACGAGAACGAGCATGCAAATCGAGCAAAGGGGAAGGAGATTAGCACGGTCCGTCGTCACCAGGGTCACGAGTGTGGCGGTCAACGAAAACGAGAAGGGAACCTGCAGGCAGCCCAGGGAGAGAGTCACTTTCATGCTGAACAAGAGGGCAGCAGAGTTGAGGACCAAGGGAGCCCAGACCAAAACAGAGTCAACAGGAGTTCCCTGATATGCAAAGGAATCGATCAGCTCCATTAGACCGAACATCAACAGACAAACTTTGGTCAAACAGGCACAAATCACCATCGCAACTTGACTACTACGGACTATTAGAACCATATCCAACACTACAACGCTCACAGTCTACGTTCAATCTGATCAGTATGGCTTCCACGAACTCTCTGCTCAGCAATGTGACTGCCGCGTTGCCGGCCACCGAGGTGTTCACAGGGGCACCGGGCCAAGACGCACGCAGATGGGTTACTAGGATGATCACTGCGCTGCGCCGTGCAGGCACCACGGACCCGAGCGAAGTATTGGAGGAACTCGACTCCCTGCTGGGAGGAGAACCCGCCAAATGGGCAAATCGCGACTTCAGGATGAAGGCAATCATGGACAAGGAGAACAAGACTGATGAGGATGTCGGGGCTGTCAAGGCGCTGTTTGTGGAGAGGTGGGGCATCGAAGAGGACGACATGCCCAGCACCATCCCCGACATCCAGAGTCTGAAGCAGGGAGAGGACGAAACGCTGCGCCTGTACTACAGTCGCGCTGCTGCCATGTTCAGGGCAGCTGGGGGCGACGATTCAGCCAACGCATCCGACCAAGCTCTGCGAGTGCTCCTCTCAGTGACGACCCAGTCCTTCTGTCAGGGCCTGGCCGACCCAGAGCTCAGGAAGAGGATGATGCGAATGGGTGAACCGGACGATGGAAGTATCCGCACGCTCCAACGCACGTATGAGAAGGCCGAGTATACGGCCAAGCTTATCAAGCAGGAGCAGGAAGCTGATGCGGCCGAGCGCAAGGCAAAGGAGATGGAAACGTTGGTGGAATACATCAACGCAGTCCATAGCGGCACGGTCACGGAGGAGATCGTGAAGAGGGTAAAGGTGATCAGTGGACTGCAACCGCCTACGGTGGTGCTGCCAATGGCTACGAGATCAACACCGGCGACCCCAGCACCCCAACCGTCCTCTCGATGGCCAACTACGACAGGGCTCAACGGAGCCGGGGTTCGCTTCCAAGAGGGGAACACCATCCCCACCAGATCAAACAACGAAGTATGGCAAATGGCAGCGGAGAGGGCTCGTTCGAACTTGCCTGATTTCCGCCCTGAGAATTCGACAAATGCATATGTCAACGGGTCCCTCACTTACAGGTATGTGAGAGAGGAGCCACTATGCACTCGATGTGGAACTACCGGGCACATGGGGAGAGACTGCCGAGAGACACAGCTTTCCACCCCCGAGCAAGCCTTCTTGTGGAACCTCACCCAACTCCAACGGGACCGAGCGATGGCTGCCAGAGAAGCCAGGGAAGGCCGTTTGCAAGCCAGTGCTGGCCCCTCGGCCAACTCAGTACTGGTCGACGTCCAGTCAACCTCACAAGTGATGAGCTCAAAAGGCAAAGGCCCAGACATCTATGCCCTGCTTGATGAGAACGACCCTCGCAAGAGAGCAAGAGGGGACAATGAGACCTCCGACACGGTGAGGCCGGTTCGATGCACAGAACACCAAGGGAAGGGCAACGTGAATTGCGACGCCACAACCTGCCCTCATGACTGCTGCAACGTGCCGTATGCACCTCCAAGCCCACCCGCCCCGCCAACCACTACTACAACCACGAAAAAGACGAAGAAACCGCGAGAGAAGAAACCGCTTAAGAAGATCAACGCGATGCTTACAGAGGCACCCCTGGACGTCAAGGAGATCTTGAAGTCCGCAACCGTCGTCTTGCCTCTGACGCATCTAGCTCAGTTCTCCCCCTTCTTCCGCGATGAGGCAAAGCGCCTACTGTCGATGCCTAGAGCTCGCAAGGCAAAGAAGGCCACAGAAACGGAGGAAACAACTGGTGATGACCAGACTCCCATGGACGTGAGCCAAGTGCAAGCACAAGTAGCCAATGTGAGGACCGAGCTACTGAAGACTATGCAACGCTGGCAGAGTCGGCAAGGGTCAGACACCCGCGCTTTCTCGCTCCCGGTAAAGGTTACAGCAAAGGGAATGAAGAAGCCACTCAATGTCCCGCGGAATGCTGTAGTAGCGGATCAAGGCTCCGACATCAACCTTATCTACCCAAAGCTCCGCAAGCAGATGGGCTTGGAGCCTCTGCCAGTTAGTATGCTCCAAATGCCAACCATTCAGATGGTGGTAGCAGACGGCTCTAGGACCGCTCTTACCCACTGGACCCATTTCGATGTGGATGTGCAAGGCATTTCCCGCCACATCTGGGCGTTTGCAGCGACTACCGAGAGCCCAACGCTGTTACTCCTTCTTGGGGTGCCGTATCTGGCAAGCGTCAACGCGAACATAGATGTACGAGCGAATCAGATCGGGCTCGGGGACCTCCAGAGGGGTGAACAGGTTGTGACCGTCACCGCCCCAACAAAGAAGTCTTCCCCGCCGGTGCTCGAGGGACCACTCGAGGCCCCTGAAGAAGAGGATGGGGAGTCGGATGAGGAGACTAGTGAGGAGGCGACGGAGTCAGACAACGACGACGAAAGCTCTGAAGACGAGGATGATACCGACAACGAAGAGGGAGCGGATTTTTAGAGGGTCACTCACCCGACGGTAAAGGGTATTCCCCACAACAACGAGACGACAACAAAACCCAGCTCCCTCTGAGACAGCGCCCGCAGGCAGTTCATCCTGAGGTACTGGTCAATGCTCACAGGAAAGTGGTCATCTGGTGTACCAAATGCAAAATCAGAATCAGAGGCCAGGAGTGCACGCAATGTGGCCTGAGACCAAAAGGTGTCCCGTCACAAACACTAGCCGATGTCAGTGACCAGAGTAAGGACACATCCACCCCAGCGGAAGCATCACCGGGCAAGTGGGACTCGACAGCCACAGAGGCCACCTGCAGATGCGGAACGGAATGGGCATGCATCCGCCACGCAGAGATCCTTGAAGTCTCATGCTCCCACACAGAGCCTGACGGTCATCACGAACCAATTCATGCGGCAGCACGACCGATCATCCGCCTGCCGATTGTCCGAGAGAAGGGCCTGCAAGAACTCGAGGCTTGGGCAGAAAGTCGACGTATCAAACTCGGCCCAATGATCCCACCGCAGGACAAGCTCGACGTTCTGCAGACACTGTGGACCTATCGAGAACTAGAGTCAGAGAACCTTAAGTCTTTGGGACCACCAACGGATCTCATAGTTCATCGTATGAGAATCAAGGAAGGCACCCCGATCTACAAGGCCAAAGCCAAGATCCTTTCGAGGAACAAGGAATGGTGGTTCCGCAAGTTTGCCCTGGAAGGCCTAGAAGCGGGTCTCTTTGAGCGATCAATTTATGCCAACGGCAGATTGTCACAGTGGGGGGCAGATCCAGTCCTTGTACAGAAGCAGGGCCAGTCGGAACCACGGCTTACGTTCAACTATCATTACGTCTGGGAAGAGCCGCCCGGGAACCAGATGCAATTGTCAAAGGAGGCACATGCATTCCTAGCCCTACCAACACACAAAACATTCTCGAAGTTCGACCTGAAAAACGCCTACTGGACGGTACTCATACATCCAGATGACAGGCACTTCCTTGCATTTAGTGTTCCCGGCTTAGGCCAGTTGCAGCCTGTCCGAATGGCGCAGGGAGCACGGAGCTCCTCATTCACGATGAACGAACTGGGAAACCTCGCATTCGGTCAGATCAGCGAGACAGAACTATCATTCCTGCACAACCCCGACGGACCACACCATCCACCCGACATGACGTTCTATATAGATGACATGTTTGTGGCTCACGCGTCATGGGAGATGCAATGGCGATTTATCCAGAATGAACTCTTCCCACGACTGCTGTGGGCCAAGCTGCGCCTGTCGTTCAGCAAGATTGAGATAGGCGTAAAGGAGATGCTGGCACTTGGGGAGATACACAAGGCAGGAGGCTTGATAACAATAAAGCCAGAGAGGGTTCGAAAGATCCTTGATTGGCCAACACCCCTGGACCCGACCTCAGTGCGTGGATTTCTGGGCAATGCTCTCCAGGCACGACAGTACATCAAAAACTATGCAGAGATCACTCGACCACTTTCGCGCCTCACAGGAGCAAATGCAACGTGGCGATGGGACAGCGCAGAGCAACTCGCGTTCATCTTGTGCAAGAACAAGATTGCGACGGCGATCGAGTTGTTCGGACACAACCCAGCAGAGCCAGTGGAGATGTTCGTGGACGCCTCGAAGCATGGAGGGGGATGTTTCATCCGGCAGAGGCAACCCAAGAGCAACAACTGGGCGCCGATTTGCTACGACTCATTTACCTTCACACCTACAGAGCAACGCTATGCAGCATACAAGAGAGAACTGAAGGCCATAGTCGTTTTCGCCGTCAAGCACTCGCACATGCTTTCAGGTCCAAAGGAGTCAACGATTTGGACAGATCACAAGCCACTAGTCACCTTCTTACACTCGGATACGACCGATGATCACTATTTCCGATTCTTGGAAAAACTGCGTCCGCTCAACATTTGCATCAAACACATTGAGGGGACCCGCAACGTCGCAGCAGATGGCCTGTCACGTGCAATCTTTCCTGCAGACAGTGAGTCAACTCAGGCGATACATGAATTGCTGGACGAGGCGGAAGACCATGATGCGAATGGCAATAAACACTGGTTTGCCGACTCAGCACAAAACGGATTCGAGAGCAAGTCCAGATCCCAAGCCAACTTGGGGCAGGAAACGACGACACCAACACCAACCCCAACATCAGACCCCACAACCATTCAGGTTGAGACGAATGCTGTGAAGAAGAGGCACACAAGGCTCGCACCCGACGACGAGTACCAACCCCCATCAACCGACGATGACCAACACACATCCGAAGATGAGTACCAGACAGCAGATAGTGGGTCCGACGATCTCTCGGACATGTCCGACCTTGTGGCCGAGCTCGAATCGGATGGGGAAGAACAGCCTCAGCCTTCAAACAATGAAGAGCAGGCCTCCGAACCAGAGGCACAAGCGCCGCCGAAGAAAAAGAGAAAGTACGTACGCACCGGAAAACAACCCCAAGCGCGGAAGAACCCTGAACCATGGGCCTGGTGGAGAGAGGGCATGGTGTGCGAGAACCCACAATGCGGAATAGAACTCCCACGCGAGCGAAGCAAGTGTGCACGAGTCTTGGACCCTCCACTACAACTGTGTAGAAAGTGCTACATGCGACGATTCGATGAGATCACAAGAGCCAGGGTGAAGGGAAGGCCATTCGACGACGAAGTGTGGAGAGTACCACACTATGTCCGGACAAAAGTAAAGCGACGTCTAGCCAACTACCAGCACGAGCACCCAGAAGACCCAGAAGCCAAAGGCATGGGCGAAGGGATGCTGTTGGGCCGAACCCCAACCGAGTGTGATAAGAGACACATACAGTGCGACAAGACCTCCTGCCTTCACCTCTGCTGTCGGTGTCAGCAGTGGTCAACCGACGACGCCTACCGAGAGAAAGACCGGTTCGAGAATTTTCCCACATCATACAGCACTCGTCGATGTGAAGTCAGGCACGGAAAGTGCAACAAATCATCCTGCCCCCACTTGTGCTGCCGCATGAAGCACGAGGAATGCAGCGATAGACACATCCTCTGTGACCGCAGAACATGTGACCACATCTGCTGCAAGATTTGGGTATACTGGCTCCTCTCGAGAAGATCCGTCCGCCCTGACACTTGGGCCTCCCGAGCAAGATGGAGAGAGCGACAGCGCAAGGAAAACCCAAACGAGATGGACCAGGCTTACCACCGCCTGCGTGCCATGGCAGTTGACCCCAAACCAAATGGCAAACTTATTATAGAGGCAATGTACGACCTCAAGGCGAAGATTCAAGACCTGACGGCCATCAAGTTCGTCCTCTATAAGGACGAACCCTCTCAGGAGAGACCATACGCAAGACCATACAATCCCCAAAACGACACCCTTGGGGAAGATCAAGACGGCCAGTCAGAGGACGACGATGACGACGAAATCACTTGGGGAGAGCTGGACCCCAGAGTCAGACCACACCCTAGCACATCAGGACCATCCGTGGCCGGAGAAAGTATGAAGTCCATCCTAAACGACGCAGCCCTTCCAACATTCCCAACCGACGAGCCGACCATCCAGCAGGTGCAGGCAGACATGAACGCCATCTCGGTCGAAGTACACTCGATCACTCCTCCAGACTGGAAGGCCATTAATGAAGAGTGGTACGAGAATCTCGTCAGATACCATCGGGATCATGTCCAGCCAAAACTCCCGACAGCTACGAGACAGCGCCAGTTCGATCGTTACAAGCGTCACTTCTGCTACAAGAATGAGAAGTTATGGAGACTACAGGGAGACAAATGGCTCCCATGCATCCAGGCAGAGGAAGTTCCGAGATTACTCAACGAAGTGCACGACAACCATGGACATTTCAACTCAGAACTGGTAGCAATGAAAGTCCGTGAGAGAGTGTGGTGGCCAACCAGATCAACAGACATTCGGGACTACGTCCGCAGCTGTCCCCCGTGCAATTTGTGGGCACACCGCCGCAGGACACACCCACTCAAATCACTAGATGCATTGCACCCATGGGAGTTGGTGATTATGGACCTGATAGACTTCACGATCAAGTCAGGCCACGGAAACCGATACCTACTCACGATGGTGTGTGCATTCTCGAAGTTCACGATTGGAAGGCCTTTGCCCGACAAGAAAGGGCCGACAGTCCGCAACGCTATTAGGGACACCTTCAACTCCCTCGTTAACCCGATCGCAGTCATGAGTGACCCCGGGAACGAATTTGCCGGAACAGACTCACTGGAAGAGATGAACAAGCGAGGAATCTACTATCGCCCAGCACCATTGGGGATACATCGAACTACAGGAGCAATCGAGAACATCAATCGGATCCTACGACGATGCGTTGAGAAAAAGAGCCCTCTCTACAAGGACGCCCGAGGACTGGTCTACAATAGTCTGCAGGACTGGGACGACGCAGCAACGACATGCGTACAATCCGCCAACGAGAGGCACATCAAAGCCCTAGGATACTCTCCATCAGAGGTGATGTTCGGCTACTTACCAGATCAGCTGGGAGAGTTAGAGCAGTCATACCCAACCCAACACCGTCAGACGATCCTCTCACTGGTTGCGTCGACCGACCTGTCCGATATCCCCGAAGGCGATTTAGCGCAAGCCTGCTTCGAAACGATGATGAGGCGGGAGAGCATCAGAGAACAAATGCGCCAGAATCTGGTCATCGACAGGGAAAAGAGAGAAGACCGATTCAACCGCAACGTCCAACCACAACGCATCACCATCGGCGACTGGGTCTATGTTCACCGACACGATCAGCTCAGGGAATCATCATCAAACCGTCTAGCAAAGAGCCAACTACCCCCATGGGATGGTCCATACAAAGTGATTCGATTCCTGGGGGACCATCAGACATCCTTGGAAGTGCAGAAACACGGGACGCATGAAAAGTACAGATTCCCGAGGCACGCAGCGGCTGTGAGATTGTTCCACGCCAGGGCACCGAGGTTACGGGTTCCTCACGAAGGCACAGAACCAGTCACGATCGAGGCGATCGAGTAGAGGATGGGGAGTAGGAGAGCGATGGGAACACAAAGCGGCCTCCAACTGGCAGGGGACGGTACCACCCGTAAGGGGGTCCGGGCGCCCACAAAGACTACAAAGTGAAAATCTGTACTTAGTAGTAGATAATCGATCATCAACCCCTTTGCCACCAACTCGACTTTCTGGCAGCATGATAGGGCCACCATGGCAAATAGAAGAGGTAAGTCTTGACTCTTTTGCGATGCTTTTGAACTTAGTGAAATTTCGTTGGGTGATATCACTTTGCCGATGTGAGATTTTCTGCACATTCAGATGCTAACCCTTTACTTTTCAGATGTTGAACCTCGCCGCCGAGAAGGGTATCCACACATGGGTCAACAAGTACTCCATGAAGGACGCCAACCAGGCCATCCTCGACTTTGAGGCTGGCAAGCCGAGGTACCGATTCGTGCTGGAGAACGAGAAGCACCTGTAATTGCGTATAGAATAGATGTCAGTATCAACCGTAATGTCCAGGCTTTTCTCTTCAAATTTGACAGTGTTCAATTTGACGATGTGTCGTTGAGCGGTAACAAAATGATCAAAGACGCTTCTAGGAATGACTGCAGCTCGTGGTGAAAAAGAAAGTTGAGAACTCACCATCAAGGTGGTCTTCCGTGGTCGTCTCGTACGCACTGCTGACGTAAGATGTAGGTGGTTCAAGAGACCTGGGAAGTCGCCAGATGCTATAGTAGCATACGTTGATGAGAGAGTACGCAAATGAGCTGTAGGTCAGTGGTGCTGAGGCCGAGAGAAATGCTTGCCAAGTTGTTTTGTCACATGTTGATTGATTGTCGTTGCTCTACTTGATTGCACCGCCGCCCATGGTCGTGCCTGCGAACTTCGTCCAAAAACCTCCCTCGCCCTTCAGGGTACGATCCATGTGTGCCTGCAATGCGACAAGTCAGCATTAAATTACTTCTGCATACCATATACTACTCCCACTTACTTTGAGATCAGGATCAACTCCCTTCTCACGCTGCTTCTGTCGTTCTGCACGCTCCTCTGGCGTGTATTCCTCCTCAGGCTTACTGTAGACAGGCGGCGGATATTTATCTGGGCTGATACCCCACTTCATGGCGGCATCGGGCGCCGGTTCATCTTTGCCGCGAACACCGAGTGCTTCTTTGATGGAGTGCATCGCGCCTCCACGGTCTTCTTTCTCTTTGCCTGCGTCGGAGGAAGAATTGGAGCGATCGAAAAGTCCCATTTTGAAATTATTATAGAGAATTGAGATGTCAAGAATTGTGAGGCTTACCAAGATTTCTTCCGTTGCTTAGCATTGCTTCCTTTTAAGCATATGTGGCACAGTTGCTCATGAGGTCTCGTGATGACGGGCAATGGCGATGCATGGCTGTGCTCGGGACGGGGCTCCCTTGGCGCATCCTTCTGACTTCATTGCCTCACCTTAGGAGATAGCGAGCCACTCTCGCCATTCGGCATCATGGCAAATGATCGGTTTCCACCGACTGATTACCCCACGGAGCTCCATTCTACAGGTGCAACTAGTTTTCATTCTCGTCCGAGAGCCGCTCATACGGGTTGCGTTTTCAAGCATCGAGTTCTAATTGCAGGGCAGGTCAATATTGAACGACGTGAGATATATGACACATCGCAGCCTTCTGCCGACTTCCATGGACAAGAGTTTGAAGTGCCATTCCTGACCAAGTAGGCCTTCAGGCTTCCGCCAAATGTTCTGGTTCTGCCAGCTGCTCTGCTGGGCAGTCTGTCTTCAATGCTATGTAAATTTGCGAAATTCTCGCCCCACAACGAACGGCTCGTTCTATCTTAATTGCATTGCATGGTTAACGTCTCCAGACAACAGCGCTTAGTCCGTCCTCCTGGCCAGCTTGTCCTGGGGTCGCGATATCAATGCTAGCCAGCAGACCTCCTAGTCTACCTGTTGTATTGTTGCGCTCGATGATGGCTACGTTCGATGATGTTTGGCCTCCGACAGCAATAAGGTCTCCTGCCTCGCTGATAGAGAATGTTCGTGGATACCAAGCATGCGCATTGGTGGCCTCGACGAAGTCTAGAACGCCGTTCGAGCTAATATTGTAGGTGACCAAAGAATCCTGATGCAATCCAAAAGTTTGGTCGTTGCGGTTGGCAGCGTACAAGAAGTTGTCGCGGATGTGCACCTCTGCTGCCTTCACAGCCAGTGATGAAGAGGAAGACGAGCTGGAATCGACGGTGGGCACTGTCTGTGTCTTCTCCAGAGACAGACAACCGCTCGCAGAAGCAGGGTAGCTAACTGACCAAGCCGAGACTGAGTTGCTCAGTTCATTGACCGTATAGAGCGTCAAACCCTCAGTCGAGTTTGCATTGGGACTCCACCACGCTCCGTGGCGTGGACCGTCCCCGGCGCCAGCCTTTCCAGGCGTGCACGCCGTCAGGTCTCCAGTAGAGGCATCAATTGCGAAGATTCGAACCAGATCTGCTCCAAGATCAGGGACGATCATGTATTTTCCAGTCGGATCCGTGAAGGTCGAGTGAGGATGAGGAGCATCTTGTCGAGACGGATCAGTTCCTTCTCCTGTCATCGTGAAGCTCAATTGCTGCAGAGCTTCAGTGTTGGGAGTTAATGGGAGCTTGTATGTGGTTATCGAAGAGGACGAGCTGGACTTGCTGTCAGCTATGCCATGGATCATGTCGGAGAGGGCTGTTCTATACTTACTATTGCGCTGTCGCCATGAAGCTCCTTCCATTCGTGCCGCCATAGAGACAACCATGCACGTCGTTGCCTTGTGTGTCGGCTTGCCCACGTGCCTCCAAGCTTGAGTTTTTAATGTCAAAAGACGAGACGACGCCTGCGCCGTAGCTCTCGTCAAAGCAGTAGAGTACGTCAGATTCGGAATCAAGCCATGTTGGCATGTTCCCGCATCCGGTGATGGAGTAGTCAATGGATAAGCTTCCATTACCGTTGTTGCTGGACTCGTAGGTCAAAGAGTATATGCTACCAGAGAAATGCGAAACGAAAAGCTGCGATGCCACGGAACTCTGTACGAGTAACGCTGCGGTCCACGCAGACTGGGCTTGACTGAACATATTGAGGATGTAAAGAGGTGTACCAAAGAGTGTGTAGTTGAGTAGAAAGGAATGGAGGAGGAGCAAATCCCAAGAAAGACAAATGCCATGGCATTATACTCGAATACAGCGTCCGAATTGAGCCTGAAGTACAGAATTAATGCATGCTTTGGTGCGGTGTCAATGGTTAAACGCGTTTCACTATATTGCAGACACTAGCCGGCATTGATGTGTCTCACAGATAGTACTTGATGTGGCTTCGTGATATTAGCAGGTTTCACTATTTTCACTGTTTTCGGTGTTGAAGTGCCTACCAAGTGTGTATAACCTAGTACCCTGTATTATGTGACGATTTATCTACTTTCAATGTGGTATTGTTGAATGATGTACAGGATAGATGTTCCATCGAACGCATAGGTAGTTCGAAGAAGTGGCTCCGAACGTGTGGCGTCAGCAGTGGCGGTGCAAGCACTTTCCATGCAGCCTCTCGCTGCATTTCTATTCTCTCAAACGCACATAAGGTCTTCACAAAATCTTGCCTTAGGGACTAACCCATCATGGCTCAGGTAATTCTTGATCTCCCCGATGAGTTGCTTGTCTCCATCGTCGAACAACTCGATGGGGACCGCCATACTCTGTGCACACTTTCACTGGTCAGCAAGAGATTTCAGGCTTTGTCGGAAGCACTGCTTTACAGCTCTATCTTCTACCGCCATGGCTTCCTTGCTGAAAGAATATTAGAGGCTACGCGGACGCGACCTGGCCGTGGCGCCGCAATTCGCAGTCTTGAAAGTCGTATGCATCCGGCTGGATCTCCGGAAGCCCATGCCAGCATTGCCGGGATACTCAGGCGTGCACCACGTCTGCAGAAGGCTATCATCGAGAGTCCGTACTGTAACCACGAGAGATGGCGTAAGCCAGAGGCCAGGACAAGGTGGGGATCTGCCCTTGAAAAGATTTTCCAGCCTTTCGTAGAGGGTAGTGCCATTGCAGCGCAAGTCTTATCCATTGAGCAGCAGCCTTCTCAAAAACCCTTGCAAAGCCTTTCGCACCTGACATTACATCTGAACGGCGCCGGGAGAGAGTTCTGGACTGTTGAGCCACGCCACGCTTCTATTTTTGCCCTGCCAGCGCTCCAGGACCTGCACATCTCCTCAGCGAATATACTTGCTTCATCGACCTCGTTGATTCCGTCCACCTTCCGAAGCTCGTTAAAGCGTCTTACTTTGGATGAGTGCAATTTAACGATGGAAGGCCTCCAGAATCTGATGGCGGTACCAGCAGCGCTTGAATACTTGTACATTGGTAAGTGACGCCAGAAGACAGAATTATCTCCGACAAGATAGAGGAAGAAGAAGAAACTCAATTCTCCCAAGCAGCTCAAAAGCTTGAAAATCGGTGGTGTCAAACTGACTGTGCATAGGCGAGAATCACTATTCTCCCGAGGAGGAGGATTTCCCAACTCCACAGCCATACAATGAACTGTGCAGGCGGGACCCAGAAGCCTTCATCTCTGCAATCGCGCAACAGAAGCATTCTCTGACCTCTTTTGTCTACGATGCGAAACAGAACATGGCTGATTGGTCTGTAACGCCTACTCGTCCGCAGAGTGCTGGAAGTGGCTTCAGCAACTTTGAGAGACTGAGTGACGTGGACGTCGCTTCGCCAAATTATTTCCTGACAAGCTTGTTCATCTCTAGCGACACTGCTCCGCCTAATCTGAAGAGTATAAAATTTGGTGGTATTGAAATGCACGGGGTGTTGTTTGAAGAGATGCATCAGGCGAGGACTTCGCACGCTGGGGAGGACTTCGCTGTGCCTGCCCTCATCCGCAGAATCGTAGCAGCCGCGCCCAAGTTGGACGACATCGCTATCACATTCGATCGCGTTGCGGGAGAGCTCGAAGAGGAATTACGTGAGCCAATCCAAATCACTGGTAAATACCTCCAGGAGCGGAAAATCAACTTCCGGCTTCTGCAACAACCTACCAGATTCCAGCTCGTGCGGCCTCAGCTTTTTGGCGAGGAGTTGCGTCCTGATGAACTTATCTACGCCAATGACGGGACAGAGTTCACGCCTTGGCAAGCCTATTCTCCTCAGCACGTAACCACGTACACATTAGTGGGTCTGGACGACTGGGAACAGGACCTGGGTGTGTTGGATCATGGGTTGGATCAGGACTGGGAGGACATCGATGAGAGCGATGAGACGAACACCGACACAGACGTCTCGGAGGAGGAGGGTGCGGGGGATACTGAGTGATCTGGGGGCCCTCCATCCGCCAGTTTGTGAGTGCGGCATGCTGCAGCTCAATCCTGGTTACAACATATTGCAATGCAGTTGCCGTCTTTACCGCTGCTTGCATATATGTGACTTGGAGATCAAGCAAAATGTGCGAGAATAGAGCAGCCGAATTAGTAGTCTGGATGTGCGGCTGCGCAGTGCGCAGGTCTAAAGGCAAGACATAAGTCGGAATTGAAGAGACTGCCCAATCGCAGATGGCTTATTCGTAGGTTATGTGACAACGACAAAACCCATTTTTTTGCTCCTCTACGTGGTGTAAAGAAAGAGAAAAAGGACACGCTTTTATTCTTGGTTCTTGTGCAGTCTTGCCAGCTCTGCAAGCTCTTCGCCGGATGAAAATGACTGATCGCTTGCATGGCGGTTCGGTGAACGGATATGAAGCCTTCGACTCATGACTTGTTCGAGATTTGAATCGACGCACTCTGAACGAAAGCCGTGCTGCTATCATTCTCGCAGAATAGTGCCAAAGACGCCATGAGCTCCAGTGTTGAACAGAGACAGCATAGCGACAGCTCATCGCTGCAAACGCCGCTATGGCTTATCGTCCAAGTCTTCGGAGCTCAAGCCAACGAAGTGGTAGATACGTCAAGCCAGCCCAGCCAAAGCCAACGTAGTTTCCCATCTGCTCGGCTGTCAGTAGTTGTCCATGACCTTCTCAATGAAATAAGGAACTTACATCTGCGCCATACTGGCCAACAAGCGCGGCCAAGGGGCCAATGTACCACTTCGAAACCCATTAGCATGAAATCTAGAATGGGCAAGAGCAAACATACCACTTGAGCCATGCACAGAATAGAGCCGATCCAGCCGATGACGAATGCCACGAGAGCCGCTGCACCAAGAGGCAGCTTCCGCTTGTCGTTCCAGGCGTCCCAGTTCCAACCAATGCCAAGCCATTTGCGGAAAATCAGATGTTCCTCCAGGACTATAGCAATCCAGATGCTCACCCAATAGCCCATGAGAGCAAGAAAATTGGTAAAGATATTGGCAAGGTTCTGACGGCCAGCAACAGCACAGACTGTATAGATGATGACACCTATCGTGTTCCAAACGACTCGGGGCACTTTCTCCAGATAGCGGCCAAGGACCTGAAAGTCGACACCTGAAGAATAAGTGGGCGCAATGAGGTTTGCAATCAGTCCAAGTGCCAGCACCACCGAAAGGAAGGAGCCGAAAGGTCCAAGCGGTGCAAACCCCTGTACTGCCAGTGCTCCTTGTGAAACACCGTAAGCATCAGACCACGTACTATTGGTGGCCATGCCTGACCCAAGACCGATCCCCAATATGAACATTGGCGAGAATGAGCATACTAAACCCGCGAATGTCACGAACAGGACTTTGTGCTTCGGGGTTTCCTCTGGGTAGTAGACGAAGTAATCGGCGGCACCTCCAGAATAAGTGATGGCAGCAGCTAAGCACAAGCTGAAGAAACTGAGCCTGTTGCCAATGATGGTTTCTTTGGTCTCGCCTGCTGAGGGGTTGCCGTACAGGTCGAACTGCGGCCCAGCAGCTCCTGCTAGAATGCAGATGACGATCAGCTGCGGAAGCCAAGCGTAGCGTTCGTAATAATGGAAGACACCGTAGCCGAAGGTCGTGATGCACCAGGCGATGACGGCCGTGATGATAATTCCAACAATCACAGACATGCTGCCATTGGGGCTGACGGCGCTGAGAATTTGTCCGGCAACAACGGTGTCGATCAAAGAATAGCCCAATAGGACGATCAGATTCAAGATGACGATGATCTTCGACGGGTAGAAGCCCATTGAGTACCTTGCGAACACCATCTGAAAACCAACAGGTGTCAGATACTAGGTCCGACTACTGGGTAGCGTCCGCATGAGAAACTTACCGTGCGGTTGCCAGATCGTGGGCCAAAGGTAGCTATGTATGCCACTGGCAGACTGCCAACAATAGCTCCGAATACGGCGCAAAGACAAGAGTCAAGAAAGGGCAGATAGTAGACGGCTGGTCCTCTGTGATGGCTTAGCGGTCGACCTCACACGACATCGCAGTGGAGACTTACAGCATTCCCAAAGTAAGGTTGTTTGCTGTCAAATTGACAGAAAACCAGAGAATGGCGATCTGGATATACCCTAGCTGCCGCATATCGTGTCGCTCATCAGGCAATACGCGCTGAATGCCGCGAGCTTCCAGATTATATCGAACCAGGGTGCGCTCTACAGATCTCCATTGACGGCGCCACCAACCACTGCCTGGCTGTGCGTCCGAAGCCGATGTACTATCATTGACAGCGCTCTTCGGGGCTAAAGATGCTCTGCCTTTTTCGACGTCATGATGCTCTGGACCTGTTAGTGAGTCAGTATGCTCCCTTAGACAAAGGGAAAGATGGGGATAGCATGATTCTTCCGCTGGCATTGAGCCCAGTTCAAGTTCAGGCCGTATTTTCTCAGCAAGACTGCATGTGCTTTGGAGCACGATGACAAGTCAAGCACCGGCTCATGCTATACCTTACGTAGTACCTCCACTTGTGAACTCGAACGAAGCCGCTTGCTTGGAATCATGATGGCTCCATCTGCGTACTTTGAAGGCTGTCTCGGCCGTGGGTGTGCTCTTGGCCGACTTCGACGGCAATTCCAGATGATTCGGTCATATTGGCGCAAATGTGCTATAGATTGTGGAAGGGACGGCGGTTTTCCAAACCAACCGGTTGAATCGTAGCGAGCTCGCCAATATTGCATCAGGCCGACGTCGGGGAGCATGTTTTTGTTCGCTTACCAAATCTTTACCATTTTGCGAGTGAAATGGACGAAATTTCGGTGCAGCCCCCCCTCCCTTGCCCCTCAGGCGTCAGATTGGTTACACTCGTCATGCGTCGGCGGCTTCCGAAAGGTTACCAATAAATCCTAGCGTCCTTCATTAGCCGCAGCACGCGTAAATCTCCGTTTTCATCACTTTCGCCTTCTCCTTTTCGCGTTCCTCACCAAAATCGACAATTATTGACGCCTCATCGATCACCGCGAAGCGCGTCTTGGTCAGCCTCCGTGCCTACCCCATTGCGTGTGGAATATTACTGTATCAATCGCGAGCCATGCCACGTCCGCCAGACAAGTAGGCGCGCAAACTGTCCTGCCTATGCAGAACGTCGCTGACTTCTCGTTAGTTACACTCACAGTCAATTCACTATCATCGTAAGTCCAAACCAATGACGAAGCACTCTATTCGCTTTTCCCTAACAGCCCAATAGCATAGCGACAACAAAGGCGAGACGGTCCAGTGCAACCATTGCAAGAATTGGACCGGGAACTCCAAGACTCTAAATCGCAAGAAGGAACATTTGACCCGATGCCCTCAGTACGCTGAGTGGCGCGCTCAAGGTAACGGCCAAGATCTTGCACCCGCGAATACATACAATAAGCGCGACAGCTTAGCCCTCCAAGAAGAGTAAGCCTTATTACCGGGAGCGACTCTAGTAGTGTCTGTTACCGATCGCGCGCTTACACGTCGTTACCAGCCCGTACGAATCTTCTCCCTACGCGCATCCGGAACAATTAACGGCAGCGGGACCCAGTTACACCCCGACCATGACCAGACATCGTAATTACGGTAAATACCCCTTGAATTCTCACAGTACTACAAAGTACAACATACTGATGGTTCTGCAGACATTTCCAAGGCCTTCGACGAGTTCTACGATGACTCGGCGGCGCAGAAATGTATGCGCGTGCGATGTCTCTCCTGCGGTTACGTGCGCGCCAAAAACACCACCCGTCAAGTCGAGCATCTCGCCTCTTGCCAAGAATTCCTGAGCTCGACAGAGGGTCAGCAAGCCATTGCCAGCGGTGACCTCCAGATTCAGCCCTCTGCCCGCGGCGACATCTGGCGTGGTGGCGCACCAAATCCGAATCTGGCTGGGATGATTAACCGTCGTGGCCCTCAAAAGCACCCTCGCTCCAGCTTGAATAGTGCTCCTAGCCAAACGCCTACCCGGCCCCCTCCGCTCAAACCATCACTCGCCAACCACTTGATGTCCAGAGCTAACGATGCTGTGACCGCCGCCACACAACAATCATTCCTATCTCACGCCGGTTGCGGCACTCTATCCCCCTCCGCGCTCAATCAATGGCTGGCTCAGGAGATTCACATATCCCGCGCTCTCATCACTTTCGTCGGTGCCCTCATCGGAAAGGTTCGCATCCCGGAAACGAGTAACCTCCAAGCTGACCCGACCTTTCGAGCCCTCGACCTCCTCTGTTCAGCCGTCAACAACATGAAGAAGGAACTCGAATTCCTCGAGAGCAGCAAACGCAAGTACGAGCTGCATGTGGAGATGGAAGAGCCCAAGCCTGCAACCAAAGGTTTCGTGGACCTCTTCGCTGCCGCAGCATCGCCCCAGAGCAGCCTGCTCGAAGGGCTCGTCGTGCTGTGGGCCACGGAGCACTGCTTCTGCAATTCCTTCCAGTACGCCTCGAACTTCATGTCCACCATGCCGTCCTCCTCCAACTACGCCTTGCCTTCGTACCTCACCCCAGGCGGGCATACGACGCCCGGCAACCCCTACAGCGGCGGTCCATCCGGCAACGCGGATCAGCCGCACATCACCGCCCTCCACGACGCCTTCATCCAGAACTGGACGTCGGCAAACTTCGTCCGGTTCGTGTCTGCATGCAAATCCATCGTCGACGAAGTTGCCAATGCCCAGACGACTGGGAACGGACGGACAGAGATGCAAGCCTGCGAGCGGGTCTTCCGACAAGCCATCTGGCTCTGGGGCCAGATCTGGCCGGAAGTCGATGGCATGGGCGAAGGCGAAGAAGAACAAGAAGGGGAAGTCTCCGGCGACAAGTCGACAGAGGAGCATGACGAAGTCGTCAATGGCGGCGTCAATGATCGACCCATCGAGATTGACGATGATGCTGAAGGCGAAGCCACGGTCGATTCTCCCTACGGCGGTACGGGTTTGGGGGCTATCGCAGCGCATAATCAAGTCGGTGAGCCGATGGATGCGGAGAGGTCGTAATGCGCATGTTTGAAGCGGAGTCTAATGAAGGCGTTAATGGATGTGATACCAAATGGATGCTATTTTGAAAGGTTAGGATGCCAACGGTGCTCGGGGGCGTTTTGAGTCTTCTACCTGGCGCAAAGCCAGCTGTGTTCGATACCTTGTAGCGATAGGACAGTAGTCTTCCATCTAATTTCTCTTGAATAATCTCAAACCTCTCATCAGCCAAAAGGATGTGGCGAAATTTCAACGTTCATGCTCAATAATGCGTCGCTCATTGCCTGCGTTACATACATCCTTCCCCTTGTCAACGTGCAGGCTGACTGCTCCCGGAACGTTTTCATTCATATCTACTCTCTATCTAACCTCACCGCGGCATTGCTCTCAATGAAGCCCAAGTCGACCTTATGTCCGAGCAGCTCTCGAATATTGCTGATCTTATACTTGATCATCGTCGGCCGCTCCAGCGACAATCCGAACCCATAGCATCGCAGGTCCTCCGGTAGACCCATGGCCAGCAACATCTCCGGCCGGAACATACCCGAGTTGCCGATCTCGACCAGCTTCTTCAGCCCGTGGTGGTACGCGAAGATCTCCATACTAGGTTCCGTGTAAGGGTTGTAAGCCGGCTTGAACTTGAGATCCGTCAGGCCCATGGCGCCGAAGAACTTCTCCATGAAAGCTTGGAGACCGCCGAGCGTCAGGCCGTAGTCCGCGATCACGCCCTCGACCTGGTGGAATTCGGCCAAATGCGTGGCGTCGACGGTTTCGTTACGGAAGACACGGTCGATGGAGAAGTATTTGCAGGGTCTGGGATCTGCGGCGAGACGGTGGAGACAGTATGCGGAGACGGCAGTGGTGTGGGTACGTAGCACAAGACGCTTAGTCTCGGCGTCGGCGTAAGGGTAGCGGTAGCCAATGGAGCCAAAAGCTCCATCCTGGTGGACTTTACGGACGTTGTCGAAGTACTGCTGGTAGTCCAGGCTTTTGGCAGTGTTGGCACGGCCGGTCTTTTCAGGGTCTGCGGAGAAAGATGACTTTTCCATCTCTGCTAGAGCAGCATCTGCGGCAGGGTCAGGGCCTGGTGGGCCAGCTGAAGGCGGGTCCGAGACGTAGAAGGTGTCTTGAAGATCACGAGCGGGATGTTGTTGAGGCACGAAAAGGGCGTCAAAGTTCCAAAAACCGGTGTCGACGAAGCTACAGGAACAAATGTCAGTATTGAGTGAGGGATCAGAGGGCCAAAACGTATATAGTCGCATACCGGGAAGTAGGCATCTCAGTGAAGCCCATGTTGAACAAGATCTTTCTGAATTCCTCACGGACTTTGCCAAGCGGGTGCAGACTCCCCGCCATCTGCGGCTCGCCCAATGCCTGGAAGTTGTACGGCTTGAAGTTGGCCGTCTTCCAGCTACCGTCTGCCAGCATGTCTGCCGTCAGGTCGGTAACCTCGACCGGCATCTCCAACGCCCATTTCGGACCCTTGCGTGCCGAGTAGGTGATGACCTTCTGAGTCGTCACGAGCTGTCTCTTCTGGAAATCCTTAAGCTGCTTGGGGTCGGAGAAGGTCTTGTTCGTCTGGACGTGCTGCAGCAGTTGCCGTGTGGTATCCTCGACGCTGTCCACCAGAGACACAAGGCTGTCGCCATCCTTCTTCACCCACTTCTGTGCAAAAGCTTTGCCTTGCCCGATCTTGGCGCTCTTGCTAGCCAACGCTGGGTCCTTGAGACTCAGACTCCCCTTCTGCCGCACTGCATCCCACACCTTGTACTCATGGCTTCCCTCCTCGGCGATCTGCCGGCCTTCATCCGTCAAGACGACTTCCTCCGATGTATGCTGGTCGTACTCAATCATCTGTCGCGAGCCTAGCCGGTCCAGGGCGGCCTTCATATCTGCGGAAGAGACATTGGGAAAGGTCTCGGACGTCTTGATCTCGGGCTGCTGTTCGACAGCACGGAGGATTTGCAGGGTGACGTCTTGCTCGCCGCCATTGGTGGTGACAGGTACGGGCACTGGGCCCCTTTGACCGGGCATTGCGGAGGTGTGGTGTTATTGCGACGCAGACGTGCCTTTCATATGACTCGCCCAATGACTGGGTGGGATGAATTGATCTAGAAATTCTGGCGCTCGGGCCACCTTAAGCTGACTAGTGGCGGGGCAGCACAAACTACATATATCGTACATGGTAGTGCCTATACTAAGACTTGAAGGTATACACACTCTAGAGACTTTAATGAATCAACCGGCGGTTACTAGAACAACCATGTAATCACATACAAACCGTCAAAACAGAAAGTGTATGTTCATACGCTTCGCTTAATTCTCAACATCGCTGTATCGGAGACAACCTTCCTTCATCTCTTCAACTCATAATCCCAAGCCCCGTAAATGCCGTAATAACCTCCTTGTCTACATTAACCATCCACTGTTCTTGAAAAGCGTCCGCACCTCCACAAGCAGCAATGGTATTTTGCAAATGCTCCCTGATATAGATAGGCAGGTTCACAGTATGCACCTCATCCGAATACGTCAAGTTCCTTCTTCGGACATCCTCCGGCGCCTCGTAAGGATCGGCGGCTTGGTCAGAGGCGGCGTATACCAACGAATCGCTGTTGGCGTCTACGGCAGCACCGCCCGCAGCATCCTCTGCGCCTTCGCGTAGTTCGGTCACGACGTCAGTCCAGACCGTCATGAGGCTCTGAAGGCTCACCATGATGACTTCCGACTGGGATTCTAAAAGCTTGGTCAACGCTAAAGCCATCAGCTTTCGACGTGACGGGTCGCCGATGTTTTCAAAGTGCGAGAACCATTCTTCTAGTAGCCACTTCATCGTCTCCTCCGAGCCTACGGCGCTAGTAAAGCCGTCGAGGCCGGCGAGGATCAGACGCGCAAGCACGGCGTAGTAGTCGGTCTCCACGATCCCGTCGACGGGCGGGTCCTTGGCGAGTGGGCCAGTGGTACAGTGAGCCTTCCAGCTACCGTGAAGACCCTCCAGCAGCGTTTGGAGGAAGGGCATCATATCCTTGACAAGGCCGTGTGAAACATCGCGCATGCTTGCCGCTGCTCGTATAAGCAGCTCTCCGGTATTGCAAACCATCCCATTCGCTTCAGCCTTGCCTTTCAGGCTCTTCAAGAGATCTGTCAATGCGCCGAGTAGCGGCACGCGTACGGCGGGCGACAGCATGTACTCTGGCGCGAGGAGCACGTATGATTCCGTGATCTCCAATGCCTTGCGCAAGTGCTCGCTTCCAAACTCATAGATGGGAAACAGGCACTGGACCAGTTCAAGGACCTGTGGCAGAGCAGGCGGTGTCGTTTGGACGATGATGGCACCCCAGAGATCCATTGCGTCCTCCAAAAGGTAGACTGCTGTTTCGTTGCCTGGCTCGATGGCGCCTTTGATGATAGGGAAGACCATGGCATGCAGAGGCTGCGACTCGGCCTTCATGGCATTCACAAGTCTCGCCAGTATTGTCAAGATGGCTTGCTTCATGAGATGCTCTTCGCCAGAGCTTTCCCAGAGCGCTGGCAGAAGCCCCACGATGCGCTCAGCGAAGGGAGATATAGCATGATCCATTCTCTCGACAAGGCAGGATATAGTGTTCAGAAGCGCCATCTTCGTCTCTGTCGACTCGACTTCCTCAATCGTTTGCATTAGCCTGTTCAGTATTGCGTCGATGTAGGGTAAGAGATCTTCAGCCTTCGTCTCCCAATCGTCAACGATCTTCGCAAACTGTCGGCCTGCTGTCACCCGCACAACCTGATCATTCAACTGATCTTCTTTCCCAAGCAAGTGTTGAAAGATCTGGAAGACCAAGTGTCGCTCCATGCACCGGATGGATATCCACTGGCCAAGCAATATCGCCGATCGTCGTCTTAGAATGTTAAAGCCTGGCTTCGTCTTCTGCACCTCCGCTACCAATATGTCCCTTACAAACGCATCAAAGTCCAACTGTTCATGAACCACCGGTGCCGCCAGACCAATCGCCGTATAGACCGAATCTTTGAAAAGCACGTCCTCGTTGTCTAAACTGGCGACCTGATAGAACACCTGAAGCAATGGCTGGACAAGTATATCTTTGTAGTTGATCGCAAGATCAAGAAAGAGCTTTTCCGAGCACGACCTGACGGAGAACTCCCAGTCTTCACCCTCACCTTCCTCGCGCTTCTCCCATTCTTCGGGGTCCTCTTCCCACTCGCGAAGATCAGAGGTGCGGAAGACGAAGAACTTGGTCACAATGACTTCCATCAGCTCTTGAATGAGAGCCTGCGAGAGCAGCTGCTGGCGAAGGAGCTCAGTAGCTTGGCTCCGCTCTTCCTTGTCTTGCGGTGTCTTGTATTTGAATGTCTGGGTTGGGTTATGCACCATTTTGAGGCATGCTCTCAATATCAGTAGCCCACGCAAAGCCAGCTTCTCGGTTGCAGATTTCTCATCTGTATCTCCATCCATGCCTTCATTCCCACCTGAAGCTGTCACAGGGGCCACCTCACGCGAGCCGAAGGACTGTCCATAGTCCTTTACCAGACTCCAGTACGCCAGTGCAAGCTCCACGCTGTTCGGTAACAAGGCATAAGCCGCAGGGTGTTCGCGAGCCATCTCGTGGTGTAGTTTAGCCAGCTGCAGCATATTCTTTTCCAGCAGCGGTACCCCCGGACGACTTCTATCAATCTGCATGAAAGTGCCGAGATATTGCTGAGTCGCGTTCCAAAACGCAACTACCTCAGAGTTGCGGTGGGGATGCTCGTACCCCTGAACAAGTAACCTTCGCAACACTTTGATCGTCATCAAGCTTAACCGCATTGCGCCTTCATCCATACTATTCTGCCAGTAGCCCACCGTGTCGCCGTAAAGTCCGCTAAGGACACTGACGATTTCAGGAGTGATAGCTTGTAGATTCTGCCTCGTCCGCTGTAAGCGACCCGTAGACAGCTCCTTCACCACATGAAGCAGAATCAACAAGGCTCTGGCCAATCTCAGCTGCCCGACCTGCCCAGCATCTCTCACTACCTGTACCAAGTTCGCAAGAACATCTGGCCAGTCCTGTGGGAATTCAAAACGAGCCACCTTTGCCACGACGAGGGCGTTCTGAAGAGCTAGCCGGTCATCATTTTCGTTCAGACCGGAATCCAGGAGTCGCGAACGAATGATGGTTTTGTCGTCTTTGGGCACAGCGTTCAGGGCGGTCTTACGCCAGTACTTGTCGATGCCGTTTTTGAGCTGGATGATGGCCAGATAGCGCAGCTCCAGCGGCAAACGGGAGTCGAGGTAGGCCGATTGTAAATGGACGTAGAAGTTTGGCGTCTTCTCCCATTGTTGCAGCTGCTTCGTGCCTGTCTGAATCTGAGTCGGATTTGAGGATGAAGCTGACTGAAGGGTGTGGACGAGAGAAGACTCGGAAAGCGGGTTGGTCTCAGCCTGTGCTTCGATGGCGAAAGAAGGCATGCTGTCGGCTTCAGCAGGCACTCAGGCCACCTAACCGTGAGCGGTGCTGCTCACGTTGCAAACAGCTCCAGTGTACAACCGACGAAGAGAAAGGCAGGTACAAAGGGTTAGTGTTTTGTTCCAACTCACGCGAGTGGTTTGGAGGAGCTTCGGTGGAAAGACGGTACGGCCTTCTCTGCTATGGCTGTCGTACCACCAGCCGTGATATCCTCTCAAATTGCTCCCCAACACCGTAGCAAAGGTTGAATGATGATGCACGGTGAAGCCAACGCCGAATTATACCAAAGTGCAGGCACAGAAACGGAGCCGAAACATCTGGCCGGGCGACTTTGTTCGTCCCAGTACTTTGTTTAATTCATCTGTGATGGCACGTGCCTCTGCGAAATCCCATATCTTCACCAGAGTCTGCGGCACATTTCCCTTCTCTTTTTCTTTCTGGTAAAGTTGATTATTGCACCCAGAGCAGATAAAAGGCTCCTCATCCGCTATTTCCGTCGATTGAGAAGTTGTATTAGCTGGGGAGAACAAGATCCTCTATCAAGAAGCGAGGCGGGGAAAGACACCGTACGACTCGACTCCCGTTACGAGGAAATACACCCTTCTAGAACATGACTATCTTCCGGTCCCTTAGGTTTCGTTTGCTGGCTTTGGTAGCTCACTTTCCGCCACTTCACTCTCACCTACATCCCTACATCCCTACCTTCCCACCTACCTTCCCAACATTTTACCTCCATCGTGACTCTTCTTTCTATATCATCTCCCACATACGCTGCAAATACATACATAGTAGTCCTATGTATTAAGGTCCAGACAGCTTCATCAGTCAATGTCTGCTCTACCCGTCGCGACTGCCGACTTCAGACCAACGAACCATCTTGAGCTGTACCGCACCCCCGCCGACTGCCGCAGCCCCTCCACCATGGCTGCATAAAGCGTCACCCGGTCACGCGATCAGCACAGTAAAGATGGGAGTCCGGTAGCTTCTTCACTGTAGACCCAATCGTGTCCTAGGTGCACCTATTTGCCCACTCATCCATTGCTTCATCCTCAAAACTCCACCTGATCCCTAAAGCAAGAATGCCGCCTCGTCGAAAGCCGGCCTCGGCCACCACCAGCGCCGCCACCTCTGCACTTCCTTCCACCGTCACCTCGGCCGCAACCTCGCGAAGCCCTTCGCCTGAGCCCCGCCAGCCCTTCCGCCTCTTCGACCTGCCTTCGGAGCTACGGCTGCGCATCTATGAGGAAGTCCTACTGGTCCATGACACTCTCGACTTAGGTAAGCCCAAGTCCAACCATACATGGATACATACACTCGTTCGTCTGGGACTGACACCTGCCTCGCCCCCAGAACCCTCCAACTACCGACGCATCCTCCCCCGCCTCGCCCTCTTCCTCGTCTCCCGCCGCATGCACGAGGAAGCCTACCGCGTCTTCTACGCCCAACCACTCCGCCTCTTCCCCGTCCACGGCCGCTTCTTCTACACCAAAAAGCCGCTGCTGCAGCGCCTGCCCCCACCCTACCGCGCCGCCGTCAACACGATCGAGCTCCGTCTCGGCCCCGGCTGGACCAAACCCCCGCGCTGCCAGGACACATGGCGGGAAGAGCTCGGCCTGCAGGACTGCAGCAACCTGCGCAAAGTCAAGATCATGGTCGAGATCGACACGAGCGATTCCATCTTCCTCGGCTTCCGCGGCCAGAACGCCACCGAAGACACGTACAAATTCTTCTGTCTGGAACTGCTGCGCGGGATCCTCGTGCGCGTGTCGAGTCTCGAGACGGTCGAGATCGACGCCTACCCCGGCGTGAAGAAGGACAGTCCCCTCGTCTTAGCCCTGCGCAGACTCGTGCAGAGTGAACGGAGCAGTATCCGGCTGACCTGGGGTCCGTTGAGGGGGTGGGAGAAAGAAGGCGATGAGGCGGGCGAGATCGGGCTCGAGAGGGCTATGGCTGGGTTGGGGCTGGGGAGCGCTTCTGCTTCTGCTTCTGCGGTATCTACATCCGCGTCTCAGCAACAGAATGCTGCCAGGATCGTTCAAGTACAGGCCTAGGAGACTTGGGAGTTTGTCAGGATGGCGTGGGATCGGGGCAGTGAAGTGGAGCTTTAAAAAAAACATGTCGAAGACGTGAAGGGCGGGAGCTGTGGGGAATCCAGACCTGCTTAAGGCCTTCAATGCCAGTCTTTCTCTTCCCCGGTCTTGAGTGATCGTATCTGAGAAAAGACTGTGTTCTTGATCCATTAAATCCATAAATCTTGTTCAACGGCTGAGGGGTGTTGGTATTTATTTCAAAAAGGGGGACGACGCAAACCCTGCAGCCATTGATGAGAAGGGCTTGGAATGGTGGGAGTTGGAACCAGGGCATATCAAAAAATTGCCTCGAGATAGGCTTGGAGACTCCCCAGGGTCTCACGAATGAAATCAGAAACATTGATTCACCTCCTATCCAAAGTCGAAAGTCTATTCCTTAGCCCGTTCTCTAGACATTGGGAATGGCCCCCCCATCCGTGGACAAGGCCGGCCGCGGCTGGCCAGGGGGTCCTTCGTATTCCCCATCTTTCCATCAACAGGACGCAAGGAAGGAGGTTTTTCACGCCGCGAATCCCGCACCCATTCACTGGGCTGTCTAAAGTCGGGACTTATGGGGGTATCTGGGGAAGGATCTGGCAACTTCTCATCATGCCAGAGACCAAGAGCGTCGAGCCAGAAAAACAAAAGATTGAATGGGAGTCGCGTACGGAACTGGTTGGCGCGCCTTGGCAGCTTGCTAGCTACCTTCTTACAGACTCAGATAAGTTAGAACGTTTCATCCCCCATCAAATACGTGAGCATGACACGGCAAAAGAGAGAGAGAGAGAGAGAGAAAAAAAAAAAAAGGAAAAATACAAACAAGGAATTTTTTGAATATCTGGCTTGCTACTCTCTAACCCGCTAGTTTTCGTCATGGTCATTCGTATATTCCCATAAAAGCGCCCTTGCTATGTTGTAGCCCCGCTGGGAGATAGCATCATCATCATCAACATCATGACTTGTGTGTGTCTTCTTCTTAATACCCCAGTGAAATAAATCGTATTGCATGCAAAATAGAACCATCGTCATCTCTTCGTCACATCTATCGTTAAAAATGCCGCCGGCAAAATAAGACGTAGCACGTTCAGGCTAATGATACGGTGAGCTGAGCGGTCGGAAGATGCTTAGCGGTAGTGGCTCCTCGAACGGCCTGAGTCGTACGGCCGTTCCAGGTAGCGGTCCTCGTCACGCTCTTTCCTGTCCCGGCGCCTCTCCTGCCATTCGCGCCACTGCTGCTCGGCGGCGTTGGCACCGAGGCCACCGACGACGGCGCCAATCAGGGCGTCGCGGTTGCGGTGTCGTTCGCCTCCGAATTCCCGGGCGGCGAGTCCACCAACCACGGCACCTGCCACGCCGACTCCGACACCTTGCCATCTCGTGTCGAACGTCTCGTCGAGCTTCTCGCGCCATCCTTCCTTGGACCTGGACCGAGAGCTGGAACGGGAACGAGAGCGGTCGCGCTCGTAGCGATCACTGCGACCGCGGGACTTTGGACGACGGGACACCTCGGTCAGGTCATTGTGGGAACGTCGATAGGGCGCGACGGCGCCGGCGGCGTAGGGAGCGTTGTAGTCGCGGGTTTGGTAGCTGTCAAGTCGACGGGGATCGTAGGGTCTCGGAGGCTGGAGAAGCTGTCAGTAAGAATAACATAGGACTTGGATGGTATGCACTTACACCTCTGTATCGCTCCGTCTCGACGATCTCTCGGCCATAGGGAGTGTCTCTCTCCTCGACGTTACGGTCGTCATAGCCATAGCCGCCGCGGCCACGGTGGCGACGCCCCTCGCGCTCATCGTAGTCGCTGTCCTCGTCATCATAGTACCTGCTGCGCGGCGGCTGGGAGCGCGGCCGCTCGTCTGCGTAGCCGTTGTAGTACGACATCCTTGCGCTGTCTCTCCGACGCTTCTCCTCGACGCGTGGATCGACTTTCCGCCTCGGGTCGTCGGGCTCGTTCTCGTACGCCCGCAACACCCGCTCGCTCGTCAGAGACTCTTGCTCGAGACTGTCGGCACGGCGGCTATGGGTGTCGAAATCCGGGTCCCGTTCGGGTGAGGGCAGTTGGTACCTGTAAGGGCGGTTCTCCTTCTTGCTTTTGCGTCGCTTGCGATAGTCCTGCACACGGTCGTAGCCCTGGTCGAAATACTTGTCTGTCAAGTGGCCGATGCCGGTTGCACCCAGTTCGACAAAATCGGCCATCACGAAAGGACAGCAGTGGGCAGCAGCATGAGGGGAGTGGCGGGAGCGGGTCGGATGACGTGAGCGGGTGCCAAGAGTGGCAGTACAGTAGTTGACGAGGGGCTGGGGCTGGGTTGATGCTGTGCGGAGGACAGGGAGCGAGCTGGATCTGCTAAAAAAGCCGCCAGTAGTCGGACAGCAAGAATAGCCCGGCCACAGCCTTTGACGCCACTGAGCTCAAGTGTCGGGGAAAATGCTTTGCTTCAGTTGTTGGTGAGCAGTGATACCTTTAGGTGGCATTGGAGGGGAAGTGTAAAAGGCGGATTGGCAATGTTTGCGCCTGCCGCTGATTGAAGTGGCGGGTGCAATTGCAGTCCAGCGGTGTGAAGATGCACAATGAGGTCATGCGACGCTCAGCGCCTTCAGTCTGAATGCCCGACGCTTCAATTGGTGCGTTATCGGTCGATATGGCTCCACGGCTCTCCAGGCCTGCAGGACGTCGAGACTACCGGACATCGGCATAATGCATGGTCGGTAATATGTAAAAGCAGGGACACGTGACACACCCCCCATTATCATCGCGACATAATGTCAGGTAGGCATGAACATACATACCTTCCTATCTCTATCAAGCCATTCTAGCAACTAGGGTATCATGCATGACTGTACGAGATCTCGCTCAATTCCCCCTTCCTCTCCAACTCCAATGTGCACAGAACGATGGAGCCCAGCCCAATGTGAAGACACCATTGCGCCAGCGCCAGATCTCCAAATGCAATCCGTGTCTCATCATGTTCATTGCTGCGGTTTGCGAGCATACACCAACCGTCTGAAAAAGTCATCAGCGTCAACTCTGTGCCCTAATAAATAGATCGTTTCGAGCTCCACTTACACCTCATGGTAAACGTTGTGTTTCCGGTCTCGTAACGCTTTCCGTACTTCCTGCAACCAGTCTTGGACTTGCTGGTACGTCCACTGCACTCATTAGTACCCGAAAGTAAATGAAGGGGTTTCAGCAAAAGGGGAACACCTACCCCAAGCACGCGAGTATAAGCTGCCATCACCCACCCCTCCATCCCTTCCTCCCAATTCAACAGATTCCACCGACCAATCTCCTTGAGCTTGGGATCAGTGCTCCAAGGTCCCACAGGCCACTTGAACCGCTTCTCGACCACATCTTCAAACCCCGCTTCGCGAATGAGTCCCGCCATGTTCTCCGCGATCTCGAACGTCTTGCCCGTCATCGTCCCAGCGCGGATCGCATTCTGCGAGAACTTCGCCAGCGTATGGTTGGGCGACAAGGTGCCGTTGCCAGATCGATTATGGACGCTCCATTCGACCTGTTCGATGTACGCGCCGGGCCGCAGGTGTCGATACGCCTCGCGATACAGCTTCGGCCAGTCCGCCACGCTGCCAAAGAGGCCGCGGATGTGGACGAAGTCGAAGTGGTCGTTGGGGAACACCCATTCGCTGCAGCAGTCGTCGATCTCGAACGTGACGTTGTGCGGTTGCATGCCCGGTGGCACAGGCGAGAGATCCGTCCCGGTGACCTGGGCGGTCGGGAACCTGTCCGCCATGTCGGTCGCCCAGATGCCGGCCCCCGTGCCTTTTTTGGGAGTTGAGTGGTCAGCATTGCCAGAGCATTGGGTCACTTGGAAATCCCCAACTTTTCAGTTTTGTGCACGCGGGTTCGACTTACCAAGGTCGAGGATGCGTTTGGGATCGGATCCTATTGGCGCCAAGTACAACTGATCATTGAGCGTCAAGAGACATATGTGGTGCACAATGGCTTGGTGATCGTTTTTCTTGGAATCGTTCGGTTGCCAGTACGCTCCGTCCCGATAGGAATGGTAGCGCCGACCATTCTCATATCGATACACGTTTGCCGCGGTGGCCACGGTGCGTCCGCTGGAAGTCCGGTTAGGGAAGCCGCCCATCGTATAGTTAGAAACAACCCCCGACTGTGTCGAACAGACTCACGAGAAATTGGTTTGGCCATCGTCCTCCCGCAGTCTATTTGTATGCTCGTTGTCCTGAGATGGTGTTTTAGCGTACCGGGCATGTGAGGAGCTCTGGTGCGTTGCAGGGGACAGCCTACTATCGGGACCCAAGCAGGGTCAGAAGCCATGTTCGTCGCTCGTACCAAAAACGCATGCTCGGTTGCAGGCGCATGCAGCTGCTTGTGTAACAAAGGCGCCTCGACAACGTGGGAAATGGGCGGGTGGTAAGGAAGGAAGGATTGTATTCCGAAGCAGTGGAATAAGCCCTGCACATCCAGCACCCGCTAAAAGTTAGACGGGAGGATTGGGGGACGCCTAGCGGGATGCAAGCCAACCCGGAAGCAGGAAAGAGCAACGTTCATGGATCTTCATATCGGCTACCCTATTAACAGTGGGGGGCTGTGGTGGCAGATGCGAATTGTTACGAGAGACGTTTGCGGGGTTTCCTATAGAGTCTGGTTAAAGGTCGCAATTGAATTGCTTAGACGAATCTTCAATGCTAGCGAACCATTCCATCGGATCTCGCCGCCGTGCTCGAAGGGAAATTCCGTTCCTGAGGAACCACACCAACGAACGAACGTTGACAACATCAGATCCAGTAACCCGTTGTGTCCGGTCGAGCCAAGCAACCCAAGGATTCTACTGCAGCTCTGTCTGGCGCTAGATTCTCCCATGTAGCCCTCTATCCGTGCAGCTGTTTCGTTAGCTTCATGCAGGAGCTCCCAGTATCCTGGCACACATGGCGTTTCCCCCCCTCTCCTCAACCTCTCACGGAGATTTGGGAAGAGTCGAAGGAAGGGAAGGGCTCCAACAGTCTGGGTTTGACAGGTGGCGGTTGTGCCGAATGAGAGGTAACTACTGACTCGGCAGCCGAGAAAGGGAAGCCGACATGGTATATTCTTCGTAAAGTAAAAAAGATACACTCCCGTCTGCAGCCTTTTTCCAGATCATTACTGCATCCAGAGAGACACTGAAATCGGTTCGCACGGACGTCTTTTCTTATGGGCACTACCGTCTAATAAAAGACGATGCAACCCATCAGTCAGCTCTCGCTGGCGCACCACCAAACCCCTACCCCCTCAACGAGAAAGAAAGGACGGCCACTGTGGTCGGCTTTCTAGTGATGCGACCTTGCAGATCTTTTCAGCCCGCAGGGAAAGTGACACGTCTAGCCCTTTTCACCCTATCGCTTCGCATCACCACTTAAAGTAACAAACATGCCTCATGGCTTGCTTTCTTTATCTCGCAGGGGGTGCGCGAAATGTACAGATGGTCGAGAGAGAGCTTTCTGCAGCCCAGGCCCCATGCAATTCGGTTTCTGAAACACAATCAATAGAAAGCCCATCTTCATTTTAAAAAAACAACAAAGTATCGAATCTAAAGCCCGTTGGAAAAAAAAAAAAAAACAAAAACAAAAAAACACCGCCGCCTGCTCCTTCGCTACGTACATGATGTGAGAGGGTTTCATACACCAGACTCCCCCGTTTTTGACCCCGGCCCTCTCCCCCCTATTGCGTGCCTATTTTCCGTTTTCCCCGCCCGGTGCGTCCTTCCTGCGCCTTAAGACATGGATGTTTTTACACAAAGATGGGGTGGGGGTGGAAGATTTTGGTTTTTGGGGTTTCTTTTTTCTTCTTTCTTCTTTCTCTCACCGCCTACATATAGACAACACGCCTGCAAACGCAAGAAGAAATGCAGCCGGACCCTCTCAGACTACGGCCGAATTAAAAGCCTGATACGCCCTTGTAGTAGGCTGAAACAGCTGGACACCTCTAGCTTTTTTCTTGAGTCTTGCGGAACCTTGCCTATCCTCCCAGACGAAAACCCCATTCGCCTCGCCTCGGCCTTGAAGCCGTCGCAACCGTGGCCCGTTAGGCTGGCTTGCTGGCTGGCTGGCTGTCACCGCTACGGGTGACCTGCCGGCTTCCCTGTCGGATCGGCGTTCTGAGGAGGGGACTGTACCGCACTGCTGGTAGCGCCTGCACCTTGATGCTGTCCGGGGGTCCAGGATCCTCGACGGACGTTGCTGGCATCTGTACCGCCTATGCGGCCCATCTCAGACACTGGCACCGATCTTGACGTGAGCAGCGCATCCGCCTGACCATTCTGCCGGGCCCGCCGCGCTTGCTCCTCCTCGTCACTACTTGACGTCCTCTCCTCTATGATGGCGCTGCCGGCGCGCGCAGTACCGCCCATGCTCTCCCTCCGCAGCCTGTCGGCTTTGTCCTTCAACACTCTGGCTTCCTCGGCCGCACGCTGTGCTCGGACCTGCTTCTTCCACATGCCCGAGTAGCGACCTTTCATTGCGAGAAGCTCGTTGTGAGTCCCTCTCTCCACGACTCTGCCCTCGTGCAACACCAGGATTTGGTCGCACATGGTAATGGTGCTCAGTCGATGGGCGATGACAAGCATCGTTCGCCCTTGAGCTAGTGTTTTGAGCGCCTCCTGAATGTGCTCCTCTGTCTCAGTGTCAAGCGCGGCTGTCGCCTCGTCAAGCAAGATGATACGAGGGTCCTTGATAATCGTGCGGGCAATCGCCACACGCTGCTTCTCACCGCCAGAGAGGCGCAAGCCTCTCTCGCCCACCTTGGTGTCATAGCCGTCCGGAAACCCGAGAATCTTCTCGTGAATGCTGGCAGCCCTGCACGCTTCGTATACCTCCTCATCGGTTGCAGATTGTCTAGCGTACTTCAGATTGTACATTAAGCTCTCGTTGAACAAGACGGTATCCTGTGGAACGACGCCAATGTGTTTCCGAAGGCTGTCGATAGTGGTTTCTTGGACGTCGTGGGCATCGATCTGGATGTTCCCACCCTGCGAGTTGTAGAAACGGAACAGCAATCGGAAGACAGTAGACTTGCCACCGCCGGATTCTCCCACGAGAGCTGTCGTTGTGCCTGGCTTGCATCGGAACGTCAGACCCTGAAGCGCAGGTCTACGGGCATCGTATGAGAAGTGCACATCGTTGTATCTGATCTCGCCCTCGCACGACGGCATCTCCGTGGCGTCCAGCTTGTCGACCACCGTGGGCTTTTCTTTGAACAGCTCCAACATTCGCTCGGAGTTGATCATGTTGTTCTGGATCATTCTATAGAAAGTACCAAAGAAGTTCAGTGGCCCTTGGAGCTGGGTCATCAAGCTGAGCAACCGCACAAAATCACCCACCTGCAGCTGGTGAGTTGTGACCTGGTAAGCTGCGATGAGCAAGGCTACGATCAATCCAAGCATGAACACGAGGTTCTGAACAGTGTTCATAAGGGCCAGGGAGAAAGTGACCAGATACTCCGCTTTCTGGTACTTCTTAACGGCCTCGTGGTAGCGCGAGAATTCGTACCGTTCAGCATTGAAATATTTGACCGTCTCATAAGACATCATGGAGTCGTTCTTGACGGCGTCTTCCTCCCTGCTTGCGTTCGTAGCTTGTCGGCGAATGTCTGCTCGCCAAGAAGCCATCCGGATGGTAATATAGATGTACCAGAAGGTAATTACAGCAATCACCAGGGCGTAATACGAGTCGAACGAGATCAGGAGGTAGACGATCGCTACTCCCAAGTCGATAAGCATCGGCAGCACGTTAAACGTAATGGACTCCAGGAACGTATTGAGTGAAGATCCTTTGCCGAGCGCAGAGAGCACCTCGCCAGTCTTCTTGCCAAGGTGAAACTCCAGGCTAAGCATGTGCACGTGCTCAAAAGCGGCGACAGATAATTCTCGGTACGAGTATTGCTCGATTGGGATCCAAAGAACTTGGCGAGCAGCACCCAGGAGCCCGTTAGAGCCCTGAAAGATGCGAAAGACGATGTAGAGGCTGATTGCTCCCCACGGCATGTACACTGGTCCGTCCACACCCGCCAATATGTCCGTGATATTACCTGCTTGTATCGGCACTAGCAGCTGAATAACTCGTTGGGCTCCCACTATGACAAAGCATAGCACAAAGTTGACTTGAAGCATTCGGTCTTTGTAGGGCCAGATGTACGGCAGGAAGACCGTGTATGCACGGAGATACTCCCACCAGCTTCGCGAAGGGGTTTCTTTGGGCTTCTCCCAGCCAGCCGGTGCTTCAACAGGTCCATGCGGCTTGCCGTTGGCAGTTCCGTATCCATTCGCCGCTCCTCCAGCTGCTCCATTGCCCGCGTGATCTTCTGCCAACAAAGATTGGCGCTCTTCTGCCCGGGCCGCCTCCGCCTTCAATTTGTATCCTTGCAGGAAGACGAATAAGGCGTAGAAGCCCACCAATGCCAACAGGAAGATAATGCGCACCAGATCCAGCGTGACCTCGGTGATCTCGAATTCAGTCATATCTTCTTGTAGCTCTCCACCATTCGGCTCGCCCACTCTAGGCTCGCGGTGCGCTCTTGAATATAGTCCGAAGGAGGCGCCTAATAGGATGATTTCCATTAATGAAGCTGCTATCCATGTCACCAGATGCGCCAGTGTCGGTGAGGGTTTCGAATCGATCATCGTAATCAGGAGGAGGGCGTAGACCATGAAGGAGCCAACTAAGTAGATCTACATCTGTCAGCACGTCTTTTGCATGGTACCTATTGTTCTGTGCACCTACCGTCGGCGCTTGTCCACACCACCAGTGTTCCTCGCGGCCTACGATCGCATGAACTATTACGACGGCAATGTTACCGCCAATCGAGCCCAGCACCCCCACGGACAGCCATTCGAACAGCAGCTTCCTTGGCCTGCTGAAGTCAAAGTCGTTGGGTATCGCGGGTTCTTTCTTCTTGCTCTTTTGCGGCAATGGCTTGCCTCCCGGGCCCAGCTGCTCGGGTTCGAGGTTGTCGTGGTCATCATTACGAGCAGTGGTAATGCTCCGGATCGTGAAGGTGATTATGTAGAGGCAGATTAGGACGATGGGGTAGGCGATCTGCACGTAGGTCAAGATGTCCTGCGCCACTGGATTGCTCACCCAGGGCAGGGTGCCATCAGGCATGTTCGGGTCGGTCGCCTCGCAAGTTCGGCAGAGGTTGAGTCTCAGGACGGTGGAGGTGGTAGTGGTCGTATTGAAGTCGCTGCATGCAAAACGCCGCCGTGAAACCCACCGAGTGAGTGGCCGGCTACACCGACAGCTAGGTCCGTAAGGTAGGTAGCGACTGTACCGATGGAAAGGTAAATTAGGTAGCGAGGATGGAAGGGACGTTGCCTACAAGGGACTGTAGACAGACGTAGAAGGTGGGAGTAAGTAGGCGGTAGTGGGGTGCAAGATTCAAAGACAGCGCGAGCCGGACATAATGATGGCGGATGCAGTGACAGCGATTGTCCCCGGCCAGTAGAGTGAGGTGCGGTGCGGTGCGGTGCGGTGCCCTTCCTTCAGCAGGTGGCGATGGTGATGGCGAGACCGAAGTGAAGTGAATGGAACGAGCGAGTGATGAACCGTCCCCGTCGGTTCATTCCATGCAGGCACCACCGCACCGCAGAGCAGAGCAGAGCAGAGCAGACAAGTGCACGCACGCACGTTCGCTCGCCCGCCCCGGTACGCACTTCGCACTACGCACTACATACGCACAGCGGCGCACAGTGGCTTGCTGGGTCTGTGCAGAACGGCGAAGCCACCCGGTGCGTGCAGGGAAAGGTTATGTAGCGGCGGGACAGTAGCGTGCCTCCAGATCACATTCGGTTGTTCCCATTGCGCAACACTTATAGGGACACCACTGGCCGGCAGCCACATGGTCTGCTCGTCTGCACTCGATGCTCCGGAACCACGCATCATCCCCATGTTGGTGTCAATACATACTCCCCGGCATGCGCGGCAATATTTACGGGGATGCGGACGCGCGGTCAGTCTCCCTACGTGGCTGCGGTGAAGACCACCGACCACGATAATGTGCCCGCACTCGGAGAAGAATCTGCACCAACAGCTGACACTCGCGCACCGTCCGGACCTCTTCCGCCTGGGTCAGAGGGGCAGCAAGAGTCAGCGCCGTTGGGATGATACTTCTACGACGCAACCACCCCTCCAACCGCCTCCAAGCCCTTACATCCCCCTTTTCTCCCCGGCGACGCTGTGCGTGCATGCAATGGCTGACAGCTAACTACCTTGCACGCTTCTGGACCTTCCCCGGGCGCTTCGATGCATGATAGCTGTCTTCGCTCGCTTCGGAACCAAGAATTCAGGATCGACTGTCTGGAAATCATGAGATACACGATAAAGTTCCGGTGCGGTCCGTTGTCTTGAGTTACGCGAACTTCTCTTGGTCAAACCTTCACCGCGAGTCCCGAGCTATCGAGGTCATGCTCTGCATTTTGGAGGTCGGCCTTTCACAGCAGCAGGACTTGTCGTTCCAGAGGATGTCGACTATGACATGGCCGACGGCATCGCTTTCCGCTTATAGAGACGGTGGAGACTATTCTCGTGACGGGAGATATGCTTGAACCCTAAAATACTACTTACTCGTGATGAGCTGACATGACCATCATGACTCTGCAATTTTTCGCCAAAGGCGCTAATGGTAGTCATCCGCCCGCCACTGCTCGAAGCTTCCGCTTTTCATGGGCATGTGTTCTCTATTCCGCCAATCCCAGACTTTCCTAGCTTTGCTGGCTATGGATCAGGTCTCCTCATCTATGATCACTACCCTACATCGATCAGAGTGAGGCAAAACGCTCTTTTTCCACCTTTCTTGCGACGTTCAAGCTTTCGTTCGGACAAGAACCCGCGGGCGTCGGAAATGCGCTGTGCAAGCCACCAGGCTCCTGCGAAACGCTCCCTCAGAGGAAGCAGATCTTTTACTTGAGGGTGCCACAGACTCCTGTGTAAAGCTCAATAAGACAGTCTCAACCAGTATACAGCTCTTACCAAGTGTACAGTGAAAGGTTACGTAGGATGGTAAAGATCGCATTCCAGACAGTTCATTGTCAAAGCTGGAATGTGCATCGCAGACGAGACCTTTGTCTCGCTTCGCGTGCGTGGTGTCTTGCGGAGCCTCTGCATGCGTACAAAGAAGACAATTGCAGGTCAGTGCATCATGGCTATTCAAATTCATTGCAATCGTCCCGTGTCATGTTCGAAAGTACAGCACATTCAATTTGCTTTTCTAGTAACAAGCTGGAACCATGTCGACAACTTTTCAAAGGCCTCGATTTCCTCTTTCAATGCTTGCCTCAGGCTGCTCCGTGAACGGGCGACGGAAAAGCGTAGTCGCTACCGTCGAAAAGACAGAAGAGAGAAGCTCAAGAGCAATAGAAGTTACACCGCTAAGGAAGTTCGAGCGCAGTCCTGCTCCTAGTCCACCACCTGCAGATGAGAGGAGGAAATTCGAACAGCAACGCCACGCGCAGCAAAGCGCCAAACTACGCCAGCACAGCAAAAAGAAATACTAACAGATCGAATCCGGTGACGATCACTCGAAGCACACCGAAGGCACTGTAGGACAGGATCAAGCGAAGTGTCATTGTCGTCTGCCGCGTGGCATCGTCTTGTTGGTGCCAGCTACACATGCCGCTGTCTGCATGCTAAGAAGTCTGAAGCCTTGTCCTCGCCTATCCCAATCTTCATCAATCATCTGTCACGATGCATACTAAATCTCCAATGGCTTCGACCCACGACTCAACGACGGCGAAAGTGGCGGTCAGCTGCTTGGATCAGAGGTCGTCCCGTCAAGGTAAAGATCCGACGCATTGCCGTCTTACGCCCAACACATACGTCAGCTTCCTATTATACTGCATCGTATAGCCCGCCAAACGTTGGGTGTCCCTCGCCTCCCGCGCAGTCTGCTACAATACACCCGAACCCCTCAGACGCAATGCTTGAGCGTGATGAGGTGCTCGTGCTTAAGGGTCGACATTGTGGGTCGAAAGCATGATGTCGTGGCCTCCTACGTGGGAGCTTTTGCTGAACCACTCCCCGGACTTCATGTTCCCTCCGTCGTTGTTGTTGCATAGAGTGTGGACGGCTTCGTCGATGGCGTTGGAGACGGCGTAACCGCCACGACCCAAGCAGTCGGTTTGATGCCATCATGGTCGGGATGAGTCTGGCGTTGCATGCGTTGTCTCTGAGGCGCCGGCATGGGGGACGGTATTGTTCTGCGGGAGGTGTGCCAGACCCTGGTCGATACAGTCCTGACTATGCCTCTTGAATAAGGAGACTTTGTCGCAGATCTCGGTGGTCAGGCTTCCTCAGGGGTAGTGAGCCGTGGTTGTTGATTCTGAGGCTGGTAGGTCATTCTGGCTCCCTTGTGGAGGATGAGGTACGTTCATGGCCTCACAAGCACCTCGCATATCGCCAGTAAAGAGGACTTGGCAAATATGACCTAGCGGGCGCAAAGGATTAGCAGGGAGGGGAATTTCAAGCTCACATAGGATAGAGTAATAAAAGGGGACAGATGTTGAGTTGGTAACACCTACATCTCACATTCTGTGAACAGAGGCCTTCAATCAGTCACTGTGGACCCAGATCGTGATAAATGCTCAGACAAACTTTCAGAGTGTAGCATGCACCACGGATCTGCGATTCAGCAACATCTCATTCCCACCATACCATGTCAACGCACTTGCCCAATAGCTGAATTGGCTCCGTTCACCGCACGCGTCCAGTAGTCCATTTCTCTCCCACAGAGCCACGACTTCGTTAGCCCGTGTCCCTTGTTCGAGCCACGACCACAGCAGTTCCCTCATCCTAGGCTTCACCATCTTTTTCACTTCCTCCTCATTCTGTCGCATATTCCGGACCCGGAACTCAAAGCTTGTCCAATAGTATTGCACGTATCTACATACTGCCCTCTCCACATCAATCCTCGTCGCCGCCCGCCCATGGAGTTGGAGGAATAACGTTTCTGCGGCGCCTTTGACGGCGGCGTGCGGCGCTCTGGGATAGTGATGCTTCACATGATCATACATGCGCTGCAGCCCTTTTCGCGTCTGCACAGACTCTTCCGGCCATAGGTTGGGTGCAGAGGCAAGTTGATGTCGTCTAGCTTCAGCATATACATGTTCAGGGCAGATATGTCCAAAAATACATTCGTCCCAATGATCCCAGACCTCGTAGAGCAGGCGACCACGTGCCAGCGTCATTTCGCGAACATACTGTCGTTCAGCAGCTGGTCTTGTGCTGGCAACGAAGACGTAGCCTGGCGCTTTGAATGTTTCGAAGTCGGCATTCGCGTTGAGTCGAATGACCTGTGTATACTCGGTATCATCATAGAGCAGCGCCATTCGAAGCGAGTGCGTCAGAATGGCGAGCGAAGTTGGCGATTAATATGTTGACCCAGAACCATCTTAAGCCTAATCATGTGTGAGGCTGAGCCTCGCCGGATGCGACATTCCGGAAGGCGGGGGGCTTTGTTGCGAAAGTATAGTGGCGGCTCGCCAATCGCAGAAGAAAGGGTCAGTCGTTTGTATGCTTTCTGCCCTTTGTGTACGTGATCAATGCGGAGAAGATTTATCGATCCATCGAAGTTGCTTCATCCTGGGACTACCTGAGTCAGAACCAAATCATCATCTACGAAGTCCTCGAGCTCGCCAATGGTAAATTCGCTGCAGTGTTTATGTTTAGATACCGTCTCATGTGTGGATGATACCTCAGCTTTGAGCACACTCTCTGCAGGCTCAGGCATTTGACGTGTTACAGATCCAGGCAATGAGCCTTTGGGTGCTGCTGCAGAACGCCATGTATGCAAAGGTTCAGCGAGGGACACGCAGTCGTCTGCTTTGACTGGGGAAGAGGTAGCGCTTCTCGAGTCAGATTTTGGTTGAGAGTTCGTAATTACATGGGCTGCAATGACCCGCGAAGGTATAGGAGGCGGCGGCATCAACTTGCTGTCATATGTCGTGGGTCTCTTTATAGCAGTAATGTCTGGCGTGGCTGCCATAGAGTGCGTTGAGAGCCCCTGACTTACAGGCGGATTACACCGCTTCCCTTCCTCTCCCGTATCCTCCTTCCCAGCAGCAGCCTCGTCAGAAAGCTTTTGAAGCTCTTCGAGATCTTCTGCGGTGAGATCAAAGTCGGCCGAATTGAAAGAGGGATTCCGTGCCTCTCTTGTCACTGCAGTCTCCTCGCAATTTAGCTCCCGTGCAATCTGCGAGCTACTTCCGAGCTCATTCTCAAAGTCGTCCAGGTCCTCCTCCATCGTCTGAGTCGGCTCAGACTGCACACGGCTTGGCTGCCCATGCTGCGGCACTCGAGCCATTGGTGTTGTATCCAAAGACAGCTGACGTGGTATGGACGCCTCAGACCTGGCTATGGTCGGCGACAACTCCATCACTCCTAGAAGGCTTTCGTCGTCCAGAGCATCCATGTCATCCGATGCCTTTTGCTCCTTGCAACCAGGTTCCTTTGCGTTCTCGGGACACTTTGCGCTCTCCGTTTTCTTGCCTTTCCCTCCGTGGCCGCCAAAGAAAGCACCCAAGTGCATCTGACTCCCACGAAACCCAAACCTGTCCCGTCTGACCTGTGTTCCAAGCATCGTCCGCTCTAGGTCGTCCTTCTCCCGCCGCTCCTTCTCTTGTCGCTTCTTCAGCGCTTCGGCTTTCTTCCGCTCCTGCTCCTTTGTACGCCATGCTCGTCGATCAAGCTCAATTGATCGCTCCAGTTGTTTCTTCTCGACATCGGAGAGAGGCTGCTGGGCACGAGACTTATAGGCCGCTTTCGCTTGTTTGATTGTCTGGCGTTGGACTACCGGCCCGGACTGCGGTTTAGGCATCGTCCTTGACATGGCAGTGACAAGGCCATGACGGAGGAGATGAAGTCAGTACGTGCAAAAGTGGCGTGCATAGGTTGCAGCCTGGCAGACGCGGGAGACGAAGAAGTCACATCCCACTACTGCTGCAGGGTGTCAACAATACTGTAGATCGGCCTGCCACAGGCCGTCACCGATCATGGATGGTCCCGAGGAATCCGTCATGTTCTGCCTCAGGCAGTTACAATAGTCCGCCGGCGAATCCCGAAGCTCAGCAGCTTCGCGAGGGCTAGGGACATCGCATTGAAAGCTTCATTGCACACACCCTCCGCTCTCTACCCCTACCGCCTTCACGCGTCACGATACCGAGATCATGTTCCTCCGCCGAGCCGCCCCAGCGCTGACCAAGCGCACCGCCACCGCGGCCTTCCGCCCGGCCACCGTCGCAAGGAGAGGCTTTGCCGGAAGTGTTAGGAGATGTGAGTGACATTGGTCCAAAATTTGGTCGGGGATAAGACATAAGAAGACGAAGGAGCATATTGTGGAGTTTCAAGCGTCGTTCGAGCGCGGGAATAGCGGATGCTGGAGGGATATGAGCTAACCAGTCTGCGCATGCAGTTGACAACCCAAGGGAAGGCAACCCTAAGCCCGGCGAGCAGGACAAGCTCCTGACTCCTCTGTCTGGTACGCCCCAAATTCCACTGCATACCTGGGAAGAGACCGCACCGCTTCAGAACGTTGAGGACTGATATGTGATCGCAACAGAGATTAAGGATGAGCACGACCTTCTCCCGCCGGGTGGTGCCCCCGGTACCGTCCCTACCGACCTTGAGCAAGCTACCGGTCTGGAGCGTTTGGAAATTCTCGGCAAGATGCAGGGCGTCGACGTTTTCGACATGAGGCCGCTGGATGCTAGCCGTGTCGGTACGTGAAAATACCACCTCAGGCTCTGCTCCAGGCAGTAAGAGGAAGATGGGACTGATACGATTTGCTCAGGTACCCTCGACGACCCGATTGTCGTGCGTTCGTTCGGTGACGAGCAGTACGTTGGCTGCACTGGCTGCCCTGCGGACTCTCACAACGTCATCTGGCTCACCACCTCCCGCGACCGGCCTATCGAGCGCTGCCCAGAGTGCGGCAGCGTCTACAAGCTTGACTACGTCGGCCCGCCCGAATCGCACGACGAGCACGGCCACGGTCACGGTGCACACGACATTCACCACTCCAGCGACGGTGCCCACAACTTCGAGGGCGAGCCAAAGACCATGGCGGATTTCGTCAGGCCGGAATACAGATAGATGACCGGTATGGTGTAGCGAGAGACTGGAGTGTGGGCTGTAGCAGTAGGCTGGGCGGTGGGGGCGCATGATTGTACAGATACTAAAGGTGGTAGCTGTTCATATACAGGTTGTTGCACGCAAAACTCGCTGATGTTCGCTGATGTTTGTTCGCACGTGTCCGCTCTGACTGGCATTGAATTCGCTGCGTCAGGTTTATAAGGCCTTCCTAAATCTCTTCGTGGCTCTCTAGGCTTATGCGAAATAGCTGAAACCAAAGTGACAGGTGCGCATGGGTAGCATCTTGGGAACGACATCTGGTTCGCCTTGAAAGATGGAGGATAGAAAGCAAACGAAATGTGTGGAGTTGTGTCACTTTCTTTTGATTTGAACATGCACGTCTGCATACACGTCTTCATCTTGGGTTGCATGCTGCATGGATTCGACGTGACCGAGACTGTCTATGTGAAGCAATTTGTATTCTCGTACTACTGCACCATCTACACGATGACACTTGCTCCAGCTAGCCATGCATAACTATGTTACGTGCTGCTCCTTCTTTAAATGGCCATGACGCGCGAGAATCTCTGTCGTATGGGCTCGAAAATGTCAATGATTCCTAGGGTTGACTAGGGTTTTGCCTCTCATGCATCATGCACAGAGCACGAGGAAGAGGTGTATTCCCAGTCTCGCACAGGTCTTGGTGGTTTACCTTGCAGTCCAACCCAAGTAAATGCTTAATTAGGATGGTACCCTGTGGCAGAAACACAGGTTTCTGAGATAAGGAAACCCTCCCAGTCTCCTGACGTCGCAAGTACAAATGCTCGACCTTGTAACGTGGCATTATGGTGAAGGCGTGGTGAGGAACAACGTTCACTCTACACACGTCAGGCCCTCAGAGATAGCCCCTCTTTGGAGACCAAAGGCTCTGGAGGTCTTCCCGGCTGGTACGCTCCTGAAATAAAACCCACACTGGCCTATGAGCCTTTTAGCGCCATGCTTCCAAGCACGTACGGTCCAGCGCCATCCACCGATTCGATCTTGTAGACCTTCTTCAGTCGGGCTTCGTCACGCATCTCTCCCAAGATCTCGTCGGTGAAAGCAACGGGCGTACCCTCGACGTGCTGAAGGAGGTGATCTTCCACGTTCTTGGCACTGACATCGCCGCCTCCGACTTTGATGGCCAGGACGTCTTTTGTCGAATCATTGACGCCAAATCGCCGGAAGGACTCAGATATCTACGTCAAGGTTAGCAGTGTTCGGAGGAAAAGTGAGTGAGACGAACGTTGTTATTTTGAGATAGACTGAAGACGATTTCAGAGTGAACATTTTTGCTTTTCAATCTCTCCTGCAGCATGTCGTTGATAGCGCGAAAGCACCCTCCGAGCACCTGGTCTCGGGACAATATGGTTGCGGCATCGAGGAAAGCATATTGAAAATCCGAATTACCTTGGAGGAGCTGCTGACGGAGGAAGGGAGCATTGGCTAGATTGCGGAAGAGAATGATGTGAAGTGGCTGATTGGGCAAATGGGGAAGCGTTACGGTCTCCATTTTGTTTCTCTATGCTTAGAACACGTACCGTGGCGAAGAATTGCAATGGTAGTCACTGACAATTCACCTCACTGAAGCTGCCAGGCACGCATTTCAGGCATACCTCACGCCTCAGAACCCGACTCAACCTAACCAACCAACCTTAAAATCGGCTACAAGCCCAGCCCATTTATTTTAGAGCCGGCACGGTTCGGTTCAGCTGCAGTTACGCAGCCGAGGCAGCCTCGCCTCCACCTTTCCGTCCCGGCCTCGGTCGAAACGCGCCTCATACAGCGGCCTCTACCGTGGAAGTTCCCGTCGCGACAAAACATAAACGACACGGAACGAGGCGGAAGATGCCATCAATCAAGCGAGGGCCAGACGACGACAACGACGGCGACCAGCACCACGCACAACAGCAGTACAATGCTTCGCTCGCTCAGGAGCTGGCCGCCGCGGCCGCCATGGCTACGGCTCCAGCAGCACCGCCAGCAGCAGCACCACCGAGCGGACACGCGACACATGGATTGCCGACAAGCACCGTGAGCACAAACGATGGACCTCCGCCGAGGAAAAGGAACACTGGCTCGACACGTACAGGTCAGGCTTGCGATAGATGCAAGATACGAAAGATACGTTGCGACGCGACACCGGGAGGCTGCACACCGTGTAGACAGAATGGCAGCGAATGCCGGACTACGGATCGTATCACAGGTCGCCAGATGGCAAGAGGCCAGGTCGAGCAGCTGGAGCATGAAGTCACGGGCTTAAAGATGTGGGTTGCCGAGTTGCAGAGCCAGATCAGAGCACAAGGGCAGGATCCCGTGGCGTCACCTGCAGGGGTGAGTGGAGACGTGTACGGGGTGATGCCGCTGTCGCAGCCAAGTGAGCGGCAAACAGTAGCAGGCGAAAGCGCATATACCACCTATGTCGGAGGTCTTGAGAGCAAGACGACCCGTGATGAGGGCAGCGAAAATGCCTCTCAAGGCTCCCTGCTTCCAGAGTTTCGCCAAGGTTGTATAGGCGACAACTATCTTGGTGTTGCTTCTTCCAACAACTGGCTCTCGCCTATCGAAGGCACCTCGCTTGCTCTTTTCGGCACCAAAATCGACCTGACTGAATTTCTTCCGCCAGCACCCAACGCTGAAGCGGATGGCCTCTCCTATGAAACTTTCTTGAAGCACGCCTTCAATAAATCCTCACCTCGGCCACCCAAGCCCGAGCTGCCATCTTTTGAGGAGTACAAAATGTACGCCGATATCTACTTCGTTGGGATTCAACCCTTCATTCCCATCCTGCATAAGCCGGATTTCATGTCCATGGTGGGCAAAATGTACAGCCAAACTCACGAACCGAACGCCGCGGAAGAAACAATGATACATATGGTGTTAGCGATCATGTTCTTCCAATGGTCTGCACGCAATCCAAGCGGAAGCGAGCAGTTCCGCGTATCGAGCTTTCAGCATTACCACTATGCGCTCAGCATTGTTCCACAATTGATGTCCAGTCATCAGATCCAAGACATTCAGGCGCTAGCACTGATCTGTTCGTACCTAAGATCCCAGCCGAGGCCGGGCGCCGCCTGGATGTTTACGAATCTCGTAATGGGCCTTGCTGTTGAAAGTGGGCTGCATCGGAGTAACAAAGCTTGGCCGTCTACTGCGGCCGAAAAGGATAGGCATCTCGTCGAGATGCGGAAGCGCATATTTTGGTCTATCCTCTTACTGCATGTCGCCATTTCCGGGAAGCTTGGCCGACCCATGCCACTAAGATCTGAAGATTTCGACATAGAAATTCCGGAAGAGGTCGACGACACTACTCCTGGCGAGAGCACGAGTTTGCCTAAGTGGAAGCGTTGCTCTTTTCGTGCAGGGATTCAAGGGTTTAAGCTCCTCAAGATTCTCATGAATGTGTACTCCACAATCTACAGCATTAGAAATGCAGGTGAACCCTACGAGGTTCGGGTGAGGCAGCTGGAAAAGGACTTGCAGACTTTCCAAAATAATGTTCCGCCAGAGCTTGCCGGAGGACCTCAAACTCGGGAAGAAGATAGAGTTCCGGCACTCTATCTTCAGCTCTCAAAGATCGAGTGCGATTTACTGCTCCATCATCCAAGTCTGAACCGTTCCGGCAACTCTCAGACTGCTGCTGCCAACTTGGAGCTGTGCTTAGACGCAAGCAACAAGATGCTAACAGTTGCGGTACAACTGAAGCGGTTGAAAAGTCTTGATACCACATGGTTCTATACAACGGACTTCCTGGCTGCTATCTTCACTACTCTATTTGCATTCTATGAGAAGAGAGAAAGTTTGACACAGGAAGATGTGGGTAAGCTGAGGGATGATATGGAAAAGTGGCTGGAAGTGATGGGAGAAGTTGGAGAATTGCTAGGTAGGTCTTCTTTTACAATCGTTTTCGCTTGCCGTAACTGACCGGATACAGGCACTGGGCCCAAACTTGAGGCGGCAATCCGCAATATAGTTGATTATTCTCTTACCCACATCAACCGCCGCCTTGCGGAGCAGACGGCCTCTGCTGCATCCGCTGCGATAGCATCAGAAGCACAGCAGCAAGGCCTGAACCCACAGCAACAGCAACAACCTCAGCAGCACCAACCTCAGAGCTTCGGCGGTCAGGAATACTACGCCACGTCAACCCATTATCCATACCAAGCCACCGAGAGTAACTCAAATCAGTATCAGCAGAATCCTGCCACTGCTATGCAACATTACGACGGCTCAGCCTACAACGCCGAAGGCATGCAGCACAACATTGAAGCCCAGCTTAACGCGGAATTGAACAATGCCAATACCCACAGCTCGCAGCACCAGACGCCTGCCAACTTTGCCATGACATTTCAGCCACCTCCTCAACTACCCTCCCACGCCACATTCACTTCCCAACCTCCGTTCCCCAGTGGCTCAGCAGCGTGGAGACATTTCGCAGACAACATGATGGTGCCTACTTTGCAGCACGCTGCTGCCGATCTTCATCAGTTCCCAGCCGCGACCGCAAACATGGGCGCCCTGCAGTCCACGGGCAGTGACGGCACTGGCTCGGGTCTAAGTGCGCCTATGGCCGCTGCAGCGACTTTTGGGGAAATGCAAATGCCCACTGATCCCACGCAGACGTGGCCGGGGATTGCGATTCAGTACGGAATGGGGACGGGGCATGGTGGAGGGGATTAGTGCTCCTTTCGACTCGCTTCGGAGTATGACATCTGAGTTCTATTCCTGCACTGAAGATCCTCGGATGAGATTTGCTTAAGACAGCGGAAACGCTGGAGGGAAGCGTTGCACTGTAGCGATTAGTTATTGCGTTCGACTCTGTGATATCCCTGTATTAATACATTTGTCTCGGAAACAATAAAAAGTACCTGTGCCAGCGCATAGAGCAGCATGGCGACCATTGCCTTTCTAATTTAGAACTCCTCCTTTTCTCATGCTTGTGGGATGAAAGCCGGGTGTGGCATCGTCTCCGAAATAGTCACCGCCAATGTATGCCACGTCAGACACGTTTGAGAGGATGAGAGGATGAGAGGATGGCATGTAACGCGAGGCTCGCTGTAGTCACATTTCACATACTTGTATAGATCTAATAGTGAAACCCTTCTTGAGAAGACCATACTTTGGTTCGACTGTTAGTAAGAGGGACTCGGTGCAATTGTACTGGGTTATGATATCTTGTTTGTGATCATGTTGGTGCGGAAAACATGGGAGCCGGATTCGCCACTCATTCTTGCTATGTTTGTCGTCCTCACTTCACGGCTCACGCGATATCTATTCCCTGATGTTGTCAAAATGGTGAGAAGAGATCCACTACACGCGAAAATTGAATGAAATGGAATGACACTGTTGCGTTCGTGGTGGTATGCCGGCCTCGTGGCACGGTCTTGGTCTGATTAAAGCCATCGCGAGGTGGACTTATGTAATCTTCTTTTTGGGGGGATCCCCAACTCACTGCCTCTCCTCCCTCGGCCTCCTCCTGTCATCCGGTCTCCCATTCCTCGCCTCCTCTCTCATCCTCTGCGCCTGGCCCAGGTAGAGGACCAGGCAATTTGGGCAGTACTGCCCAGTCCCCTCCGAGGCGCGAGCCGGCAGCTCCACACCCCAGTCCTCCCCTCCATATCCCTCCCACCCACAGAACTGGCACCATTCTGCGTACGACTCCCGGCATGGGAGCCCGCCCGCCCGCACCGCGCTGCAGGGCGCCAGCGTCTTCACCATCCGGTAGGCGCATCCCTCGTTCACCCTGCACGGGAAGTAGAACGCGACGATGCTGCCGCACATCTTGGCGGCAACGGTGGTGGTGGTGGTGGTGGTGTTGGTGGTGGTGGCGGCGGCAGACAGGAGATTTCTTTGTAAAGGGACTTTTTCCCCCCTTGACTATTTCACCGCGCATTAGCAATGGAATCCGCAATATAGAGTGACTGTGATGTAGCCGACGCCCAATACAAGAGCGCTGTGTGAAGTAGATACCCGTACGGGCGTCAAATCTACACAACAGCCCCTGAATCGCACCAGCGTATCAGACTCACCTCGTCGCTCTGCTGGTCGTGTCCCTGTGTAGGGCTTGATGGTCTATGGCAGCTTACTGGCCTCTGGTTGATGTTGTGGATGTTGTTGCTGCTGCTGCCTTCTGTGTCGCTGCTTAAGGAGTGGAATTCGACAAGTTCTGAAGCCGACAAAAGCACTCGAGGTGCGCCAAGACATTGAGCTCTGACCCCCAGGGGCTAGAGTGCCTCACAATACAACATTGATATGGCATCTCCCAGTCGAGATGCTTCAGATATCCAATCTTGCTGTCCTATTAGCTAGAGAGGTAGCCAATCTACGCGTAAAGGGGCAGAGAGGCTATACGCAGCATTCTCAGCCTCGCTCTGGCTCCGGAGCATACGATGCTACAGCCATAGCAGCCAATCGATGACTCTGACCGCAAAGAGCATCCCCTCAATATATTGACAAACAGGAGAGCAAAGATTTTACGCTCATCTCTCCCCCTCACCTCCGAGCCTTGCAACGAACTGCAAAGGGCATTGGCTGTTCATCCTCATACATTGCGAAACCCGCAAACCCAGGGACAAAGAATCGTCAAGACAAACCAGGCCGGGCCCAGCAAGCAAGTGCCGAGGCTTTGCTATAGCACAAACAGCAATGAGCAGCCTGCAAGATCAAGCGGAAGCGCCGAGACTCCTACCACAGCAATGATGTCTGGCATCGAGCCAAGGCGCCGCTGACCACGACAGGCAGTCCATCAAAGGCCTCTACCGGCTAAAAATGCTGGCGGTCACGCTTACAAGAGCGCAAAGGTGCCGAGTGCCTTGCCAGCATCGCGTCCGAGATGGCCGGTGAAGAGAAGAGATTCTCGGCCTTCGATACTGCAGCGACGCGACGCTTTCGACAACCTAAAGAAGTTTGGACAGCGAAGGCTGTATCGCGACATAGCCACTAGCGACGAGCAGAGGGGCTGCTAATGTTCGAGACATCACCCACCGCCCATGAGCAGAGCTCAATCGAAAGCGAGAACACTCACGATCCCTGAGAGGGCTGAGGAGCGGGACCTGGGAGTAAAGACATTTTCTGGACCTGGGCAGCAGAGACATCCACCTGTTGAAAGTCTGGTAGGCGAAATAGATACTGGAGATCATACTTCCAATCATGCACCATTAGGATGACATACGGACCCGGACTGCTCATGCCAACTCCGCGCGGACCTATGATACAGCGAACGGTGCTGCCATTCCCGTCAAGGCCCTATGATACCATGGCAATGTTGCTCAAGAAGATCAAGTATGTCCAGAACCGGGATCCCTGGAAGCATTCTGACCCCGGAGTCCGTGATGCAGTATCTGGGATTCCTCTCTTTTCAGGACCGGAGTCTGTTCTTTCTTTCCTCGTTTTACGATTTTCCTGGGTCATGAGCTTCTTGCCGTGAACGTGACTTCTCTCTATCTCTCTTTTTTTGTTTTTCGTTTTTTTTTTCTCTCTCCTTATTTCTTTGTCTTCTCAAGAGTCGTCGTCTCATATGATGTTTGCTCCAAGTATACCTACATCTGCAGGACCCTGGATATGAAAGGGGTCAGCAAGCTGCCATAGAGGTTTATAATTCCGTGTACCAGACTTCAAGCATAAGCTCGAGGAGACGCTTGTAGTCTCCATCACCTAAGACAGTCGCAAATCTTTCAAGGCATTTGAAGGTGGCCAAACATTCTCCTACTGGGTGGGACAGACCGCAACGTTCCGGAAAGGCACACCAATAGTCGGACAGTATTCCATGAGTGTAACAGGGAGCGAGTATACCGATAGATCGAAGGTAAGAAACCACGTTGTTTGATACTGTATCTTTCAGCGAAGACGATCCAGATGAAGAGGCCCGTCATGATCTCTTTGTGCAATACCTAATTGACATTGGAGCTCCGTGGTTTTGGAAATAAGCCGAAGACGGACTCCTCGCTGGTATGGAAGCAACGGTGAGCCCAGAATGCTCTGTCTCGGTCATTGCGGGCACAATGAGAGCTATCCGGAGACCTAGGCCTTCCCGTCCCGGAGACTGTTTGGAAGACATCTGGAATCTTACTCGGCATTGCCATGGTATTGCCAAATGGACTCCATAGAAAGATGCATGTAAGAGGGAGCTAGTCCGCGGTATATCCCTCAGCTCAGCTCCGGAACATGTCACGATTGGCGCCAATCTTGTGAGCAGGGAATTCAAGTAGCCGCCAATGCTCGCATTCGTATTAAGCCTTGCCACGGACGACCTGCACGCCCTGGTCTTCGTAATCCTGTCTGAGCTTGTTCAGAGATGCCTCATCTTGCTGCACCGCCTTGCAGCCAATCTCTAACACGGTTGTCTTGAACCCAGCAGCGGCAGCGTCTATGGCCGTGCACTTTACGCAGTAATCGTATGCGATACCCACGATCAAGACCTCGTTGACCTCCTTCTCTTTCAGCAAGGCCTCGAGGCGAGTCCGTGACACTGGAGGATCCTTGAATGGAGGCCCAAACCCAGAGTATGACTCGACACGCTGATCCTGCCCTTTGTCTATTACGACATCGATCTTGTCCTTCTCCAACTCGTCGATCAATTCGCAGCCTGGTGTACCTTGTATGCAGTGTGGAGGCCAAAGGACTGTCTGCTGGGTCTCCTCCGGATTCTCCGGGTTCTGGACCGTGTAGGTGGAAATCAAGGGCTCGCAACCGGGATGCTGGGTAGCAAAGGAGATGTGGTCGTGCGGATGGAAGTCTCGGGTGGCGATTCTGATGGCCCAGTCCTGTTTCAAGAGGTCGTTGATGACCGGTGCGATCTCACGACCGCCGGGAACAGCCAAGGCGCCCGTCGGAGGGCAAAAGTCGTTTTGCCTGTAGAGTCAGTGAATCAGCGGCTCAACAGTCGTGGAATACTACGCGCTTCTCTCAAGGCTATCTGAGGCGCGAGAAAGGATGTGCCGGAAGTCTTGCGGTTGGCAATGGAGGCACTCACACGTCGATAATGAGAAGCGCTCTCTTGGACCGCTGCCCGTGGCTACCCATGCTGGGACGATCTCAGCGCCTCAAAGGGTACAAGGCCTTTTGATGAGCAAGCTGTGGTCAGTTGGAGATGCTAGAGTAATGCGGATGGCCTTCCGAAGCCAATCTCGGTGGTTTGAAGGTGGTATAGCGTCTGAGGATTGGAGAGGGGGTCGCTGGGTTTGCCCGACCGAGGGATTACGAGGTCAGTATCACCTTGAGTACCTACTTAGGGCTTTATTAATCATATATGGGCTTAAGAGAGGCCGCTCTAGACGTCAGAAGGGTGCTACCGAAGCTTGTTATCGCCGCGGTGGATGCTCGAGGAACAGCCTTATTGGCGCTAGTGCATGAAAGCGGGAAAGACGTAGATGTGGTTTCAGTCTTGGCAAACCCTGTATCAACAACACTTCATCCATCATTCCATACTCAATTCTTCACTCTCTATCTCTTTCTATTTGCACCGTCCGTGTCCCCAGTGGCTGCTGCGAATACACACAGCGTAAGGCGGTCTCGGGCTGAGAAAAACTAACTGGTAGCAATCATGGCCGACCTCCTGGCGGCAGTGCGACAACGACAACTCCCTTCGCTTTCGCGCGCCCTTCGCCCTTGAACCCTTTCATCCTCATCAAATTGGCCCCAGGTTCCGCACGAGGGCATCCGAGGCATCATAGAGAGGCTTAGCCGGCATAGACCTAGCCTGAGTGCCTGCCAGTGCTGGCATGACCGCAGTGCTTCAGTTCGGCGCTCGCACGAGGCTCAGAAGCTGCCACTGGGTCTGCACGTGCTGCATCTCACGCGTGTCAAGTCTGATCCTCGAGAAGACCCCCGGCTGGCCTCGAGTCCCATTCTGAATAGCTTGCAACAGTGCCAGATTCTTCTCTCGCGGCTTTACCACTGCGTCGATCCTGTCTCTCCTGGCCCTGTTCAGGATAGAGCTCGCTCGTGCGGTTCCTTTTTCGTATTTCCAACCCCATATGGACATCCGGCTGCCCGGCCGTAGATGGAGTCATGATAATCTTGGCTGGGATAAAGTATGCCAGTCTCAACCGGCTCTTGTCTCTACTCTGCCTGCCTGAGGAACTGTATCTGGATATCATAAGAGTATGGCGCTTGATCTACGGAAAATACACCTGATTATGCCAGGTACATATAGTCCGGGCATACCGGTTTGGCCTGATACTAATACATCGAGCTCCAGGACTAGGACAAGGATCCGTACAATCTCCACAGTGGATACACTCCATATGGCAACACGGCACAGCAAGAGCCATGGAGCTTGGAATTTTGCTGTCCATGTCACTTGACTGTGATATTCCGCGTACATGCTAGGGCTATCCCTACACCATGGATCAGGCTTCGGGCTTTGCTCTCAGTGATGATTATGGAGCTCATCATGATGAAAGCTCCATCAATCAGCATACTTGCTACGTGCAAAGACTCGGATGACACTGGCTACGGATGCTCAAACTATATGCAGCACTCTTGGCCTGTTGGAACCATTCAAACTGCATCGGTGTACCCTTACCCCAACGCGCTTTCTTCGCCTCCGCAAGCGGCTTGCTGCGACCAAGTCTGCGTCCCCGCCGGCCCAATACCGGATTTACAACCCGCCTATATAAGATCCAGTACAATGGATAGCTTTCACTAACAAAAACAGATCATCTGCCGCTGCTCGCTGCTCGCTCGCTTGCTGTGGTCTCACTTGGAAAATTTGATTTCTGTAAACCTGTTCGCTAACATTACTCTACGTAGCTTTGCCCCTGGCATGGTTGGGTTCGATTCCCCCAAGTTCTTTTTTTTTTTCGTTTTCTTTTTGCTGCTCCTACCAGTGCTTTGCTCTTCCTACACGTCCAACAACATCTCTGCGGTCGCCGCTGATTCAGATTTTTGCTACCTGTGCACAGATCCTACATTCTTATTTTTTGGGGTAGCACATGAAGGAAAACGTGCATGAGCGAAATGTGTGGCGATGCGATCGATTCGCATTCAAGCGCGGTGAGCGAGAGGCCCACGCTTGACTCCGCACAAGGCGCTTCCCTCTCATGGCTTTTGCCCCAAAATCTGCTGAGGCAGAGATGGTCACTTTCTCTTTTCAAAGTCTCGTGTAGGAATGTGCAGAAATATCACACGGCTCAAAATATTGATGAGGTAGACAAAAAGGATCTGTTGCCTCCGAGAATCCGTGGTCTTAGATGGCGCACCCTGAACGAAGATTCGGCCTCCCGCTCACGGCCAGTTGAGCGAGGCAGATCTCTGAATACTTGGAGAACAATCCAGATCTGGCCTATTGAGATGCAATGCGCCAGGCTCTGTTTAGACAACATGCACTTCTTATGCTTCTACGCTGCTATTCAAGGTAAGACAGAGTGAAAACGCTGCCAGAGCACTGGCTGCAAGGCCCGAGCTTGGCGTTTCTGTTTGTCTATCTTCCGCTTCACCCTCCCTCTCCCTCTCCTTCTTCGCTTCAGCTTTCAAACAGAGGACGAACGTGAGTGACCACAACATACTAACAACGACGAGGCTCTGCTGACGACGCTTCGCTCTCTCGCAGCAAGAGACACAAACGTAAGTCATTACAGCCCCTTTCTGTTCACTGACCAGCTGCCACGGTCGCGTCGCTGCCTCGCACTGCAGCGCCGTGCTACCCACAGCGGCAGTAGGCGTGGCGGAAAACACCTCTACCTCCCTTGGAAGACTCGCGAGTGTGATTGCTAATACGCTTTGTTAACAGAAAGACCACTACCAACGTAAGTCCTCTAGCAGTGACTTCCCCTCTCCTCCTAGAAAAGCGCATCCAGAGGCAGCAGCGCTGCCGACCGGCTGCGAGGCTCTCCTTTCCGCGACGGTGACCTCGAAGTTTCTCTCTAGAAAAGGGGTACTAACATTCTTCTCTTTCATGCAGCAGCTTTTTTCAAACCATCAGTAAGTCTCCCACCTTGTGTTGCCACTGAGAGCGGCTGCAATTGTAGCCGCCTCTCACCCATTCGACTCGCATCGAACAAATTGAACTGACGTGCGTAAACAGATCCTCCAGCCCAAGCCTGTTTTTCGGTAAGAACTGAAGCACGCGTCCTGCGCTCTTGCAGCGTCCTTCAAGCGACCCAGCTAACATCTTCTTCGCGGCAAGGCCCTCACATCCATCCCCACCACCACCACCACCAACCCCACCGCCGCCGGCAAGGTATGCTGACTTGAGCTTTCTTTTCGTCTTTTCATCCTTTTCCTTTTCGCAGAAAGAGGAGGAATGTATACAGAGCAGTATCCCGATACCTAGCCTCGAAGACTGGACCAAACAGACGGGAACCGCAGCCAGATGTCTCTTACTGGAACCTCATCTACTGCGAGTATCACCCAGCTATACTCATCTGCTGGGCCCGTCTTTTCCCTCTGTCAACAGTTCTTGCCTGGCTGCCGGATCACCCCATGGAGTCAACTGAGCCGGAATCAACAAGCAGGAACATCACAGCCCAGCGTACTTCACAGCAGATCCTCGAGGCCAGCATCACCGTGGCTTATGCCACTGTACTCACGTACATGCATAAATAAACGCATCAGTATACTCCCGTTCGAGATCGCCTTTGTCGACTTGAACGCACTTCCCTCTCACAGATTTCTTTGCTTCGCTCTGGCAACATGCTGGACTTACGACGGCTTAGTATATAGCGCCTACTCGGGATTCGACAATGATATCTACTCAACGGGTCTCCGTTACGCCTGCAGTCTATTCGACCCTTTGCCGCCTTCCTGGACGGCGTAGCCCATTGCTGCGGTTCGGTTATATAGGTTCTTTACTTTCATCACGTTTTAGATAGTGCATTTCTCTGGGGCTCTCCATTCTACCATTACTGTCTTAGTGGACTGAAGCACTGCGCAGCAGCACTTGTCATGAACATTTACACTCTGCTTTCAAGACGTAGACTTTGCTATATTTGCCTATCGGGGAGAAGAGAGCTAACCACCGGTGAACGTCAATAGATGTGCTACTACGTGGAAATTTTTTTCTGCCCTGGGGGCTGCACCTGCTGCGTCGAGGTGAAGGCTCGACTGCAGACCGACCTCTGCTACGTCCCGGGAACGAGCTCCCAGAGCACTGCTGGAACTTTACACCAGCAGTGACTCGGTTCGACCCCGAGGACAGGTCGGAGTGCGGCCCCTGCATGCTGGAGCGGTGGGATCGTGAGATCCAGGAGATTGTGGATTTCGCCAACAGCATCGGTTGGGTGACCGAATCTGGAAAGAAATAGGTATGTGTTGACCGTGTATCACACCATACAGAAGCATGAGAGAAGGGGTATTGCATCGGGGATGCACGCGAAAAGCAGCTCTTGCCGCCAATGTCATTTGATGAGGGAGCAAGCTAGCTGGTATCAACGCCTGCTCGCCCGAGGAATCATGCAATCATCCGACTTTCCCAGAACACCCAGCTTACATCACCACACCGGAGTTGGAAGCAATACGCTGGGAATATTGTTAGCTGACGTCTTGAGAATATGCAGGCACCACACGGGAAGACATACCGGCCAGAGCTCAGCGGCCTCCTTGGCGACCGGGCCAGTGATAGCACTGCCCTTCATCTCACCCTTCGGGTTGACAATCTGTAGCACCCAGTCAGCTTTTTGAACTTTTGTGTGCAATCGTGCATCTCTTCTTTTGATGTCGCCTTCTCTGAATACGTACCACACCCGCGTTGTCCTCGAAGTAGAGGTAGATGCCATCCGCGCGCCTCCACGGCTTGCTCTGCCTCACGATCACAGCCGGCATGACCTTCTTCCTGAGCTCCGGCTTGCCCTTCTTCACGGTGGCCATGACCATGTCACCGGCGCCAGCAGCGGGCAGACGGTTCAGACGAGCACCGAAACCCTTGACGGAGATGATGTACAGGTTACGGGCGCCGGAGTTGTCGCAGCAGTTCATGACGGCGCCGCTATCCAAAAACGTTAGCATCCATTATCGCACACTCCTCCTTTCTCTGTCCCTTGTCTTCCCCGGCTCTCCCTCCAGGTCTTCTTCCTCTCCCTCCATGTTCGCAACTCTTCTTCTGAACAATTCTAATCGCAAATTCTTTCGGGGAAATGGGCGCACATACACTGGCAGACCAAGCGTCATCTTCAGCTTGGTACCGGAGGTAGAACCACGACTGCGCACGCATCAAACGTTAGCATTTCCTTTCCCTTGCCTTGTCTTTCTCGCTCGCTCTTTCGGTAGGTTGGATCGGCATACCCGGTAGGCATTTTGACGGTGTTTTAACGGTATCGGTCGGTCGTGTCGTGTGGCTTCGTTGCCGTGAAGATGAGTCGGTCGGTCGCTGGGGGGCAGGGCTTCAATCCTCTCAATTGAAGCCGGCGTCGAGATTTTGCCGGGTGTGGGTTGAAGGACGCTTGGACCAATCTTCCAAAATCTTGGCGGCACGGATGTATCCGCGACCTCAAGTCCGATGGCTGCACGTGGATGCAGCTGAAATCGAGTATTACAACCATTAGATCTACAAAACGATTTCTTCGGATGAAGAGTGTCTACAAGACGACTTTTGACTGATGTGACATGGCACTAGTCATTTCACATGAAGAGTTGCTTCACTGGTCTCGAAGTACAACCGTCAACGCTTTTTCACAGAACGGAAACTACCTAGATTGCCAGCAATGGCCCGAGGATAACGATACCACTCATGCTTTTGCTCGCTCAAAATCGCGCCATTTCAAAACAACCGTCTTACCTGCACGTATTTAATCTAACCTAACAGATCGTCCATACCGCTGCTCCCAGTGTTCGGCTTCTGCCCTCCACCCTGCTGAGTGGCTGGAGACGGACTCGCCATAGGTGCGCCAGCAGCAGGTGCATTAGCACCGTAGAGCCCTGCCTGGCTCTTCTGCTTCGCCATGTCTGCCATGCTTGGCCCTTTACCAGCTGGTGCATTTTTCTTCGCGCCGCTGCCAGCAAGCAACGAGGCGAATGCGTCTCCACCGGCAGGCTTCTTCGCCGCCGCGCCGGGTTGAGCACCTCCAGTCGGGGACATGACACCAGAGGTGGGTGTCCCGGCCGAAGATCCGGCTTGAGTCTGTACCGAGGTGAAGTAGTTCGGCCCACTGGGCTGGTAGCCAGAAGGCTTTGGCTGCTGCTGTTGAGCTGGCGGCGAAAAGGCGGACATAGCGGCTGGCGTGCCTGCAGCACTTCCTGTAGGAGACTTAGTAGCAAAGAGGTTGCTGAAGTCTGCTTTCTGAGAACCAGGTTGCGGTGAAGGCTGGGCAAATTGTGTGCTGGAGTTCGTCGTTGCGGTGGATGCGGGAGGAGGGATGGAACTGTAGTTAGGTTTGGGCAGAGTCTGCTGCGCGGGTGCAGGTGCTACTGCAGGGGCTGGCGTTGCCGATTGGAAATCGTCGAAATCATCGTCGTCACCACCTGCAGCAGGCGGTGAAAGCACTGCCGCAGCGGTCGAGGACGCTGTGCCGTTTGAAGGTGCAACCGGCTCGTCATCACCAAAATCGAAAAGATCCACCTCTGGCTCCTTCGGTTTCGGCGGCTCAGGTTTCTTCTGTGCGGGTCGTCTGCTGCTTGGCGGATCTGCTTTCCGACGCGCAGGAGGAGCTTGCGCGCCGCCGTCATCGAATTCATCGTACTCCTCGAACCTGTCACCGCCTCTTCGCTGGCCCTCGTCGTAGTCCTCTTCTGCTTCGCCGCCAAAGCCACCGCCGTCGCCATAGACTGCTCGCGATGACCCTCCATAGCTGGCAGAAGGGAAACCCCCGCTTTCGCTGCCGAATCCGCCATACCTGCTACTACTACCACCCATTCCTATGCCAGCACCGCCTTCAACACCAGTGTACTTGTTCCTGGTTGCCTTCGCCTTCTTCCTCTCAGCTCGGATCTTGTCCACATCGCTTAACAGATCGGTCAATTCCTTGCTCCTGTTCCTGACGTTGATGCCCTGGTCCTTGCCGTTCTCGTCGATGTAGTGGAACTGCTTGAGCATCTTGAGAAGAGAGAGATGCGAGCGGGCGTCGTCGATGACACGTTCGGAGCCGTTCTTGACGAGAAACTCCATAAGCTGCAGGGCTTTGTAGATCTGCCGCCACTCTTCTGCAGACTTCTCGGTAAAGCGTTTGTAGATCATTGGCATGATTTCGTTGAGTGTTTGGCTGTCCTTTTGGTTAGCGGAGGGACGACGTGTAGATGAGCTCAGGCTGCAGTACTAGTTGAAGGTCCCGTTCGCGATCTGTTGCATGAGAGAGGAAGAAGCGCCCCATGGCTCGTTGTTAGTCGCTTCGCGGACTTTGGATTCCATCTCGGTGTAGTTCATGACAGCTGCGCCGTGTCAGTCTGCGTAATCCATGTCAAGAAAGGCAAGTGTGCTGCTGACCATTTTGGACCTTCCTATAACGCGTACGGTTAGCGAATGATCTGAAGCCCTTAACCTCGCTCGTGCGCCGTACCTTACTCCCGCTTTCACATCGTATAGCGTCAGGTTGGAGACCTGATTCCGCAGATCGTTCCAATCCATGATGGAGGCTTCGCACTAGGTGTCAAGAAGTGCGAGACTGATAATGACGGTGCGCAGACTCGACGCCAGCAATGAAACAGAACTGCAAATGTGGCAGGTCAAGCACCAGCGTCAGGTAAGGTAAGTTGGAAGTTATGGATTCGGGGGGTTGTATGCGGCAGTGTTCACCGTTGCTCCTGGACGTCAATGGCATCGGCTACTCCCGCCTCCGCTCCTGAGACGAGCATGGGCCCTCCCTTCATGGAAGAGGAAGACGGGATGAAATACTTTTCATCATCAGCCATTATTTAATCCGCTCTCTTCATCGCGACCATTACCAACGAGCGCGTGTTGTGTACAGTTGTCTCATAGGTATGAAGACTACACGTCGGGAGGGCTATAACCACACTAATCGCAGGACACGTTGCTAAAGGAGTGCTACAGATCTCTGTTCCCGGTCAAGCAAGCCTCGTTTAATACTCCGTTAAAGGTGAGCTGATCCCTTTGAACCTCATCTGGCAAGCATCACAGACTTGCCTTTTGTGCTGGCTTGCTCTCTGAGTGGCACCGTGTCTTGCGTGTCCTGTCCTGGCCGCATCTACGGCTGCAGCTGCATTAGGAGATGCTGGAAGCTCCACCGCGTCCAATCCATTCTGGCCTCCGAGCCCGATCGGAGCTGGCCCGGAGAGATCCACGTCGGTCATCCGTCGGGTTCTGAGCCCAGCCCGCCCTCCGAGGACAGCTGGCAGCCTCAGGCTCCAATCAGGCCTAGCGCGCCCAGGACAGGGCCACACTGCCACAGGGACCGCCCGAGTGCAGGGCAGGGTGACGAAAGAGCCCCGGAAAGACCAGAGCTAACTCATAGTGGGGCAGCCGCTGCCCCTCTCTCAAGAAACTGCCCCTCCTCCGCCAGCAGAATGTTTTCCTCTCGCTCAACATCAACAGCTGCCCGATTCCTGTCCAGCAACCCTTCCATTACCGCTTCGCTTCGTAACAAGTCCTTCAACCAGCCAACTTTTGCACGCTCCTTCCACGCATCATCCGCCAACATGGTCATGAAGGTTTTCTTTGACTGCACCTGGGAGGGCCCCCAGGCTACCGTCGATGCCTCTGGTAAGGTCACTAGCACCGACAAGGAGATCAAGGGTAAGTTGCGAACATCTTCACATGGACTACCAAAAACTCGGGTAGGGTCTAATGAAATCCAACAGAGCGCTCTGGCCGCATCAACTTTGAGCTCTTCGACGACGTCGTCCCCAAGACCGCCGAGAACTTCCGTGCGCTCTGCACCGGCGAGAAGGGCTTCGGCTACCAGGGCAGCAAGTTCCACCGTGTCATCCCGGAGTTCATGCTTCAGGGCGGTGACTTCACCCGCGGCAACGTACGTTCTCACTACGCCCTACTTCTATGTACAATGATCAGATGCTGATGGACCACATAGGGCACCGGCGGCAAGTCCATCTACGGCGAGAAATTCGCCGACGAGAACTTCAAGCTCGCCCACAACAAGCCTTTCCTCCTGTCCATGGCCAACGCCGGCCCGAACACCAACGGCTCGCAGTTCGTAAGTTAAAGCGTGCTCCTATCTGAATCGACTCTTCAACTGACTGTTACCCTTTCTCCAGTTCGTCACCACCGTCGTGACCTCCTGGTTGGACGGCCGCCACGTTGTCTTCGGCCAGGTCGTGCCTGGTGACACCGCCTCTATGGGCGTTGTCAAGTCTATCGAGCTCTGTGGCTCCAGCAGCGGCGGCATCAAGTACAAGAACTCGCCCATGATCGCCAAGAGTGGTGCCGAGTAAGGGACAAAAGCGCATTCGAGAAGAGCCGTATGTTTGGCATCGTGAAGAATGGCAGGGCAGCATGGGCACAGGAAGGCTGATGTCCAGCGATGGGCACTCACGCCGACCGCTAGCTGTCAGGCTTATTCGAAAAGTAGCATGTAGCATGGCGTTTCACGAAGCATTAGTCCCACGGTCGTCCATCATGCGCGCCCAGAAATTGTGAAACTTGTGATGCTCGTTCAAATGCCTTCTCTGCCTCCCAATGTCGGGCTCGTTGTGAAACCTAGCGGGCCGCCCGTGCGAACACGAAGCAGCACCATGACAAGTAAGCGCCGCTCACGTGCGAAACGTTCCGCTCCGTTCGAGAGTTGCCGCCTTCCCTCGTGATCCAAAAAGCATTCATTGTATCGTGGTGATATTTTAACATAAGGCCGACCTGAGTCCCACTCGCGGGCTAAACGCCACTTTTTGTGAAGCCTCTTTGGCAATCGGCCGGGGCAACACACCCCCACTTCGCCTCTCCAAACATAGAGCCGGGAGCGGCCGCGACCGTGCGGGTTGCCCGCTACCCTGCATACATCGCGCGAACTCTAACCATTCCCATTGAATACGCGAGCCTGAACAGGCGGCTGATATCCTGACAGAACAATCTTCTGGAAACCTTCGAACGCGAACCTCTTGTCTTCTCACGCTGGACCGTGAGCGGACATGACAACTTCGTATTCAGTCAAGTGATCGGGACCAGCCTGTACGACGCGTCACCCACCTGCAGTTAGCAATCGAAACTTTGGATCTTCTGGCACCTAATTCCACACCGAGTACTCGACCACTGCAACGAAGGACTCGGCAAGATGTCCGAAGAGACCGAAGCAAAGAGCAAGAAATGGAAAAGCAAATGGGCCAAAGTGCTAGAGAAGAAAGATGCTCTGCAATCACGACACGATAACATAAAGCACGACAATAATGTAGGCACCGGTTTCGACGAGAATGTGGTCGACTTTCTCAAGCCTTCGACTGAAGCAAGCGCGGCGAAGCCGAAACTGAATCTTGCAGTTGCGCAGCGCTGGCCGGATGCGCAACAGGTCAAGAATGCACACGAGCAGCCCATGCCGGTAGGGGGTCGGTTCGTGTATAGGTTGCCAAGGAAAGCGGGAGGGTTGAGCGTGGGCTTCGTCAAGACGGTGCCTGAGATAATTGGAGAGGGAGGCGACGAGTCCGAGGAACCTGTTGCTGAGATATCGAGGCGGAAGTCAGCACGGCCAAGATCAGTATCGGCTCGCCAGCCTCGTGCACCTGAGGATGCGATTCCATGGGCTAGCAGGCAACAGCTGGAACAGCGAGATGTTCAGACCACACAGGCTGTGGGAGCTGGCACGTCTTTCGACAATTTCAGACCAGCGCCAATGCGGCGCGTTCAGACTAGCCACGACGAGCTCTCTCCACCTCTGCAAAGAAAAGTCGCTTCACCACCTCTACGAGAGCCAAGCCCACCAAAGCCCATTCTGAACCGCGTGCCCACGGGACTCAGTTCGCAGGACGAGACGAGTCCTAGTCCACCCGAAGATGTCCAACCAGCGATACCCGCTCCGCGCCCACCAGCTGCCTCGAGCGAGCACCCGGGTACCCGGGCAGAACAGCGTTCTGACTCTGCCAGAGGCACTCTGTCGCCTAGTCCGATTGCAGCCAAAGCTCCCACCGTCCGGAAGCAGCGAGACATGCAGGCCAATGAGGGCATGACCCTGAGGAGGGCTAGCGCTCTGTACATGACAGAGGAACAGGACACAAGCATTTCAGGAGACGCTGACGTTGGCTTTCATCCTTCACCTCACTTCTACAATGCACTTTCAGACATAGACGCGTCTGGCAACACACCGAGCGTCTCAGTCCCGAATATTTCCTTGGGGGAGGCCAATGATGAGCCGTACAGCGCAGTGTCGCCTGCAAGTCCAAGCCCGTTTGCCGACCCCAAATACACCAAGCGACGTTCTGGTGAGCAGGTGCCAGTCATGGCGCCTCCGAGTCAACGGCCAGCAGAGAGCGCCACGCCACCAGTGAGGCAACCTCATGCACCGTACCAACCAAGTTACATGCGCAGTGCTCAACAACCACAGGTTACTAGGACAAGGCCCTCAATCGAGCAGCCCAGCTACATGCGCTTCGTGCAGCATGACCAGGCTATTTCACAGGATGTCCATCTGCAAGACTCTAGCCCTGCACTGTCGTCGCGGACCCCGCGAGCGGCTCAGGCGCAGCCACCTCTTGATCAGTCTTTTGGCCCCGCGCAACCAGATTGGCAAAGTTTACCAATGCAAAAGCAAGGAGAATTTGACGATCAGACTAGCGATCTCCATCGACCGTCTAATGACAGTTCATCTAGATCATTAGCCGAGCAAGCTTGCAGTGGCCCTGCTGTAGCGAATCTTGCCTCAAATTCATTCGAAGAAAGAAAGACCACGCCACTACTTGAGCAAGCGAGCTATCTGAGGGAACGAAGAGATTCAGACGCTAGCAGTGATGCGTCGTCGGTAGACAAGCCGGACTCATTCCAACTTTCCTCACCTTTGTATGGCGTCGACCTCTCGCTTGGGAATCCGCAAGCCAGTTTCTCTCGAAATGTGACAGCTCAAGATCCGCCACCCAGCTTATCGCTGCAAGCTCAGTCGAAGCCTAATCAAGGCGCTGGCGGCGATGCGAACCACGGCCCTATACCTGTTCCTGCACGGTCGCCTCTGCGAGACCGGTCAAACCACTTCCAATCTCCCGTCGGGAGTGAGAAATCATCTCACGATCAACCGAACATGCCGAACAGCACCAATTCATACTTTCCACCAACTTCGAGTAGCGGAAATTCGCGGAGTAGATCACGAGAAGAGCCTTCTCTGCTAAGCCCCAGTCAGACGAAGCCAGGTCCTCAGCGCAATGCCGGGCTTCGCAAACAGTCCACTGAGCCACACTCCCAAAGCCCTGGTGGTTCTCTTTTGACGCCTACGTCGGCGAGTAACAATGCGCCTTCCGCACCATCTCCTTACTCACGTGGTCCCAGCCCTGCGGACTACTTCTCAGCAGCTAAAGCACCTCCTCTGCATCCAGGTACTCCTTCGAAGTCACCTGGTGCCGTGTTGCGACAAGAAGAAGCGCCTCGGTCGGGCTCTGCCGCTTCCACTCGCTCTGCGTACCGACCAGTGCCTTCGCCATCACCGGTGAACGGGCCGTCTGACCCTGGTGGAGAACTTGCCCTCTCTGATTTCGCCGGTCGAGTTGCACACATGAGTGGGGTCTTCCGACTGACCGCTGAAAAGGAGCGACCAGCGGACACATGCGCACCTGAAGACTTCCTACGAACTGCGACCTGGTGGTATTCCATAGGCAAGGCTGGACTCGAAACTTTGTTACAACGACAGTATCGTCACCCCGAAGATCAAAGGGAGCTCCTCATGCAGCCTCATGTTGATCTTGCAAAGGCCTGGTGGTTACTTTCGGACCGGCTGGAGTCATTTGACGTTACAGACAGCGCGACTCCGCAAAGTGCACTTGCTACATCGCCAGAGGACAGGGCTCTACAGCAAGCTGTGACGGTACTCAAACAACGATTCATGGGTCTTTGTGCCTCGATGGCAAAAAGTAGTCTCATGCCGCCACATCAGTCGCTCATACAGGGCCAAGACACTACGATATGGTTGACCTATCCACAATTCGCCCCTGATGCCACTGCTGTCCTGAGCGGTAACAAGGGGACCTCCCTGCCAACTGGCTCCTCGGCGCCGGCTATCCCACCAGTCGAGGCTTTACCTCTTGGAGACACGCGTGAATTCTTTAACTATGCTCGTTCGCTCGTCAGTGTTGCCTTGAACACAGACGAAGCGGAAACTGATCGCGTGACCTTGCCGTGCATGTTGACAGTGTTACGTGGTCGTCGCGACTACCAGCCAAGCATTGTCATTGCAAGCCAGAATGACCTGATCAACATCAAGGTCGGACCGAAACAATCAGACTCCAAAACCCTCAGCTGGCACGATGTTTCTTGGAAGGCTAGCTCGTGCGGCATGGTGATACACCTACCACGGGGCTTTGATCTTTCAGTTCGCATGCATGAGAACGACTTTCGAACTGCGTGGAATGTTGTCCAGTACGCTAAGAAGGTCGAGCATAGTATGCGGCCTGAAGCCGGTGAGAGGCTTGTGCATGAAGTGCGTCTTGCCGAATTACAGTACATCGGCTCTTCTGGGTCTACGCCGTTCCCGCAGGACAAGGTCAAGTCCTGTAGTGCAATGGTATTTGAACGACATGAGGAGTACCGGGATGGTAACGGTCTACGAAGCCTACACCGTGGTTTTCGGCTCTTGCTCGTCACCGATCCAAGCCATAAATCGCTTAGCTGTGTCAGCCATGAGCTTTACAAGCAAGACCCGTTGTACTTTGAGATGCTGACGGACGCCGCTGCAAATGGTACTACGGCAATGGTGATTCGAGTGAAGGAGGAGCAAAGGCAGTGCAGGATGCTGCTTGTATTTCCAAACGCAGCGAGTCGCTCTAGTCTCTACGACGTTCTAAACGGGCTTAGTATTGGTCAGGATGAATGCATCGTTGGCAAGATGGCAGTCACTAGCGTCGATATACGAGCAGCACTGCAAGGGGATGGCGTTTCAAGCCGCGGTCTAGGGCAACAGAACTTGCAATGGCAAAAGCTTGGCGTCACCAACCTTCGCCCTACCAGCATTGACAGCCGCATTCCAACCACGGTTGAGTCTGACCATTTGCGAATAATAGCCCGGCACACCACAGGTTGCGTGACGGATCGCGTCAACTTAGGCAAAGGCGAGCTGCAACTCCGCCTAGCTACTGCTGAGACTTTGGTTCCAGTGTTGCAGATTCTGCGTGAGCCGCAAGAGGATATCACAGCTTCTGTCGATGAGCGACATGCTCGCCCGGAAGTTGTAGATGCTACGACCGACCTCCTACGGACTTGCAGAAGTCAGGCTACAATTCGCGAGTTCAGATTCGCTTCTCTTCCTGATCTGCACAACTTTCAAGCGGCCGTCACAGGATTTACAGTGCTTTACGATGGGATAGCAGCTAGCTTCGGCATTTCTAGACGCATGATGGTCGTCCCAATCCATCACAAATGGCAAGCCGCCAATGTCCGTCTGCAGCTCGTTCAAGCAGGAAATGTCACGCGGGTCCTTGCTTTCATGGAGGACTTCACCCACGCGGATGCTCTCTGCTTCCAGATCAAATCTTCAGATAATTTCGAGGCTGGGAAAGGAGACAGCAAGGGCAAGAAGTGGACGGTGAAAATGGTGGATGCCAAGTTCAGCTTGCCTAGGCGCGAGAAAGGCGAGGTTGATCCCGAGCAGAAGATTCGAAGGAGATTTGTCAATCTTGAGGGGCTCGAGTACGCAGAAGAGCATGATGACATTACCGTCTCCTTCGACACCGAACAAGGTACGTCTTATCGTTTTATTGGGGAAGGGGACATCGTGGTTGCGATTGCTAACAAGTTACAGAACGCGACAGATTTGCTCAGGCACTGCCAGCATCTACCACGGTAGGGCGCGGAATTACACTCAAGCGAAGGATATGATCAATTGTTTCCATGACGATACCCAGATTCTGTTAGCATCGCGTTTCAGCGTTCGAAATCAATACTGTACTCATATCGGCTGCACTTACTCATACGGGCAGGTGGGTAGCCTCACGCCCTACCGTAAGAGCCGCACGTGGGGTAACGGAGATACCCCTCGCTACTTGGCATCCATTACAAGGCCCAAGACAGCGAGATGCAGTACAGATCATCAATCAGAAGATAATATATCAACCGCACGTTGCACTTCTCGTCCCTAGTCTTTTGCGCCTGTAGAGAACACACGCATTGTGGTAATGGCTGAGGCTAACGGCAATCCAAATACGGCGGAGCTCACAGTTCCCCAGCCGCCAGGAACTCCACGCAACTCCATCGCAACCAGAAGCGTGCACGCGGATGATCCGATCAACTCTTACACTGACGTTGCACCCGCCTTGCATGTCTCCTCGACTTTCCGCTATCCCCATGATCCCGACCAACTTCACCCGACCGACGATCTAGACATTCCGGATCGAGAGCCGGGCACAGCGATAGCGGCCGACTCACACATCTACTCCCGCCTCACGGCACCGAACAGCTCACGCCTTGAGCTCCTCCTCACGTCCTTGATTGGCGCTCCATGCCTCACATATACTTCCGGGCTCGCGGCCTTCCACGCATTGCTGGTCTACGTCAATCCGAAGGTCGTCGCCATTGGAGCTGGATACCACGGCTGTCATGGAGTGCTGGACATCTACAAGAAGTTGACCAAGTGCAAAGTGGTCGATCTGTTCGATGAGAAGAGCTGGGACGAGGCAGGGTTAGGGAAGGGCGATATGGTGCATCTCGAGACTCCTGTCAACCCCACGGGAAAGGCCTACAATATCCAATACTATGCCGAACAGGCGCACAAGAGAGGAGCGGTCCTGACTATCGACTCCACATTTGCTCCGCCGCCGTTGCAAGACCCGTTCAAGTGGGATGCGGACTATGTTATGCATTCTGGCACGAAGTACATCGGGGGCCATTCAGATATGCTGTGCGGTGTGATTGCTATCGGCAAGAACAGAGAAGGCTGGGAGAAGGACTACTGGACAATGTTTGGCGAACGGTTGCATCTCGGGGCGGTGATGGGCAGCATGGAGGGCTGGCTGGGCGTGAGGAGCCTCCGCACATTCGAGCTGAGAGTTGCACGACAGAGTCAGAACGCAGACAAACTCGTTGCGTTCCTGGATGGTTGTCTGAATGGGTCGGAGAAGGGCGAAGCAGCTGAAGCGGTCAAAGCTGTCGTGGCTAAAGTCGACCATGCTTCGCTGCAAGCTTCCGAAATGGGCTGGCTGAAGAAGCAGATGCCCAACGGTTTTGGGCCAGTCTTCAGCGTCGATCTGAAGAACGGCACGCAAGCCCGCAGACTGCCTAGCAAACTGAGCCTCTTCCACCACGCTACCAGTCTCGGCGGTGTAGAAAGCCTTATCGAGTGGCGCCGGATGAGCGACAACACTGTTGCCGACACCTTGTGCCGCGTCAGCGTCGGAGTCGAAGCCTGGGAGGATCTTCGAGACGACCTGGTTCATGGGTGTATGGAGCTTGCCAAGGAAGCTGAGCTGAACATGTCGTAGATAAGGCGGCGCTTCATAGATGATAGAGATTGACGAACTAACGTATTTGCCTCCAACCTGACAGTATCTCTGACATGTTCTCTGCGGAACTTGGTATGTTGTCGTACGGACGGCGCATGCGGCTCCAGGTTCTGCCAAAGACCAAGATGAATGTGCATTTGATGTATGAGGTCAGAATCTTCCTATAGTCTTCCGCCTCAGTGTTCACGAATTTGTGAAAAGATCAAAGATATTCTTCGTTGGAGCAGGGCCTTGCATTCAACGAAGCCCGCATTAAAACATAAGGGAAGTACGTTCCAGCCGGAAACTGGAAGTGTTTGCACGGAAAATTGCAGATCCATGGAAGGCCTTCCCTTACGAAACTTGCGGACAACTGCAGGGGAGGTTTTAGACATTCCGTGTATTGCAGGCAGGCGATGTTAGACTCTTCGAGAGGTGAAGGGATAGAAAGAAGAACAGACCACAGGAACTGTGAGAGAGACAGATCGACGTTCACCTCTGTTATTGTGGTTGGCTGTAATTGCATGTGATTCTGAAGTCGAAACCAAGGAAAGGACACAACAATTCGAACGACGTAAGTGCCTATTGCATATTGAGACAACTTACATTCCTGTTTCGAGTCATTATTTCGCATGATCAAAAAGAAAGGATCTCGACTTGGAAAGCTCTAGATAATTCAATGCAGCATTTGGTGGTACTGTTGGGGGAGAGCCCCTAATACGACATCGACGTCTGTCTCGTGCAGTGATGTGTACAACTCGGTTCCACGGGATGTGGAAGATGCACTGGATCTGCATTTACCGTCACAGAGATTGGTTCAAGACGTGTGATAGAACCTGGAAAGATCCATGGATCCATCCATGATACCAACCTTGGAAGGTACCTACAAGAGGTGTAAGGCTGCCTCAGGTTGGCATAGTGTGGGGAGCTGTCCGGCTGCTCGAGGTTGCTCAGTCCGTGCATGCAGTTGCGATTCTGGAAGCTTCACTGATCAGACGAAACATACAAACGTCGTTGACGGTCCCTTTTCCGCAGTCACTTTAGCTACCCACTTACTACTGAACGATTGCTCTCTTTTAGTGTACAGTGACAACAGACTTTGTCTCCGCTGATTGTTTCTGCAACCTACTGCAGCAATGGCCGACGCACTCAAGGCGGAAGGCAACAAGCTGTTCGCAGCCAAAGACTTCAAAGGCGCTGCAGAGAAATTTAGTCAAGCGATCGAAGCCGAGCCGACGAACCACGTCCTTTACTCCAACCGGTCAGGCGCTTATGCCTCACTCAAGCAGTTCGACAAGGCCCTCGAAGATGCCAATAAGACGACCGAGCTCAAGGCGGACTGGGCCAAGGGCTGGGGAAGGAAAGGTGCAGCATTGCACGGCACAGGCGACCTCGTGAGTGCCGTGGATGCTTTTGAGCACGCGCTGAAACTAGATCCGAGCAACGCTCAAGCAAAGTCCGGACTCGACTCTGTACGGCGAGCCATTGACGCCGAGGCAAAGGCAGATGGCCTTGCTGGTGACCCTTCAGGTGGACTAGGCAGCATGTTCAACGACCCTCAAATGATCCAGAAGCTCGCAGCGAACCCGAAGACAGCCGGTTATCTGGGTGACTCTCAATTTATGCAGAAGCTGCAGAGCTTGAAGAACAACCCCAACGCTATGAGCCAGGAAATGATGGGCGATCCTCGTTTCTTGCAGGTTATGAGTGTGCTGTTGGGCATTGACATGCAGATGGGCGCGACGGATGACGCGGATAGGGATGCTCAAAAATTCAGAGAGCAGAATGACAAAGAGGAAGACGTGCCGATGCCCGACTCAAGGCCGAAGGAGGAGCCAAAGAAGGCACCTGAGCCCGAGCCAGAACCCGAGCCGGAGGACGAAGAGAGCATTGCGAAGAAGAAGGCGAAGGAAGAGGCAGACAAAGAGAAGGCCGAGGGTACCGCGTGCTACAAGAAGCGACAGTTTGACGAGGCCATCTCGCATTACACGAAGGCATGGGAGACTCACAAGGACATCACGTACCTCACAAATCGCTCTGCAGCAAATTTTGAGAAGGGTGACTACCAAGCATGTCTGGAGGATTGCAAGCAGGCTATTGAGCACGGCCGTGAGGTGCTTGCTGACTTCAAGCTGATCGCTAAGGCGTTCGGTCGTATGGGATCCGCATACGAGAAGATGAATGACCTCACCAATGCTGTCGAGTACTACCAGCGCTCTCTGACCGAGCACCGTACACCAGATATCCTGACCAAGCTGCGCGCTGCAGAAAAGGCGAAGATTACGGCTGAGAAGAATGCCTACATCGACCCACAGAAGGCAGAGGAGGCCCGCGAGCTCGGCAATCAGAAGTTCAAGGATGCAGACTGGCCGGCGGCTTTCGATGCTTACTCTGAAATGGTCAAGCGCGCACCAGAGGACCCAAGAGGATACAGCAACCGTGCGGCATGCTTGATTAAGCTTCTGACTTTCCCGGGTGCTGTGGCAGATTGCGACGAGGCCATCAAGAGAGACGTGAGTGCACTCCCCTGCAAACACACAAAGCGAAGAACATGCTGACACTTAAACAGCCCGACTTCATCCGTGCATACCTGAGGAAGGCACAGGCGCTCCACGCCATGAAGGAGTTCAACAAGTGCATTGACGTCTGCAGCGAGGCCATGGCCCACGACAAGGAGGGCAAGAACACCCGTGAGATTGAGGCTCAGAGCCAGAAGGCACTTCAAGCGCAATATGAGGCGCGCGAGGGCGAGACCGACGAGCAGGCTCAGGAGCGTATCCAGCGCGACCCGGACATCATGGCCATTCTGCAAGACCCGGTCATGCAGAGCATTTTGCAGCAGGCCAAGAGCGATCCAAAGGTATGTTTTCAAGTCTCTCGATCCATGAGTTCCTTAGTTTAACACGTCGCTAACCTCTTGTTTCGCAGGCACTGCAAGAGCACATGAAGGACGCCGGTGTCCGCAGCAAGATCCAGAAGCTGATGGCTGCCGGTGTCATCAGGATGGGAAGATAAGATCGTCGCCACGTGAAGTGCCGGACTAGGAATACCTTGTATCTGTACTTGTTCCCCCGAGTGTCCTAGTCATCATCCCTCGATTACCCCGGGAAACGACCAAACACAGTTCTGTTATGAGGGGAATGATGAATCAAAGTTCTGTTAGCTTGCAGCAACGTGCTGCGCGTGTGTCTGATAGCATAGCGAGTTTGCAGTAAAGCATCTGTAATTTCATGCAAATGCCTCGAAACGTTCACACGTGAATTAATATCGAATTCTCTGTAGTTCACATTTGAAATTCATACTATGTATCCCAATGGAAAAAATCGGGACTTGCCGGTTCGGCAACTACCTAGGTACCTAGGTAGGTACGCGCCACCGCGACATTTGGTCAAGCGAGGATATAATTTGACAATTAGACTATAGATACTGCAAAGAAGGAAGCGAAGTTGCCGGTACATACCTAGGTACCAATTCCAAGACCCGTCGAATTTGGCGAACAAGCTTTTCACCGACTGGACCCGCTGCGCTACAGAAGAAGTGTTCCAAGCTCCTCCCCGCGCCTTCCTTTCCTGGAGAAAGACCGCCACCAGCACCACAATGTCGCAAAACGCGGACCTTATCCACGTCAAAGAGCTCCAGCTCCCGCACGGCCTCGTGGCGCCTGATGTCTGGGGGAAACCGAAGGAACAGCCCGCCACCATCTCCCTCACCGTCTCGCTCCAAGGCGACGGCTTCTCCACTGCCGCGGACAAGGACCAACTGGATCAGAGCACGATTCACTACGGCGAGCTTTCCAAACGCCTTCGCGGCTTGAACCATGCTGGACAGGAAGTCGAGAGCTTCGCGGAGGAGGCCCATACGTGCGTCCACGCGATGGCGAGCAAGGCCGACGGGAAATTCATCGTAAGACTGGCTGCGCTCCACGTGACGCTGCCGAAGGCCTCCATGTACGGCGATGGGGCCGTGTGGACCCGGGTCGTCGAGTACGATCATGGGGGAAAAGTCACGCGACGGATGGGGGAGTATGGGCTGGATGAGGTGAAGATCATGACGTTGGTCGGGGTTAATGCGTATGAGCGACAGGCGGAGCAGCCGTTGCTGATTGGGATCCATGTGACGCGCTGGGTGCAGTCAGAGGGAGAGGTTGAATGGCCTAAGATGGAGGAGATGGCTGGGTTGGAGACGAAAGTCGCTGAGGTATGTTTTTTGCGCAGTTGTGCGTTCCCGTAACAGCGTTTTACGATTTGGAACCTTTGAGAGGTTGCTCACAACCGGTTACAGATTATCAAGCCTACTTCGTTTGAGACGCTCGAGACGCTCGCCGATCACACTGCGAGATTGCTACAGGAAGAGTTTCTGGCGACGAGGTTTCCCCAAGGCTGTATTCTACGGCTCACCATCTCAAAGCCGCGAGCCATACCTTTTGCGGACGCGCCCGCCGTGGAAGTGATGCGCAACACTCATAGGAACCTCAGGGGGTGCGTGGACAGGGAGAGCGGGCCTACAATCAGCGTAAGGGACCTCAATGTGGTTAAGCCGTATGCGTGAGAGGGCGCCATCAATGATCTTTGAAGGGTTACAAGGAACAACGTCATGATCATGAGGCGGAGGCCTTTAACATGGGATGCAGATTGCAAGCTTCGCAGAGAAGGCTTGCGTAGGTGCGTCCTCGGTTTCCTCCAAGACATCTCCTTCAGGGAGGAAAGTAGAGACGACTGCGACAGGGGAGCTAGTCTTCGGGCAGCACGGGGAGTCGGCAGACGGGGCAGGTACGGGATAGATGTGGGAGATGTGGCGCATCTGCGTCTCGCATACGAAGTTCAGGAGACATCTCCCTTTAAATTGTACCGAAAAGTGAAAACGATTAGAGAAAGGGTTGATTGAGGCCCCATATTTTTCCTAACTAGATGTAGCAGTGACAGAACCGTTGCTTCCTTTTTCGGAAACAAACGGCCTTGGGAACGTGGTCAACGATGTGGCGCGCGGCCGAGATTGACTTCGGAGGTTTCAGCCTCAATTAGCGATTTTGTTTGGTAGGGACCGATGGGTTAAATTGTGGATTTGCGGTCTTTTCGTCTCCTCTCTTCATGAATCGTGAAGCACATACCGTCTGTCTTGATACTGGAGACTCAGGGGTGCACCTTTTACGAAGCTCGGTGATCTCGTTCAAACCAGTTCATGCTGGTGGTCCTAGCTCGAGAAGGCGCCGCCGCACGTGTAGAGAAAGGGTGGGCGCGCAGTGGGCAAGTTCGGGTGGCGCTGTCGGGAGTGTATACATACGGTTGCCGCCGGGTGAAAGCGTGCTGTAGATCCCTACCTAGCAGCCACTGCCGACTGGCGTCTGGAGCTTCCAGAAGAAAGCTTGTCTGCCGACATTGTTGGCAGGAACGGTTTCGCGCCGGGAACGATTGCAGAGGAGAAAACTCAGACGGGTTCACAATTTGAAAAAATATGGGTTTTGGTACAGTTTGTTTCTCCTAGATTGGCAGAGAACAGGCTGCAATCCCGTGTCGCTGCTGTCGGGGAACACGGCGCCAGCAACGTGTGGTCGATCATGTCGAGCCATAGCCCGCTAGTGACGGCGATAGTGGCTTCGACCGTCTCAAACAGCCCGGCTGTCTGCCCTAATAATTCAAGGAGGCATTGAAGCCCCATGATGATGGCACAGTGGGAGTGTTTGTTCCCAGCCAGCGTAGCCGCATCGATAGTGCATGTATCAACGGACGACAAGCGATCAGGTGCAATGATAGGAAGTAGCTACCTTAGCTAGCCACGGCACATGGCCTTGAGAACATCGAGACCGCCTCTGCCGAACAAGCGTGCCAAAAGCGTGTTCAGTTGAGACCGCCGGACGGACGTTGAGCTTGGACTCCTTGGAGCAGCAGCGCGCAGGGACCCTTCGTTGGCGGGGCTCTGTAAATAAAGTCCCCCAGAGACCGCTCTTCTCACTCTTGCCAGCGTAGCTATTCCCTCCATCCTCCCTCCTTCACCCCGTCACCCTCTCATCACACACTCATCACTCTCACCAAGTGATTAATCCCCGTCGGCGTACTCGCCAGCCAGCCTTTTGACATCACTGGTACGTCGCACCGCACAGCAGAGCCCCGCATAAGAAGTACCACTGGTACCTTCCAAAACTTTCTGGGGAGAGCTTGCTGTTCTTCTCCAACACGACACGCAAGCTAACCAAACGCCGCCGCACACAGTAAACCCCCATCAGACCCTCTACCGCACCTGAAAAGAACACCGTCAAGATGGCCGCGAAGAGCGCTGTCCCATCCCACTTGAAGGGTGACGCCAATGGCGCCGATGGCTCTGCTGAGAGGCACCACGGCAAGTCGCAGTCGCACATGGTAAGTCCCTTCTCTACTTTGCAGCGTGCCAGCAGCAGAGCACGGCGGAAGAGAGCAGCAGTGGCGGCGAAATCTTTCCACAGCGAACAGCGGGCGATTGCTCCTCTGTGGGCTATGATTACCGCCTGTTCGAAGAAAGCGGTGGTCGTCACGCCACCCACTCGAGACTTGGCTCTTCTACCGCTACAGGCCAATCTCAGTGCAGGCTGGCCGCAGATGTCTATGCCATCATAGCATCTTACACGGTGGCTGCATTGAATGCGGCTTCGGCTACGCGTGCCCCATCCAACCGCAGTTGCCTTGCGGCGACAAGACTTGAACATGAGAGATTGGTTTCAGAAACGACTCTCTAGAGCCTTGCATGCTTCTGCCGCGGATTGAAGGCGGTTTCGTGCCCACGATCACGATGAACATGTCCATGTAACTCTCGCTAACTAGGCATTCCTGTCTTCAGGCCTTTGAGAACACCTCAACCTCAGTCGCTGCATCCCAGATGCGCAATGCCCTCAACAACCTCACAGACACCGTCAAGGACCCGAACGAGAAGCAGCGCTTCGAGACTGAGATGGACAATTTCTTCGCCCTCTTCCGCCGTTATCTGAACGACAAGGCCAAGGGTAACGAGATCGACTGGTCTCGCATCGCCCCGCCCAAGCCTGAGCAGGTCGTAGACTACAACAGCCTGGGCAACACTGAGTCGGTTGAGTTCCTGAACAAGCTTGCCGTGCTCAAGCTTAACGGGGGTCTCGGTACTTCCATGGGCTGCGTTGGCCCCAAGTCCGTCATCGAGGTCCGTGAGGGCATGTCCTTCCTCGACCTTTCGGTCCGCCAGATCGAGTACCTGAACCGCACCTACGATGTCAACGTGCCGTTCCTCCTCATGAACTCCTTCAACACCGACTCCGACACTGCCAACATCATCAAGAAGTACGAGGGCCACAACATCGACATCATGACCTTCAACCAGTCCAAGTACCCGCGTGTGCTGAAGGACTCTCTCCTTCCTGCCCCGAAGAACGCCGACTCCAAGATCTCCGACTGGTACCCGCCAGGTCACGGTGACGTCTTCGAGTCTCTCTACAACTCTGGTGTTCTCGACAAGCTGCTTGAGCGCGGCATTGAGATCATCTTCTTGTCCAACGCCGACAACCTGGGCGCTGTCGTTGACCTGAACATCCTGCAGCACATGGTTGAGTCCAAGGCTGAGTACATCATGGAGTTGACGGACAAGACCAAGGCTGATGTCAAGGGTGGTACCATCATTGACTACGAGGGCCAGGCCCGTCTGCTCGAAATTGCTCAGGTGCCTAAGCAGTACGTCAACGAGTTCAAGTCGATCAAGAAGTTCAAGTACTTCAACACCAACAACATCTGGATGAACATTCGTGCCGTCAAGCGTGTCGTCGAGAACAACGAGCTTACCATGGAGATCATCCCCAACGGCAAGAGCATCCCGGCCGACAACAAGGGCGAGGCGGACCTGAGCATCATCCAGCTCGAGACCGCCGTCGGTGCTGCCATCAAGCACTTCAAGAACGCTCACGGTGTCAACGTCCCGCGTAGGCGCTTCTTGCCTGTCAAGACTTGCTCAGACCTGATGCTCGTCAAGTCTGATCTTTACACTCTCAAGCACGGCCAGCTAGTCATGGACCCGAACCGTTTCGGCCCAGCTCCTCTTATCAAGCTCGGCAGCGACTTCAAGAAGGTCTCCAGCTTCCAGGCCCGCATTGGATCCATCCCCAAGATCCTTGAGCTTGACCATTTGACCATCACTGGCCCGGTCAACCTCGGCCGTGGTGTCGTGCTGAAGGGTACCGTCATCATTGTGGCGGACCAGGGCAGCACCATCGACATCCCGCCGGGCTCCGTCCTGGAGAACGTCGTTGTGCAGGGTAGCCTGAGACTGCTCGAGCACTAAGATGGTGCACCTCCACAACATCAAAGTCTTGCCGGACAGCAGGACATCTACCCACACCCAACTTCGCATGCGCTCCCCGCTAATCCTCTGATCAATCAGAGAGAGATGGACATAGATGTATGAAAGCATTATGGAAGGTCAGTGGATCTGATCGTGTATTTGAACAGGGGTGCTGTCATCACAGCGACCGAGCTATGGTCACGGGGGGAGGCGCGTACAGAACTGAAATTTTAATTCCCACTACTGCGAGAGAACAGAACGTGTTGATTGAAGATAGCTATGCTCAACGACTCGTGCCGTACCACTTTGGTTTCCATCTATTTTTCTATTTTGCCTGACAAAACCTCTCCTCCCTTTTCGATTTTTGGTCTGGGCAGATTGAGATACAACACAAGGGCATAAGTTGACCGCACACAAAGTCTGAGCGTAAGACAATACGTGCTTGAATGACTAGTCTTTCTGACTACTAAGACCTCCAAATAGGAACAGGAGCTTTCTGCGTTTACGATCGAATACACAGGTCAGTCCTTGATCTGTCTTACATCAAACTTCCAGTTGTCAGTAATAAGCTCTGAGCAAGGCATCTCTGAAAGCCAGTCTTTTCCCTGCCGCTCACTCATTCACAGTACGTATTAAGACACAGCTTGAGTCAGCAGCGTGCGTCAAAGAATATACCGATGAGCTTGGTCTCCCTACTCCGCCCATAAGAGTCCACGCAATGTCAAAAAGAAGAGAAGAAAAAGGAGAAAATTCCGAATACACAGAAACAATATGGACACTCTCTATTGGAATACAGAACGACATACAGCACGTTCCTAGCGCAAGTGATCTCGCAGTAGACATCCGTCTACTACTGCCAACCAAAGTAAGGGCAACTTTCCCTGCTACAAAGCCTTTGTTTTCAACGATCGTCGCAAATAATGCTGGACGAGTCCGCTTGCAAGCCGCGTTCACGTGAACTGGTCCTCCTGATCCTCTACCCAGGCAGAAACCCCGATGGAGATCGTTCACTGGGCCATCAGGTCATGCGATCGACCTGAGCGCCTCTGGTCACGGAGCCAGCATCCAAGCGCTGCGGGAATGGAGGCGTTGGATCAGCGACTGCGAAGGGCCCTCGAGATCATCGCTCCCGGAATCGGCTCGTATCCTCAAGCTGCAAGACATCCGAAAAAGTACGGTACGGCGGGATAGGCTATCACTTTACCTGCAGAGATGGGTGGTGGAGACTGAATAGCACCGTAAGCATCTCAACTCTATAGACAGGCACAGGGCAGAGCCAGCGAGATTACGATCGAGTTTGATTTTGAATTACGAGTCTCGGGCGGCAGTCGTAATGCTCGAAGGCTTCTCATGCCTTCACTACTACCAATGTAGCTAATGGTGAAGAAGAAGAAGAAGAAGAAGAAGAAGAAGAAGAAGACTATGGCTCCAATTGCTATCATGAAAGCTGCTTATCATAAAAATGCCCTCTTCAGGAGACATACTCTTTGCTCAGACTAACCTCTCACTCCCAACCCTACCGTCGCGAGATTTCAGAGGATCGGCCTTGGAACTCTGCATAGCTCGTGCCTCAACTCAAACCAGCACCCAGAAGATGAAAGCAGGTCCTCCAGCGACTACTCGACCCCACGAAGGTCCCCCAGAAGGTCCTTCGATGGATCTGGGAGCCCGCGATACCTTACTCATGCCACCGTCCCCCGAGGCCAGGCGCGGTCCAGATCCCAGGCGCGGCCCAGATCCCAGCCGCGGCGGCACCCCAGCTTCCCAGGAGGTCGGGACATCCTGATCGACAGTGCAGCGGGAGCCATGGACGTCGGCCACCCTTGAGACTGACCCGCTCTATCACGACGAATACCCAGGCCAATACCGGTCACGTCCCGCCGTGGAGGACTCTCCACGGGGCTCCAGACGTGGATTTCCGACCCCGTCCGGCTCTGCTCACGGAACCCTTGCCGGGGGGACATATTCCCCATGCGAGGGACGACGCTCCCGCGTCATCGGCGGGAGACGACGTTTCCGGGGTATAATCCGACGATGCCGGAAAGGCGCAGTAGGGTATGTAGGCCGGGAGTGAAGCGGTGCGGTGGGGGCCATCTGGGTGGACCGAGTATGTATCCTGCGGAGGCGATGGGAACCGAGGAGATGGCGACGCGGGAGGCGGATTCGCGGTATAGTCCGCCAGGGGTCGTTTCCGGATACTCGGACGGCCTATAGGGGACTGCCGCCGAGTGAGATTGATAGGAGGGGTGGGGTGTTGGATCTGGAGGATAGGATGTAGGATTATGGGGGAGGGAGCAAGTTTCGATTGCTGAGTCGTGTTTGGCATGGCGTTAGATGGTTTGGTGAAGGCGATGATCGCTAAACTGGGCCATGAGCAGTGGGTCTATGGCGCAGTTGAGAGGCGGTGAGGGGGATGGAGTGTGGTGCAGTCCAAAAAGTGTCATGTGGTGGCACCTAATGATGAGTATGTGATGTTTACGTAGCCTACTTAGTCAGCAAACCTATTAACATGGCCTACAAAACGTCTACCAGGGCACTGTCTGCCACTTCTCCTCATCGTCATGCCATTCCGTATGAGTGCCGCTTTCGCCGTCTTTGCCAAGCAGGCTCAACCTGACAGCGTTCCGAGCACCCAGCTCAAGGGGGCCGGGCGTCATTCCATGGGCGTTCCCTTTTGCGAAGCCATTGAGAGCCGTCGACTTGCACCTTCGTCAGCCACGTTGACAGAATTGTAGGAGGCCTGAGACCTGCTTCGCTTACTCTGAATCCAGGATTGCAGGCATTTACCCGCATCCAAGGGCACCTCCTGTAGTACCACAACATGATCATGTTTAGTGCGGCCTTGCTCGCGCTGTAAGCGGGCCATTTCTCATTGCTTTGGAACGTCGAGACCCGTGTCATGCTGCCAAACCCTGTCGACATGAATACCAGGCGTGGATTGCCAGCTTGCTTCAATAAGGGAAGAAACTCTTCAGCAGTCTGAGCTGCGCCAGCGACATTGGTTGCCATCGATGTTTTGATCACTTCCGAGATTGGGTGGCCTTGGGGAAGTAAGTCCTTGTCGGGAGTTATGCCTGCCTATGTCTCTTTGAGCTTGATTCACGCCGTAGTGAGTTCAAGACTTACATTCACATGGAGAACATCAAGCCTGCCATATTTCTTTCGAACGGTTTCAGCAGCCAAAGCGATGCTGTCGTTGTCTGTGACATTGAGGTGTACTGCCTCGCATGAAGTGAGTCCTTGACGGGCGAGCTCGGCGACAGCAACCTCGCCCTTGGTCATGTCACGGCAGCCGAGAAAGACGTAGAAGCGTTCGCCATAGTCGCGGAGTAGGACTTTGGCGATTTGGAAGCCTAGACCAGTATTGGCTCCAGTGACAAGGACAACTTCGCGGGAAGGGGATGCCATCGTTACGGGCTCACAGGACAATAGCAAGATCAACGGAATGCATTGACTGATGACAGGACCATTTATATTCAATGGTCGCCCGGCGTGAGATACCAACGCCATCAGCTACTGAGCACCTTAAGTCCGGGATGGAGCGGCGTCGGCCAAAAGAGGAAGTTGTTCGCCATGGAAAACGGACTTTGGGCTTTGCTTTCGCCGCTCGCAATGATGGCCTCCAGACTCGTTGTGCGAGGTAGCACTACTGTTTTGAGGTAGCTGGAGTTAATAAGACGTGATATTTCGCCGCAGAGCCCCTACCTCTCCAGCCACAATGCCTTGATGGGTGGATTTGTAGGGGTTCTCTAGGTCAGTGAAGTGTGCCATGCTGGGTGTAGCGCTTTCAGCTAGTTGAAGATGACCGCTTTCGGGCACATTTCGGTGAGATCTTATTGGCATTTTGTGAGCCTGGAAGTTGATTGTCATCCCCTTCAAGCTATGGGAATTGGGAAGAGTGGTAAAGTAGGAGATAGTCACGTGCACCCCAAGTGAAAGTGCCAAGAGGAAGGCACACGCGGTCCCAGGTGTCGCGTCCCGTCGGCGGCACCGAGTGTGGTCCAAGCTCCCTAATCCTTGTCGGGGTTACGCCATAGCGTCAGTCGATAAGGCCGGGTGAGTGTGGGCTTCGCTGGGAGGACACGAGGATCTACAGCTCGGAGGGCCAAAGCAGGGACAGCAACCTGGAAAGCGGGCTCAATGTCGTGCTGTGTTGGCTTGCGACCGGCGACAACCGGTTCACTCCTGGACGACATCATCTCACGCGACTCGCAGGAGCTGTAGCAACATCCACTGATTCCTACCAAGCCAGCTGAAAGCGCGTAGCAAGCTCACAGCCGCTTCAATCGTTAATCTCCTGTCCCGATCAAGCTTCACAGCCCGCGCTAGCGTCGAACCCGAAAGCCACTTCACCAGGACAACGCGCTTGCTAACCTGCGCGGCATAACCGCACCTCTCATCTCTTGACCTTCTTCCCTTCCTGCTCGCTTACCTACTTTGGCCTCACTCATTCGGCCCCCCTTCTACCTCTCCTTCGTCATCATCTCAACGCACACGACATCCCTTCCGACTCCTCGTAATTCTATCCAGGGACTGGCCAGCCGCCAGGGAGGCATTGACCTGCGCATTCGCAACCTGGTCACCGTTCAATTGAGCGCCGCTCTGCTCCCAGCATAGATATCCAACGTTGGCTTATTCAGTAGCAACCGCCAGCATGCTCGAGGGAACCGCTGGCCGGGCCTCTGAGCTCAAGCAGCAAGGTGCTGTTGAAGCCGCCAACGATCCAAACTCCTCGGTGGACGCGCAGGAAGCTGAACAGAAGATGCTGGAGGAGAGCAAAAAGGCCGGGGCTGCCGCGTTCGAGTTCGACCCCGATGCGAGCCCCGAGCAGAAGGCGGCACAGCTGCGAGAGGTAGGCATGGCAACAAGGATGAAGAAGTGCGGTATAGTACAGATACTGACAATAGGATTGTAGAAGCGGCAGTTCGAGAGGCCGCATAGGAAGCACCAGACGGCCGCACTCGTCTCTGATCAGGATGATGGACAAACTGCGGGCTACGATCTGCCTCCTCCAAGCAAGGAAGGTGCGGTCGACGCGGCGAATGCACCACCAGCTTCACCGACGGGGGATGCCAAAGATGATTTTAGCAGGGTCGGCTGGGCGCCACGCTTCGGCAACCCAGCAGACAAGGAGGAGCCGTCATCGATGTTGGACCATCAAGACTTTCTTGAAGGGAAATTGGACGAGAAATTCTTCGGTGATTGGTATCACAACACCGGGATCATCATCTTTGCTTCGCTTGCTTCGTGGGTTGTGGCTGTGTTGGGCGGAGGACTGGGTTGGGTCTTCATCGTAATGGCAGCCTGCGGAACGTACTACCGTACTTCCATTCGCCGGGTGCGCCGCAACTTCCGCGACGATGTACAGCGCGAAATGGCGAAGACCAAGCTCGAAACCGACACGGAGACTCTCGAATGGATCAACAGCTTCTTGGTCAAGTTCTGGCCCATTTACGCACCAGTGCTCTGTACCACAATCGTGCAGTCTGTCGATCAGGTCCTTAGTACTTCTACGCCGGCCTTCCTTGACAGCATGCGCATGAAGTTCTTCACTCTTGGTACCAAACCGCCGAGGCTTGAGCATGTCAAGACTTATCCCAAGGCCGATGACGATACCGTGCTCATGGACTGGAAATTCAGCTTCACGCCCAACGACACCGCCGATCTCACTGCCCGTCAAGTCAAGAACAAAATCAACCCGAAAATCGTGCTGGAGGTTCGTGTGGGCAAGGCAATGATTTCAAAGGGACTCGATATCATTGTGGAAGACATGGCCTGCTCTGGGTTGATGCGGGTGAAGGTCAAGTTGCAGCTGCCTTTCCCGCACATCGAACGTGTGGAGATCTGCTTCTTGGGACGTCCGACATTTGACTATGTCTGCAAGCCGATTGGTGGCGATATGCTCGGGTTTGACATTAACTTCATTCCAGGTTTGGAAAGCTTCATCCAGGAGCAGATCCATGCTAACCTGGCTCCAATGATGTACGAGCCCAATGTCTTCCCCATTGAGATCGCGAAGATGCTTGCTGGCAACCCTGTAGACCAGGCCATCGGCGTACTGCAGGTCACGTTCCATGGCGCCCAAGGTCTTAAGAACCCGGATAAATTCTCTGGTACACCAGATCCGTACGCGGTCGTCAGCATCAACAACCGCGACCCACTCGGCAAGACCAAGACCGTTGAGCAAAACCCGAGCCCACGCTGGAACGAGACTGTTAACGTTGTGCTCACATCGCTTCGCGAGCCATTGACTATTCACGTTTACGATTACAACGAATATCGCAAAGATAAGGAACTCGGTGTCTGCACTTTCAACCTCGAAGACCTGGAGAAGAACAACGAGCACGAGAACTTGCAATTGGAAGTCATGGCATCAGGTAGGCCGCGCGGTATCGTTCAAGCAGACGTGCGCTTCTTCCCTGTGATGGAGGGCCACAAGCTTGAAGATGGCACTGTGGAGCCTCCACCAGAGAGCACGACAGGTATCGCCAAGTTCACTGTGGAGCAAGCCAAGGATCTCGATGGCACAAAGTCGCTCATCGGTCAATTAAACCCGTATGCCGTGCTCCTGTTGAACGGAAAGGAAGTTCAAATCAGTCAGAAGCTGAAGCGGACGAATAATCCTATCTGGCCAAACGCAACGAAGGAGATGCTCATCACAGATCGCAAGAAGGCCAAATTGGGTCTCGTCATCAAGGACGATCGCGACCTTGCAGCCGACCCGGTCATCGGGACCTATCAAATCAAGCTGGATGACATGCTGGACTTGATGCATAAGGGTCAAGAATGGTACAACTTGGCTGGTGCAAAGACTGGGCGTGCGAAGATGATGCTGCAGTGGAAGCCAGTGGCGCTGAAGGGTGCTCTTGGCGGAAGTGGTGGGTATGTGACCCCCATTGGTGTGATCAGAATCCATGTCAAGAATGCCAAAGACCTCAAGAATCTGGACACGGTCGGAAAATCAGATCCGTATGTGCGCGTCTTACTTTCGGGTATCCAAAAGCGTCGGACGGTGACCTGGAAGAACAACCTCAGCCCGGAATTTGACGAGGTTTTCTACATCCCAGTGCATTCGACCAGAGAGAAGCTGGTGATCGAGTGTATGGATGAAGAGAACACTGGCAAGGATCGCACTATGGGTCAAATCGAGATACCAGCTAGCGAGTATGTGCAGCAAGGCGCCAATGGCGAGTACCTGGTGCACGATAGCAAAAACAAGGTTATCCCCGCGCAGCTCCGCGTGGGCGCTAGCGCACCGAAGGGCACCTTGAACTTCACGTGTGCCTTCTATCCATGTCTGAACGTTGTTGATCCGGATGAGGAAGAAAGGGAAGAGGCGAAGGCTCGCGCGAGCATGGAGACTGATCCTCGCAAGAGCACTGAGACAGCACCGAATGGGTCTGCCGGCGCAAGAGCCAGAAGCAACACTGCGGGCACCATAGGTAGCCTGAACCCAGCTGACCAGGAGATGAAGAAGGCTCTAGAGGCCGGGGAGAAGGAACAGACCGAGGCAGAGGAGGTTAAGACTGCGCCCGTACCAAAGGTCAGAATTGGACCAGAGGACCTGAAGAACTACGGTAAGTTTCCTTTTCGAACCCCTTAATTATTCTGATGCTGATAGTACACAGAATCTGGCCTGCTTGTCTTCCGGATCCTTGAAGGCCACCTGGCTCACAGTGGTACATACCTGGAAGTTGTCATGGACGATAATCTCTTCCCAGTCTACACCAGTGCCAAGGCGAAGAGCGGTAATTACAACTTCAACGAAACAGGCGATTTCATGGTTCGCGAGTTGGACCTCTCTCGCATCACTCTTCGCCTTGTCTCTGAACTAGATACGAAAGGCGAAGGAATGGATAAGGACCATATCAAGGCCAAGCTCACAGGCCAGACCCTTGACACTCTTAAGCGTTGCTTATACACGCCAACCCAGATCAGTCTGAAGGACGAACATGGCCGTGAAAGCAAGATCACGGTGTCGATGAGGTTTCTGCCCGTCAAGATGGAGCTCGATCCTAGCGAGAGCTTCAACAATTCTGGCAATCTTCGCGTCGAAGTCCTCGATGCCGCCGATCTTCCTGCAGCAGACCGCAATGGATACTCAGATCCATACTGCAAGTTCATGATGAATGACAAGGAAGTCTACAAGACCAAGACACAGAAGAAGACACTGCATCCGGCTTGGAACGAGTTCTTCGAGATACCTGTCCGCAGCAGGACTGCTTCCAAGTTCGTTGTCGAGGTCTTCGACTGGGACTTTGGCGATCGTGCAGACCCGCTGGGCAACGCTGCGATCAACCTGGATGTGCTAGAACCTTTCCAACCGCAGGAGGTCGTCCTGGGTCTCGACGGCAAGTCAGGCTCCATCCGTCTTAAGATGCTCTTTAAGCCTGAATATGTCACGCGGATGCGCCAGGGAAGCAGTACATTCTCGGGTACCTTTGCTGTACCAGGCAAAGTCCTCGGGGCGCCTGTGAAGGGTGTCGGTAAGGGCGCGACTTTCCTCGGCGGAAATGTGGCGAAAGGTGCATCCTTCCTTGGCCGCGGCTTCAAGCGTAGAACTGTTAGTGGCCAGGCTGAGGACGTCGATGGCGATGCGACTGTAGGCGAGATCAAGCCTACAAGTATGGACATTCCGGAGAGCGGGTCCGTGGGCGGCGCCAACGGGTACGCTGCCGTCCCTTCGATTGAGGGTCCCTCTGGAACACCACATAGCAGGCAACGAAGCTTTGGTGGTCAGTCGGCGCGGCCAGCTACGGCTACTACGGGCACCGCCGAGCCAGGCACCGCTTCTATCACGGTCGTTAGCGCGTCTGGGTTCGAGAGCGATCAGAAGCTGGAAGTGCACGTCTCACAGGACTCGTCCAAGGGTCCGAAGAAGCTGATTGAGACCGATCATCACAAGCCTGTCGATGGTGTGGTGCAGTACCAAGGCGGGCCAAAGCGGGTCCAGTGCGCGGCCGACTCGCAATTCCGCGTCGAGGTTCGCGACCATGGACTTTTTGGTGGTGAAAAGCTTGGCGAAGCCCCCTTCTTCATCAACGATCAGTCCACGGGCGGCCAGCAAGAGGTGAGAGTCGGCGCGGGTGTTGTCACCCTGAGCACAAGCTTCCAACCTGCCGAAGCGGGGAGTATGCTCTCGCCCGAATCGCCTGCAAGTCGGAAATCCGGCATGGGCCGCTTCATGAGTAGGCGGGACCGCAGCGTGACGCCTTCTGGTTAGGATACTGATCGGGATCATGAGATGCGGCGGACGCTCAGCCTGCCACATTTACCTCGACGCCCTCATTTCCACCATCACCATCATTCTCATCACCATCATGACCGCCGTCAGAGACACCACAACCGATCGACACACGATGGCCAGGAAGAACATGATGAGCGAGACTACCCCATATCAAGACATGCCCCCCATGTCCCCCGCGTCCCGCGCCTGCATCGCGAGAAGATCAAACAAGTCCCTAAGAAAGCCTACCATCACACCCGCGAGGCGTTCCGGAGCTCCGTCGCCAGTCTCCGGAGGGACTCCATCGACGCCCCTAGCCTGTTCACCCCTGTCGAAAGCACGGTCAGTCTGGATCACCTCGCGCCTTCGGTCGATTCTCCTAGTACGCATCAGGTCGGTACACTATCTACGAAGGGTTCATTGAAAGGAGGAGAGGAGAGCAATGGGAGGAGAAACTCTTTGGGGGATCTGGCGAGGAAGTTTTCCTTGAGGTCTGGGAAAGGCAAACAGCGCATGGGGCAGGGCGTTTAGGGGTTGTTTTTGTGTGTGCCACTATGGAAAGATACCAATACGGGCGAGACTTTATATTTTTTTTTTTTTTCCTTCTTTCTCTTTCTTTGCCGTTCCTTTGAGGTCGGTGGTGATTTGTACCTATGTGTAGAACCCCCCTGAATGTATTCCATTATGGTCTAATTTTTTTTTTTGTTCCTTTTTGACTGTCAAGATTGATGTTTGTTCTGGGATGTGCATCATGGGAGGGAGTGACTTTCTTGACGACTACAAATTTCTTTTCCCAGACTACTATGTAGGGATCTCATGGGTTTGAAAAGCATTCTACCATACCTAGGTAAGCCGAACAAGTAAAATAAGAGACGGCTGTCGGAAATGGGTCTTCAAGCAACGTCTACTGCGCTTGGCTTTTGCCTATGCCTATCTTTTAGTTTCCTCGTCATCGGCTCGATCGCCTTCCATACTGGAAAGCTTAGGCGCCTAGGTTAGAATCGGATGTTCTAGAGTTCTTTGGTGTACCTTAAGAGAGGAGTATGGCCGGTTTGCATGCCGCTTGACCGCCACACGCAATCACTTCAGTGATACTTACTGAGCTTGACACACGTCCTGCAACAGGGGAACGTCTTTACGAGATCGCGAAAGAAGCGCGAGGCTCATGGGCGGCAAAGTAGCGGGCGGTTGAAGGGGAAACAAAAAGGAGACCGCCCAAACTTGGCCCTCATGCACGGGGAGGGGGCTTGGCAGACAGCGGGTTTCGCGGGGGCCAGTGACGTAGGTCGCGAGGTGATGCGAGGTGATGCGGGCTGAAGCCAGCTGCAGTGGATGCGGATGCCGATGCCCTGTGGACTACTGGAAGTTTGTGCGTGCCTGATCCAAACGTGCCTTCTCCACCAGGCAACTCTCCCACCTATTAGTCTTTAGGGACTGCTACTACTGACTACATACTAAAGTTGCTCATTACCTACATAGTAGGTACAGACTCGGGCTTGATACTGCTTCACCACTTACAGTCCTGCTGCTGTACACATACCGGCCTGATCTTTCCTCCCTGCACCCACCCCACCGCGACAACCCCCACCTCTGTTCATCACCGCCCGCTTTCCGCTCTCCGCTGCCGACTGGCCTCGACGCCGCTGCCTCCTTATCAAGGAAGCTCTGCCCTGGGGACGACTACAAAGGCCCGCTCGAAAGCCATCTTCCCATTCGACTTCGGTGCCGCGTCGCCTGGGTCGCTGCCCATCATGGTTCTCGGCCACTCGCACCGCAAGACCAGCTCCGCCTCGGCACGGTCTTCCACCGACGAAGCACGTGTCGACAGCGAACCTGGCGAGGATGAAACCGTCGTGAGCTCCGAGCAGGGCAACGTGCTCACCCACATCATCTCTCAGCTCCGCCCGGGAGCCGACCTCAGCCGCGTCACGCTTCCCACCTTCATCCTCGAGCCGCGAAGCATGCTGGAGCGGATAACCAACTTCATGGCACACCCAGAGACGCTTCTTCCCATGCCCGACATTGACGACCCCATTCAGCGCTTCGTCGCCGTCACCAAGTTCTACCTCAGCGGCTGGCACATCAAGCCGCCTGGTGTGAAGAAGCCCCTGAACCCTATCCTGGGCGAGACATTTACTGGTTACTGGGATTATGAAGATGGCACGAGGGGATACTATATCAGCGAGCAGACCTCACATCACCCGCCCAAGAGCTCCTACTTCTTCATGGCCCCAGATCACAACATCCGGATCGACGGTACCCTCAAGCCGAGAAGCAAGTTTTTGGGCAACAGCGTAGGTAGTTTTATGGAAGGTATAGCGGTAATGAGGTTTCTGGAGCGAGGCGAGCGGTAGTAAGTCACCCTTGGCATGTGCGACAGTATCTTGGAGGAACAGATGACTAACCCAAGGGATGCAGTTTCATCACTCAGCCTAACATGTATGCCCGAGGCATCCTCTTTGGCAAGATGAAGTACGAGCTAGGCGATCATGCTCTCGTCAAGTGCCCGGAAAGCGGCCTCGAAGCCGATGTCGAGTTCAAGGTCAAGGGCTGGATGGGTGGAACCTACAATGCCATTGGAGGTTATATCAAGGAGTCAGCAACCGGCAAGCAGCTCTTCGAGCTCAGCGGTTTCTGGCACGAGAAGATGTACATCAAGGACCTTGCAACGGGCAAGAAGGAACTGTTCTTCGACGCCAGCACAGCCAAGCCATCCCTACCCAAGAGCAGGCCAATCAGCGAGCAGGGACCGCGAGAATCTCAGCGGCTCTGGCAGCCTACTGTACAGGCGATTAAGAAAGCGGATCAAAGGACTGCGACGGACGAAAAATCTAGGGTCGAAGATGAACAGCGACGGGAAGCTGCTGAAAGAGGGGAAGAGGCGTGGAAGCCGAAACTCTTCAAGGAGGTGCCGGCAGGAGATGAGGAGAAACTCGACTGGATCATCGACGCGGAGGTAGACCACACTCGGCCAGTCGAGGAGCAGGTCAAGCAGATCCTCTCCATTGCACCCATACTGCCTGGTCAACAATGGGGCGAGATGGCAGAGGACGTCCAGCTCCCGTCACAGCAGGGTAAGCCGCTACCGCCTAAGAATCCTGAGGAAGGGCAGGCCCAACAAGCCGGCGGAGGCGACCTCATCGATTTCGGCCAGAACGACCAGTCAGCGCAGCAGGAGACGCAAGGCGGTGCGGGCACCAAGGATCTAGAGTCCTCAATGGGTGGGATGAGTATCGGGCGAGGGAACCCTGTCAGGAGACAGGATAGCATGGGCCAGGAGGACACATTCATTGATGCCGAGTCGTGAAAATTTATCAGTAAGCGGGGGCCCAACGATGAGTTTTTCACGGCAGCGCGCTTCAACAGCTTCGATGGGCGTTTTCTCTTTTTGACCCTTTTGGCTTTTCTTTGACTTCGAAGTCTTTTTTTTTTTGGGGGGGGGGGGGGGGGGGGGGGGGGGGGGTCGGAAAGTCATTCTGCCCCTCCTCACTTGTTCCTGTTCTGCCAGTTTCCCGGAGAAAAAGGAAGAGTCAAGAAAGGGAGGGCAGGGGACTGATGGCGAGGGGTGGAAAAAAGAGTCTCCAATTGTGCATAGAGATATCCTGAGTTTTGATGGGGAAAATGTTAGCGTTGAAAGTTTTTCTTCTATTGAAACACAGTGACGGACTGAATCGATTTACGTTGCTTGCATGCCTCACGTGATGATGCAGGCTCTAATGTCTACGAAAGTAGAGGCATATACGGACGGAGGTAAAGCAAGGTACGGTAGCCTCCAGATAACAGCCCTTTGGAATTCCTTGGCACCTTGTCCTAACATCCTGACCTACGGTACTGGCGTAAGTACAGAGGCAAAGTAAGCATTGGGAAAGTCACCTCGGAATGGTTAGATACTTCTCCTTACTTCAACATTGGGTCTCTTAAGCCATTCTATTGCCTTTGAGCTTGGTTTCAAATGGCGTTTGTCCTTTCTGGATCATAATGCATTGAACAGGAAAGTGGTATTAGCACCTTTTGACCAGACACTACTAATCGACAAGCCTGGCTTATCATCTGCGCAGCCCTTTCCTACTGTGGATGGAGAATTGTGGACTAAAGCTGGCTCGTCGCCTCATGGCACCTCTACCACCAACTTGGTTGCCGAAACCCCCTTTAGCATTCTGTTGCAAGCTTCCTGACAGTGCTCCAGTCCCTTGCCCACCACCTCCGGTCTAGGCAAGCATTTCATCAAACCTTTATTCAAAGCAGGTCCGAGCCAGTCGTCAATGAGAGCAAAACGAACGCTTTCGTTGGTGTTAAGCCATTCGTCACCTAGATATCGTCAGCTCACCTTTCAGTTGCAGTAAGTGTAAGAGGATCACTTACAATGAGAAACAGCAACATCCTGAGGGATAGCAGCAAATGCATCTCCTGCCATCTGTTTTGCCTGATCCTCGCCTGCGAAGACCGTAACGAACTTCTTTGCACCTCCTAGCTCGCTGGCAAGCTTTCCACACTTGACGAGCGCATCAGCTGGCATCACACACCCAAACACACCGACGACCTCCTTACCCTTTAATTCCGCAAGGACCTTCTCCACCACTTCTTCGCCCCTATGATCGAAAACATAATCCGCACCAGCACCCTTACAAAACTCCGTATTCTGCTTACTACACGTCGTAGCAACGTCATAACCCGCCGCCTTGGCCAGCTGGATCGCACAGCTCCCTACACTCGAGCTGCCACCCCAAATCAGTACAATCTTTCCCAATCTGACAGGCTCCAGCTGAGGAAGCGCAAGCCCCAGCTTCGTGGCAGAGAAAAGGCCAATCGCAGCCGTACTGCACCCCAAAGGCAACACGCACGCCTCCCTATACTCCACCTGATCCGGAATCCTCACAGTCACGGTAGCTTTCGCGGCGACGAACGTCTGGAACGTGCCCCAATTATCCCTTTTTGGCCCCTGTGGATCGAAGACGCTGGGTGCGCAGGCAGCGAGCACACGGTCGCCGGGTTGGAATCTTGTGACGTCTTGCCCGATCTTGACGATCTCGCCTGCGCAGTCGCAGCCGATTACGGCGGGATAGTCGTCGATGATCATGCCCGTGTGCTGGATGATGGCGTCTGCGGGGTTGATGGCTACGGCGTGGACGCGGATCAGGACTTCTGTGGTAGTGATTTCCGGGATCGAGGTCTCGGATACAGAGAAGTTGGCGCCTTTGGAAGGAATTATAGCAGCTTTGTTAGCTTGCGGAGCAGCCATGACGATGGGAATGGAGGGTTTTTTTTTGGGAAGGCTACGGCGACGAGGTAGTCAAGTGGCAATGCAGCTCAGATGATCCGTAGATTGCTTGAGAAGACGTGACGGTCCGCACGACCCATTTTGAAGTTTGAGATGTGCTTGCTGTTGATGCGCCATAACGATCCTTCATCGTCAGTCAACGCAAGTAAGACGGAGTTTGGACTTCTTTTCGCCGGACTCTCCCTCCTCCATCCCTTCCTAAACGCTCTCCGGCTTTAAGCGCTGACTCAAGCCTCCCGTTGCGACAGCAAGACACAGTGTGTGAACTTTTGTGCACCCAATGACAGTAGATCTCCCGCAAGGAAGGAAGCTGCACAGCGTTGGACCGGAGGAATTGATCTACCCGAATTTCCCAAGTGAAAGCCACAAAGCAGACAAAGGCCGATAAACCCGCTTATCTGCGCGTCACTTGAATGGATCGCACCTAGGAGGTAGATTCTGTTTCGGCAGATAGTGGCTAAACGGAGTCTCTCGCAGTAGTCTTGTACATTGAATGAGTCCACGAAACTGTACAGGTACATACACAATCCAATTCCCCCCCGCTCCAGCGCGTCCAAGATGGTATCTTTTCCCTCCGATAACAAGTTGCTCCTGCGCTCGCCTTTGGTAAACGCCTTTTGTTTTAACTTACATTTGCGGTTTGAGGCAGATGCTCTCAACCTCATCCACACATCCCACATCTTCCTGATCCATAAACTCGTCACATCCTTAAGCCTTCATCGCCGTGTCGGGCGCGGCTCTCAAACCCAGGGGAGTGGCACCGGTAGAGTGTTAGGGTCCCGGACCCCCCGTTCCTCTCGCCCCTTCAATCCACCGGCCCATCCTCATGCTTAATCGGATGATGCAACATCCCCCTCAAACACATCCTCCCGGACCCTTCCTCCTCCGCTTGCCTCCCACCCTCCTTATTCTCCGCCTGACCCAACCACCTCCGCCACAACGCGCCCGAGAACCCGGAATTATAGTAGAAACTCGAGCCGATGAAATTGTTCTCCCCCCACCCAAACGGACTCTCCCAGATTTCCCGCGGGTAGTTGAACCGCTGGTTCATATCGCCGACGTCCCAGTCCCGGTCGAAGTAGACCGGGTGCGGGACGTAGACGACCTTGAGGCCGTGATGGAAGGCGACTGACGGCGGCCACATCTCCGGGAACATGGTGTGTTTCTTCTGCCAGACTTCGTCGTGCATGGTCTGCAGCAGACGGCGGGAGAGGCGCGCCACGGTGATGATGGCCGCGCGACGTGGTGGCACGGGCAGGGACCGGTTGTAGCCCGTTACGTCCCAGGAGAAGACCCAGTTGGTCAGGGACGGGTCGAAGAGCGGGTTGAAGACTATGAGGTCTGCATCTTCGCCGACGCCCCATTGGTAGTCGTCTTCTTCCCACGTGGTCGGGGGCTCGGTGCCGTTGGGGCTCGGGAGCATTCCTGTGTGAGGGAAGTTTTGGACCGGGCCCCAGATAGGTATCGGTCCGCTCTTTTCGACGTCGTTCTCGGAGATGTCGCGTTCGATTGTTTCCTGCTCGACGAAGGCGGTGAAGTTCTTCCAGTCACCGTGGTACTCGGGGATCCAGAATCGTTTGCCCCTCTCCCATAGCCCTTTACGGGGCTGCTTGCGAGCCCAATTCGCGGCTTTGGTGTTTAATTCGTAATAGTGGCCCGAATATCGAAGGTCCATCTCCCAGTTCCAGAAGAATTCGTATTCAGGGTGCTGCTGTGCGAACCATTGCAACGGGAAATGCGCAGAGCGGTAGACGCCGTGGAGGTTGCTGCCGGCCATGTTGGCAAAGTTGTCCGGGAAGGGCTCAGGGTAGTACATCTCCATTTGCTTTTCAGACCAGAGAGTGGTCATGTTCCAGAACTCGCGAGGTACGTTCTGTTGGAGTGTCTCCTGATACAGCTCCTTGCTGGCCCAAATTGGTATGCTATTGTCCTTGACGTGCAATAAAAGATGTACATCGTACTCTCCACCGCTTTTCAAGGCCAATTCGTTGATCATGGCGCGCATGGTAAGGAGCTGATATTCGGTGTATTTGAATCCCACCCATGTCCTGAGCACATACGCTTGTCTTGGCAGCGGAATCTTTCCCTCGAATCGCTGTTTGTTCTTCTCGTAGCATCTCTTCTGCGCCATCCCCCAATCCACCTTGCTGTAGTTCAAATATCCCGTCTGCTTAAACACCTTATCGGATCCTGCATTCTCTGACTTGAGACCCGGTCCAAGCCCTCCATGTGCTTCGTCATATCCGTAACCGTAAGGGCCCAATCTCCCGAATCGCTCGAAACACATGTTCTGCTCTAGGCCGAGCTCGCCGTAAGAGCCGTAGAAGGGGAGAGTCATGTTCTGCGGCAGACCGGGATAGGCGTAGATATCCGGCGCTGGCATTGTCTCCGCATCATCCAGATAGCACTTCTTCACCTGTTTATAATCTCCTTGCAGACTTTCGTAAGGGTTATACTGAACGGGATCTAAAGGCGGATCTTTGGGCAGTCTCGCGATGTCCTTAGCGGACAGCTGCTCTGCTGGCGAGCTGTGATTCCACCGGTTCTCTGGGGTATATTCGCTAGACGGGACCAGAGTCCGCAGGCCATTGTAGAACCCATTTAGGCGGCTGTAATGCTGCCAACCATACGCCAGCTCTTCGCCCCCTCCTCCTCCCTTCCCCCCTGGCTTTCTATGCTTCCTGACCTGGTGATAGCCACCCCCGCCCAGCAAGCTCAGCACCACGAAGCCTATAAGGAAGTAGAAAACCAGTCTCAGTACCGTTGTCCGCCGGCTCCAGATCTTGTTCAAACCCCCGCCGTCGCTGGCGGTCGACCATCTTTCGCGGTACCTCTGCAAGTGGAAAGGCGAGTCATTGGGCAGCTGCTGATATTTAAAGCCTCGATTGTGTAGCCACCTTAGCGGGTTAAGCTGGCTGAGGCGCGGCAGCATGGCTGACTCTACCTATTTCGGTCTCGGTCTCCGCCTCAGACGCAAGGGATGGCTATAGGACCGTAACGCCCATGTCGCACCGTAACGCCGCAAGTAAGCAATAGTCCAGCTGCTATGTCCCTGTCAGCTAGGTTGGCACAGTCAGGCAACTGGTTTCAATTTTCCACCAGTCCCATGACCTTGGGCAAGTACCTACATGCCTTAATTAATCTTCGTTCGCGCTGCCGCGCAATCCCGTCGCTTCAGCACGAGCGCGACCCGCGACTTTTCCTTTTCCCCGCCCTAACTCCGTCTAACACGCGCGCCGGGCGCTCGGGTTGACGACGACGGTCAACGCAGCCTAACGCCACCCAAACCAACGTCTTATTACGGTGTGTACCCAGGTAGGCTTCGAAACTGCCTATCACTCACGCATGAGGTCGGCTTCCCTTTGCTCCTACAAGTCTTCTACCCGGTCTACCAGCTACAGAGTACTGCCGCCGGCATCCTTACTGCGACCCAACCGAACGGTTCGTTATACGCCATTATGATCGTGTGGGGATACTGTAGCACGTGAAAGGGGACTTACTTAGCCATGGGCACAACCGTTCGTCCTATTGCATTCGCTTGCTCGTTTCTACACCATGCTGTCTCCATCGATAATACACATAACCAGCTCAATGGTTCCTGGCCTCTGATTCCGTGGCAGAGCTTCCAGAGCTACGATCCTCATAGGCCGAAGGTACAGGACTATCATGCCAATCCCTCACCTCCAAGGCCCTTTCTGCGGCCTGGGTCACCTTTCCAATCACATTGTCCCGCCTACATTGAACTCCTATATGCCACTGCCTGTATCGCCGATAACGCGGCCGTGTCTCCGCTTCCTTTGACGCTCAATGCGATCATATGCATCACATGGGCCCAGCATTTCATCATGTGTCCCGAGACCCCTCAATTGGCACGGGAGATTCAAGGTAGGGTGTACTCCGAGCTGTCATGAGCAGAAACCCATTCCCAACCCCAGCTGAGAAGAGCGTATCCAAGAGCCTACTTGCATCAATAACACTTCGATCCAAAAATCAATCATCCCCTGAAACCACCACCAGACTCAATCGCCACCATGTCTTCCGGCGCCTCCGGCAGCGACGAGAAGATCTCCGCCTCCAAAGTACGTCGCCTAACATCCCACCCCTACCCACATCCCCCTTCCCACCTCCCTTGCCGGACCCTCCCCCTTCTAACGCCCAGAGCCTTCCCCACCCACAGATCCAACCCCTCGACTCCGAGCAAAAATTCAACACCACCCACGACCTCTCCTCGCGCGGCGCGGCGGGCTCCGACCGCAACATCGACCAGGCCCGACTGGACCCTACAGCCGGCAACCGGGGCCAATACCAACACCCGGAGCCGCACGCCGAAGGCGGTGGTTCGGTAGGCAGGGACGAGACGATCCAGGCGGCGAAGGTGGATCCGTTGGTTAGTCAGGCCCAGAGCGGAGAGACGGCGAGTACGGCTACGAGGAAGAACCCGGGATTGGACGATGAGGTGGTGGATGCTGGACGGGTTGCGCCGATGGGGGAGGTGAGGGAGGAGATGGGGTGAGTTGGTGGAGGATGGGGTGAGAGGGAAGTATTGGTGGTGAGGTTAGGGGGGGGCTTAGGTTGGGATTGGGATTTGTAGTGAGGGAATGGGGAAGAAAGGAAGGCGAGACGGAGGGGGCCCAGGGACTGAGTTGTGGTTCGTTCGTCTTAGGAGCTTTGCGAGGAAGCGACCGAAGCAGGGGGAAAGAAAGGAGGTAGTTCTAGGTCTACCATTGCCAGTGGGTCCGGTCAAGTGGGCATCATGATGGAATTTAGTAGGTGTACACTGAAACAAATAGGGCTGCTCTTCCTTTTCTTTCTTTTTTCTCTTGTCCTTCCTTTTTTGGTGTCTCGTCTCTCGATTTTGTCTCTGTTGAGTTTAATTCGTGTCTTATTAATGAATGCTATGCAGGTACAAATTGGTTGTTCTAAGTGAGCATAAACAAGATTTGGAGATTCCCGTCAAAGCATATTCTGATGTGATCTTCATCGTCCCTACCTTCGCTCGCTCCATTAGATGTGAGACAGAGTAAGTCCACAGGAACCCTGTAGATGTTTGGCATACGAGGCATCTTATGGATGCCCGGGATATTGTTCTTGATCGGCTTATTAGGTCGGCATTCGCCCCGAAATTTGGGTGTGTGACACGTCATAGCAACAGCCGAGGTGACCCTGCAGATCTCGCAGATGGCCGTAAACAACCATCCCCTCCTAAATCGGTTTAACGCTGGTGCAGGTGAAGGTACAGTGTACTGTACTACTGTTCATACAGATGCGATTCGGATAACAAGGCCAACAGTCTTAGACCCTCTTCCACGGCAATGACCCTGTGACTCGCCCAAGCTGTTTTCCACTGCATGTACGGATGCGCGAGTCGCGCATGATTTGCGCGTCGCTCCTTGAGATATGACTTCCTCATCGCCTTTGAACCCATGGGCCACACCGCTAGACCCTCAACCCACATGGACCGACCAAGCGGCCTATTCACCCGATGATGGTCAGCTTAGCCCTTCAGTCCGTCGTCCGCTCTCTGGCCCGGGGGCTTCCAGACAAACCAGGAGATTGCAGCTCAGGAATGCTGGTTTTAGGGGCTCAGCCGTGCCGACGAGGAAAGTAACGCCCAAGAGCGTCTCGAATAGCACTGCAAGCGATAATGTTGTGAGTGGGAGTGATATCGAGAATGTCGCACCGAACATGGGATCGGCGAGTGCGTATGAGGGCAGTCTGAAAGTGCAACGGAGCAGAAGAGGTATGAACAGTCCTGCTGCCGTTCTGCAAGAGATTGGTTCTGTGAATGGTAGTGCTAGCCACTCCACAAGATCCACCGGGAAGAAGAAGAAAGCGAGGGTCAGTTCGGGAATGAGGGACCTATTCACTGCGCCCACACCACGAGACACGGTCGACACGTACAGTGATGCGCTTTCACCTCCAATCAATACGACTACTCGAGCGTTGAAGCCCCGTTCTGTCAGAAGCAAAGCGAAGATGAACAACAAACGCCGATCTGTCAGCGGCGAAGCGCGTTTGTACATCGAGCACTTGGAGAATGAACTCGCCTCCGCCCAAACGCAGCTGCAGGCCATCAACTCCCCGAGCGTCACGCGAGAGCAGAGTAGCAAGATGCGCCACTTGAATGCCGAAGCTAAACAGCTACAGGATGAGGTTGCGGAATGGGAAGCGAAATATGATGACCGCATCCAGGAAATGGCGGACGAGCACCGGGAGGTGGAGAATACACTGCGTGCACACGTCCGTCGCTTGGAAGACGAAGCGGAAGAGTACCGATACCGGCTTTCAGAGCTGGAAGAAGGGATCGAAGAAGCTAGAGTGGCAGCTGAGGCGGCAGAGCATGCAAATGTCAACCTGGAAAAGAGGTTGGAGATTATGTCCGAGCTGCTGGCCACATCACCGGCGAAGATCGAATTGCACACCGAGACGCCCTGTCGAGAGGGCAGGAGACGGAAGAGACCCAAAAGCATGCTGCCAAGATTCCCTACTGCAGGCGTCTTGACGAGCCCAGAAAGGCAAGGAGGTAATGATGGTATTGGTCGGCGAACGCAGCCGCCGAGCCCTGTCCTGGCCTTTACGCCTAGCTGGCAGAAAGATCACTCTGCTCAGCAAACAGAGCTGAGACGACGCCCTTCCAATCCAGCGTCAGATGCAGGAGCGCTTAGCGATACTGATTCTGCACTTTCGGCTTGGGTCGAGGATGGCGATGGTGTGACCGCCCTAGCCGAACTGCCTCCTTCATCTACGACGACAGAGCACCCTCCCGCGTTCAACCCTTGGACTTTGCAAGCTATCAATATGTCCCAGGCACGCAGTCGACCTGCGAGGAGGATGAGAAGGTTCGGAGCCGGAGCGCATGGAATGAAACCTCTGATCCTGCCGAGCGCAACGGGTTGGCAGACCGAAACTCTCATCGCACCGCCGCTGGAACGAAGCGAGACGACTCCGACATTCTCATTCCGTTCCAAGGAAGCCGAAGATGTTATGGCGAGTCATGGATCCAGTCCGGACGATCTACTGGCTGTGAGGAGACGAGCAAGCACGGATGCGACTGAAGGGACGTTTGAGCGTCTTGTTTCGAACCCTTTTCTGCTACCATTTTCCGGACCAGAACGATTAGACCAAGATGAGTTGACGCCTGTGAAAGGCATAGAAGCGAGCCTTCTCAGCGTCAGGGAAGCTCAATCATCTCGGACCGACACAACGGCAAAAGATCATTCTTCACTCGGATCAAATACCGGACGAAACTTGATGGATGAGCTGTACGCCGTGCGAACGAATGAGTCGAGCAGCAGCTGGGAAGATCTGACCTCGCACGAAGTCCCTATTGAGATTGGCGACAGATCGATAGGAGGTCGCTGCGAACCGCAAGATTGTACCGTGCTCGTCACACGTCCTTCGACTCCAAGCGATGGTCTTTCCTCTTCTTTCGATGGCGGCACTCCTCGTAAACTGGGACCAACGAGCATTGCCGGAACTGCACAACTTTCACTTTGGACTCGCTTACGATTACTCTTCGGCGATCTCTACCGTTCTCCCATCATCCTAGTAAGGAACCTTGTCCAAACAGCGCAGTCACGGATGTACATTCCCGCGCCGCTGCGTAGCGTGCAGTGGTGGCTCGTGGGCGTCTTGTTGGGTCCCATGGCAAGAAGGAGACTTCTAGCCTCGCATGGACATCGCTGTTGCGTCGTCGGGGAAGACGAAGATGATGCTAAAGAAGGTGAGAGCCAACGGCCTCTCCTCCCACATCGTCGTCCCTCACACGGTGCAGAGCCTGCGCAAGAAGAACCTGACGAGGGCTTGGAATACGGCACTCTGCACACCACTCCCCTTTCATCCCCCGGCTCGCGGTCAAGGAGTGGGACTATGTCCGGCAAGGGGAAGAAGCGCGTCCAGTCCATCGCGATGGCTAAGCGTCGTTGCGCCCACTGCGAACAAGCACATCCGTATTGGACGAGACATAGTCCCTGGATGTGGCTGAAATTCAGCATCACTTTGGCTTTCGCCGTCGGCGTCGCTTTCAAAGATGGACCCGCGAGTCTGCTGAAGGCTTCGTGTGGTTGTTCGCAGACGCATATGCGGTCGGCTAGTGGTGCCGCTAGACGGACTATGAAGGGCAGGTCGGGTAGTCCTGATCTTTGATGCACTTGCTGTTTGTTGGATACTTGCAGTCTGTTTCGAGATCCCTGATCATGAAGTGTTGATGTTGGTGACTTCGATGTGGAGTTGTTCCTTAGTTAACGACTGTGGGAGAAGAGGATTCCCTTGACGAGTTGATAATGTGTTTTCTTATGTATTATGTATGAACGACTATGATTAGTATCTCGTTGGACGGAATGGCTTGTGAAGCTGTTGATCTTTGAACACAACTTCCTATCTGCCGTGTTAACGACCCAAATGCTTCACCAGCAACATCGGCCAAACAGAATGCAACACAGCCTCGAATGATTGCCCCCTTCACTGTGCGCCGCTCTCACTTCTTTACATCGCCCCCGCTCATCTCCGGCCACACTTCCGCAAGCCACGGGTACGGATCCTCCGGCATATACACATTCAAAGCTTCTCCGTCGTACTCCGTAATCCGATCACGGGTCAGGTTATAAAGGGCATACTGCTCATCCGGCCCAGTGCCGACGGTATACGGCACAGTCTGTTGGTTATTCCCGATCTCCTTGTCCACAATGAACTCCACATCACGGATCTGAGAGTCCTTGATCCGATACTCGTCGCCGTAGTTGGGGTTGATGATCCCCATTCTGGTCCCGTTGATCGCGATGACGTTTTGCACCGTCGCGTTGCGTTTGGCTTGGTTCAGACAGTTGCCGCAGGATTGGTAGAAGCTCCCGAAATTTTCGGCGAAGAAGCCTGTGATGTTGTATTTGCCTCCGAGCTGGGGATGTTTGGTAAGCAAAAAACTCAGGGCAGCTTTATTGCAAGATTGATGAAGGTCTCGATTGCTGCTTACTGAATTGTCCTGGAAGATTTTGTCGGTGGCATTGCGTGCTCCGCCGCCAATGACTCGGAGCTGCGTGTTTAGGCCTTTGGATGTGAGGGCGTCTTCGCAGACGTCTTCCCACCATACTATGGACATCGAAATTAGCTCTCGATCTTGTCGAATCGATCACAACGCGAACGATAGTTTCCGTTCTCGACCCAAGCGTCGCCCAATGCATGGACACCCTCCGCCTGGTGCTGACCAATAATGACGTTGCGTAGAGTTGCACCTGCAAGCAAGTTGAAGACAGCGTCTGCATCTGTACCCTCGGCTTGTTCGTTGCAACTGCCTTCAACGCGCTCATATCGTTTCATCTGGCCGTCGAAAACCTCACCGGGCTGGATATACATTGTCTCATTCAGGACGATCGTCTCCCTAGCAATGGGGAACGTTGTGACGGGGAACGGAAACCTTGGAAGCGGTCGAGCGCTTAAGTCGCCTTGTGTTGCATCTGTGCTGCCCTGGGGCCCGTCGCCGGTTTGTCGACGGACTACTGCCGAGGTGACGAGTCCCACTAGAAGGGGAGAGGCGGCGACCGTGGTGAGCTTCATTTCGTCCGATCAATAGTTCTTGTAGCTTTAGCTCTAATTGTTGGACCTGTACTTTCCTTTTCAGAACTCACGCTGCAAAAGAATTAGGTCTTCGGTGAACTTTCACAGATCAAGCAGAGTATGGTTTGCAGCGTTGAAACGAAGGAAGAAACGAATCCGCGCAGTTCAGTTGGCTTTTATGTCTACTTCTCCGGACCATCGCCAAGTTTCTTCTGCTTGTGTATTTGGTTGCCATTGTACCCGTATCACTTCATACCTGCAAGCTCTTTGCAATCCCCTCACATGCCCGCAGCAAGCCGCGACGCCATCGCTCCTCTTCCAGAGAGTCCAAGACATGGAGACGGAGGAATTGTTGTTGACATCGACATTCCGCGTATCCCAACGCTCAGTTGACATTGCTGTGTCTCCGAAGTCCTCCTCGACCGTCCAACCTCATGATTGCCAAGCGAGATGCCCACGGGGTCACCCTTGGCGTGACTTTCTCCACGAATCGTTGCTAGGCTTGGCCCAGTGATGCACACGTGCAACCTAAGTGTATCCAAATCTTTGACCAGAGCAAAAATGGCGAGATCTTGGAGTTCGATATATCGTTATCCGAGCTTTCGTTGTTGCAACAGTGAAAAAGTTCGGATCGTTCGGTACTGCGACGGCCACTGCCAACTCTGCAGCTCTGAAAGGTACTGTCCCACAATGTCTCCGAGAATTGTGATGTTGGAAAGACGAATGCGGCTTGGTATTTGTTGCGCGGTATGTTCGATTTGAGGTCCAGTGCTCAAGGTCAATGGCCTGAAAACAACCCAGAGCCCACTTCACGATCCTGCGGCTGCGTGGAAGTGAGGTGTCAAGGCAAATCTCGCGTAGTCCCTGTGTTGCAGAGAGCGATGCCAAAGATGTCGTGCAGGCACCGAAACTCGCGTTGGTCGTAGCAATGGACACTCTGGGGCTAGAGCAATCTTTGAGGTTGCTGAAAACTACCGAAGTGAGCCATCAAGCTTCCACGGGAGCATGATGGATGGAGGCTTTCATACTGTCGATTGCCATATTTGAAAGAGGTGTTGGCTGGTCGCATAACTGCAGAGCTGTTCTCATGGTGTGGTCGACCAATTGGCTGTCTGTCGGTGGTCGAAAAGCGGAAAGTAGAAACCACTCGTCCTAATGGTCAGTTCAAACATTCGTTAACGTACGGTTTACCCGTAGTAATGACCTGTTGAATATCCTCAACGCAGCTTTCGATCAGCAAGGGGACAGCACACTGTGCTAAATGCTTTGGATGAAGATCCAGACACGGCATTCACGCACGAATCGTTCTAGTTGGCTGCTACAAGCGAAGCTCACATTAGCAGATAGGTCACGCAGAGATAAGAAGACGTCGAATTGATTCTGAAACAGTCACCGTTCGTTGACGCAGGTCCTGGGCGTCGCTGTGAAACCCATCAACGGAGTCACAACCTGGAATGACCCCGTGATTGCTAGTATGGCCAGGCAGCCAACTCACGGCGCGTTCCAAGGTCTAGACAAGTGGCAATCTGAGCATCGCGTAATAGACGCAGTCTCATGATGGAGGTCGGCTTTCTATGTTTCGTGATAGCCTTCGAAGTAATGGTCTTCTGCGGTCAAGGTGTCCCAAGCAGATGGTAGGAGACCGCTGCCGCTCTTCACCGTGATTATATCTTCCTTGACAACGCAATGAATCGCTACTCGACGAGTAAATGACGTGTTCTGATGCCATTTTCACGCCTTGTCCTCATACTTTCCACCACGACAAACGTCCATTCGGTGGTCTCGCAAAAGAATCGGTTGCAGGTGGCACATTATTCGGTGTCTTCCACAGTCACGCTAGCCCGAAAGAGCAACCTGGCGAGCCTGGAAGTTTAGTCCGTGCATCTGCAGGACTAGCCAAGCCGACCGAACCCTTCCACTCGCCCTTTCATCAAATATCTTTTTACACGTCGACATTCATCGATAAGGGGGACTGGGTTTGTTTCAAGACCAATTTTGTCAATCGCTTTCGCCGTTCTGCACCGTTCATGGCATAGTCTGCCGCGGACAGTTTGCAGGAGGCCGCACGCGTGAGGTTGGAGTTGCTGCGCATCGACGACCTCGCCGATGTTACCAACCTCGTGTCAGACTCATCATTGCAAGCTCGGGCTGACTTGGTTTCGTTAGAGACGTCTGCTCGCGATACCACAATGATGAGGCAGCGCGAGGGCAGTGAAGCCGGTAGCGACATCCTTGTGGGGCCTCCTGCTGGGCAACAGCCGCGCGTAGAGGTCAAGCGTGGGAGGTATCTAATCATTCGACTGGGCAAAGAAAAATTGTCTAGTGTAGTGTTCGCCGACCGGAGCGATGAGGAAGATGAGTTTGGGATCAATGCCAGCGACGATGACGACGTCTTCGCTGGACGCAACGCGAGGGGCACCTATTCCAAGGCGTACACCCTCCGCCATCCTGATATCGAATGGGTTCACCGCGGCCAAGGACGATATCTTCCTGCAGGAGAAATCAAGAGGTCCTTGCCATCCGAGCCTATCAAGCGATCTAGGTATGTTGCCACAGCTTTTCCACTCAGAAATTTGCGAACCCGCTGGGGTTGCCCCAAAGTATCGCGTTCGAAATTGCAGTCGCTAATCAATAATAGACACAGTCGCGTGACCGACTCCAACCATGCAACCATCGACAATGACGCCCTAATGACTGAGGGGCTGAGCAATCAAAATGATTCAAGTCGTCCAACAACTACCCAACCGTTTCCGGTCGCGCTACAAGCCAGAGCTTCCAATGATTTCACAGATCGGCCTCCTCGTAAGCGGAGAATCATTGAACAGGAGTCACTGAATGATTCGCTGTCTACGCCACCAACTACAGGTCTGAGGCAACGACCATCGACACAGCTGACACCATCGGCCACTGATATGCGGGCTGCTAGACTCGCCCGCCGGGCTCAGCCGGTGCAAAGCATTGAAAGGCAAGGGCGCTCGATCCGTCGCTCCGATAGCTATGCTATTGCCGACACCAGCGACGAAGACTCCGAAGACGAGAAGAAGATCGAGCTTGGCGACAAAGAGCCGACCTTCAGCAAGCAGTACGTTGACGCGCATCCTCGCGAAACCTTTTACCATGCGGGCAACGGATGGTACAAGCGTGGAGAGCGTCCACGAAAGAGCAGCACTCGCCACTCAGACTTTTCCGTTCCTGGTCTCCCAAAGGAGCAATCCAGATCATTCAGCCAGAAATTAGATCGGGCAAGATCTTATCATAAGGATGAGCTCGACGATTATCCAGGAATGGAGTTTCATCACTGCGGAAATGGCTACTACCGTGTTGGTCCGGATCCGGCAGGCAAGCGTGGGAGCCATGTGGTCAAAGGTCCTAACGATGCAGGTCCGACCGGCTCTGGCACAGTCGACAAAGCCTATATGGTCGCTCATCCCGAGGAAGAATGGGTGCATCGTGGTGCTGGGAGATACTTGCGCAAATCCGAAGTAGAGAGATTGGATCTTGAGGCTGGGGCTTCTGCCACACCTGTGCCGAGTGCAAGAAGGGAGTCAGAGCCTCAGCAGACGTATGACAAGCAGTATGCCATCATGAATGGTATGGAGAATTTCCATCATGTCGGCGGTGGTCGCTACAGAAGGTCTTATCCCGTGACCGAAAACCCCGAGGCCGAGAGCGAGGATGAATCAGGGAGGCTCTATGGCAAGGCGTATGTTGATGCGCATCCGAACGAGGAGTTTCACCATCGCGGTCAGGGCCGATACGCAAAAGGCCCCAAGCCGGTCTTCACAGCCCCGATTGCACGTGATAAAGATGAAAGTGAGGGAGCGAGCGAACCCCCATATGACGAGGGGGTCAGTGCGCCGGCAACAAAGAAGGACGAGCTTTTCGATACATCCTACGTCGCCAAGCATCCAGATATCACATTCTACCACAAAGGTCAAGGGCGCTGGGCCAAAGGTCTGCCACCTCCTGGCAGTCACAACAAAGTTGCTGTCCGTGGACCTGGAGCAGCAGAGTACCAGGCACGGCGCCAAAGCGAAGACGAGGAGTTTAAGGAGGACCCTGCGCTTAAGGGCGCGCCTCCTTTGACAGCACTTGTGACTCGCGAAGAGGGTCCCACCAAATTCCCGACTATCAATTGGTACTACAGAGGCGGTGGCAAGTGGAGCCGCATCTCGAAGTTCGAAGCGGAGGCGAGAGGTGAGCCCACGTACCGGGAGAAGCTGGCTTTGGCGTCAAAGCGCAGAAGGCAAGCGAGGATGGGTGAAGACCCGGAAGCACAGATTGGGGACGAGTCTGTCGTTGGAGAGACAGGCACCATGGAAGATAACGAACTTGACTACAGCAAGCTTTTGGCCAAGCATATGAAGCCACCACGCGACCAGTCAGAGGAGGGTACTCGGACGGAGAAGCCCAAGCGCAGGAAGCCGAGAAAGCAGCGCGCCACACTCGGTCGCGATGGCGACGACGCAGGGCCAAGCAAGCCGGCGACGCCGCCAGAGCCCATCAAGATGCTGACAGAGGAGGAAGATGTCCTTGGCCCCGACGACTTGGTCCCCCTCTATGGAGAGTGGCCCGCTGACGAACAACCACTTGACCCCCTCGACCGGCTGTACCGCAAGACATACAAGCCCATCAACACCGAAGCAATGCACAATGCCCTGACGAAGCACCCGGTAGAGGCGCGCCCGACTTCTGTACTGTACAACCTCGCGGATCACTTTGCTGGGCTCTTGGCACAACTTCAAGAAGAATATCTTGAGGTCGATCGTATCATAGCACCCCACGCCAAGGTGCCGCGTAAGCCAGCGAAGGGCGGCCGCGAGCCCATCGACCCCATGGTGTTTGAGGACAAGAAGGAGGCGGACCTGTATGACTATGCATTCGATCCGCGCAAGATCGGCGAGCAGGATCCGCAAGCACAGAAGATCGTTCGGGATGCAGAGGGTCGAGAGCTCAGGAAGCGTCGCAACAGGTCTGGCGTCGATGCTGCCGAAACCGTGCCTGGCTGGGACTTCGGCGAAGGCGCCGGCGGCGCGGGTGCCAAGAGGCAGAGCCGCCAACCGCATCGCTTCGAGTCCGTGGTCGAACCACCCCGTAGACGCGGTCGGGCTTCCAACATTGCTGGAAACGCTAACAGCAAAGCCGGCAGCCTGACGCCTGACCGTGCCGCCACCCCGAGTGGCAACTCACAGAGCATCCAGGGCAGCTTTGTAGGTGGGAGCTACGTCCCCGCTACCGCTGGCAGGTGGAAGGGCCATGTGCCCAAGCGGGTTGCGGAGTTGAAGGAGAACCCTACCCCTGCCCCTGGCCCGGCTCCTAGTACCACCCCTGACGGCAAACCCAGGAAGGGCAGGCCACCGGGGAGCAAGAATTTGCATAAGAGGAGCGATGCTGGGATCAAGAAGGGACCCAGAAAGAAGAAGGTGGTTGAAGGCGCTGATGGGGCAACTGGTGCTGCTGCAGGGACTGCGAACCCCGTTGCTGGGACCGCCGAATCGACAGGTGCGGACACGCGTGCAGACGGCACAACGAACATCAACGGTGGAACAATGGCGGGTCCCTCAAAGGGGACAGCGGTGATGGGGCAAGGAGCGGACATGGGGCAGAACAAGCCCGCTGGAGGCGAGAGGCAGGCCTACAATCCGCTCGATTACTACATCCAGTAGTGCATCCAAGGTTGGCAACGGACACGTCAACACCGATGTAGATGCGGATGTTGGGCAGAATGGGGGTTTCAATGGCGAGAGGTCATCCTGTCATGCACTTGATCACGGGATGACGAGTCAGGTCGACGATTAAGGAGGAGGCGAGTACTGTGCGAGATAAGCGTCATGGCTGCGAAAGGCAGCGCTATAATCCTCTTGACTACTGCTTTCAGAATGTGATGGAGAGGTGTTTGAGCAGAAGTTGCGTGTAGTCCTATATGGAGATAGCACTGTACTTTTTATCTTTGAAAACGATGGATCCACAATGTTCCATGTCCAAATGATCTGATGCGCTATGTCTCGGCCAGCAATATGGGCATGAAGATACTAGCTAAGCCATGTCCAATAAGATTACATGCCGCGAATACTCAGACGGCTCAAGACACAGAGTCCAAGGTCCACACCACCAAACGGCTTGTAGTGAATGCCAATCTGGTGGACCTGCACTGTGCCTTGAACTCGGCTGCGTTTATGATGTAAGCCAGGTGATGTCACATGCGGGCGCGCTAACGCAGTCTGACGCCACTAATGATGCAGGGCCCGGGCCCCTAACGACTTTTTCGAAACCTCAGCGGAGTCAGCGCGTTTTTCCAAGCGGCTGGTGACGCGAGTGTGGATAAGGGAGCGACCGTGAGATGCGTGCGGTTGCGCGCAATTGGCGTCAGCAATATCTCATCTTGGAGCCTCAGAGGGGCTGCTAAACGACTGATCTGCGTCTGAAGGGTGGGAGCAAAACCTGCCTTGGTCGAGCTAGATTAACGCGTCTTGTCTCTGAAATCTGGCATCTGGGTTACGAATAGTAGGTGTCTGCATAATGATAGCTTATGAAAGCAACCAAAGCGTAGCGGAGCTCGTCAAACCCAGCCGGAGACAGCGGAAAGTTTGGCGTCGGCAGGAACGTTGACAGCAGCATCTGGATCATCTAGACCGCGTCAAGGTGGAACGGCGGGCTCATAGGACAGAAAAGTAGATAGTCGAACAAATGCGCAGTTTTTCTTCTCTCGTGACGACCAACCGCATCATTTCCAAACGCTCCTCTCTACCCATCCTACACTACTGCCTCTCTGCTCTTCTCGCGCGAACCATTGAACAGAATTGCTGACGCGCTAGGGAACTGGACAACCCACGGCGTTCTACCGGCATTTCCGCCAACCACCCCTACCGTCTCCAATCGACATCGCAGGCACCACGCGCATCGAGGGGCACTTTAACGACGCATTTTTTTCTGGGCTCTGCGCCAAGAACACTGTCGGCATTCTGCAAAACTGGATTGGAGCAGTGTTGTTGGTGACGAGGAAGCAATTTAAAAACCATGGGGTGGGATATCCAAGTAAGTCGTTCATGGATTTCCTCCAGTCACATTCATGAATTTCCCATTTGGCGAGATCACGATGCGCGACCCGGGGCACAGCGGGAGATGTTCCAGAGGCGCGGATCGTGTTGAGGTGCTCCTGTCCCATATGCAGGCGTCTTTGTTTAGGGCGATGACGTAGGGTCTTGCCTGTACGCTAAGCCAAGCAACGTCACTCGCGGCGTTCCTCGCCCCTCCACTCAAGTGCCTGCCAGATGCATCATCACCATCTTAATCGCCTGCTTTGCTGCTACTATACCTCGCGCGGCTCTTCTGGCTTCCTGGAGGCCTTGAACATCCCACAATCCCTCTTCGGTGGCAGCTTCTTCCACACGCCCCCACCGTCATTGCTTATCCATCTTTTCACGTCGAAGCTTTTGTCATTTGCCTCCCGCTGGCCTTAGCAAGACCACCCCCCGTCTGACCATGTCGACCATACAGAACCTCAAAAACTTTATTCGGCACGGCAAACAAGCCCGTGATGCCCGATCACCGCAAGACCAAGCCACTACCCATGTCTCAAACGTCCACGCCCAGCAGCACCGCGGCCATGGCCAAAATCAGCACATGGGCATAAGCGAACCGAATGTCTACGAGCACAAGCCGATCCAACATCCTGCACCGCAAAACGAATTCTCTGCACAGCCTAACGACAACCGGGGTCAGGCCGCAAGGGCAGGTCATGCCGCCGCCGGAGCGGTTGATCAGCAGCAGAAGAAAGACCAGAAGCAGAAAGACTACGACAACTCTGTCATCGAGCGTATAGTAGCCGAAGAGCGCGAGAGCAAGGGGAAGCTGCCGAAATACCCCGGGCTGGAACGATGGCAGCTTATCGAGAAGATGGGCGACGGCGCTTTCAGCAACGTTTACCGCGCGAAGGATACGACAGGCCAATACGGTGAGGCGGCGATTAAAGTCGTGAGGAAGTTTGAAATGAACTCAACTCAGGTAAGTTCCGCCTTTCTTCTTGTGAAATGCTTGCTTCGTCACTCCGTCCATGTCTTGCGGTATACCTATTTTTTCTTGTCTACTTGCATATGAAACTTTACCGACACGGATGCCTTAGGGCGGCGTCGTCCACCCGGACTTCGAAAACAAAGCAAAGAAGAACGTGGAGGTGCGCAAACAACAGCATGCTAGGCAAAACCCATTCCTCGTGGCAGCGCATTCTGCTATGAGATTCCCGCGAGGAGCGATCACTGACGTCATAAATACGACAGCGCGCAAACATCCTCAAGGAGGTCCAGATCATGCGCCAATTAGACCACCCGAACATCGTTTCCCTACTCGACTTTTCCGAATCAAGGCAATATTACTATATCGTCCTCGAACTATGTCCTGGAGGCGAGCTTTTCCACCAGATCGTGCGCTTGACATACTTCAGCGAGGACCTGTCACGGCACGTCATTTTGCAGGTGGCAAAGGCTCTGGAATACCTCCATGAGGAGGCTGGTGTTGTGCACCGGTACGTTATTCCCTCAATGATGTTGAAAAACTTTGACTGACATCCAGCAGTGATATCAAACCCGAGAATCTTCTCTTCTACCCAGTCCCCTTCATTCCGACCAAGAACCCGAAGCCGAAAGACCCTAATGAAGAAGACAAGGAAGACGAGGGCGAATTCGTGCCCGGTGTTGGTTCCGGTGGGATCGGCCATATCAAGATTGCGGATTTCGGTCTGAGCAAGGTCATCTGGGATACCCAAACCATGACGCCATGCGGTACAGTCGGCTATACCGCACCAGAGATTGTGAAAGATGAGCGCTACTCGAAGAGTGTCGACATGTGGGCATTGGGTTGTGTGCTGTACACGCTGCTTTGTGGCTTCCCACCGTTCTACGACGAATCCATCCAGGTCTTGACAGAAAAGGTCGCAAGGGGACAGTACACTTTCCTGTCGCCTTGGTGGGATGACATTTCGAAGTCTGCCCAGGACCTTGTTTCCCATCTTTTGACGGTCGACCCGGAGAAGCGCTACGACATCGGCCAGTTCCTCAACCACCCTTGGATTCGCCAATCCAATGAGCCTACCCACGCAGCAGCCGATGCCCCGCCCCTCGCAACACCTCTCCCGCAGAAGAGTGCTGGTGCGGGCTCCGCTGGTAGCGACCTTGTCTCTCCCGTCAAGCCCAACTTCCAGTACCTTGACGAGACACCAGGCGCAGGCAAGCAGATGGATTTCCGTTCTCCAGGTGCCGTCAACTTGCGTGAAGTCTTCGATGTATCTTACTCTGTTCACAGACAGGAAGAGGAAGGCAAGCGGCGCAAGAATTTCAAGCAGGGTTTCCGCGGTGGCAATGGACTCAACTCCTTGAATGCCCTTGACGAGGAATACGACGATGACGAGTTCGAGGCAGAGTCACAGCCATACGTACCAAACCAGGCCAACCCGCCCGCTAAGGTACCTAAGGCAGGCGGTGCGGATGTGGCTGGGATGGAGAAGCAAATGAGGAATACGAATCTCTCTGCAGCCGCACAAGCACGGCAGGCGAATGCACCGAGGACAACCAACCAACCGCAGGCTAGAGGTTATGGTCAGCACTCGCCTGAGGTGGCTGCGGCTGCTAAGAGGCAGGTGCGTAAGCCTGGCGCGTTCGAGCTGAACTTGGACAACTCGACCTTGCTCGGCCGGAGAGGCAAGAAGGCGACGCCCGAGGCTTCAAGTGGTCTCAGAAATGAGACGGTGGTGCAGTAGAGCGTTTGAGATGTATCAGCGCATGCTCACGGAAGATGAAAAGCGATTCGCAGTGCTTAAGGTCTTGAGAACGCATGCGATATCTTTATGGGGAAGGCACTTGTAAGGGCGAGGAGGAAAACGAGAGTTATATCAGCAACGGATGAAGCTCCCGGCGAGTTTCATGAGGGAAATCTGATTGTCTCTTCAGCATACAGTATGGCGTTTTAGGAGTATCTACCGTCTCCACCGATAAGCGCCTGATGGGTGATAGGCGCATAGAGGGTCACGTAGCAGATGTAGTCAATGCAGTAATGGGTATGATTACAAGACCATCTTCTCTTCGATTTCGTTTTGCCCTCTACCCACATGGATGAGTTTTTGGACTTGTCCTGTAGGATCTTGAACCTGTGTCTGCCAAGTGCCTGCGAATCGCCTTCGTGCTGCAAGGGACCACATCCAGGGCTGTTGTGACGGAAGCTCGGGGCGCTCCAATACGCGAGCGCTTGGTTGTGCAGGGGCATTAAGCTTCACTCCGCATTGGGGACAGCTTCTTGTGCAAACCACCACCCTTGATGTCACATTGTCAACATCTCACCACGAATACCTGAATACCTCTTATCGCTTCGTCGATCACACTTTGACTGCTCGCCAACATTACTCGCCGTAAATCATCTGCCGACATGGCCCGCAAAGGCGCCGATGACCTTCTCGCCGAGCTCGATCAGCTGGGAGTGGAAGACAAGCAGGGAGCAGCAGCGGGCTCGCAACAGAAGTCTGCGGCCAAAGATCAAGCCAAACAGACAAAGAAAGAAGCTGGACAGGAGGATGAGGATGTGCTTGCAGATCTCCAGGCGCAACTGGCCGCCAAACCGCAGAGCTCTAGGCCTGGCACGCCGCGGATGAGCTCAAGTACCACGAGCGGGACGAACAAGAGTCCCAAGAGAGCAGAGCATACCCCAGCGTCATCTGGGCCGCCTAGTGGGAGGAACAGTGAGGACAGATTGAGGAGCGCACCTGCTGCACAACCCCGCAAGAGCGGCGAGGAGACCCGTCCTTATCACCAGAGCTCCACCCCCAGCGCTTCAGAGGACCAGCAGCAGGAGAAAGCTGCAGCGTCCGAACAGACTCGACAAGAACAGCAAGCGGGAGGTGGATGGTGGGGAAGCATGTTCAGCGCTGCTAGCGCGGCAGTGAAGCAGGCTGAGAGCATCGCAAAGGAGATTCGAGGCAATGAGGAAGCTCAGAAATGGGCCGAGCAAGTGAAGGGCAACATTACCAACCTTCAATCATTTGGTACGGGACACCATCTCCTGCATCCGACACTATCCCCCAAAAATAGGCCCTATTTCCCACAAGTGCCTGCCTGGATGACTTACTGACCATGACTTGTCTTACAGGTGGCGAACTCCGCAACCGTGCTATCCCCACGTTCACCACCCTCCTCTCACACATCGCGCCACCTATCTCCGCGCACGAACGCCTTCAGATCCACGCGACGCACGATATCCAGAACTACCCCTCCCTCGACCCCCTCATCTACTCCACCTTCTCCCGCATCATGTCCCAGGTCGAAGGCGGCGACCTCCTCGTCATCCAACGCGGGAGCGAGAACCGTCCCGGCCGCACAAGAGGCGAGAGCAGCGCTGCCGAGAAGGGCTACCGGGGCGGGGTCCTCGGTAGCGGGAACGGCTGGAGCGACGGGCCATGGTGGCGCGAGGAAGGCGTCGTGCGCAACCTCAGCATCGTCCCCGGTCTGAAAGAAGGAAGCCGTCTCGCGCGCGTGTCGGCGGAAAGCTACGCGAGGGAGTTCTTCGAGGCGCGCGGCGGCGTGGAGGAGGCGGCGAAGAAGGCCGCTGAGACCCTGTCCGAGTCCAACCCCACGCGGTCCAGTGATATCTTCCTCGCCATCCAAGCCGTGAGTTATGCTGCCGATCGGGAGTTATTCGCCGATTCCCAACGCGATGAGGACGGGGGCGAGAAGAAGAAAGAAGGAGAAGGGAATGTGGTGCCCCCTGAGGAAGAGGCGGAGGAGCTGGTTTGCTTCGCTATCTACTTGCACGACCCTATGCACAGTCTCTCTTTCTCCGGCGTCAGCCAGCCTTTCCCGGCTAAGTGGGCAAGTTGGCTCGATGCGAGCAGTGCCGAAGGCGGTGGCGCGCTGCCTGAGAGCGTTAGGGAGATTATTGAGAGCGGAGGCGTCGATCCGCGTGAGTGGGTTGCTGAGTGGGTGGAGGAAATCCTGTCGACGTCCGTCGGTGTGGTTGCACAGCGGTACGTCGCGAGACGTATGGGCGTTGGCGAAGGTGGATTGGGCCGGGGAAAGCGACGGGCGGAGGAAGAAGGGGTTGGAGGGGAGGCGGCGAGGGCTATTTAGATCAAGGGGTGGTGGATGCTTTATGCCGGGAGCAGTTCTTGAGTCCCGCGTCTGGTAGCCCAGGCCAAGGAAGTGGACGGATTGATAATGCGCGTATGAACGAAATAGTATTTGCAACCTACTCTGCTGAACCAGAAGAAAGAATGAGGCTTACCGTCTAAGAGCCGATGGGGGTGGCTCTCAGGACTTGTACTCTTCTCGTCGGCTGCAATGTTGTGAATACTCTCAAGACACAGCTGGGTTCAGTATGCATCCCATCCGGCTCAGAGTAATCCAAGACATAGTACAGTCCACTCGCGTTGTAGCAATTTTGCTGGTAACAATATCGCGTTATATGAAATAGGCCTCGTCAGCTTTTTTCGGTAAATCCGGCTTTCGGACGGCTTGATGTAGCAATAGAGCCTCTATAGCAATGCTACAGGCTTGAAATTCGACATTCTCATAGCAGGATTGGACTGTACGGTACAGAGTTCGGAATACCTTATTATTTTAATCTGAACTAAGAAGTTACGCTAACGCCCACGCACGCGATGCACGCGATGAGAATATTCGCCGATGTTAAAAACCGTTCTTTGCCGGCCCTGATTTGCCGAGATTTCAAGCCCCGCTGTGCCCCACGCAGCTCACGATCTTAGCCCTCTTCCCGGCGTCAACGACCTGGGCTTGGCTATGCATCCCCCGCCTGTCTACTCGGTTGGACGAAGCGGTAAAGTGATGTGAGCGAGGAGGGACCGGGTTGGTAATCCAAATCATGGGACGGACGGATCGCGGAAGTCTACCGCGATGTATGGCAAAGGTCATGCTGTATGTAGACGACAGACAACCCATACATTCGATAGCACAACAGTGGTTTTCAGATCGTGACATCCCCACCGGACAGGCCCGCTTAGATCTCACAGCAAAGTGCGAATACTTGAAGGAGTTAAAGGACGGCTGACGCTACGCTAGGATCTGGAGAAAGCCAATATCAGCAGTACGTTCCGCTACCAACGAGAATGGACGGAGTCAACGGCAAAGTAGACACCTCGCAGCCGGTACCTCTCTACATCGCAGGACAAGAAACCACTAGCGAGACGACCTTTGACGTCGTGAGCCCATTCACGGGCGAGAAGCTATGGCAATCCTACGGCGTTTCGCCACAGCAAGCCACCCAGGCGGTCGAGAAAGCTCAGCAGGCTTTCAAGACATGGCGGAAGACCAAGCCGGCTACTAGACGTTCCATCCTGCTGAAAGCCGCCGACATCTTCGAAGCCAGAAGGGATGAATTGGCCGGTTACATGAAGGCCGAGACGGGCGCTTTGGACATGTTCGCCGGCTTCAACTTGAGCACGACCATTGAGAACTTCCGCGATGTCGCGGGCCGGCCTACCAACATCCTCGGCGCTATCCCTCAGACCCAAGCCGAAGGGACGGGGGCGTTCGTGTTCAAGGAGCCGTACGGTGTCGTCTACGGCATCGCGCCCTGGAACGCTCCTTACATCCTCGGCAGTCGCGCATTCCTGTACGCCATCGCAGCAGGTAATACCGCCGTACTGAAAGGGTCCGAGCTATGCCCCCGCACCTTCTGGGCGATGGGCGATGTCCTGAAGCAAGCCGGACTCCCCGATGGCGTGCTAAGTGTCATCTACCACCGGCCGGAAGACGCCGTGGCCGTGTCCAACACCATCATCGAGCACCCCTCGGTCACGAAGATCAACTTTACGGGCTCCACAGCCGTGGGCTCCATCATCGCCAGCAAGGCCGGGAAAGAACTCAAACCGTGCCTCATGGAGCTCGGCGGCAAAGCCTCCGCCATCGTCTGCGAGGACGCCAACCTCGAGCGCGCCGCCATGCAATGCGCCCTCGGCGCCTTCCTCCACGCGGGGCAGATCTGCATGTCGACGGAACGGATCCTAGTCAACCGCAAGATCTTACCCCAATTCACCGAAGCCCTCAACGCCGCCGCCGCCCAAGTCTACAGTCCCGAAGGCGACGCCCCCGTGTTGGTCGCCCCACCCGGCGTGCAGAAAAACCAACACCTCCGCTCCGACGCCGTGCAGAAAGGCGCCAAGGTCGCTTTCGGCTCGGTCGACGACGACGACACGACCAGAGAAACCTCCGCCCATCGCCTCCGCCCCATCATCGTCTCCGACGTCAAGAAGGAGATGGAGATCTACTACGCGGAATCCTTCGGGCCCTCGGTGAGTCTGATCGCCGTCGACAGCGACGACGACGCTATCGCTATCGCCAACGATACCGAGTACGGCCTCTCCGGCGCCGTCTTCACGGAAAACCTGGGAAGGGGCCTGAAGATTGCGAAGGAGGTCGAGAGTGGGGCCGTGCATATTAATAGTATGACTGTGCAGTATGTTCTCCTCCCCTTTTTTTTGTGGTTTCTCTGTCCTTCCCTGCTTTCCATCTACTGTATGGAGGAGGGAGTTATCCCCCTTCCCTGCCCCCCCCCCCCCCCCCCCCCTTTATTTTTCTCCCCCCCAGAGTACCCGCCTTCGCACGGATTCGACGGCTGACCCTTCCCTCCTTCCGGGGGAAAACAGCGACGAAGCCTCCCTCCCTCACGGCGGCGTGCGGAAATCCGGCTGGGGCCGCTTCAACGCCGAGTGGGGCATGGAGGAATTCCTCAAGACCAAGACGGTCACGTATGTGGAGTAAAAAAAGAGATCTGGAAGGAAAATTGAAAAAAAAAAAAAAAATCAAAAAAGAAATGAGGTTGGAGGAGGGATAAGTCAATTGGGTCTTCTCTATCCATCGAAGTGACTAGATCCTTCCCATCGAAGCTACTATGTCCATCAAACCACTAGAAGGAGCCTCTCAACCCCGATGATTTGAATCAGCTTCTTTCTTTCTCCTTTTTTTTTTAATTTTTTAATCCCCTTTTCTATTTTCTTCGTCTTTCCTCCCCTGGCTAGCCAAGCCAGAGGCTAGAAATCAGGAAACGGAGAGTCACTGGAGAAAAGAAGCATGTTCTCATTTGTCTTGCCGGGACAAGCAGGGACTGCAAAAGTAGGCAGGACAGCAAGGTCCGCTAAAACCTGACACACCTTACCACCTCCGCTCCTCGTAGCCTCCTCCGTAACCTCCTCCGTAACCACCTTCGCCGCCACCATACCCACCGCCTCCACCTCCACCATAGCGCCGCTCATAGTCGTCATTGCGCCGCTCATACTCGTCCTCAACAGGCGGCTGCCCGTACCCGCCACGCGAAGCATATCCACCACCACTGCCGTATCCTCCACCACCATACCCCCCACCCCCACCAAACTCAGCCTCCTCCCCTCTAAACCCTTCCTCATACCCGCCACTCGCCCGTCTCACCCTCCCACCATACCCACCCTCCCGCTCCCGATCCTCATAAGCCCTCCGCTCATAACCGCCCGGTTCCTCAAAACGCCGTTCCCTACGCTCCTCGTAGCCCCCGCCATACAGCGGCCGCTCCTCGCGGGAATCCTCAAAACCGTATCCGCCGCCCTGCGCGTCGCGGCCGTATTGCTCGTAGCGGGCGAAATCCTCGCGGGCGCCGCCGGAGGGGAACTCGCGGCGTTCGTACTGGGATTGTTCGTATTCATCGTGCTCACCCGGGCGACGGCCGCCGCCGCCGCCACCGTAGCGGTGGGCGGTTTCCGTCACGCGGGTGCCGTACGAGCCGTCGTCGTAGCGCTGGGGACGTTCGTAGCGCGTGCGGTCGACTTCTTCTTCGTCCTTGGAGTCGGAACGTCGTCGCCGATCATCACCGTCGCCACCGCCACCACCACCACCGAGGCCTCCGAGGAAGTTGCCGGCGAGCCCGCCGACGATGGAGCCTAATGCGCCACCGCCTACGGCCTCGCCGATCTTGTCCCCGACGCGGTCGGCCATTTGGTTCTGTCTTCCACCGCCACTGCTGCCGCCGCTACCGCTGCCACCACCACCAATCATCTGGTTCAATCCACCGAAGCCCCCTCCCGCACCGGATTTCAAACTATTCTTACTCGGCAGCCCTAAAGGCTTGCCACACCCATGTCCAGAATCCTCGACGCCTTCCTTATGGTTCTTGCCCTCGCGGACCCCCTCCCGACTCAACTGCTCCCGCAGCTCATCGCGTGCATCATCGCTCAACTCCTCGGTCCACCACCGCTCCACGACCTCGAACATCAAGTTCCGCCCCTCCCTGGCGCCATCGCGGCCGTAGGCGCGCTGGGCAGGATGGTGCAGGACGCCGGTGACGATGCGGTCAAGGGTGCGGGGGATCTCGATGTCCTCGTCGTCCCAGGCCTGGACGATCTGGGGGACGACCCACTCGATGACTTTGCTGGCGACTTTGCCCGCGGGCTCGTTGAGGACGTTGGAGAAGTGGTCCTTGCTAAGCATGGAGTGGGTGGGGTCCGAGGAGTCGTCGTCGTGGAAGACAATGAGTTGTTTTTCTTTGCTGGATTGGATCACTTCGGAGCTGCCTGTACGCAGTTCTTCCTGGACCTGCTTGATGATGGGCATCACGAAGGGGGCCAGCAGGGAGAAGACAAAGAGGGAGACTTGGTTTTGGAGCTCTTCGATCAGGTCTGGTAGGACGGGGACCTTGTCGATGGCTTCGGTGATGGATTTCATGATGCCGTCGTGGAACTCGAGGATGGGGTAGATTTGCTTGCTAATCTCCTTCATCTGTTCCGTGAAGGCTTCGGGTTCCTTGGGCGTGATGGTCATGTTCTGCATCTGGGCAGATTGGGAGTGGGCTTGTAGCTCTTCGGCTTGGTGTTTCTTGTCGTCGCCACCAAGCAGGCCGGACGGGAGCTTGTCGAGGATCTCGCCGAGCATGCTGGTGTCCGCCTGCTGGGATTGCTGGAGGGTGCCTTCGAGCTCTTGGAGTTCGGATTGGGTGGCCTTGTCGGAGAACTCGCCCATGACCTAGCGAATGTTAGCATTTGAGCCCATGCTCTTGCGTGTAGTGAATGCTGCTTTCATACCGAGTGGAGGAAGTCGACCCCACCGAAGGTACCGGTGACGATCTAGCAGAATTATGTCAGTACAGATGTGCTATCGAAATTGAGGGCAGCTTTGGAGACTGCTTACAGGGTAGACTTCATGCTCAACACCGGGAAGTTCCATGCGAGTATTGCGGCCAACGTGAGGAAAGACGCCACGCTCACCCAGCTCAATCAGGGCCAGCTCAGTGTAGTTACTGTGAGCGGAGTAGTCCTCAAGACAGTGGCAAGCAGTACCCATCAGCCTGAGGGCCTCGTAGAAATCCCGCTCGTCGCCGGAATCCTTGTACCTCCTGCCCAATTGAATCGAGCGACCGAACAGTTTCCTGACCAATCCGGCAGAGGTGGTGATGTCCGCATCCTCGGTCGCGATATACCTCTTCATCCCGGTCCGCTCGTCCACCGACAATTCGGCCTCCTCATCGACCGGACCACGGAGACGCTCGTCGTATTGAGTCGCATCCTCGTTCTCAGCGTAGTCCTTGGGGTTATCGATATGCTCTTCCGGGCGGTAGCAGCCCAGACGCTTGCTCGTGACCTCGAACTCGCCGGTGCCGAAGCCAAAGGACATGAAGCCCAGGATCCAGAGGAGCAGGCGGATGGCTTCAGCGGAGACGTACTTGACGGTGCCGACGTCGACAGCCTGGGAGTAGTCACGCAGCCAGTTGCCGAAGTAGACGCGTTTCACGTCGAGCTTGCTGAACTTGCGGCCGCCCATGGCGCGGGCGGTGAGAAGGGTGAGGAGGGTATCTTCGATGTCCTGTTTGAATTCATTAGCTCTGGGGACCCTACGATTGATTGTGAAAAGGATTCGGTCTTGGGGGATAACTTACGCCATGGCGCCAGTTGGTGCCTTCGATCTTGGAGGTGGAAGCGATGCTGGAAGGAGTGGTCAGTTAGCAGGGAGGAAGTCGTAGAGGAAAAGTATGTTTGGTTGGATTTCACTTACTTGCCAGCTCCAAAAGCGTGTGCCTGAGTGGCATAGCAGAGGACGAGGACGGCCACCAATGGCAGCAGCGTGCTACCTTTGAGAGCCATCATGGTGTTTCCTGTTACTGCCTATTCAGGTAGGTCGTCACAATAATACTTTGGTACAGTACCTGGTAGGTACTGGGAATATAAGGTTGTTCCTGCCGCTCGTTTACCAGAACTCGGGCAGGAGAGTTTTCGCTTGTTCCTGACCAATTCACTTCCAAGGTTGAGTTGGTGGGTGGATGGTTGATCGGTGAACCAGCCTCGATCAAGGGACGGAAGGAGGGGCTCAGGAGCTCGAAACACGCCAGTACGTCAGATTTCGGGATCGTCAGGGTCCCGATGTCCCGCCGGGTGAGGCCGACAATCTTTCTCTTATCGATAAGCCAGCATTAGCATTCGGCCCGTCGCGCATCATGACGCAGGTCGTCCCGCATCTGGCCGTCCACCTGCATCCTCAAACCTCCACGGACATCGAACGTTTCCCCCTCATTTACCTGACGCCAGCGGCTGACTTTCACATGCTCGAGGCATTTTGGCCCACGCCGCCAGGCCGCCTATCCGCCTTCCCACGCCTGGCATGGCGGGAAAGCAACCAAGTAATAAGCGAAGAAGGAGGATTGGTAGGTCGTCCCAGGTACAGATACATAAGGTATACATGTCCTCAAGTCACGGCATTCCCTCTTTGTCACTTTCCCGCATTCTCTCGGTGCGTAAAAGTCTGTGAAGCAATACGTTTGGTTTGACTGTGGTCGGCTATCTCCTCCGTCTGGCATAGACTTGTCCAAGGTCATACTATCTGCTCATTCATCTCCATTTGAATCGCACGCCTATCGCCCCCCGAATCACTGGGAAGCAAGTCACAAAAAGGAGGATAGTACCGAAAGAGAAAGCCAAATCATAACTTGCAAAAAAGAGACAAAAGAGAAAAAAGAAAGAAAAACTCTCCTCCAAGATGTCCCCAATCAAATACCTCCTCTTCGACTGCGACAACACCCTCGTCCTCTCCGAAGATCTGGCCTTCGCCGGCTGCGCCACGCTCGCCAACGAAATCCTCGCCGCCCACAACATCCCCCACCGCTACACGGGCCCCACCCTCCAACACGAATTCGTCGGCATGGGCTTCAAAGGCCAACTCGCCCAACTGCAGCAGAAATTCCACTTCTCCCTGCCCCTCCACGTCGAACAGGACTACATCGATCGCGAACTCGCCGTCATCTGTGACAACCTCGCTAAAGAGTGCGAGCCCTGCGAGGGGGTTTTACCGGTTCTACAACGGATTGCTGCCCAGGGGGAGTTGGGGATGGCGATTGTGAGTTCCAGCGCTATGCCGCGTGTCGTGGCGGGGATTAGGAAAGCCGGGATGGAGAGATATTTCCCCGAGGAGAGGAGGTTTAGTGCTGCGACGAGTTTGAATCCGCCGTCGAGTAAGCCGGATCCGACGATTTATCGGTTTGCGTGTGAGCGGGTTGGTTGTCAAGTCGGGGAGGCGGTGGCGATTGAGGATTCGAGGTCGGGTGAGTTTTCTCTCTCTCTCTCTCTCTCTCTCTCTCTCTCTCTCTCTCTCTCTCTCTCTCTCTCTCTCTCTCTCTCTCTCTCTCTCTCTCTCTCTCTCTCTCTCTCTCTCTCTCTCTCTCTCTCTCTCTCTCTCTCTCTCCCTCTCTTTTCTTCTTCGCCACGGGAGCTCAAAGCCCCATCCATCCAGCAACCCAATTTCCCCCATGACGTTTCCGAGATCCAGAGTGATCTGAACATCCAACACTGACAAATCCCCATCCACAGGCGCCACAGCAGCAACCCGAGCCGGCATCCCGCTCCTCGGCTACGTAGGCCCGTACTTCGCCGAAGGCGGCCGCGCGAAACAGGACGAGATGGCGCGGGTGCTGCGGGACGAATGCGGCGCCCTCGCTGTCATGTACCACTGGGAGGAATTCGAGGCGAAGATGGCGGAGGTGGTGAGGGCTGTTGAGGCTGCTAATGCTGCTGTAGAGGGTGATACGAGTGCGGTCGATGGTGGTCCGCTTGGGGACGAGGAGGCGGGTAAGGGGACCGCGATGGATGAGGGGAAAGTGTGGACGGGGCTGCGTGGGGCTAGGGACTCGGCTATGTCTGCTACGGCGTGAGGGTGAGGAAGGAGGTACGAGGGACAAAGGGTGGGCTTTGTTGGGGTTTAGATCGTACACTGTTGGGAAACGAACACAGTCTAAACTTGCTATAAGAATCGGCAAAAATTGAACGCATCTCATTGCTTTAGAGGTAGTATTGTTAAGTAAAAGCACAATATAGTAGCATCTAGAGCAAAAAAAGCTAACGGGGAAGAGGTAGTATTGTTAAGTAAAGGCACAATATAGTAGCATCTAGAGCAAAAAAAGCTAACGGGGATTCATAAGTATAGAGCGGTATTGCTAGTCGAAGGATTCCTACATCGAGTTCGAACTGGACAGAAGAGACGGAAGGATTGGGAAGTTTGGTTTTGAGAAGGAACTTGTATTATGCTAACACGCTGTTTCGGGACGATGTAGATGCGTACACGAGGATATGAAAGCATTGGATATCATGCATCGCTAGTTCTCTCTTTTTCCAGTTCTTCCTTGCCTTTCCTATCTCCGAGTTCGGTTGGCGGGTGTTAGTGGGCCCCTTCGCGGTGGAAAGCTGACCCCGGTTCGATTGGCAATGGGTCCGGCTCGCCGCTCAGGCGGAGTAGAAGATCCCTCCTCATCATCCCCATCGCTGAAATAATCATACTCGCTCGCCTCCTCCTCCCCCTCCTCCTTCTCTCTCATTGGCGAACCGTCTATCGAGGAGTCCGTCATTGGCCACCCGTCTATCGAATCCCTGATTGGGTAACCGTCTATCGGTGTCCTCCAACACAACAGCCCACTCGCCTCAGGATCAAAATACGGCTCCCCCCAACCCCACGCCATCATCTCCCCATTCTCGATGGCGCCCACATACATCCTCGCCCCATGGGCATGCAACCCCACACACCCCGTCGTCTCCCCCAGCAGCCTCCGTGCCCCTTCCTCCTCCGTCGTCCGACACGTCCGCACATGCACAAACTGCAACATGCGATTCAACATCCTCCGCACAAACTCCAGGGTCCCAGGCCGTAACATCTGTCCCACATTCCGGGAATTGGTGGCAACATTCGGCGATCGCGCATCAACCCAATACATCAGCTCCCCCTTCCCCTCACGCATTGTGTCACCGCCCGCGAGCACGACCCCGTCCCGGAACCCGCGCAGCTGGCTGCGCCAGAGATCCGCGAACAGGCTCGCTGTGCTCCACTCCCTGTCGTTCTCCGCGAGCCAGTACACGTCCTCCCTAAGCGTCTGCCACGCGGTTGTGATCTCAGGACTCCGGGCGGGCTGGAGGTGGAACGGGGTCGAGGTCGTGCCGTCCTCGAGCCGCGCGCCTTCGAGTAAGTGGGACCAGATGCGCAGCAGGAGGTCCGGGTCGACGGTTATCTTGGCGTGGTTGTTCTCGGCTAAGTTTCGGTCGAGGTCGGCGCAGGTGCGCTCGAAGTTCTCGTAGGGCGTGAAGTGGTGGTTCGGGGGTAGGTAGGGGTAGTAGTAGCCGTTAACGGTGCCGAAGGTCATGCCTTCGGCCGCCCGGTCGTCGAAGAAGCGGCCGCGGCAGTAGATGCAGCTTGCCTCGCTGGGCCCCTTGCTGTCCGCCCAGTTGATATAGCAGTGGCGGCAGATGACATTGCCGCAGCATTTCATCTTTAAAGGGCGGTAGGCTGCCGTGTTGAAGTCGTTGCCGCAGGTATTGCAGCTCATCTCGTCGGCGGGGATGCTTTCGAGTGCCATGGTTTCGGCAATCTTGAACACGAAGACTTCGTAGTTCGGCCGACGCTTCGCTTTCCATGGGTGGACGAGATCGGGGATGGGTGCAGTGTTCTCGTGTTGGTGGCTGTGCAGCATATGCTGCACATGGAGAACCGCACGATCGGTGCGCCTGAACACAACATCCCTCAAGTTCTCCATGAACATGCAGGAACACCTTGTAGACCTCAGATACTCGACGGTGGCGAGGTACAAGATCGAAGGACAGGCTGTGAATCGGCCTTGCCCGACGAACAACGACGTGTGCCGCTTGATCAGCACGCAGTCCTGGCCTCGATTGTTGAACGTGAGCACACTCAGACTCGTGCCACCTTGCTGCTTCGAAAGGACTTGCATGTGCCCGCAAAGTTCCCTGAGCGCGTTATGAGTAACCGTCCTCGTCGTCGCCGCCCAGTTGTTTGCCTGTTGGATGATATCCTGCTCGCTCTCCAGCCCGATGCATGCTCGGCTCATGGAGAAGATGACAGTCTCGTCGTGAGAGGAGCGAAAGGCGTGAGCGGCGATGGCGGGATCGTCCACAAGGGGCCGTGGCTCGAACCGCTCGCTCGCGTTCTCGACCGGCAGCATGAAGAGGTCGCTTTGGTTGAGATCTGGAGTCTTCGCCAGCAAGGAGACGCTCGGATACTTGATATTGGTGATATGATGAGGCGTGAAGATGCTGACCTCGTCCTTGTTAGCTCTGGCATGGAGAAGCGCCATGGCTAAGGCAGCTTCGTAGGAAGGCTGGGCCTCGTGGCAGTCTAGTTTGACCGGTCTGACCATGATTGCGGTTGTAAGGAGAATGTGAGTTGAATGACGGCTAGGAGATACAGCTAGGCTATCCGAGAAGGGCGGCTTTTGTGGTTCAAGTCATGGTGATGAGCAGTGTCTGTTGGTTCACACAATGGATTGTCATTCACGGCGCCGAGGGGCGAAAGCCGGCCTGTCAAAATTACTTTGTGGTGGGTGACCGGAGAACAAGCCCATTGTCTCTCAAGCCGTGCTGGCCTTCGGCTTACTCGAGTACCTACCCATTCACGGTAGCTATTTCCTAGGCACTGTTGCTTTCATAGAAAGCCATTCTTGGGCATCGAGTGGACCCCTTTTGGAAATTGAATTGTGTGAAATCTTGTCCTTGGACATGAAGCATAACTTGCCAGCCGTTGAGGACTACGCTCTATACATCATCAGCGGGTATCACGTATCTCGTGGGAGTAACGCTGGAATCATCCAGCGTAATCTCGTCTTCTCTATCATCCAGCATATTCAAAATTCTTAACCCACAGCTTCTGCCTTGCCAACCAGCCACTTTCGGCCTTCTTATGGCTGCTGTTGGGAAGCTGCACCACCGGCGTCTGTGACCGGCTTAGCCGCTTCTTCAGCACTCTCCTTTGTCTGTCCTAATGGCAGGTCGAGCCCCTTCTCCTGGCCAGTCAGGAGCGTGTGCACAGGGGCGTCGAGCTTCTCACGGCCCTTCAGGAAGTCCAGCTCCATAATGAAAACATAGCCGAGCAGGTTCCCGCCGAGCTTACGGACAAGGTTACCAGCAGCAGCGGCGCTTCCGCCTGTCAAGCAATCAGTTAGCTTTCGTCCCCTCTCAAGAGTCCATATACTGCGATCGAGATCTTACCTGTGGCGATAATGTCGTCGACAATGACCACCTTCTGGCCCTTCTGGATCGCATCACTCTGCATCTGGAACACATCCTCGCCGTACTCCTTCTTGAAAGTCTCGGTAGCGACCTCGCCAGGCAGCTTGCCCTTCTTCCTGACCGGCACAAAGCCCGCGCCCAATCTCAGGGCCAACTGCGGGCCGAACAGGAAACCTCTGCTCTCGAGGCCCACCACCACATCAACATCGCTCTTCTCGCCGGTTGTCGTATTGAATACATGTGCGATCTGCATCTCCATGGCCCGGGTCAGGCTCGAGTGTAGCGCGTGCGAGGCGAAGAGCGGCATGATGTCCTCGAACAGGATACCCTTCTCGGGCCAGTCGGGGAATTGCCTCAGACCGCGCCGCAGCATGGCTTTGAGGCGGGCCAGCTCGGGACCATTTATTTGAGCACCGGGCTGTTCGGCGGGACTGGTGGAAGAGGCGGCGGCGAATCCTCCTTGGGCGGCATCCTGTACTGCTCCTCCGGTCTTCCCGTCGGGGCCGTGGAACTTGGGATGCGGCTGGGTTTCAGTCGGGTCCGGTTTCGTCGAGGGCGGATGCGACGCAGTAGATGGCTTGTCAGTGCTCTGGGTGCTTGGATCCGTGTTCGCCGGGTGACCGTGCGGTGGATGCTGGTCGAAGGAGACGGGTTGGCCGGACATGGCGAAAGAAAGAGGCCCCAAGAGAGATATGTACGGTGCGGGACAAGACAGGCTGCGGGCTGCAGTGATACGGTAATCGGATGATAGCAGAAAATCTCGCTACCGCAAGGGCCAAGGCGTTATCGCGAATATCCCGCTGGGCCTGGTCCTGTAATGGGAGGGGTTGTTGAGGGCTCTTTACACCGTCGGATTGCCAGACCAGGCTGAGTGCGGTAAAGACGTCTCAATCTCCAGCCAGTGGGCGGCTTGTGCTTTGCGTTAGTAGCTGCGTGTGTCTGCCCGATTAGGGAGTTCTTGTTCTGGTGAGAAAAGAATTTGTGCAGATACAGACGCGCAACGCGGAGGGCGGTGACCACGGCAGCTACACGTGTTGGCGCGGGATGGCGTGCGAGTGGATGAGCTCACTGACACAGCTGATTAGGCTCCCGTCACCTGGCTCGCGCTCGGGTCAAGGGTAAAGTGGGATGCTCACATTGCAGTTTGCATCCGATGCCTTTATTTTATTCGGATCCCCAATGAATCTACCGGCCAACATATTTTGTCTACGATACTTGGCACACATCTTCAGACAGCATTATGACATTTCACCCAAGGCAATTGACTGATGGTATGCGTTCGGTAGACATCTTATAAGTCGATTAAAGAGAGAATGGAAAAAAGGGAAAGAAAAGAAACTCACCGATAAGATCCGATAATGAGTGTGGGGACAAGATTGGCGTCGGCGCGGAGCGACGTGGCACTGCACGCGCATGCATGTGAAGATGCCACTCTATTGGCTTCGAATGCCAGCGAGAACAATGCAAATGCGGACCTGGTTGTTTACCGGCATGAGCAGTTTGAGCAGAACAAAGCTTTGTCTTTATTGTTTGTTACTTGTCCCGACCAATCACGACCTATCCGGCGGTCTGCGACTCTACTAACCTTGTCCTCTTTTAAGGCTATTGCAGTAAACGACCTACTTTCGTTTGGCGACGGTACAGATGGATAGAAGGTCTAGACCATCATTTATTGGGATTGTTCATCCTGCAGCAACGAACGATGTAAATCATGAGCAAATTACGCGCGTTTCGCAGCTTGCCTGGAACGTTGACATGTTACAGGCGGATACCCACTATACTACACCCTTTCCCCTGAGACTTTCAATGTCCTGTGCAGTATATCCTACTCCAGCGAGGATCTCATCAGTATGCTCGCTTAATGTCGGTGGTCTCTGTCTGACAGATCCCTCAGTCTCGCTGAATTTCACCGGGACACCGATACCTTTCCACTCGCCTGTCGCGACAGCATCCCACTGCATCGGCTGTATCATCTTCCTTGCGGCTGTCTGCGGATGCTCAAAAGCCTTTTGGATCGAATTCACCGGTCCGTGTGCAAGGCCAGAGCCATCAAGCACTTCCATCCACTCCCGAGACGTCTTGGATGCGAAGATGGAATCAAGTATCCCGTCCATATCCGCCCGATGCTCAACGCGTTCAGCGTTCGTTGCAAAGCGCTCGTCCTGTGATAAGTCTTCCCGATCGATGCGTTGACATAAAGTCCGAAACTGGCGGTCATTATTCGCCGCCAGTGCAAGCCAAACACCGTCCTCGCACCTCCAAGTATTATACGGCACGATGCTCGGGTGCGCCGCACCGTACCTTTGACCATCACGCCCCATATTCAACCAATTGGCACCAATATTAATCAACAGACTAATCTGCGTCTCAAAGAGCGAGGCCGAAATATGTTGCCCCCTCCCACTCTTCTCACGATGGTACAGCGCCGCCATGATAGCTCCATGCATGTACAGTCCCGTACTGATATCCGTCATGCCTAGCCCCGGCCGCACAGGTCCCCCCTCAGGATGTCCAGTGATATGCATCAGCCCGCCTTCCGCTGCGGCGATGGCGTCGTACCCCGCCCGTTGCGCATACGGTCCCTCAGACCCATACCCGGATATCGAAGCGTAGATCAACTTCGGGTTGATCTTCGACAGTTCGGCATACCCTACCCCTAACTTCTCAGCACCACCGGGCACGAAATTCTCTATCACTACATCAGTCTCCTTAACAAGCTCCTTCACAATCTTCAGCGCTTCGGGCTTCTTAAGATCTAGCGTTAAACTCCTCTTGTTCCTGTTGATAGCCGCAAAGTAAAAACTGATAGGTCCTACGTCGTCCCTCCACGCGCCCGATTCGCCTTTCCCTTGCCAGGACCGTGTCTCGTCCCCTTGGCCTGGCTGTTCCACTTTGATCACGTCGGCGCCGTAGTCGGCTAGGATCTGCGAACAGAATGGTCCGGCTAGGATGCGGCCGAAGTCTAGGACGCGGATGCCTTTTAAGGGTCCTGATGGGGTTTGAGGGAGCGGTTTGTTTGATTGTTTTCTGATGTGTTGGCGATATGAGTATTCACAGACGGATTTGGTTTGACTTCTCGATAGGCTGCGGAAAGCTACGATGGCAGATCGGCCCGTATGTTGGTTGACGAGCTTCCGCGTTGGAGGGAAGGAAGACATCACTTGGTGTCATTTAGCAAGGAATGAATCGGCGGTTTGCATTTGAGAAGTGGCAAACTTTCAGGTCTCTGATCTGTAAATCTGCTCTAGATTGAAACCATCACAGCCGGGCGGGGTGCTATGTGAGCTCCGAGGTCGCAAACGCAGCTCATCAGATATTCTGTTGCAAACCCGCATTGTTGTGGTACTGTACCTACCTAAATTGGCCGGCAATTGTCAGCCGAAGAAGCGGGGTTGGCCAAACAGTACTGTACTACTTTCTACACGCATTTTGACAATCAATCTAGATCACTTGCATATGACGAGTGTATATTGCTATTTGTTATAAGTCGCAATAGATACACATGGATATCGACTGATATTTTGTTGCTTTTGCCCATCCGCTTGCTGACCACTATGTTCTCGATAAGACCTCTCACATCATTAGGGAGAGCAACAGCAAAACACGTCAGATTCAGGCCACGGCTTTGTACAGCAGCAGTACCATGTTTGAATTCATCAGCCTTCAGTGCATACGACAGATCGATTTCCCCTGGAAGGTGCTCGCGAAGGACTTTTGTGGCCAAGGCAACTGAACACTTGCCGACACACGCAGATTACAATGAATCACAAGCAACTGTGCGCGAATCTATAGCAAAGATCTGTGCAAAATTCCCAGAATCATACTGGCTAGATATCGACAACACTGCCCGCTGGCCAAGTGAGTTTCAAGAAGCGATCGCCAAAGATGGCTGGTTAGGAATCATGATGCCTTCTGAGTACGGCGGCAGCGAGCTCGGTCTGGCAGATGCAACGGTGATGATGCAAACTATAGCTGAAAGCGGCGGCGGCTATACAGCTTCTAGCAGTGTGCACATGAACATATTCGGCCTCGCGCCTGTGGTCAAATATGGCAACGAAGAGCAAAAGAGAAGATTCCTTGTGCCGCTTATCGAAGGCAAAGAGCGAGCCTGCTTCGCCGTCACTGAACCCAACACGGGCCTCGATACGCTTCGCTTGCAATCTCTGGCGACGCGAGATGGTGACAGCTATGTGCTGAAAGGCAGTAAAATCTGGACCTCGACAGCACAAGTGGCAGAGAAGATCTTGATTCTGGTCCGTACAACAGCGTTGGAAGACGTGAAGAAGCCGAGCGAAGGACTCACCCTCTTCTACACTGACCTCGATCGCACCCAGGTCTCCGTCACAGAAATCAAAAAGATGGGGAGGGCAGCGGTGGATACAAATCAGCTGTATTTCGACGGATGGCGCATCCCAGCAGCAGACCGTATAGGCAATGAAGGCGAAGGGTTCAAGATGATCATGCACGGCATGAACGCCGAACGCATCCTTCTTTCTGGTGAGGCCGTTGGGATCGGATACGCAGCTCTCCGCCACGCAAGCAACTACGCTCGCGAACGTATCGTCTTTGGCCGCCCTATCGGTCAAAATCAGGGTATCTCCCATCCGCTTGCCAAAAGCTGGTGTCAGCTGGAAAGCACGCGGCTGATGATCATGCAGGCGGCTAAGATGTGGGATGAAGGGTATGCGAGCGGAGAGTACGCAAATGCAGTCAAATACCTGGCGGGCGAGAACGCTTTCACAGCTTGCGAGACGGCCGTGTGTAGTATGGGCGGCATGGGTTACGCGAAGGAGTATCACGTCGAGAGGTTCTTGAGAGAGGTGATCATCCCACGATTGGCCCCCGTTAGTCGGGAGATGTGTTTGAATTATATTGCTGAGAAGGTGCTTGATCAACCACGGTCCTACTGAGCCTATCGAGCCACGACGGTCGAGCCAATGCAACAAAGGGGAGTCTCACTTCGGATGGCCAAAGAACTCCCGCACCTGCTCCATTAGCGCCCTGGGAGCCATGATGGACATGGGCGTGCGCTCTTTGGTCGTCTCCCGCCAGGTATCGAATCTTGTCCCTAAGAAGTCTCGCGACTCGACGAGTGGAACATCCCCGCTGATCACGCGGTAGGAGAATTGTTCTAGCTCCGCTAGAATCTCTGCTCCGTCCACCGCAACCGTCTGATGTGCGCAGCTTACCAGCACGCGTCGCGGAACTTCCACCCAGCCATCTTCATCGCCAATTTCTGCTTCCTCAGCGGCAGCAGCTGCCTTGGCATTCTCCGTCCGCACAAAGACGGCAAGCTTTTGCATTGCGAAGATCCACTCGATCATGTTTCCATCTACTGTGAAGATAATCGGCATGATCTCTTTACCCTCCCGATAGAAGCTGTCTCCAACATAGAGATGCATTTCGTCGTGGTCGTACCAGGCAAGCTCATCGGGCGTGTGGCCAACCGTTTGGAAGATAGTAATCCCGAGATCCTGCTGCTTTTCTACCTGCGTAGCGACAGTGCGGCTCTGGTGTTGAAACGGCCACTGGAGCCTTTCGAAGGCCTGGGCCCAATGAGTAACATGGTAGTATGGGACCGGGCGGTGGATTGCATTGAATAGGCCATGAGCCCCAAGGTCAGATTCGATGAAGTCTTTTCCAGCGGCGCTTGCTAGGATCTCCGTTGTGCCGCCCCGCAGGAATTGCATTATACCGCCAGTGTGGTCGAAATGGCAGTGTGTGCAAATGATGAGGTACCTTTTCTCACCGCCATGGTTGAGTGGCGAGTTGTCATTGCAGGATATGGGGCAGTTCTCAAGGTAATGGCGGAGGTGGATGTAGTGATCTATAAGGCTTGTTTTAGTAACTGACGCATTCCAAAACCCGCGTGAGTATTCGCCTCTTGGTGAAATGACGCGTTGAAAAAGTATTGCATATAGCGTAGTCGAGGTAATGCAAATGATCGCCAAGGAGTTCGATGCCTACCGTCCTTGTGCTTTTTGCCCGGCTCATCGCAGCCTGTATCACTGACAATAACGACCGGTATCGTTGGATGGATCTTGGCGAAAATCAAAGGCAACTCTCCATAAGCGTCATGTTCCTGCACAACGAAAGTCGATTTGTTGACACGTCGAGTAGTGAAAGAGCTGCTCATTGTGATGGGGGCTGATGAGGATGAAGTGCCAATGCTTTGATAGTCTTTAGATATTTCTATGGGATGATGATCAATGTGTCACTGAGTAAAGTCAGCGCAAGACAGATGGTGACGAGGTCTGTCGGAGTAAGAGTGAGAGTGGTGAAGTAGTCGGGCGGCTGAAGTCGGGTCCACGGACATGAGGCGGCTGCCGCAAACCTCAGGCAGCCATCCTCACATCTCAATCTTACCACCCCTATCCAATCCTTGCTTCTACTCCTCTTTCAATACCTACTCGACCATGCAGGCCTCATGCGCAACTCCAGCGTTCTGCTCACGCTCTTTCGCTTTCTTCTCCCACCCGCCCTGATTGGGACTGTTTACTTGTACTTGTATCCACTCTTTCAACAGTGCTCCTTTCCTCCCGCTCAAGCTGCAGAAGCAGCTTGTCATTTTGGTGATGCATCTCATGCCGGCTCACCCTCTTCACCTGCACCGTTCCGATTGCTTGCGCTTGCAGATCCGCAGCTGGAAGGTGACACAAGCCTGCCCGAGGAATTGAGGGGTGGAGGATGGCTGAAAGGCGCTAAGGATGGGTTCTGGGAAGGGGTGCGGAAGGCAGGGCGAGAGCGAGCATTTGACGGAATTCGACCAGCCTTGATCGGTCTGTTGAAGGACGACGCGCCGAGAATATTCGCCGGGTATCGGAAGAAGCTGGATCTTTGGGGCAACGATCTCTATCTGGCACACATATATTGGTTGATTCATTGGTGGACGGATCCTACTCATGTGGTTGTGTTGGGAGACTTGCTTGGAAGCCAGTGGATCAATGACGAAGAGTTCGAAAGGCGGAGCGAGCGATTCTGGCAACGAGTCTTCAAAGGCGCTCATCGAGTACCGAGGCAAGTGACAGATGTCAATGGACGTGTTGAGATTCTAGGAGCGGACGCAAGCTGGAGGAATCGTTTAATCACGGTTGCTGGTAACCACGATATTGGGTATGCTGGAGATATAGACACTCGACGGGCCGAAAGGTTCGAAGAGGAGTACGGACGGTTGAACTGGGATGTTCGTTTCCGCACGAACGATACCACTACGCCGCACGAATTCTATCCGCCAGGCCTCCAAAACTCACAACTTGTCCAACAACCGCCTGAACTCCATGTGGTGGTCCTTAACTCGATGAACCTTGACCTTCCTTCGTGGGATATGATTCTACATCAAGAATCTGTGGACTTCCTTTCCGAGACCCTCCACACAGGGCACACGCGACCCTCAGAGAATAGTGCAACGGTACTGTTGACTCACATTCCTCTGCACAAGGAAGAAGGAGTCTGCGTAGATGCGCCATATTTCTCTTACTTCCCAACCTCTCAGGGAGCAGGCGTGAAAGAGCAAAATCACCTCTCCGAGGACACGAGCAGTCATATCCTCAATGGTATCTTTCAAACATCTGCTCAAAACAGCATCATCCTCAATGGTCACGATCACGAAGGCTGTGACACCTACCACTACCGTTCCAGTACTGAACCCGAAGTCGATGTGACCAACGGTAAAGACGACCAGACTGCACCATGGCGAGCAGACAAATATCATCAATCAGCCGCGAGGAGCGATGCCAAGAGATCGGAGGGCCTCCGTGAGATTACTGTGCGGTCAATGATGGGCGATTACGGCGGTAACATTGGCCTACTTTCTGCTTGGTGGGACGAGTCAGCCTTCAAGTGGCGCTTTGAGTACGACAGTTGCATGCTTGGTGTGCAGCATATCTGGTGGGCTGTGCACGTTCTAGACCTGATAGTGCTTGGGTTGGGTCTTGGGGGTGTTACGTTGGCTGTGGTGGAAGCGATGAAGGAGCTCAGAGAAGAGGAACGAAGCACTCTACAAGGAAGTGAGACCAAGAAAAGGATATAAGAGTGTCTGGGCGTCTGAGGTTCTTTGCAGCATTGTTCAGCTATCTCTGAGCGCTTGTGTCCGTCGCTCTTAAGATGCTGTGATAAGACGACGTGTGAACCCAGATCTCATCGATTCAATTCATCAATCTTGCATCTACCTTCAGACCTGGCTCGGCGTCAATAATCACTATCTTAGCCCTCGACAGCTAGCTCGTTATTCAAGTGGCTGCCCACAGCAGCAGGCAAAGCCGAGCCATTCGGGTTCCCCTCTACTCCGCCATTACACCAAGCGTGCAGTAAAGAAAACGCAGTTCGCTGGACAAGTCGACAATGTAGCTCTTTTGGCTAAGATGTTAGCGTCTTGCCTCAGGCAATCCCATGTATGAATGTTGGATTCGAACGATCGACACAGGCTGGGGGAAGCTTTGGAACTTCCCCGATCCCTCCACGTCTCGGTCCCATCTTCCCCGCCCAAGCTTGCACTTCACGTCTCGAATACGGCCAATTTCTCCGTCTATAATGTAACAGTTCTTACTGTCTTACCAGCATTGTGACCTCACGTTGCCTGCAGATGCCGGAGGATTGATGCGGGACATGTGGAGGTAAAGCATCGGGCTACGACCCCCAAAACTACAACCCAAGTACTTGAGACGGTAGGTTTCTGCTCTGCGGTGTTTCAACCATTTCCAACAAGCATACCTCGCAGAGATGAAGCACCTTAACAGCCTATCATGGGCTGCCACAGCTCTGATCGCGACCAGCCCAACTCATGCTCACCCTCCATCCCCAGGCCGCAGTAATGCTGTTCGTCTAGACATTCCGGACACTGCGTTAGGCGCTTCCATAGCACACAGCAACTCGTTTGCTTCGTTCTCTATCGATCCGGCTTTTTGGGTCGAGTTCTTCGGCAATGCCAGTAACCCAAACGAACTCACTTTTCGCTTGCTGAACCTCATTACCGAGCATGGCGGCCAACCTATCATTCGGCCTGGCGGCATCACTATGGACAGCATGATCTTCGACCCTTCTGCTGGGGATCCAGTGAGGACGACCAGTCCTAACGGTGGCATCTATCGCACTACCGTTGGTCCTGCCTATTACGAAAGCTGGTCCAACTTCCCGAACGGTACAAAGTTTGTATCGACTTTGAACTTTGGCAATAACAGCTATGAAATTGCTCGAGACATGGCAGTAGCGTCAGTCAAATACCAGCCCGATCTGGTGGAGTATTTTGAGCTTGGTAATGAGCCAACCAACTATGACGAAGCGCGTTGGAATGACAGCACCGCGGCTTATGTCGCCCAATGGAAGAACTGGACTTCTTCGATCGATGCAGCCGTCAACGAGACTTTGGGAGCTGCTCGCGCCGCCGAGTTAAGTAGCGAGCGATGGTGGGCATCGTCCGCAACTACCGACAAGACTGGATTGAAGGTGCGTCCGGTCGACCTCATCCCAGCGGGTGTAGACTCCGAAAACCAGGTGGCTGAATACAGCATTCATTCCTATCCGTTCTCCACCTGTGACCCAGAGCGAGCAGCTCTGGCCACGACAGAAAACATATTGAACCACACGGGCTTGGCCTTGTACGCTGACGAAGAGATCTATCCGTCCGCAAGGGCTGCTCTGGACGCGGGTAACCCATGGGTCATTGGGGAGTTCAATTCGATCTCCTGCTCGGGCAATCCTAACGTCTCTGATACTTTTGCACAAGCTCTTTGGGTTATAGACAGTCAGCTTATCTACGCTACCCGCAATGCCTCATCCTGCAATCTGCACCAGGGGGCCACATTGGCTTTCCAGAGCGACAACCAAGTCAACACTGCTAGTGCAAACGGATCACCAGGGTTTTCCACTTACGACATGCTCTATCCGCGGGACAGCGTTCTTCGCGGAGAGGCGAGAGTCTTACCCAGCTTCAGCGCTCAACTGTTCTTGGCCGAGGCCTTCTCCACTGGAGGTACTAGGATTCAGAACCTGACTGTGCCTTCCGGAGTTGACCCTGACTACTTTGCTGCATATGCCTTCTACGACGATGATGTTCTGAGCAAGCTGGCCATCGTCAATATGCACCCCTATTATGCCAACTCTACGCAAGACTTCTCCGCTAGTATCGATTTGTCGGAGCACATTCACAGCCCGAAGGGTTGGCATGGCTGGCATGACTGGCATGGTTGGGACAAGCATGAGGGTAAGCAGGAGGGCAAGCAGGAGGCCTATGCGAAGCGACTGACAGCGCCATACACGGACGAGACTGATGGGGCCAAGGTCACATGGGCAGGGCAGACGTTCATTAACGGCACAGCAGACGGTGAAGTGCAAGAGGAACGGATTGGTAGAGACAGCGTCGTTCATGTCAGGGGCAGCGAAGCCCTCCTGATCTTCCTATAGAAAGTCACAACGTAGCTTGAAAAATTGCCCCTCCACCTCCAGATTTTTGCCGCATCACATAAGTCAAGAACTTCGCTCATAGTAGGGAAGCATGGGATCGTATGTGATGTTCACTCGGCAATAAAGCAACCTCACTATTGGATTCTCTTCTCTGTGCTTGTAGAATGAAGCAGCTGTGGATTGGATGAAGACATTTGCAAAAAGTTACCGTAAGCGCGCTTAAAATATAATCTACAGCATGGCCTTGGGGAAGTTCTTCATGGCTTGCCTTACACCAAGGTCGGCCAGAATCTCTTCAGTGCCACCAAGGATCGCATCAAACTTGTAAGTCCTATGCCACATCTCTACTACCTTACCCATCCCTCCTTGTGTCAGTCCCCTGCCACCAAAGATGTTCGTCGCTTCATCAGCGATCTCATGCGCACATCTCGTCGAAAAACTCTTCAGGAGGCCGATGGGCCCGCCAAGTTGCTTTGACTGTTCCTCGTATGAGAGTTGGTTCATCTGATGGGTGATCTGCTCAAGCCAAGCTTGACAAGATTCGGTGAGCGAGATCATGCGGGCCAGCTTTTGGCGTATGGCTGGTTGAGTGATGAGAGGCTTGCCGAAGACAATGCGTTGGTTGCACCACTTCAAGCACTCCTCAAGAACGGTACGGTTCCATCGAGTGGTAGCGCATACCATCATCCAGCGTTCCTGCGAAGGTGTTAGCTTGAGAACGTAAAGCTGCAATGGAAGGGGAGGCATACGTGGTTGAAATTGCTCATGATGACAATGAAGCCCTTGTCCTCCTGGCCAAGCAACCAGTTCTTGGGCGCTTTGGCATTGTTGAACTCGATGTAAGCAGTGGCTGCAGTGGTGGAGTACGAGGTCTTGATAGGCTTGACCTCGATCTCTTCCGACTTTGGCACAAGAATGACCGAGAATCCTTTCTTGGTCTTGCAACCGACAACGAAGTAGTCGGAGAACATGCCGTTCGTTATCCATTTCTTTGTTCCGTTGATGATCCAGTGCTCTCCATCGTCACTTAGCTCGGCAGTTGTCTTGAGACCGGCGACGTCTGATCCAGCGAATGCTTCGGTGATAGCAAGACACATCTTCTTTTGTCCCGAGAGCACTTCTTGCGTCACGCGCTCTTTCAGCTCCTCATTGTTGCACCAGTTTCGGACAGCCGTGAGGGAGATGGTCATGCCTGCCATGTTGCCGTCTTGGAAGCCTCTTGAATTGTGGCGCGACAGCTCTTGACCCATAACTAGGTCGTGGAAATAATCGAAATCTTTACCATCCATCACATCGAGCAGCCTCTTGCCATGTAAATGCTTGCCAGGCCCTAATCTCATACCGAGCACGCCATTGTTTGCCATCTTGTCGATCAGCTCTTGAGAGATGTAAGTCCCATCTTTCTCTTTCTGCTGAGCCTCAGGGGTCACATGTTTCTCCACAAATACTCTCATGGCCTTCTGCAACCGTCTGTGACTGTCATTGTAATATGGACTCTTGTACTGCGGGCTTAGCCACAGCGGTTCCGCGTATGGGACTTGACTGAGATCGCCAGGCTGAGGATCGATGACTTCGGGCTTCTCGCCTTCGACAGTACCGATGCAAAGGTCTGAGTATTGTTGCAATACTTCGTGGCGGTGAAGGTTGTAGAAAGCTTCGGTGGCGTCCTGACCAGCGTACTGGAGAAGCACGACTAGGCCGCCTGGATGAGCAAGAGAGAATTCCGATAGGTCGTAGATCTTGTGATCAACGATAACCCTACATAAATCATGGTTAGAGTGTGCTCGTCTGCTGCCAATACCGTGGCGTCTTTACCATAAGTCCTCTTCAGTAGTATGCTTTGCAACTTCTTGCCTGGTCAAAGGGGCCTTCATGGTGGGTGATAGTAGTGCAGATCTGTAGCGTACAAAGCAAAGTGATGCTGCAAAGTGATAACTTGCAAGTATTGAATGGACTCCATTTCGAAGTGGTTGATGCAATCAAGGTATCCAAGACCGTAGCGCGAGGTCTCAGATGGACCGAGGCAATGTTTGGAAGCCGAGAAGTTGTCGATCACCGAGGCACTAGCCAACCGGGAGCTTTCGATTACTATTGAGGCTCGAGCCATGACGGTCAGAAACACAACTTGATCAAATCGACCATCATACTGGTTCATATACATTCAGTAAGTATTGAAGCTGATCACTCCGTGACGAATCAGAAGATCCGGTCAAGGTATGCAAACTCAGTCACACGCTCCCCGTCGACGGATACTACATGCAAAACCAGGCCGGCCACTATAGTAGGTCTTTTGTCGCTGCTTAGATTGTTGAAATATCCACCGCTCGCTGGCGTGTAAAGCGAGGTCAAGCGATTCGCGGGCGAAGGTGACCAGAATGTGACATGATATCAAGACGCGAGATCAAATTTCGCTTAAGCCTCCGCCACAGTATGTTTCTTGACTTCGGCTCGTTGCAGGCGCAGGCAAAACGGCGATAAATAATCGAAGAAGTTCATAAATTGCAATTCGTGAGGTTTCTGTGAGACAACGAACCACCTGCAGAGATCGAAACGATAACGTTTCTCCGCCTGCTCAACCTTCACAAGAAGAGATGATGATCCCGTTTCGAGATGTGTGCCGGACAGATCCAGTGGTCTAGGTAGCTGCTACAAATAGAGGCGTCTTGAACTTCTTGCGGCTTTGCATTGGCGGGCGCCGTGATAATCATTCAAAATGAGTGCACTTTTTCCATCCTCTACTAGCTACGTCAACCGTTGTAAGCCGTCTCTATTTAGTTCACATCGTCGTCTGGGTCTTGTGTAGCATGCCACCTCCTACAAGTCAGAGTCAGCTTGTGGTCATATCCCTGAATGCTCCGATCCACACAAACCTAGGTTATTGTAGAGACTAAAAAACATTTTGGCCGGTCGATTCCCGCAGGCATGGCAAGGGAATCAAGTCAGGGCAAGCAGATATGCTTTTTGCCGCAGGACGAAAGTGTCTTGCAAAGCTGGAAGAGAAAAGGGTTTCAGCCTAAGTAGTTTGCACGCAACTCATTCGAATTGCGGGACTCAATTGAAATTGCCGGAAGTAAGAGAGAGTAAAAAGCTCAAGTCGTTAGTGAGAAACCGTCCCTGGTACGCATGTACATGTGAAGCCGGAGGTCAGGTAGATTCGGGGATAGTCGCAATATCGATACTACTGTAATTCAATCCCAAAATCTTGGAGTGACGTAGGAGGTAAGCGTGTGAACTACGTGCTGATTTACCAACACCAAGGCATGAACATGCTTCGATTACATGCGTGAGAGCCCTTTATGCAGGACGGGTGTCTTGTCATTTATCAAATGCAAGTCGAGCATGTTCCGCTTGTACGAGAAAGCAGCGTACATGTACGAAGAAGCGACATTGCAGTCCTCCCGCGCCAATCTAGAAGTACTTGAGGTTAATATGTAACATAGCGCCATTCGGCGGCTGTACGTGCTCTGGTTGCCTTCCGATCTGGCTTCCCCGCCGGAGTCCTGTGCTCGCACAAACCGATTCGGGCGTTAGACTTCTCGGGGAGAAGCCCTGCAACCGCTTGCGCCGTGCTAGGCGTGCTTGTTGGCACAAAACACGAATGTCATTTGTGGAACTTACCGTCGCGGCACAGCATCGACCGGCACGTTGGGCTCCATCGTTTCGGCTCCCATTCCAACCACGTTTTGAAACAGTTCGGCAACCATTTAGCCTGTCTGTCCCAGAGGCCGAATCTACCACCCGACTGTACCGCTACCGCAGGAAATCAACCAGATCAACCAGATTTCCTGTTTCAACCGCTTGGAGTCGTGCTTTGGCGTGGCTCAGACCCTCACACTAGCACTTATTCAGCTCCTCCCGACCCTCCAAATCCGCATGCTCAGGATGCCATTGACTTCGCCACTAGGGGCGGATCCTGAAGTAGGAAAGTAGGGCTTTTTCGCCAGCTGCGGGAGGAGGTCACCTCACAGGTAATGAAAGTTCCGGTACCTCTTCCACGAAAGGGTAAGAAGCTTTTATGGTCGTCTGCACTTGCTACTCTTACATATGACCATGCCGATCATTCAGGATTGGAGCCTGACGCCGACACCTCACACCTTGCCGGGTCGTAATACTAAACCTTGACGCCCCTACAGTCAGATACATTCTTTATATGCGCTCACTGAACCAAGACTCAGATGTTGGGTGGGATCCGTTCAACTCACTGATGCCATCCTAGATTCTCACCACACGGAGGTATACTTTAGCGAGCATCATGGGAGTATCTGGCTATGCATCGCCCGAGTCAGTCATCGGTGTCACGATTACCTTCCTAACTATTGCTGTAATCGCGGTCGCTTTACGTTTATGGACGCGCTTCTTCATAGTTCGACATCCTGGGTTGGATGACCTCGTAAGTAAAGAAAGCAGGAACGCTAGCATAGATAAGCCGCAACAGGCACTAACGCTTCACTCTAGTTCATTTCGGGCGCTGTCCTCTGTACCATCGGGCTGGCAATCTGCACGTGTGTCGAGGTAAAGATCTCCATTGGAAGGCACATCTGGACACTTTCGCGGCAGGAGGGCATCGCTGGCAACAAAGCGCTATATGCGTCTATCGCCATTTACAACATCGGCTTGCTATGCACCAAATGGTCCATTCTCATTCAGTACCTACGGATCTTCCCTCAGAAACCATTCCGGATCGCTTGCTACGTAATGCTCGCTGTCTGTCTCATCTACGCCTCCTGGTGCTTTTGGAATGCGCTCTTCTTCTGCTCGCCGGTCAAAGCCTTTTGGGACCAGAGTATAGTCGCTGCAGGAAAAGGGGCTTGTTTCGACCGGGAAGCCGTCTGGTTCGCAAACGCTGGGATCAACATTGTAACAGACTGCATCATCGCGGCGCTTCCTATCCCGATGTTGAACAAACTCAACATCTCGAAGCGGCAAAAGATAGCGCTCATGGCTGTCTTCGCCTTGGGTGGCTTGTAAGTCAACGATCCTGTATACACATTCCACACACCTACTGACTCGTACCAGTACCTGTATCATTTCGGTCTTACGTCTGGTCTCGGTATATGCAGTCACTAACACCGACGACCCAACATACAACAACGGCCGAACGGCGCTCTGGAGCGCTCTCGAGATCAACATTGCCATAATATGCTCCTGCATTCCAACACTCAAGTCTATTGCGACTCGATTCTTCCCGAGCATCTTCTCGACCCATGCGCAATCACAGGGCACACCACCGTATGGTCAGAGCTATGGGAGCGGCAGAGCTCAGTATAGCGATCCGGGCAAGCGGCTACAAGGCAACTTTAGTGCTTTCCAGCGGCCCATCATCGGCCGCGGCAGCGAAAACGCAGACATCCATCTCGACCAATTTGGAGAGAGTTCACGGCGCGACATCAAGGTCGTGACTGTATTGGATCAGGAAGTGGAGGAGCGCTCAGGTGAAAGCAGCAGCACGCGAAATCTCGTGGACACGGAGAGTCTGAGACGGACCAGTGAAGAGCGGTAATTGTGTATGATACCCCCAAGACGATCTATAATGACCTGTTACTTCGACGACCGATGTGGACTGAATGAAACCTGTTCCTTCTTTTTCAATTCACAAGATTCGAAGATTTCGAAGATCGATTTATTGCTGCCTGTACGAAACCCCAAAGACCACGAGATGCCATATATGCAATGTTTGCTGAAGCTGGTAACCTCTGCATGTACACCAACGAAAAAGCCATGCCGGGTAAGGGGAGACTAATGTACTTGTAGCGATGAGTGTAGAGTGCGATCCAATGCCACCGCCATCTCTAGGCTTGCTTTATTTTTCTTTTTTTTTTTTCGTATTTTTCCAGCTTTCTCCGCTCACAATGCCGTTCACACGTAATCTGCGCCCTCTGACCGTTCATTCATTTATTCATTCAGTCAGTCATTCAGTCATTCATTCATTCATCTAAATGCACGCGCCCCTTTCATTCTAACCTCAACATGTGACAACAGAGGACCAGGGAGATTGGTAGGCATTCACTTCGTGTCTGAGGCACACGTGCTTATCTAAGCGTGGTCCGTGGTAGCGCCATTCGAGTATCATAAAACGGCCCTTCCTCGCCAGATCTAACGAACCTTTCTTCCTCATACTTACCTTGTTGCGCTGTGGCAGCTCACGAATTGCCTACAGCTAGCAGAACCTCCTGCATTGCACAGCGCGGAGAGGAGCTGCTACGAGTCTCCTTCGGGGGCCTCGGCGGCGTAATTTTTGATGGTCTTCTATCGTCGCACTCGCGACTCACTTCTTTCATCAGTCTGTCTCATGCCGTCAATGGCTGGGAGCTGGAGAAGGATATGGCCTACGCTGTCTTGATGTCTTGTCCCTGCGCCTGTGATAGGGGAGCGCTTGCCACCGGACTTTCAACCATTGTACACGGCCACGTGAAGGCACGCGCTGCCCTTTGGGTTGCCATCCAACACCTTGGATGGTTATCACGTAGCGTCCGAATGGTATGATACGACGTCGCGCACCACTGCAAACATTGACAGCGATCCCATACGAGGACGAGCCTTACGCGTCCGGGTCACCCGATACAACCATTGAAAGCCGGATGATAGGCCGGGCAGCTACTCTAACTTTCGTCACTGCATGCCTTCCGCTGAAGTATGCCAGCCAGATACTCAACGCGTCAGCTGACACGAGAACATTCAGTACAGCTCACAGCAGTCACAGGCTAGTTCCTGCATTGCAAACCAAATAAGCCTACCGTGCTCCGGCACCATGGACTCCCACAGGCGCGACTCTAAGCATACAGAAGCACTGGAAAGTGCAAACGAGAAACCCAAGCAAGCACCACAGATCTCGACAGACACCGCAGCTGATGACCCGAGTTTCCAAGCTGCAGATGCTAGTGAGCCCAGTAAACGCCGCTCTTCTGTGCTACAGCGGCTGAAGCATTCACTGCATAAGGAGAAAAAAGATGCGGGCGAAGAGAAGAAGGAATCAATATCGGCCTCAGGGCCTTACATCTTCGCGTTCGACCCAGATACGGGGACGAGAAGGTTGATGAAGAATCCGCATTGGCCTGAGGAGGACTCGTGGAAGCGTGAGAAGGACAAGCCTACAGTGCCTGGCGGTGCGGGATACGTGATATGACAGACCGTAGTCTGATGCGACATGACATGAGTTATGCACTGCGATAAGGAGGTTTGCAGAGGTGCCTATGGTGCTGTGCTCTGCTGCTACAGTGGGTTGACGACGAGAACCTCCCCAACTTGGCCAGAGAGGTCGGACGCAATTCGACTGGGTCACATCGACGAGCTCCGACATATTTCTTCGACATGTATTACTTTACCTTTACAACTGTGCACTTCGTAACGTTGCGTCTGTTTCAAATGACACCAGAGTGAACATAGTACGAAATACGTGGTTCCTACAGTGCTGTCGGCGCGTCGTTCTGTCGTTCCTGTAAACCGTACGTTAAGTAAGGTAGCTGAGGTACTCTGGCTCTTTCGAAACCTCGAGCCATTTGCTTTGACCCGATTCTCCCTAATTCAAGATCTTTGATGTAGAGACTCTTGGCCATTCATATTATACAAGCGCTCTATCCTAAACCCTCGCTTACTGCAAGTCCGGCAGCTTTCTCACGAAGTGGCTCGGGCACTCGTAGCCGCCTGGGTTGTTGTCCAAGTACAGCTGGTGATACTTTTCAGCATCCCACCACTTGCCCGCTGGGAGGATCTCCGTGACGATACCGCCCTTCCACCACTGCTCGTTGGCCTTCTTCGTTACCTCCTCTGCGATGCTCTTCTGCTCATCATTGTTGTAGAAGATCCCTGAGCGATACTGCGAGCCAACATCCGGTCCTTGTCTGTTGGAGGTGGTCGGGTCGTGCATCTTGTAGAAGTACTCAAGGATCGTGCGGTAGGAGAGCTTCTGAGGGTCGTAGGAAAGCAGACACGCTTCGGCATCTGTGGACTTCAGTTAGCACAGAATTCTTCTCTAGACCAGATCAAGGATAGAAGACTCACGGCCAGTTGAACCGCTGCACACTGCCCGGTATGAGGGCGACTCGGTGTTGCCGCCAATGTAGCCGACTCTTGCGTCCAGCAGACCCTTGTTGCCGAAGTCTTTTCTGTACATGTGCTCGATACCCCAGAAGCATCCAGCTGCTAGGATGGCCGTCTCGGCACCTTCAGGCACCTGCATCGTGGTTTGGGCGGCCTGGTCTGGCGCGAATCGCATAGAGGCCGAGCTGAATGGCCTGGTGAACTTTTGGAAGATGGAGTTCATGGCGAAGGCGCTGACGATGCCGACGATTAAGATTGATAGTTGTGCGAGAGGCTTCACTTTGGCGGTTGATGGTGTTTCAGAGAAGAATGGACTGAAAGTACAAGGCCGAAAGAGAGCTCCGGAGGAGAGAGAAACAATCTGATGTCATCACTTCGCTGTAGTCTCGCCACCTGCCCCTCCGCGATTTGTGCTTCAAATAGATGACACATGTATTATTTTCTGGCTGCAACACGACATTTGACAGTTGGCTCCTATAGTAACATGATCGTTGACTTGTCAAAATGCCAGAATGTATCTTGCAGCTTGGAGCAGAGAAATACCGACACTCTGTAGATGGATGGGGTTTAGAGCTCGTGGGATTCAGCTCAACCATAACACAACAATTTTCCTGTAACTATACTGATAGGGTATCTTAACAATATCAACAATTTCATGCGAGATCCAGCTCGATGGCTACGGTCCCCGTAAAGTCCAGCACACTGGTCTCGCTGTGCCGTATGAAAATGCAATTCATCACATCACAAGGCATTTATTGTCACTTTTCGACATCCAAGTGACCATGCTCTTCGTCTCCATAACACTCTCGCCGCCTTCTCCAGTCTCACTAGGATAGCCACCCGGTAATAATGGCCGACTCTTATCCCTTCTTTTGAAAAATCCAAGCTTCTTCGCCCTTTCAGTACTCGCGAAAGCACTCCGGCTGGTCAGGCTGTTCTTCCTCGCATGGCCAGTCCCATGTGCACTTCGCGGCGGCGAGGTTGCCGCGCTCGGCGCTGGCGGATGCCATCCGGTGATCGGATGTGCTACAGATCCCGCCTTGGGTCCTGACTCCCTTACGGGCAGCTGGTCAGATGGATGAGCGGGCGGGAAAAGCGAAGGGGAAGCAGCAGCGTTCCGGAAGGCTTGCATGTGCGGCGGCATTCGATCTCCTGCCGAGCTTGTCGACCGAACCATAGAGGACGCCGCGCTTGGTGCTCGTTGTAATCGACCGTCCAGATGGCCAGTGGGGCTAAGTAAATGACGTGAATAGCGTTGGCCGGCAGCTGAAGGTGCTCTGCCGAATGGGCTCGATGGATGGCCTTGTGGTGCCACAGGGCTAATGCTATCCTCGTCTGGCGCCTGACTTCGACGAGCTGATGAAAGTGGCCTCTCGCTCATCGCTGTGCCAGACCTAGTTGGCATCCACGAAGCGTTGGTGGAATTTTGGCCGACGGGGCTGACGTTCTCCCAGTCTCCAATCAGACTTGGAGCGGGACCACTACCGAGCGGAGAGACGGCATTGCTGTATGCGCGCTGCAGACCTCGGGGAATCGGCCGCATAGAGCTAAACGTATCAGATCCCGAAGCTGGCGAAAGGGGCCTCGATGATCCTCTTGCTTGTTGCTGTGAATAAGTAGTGGCTGCAGTTGACGCCGCGGTGCGAAAGGCCTCTTCTCCACTGAATGACTCTGCCATGCTGGCAGGCGCTGTCGCAGGCGCATCCGACGGGGTCACCTGTCCCGGACCATTGCTCGTAACGACGGCCGGTTTAGGTGGAGGCTGCGGAGGTGCGTCCAGACCTGCCATTGCGCGAAATCTGCTGGGCAGAGGTGCGTTCGGCTCCTCGGTATATTCGGGCAGAGGCAAGAAATTGCCATTGGAGTCAACACTTATTCTCTCCTGGTTGCGTTCCTCCAGTGCCTGGAAGCGATGTCTTTGAGCATTGGTGGCTGCTCTTTGCAGACTTAACCCGCTTCGAGGAGCGCCTTGCACATAGGGCTCTTCAAACACCTCTCCGCTCTCACTTGCTTCGAGCAGATCCGGTAGAGACCGTGCTGCCTCTGATTGCATGGTATTTATACTCATCATACTTCGTCTGCTCGCGTTGAGAGCATTACCAGGGCTCGCACTTCTTGGTACTCTATCGCGGTTTACGGTCGTCGCTGCTCGCCCAAGCGTACCTGGACGTTGACTCAGTCCGCCGTTCTTGCTTTGATTTACAGTCCTTTTCCGCGCCAGCGCGACCTCTTCGGCATGGTCTGGCTCCGGCTCCTCGAGCACTTGGCTTGGACTTTTGCCCAGCGTGAGGCTAAATGTCTGTCCTGGTTGGCCTGCAAATTGCGGGTCGAAGTCGAATAATATGATGCGACCTCCCTCAATGTCGTCCAAAGACTCCTCTGTCATGCCCATGCCGTGATCGGACACGCCTCCGGGACTCGTCACAATGAGACGTCCTTGTACTTGCGTCTGATTGCTCAGTGGCGCCGGTAGCGAAGCAGAGCTGTGAACCCACCGAACTTCGCTAAATGGGCAGCCATAGCCTTCGTCTAGCTCGTGGTCTATAGAGTGTGCTTCTACCGTTGTTTCATCGTCCTCGACTTTGTGTGGTACGATATACAAACGGATGGTTCGATCGTTAACAATCATAGCGACAGTATCTCCATGCTCATCGATTGCAGGGCAACTATGAATTGCCGCGCCAAGGCCACCACACGTTGACAACGGTGGGGAGATGACTACCGGAAAGTCAAGATTACCGTACTGCATGTCAGAGATATTCAGTATACCAAAGGTGTCCGCTAAGCCATTCCAGGCAAACAACCTATCGTTGCATGTCGATCGTCCTTCTCGCATAAATATGGCATGACTGCTGTTCCGGATGTTTTCGGGATGCAGTAGTTCAGAACACCAGGCTTCCTTCAGCTCATCGTGAGTGGGTATCCCGTTTGAAGCAGCCGGAAAGATAGGCACTGAGACAATGACAGTACTACTGATATTGATCCTTGTCGTCGTCCCAAGCAATGTCGACCCGTCCTCGGAGAAGGCCAAGCGATCCATCTTTACACTTCTCACGGCTCGCCTGTCCGTTGGCAGCGCACCAGCAGCCAAGCTGTAGACCTCGACGCCACCTTCATACGCCGCAGCCAGCAGGCCTCCACTGGGTGCCAACGCGATGCAATTCGTAGGAAAATCCGTTTTAATCGTCCGTACCCTCTTCAATTGGCGATGACCAAGATCGTAAACGTTAATCGTGTGAGAATCTGCCAAAATTGCAAGTATATGTCCTTCGTCCAGAATCTCGACCGCTAGCGGTCTTCTTTTGAGGGCATAGTCCTGGCTGATCCCCACGGGCAATGCAGCAGTTTGTAGTACGTAAAGACGTGCACTATTGTATACCGCGATTCTGCGGCCGCCTGGTGAAATGCTGAAACCGAAGGCCTCGCCACCGGGGAAACCGGCAGAGGCCGTTGCCACCTCTGAGACTAGTTTGAGGATGTGTATCCGCGGCCGGTTAGGCTCATCATCTTGCAATGATTGCCAGCTATATCGTACCCGATCGGGATTCTGGGGTTTATGCGTTGTCATTGGGGTATTGCTCGAGGCAAGTGACGAGCTCCGTGCAGGTGGCGTGCCTTTCAAGATTGAGCTTGCCCTTCCATGTCCATTGGTCATTGGCACGGATTGGTTGACGCGTGGCGTAGATGGCGAGTTGGTAGAGTGTGTGGCTTCGGCTTCGAAAGGTATTGGAGTTGCCACGTCTCGAGCTTCCTGGCTATCTTCACCCATTCGCTCTTCATCAGAACCTCTATGTTGACCACCATCGCTCACGTCTGTGACTGGCGAAACTGTACGCTCGAGGCTGTGCCTCCCAAATTCCCCACGCGTAGGAGACGAGAAGTTTCTGAAAGGAGGAGACTGTGTTGTTCGTTGTACAGGAGGGCCTTCCGGGGCTGCGAGCGGGTCTACAAAGGTGCTGGTGCCGAGTGTTGGAGACGGCTGGGCGTCGTCGTCCTCGGAGTACGTTTGTTGACGACCGTTGGACGACGATCCAGGAACATCCCTGTGCGTCTGTCTTTCTGGCAACTCGTTCATTGTCCGGCTCATGTCGCTCTGTTCCAAAGGCTCTCTGACTTCATCCTCGTCTATATCACTCACTTCTCTCTCCGGGAAGTCCAGTGGAAATAGAATATCTTCTGTCTTCCTCATAACCGCTGCACTCAAGACCCTTCCAGACCTCTCCTCCGCGTTTCCCACACGCGTAGCATCTTCCTGTTGCGGACTAACACCCTCCTGCTCCGCCAACGGCCAATTGTCTCGCTCATATAGCCCCGTGCCATCCATCTCATTGATTTGCCTTCTGCTCACTCGCCGCTCATCCTCCCTTATCCTATCTCTTGTGCTGTTCCATCGCTCGATCAAAGATCCATGGTTGCGGATTGCGGTGGTGCCCGAAGAGAACGTGGATACCGGCATCTCGTCTGCTTCTCCGCGCGCTCGCGTGAAGTTCGGGAGGAACACTGGATGTGCACATCTGCGGATGCAACTTTTCGTGCTACGTGATTCTATCTTCGTGAACGCGGACAATTTCACTAATTATCCTGAGTACTTCAGGGAGAGCGATACGTAAGACGCGCATGTGTATATATGCAGGCGCACCACGGTGCAGCTGAGCGATGCGGGCTTCAAAGAGCTCCCAAGGCAACTCAAGACGATCATCTATCGTGCTGCGTCGCAGCTTGCAGTATTTGCCTATGACTTCGATGCGTTTATATGACGGTCCAGACACCAGACGATCAGAAGCCGGTGGGAGAATATTCACCAGCTCGTGACAATCAACCCGTGTTCAGATGCCCTTCTCAATATCGTAAACTACCGAAAGAGGAAATTTGGAAGCTAAAATTAGCTTTACGGAGCGCCACTGGGATCCTAAACTATGAAGCACGTGGGAGATAGGTACAGTCCTTTTTGATATATACAATAAAGAGGCGGCTGGATTTTGAAGAATATATCTATAGGTTTGCACAACCAGATTCATCCGCGACGGTGCATCGAAACTATGCAAGCTCAGGAGGCAAACGCTTGGATAGACCAGGGTAAGGATCAATGGACAAAAGGAACTCGGACGTGATGGAATCAAGATATGAGACGCGTGCATACGGATCAGAAATCAGTAATCAGAAACTCGACATGTGGCATAGCTTGAGCAGTGGAGGAACAAGGGTTTCTGCAATGTCTTCTGCACGCTTTCAATTTCCATTGTACGGCGCTGCGGTCTTAGGGATTAAGGTATTGGGGCGGGCATTGAAAACGAAGATTTAGACACAAGATAACCAGTCGTATCGCCAGGTTTCCTCTGCAACCCCCAACTTGCCAGATTGGAGGATAGGATCCTGTTAAGGGGTGTCGACCGATAGGGTACTTTCGTATGCTGTAGTAACATCATAAAAGGGAGTGTTTGGTCATCGTTTCGTTCTTCCACATCGTTCTTTGACGCCATACTTATCGTCCAGGAGACAGCATCTTTAGCAAAGCCTAAGTCTGAAACCCAAAGACCCATCGCAACAGCAACTTCCGCAGGACAATCCACAGCCGCAAAGCCCACCCAATCAGCGAACAATCAGCTCTTCGCCCGATCAACGTCTCCATCTCCACAAACATGACACTTCTTCAAATGCGCCTTAGCAGTCGGCCACGTCCCCGGGTCCCCCGAAGACAAAACCGCTTTGCGAAATCCCAGGCTCCGCCGTGTGCACAGGAAAGGCCGGATGCGCTCCACACTGCGACAGATCTCCAGCACATCAGCCGCCGTCAAACGTCCCGCACCGGCGGCGGCCCTGCTGCGTGCCTCGATCGCGTCCAGCATGCTTCGCATACCTTGACCGGCGTAAGAGTGCGCGAGCTCGATGCTATACCCGCTCGGCGCGTTCTTCGCCAGTTTCGGTTTCTCGTCAAAGGGACGCAGTTTCACGGCTATCTTGGGATTCTCGTCTTCATAGGAGATGGAAATGTGGAAGCTGAAGCTGTGGGTTACGAAGCTCAGCTTGCGGAGCCGTGCTGCGTTCTCGTCGCCGATGGCGTGGATCCATTTTGTGACGATGGTTAGGGGCGTCCAGTCCTTGGGGTACTCGGGGTGTTTCCAGCCGCGCAGGTCGATTAGGAACTTGTTCTTGCCGTAGAAGACGTCGAGGCTTTCTCTCCGCATGCGTTGGGAGACGCGGGAGATGTTGGGTTGGAGGACGGACTTGTCGTGTTCGCGGTTGATGGTCTGCGTGATGCGGGGGTATGATTGCGTGACGTCGATCCAGGCCGTCTTTGGCCAGTAGGTGTAGATTATGTCGCGGACCTCTTGTGGCAGATCGAGGAAGTTAGTGGGGCCGTCTCGCTGCGCCATTTTCTTGTTTGAGACCGAAGACGGTAAGGTAGTGGTCAATCAAGGATTCGAGCAGATCGTTTGCTCGAAACTTGGTATGTGTAACTATCGAAGTCCTTCGGCTTGAGTAAGTGGCATTGCAGCAGCCGGTAATTACCATGCGCAAGTTGCTCCTACCGTTGTCCTGGATTTGATAAATGTAAGAGAGTGGAAGGTTCACAACTCATCATTCACAGGGGGGCGGAGGGAGGTAACTGCTTAGTCACAGAGCTTAGCTTCTGGCATCCAATAGGCACATTACATGTGCGCTCCCGTACAGTGGAAATATGACTGGCCCTTATCCTTGTGGTTATGACCCAAACGGGAAGTTGCGTCGAATCCAAGGCATTTTAAAAATCGTTCATAAACATCACTACCTGCATAGCGAAGCATCAATACGCCAATACCATGGACGCTCTTAAGTAGTCACTTTCTTCAACTCCTCCGTCCTGTCCCGGAGGCAACTCTATTCCACCGTCACGCTCATACATCAGACCTCGCACTACGAACGCATACTGTAAGCTGCTCGCTTTCCACAAACCAGCATCAAGATCCGGTTGATCTCATCTTTCCCACCACCAACCCTTCATTCTCAACCCCACCATACCCTCATATCGACCCCTCATCTAAGCAGCCTTCTTGCCACCGCCACCAATCGCCATACCAAAGCCATAGTTATACGTCAAAGCGCCACCAATGTTAGCCGCGAACAGCTGCAGCGCGCCCATCAGAGCCTCAACAGCCACCATCCAGGTCTCCGGGGCATAAGCACCCGCAGCCGTCGTCGCGCTGCTGATACCCTCCATGCCCATCTTGCCGGACAGGCTCTCCTTAGCCGCAGCCCGACGGCAGTACCAGACGTAGGCCATGGTGAAGACGACGATGTCGTTGGAGATGGCGTGGGCGATGACGCCCTTGAATTTCTGCTTGATGGTCTTGCCGTCCTTCTCGTAGAGGCCCTGCTTGTCGATGGCTTTCTTGGCTTCGCCGATGCCCGTCGTGATGGCGGGGATGGAGGCCAGCAGGCCGAGGGACAGCAGGAAGTACGACGCCCGCGTCATGTCGTTGGCGATGGGCAGGGAGCCCGAGATGGCGCCGGGGAGCTGCGGGGACAGGAAGTGCAGGATGTCGAGGGCGGCGGCCAGGCCGATGAAGGCGATGGGGAAGTGGACGGCGGCCGGGTGGATGGGCTTCTTGAGCGGGTTCTTGGGCTCGCTGTGGAGGGGACGTGGAAGGTTAGTTGCGATCATGGGAGGAGGATACGATAGCGACAGCAAGGTCGTTAAGAGCAACATACGTGGTGTTCCTGTTGGCGTCCATGTTGGCGGGTTGCGGGACTGGAGCTGGTCTCAGATTGGCCTTGAGTTCGTCGGAGAGTAGAGACCTTGAACGTGGACGGGGAGGCTCAGAGGACATGTGGTCACGAAGAGAGTATGTAGCAGTGGGGGTGTTTATAAGGGAAGACGGGGTGAGAAAATACCCTACCACTAGAACAAGAGGAAAAATAAATAAATGGGGAAAGGCAAAAAACCCGTCCACGGGTCTTGTTGGTTTTCGTCTTCCTCCCCCCTCAGTAATTCCCCGTGACTAGCACAACGGCTGCAGGAGTCTGCTTGCCTTGCTGGTGCTGGTACTGCTGACATGCAGCTGACTGCTATGCTTTACCGATGGGAATCTCGGACCTTGGAATTGACAATCCCTCGACGCTCATTGGTCGCTGGCCGTACGCATTGGGAAATCGGCCTATGCGGGAGCTGTATTTAGAAGTTCCGATGTCCGATGGATATTCCCACTTTAACAGAGACCCCACCTCCCACCATCTGTGCATCCACCGACGGGAGCGAGCTGGTGAAGGGACATGATGACGATACAGTAAACAACCGATAGGATGGTATGGTATGAGATGTATTAGTTAGCGCAAAAGGCCTCCAGATATCTATCATCTCAAGATAGGTAGCCAGGAAGAGTGGAACGTAATGTTGCGATAATGTGTCTGAATATGGATAGAAATTCGCTAATAAGGTATCTTATATCATGCTTGTCCCTCCCTCATTCTCTCTCCCTCTTCTTCCCTTTGCTCTGAATGCCCACAGCTCGCGCGAGTAAAAGTCCCTGTCCCCTCTCTCTCCCACTCTCACTCTCTCTTTCTCTGTTCAAACGTCCGCAATCAGCACTCATAACAAGGCCGGCGACTTCCCAAAGACCTCGTCCGGAATCCTATCCAACACCCTGCCATCTTGAAATAAGTGCGAGAACAAGCGCTGCACACCTTGAGCCATCCCTTTGCAAGATCGGACAATCCCCATATTACTACTGCCCGCTGTCCACTCTGCCTTCCTGCGCCATACTCTTCTCTCCCGACTCCACCCTCCCTTTCTCATCCTGCACGCCGCTCTTCACCGCAGCCTTCTCAACATCCCGCCCTGCCTGCGGACTACGCCCGAGGTCCGTCCCGCCGCGCTCCTCATTCTCCTCGTCGACCTCCTCCCGGAACCGACCAGTCTCGACGTCGAAATGCGGCAGATCGCTCAACAGTCTCACGTACGCCTCGGGAACCAATCCTTGCTCCCCCGTCTCAGGATCCTCTGCTACTAGCCAGCCCTGTCCGTGCCGGTAGCTGACCATGATCACCTGCCCCTCTCGCAGACCGAGTTCGTTGGCGTTCTCCGGTTCAAAGTCGTAGAGCACGAGCGATTGCCCAGCGTACAGTTCCTCGTCTTCCGGCACCATGCTCGTGCGTTGCGGGCTATGCGACGGACTGGTGGGCGCAGTGAGGTCGAGCGGGATGGTTGTGTCTTCGTCGTAGCTTTCGCCTCCGTTCGGTTCGAAGTTGTGGATCTCGGGGTCGGAGCGCGAGGCGGCATGGTGATATGACGCCGAGGGCATCGAGGCAAAGTGTGAGTCCCGCCGTCCATAGTTCCGGCTTTGTCTCAGGGTGTCGCGTCCGGCGAGATCGGCCTGCGAGCTCCCAGAGAAATGGAACATGTCTCCTCCTGCTGCGACCCCACCACTCGCAGCATCTTGCCCCGTTCTGCTGCGTCTATATCCTGCACTCTCTCGCCGTCTGCCCCGTTCGAAATCCGCCATGTTGCCGTAACTTCGGCTTTTCCGTGAATGCTGCCTCCTCGTCCCGCTCCCAGCGCCTATGCCTTCCACCAGATCGTCGTCTATACTGCCCCCGCCGAAGCTAGTCCTAGGGAGGTTCTCAAAATCTCCACTGCCATCCAGCCGGCCCAGGTCTTCTGGCTCCTCGCTCGTGCCGTAGCTATTCCGTACTCCGCCGTGCTCGCCCCAAGGCCCTGCAGTCCACCCACTCCCTGGCGCGTCCATCGGGTCGCTCAATCTCCTCCCATTGCCCCATTGCTCCCCTTCTCCGAAAGCGCCTGGGGTGGTCGCCTCGCTGGGCGGCTCCGGCGGCGCGCCATAGTGCATGGGATGGAAGTAGGGGTATGCGAAATCCCGTACGAGCGCATAGGAGAGGCTGGACTGGAAGGCGGGGAAATCCGGGAGCTGGCCATGGGTGGTAGGAGCTGCACTGACAGAGGTTGGTCTGGAATTGCTTCGAGAGCCGGAGTGCGAGGACATAGTTGGAGGTTCGTCGGCGAGATCGCGGGAGGCAGACGTCAGGGTCGAGGGTGGAGGCGATGGTCGTGGTTGGTGGTGTCCTGACGGCGAGACAGACGATGCATCTGGGACGGGCTCCGGGGACAGCACCTCTGCCATAGCCAAGCAGGACTGATAACTGGCTATACCCTCCTCTGCGACCACCCGGGACAGGATTCCCGTGTATGCTGAAGAGTGGCCAGAAGAGCACGGCGGTTTACCCCTCCTTCGCTGCTCTCCCAGCAGACTAAAGGAAACGCGCGCCTACGCGCTTAAGGCCAGCGCTGGTGAGATGGAGACGGACCGGGCGAGTCTCAGCAAAGCAGGCGAAAGGGTGTGCCTAAGGTCAACACGACAACAAAACCCAAGCTTGGAACAACAGCCAGCTGCGTGCTACGGTGTCGAGTCCCTGCTTCAGGCGCACAGACGAACCATGGGACTGAGAAGAGGGCCAGCGGCGGGCGGGCTGCCGGGGGCTGCGGGCTGCGGGCGTGTGGGCACAGTACCCAGTGGGCTTTGCTGGTCCTGTGAGGCTTTGAGAGCGGGGGGCTAAGAATAGACATCCCTCCGTCGCCAAAGTCCACAGCCGATGTTTCAGAAAGGCGCTAGGACCACGACGGGATATGAAACCGCTGATCGGGGCGAGTCGGGGTGGGGTCGACCGAGAATGGGGTCTCCGAGAGCTCGGCTCCGATGCAGCCAGCATGCAGCCAACTTCGATAGTGGTGGACCGCTGGTACGATTCTACAGTCGCGCAGACGTGAGAAGAAGGCATGGGTACTTTTAGATGAATTCGTGAACCGATCCGCCCGATAGGAATGGTCGACAAGGATTTCAAGGATGGATCATTTCAGTAATCACCAACCCTCTCCAGCCAAAACCATCTTGGAGACAAAGCTTAACGATTTCCTCGCTGCCAGAGAGCCGCCTAAGACCTTTTGCCCTTCAGAAGTCGCAAGGGGGCTAGATTGTCAACAACTGCTCGCACTTGGTTACGATACGTGGCGGGACGCCATGCCGTCCATTCGCGAATTGGCATGGGAGAAGCGGACCAGCGGCGAGCTCGAGATGTTGCAGAAAGGCGAGATCCTCGACGACCGTGTGAAGTCGTTGGACGATATTAAGGGGCCGATACGGTTACGCAGGAAAGCAATCGGGACGGTGTAGAGATGCTGGAAGTATCAGCAGACAGAGAGGAGGCTGAGAATTGTTGATTGCATGTATGCGTTCGGTTTGCTTTAATGACAGGGAACGTCAATCCAGTGACATCTGTTTCTGCTCGGTTACTGTAATTTCTATCTGGTTTCGTCTCTAAAGCAAATGCTGCTGATGCGTTCGGCAGTTCGTTGAATTCACATCATTCGGCGTCATGGCAGGGTGCAAAGATCATGAAGATGCGCTACAAAGTTCGTCTTCCCAGATTCCTCGACAAATCCGATGCCTGAGGAGGATGTAATGATTAAAGCATAAGCTACAACTTCGAACCTTCAGTCCCCATAGCCTCCGCCCGACTTACCACTTCCAACCGCCGCGGCCCTTCTTTCTTAAAATCCACCAAAACACACTGCTCCCTCACCCCTTCCCTCCTCCTCCCTCCCTCCTTCATGGCCTCCAGCTCCGGCCCCGGCCGATTCAACCCCAACACCACCCGCCCATCCTCCCTCCGCTTCCCACCCCGCGGCGGCTGCACCGAGGGACTTATACACATCTCCGTCCACGACGGGGCCCCGCTTTTCACGAAATCTAACAGTCGCTTCCGTCGCGCCTCGAGTTCTTCTCTAGCCACTGGCTCCCGTGTTAGGGAACCGTAGGCCGTCGGGGAGGGGAGACGGTCGAAATGCTGCGCGACTTGGTGCAGGAGGAAGAACTGCGGAGGAAAGAGAATGATCCGGCCCTCCTGTGCGAGACGCAACCAGACCGAGGCGGGCAGGAATCGCGCGTTCGTATGCTCGACGCCGCCGTCGGCCGTGGGGATCGGGATCTGCACTTCGGCCTCGCTGCTATCGTCCGTCACCCCTCCCTCCGCCTGCGATGCGTCCGACAGCGGCGTCTGGTTCAGCGTCGGCAGGAAGTACAGGTACATCTGCGTGGTGAACCTTTTAGGCACATTGGTCGGCGTCACCCATCGGGTAAAGGGGACGAGTCCCTCGATATCGGCCCGTCCGCCTTTCTGCGCCAGCCATTGCGTAAACGGGATCTGGTTCGAATGCACCAGTCGTCGCCCTTCCTCGCGTTCGGCCTGCGGGACTTCGATTAAGCGGCCAAAACCCGCGTTGCGCGCCAGCAGGATGCCGGATTCCTCGAACGTCTCGCGGATGGCCGCGAGGCGGTAGATCTCGCTGTCTTCGTGGCGTTCCGGGTACTCTGGCCCAGGCGGTTCGCCGTCGTGGAATGTGCTCACATTCCCGCCGGGGAAGACGTGTGCGGAGGCGAACGAGGTGGATTGTTTGACCCGTTGGAGGAGGAGGACTTGGTTGTTGGGGGAGACGAGGAGGACACTTGATGAAGGCCGGGGTATGGCTGGGGCCTTCTTCTGTTTTTGCTGGTCCGGTGCCATAGGTGTAAAGCCGTTCGAGGTTGTTTGGCCACGTAGTGCCTCTGTTAGAAGCTTGTCGTCCTGTTGATTCCGGAGGACAGCTGATGTAGCAATTGCTCGGATTTGTGTTGGTAGATGAAGAAGTCTAGATGCGTCGTTGTGTAGTTTCTTGCTATTACTGACAGCTCTAAACATTTTCATGAAATGGATTTAATTGCACGCCTGCAGTTGAGGTTTGGATCTCATGTTAGCGGGGATGGTAAAGCCGAGCCGAGGTGAAGTTCACTGCTTGGACTCGCTGAAACAAGCTCGGTTTCCCGGCCGGAATTGGTAAGGTCGTCTTCACGGCGTGGACTTTCAAGGTCTTCCATCTCTACACAATGTACTCAGTACCTAGGTATTTACGCAGCATACAGTTGCTGATAATGAAAGCCATAGACGTCAAGAGAGAACTGGCACCGATGGAAAGAAGGCGAGGAAAAAAAAAAGAGAGAAAAAAAAAGAGAGAGAGAGAGAGAGAGAGAGAGAGAGAGAGAGAGAGAGAGAGAGAGAGAGAGAGAGAGAGAGAGAGAGAGAGAGAGAGAGAGAGAGAGAGAGAGAGAGAGAGAGAGAGAGAACACTCTCAAAAGCTCATAGCAAGTCTACCTGGGGGTCACTAGCTCTGCTACAGAGTTCGAAGTAAACTCTTGGATCCGAATAAGAGCTTTTCCACTGGCATTGATATGCTCATGGAGCTTTGGAATATCTGCTGGACCGAAATCTGGTTGCTCAAGCAGTATAGCGAGGTAAATGCAGCTGAATGGCCACACCCTGTTAAGAATGCTACATTGCCCGATGGCTTTAGCTGCTGCGGTATCAAAGCATTAATTGAGTCACCAAGGCAGGATGACCGGAATGCAGTCGAGGAATCCAGCCAAAAAGTGGTTCACACTTCCGCGTCCCTCGAGACTGGCGTGATGGCAATGCAAACTGAGGTCCAAATGGCTTGTGTTGTGGATTTGTAGCATAGCACCATGCATTGGGGACAAGTGGCAAGATGCCTTGTCCTCGCCCTTTTGCTAACTCCGGCCGGTAATAAGACAAAACAACGTTCCTGCTGAGCCTCTCGGAACCACAGCGTGCCACGCAGAGCCTCTACTGATCAATGTTACAGTAGCTAGAAGTCAAGACGAAGTTGAAGTGCCGAATCTTTCAGAGGGGCCACAACGGATGTCCCAGCATGATGATGCGGCTGAGCAGGCTGTACTCCACAGCTTTGTTTCGAGGCTTAGCATGTTGATGTTTTGAGTTAGCGGGACCTTCCCAAGAGAAGGCATGAAGGGCCGTGATAAGCCGTTGGGGTGCGTAAGATTGATTATGCAGACCAGGCAACTGCGCCAACATCTTGCCTGATCGACAGAGCCCGGTAAGTATGTGGCGCCTGGTGGAGCCAGGAACATGGGCCGGCGATGTGATCGATGTGACTGCTGTTGAGGATGATCGCTGGTGCCGGGAACAGTCAGTAGTATGAAGCGGTAAGTGAAGCGTTCGTTGATCGAATCTCGCGGTCAGGGATCAAGATACAATAGCTTGAACCGAGGGCTCAATCTGGGTAGTAGACCACAACTTATCCAACGCATCATAGTCTGATTACGACCAAGTGCCATATAACGTCCAGGCAACTTTTGACTTGCTAAAGAGTTCCTGTCGAGTGGTGCGTGTACACTTTCTGTTTGCGGCGAGACCATGGACGTTCCACGGCGCGAGCAAATTATCTCCAATGGATAGTGCTTGTGACGTTGGCGGCATATTGATTAATTTATCCCGGATGAGATCATGCGATGTGCAAATCTCTACCGGTTGCTTTCTTAGACTCCACGCAGCTGGCGACTAGTCAGGTCGGAATAACCATGGCAGGCTTGCCAACGCAGATCGTTCTCACTGCAGGTAGACCTTCGAACGGGCCGAGAAAAGAGCCAAACGGCAACACTTGGTAGACAAGGTGCGCGTGTCGAATCCTTGGACATGTCGTAGTACTTAAACAGATCTTCTCTGCACTGTTCAGAGCGACCAACTGAGGGCAATCTTGATGTGAAATCTCACTTTCAAGAAAGATAAAAGGCCGTGTTCAACAGCACTGTCTCTTTCAAGCCAGTGCTTCCCCAGGTCTTTCCGTCCCGGACGCTCGCCTTCTGGCGGCCGATAACCGCCCCGTGCAAATCTATCATGGGGCCACCGCTAGCACCGCCGATGTTGGGATGTGGCTTTGTAGTCGTGGGGCATTTTCCAGGCGCACCTGCGGTCTCAAGATCAGACAAGTCAACCACGCCATTGCGTGTGCAAGACAGTACCTATGGTGAATTTTGTATCTCCTGCAACATTCGTGGCATTTCCCAGTTGATCACTGGGCCTCCGTCAAACACCAAAGGGTGAAAGGATCAGTGACTGTATCAAACGGTCTGGCCCCGGCATGTTCCTTTTAGCTCAACACCCTTGAAAAAGCTTAGACGGGCGCCTCCGCCATCATTTCCCTCCGCCTCATCTCCCGCCGATTGCTTTACGTGCATCCTGCCCTAGCCATGCTTCGTGTATAGATGCGCCTTTGAAGGTTGTTCTAGACTATGGATGCATACGCTCATCCCGTCTCTGCTTTCATGCCTTCCCACGGGCATCCATACAACCCGATCAATGTTCCATCCCGCGATGCAAATGCGACACCTGTGGCTCAGCGACGCGAACGTCAACAGTCGCCCTCGGGGATGGACACCGACGGGCCTGCCACTGGAACCAGGAGCCCGTCGCCTGCCACCAAAAAGCGAAAAGTAGTATACATGTGCGAGCCCTGCGGAACGAGCTATACCGAGAAGCGCGCCCTTGCACGACATAGACATACCGCCCAACACCGACGAAACCTGGGCCTACCGCCTTCGGAGAAGTACTCTTGCACGCTTTGCTCAAAGACTTTCAGCCGTGAGCACGATCGCGTTCGGCATGTAAACGAGACGCATAGAGGTCAGAAGAGAGCTGGCCGCAACAAAGATGCGGGTGACTCAGATGCGTCTCCTACTGTGAGCAGTGCCGGGCAGACACCGCCATCGCAGCGTGGTGTCACTGCGCAATATGAGCCATTGTGTGTGGACGAGCAGAGCACTTCAGCAAAGGAAGGTGGAGGGTATAGCCTTGGCGCATGGGACATGCACTGCAGAAATGTTGAGCCTTATCCAGCACAAGAAGCATTCACTCGAAAGTCGTACGAATATCTACCGTTTCAAAGCCATATCATGCCCGAAGGATCGACACTGTCCCCGGCATCAGATCGAACAGCAATCAGTTACTCAACACATTCGGCACGGAATGGTAGTTATAGCGAAGGTCGTAGCAGTCGGAGCTGGTTTGCCGAGAGTTCAGGTTCAGAGGACGAAGACGAAGCTACTTCTCGATTCCAGGGAGGAAACGAGCAGCCCTCGAACGCCTCTACAGCAGCGGACTCTGCCGTCGACATGGCCGAAAGCGGGCATGATGGATATCAGTCAAAGCCGCGTTCGTTTGCCAGCGCCGACATCCATCCTGAGCAACACGATCCACAGCCTCAGCCCAAGGAGAACGTCGAAGACGAGCTCGCAGCATTTAGGGACCTCAGTCTCAAGCCGCTACCACGCGCTACGGTGGTGCAAGGGCGCGGCACCGCAGCGACCATCCCTGCTAAACAAACGTCTATTTGCGCCTTTTGCAACGTGCCGTTCGAAGATGACTGCAGAATCCTTCTAGCCCATCTTAGGACGCATCTTGAGGCCTTGAAAGGCGAATCTTCCTTCTCCTGCGACGAGTGTAAGATCAGCTTCGCCAACAAAGCGGATCTAACAAGCCATCAGGCTAGTGCGCAGTCCAGACGGCATTGTGGTTTTACTTTTGATCACAAGCATCCATGCACCGGCCACCATCGACCAGCCGGTCTTCAATGCCCTGACCTTGTGGACGCAGATCGATTTCAGCTATGCGTTCGGCTTCGGCATTGGGAACAGAGTCAGCTCAAGGTCTACATGGCCAGTATCGAAGAGCTTGTCGCGGCCTCCAACGACAAGTCCAGCGCTGTATACTCTATTGAACAACTAGGCCAAGGATCATCGCGAGATTCTCGCTCAAGCTACGCACCTAGTGTAAATACCTACGCCTCCGCACCTTGCGATAGGACCGACGGACAGATGGACGTCGGCGGCTTGCAAAAGCGATTAAAGCTCAAGTCGCTAAAAAGTTCCGCCAAGTGGCTGCCGCAAAAGTTTCGCTCAGGGGGTGCAAACGCTTCCACCACAGGTAGTGACCGATCTAATAACTCTTCTGCGTCCCAGTGGCAAGATCCTGATGCGGTGCGATTGCTCCTTGGGCTCGGCGCCAATATCAATAGTCACGACGCACTTCACGGCTCAGCACTGGCTTCCGCCGCTCGTCAAGGCAGGCTGGAGGTTGTGCAGCTGCTTCTTCGAGACGGAGCTGATCCGAAGGAATCAGGTGGCAAGTACGGCAGTGTGCTCGGAGCTGCTGCAGCTGGTGGCCACCGTGAAATCGCCACCTTGTTGCTCAAGCATGGCGCTGATATCAACTATGGCAAGGGCTCAACCGGATCCCCTCTGAGCGTTGCTTCTGCCAATGGCCAGATGAAGATGGTGCAACACCTACTTGAACGAGGGGCCGACGTCAATCGAGTAGGGGGCGATGAAGGCTCTCCGATTGGCTTCGCTATCTGGTATGGCCGGACGAGTACTGCTTCTCTTTTAGCTCAACGGGGCGCTGCTCTAAACATTAACGGAGGCAAGCATGGCAATCCTTTAGCCGCAGCTGTGGAAGCGATCGCCAGGGGCAGAGCAGATCTTGAGATGCTGAATGTGCTCATATATCACGGGGCTGACGTCAACTCGACTCGAGGTTCTAGCAATGCGCTTTGTAGAGCGGCTGTGCATGCCGACCTGGCATCGATGCAGTCAGTCATTCCGATTCTGCTCGAAAGGGGCGCGAATCCAAATGTGAGCGATTCGAACGGGACGGCATTCGACCATGCCAAGCGGAGATACAGACACTGGGCAGAGAAGCGCTCGAAGAAGACCGAAAAGGACGTTTCGGAAAATGTGGAGGAAATCACTGGGAATTGCTACTCTGTACTTATCATGCTTCGTGAAGCGGGAGCACAGTGAGGTACGACATTGATCGTTCAACGCATCCTTTCTTATTCACCGACCGGTGACTCAACGTCGCTGCACTGGGCGAGCAGCCATCTTGTACATATAGAGACGATGAAACGTTTACGAAGATAGTCACGAAATCAGGGGACTTGTACAATTACATCCCGTATGAGCTACATATACTACTTCTTTTCATCTGCGAGGGACACAGAATGCTCAATGTTCAACTCGTGTTGCTCATAGCTTATCCACATCGTCCAAGCTTCCCAATGCTTCCTCAATCTTACTGGAGGTCGTCTATGACGGGGGAAGGGTTTCGAAGGTCTCGGCGATCTTGGGCTCCCAGGACCTATTGTTATCACCAAGTCAGCAATGGTAAAGAGACAAAGACAGCTACTTAAAGAGCGACGAACATCTTGGCTTTCCCGTAAATCTCAGCGCCGACATTGAACTTCTGGCGTCCTTCTGGGAGCAGAGCGGTGCGGGCGATGATGGTGTCTGGGCCCATGACTTCCTGGTGGTCTGCACAAAGCGTCAGGAGAAGCTCGAGTTTTTGTAACAGTTTCTTGGGCTTACGATAGATGTGGGTCGTGCACTTCGGGCAGTAGTAGCAGTTTACTGACTTCCCACTATCGCCCTTGTAGGTGTAGCAGGATGGCTCGCCGCCCTGGGTGATCTTGAGATTGCTCTTAGGGATGATCTGGTCTGAACAAGTGCGTCAGACTAGTGCCTGTAGTGATTGGTATGGTGTTGAGGTATCGTACTCATGGTGTATGCACCACCACCCAGAATCTTGCAGGTCTGAATGAAGGTTATCCCGTCAGTCGCTTTATGCCCTCGAAAATGGCTTCCGGCTGCATACATCACAGTGGCAGAGGATGTGGCTGCTCTGATCCGGCGTGAGAGTCACCTCCCATTGGTGGTGCTGACAGTGACACTGGCCCTTGAAAGTAGACATTTTTGCGCTTGCTGAAGCCTTTCCCGGGCAATGGTTTTGTTTGGATTGATGATAATGAACTGCAATCTCTACGAGGAGAAGGGCCAGGAGCGGATATATAAGGTATCGCGAGCATGCTGACTTAACCCCACCTCGGGGCGACGTTCTGAAAGTGACATCTGATGTCAAGGCCAGACCCTAGGTGTCTTCGCGGCCAATGACAACCCATTGGAGCGCAGTCATACTATCAGCTCGGACGGCCATCGCACTGTCTCTTCTGCGGCACAGGAGTGCCGCGAGACTATTTCCGAACGAAATGCTTCCAGAACAAGGATGTCCGCATTCGCGCGTTCCAACTCTGTCGCTTACCCTTTCACCCGAAGAAGCTGCAGGGTCGCTGTGCCAATCGCATCCAACAGATTCTTCCGTATCGGTACCAGAGTGTCAATTCCAAATACGTGTAGCAGCTGGTGTGCTTGTCTGGGCCGTACAGCTCTCGTGGTGAGCTTCATGAGCTTGCGGCCATGTGGGGTACGTGGGAATAAAGCCAGAACAACAACGTGACGTCAGCGAGTACTAGAGCTTATTGCTGCCGCATTGTCCGATGAGGGGCGCATGTTAAGTTCGGCGATTGGAAAGAGTCCACATCTTTGAGGGGATTCGTTGGAAGCGGTAGGGAGAAGAGGGGTGGGAGTCCTTCGACTTGGTTGCATGTCCGCGGGTAGTTTGGGTTTATGCGTCACTAGAACGGCCATTAGACTTATGAGATGGTGTGGTTAGTATGCAGTCCGGAACATTGGATCAGAACCCACAGCAAAGATCTCAAACAGACTCTTTCGTGCAAATGTAAAGCATGAAGAGAGACCAGGAGCTGGGAATGTAGGAGAATAGATCGCTGAATGAGAGAGCAATGCCGTTATAGCTCGCTGCTGACCAATCGTCAAACCCTGTGCCATCAAGGTACTATGTGGTCACCTTCATTGGCATGTCACCATGTTTGTTGGATCAGCAGAGCAATTCCAAGACAGTGTCAATGATCGAAGTTGAGGTTTCTTATCAAAATGAGTAGGTAGGGTATATCCGAAGCGCCGCTTCCAAGCCATTCTAGCGCCTTACTGAAGTTCGCTAAAAGCATCAAAAAAGCCATCTACCCAGGAACTGCAGTCAAGGTTTCTAATCAGGTTTTTTTCAATTAGGTCGTCAATTCGTAATCCTTTCATTCATGTAATTGGTGGGTTGGGCAACTCCCAACCCCCTTCGTGTCCCACCATTGCCTGATGCACTTCCTGTGGAATTTGCACAGGCACTCCATCCTACCCATTTCGTCGCCGGGCTGGAATTCTTCAAAGCAGATCACACACTCTTGCGGCTCGCCATCTTCAGTCGTGCAGTCTTTCTCATTTGCCTTGTACAGCGCCATTCCTCTTGGCCGGTAGCTCGTTGCACGTGGACGTTGCGCCGGCGGTGTAGATGGTCCGGACGGTTGAGGGACATCCGGGTTCGCTGCCGGCGGCGGTCGGGCAGATGAGGATGGTGTTGACGAAAAGCGTTCGGCTATACATCCCTGCACGTGGGCTTCTCGTACAGCCTCGCCTGGTGGCATTTCCTCGCCACAGACGGGACATTCATCTTCTTCTTTGACTTGCCGTCGCGCCCTAGGCGGTGCCATGGCTGATATAGGTGGTCGGCTGTGTAGTGGCGGCATCGGTGGGATATGTGAGCTGCTTTGCGTATGTCTATGTTGATAGCCTGGCGGCCGTGATGATGTTGGTATCGAGGGATGTCGTTGATCACGATAGGCATTGCTGTGAAATCGAGGCATGCTGGAACTGAATGGTGCCGACACAGGTGTGTGAGAGACGGCCCTGCTCCTCGCACCTGTAGGTGGCGGGGGAGCCGGCACATAGCGGTACCGTTCAGATCTTTCTCCAGCAAATGGTATCGGGGCATTCCTTGCGGCTTCCACTAACGGTCTCGATGTTGCTTCTGAGTTTTCCAGTCCTCCTCTCGGTGTGGATGTAGGATCCGGAGTCCATGGATCGGGCACGCATGGATTGCATACTCGTACTACAGCACCTCCGCCCAGAGCTCTGCTCACCGGACTCTCCGGTTCAGGCACTATCCCAAAATCCTGCTCTAGCAAGCTGGGAGGCTGCACAATGTACTGCCGGGGGATCGTTATTCGATGTGGCGAGCAAGTGGCACAAACCACACGACCACACTTCCTACAGTGGTGCTTGCGGTACCAGAAGCTAAATTCGGCTTGGCAAACAGGACAGCGAGAGACCTCTGAATCAGGCTGCCATTTTGGCGGCGCCATGTCACTGCTCCTGCGTCGGTTGCTCGAGCTTCGTATCCGCTCCAGGGCGTTTGATTCAATGATGCTTTGACGGCCGCCTCTTGACCGGGGCGGTGTAGTCAGATCTACAGGATTGTCACCTGAGCTGCCCTCAGTGCCCGCCGTCGAGTTCATGCCTGAGGTCCGTCGTGAAGCTGTTGGGTACGGGTAATCTCGTCGCTGTGGCTCAGTGCCTGTGTGTCTTCTCTTTCGCTCCCTCGATGATGATCGATCGGCCTCGTTCGCTGTGCCACCTGCTGATCTCAGAAAGTCCAGAAAAGAAAGGTTGTCGTTTTCGGGGGCTCGTTGGGAGCCAGAAGAGCGGCGGTGACCGTCGGGAGCAGGATGGCGAGGCTCCATTATCTATCTCAGCTGTCGCGTGCCCTTAAAACCCTTTATCTTTGGCCCGTTATTCCCACCTACCGGTTGGCGGACAACATGAATACACCCGGCGTCAGTGAAGGGACAACCGTGCCAAGTGCTCAGTAGGTTCAGCGAGATGTGTCTTTTGAGACCGTTGACTATTATGTATCATTTGTCCCTGATCTCACCTGTTGTTAGGGTTGGTGGAGAGCTGCGCTGGCTCACCCGGCTCGGCAACGCCCGACAGCGGCTGCAGCCGGGAATGAACATTGAGCGGCGAAGATGCCGAAACATATCTGGTCTGGCCTTGGAAACGCAATACCTCATGCGTGCCGTATTTGGCTAGGGATTGGACTTTGTCAGGGAGTTTGCATTCTGTCATCAGAAGACTAGCTTGGAGGACTGCACGCTCCAAAGATCTCACATTTTATCGAGTGGGGACAGAAGGGGAGAAAACGAAAACAAGTAAAGAAATACCAAAAACCAAGACAACCTTGGTAGAAATAAAGAGGGCTATGGCAGAAATGGCGGAGCTCTCAGACTCCGACAAGGCCTTTCTTGAAACTTATCTGCCTCACAGTGCAAGTCTCGAACAAAACCACCCCGAGCTGCCGTTCGTAACTGTAACCTACGCCCAGTCCATGGACAGTATGATCTCGCTTGCGCCAGGACTCCGCACAACGCTTTCTGGTCCGGAAACGAAGAGCATGACGCACTACCTTCGACTCCAGCACGATGCCATTCTTGTGGGCGTCGGCACCGCCATTCCAGATGATCCGGGCCTCAACTCAAGGTACCCAGGAGCTACGTTGGACTCACAGCCCAGACCAATAGTGATCGATCCACGGAGACGGTGGGAGGTTCAACCGTCAAAGGTTCTCAATCTGGCTTCTCAGGGTCAAGGAAAGGGCCCCTGGATTTATACTCTACCCGACCATTGCACCAATCCTGACCACGAGCTTGAGCAGGCAGGTGGCAAGCGTTTTAGCTTCCCTCCAAAAGCACAACAGTCTAGTAGAAAGAGTGGACCAGATTTCAGCTGGATCGAGCTCTTAAAACACCTCAAAGCGCAGGGGATCGACAGTCTCATGATCGAAGGCGGCGCTAGCATCATCTCTACCTTCCTTAGCACACCTGAGCTGGTGCAATCCGTCATCGTCACTATCGCTCCCACATGGCTGGGCAAAGGCGGTGTGATGGTTAGTCCAGACCAGCGAAAGGAGGAAGGCGTAAAGGTGAATACTGCGAGACTAGGCCAAACCATGTGGAGACAGTTCGGCGCAGATGCTGTCTTGTGCGGAAGGTTACAATGAGACCGATCCAGACTTACGAACAATGCCAAAAGTCGGGGTATATATCATGCTACCTAGTTATCAATTTCATGCTATCGCTAACCGCTATACAGGTAAGAAATTCTTTCATCGTTTACACCCTTTTGCGCCGTCCAAGTAAATACCCATGTCTCGCTTGCATTTGCTGCGCCGCCCAAATAAAAAAAAAAAAAAGCAAATGAAACGCCTTGCTCAACGCTTCCAAATACGTCAATCGAAATCTCATCTTCTGACAAATGTCTCTGAAATATCACCACAGCCACAAAAAGACGGACCATGGTCGACCATCAGGGGTTGGGTCCATATCGCCTCGCTGTCTAGAATCACCAGCCGCACCACTGACGCTCACTTTCGCCTCTGCACCGATTTTCTGCTGCTCTCCATCTTGTGCACGCCTCGCGGCCCTCCGCATGCTGCGCCGTTGCTGGAGCTGCTGCTGCCGCCATGGTGGTACGGCGCGTTTTTGCTGCGGGGGCCGCGATGCTGAGAAAAAGACTGGGAGCCTTGCTGGTGCTGGACGCTTAGCATTGCTTGCTGTTGAGGGTCAACAGGCGCGAATGTGCCTCCTTGGTGTTGCTGTGGAAGACCCAGCTGTTGTCGACTGTGAGGATGGTGCTGTGCGTGAGGCATCCGAGGTTGAAGACCGACAGCGTAAGGCGAGTTGGTCACTGGTATCGAAGCATATGGGGGTGACATGACGGGGAAGGGAGCAGCTGTCACTTTGGAAACCGGGACCACATTTGGTATTGTCGGCGAAGGCGGCTGGCTAGGATTCGACAGCTGCCCTCCGCCTGCCATGTTCCAAGCCAACGGGGAGAATGGCTGCTGTACGTATGATTGCAGGCCTTGGTCCTCCAATAAAAACATGCCGGTGTTACCCATGACGGAATCATGAGTCCAGTTGGACATCGCTGCGGTGTCGAGCATGGGTTGTGGGGGCTGTTGCGGAGGTTGGGGCTGGTGGGTGGCCTGGCTAGAGCGGCGGCTTGCCGCGGCCGCGGCCGCCGCTGCTCTCTTGCGCTCCTCTCTTCTGGCATTGATCTGCTCGAGTCCTTCCTGGATGCGATCTGCCGCAAGCTTGGCGAGCTTATGCACGCCTTTGGTTTCCAGTTCCTTGAAGAGGAGATAGGCTTGCGTGACCAGCCACACATTTGCTTCGTTTTCCGACTCCCATGCATCTAGAATGAGAATCATGCTGGCATTGAATGCTTGTTGACCCATTGTCCAGCATATCAGGACTGCCGGCTGGCGATGCTGGAAAAAGAGAAAGGCGTGTAGCAGCGACACGGACGAGTTCACGACGAGCGCTCTCCCACGTACTACGGCGGGATGAAACGGCTGATCGTGCGTCCCGAAAGACGACGGGGTCGAAGTCGTCGTAGATTGAGATGGTCGCGGTGGCGGTGGCATCGGCTCGGGTGACGATCCTCCCATAGCCGCGCTTCGCGTCCGCTCTACCCTCTGCCGATTGAGTAAGATGAGGAACGATTGCACCTTGGCAAACAGGGTCGCTGACATGACCTCCAAAGGCCAGTCTGGAAGCGTCGTCTCTTGCCTTAGCCAACTTTCATTGAATTGTAACGCTTCTGGCATCGTGTCCCACAGTCCGATGAGGGTATCAGTGAACTCGTCAATCTTGGTAGCGCTCATCATGCCATCGCTGCTTAGAATCCGTCTAGCGACCACGGTGAAATGGTCGACAAACTCGCCAAGCCTCAGAATGGTTGGGTTTGTTGTCAGAGGCTCAGGCGGGGGACAATCTCCAATGCCGGAAATGCCCAACGGTCGACCCAGCGTGACCGAGTACTGCTGATCCATATGTAACATCCACCACCATAATGTCTGCCGAAACATACATTCGCGCAATGGTGGAGCTGGATCCAATAGTTTCGGATTGCGATGTAGCCCTATCGAATGAGCCATACGAATAGTGGTGCCGAAAAGCGTATAAGCATCAAGAAAACGGCCGCTGTTGGTCAGATAGGGACCGAGCATGACCAAGGTTTGTATTCCAAGAAGTGTTGGCTGGCTCATGTATGATGCCATTCGAAGGGCTTGCATGCTAGCCGCAACTGTGTGCTCTGGTTAGCGATGCCTGAGTTAAGTCAATTTGACAATCTCGCTCACCATATATGTCAGCCGTACGGGTCGTGCCAGCCATGGCTCCTTCGACCCACTGTCCGTCGTCGCGGTCCCACTGCCCAAGTTGAAGACCCATCGCTAGGGTTGCGAAGATCAGTGCAAGCATGTCTGGGTATTTTTGAGCGTTGCCCTCGGCGTCATCGAGGAAGCGTTCAACTTCCCGCTTGGTCACCTCATCGGGCGTGTGTGGAAAAGAAGACGATTGCCCTCGTCGTTGAAATAGATCTAGAATTCGAAAGAGCTCTTCTTGCTTTGGCAGTACTCCAGCCAGAGCAGCGTGGGCACTCTCACCGCACCAACCGGCGAAGACCGGAAATGGATACATTGACTCAGCGATGGAGTATATCTCTTGCGCCTTTGGCATGTTTCGTGGCATGGTATGAGTGAGAGAGTGAGCGCCTTTTCCGAGGCTGGCCAATTGCAAGCTGGCAAACTGTTGCTGTGTTAGCAGATACTTCGAATCGTAGACGTGTAAGGACGCATACATCATTGACAATGTTGGCTAGACCTGGCGTGCCAAAGTAGAGGTTGTCGATTCGCTCGCCGGTTCTGAATCGTCTCTGCTTCGCAGCAGCAGCTCTGCCGGAAGCTTTCGACTTGTAGTCGCCAGAGTCCTGGTCATCATCTTCGTCTGCTGAGTGTGACAGCCTCGCTGCCTGCAACCTTGCTTTGAGGCGCTCATTTTCCTGCCGCAGCTTGCGAATCTCGTAGGATTGCTGAATGGGGCTGTAGTCACTTCCTTCGCCGACGATGAACTCGCATTCGCGGGGGTGTCCACGAGCACAGCAGGCAGAGCACGGCTTGGTACGATCACACTGAAGAACAGGTTAGCAAGTGATCTGATGACCTTGCCTTGTTACCTACTGACCTTGACCTTGCGCTCGCGACACTTGGTACAAGAGAGAAGCTGTCTTGATTGAGACTTCCGTGGTCGATCGCCAGAGCTGCTGCGTTGCATAGGCTCGCTAGAACCTTGGCTGGAAGGCGCAGGGCCATAACCACTCCACGAAGAAGAAGCCATGCCGAGAATGAAGACGAGTCAAAGTGAACCTTCGATCAAAGTCCCAGCAAGTTGGGTGCAGGACGAGATCTAGATAAGCGACGGAGCACAACGTGCCATGCGTTCCGAGATCCTGGGTTTTGGCACTTGATCGACCCTTGTCAGATGCGTTTGAGACATCAGTTCGCGGATATGAGCCAAAATAGGGCAGATGCAGGCATCGCGAATGACGAAAGAGTGCCTCTCCACATGCAGGTCGTCTGCTTCAAGTAGAGCGGGTTGACTAGGAGGGCTTGGGGGATAAGCCAGGTACATAGACGTTGCTGGCGTGGCGATGTCATGAGCACCAATTTGGTAAGCGAAATGTGCCATGCAGGAGAAAGTCCCATGAGGCGTCACTCGAGGATGCTAAAATGTCCAAACTCTTCCTTTGCAGCGCACCATTAGATGGCGGGCGGCCTAGCGGGATGGGAGCCGTGCCAGGATGGCCCTCTTGAAGTTTCCACTAGAGCAACGGTCCAGTTACACGGGCGTAGCGGCCATTGGGTGACGCTGGGATCGTAGAGAAGCGTCGCCATGGCGTAGAATCAGGATTCCAAACGCCGGGCAAGTGAATGGGGGGTTTTGAAACGATAAGGAGATATTGCAGATTCTGAGATTGCTTGGATTGGCGATCACTCGCATGCACGCCTCGCATATTAAGATCTTGGAAGGCAAGCCCCAACTCCACGGGCCCGGTTAGTGCTTTTGCCCAGGCCGGGAGATCACTCTCAGATTGCCGGGCCGGGGCTTTAGGGCAGGCGATGTTGACAGAATGCCACACCTAAAGGCAACGGCGCCTTGCTTTTTGCGATATGTTCACTTTTGGCTGCAGCTCTGGAGTAGAGCTTGGAAGTTAGCTCCGCATTGGATTAGCACATCTCCGTCGAGCGGTCTTGTTGAAGGCTTCTGTCTTGCGCGCCGACCGCGACAATGGGTTCTGCTTTAGAGGGCGATACGGGATCCTGGGCCGGGGTCGAAAATGCATTGGACCAGATTGCATAGGTAGTTCTTACGCCATGCTTACCGTGCCGCCTCATCATCTCTGGCAGCATCGAGTGTCTCGCATATTCCAAATCGTGCAGCCACGCGCCCCGCACACCACACGATGGAAGGATGCGCATCGTCACGGTTGGTCAAGTCGCGTCAGGCGAGTTGCGTTGCTAGAGCGAGCATATAGCGTGACGTTGATAAGAGAGGTCGATGCACGGCGTGCACTCAAGTCAGGGTTGTTGGCGAATCCCGCGCCGAGGCAGACGTTTCCGTTAGCTGACAGCAAGGATGCCCGCCTGTCATTGGGTTTGGTCGGGGATCAAGGCGATGCAGCCGCGAAAAGCTATGCCGGCCCGCCTTCCCAAAGCGAATATACCTGCAGATCTAAGCGAAGTGATGTGCAACGGAAGAAGCTGCCGGACCATAGCATCGGCGTATAAGGCGCTCGGTGCCTGCATCCCGGCCAGGCGGGATCGGCGTGTTTGCGCAATGAGGCTGGTCAAGAATCATAATGTCAGCCATGTAAGCCAGCTAGGCGATGCGTACAGGACGCGGTTGTAAAGTGCATCGGCCTGCAACGTGGATTGGTGCTTCAGCCGTCCTGGCCCAGGGGCCCAGGAGCCCAGGTACCGGCTGAAGTCTGCAGCAGGTATGCCATGCCATCGCGCCCTGTACCGTCCTAGTGGAACACCGTCATGGCGGGTCAGGAACCAGGCGGTTGCAGTTGTGCTGGTGTGCTGGTGTGCTGGTGCTCCGCGACCGGCGGAGACAGACGGCCCCATCTCCACTGTTATTATGTGTGGACTGCGAAACTAGAGCCATCGCGCTCCCTCTTCATTCGATAGATCACATTTCGAGCGTCGCAGCAACAGCAGGGTCAATGTCATCAGTCCCAAACAGGTATGGTTTACTTGGCGTTGGAGGTGGCACGCTCGGAGGGTTAGCCAACTACCGTCTGTGCCTCATAATTCCTGAAAATGCCTGCGAGCCATCCCAATCGATCTAGGATGGCAACGTGCGTTTTCCAAACAGGGCAACGATGCGTTGCCACGCAGCTGTTATGGTGACCGGAACTACCGCATAGGTCATATAAGTCTCAGCGCCCTGTCCTGCTCAATAGAGATCACTTGATATAGCCCTACCGATAGCGGCGCCGCTCCTGTATTCGCGGCCTCCCAGGACGTTCTAAACGACACCAATAGACCTTCGTCAGTCTGACCTCTACTCCAAACGACCCAGCCGTTGGGCCCCTTGCATAACTACCGTCTGGTTTTTATTTTTCTTCGCGAGTGACGGCGTGGAATACTAGACTATAACAGCATGCATAAGTTCGCCCCTGGTGAACTGTATCAGGCCGAGAACGAGCTCCAGCACCGACGCCTGAAGGCAAATTTCAAAACTGCCGAAGCTTCAGTGGTAGTAGCAGCCCTTGCAGTAATGCGGTCTTGGCGCATCGCAACGCGAACGCAATGTGACTTGTATGTAACACTTCTCCAATCAATCATAAGTTCTCCAGGCTATAATACGCCTATTTCGGCCAATATGCCGGTGATTTATAACTCTGTTCCTGCGTTACGGCAATGCGAGACGATGTCTTCCCATTGTTCACCGACCATGCTCACGCTTCTGCTCTCCTGGCGCTGAATTCCAACCTCCACCCATGTGGCCATACCCTCCATTGCGGTGGGACTTTTGGATCCCGGGAATGTCACATAAAGCGAGGCCATGGCTTCGGTAGTTGGTGGGACAATACATGTCCTCCATCTGTCCGTGATGCTTCCGCGCATCGCCGCCTGCAGGCTCAGGTGGGTAAACAATCTAATAACGAACGAAAATCAGCAACTTCGCTTGCATCAATCAGGGGCTCGCGTCGTCTAGGAAACATACCAAACGATCAATGTCGGGACCTTGGAAGTCTATGTTGCCCTCAACACTGTTATTGAGGCCGCCTATGGTGATCGTGTTGTGCGATCCTTGCTCTAACTTCAACTGCAATGGCGTAGAAAGAATGATACCCTTATGAGTGTCCCGAGCGTACAAGGTCTCCAGGGTCGAAGGATCGTCGTTCACGATGACAGAGCCGATGCGCCGAATCTTCCAGGTTCCGCCTATCCGGTCTGGCGATCCTTGTGGCTGATCGCCAAAGCCCATGTCGTCGATGTCTATCGAAAGAATTAGTCCTCGGGGTCCAAGTGATGCACGCGACTAGATCGGGCTTAAACCGTACTCTGGTAGTAGAAGGAAACCCATTGCAGCTCGCCCGAACCTTCAATGCCGGTGAAGGTAACTTTGCTCTCGTTACCATAGATACCTGTGACGATAGAGTTGTTCGCAGCGAAATTCTATCAGGCAGTCGACCTCAGTCAGCCAAGAAAGTTTGAGGTTTTGTGGTTCGGATGGGGCAACGCACTGCTTCTTGGTGGTACGCATCACCACTGACTTCGGCGTCAACGCTATAATACGTTTGGCCCTGTATCGGAGTAACGACACCGGTCTCCCTGTTGCCTCAAAGCAGTCAGCGCCTATATCTTTCGCTATTCTCGCAAGCGACAAGCTCGACGCCAGGAAAGACTGACACGTTGAGATCGTAGACATCGTGCCACTCAAGACTAAGATCTCCTTCGTCGTCTTCAATGTTCATCGGGACCCAAAGGTACCTTGCGTCCCAGATCGAGTTCAGGTCCCATTGATCGCCCATGTAGAGATAGGTCGTTGCCTCCGATCCAACAATGCGTAGCGAATAGCCAGACTGCGAGTTGTATGTTCGAGTGTTGAGGGGTGCGACAATCCACGGCTGAGACCATGGCCCCTCCAGACTGTCTGCGCGGAATGCAACAACGTCTGCCACACATTGTCAGTTGAGAAAGGCCTATATCCTATGAGGAGACTGTGGGCGTAGCATGACTTACTGTTTGGCCGATACCCCGTCTTGTGGCTCATCATACAATAGTAGCTCTTCTCCGTCTGGATGATAGTCGGCGCTTCCAAGTCGAACTTCGGGAAGCGATAGACCACTTCCTCCAGCGCGCTGATATTCGCATTGTACCTGGTAATGTAATTATCGCGGCCCTCGACGGTATCACCGTTGGAATACAGGGCGTAGGTCTCACCGGATTTGTAATCCGTAAACATGCCGAAGTCTTGAGACCAATTGCCCAGAGGCGCTGTTGCCGAAACGAACGAATACGGTCCCTCTGGCACAGGCGAGGTGGCAAATCCCTGCAGGAGAGCAGTGTAATTCTCATTGTCTGCATGCCACCACATCTAAGCGACCAAGTTAACAGTCATTAGTCTTGTTTCTATGTCTAGTAGGAGTCGGCCATGGCTTACATGATAAAGACCCGAAATATCACTATATGTGACCTTTGGTCGCTGAACAACTTCTCTCGGGCTGACCATTTGTTCTTCTGGTTCTGCAATGAGAATGTACCGATTAGCTCTCAGGCCGTCTTCCGTCACGTTCGGTCCTTTTGAAATCAAAATCATCAACCCGAATCACCATGTCGCTTACCCAAAGCCAGTCCATGAAATTCCCACGTCACCAAATCCGGTGAACTGTAAGCCGAAATACCGCCACCCTCAGGCGTCTCCTCAGTTTTGTACTCGCCATAAAGCCAGTATTTGCCAGAGCGTTCATCATAGTACACGTTGCCCGCATGTGCATTGACTCTATTGCCTTCGGTATCAAGCCATCGACCGCCGGGGACAATCCAGCGGCTAGCCACGCCCGAGGCCAGGAGAAGCGAACAGAAGGCTACACGGTAATCAAACATTGTCCAATTGGTGTTTGTTAGATGACCTATTGTGATGGAGTGGCCAGGCCATTTCCTAAGGTGGCGCAGTACATGGCCTTTATCACATGGCAGACTATCAACGTACAATGCGGGACATCATCGCACAGCCGGACGGAATATTCATCCTCTGATACATTTCCAAGATCTTGGCCGGGTGAAGTGATACCGAGCCTACTTGCGATCGCATTGCCAGGATTGCAGGTGGGCGGGCGAGAGACTGCGCATTGCCAAGGATGAGGGGAGGCAAGCGGGGAAGTGGAGGAGGCCGATGTTGCAAGAATGCAGACGGTCTTGGAACTGAACTTGTCAAGATCATGGTACATAGTAACGATGAGGACTTACCAAGTCCGGGGTTTATACGCGCCATGTGCTGTAGCAAAGCTGGAGAGCTCCGGGAAGCGAAAGTCCGTTCCAAGACAAAAAAGCGCTACAGCCGTCCAATGCCAACAAGAAGCTGCGTATAAAGCTATCAATGACAATGCGACCCCATTACACAACCCAACAGTTCCCTCAGCATGTCATCCTTAATCATAAGATCACCTCGCCAGCGCCAAATTAGCCAGTATTCCCCTCCGGAATCCCCGTCTGGTTCAACGCCAACAGACTAAACCACCCACCCACAACCGGCCGCGCCATAAACCTAATCCCATTCGCATAATCCGCCGTATCCGTCTCATAGAGATCCGTCACTGGCCCATTGCTCGGAGTCTGATTGATGAAATCCGCGATATCGCTGATGAACAGAGCCTGTGTGTCCGGGGCAGCTATCGCAGCGCAGAACATCTCCCAGTCGTTCTTGGTGTAGCCGTGTCGTGTGTCGAGCGGGACGCCGTACTTGTTCGCTACGGTGGGGTAGAAGTTCGATTGCATCTCGTAGACGGATGTTGGGACGAGATGCGTTTCCAGGAGTGCGTCGGAGTAGAGGTTGTAGAGGAGGCCGTGGGAGGAGTTGTCGCCGTAGGATAAGGTTGTGTGTGGGGGGTTGGCATCTTGGGCGATGCCTAGGTCCTGCCATTGGGCGATGTAAGACTCGGCAATGTTGGCGTAGTTCGAGCTGTCATCGGCATTTCCTGTCATTTGGGCGATCATGGACATGGCTTTGATTCCAATCATGCCCTTGAGTGCTAAGTTTGTCTGATTTGCCAAAGACCCCGCGAAGTCGTCGGTTGATATCTGGTTGTCTGGGTACAGCGAGTCGTTCACAAGATAGCCGGTGTATTGGTTCAATAATTTGTAGTGCTGACTCAGATAACCAGTGTCGCCAGTCCTTTGCGCATAAGCAAGTGCCATGATGATCATATTGCCACATTCCTCGACGGGCTGCTGCTCGGGACCAGCCTCTGTAGCTTTCGGAAAGACGCCAAGATCATGGAGAGCAAAGGCCCCTTGAGTGAAGAGACCAGCCTCTTGATACCTTACGATGGGGTCAAGCAGGAGCTTCAGCCAGTCTGGGTTGAAGTAGAGAATGATGGGAAACGTCGGGAAGATCACATCAACGGTCTGAATATCGCCATTGGAACTTATCTCCTTCCTGTGAAATAAGTTAGTATCATGGTCAATACATAAGCACTGACGTATTGAGCAGACTTACAGGAAAATCAGAGGCTCGTCTGGGGTACCAGAGACCGCCAGGGCGGCCCATGCCTGCCTAACAGCCAACGAAGTAAGAGTAAGATAGTCATCACCGCCAGCCGCAGTCGAGTCCGAAGCAACTCGACTATCAAGGTCGGCCGTCTGACTCGAGACATCTTGATACTGTCCATAGAAATAGTCCAGTGCCGACTCGTAGTCTTGGTACGTGTTTGTCCAGTAACTCGGGATCGATTCTACCCCGTTGCCATCGCGGTACTGTACCGTATTATCCTGTGCAATATTGATGGTGAAGACAGTTTCCACGGAGTCTAAACCGACGGATCCTAGATCCTTGGCGAAGCCAAAGACCGGGTAGGCGTCGTTAATGGCGCGGTAGTTGGTGTCTTCGGTATTTTCGAGCAGGCCGTTGCTGGTGAATTGGTCGCGGACGTCCGTATCAGCTCCGGATTGGTGCGTTAGTCCTTCGCCATCGGCGGTAGCGTAGTACCAGAAGCCCCAGGCGGCTTGTTGATTGTCCTCGATGAACTCTTCCTGGTCTTGTCTCCAGAACTTATGGTACGCTACGTTGCTCTCCGTAGTGCCATAGTCCCACTGTGCAACTTTACTGCGGTCTCCGGAAGCCCATTCTAAATGCAGTGTCAGCTCTCGAAAAGTACGATCATGAAGCTGATACTAAGTACTCACCCGCTGAAACGTCCGTGTACAGCTGAACATCGTGTTCGCCACCGTCCGACGAACTTACTGCCACGCTCACATACGTGATTGGGAAGCTCTGTGCAGTCAGATCGTCTGGCGTGACTGGCGACAGAAACGTGACATCCATTGTGACAGGTCCAGCCTGGAGTTCAAACTTGCTGCGTGTGGAGGTATATTCGTAAGAGGTCTGATCGACAACTTGAGGAAGCGGGAGCGGATTTCCCATCCATGTGTAGGTGGCATTGTCAACGCGGATGAAGCCTGTCCAGCCAGTGATAGCTCCGTTCCAGAATGATGGCCACTCGCCTGCAAGGTAGCCTCCATTGCCGCCATCGCTGCCTGCAGCCTGGTTTGTGTTGAGGTAGGGTGATCTGACTGCTAATGGCAACGCTGGTGGACGTGCTGGAGAAAAAGTAGACTGTGCATTTGCCAATACCGCAGCAGCAAGCGTGACTGCGGCAGATAAAAATGCCATGATAAGATGCTCAAAAGTCCACAAGACGAACGAGGAAAACGAAAGGGCTACCTACCATTTCCAAATAAGAGGAGATCGTTCGCTTTCTTATACAAACCGGGCTGTAGCTGTCACTACACAGTGCCGATCTCCCACCTCTTCCTAAGGCCCAAGTATCAAGGCTGCTGGCAGGAGGTATCGCAGAATGACAGCATCTGCCTGTCCCTACACCGGCTTGGCTCTGCTCTGGCGGAGCCGAAAGGAACATCTGACACAAAACAAGAAACACCCGACGACAGCGCATCCGGCGGTGATTCGCCAGATGGTAACATTAGCTACATATAGCCTGGAGCCTGTGAAGGTGGTTCGCTGGTATGCGTGACCCTCCCCCCAAATGCAAAGCTTAGGCAGGTGCTCCCAGGCATCTGGTCTGGTTTTTTTCTCCACATCCGGCACGAGAAAGTGATGAGTTAGGTTTCGGTGATCAGAAGGTTCACGGTAGAGGGCTATACCGGCGGGATGTGGACCGCTCCCCGGCCTGGGGGAGACGGGGGGGGGATGCATGGGGATCTAGTCTGTTGACCTTTTGTGTCCAGCAGGTACACAGCGGCTTTGCAACGGCTTAAGCATTAGCAGGAGATCTTATGGAGATGTTGCACGGATTTTACGATGGTTCTGTACAGCCATTTCCTAGTTCCCTGCCGCATGGCGAGAATGTGTTGTCCCATCCAGTGTCCAGCGTCAATTCGGGCAAATAGATTATAGATGTGTACCTAACCTTCGTCCAGGATGAAGCCGCGCTAGTGCAGGTACATCAACCAATCTTGGACGAATACTTGGTAATATGATCCGGCTGCTAAACTTGTTTATTGCCAGCCCCGAAACCCAGCAGTGCCGATCCCTCCACCTTTAATCAAGGTCTGACAGGCATGGGACAGAATCCGCTCAAGGAATATGTTCATGACGGAGCTAGCATAGACAAGGCAAAGTCGGTGTGCATGAAGACTCTGTGAGGTCGTGTGATGCGCAGACTGGGTGTGAGTTGATGGAGAAAGAGAGCGCGTGGTCGACAGAGGCGCGCTAGATTCGCGCTTTAGCTCTGGGCGGAGAATTGGTGCGCCGAAGTTCGGACCTGGACCCTATTACATCCCGAGGTTACATTTAAGCAATTGCCTTGAGAGACGAGATAGAAGGAAGAGTGTGCTTGAGAAGGCTTGGTTCAGGCTCTAAAGGCTATTCGCATACTTCGTTATATTGATTGATCAACTGATATTGGATCGCATTTAGGTAAACGCAGGGTGCTGGTCAGGCTGACCACCTTAGCTCACACCTTCCTTTTTCTGCAGAAACGCGATGCAGGATCGTCTGCAAAAGTATTCTCCTCCACTTTCACAGAAAGCTTGCTTTATTGCAAGAATGTCTCCGATGAATATCGCGAACAATGCTAGCTTGTCCGCCTTGAACCAAACGGACGTACGGTCAAGGTATGACGTTTATCTTTGCCTTTCCTTTCAACGAGCTACGGTCTTTGGCCGCCACAGTCCATCGTTCTGGATGGGCGTTTACGCCGCCGGAAGAGGCCCAGAATGCGATCTTGTCCGGTATGACCTATCTACTTGCCGGGTTGGCAGATGACCAGCGTGACGCAGCGTGAGCTCGTCGGTTCGAGAAAGCCATGCGCCTACTCCCCTCAAGCTCATCCCCCATTACGTCTTTGCTGTAACGTGATTGCTGAGCTAGAAGTCACTGGCGGATGTGCATGCGTTCTCATCTGCCAAGCGTGGTTGCTCAAGTTCGACCTACTCAGTCTCGTTGTAACGTTGACAACGTGATAGCCATGGTCTTTTCCTTCCATCGAGTCCTTTCCTTCGTTCGACCCGCTCTTGAAAGGTGGATTGACTGCAGTTCTTTACTTCTTGTAACAATCCTTGGGTATCATCGCATTTTTAATCAAATTCCCTGCCTCAGTGAGACCAGAATCTTCCCTCCGAACGCCATCCACTATGCAGGACTTGCTATGCGCAGATTTGACAGCCGAACTTAGAACCATGCCAGCGTCCATAATGCGGGCAGCTGAGGCCACCTCTCCTGCCATTCTGCCAGAATCTCCGGGACTCTCTCGTCGAAACCTGCTCGTGCACCTGAGCTTCCCGAGTCAAACCCGTTCACAGCAGCAGGTCCTCCCTGAGCGGCGACTGCCTCTCTCTCTTGCGCTGCAGCGGCATTCAAGGCATCAGCCAATTCAAGTATCGCCTTCCCTCCCACAAGCGCCTCCTCATGGTTATCTTTGATGTCGACATTGAACACGTGCACCGGACGATTGAGCGGTGATCCTCTATTAAGCAGATCATCCACCACCGCGTCCCAGCACCTCTCCTCGCACGTGATGACAATGTCCACCGTGCCTCCCTCAGTACCTTCGTAGCCTTTGTCCCCGCTGTACTCTGCTTCGCTTGGGACCCCGGACTCGGTGTTCTCGACGCTCATCCATCGCTTGCCTACTCTCGGAACGCCTACCCGCCAATCTTGCCATCGCTCGGGACCCCACTTGACGCCTTTATTGCGCTCAAGCATCGGGAGGATGCCATTGGCCTTGTAGAGTCTCTGGTCCTTGGCGAGGAGCTCGCTGTACATCGATTCATAGGAGGTGTTGTTGAAGTTGTAGACGTTCGGCTGGTTGATACTGGGGCCTGGAAGACGGACAAGAGAGCCGGTGCCGAAAGAAATGGTCGGGTAGGGTGAGGGAGCCGATGTCAGACGTAGGTGGGCCTCCATCGATCGGTTGTTGTTGCTGGCGCAGACGGTGCAGAACTTGAGTTTGAAGCCGCCTCCATCCTGGTTTTGCGATGCGGGTTGTTCACTTTGAGAGGCCCCATCCAGGCCAGCAGTCGGTGCGTCTGGTACGGCTTCTGGCGGAGGTGGAGGAGGAGGCGGCGCTTGGGCCTGCGCGCGGCGGCGTGGATCAGCCATTGGGTATGGCGTTGAATTGTCCTCGCTCGAGTTGGTGTGTCCGACTTCTTAGAGCTGCCCTCGACAATGGTGCTGCACCTACGCGCGGCGCGTCAAGCTTCACTGCTGGCTCGCGGACCCACGGAGGTACTGTAGGACTCGGATTTAAGATCAGGTCACGTGCACGGTCTTCCAGAAAGCTCGCCGCCGAACGGCGCTAACAATGACGTGTGGAAGCTTTCGCCTTCCGCCGGAGGTACTAGTACACCTGCATGTAGGTAGCTTGCCTCGCTTGCCATACCACCCCCTCATCTGTTCATCGTCCACGCCGGACAAACACCACCCAAACACCTCATCCATCATGGCGACCCTCATGCGCCGCCCCTTCGCGGTGGCCAACGCCCTCAAGACGCCTTTCCAGCAATCCTGCTCCCGCGCCACCTTCCAGCGCAGCTTCCAAACCCAGGCCTCGAAGCCGCAGACATTCCGACCGGCAACGCCCCTCCAAGCCTTCGCCTCTGCTCGCCAAACCGTCTTCAGAAATGCCTTCCAGCAGGGTAGCAAGCGTGGCTACCAATCTGCCGCACCCCCGAACCCTCTCGCACAAGGCAACATCACGCAAAGACTGATTTACGGCGGCGCTATCTTCGGTGGCACACTCCTGGCGATCAACCTCATCTTCAACCGCGAAACCCGTGAGGATGGCGGCATGCCTCCGTTCGAGCGATCCTACCTCAACGACACTTTCTTGCACACGGGACTTGGAATCGGTATCATCGGTGTTGCTGCGAGGGCACTCCACCTGAACGGCTGGTCCTACCGCCTCATGTCTGCGAACCCCTGGTTGGTACTCGGTATTGGTCTCGTCGGAAGCATCGGAACAATGATGGGCTGCCGCGCCACGCCACCGGATAACTACATGGTCAAGTACGGACTCTGGGCTGGTTTTAACCTGACCCAGGCCGCGCTTCTGAGTCCGCTCATGTTCTTCAGCCCGGCTATTCTCGCACGTGCTGGTCTGTACACCGTCGGTATGATGGGTTCTATCGCTTTCGTCGGTGCAACTGCCAAGCAGGAGAAGTACCTCTACCTCGGTGGCCCGCTGCTTGCAGGTGTGGCTATTGTTGCTCTGTCCGGCCTGGCTCCCCTTGTCCTCCCGGTCACTGCTACGAGGACGTTGATGTTCACCGAGAACCTCTGGCTATACGGAGGGTAAGTTCAATCTCCATCTCTGTTATTTCATTCCGAATTGCAGCTTGCTAACATCTATCTAGCTTGGCTGTCTTCGGCGGCTTCACCCTTTACGACATCCAGAAGATCCTCCACCACGCTCGCATGTCCGAGCGCGGCCTCATGCGCAAGGACACCGTGAACGAGTCCATCTCACTGGAGTTGGACTTCATTAACATCTTTGTTCGCATGGTCCAAATTCTGGCTCTGCAGCAAGGCCGCAACAGGAGATAAACAAAACTCTACCATGTTGCTAAGTCGTGGATTTGTATATTATACCAAGGAAGGGAGTAGCTGAAGCAGAATGATTCGATTCAGCGGCATTGGAGGAGGTGTTTTTCGGTTTGTCATGTGTGTTTCTATATAGCTCCCAGTAGGATAGTAATGAGTCACGTTCTCACCTCGAATACTTTCCTCTTGTCTCTCTCTCTCCCCCCTTGCCAGTAAATGCAATGAGTTTGCGGACTTCGCTTCTTGGTAGACGTGACCTGTCTACCATCTTGCAGAAGTCCGGCCTCCGCGGAATAAACTTTCACTTCACCACCCGCCAAACCGATCTCGGCTGATCGTAAGAAGCGCTACTGCCGCATTTGGTCAGGTAGACGTCACCTGCCCCAAACCTCACGGCATCTTGAGCTCGCCCTTATCTATTCGAAGGTTTGGAGGAAACAATAATGGTTTCGGGTCAGCTCTGCCGGTAAGAACGCAATAGGTCAGCCGGGTTTGAAACAGTCAGTTCTTATCATCTGGATCCGACGACTGCGGCAGGAGCAAAGCAACTTCACTTTGTACCGCCGCGGCCATTGAGGTTGGCGCACTTATACCTCCTACTTCTTGGTCATATTCTCTCACTTACATATAGCACTCTACTTCACTTCAGTACCTAGCTCATCCTTACTATACCTGGAGAGGTTGCTTTGGTCTTATTTCTGTGATACATCTACTGACTTTCTACGTCCTGGATCACGACTCTCGAGTAATCGATCAAGGCCCTCATCACTAGCCTTTAGCCCAAGATGTGTGGCATTTCCTGCATCCTGCAGCTTACCGACCCTTCCCATCAACATACCGCCCAACCGCAGCAGAATGGTACACATGGTGATGCCGCTGCGGCCAATGCCTCCACCACCAATCCAAAACGCGATCATCTCCGCAAGGAGCTTCATGAAAGTTTGGAACAGATCCGACATCGTGGCCCAGACGCAACAGGAGACTGGATCAGCGACGATTGTCGAGTGGGTACTCTGACCAACCCCTCTCCCTCCGCACCAGCTGCAAGACTAACCCATCCCCCTGCAACCGCACAGCCCTCGGTCACGTCCGCCTAAGCATTAACGATCTGTCCCCCTCCGCCGCGCAACCTTTCCACTCGCCCCCGTCCCACGGCATCCACGCCGTCGTCAACGGCGAGTTCTACGACTACGACTCCATCCGCGCCCACCTCGAGTCCGTCACCTCCTACACCTTCACCAGCCGCAGCGACTCCGAGATCATCATCGCCCTGTACCTGCACTACGGGCTCAGCTTCACGGACTGGTTACGCGGCGAGTTCGCCTGCGTGTTATGGGACGAGAAGCAGCAGCTCTTTGTGGCTGTAAGGGATCGGTATGGGATTAAGCCGCTGTTCTGGACCGTTCAGGATGGCCGGTTGTTGGTTGCGGCTGAGCAGAAGGCTTTCCTGCCTTTGGGTTGGCAGCCGGAGTGGGATGTTAGGGCTTTGAGGGATGCGGGCTGGAACCATGATACGAGGACTTTGTTTAAGGGGGTGCAGAAGGTGAGTAGTCGGTGCTTTTTGGAACTTCGGTCTGGCTTGCGACTCTGCCTTCGGCAGAGCAATGGAGTGCTGGGAGACTGTGATGGAGACGATGTCCTCTATTCATGAGAATATGACAGTGGGTGCCGATGATGTGGACTGACTGATTTCCTTTACAGATCCGCCCTGGTCATTACATAACATGTCAGTCGTTTGGCACGGTCGACGAGCGCCCCTACTGGGATATGTCCTTCCCGAATAAGGTAAGGCCTGAACCTTCCAGAGGATTGGCAATCTAACCATGCTTATACGAGTTGTAGCACCTCCCAGATCCACGTACCCCTGAGGAAGCTATTGAAGGCGTCCGCCAGCGTATGCTCGAATCAGTTCGTCTTCGGCTACGAGCCGATGTGCCTGTTGGTGTCTACTTGTCTGGCGGGATCGACTCTTCCGTTATTGCCGGAATGGTCGCGCATCTCGTCAAGGAGCAGAATGTAGCTATGGGCTCTGCGCCGCCTAGTGAGCGTGTTACCTGCTTCTCGATTGCTTTCGATGAGGATTCCGGCTTCGATGAATCCTCAATCGCCAACAGAACTGCTGAATGGCTGGGCGTGAAGTATCTCAAGAAGCTGATGAATGAGGAAGAACTGGCGAAGCGGTTCGAAGATGCTGTGTGGCATTGTGAGCAGCACAATCCTGACCTCAACTTCGTTGGCAAGTTCGCTCTTTCTGAAGTCCCGAGGGAGCATGGTTACAAGGTCGTTCTCACGGGTGAGGGTGCCGATGAAACGCATGCTGGTTATCCCATGTATTTGCCTGACTACCTCCGCGAACCTGATGAGGCCTGGTCTGCTTTTAACACTCTTCCTGAGTCTGAGCGTACCAACCAGCTTCATCAAGCGGAAGAAGCAGCAAGACAGCACTACGAAAGCATCGGTGCAGATGGAGGCCGGTACACCGAAGACGTGGGCGTCGCCCGAAGAATGTTGAACGGCATCTCCACCGTCTCTAGCATGACGGCATTCCAGCCCTCGGCCGTCTTCGCCCCATGGACATCCAAAGCCTTCCCAGCATCCGACGACGCACAAATGACCATCGCCCGCAACGCCGACGGCATCGCCCGCCACCACATCAACAACGACTGGCACCCTCTCCACGCCGCCCTCTACGTCTGGAGCAAAGGCCACCTCCCCAACATCTTCCTCACCTGCCTCGGCGACCGCACCGAAATGGCCCACTCCATCGAAGCCCGAACCCCCTTCCTCGACCACCACCTCACCGAATACGTCAACCAGCTGCCTCCCTCGATGAAGCTCCGCTGGATGGCCGAGGAAAAGCGGTTCGTCGAGAAGTGGGTCCTGAGGGAAGCCAGCAAGCCTTTCATCACCCCCGAGCTGTACAATCGGAAGAAACATCCTTATTCGGCTCCTACGAAGTATCCCGCTGGCGGACCGCTGCAGAAGGTGATGCAGCGGCTGGTTACGAGGGAGAATATTGCGGCGCTGGGGTTTGTGGATTGGGAGGTTGTGGACGGGTTATTGAAAACAGCTTTTGATGCTGGTCCAGAGTCGCCTGGTGATGCCAGGGCGTTGAGACTGTTGTTGGTGGTTGGAGGTTGGGTGGTGCTGGGGAAGCGGTTCGGGGTCAAGAGGGCGGAGCCGTAGGGGAGATGGGGTATTTTGCTCTGTGGGGTCGATGCGATTGAGAGGGTTGTGTGATTTGAGGGTTGGTGGGAGAGGTGGGCTACTGGCGATCTGGTCAGTTTTGATACATTCCTGAAGTACATGTGCTCTTGGTGTTCGATAGGTAGAGCTCCTGGGAATGATAAGATTAAATCTGTGCGTTGAGGATGCTTTTGTTAATCTCATTTCTACTATTGAGTGTGCCGTGCTTCAGCTTCTTATGTCCAAGACATATCGTCAACGAGCCATGAGACTGCCCGGAATGGAGTCTGGACGAGCAACCTCATCGTGATAATTTGAATGGAAAGCCACCCAGTTTCCAGCTATGTTAACACAACTGCGTGACTCAATGAGAGATGGCTTTAACTATAGCTACCTACTGAGATTCTAGTAATTACTGGGTAAAGTGTGACCATGACCCACCGCGGATATCTCATATGCTCCGGGATTGTCGAGAGTATCTTTGTCTCACCCCTGGCAATCCGTTTGCATTTCGGGGGACTTTTGGGCCGTGGTATTGGTGATGGTATTCTTGACGCCATTTACGGTCTTAGAAAGCACACTTGATGATAAAGGAAGTAAGATTATCAAGGGCGACCATTCGATGACCCGATATGAGAAGGGGTCACGGCAGAAGAGCCTTGGAGTCTTGCGCAGAGATGAGACAGAAACAGCAGGTGCGATCGGCTTTGAGAAGAGTATGCACTCTAACCTCAAACTTTCATATATATATATATATATATATCCGCCTCACACATCGTTAAAATTACATTTTCCAGAATAGCGGATCTTTTGAGCTGAATGTGGTTGCCAACATGATTGGGAAATGTGGAAGAGCTGAGAGCAAAGAAATCTTTGGCTCCGTCGACCATTAGGACCAGGTGCGCCAGAATCATCACAGTATGCATGTATCGACCGAGAATGGTAGTCAAGGTAGCATATGGGATGAATTCATCGAGCCGCCTTCGGCTCGAGAGGCAGTACAATGCAGCTAGCATCACCCACGACCGAGTCATCAACACAAACATTTCGACGCAGGCCTGGTAAACGAAGTATGCTTGAGGACTACTGCAGTCTCCATCGGAGCAGTTGCTTGCACCCGCTGTGCGTCTTCTCACCGTCAGTCAATGGAGAGGCACCTTGCTTAAGTAATTGTAGAGACATTTCTGCAAGTCATCATGTCGACTACCTGTCAAGATACCTATGTAGACTTGAGCATGAAAGACACCGATTCGTCAAGCAAACGTGATCAAAGACCAGCTCATCATCCACGTGATGGTGGCAATGGTAACAGCAGGGGTTGTCATCCCATTGGTCGCCACCTGTTGAGCGCTAGCCGGTTGCACCGATTCTAGACTCGTCTGTCTCAATCAATTCAGCAGGTGCGATGTTGCTTGGGTCTGGCAAAGCCGAGTGGAATCGTCTGAGTTCAATTGTAAAGTCTACGGTAGAGAAGATATCGTTCAGCATTCCGGTCAATGACTTGCCTCGCAGTTGATCGTATCATAAGGTACGATTGCAATGCCTCCCCTTGTGTGCCACCATGCAGTCGAACCGTCCCTGAGTTGCTCCTGCCCTGGATTGTCACCAAAGTCGGTCGTTTGTTGCCTTGGGAGCTCTTGGTGGGTCAAGGCGCACGAGTAGCGTGGCCCAAGCTTGCCTATTGTTTTGAACCACCGCTTCTTGCTCTCTCAAATCTTCTTCTCTTCTTTTCTCCTCGCTGGCGACGACATTTTGGCACAACCCCAGCCGTCCCATGGCCTCCGCTCGCATTCTGCATTCTCGTAAGTTGCTTATGAGGTTGGCAAGTCGACCAGTCTGCTAATGTTGATGACAGGCTCGCCGTTGCATCACCCACGCTGTTACACCTCGCTTGGCACCAGACACCAACGACATGTGTGTACAGCCCAACGCATCTCCCTCCTCCCAAGAGACGTCAAGAAGCGTGTCGGCAGCGGAAAGACCACTGAGCTTGCAAAAAGACTGGACTTTGGCCTGAGAGCAGCCTCGTAAGTTTCTGTCATGTTCGTGCCTGCTCACCAATGGACGCTGACTTCAATATTAGCAAAGACACATCGGACATCCCAAGTCGCGGCTGCTGTCCGTCAAGACCCTACCTCTTGTGGTAGGCGAGCGAGAGTGCAGGCCTGCCTGACCTCTAGTTGGGCCCCGCCGCCGCATCAGCAAGATGCGTGTATTCGACCATGACCTCGGGGAAGTTTTCCTTGGTGGCATCGACACCAGCTACGTGCCTGCCGTCTGCCAGGACCCTACCTCTTGTGGTAGGCGAGCGGACGGCCAGGCGACCTTCGAAGGCCCGCCGCCTCGTCGAGGAACGGTCAATTACTCCGTACCCAGATGACAAGGTGCAGGGGCAGCTGCGTGCCATCGCAATCTGCCTCCACAAGCACCAGAACCTAATGCCATGGGCCGAGCCAGGCGTATGTCGGATCTCCACCTTGCGGGAGAGCGAACGCAAGCTGTACACTACTGACATATTCGACAGGCTCCGAGAGACAAGAACGATCCGGCAAGCAAGTACAATTTGGCAAGGAAGAGCAATTTGGCCCACCTCGTGTGTGGGCTCTAGTGCCTGCCGTCTGCCAGGACCCTACCTCTTGTGGTAGGCGAGCGGACGGCCGGGCGATCGACGAGTGAGCCGCGGTATGGGGAGCCATGCATCGAAGCGAGCAGTGCCTGCCGTCTGCCAGGACCCTACCTCTTGTGGTAGGCGAGCGGACGGCCAGGCGATCGACGAGCGAGCAGCGAGCAGCGAGCAGACGGCTACGCACCGCAACCGGTCGAGGTGCACGGGATAGCAATCGGCCTTTTGTTGTTGCTTTTGTATATATTTCAGTTTTCAACAGATTGTATGATAGATATCCAAAGCAAGTTCTTGGTCCAGAGTGGTCCCATCGAGGTCAATTCCGCATTCTCATGTCGTTCGAGTAACACTTTCACGTACTTACATGGAAACCGGCTTGCCTTGTTTCTTTCCAATTCATTTTCTGCGTGCCTATTTGATATAGTGATCCTGCAATCTTCTTCAGCCACCGTTCTGTCTTGTCTGTACTGTCCGTTCCGAAGTCCGCGTGATACACTGCCGCGGCTTGGATCAGCATCGAGAGGCCACCTCTAGAGAATTTGGATAGACTGTGATTCTGTACGGCTTTGTACTCAGAAATCGTCTCTGGAAAAGGGCTTTCGGAGCTGGAAGATCAATTCTTGCGGCGTCTTCAGCACATGATAGCAGGAATCGAACAGTGCCGCTTTCCTATCGGGGACGGGGATGTCGGAGGAAAAGAGACCCGGTATCAGAGACGAAGGAATGTGTGTGGGCAGGAATCATGTTGTAACCTACCTGATGTCTTTCGTACTGAGTTGTAATTACTCTGCTACGCTTATTAGCTACCGCAGAGGAACCATGTTTTTTACCTTGGGCTGAGGAAGAACGTTTGTGTTTGAATGTGGGACATGAGTCTACTGGTCATACTACACAGGAGGATGGTACCCACTTAGCATGTATCATGTACCTGTCTATCGTGCTGTCCTGCGCTCCACGTTGGCCTCCCGTCCTCTGCCCACACTACCCATTGCCTTCGACTGCAGGACTACTGCCCAAGCGTCAAGCTTTTGTCCGAAGCTGAGACTTTGCCGTGGATGTGGCGGCGCCGACTGCCGTGAAGCGGGTCTGATATGGAGCTCGAGGAGGCGTCGAGGATGTCCGTATCTTCGACGATTGCGTGGTGGAGCGACTTGCACAGGCAGCCGGCAGTGTGAGATTCTTGAACAGCTGTCCACGGTTTTGTTACGACCTCAAGCTCAGGTGTCTTCGCGGTTGCCAGGGGAGTCGACGCGGATGCAAGGAGGCTTGGACATGCCACGGGCGCTCGTTTGAGCACCCCCTGGCGTCCTCTATCCTGCCCTCAATCGTTGATTTACTCCAATGCTTCTGCCTCGCAGCTCGGCGAAGTCAACCATCGCTCGACGCATCTCCTTCGACGGCCAGCGAGGAGCTCAGTAGCCGTCGGAGGGCGTGGTCAATGGCTGAAGTCTGGCCGGCTTGGTCCGTGCAGTTGAAGCTGACTCGATATGAGTTTGGGCTGCCACAACAGCAACTTCCCCCTTCCACCCGACAATCGAACACTATTGCTCAAACAACGACAACCTCTCCTGCTGAGCTTCAAGACCTTTGTCTGAGCAAGCTCGAGGTCAAGGAAGGGTCTCTCGAGGACTGCAGGCCCACTCCATACTTGGCGATGGTTCAACTCCGCCGCTATCCTACTACACCTCCACTCCTTTCACACCCACAAACCCTCCATCCTTTTCCGAGCACGCGAGGAGCTTTCCCACGAGCCTCGTAATGAGTTCCCATCATCATCATTCCTTACCGAGGCGCAGAGCAAACGTGGCGAGCCTCTGAGCCCACAGCAGCAGCCGTTCACTCCCGCGGGCTTCTGGGCTTCAACCACCCCAAGGCCGGCTCGACCGAGCTCAATATCCTCTTTACACGAGTGGAAGGGGCATCTCCATGTGCTTTAGGCGATGAGACGCGCCTTACCAAGCTGACATGAGCAGTAAGGATTACCCGCCCTCCATTACACAACGGAACCATGAGGAGCGGCGGCGACTACCACCGCCGACTTCGCGGCATGTGCCAGCAGTGCTTACGGTGAGACGCTTCGCATGTTCCCGTAATGATAGAGCAAGAGATGGACACATAAAAGCTTGTTTGGGTGCTTTGGTCCAACGAGCTAGGCCTTACGTAGTATCGGCGCGCTTCCAGCCTTCAGCCCTCGCGACCTTGGCGAGGAGAGCCACGAAAGCCAGGACTGCTTTGCTACCGTTTTTACTACCACGGCTTCAGCCTCCCCACAGGGTTGAGCAGCTTCACTACCTGTCCTGGACATACCACTGCCGGGATACCGGGCGATGGATCCGGGTTCGAAGTCACGTGCCTTGTGTTCCTATTCGGACTTTGGCTTGGCCTGGCAGTGTCTCTGTGGCCCACCCGCGATGAGCTAATTGCCCGTGGATAAGCAGCCAGACAACGAGAAGAGCATCTGCCTTCGGCCAGAGGGATGTCCTGGTAGGTGGGTCAAAGTCGCCAAGCTGGTAAGAAACGAGCCAGGAAGTGAGTTCAGCCGGAACCAGAGACTGAGAACCGGCTTCCCGAATTTGGATTGAGCCATGTCAGCTCTCCACGCTCTAGGCATTTTAAAAAAAATTGCGGGCGCTCATATTTCCCAGTATTGCTCATCTTTTTTGTTCTTCTGAAATAGCGGATTTGCCCTGCCAGATGCCTGTCAGGACTTCGAATTGCTCATGGCCTCTCGGTTTTTCTCCATTTCGCGTAGAGTGTATTGGCTCACATGACGCCCTCTTGCAGACTGTCGACTTGATCCAACGGAAGGAGATCTTCCTCCGGCAGTGGAGTGCCTTATGGCCCGCATAAGACCGTTGGTCAGACCTTTTGGCTTTCGGCGCCGTGTTCGTTTCCTGGTCTCATTTTGTTCGCAGTGCGTCAGCTCATGGGCCCTGGTATAATAGCACCGTTCTTTGATGGCAAGTCTTATTGGCCTTATCCAGGTTCTGGTAAGATCTGCCTTCACTCTGGACACCAGTCAGGACGACAGGACTGAGCTTGCTGGTTACTTCCACACAACCTTCCTTCGACATACCCTCTCGCCTGATCGTAGCCTGCGATTCCGGACGGCTCCTCTGTGTGATCGGCGAACCGTCTCTCTGAAATCCAACCGAGAGACTTAGGTACCGCTGTCTCTCATGTTACCACTGGACCCGTCGACTTTCGGTGCGCTCATCAAGCCCGGTCAGATCTAAACGGACAAGTATACCAGAATCGTCTTTTGTTTCTCCCTCTAGACCCTCCTTGCAAGCTGGACATTCGGCATGACTGTCCTCCTGTGGGTCGACATACCCGAGTATTCCATACGAGAATCTTCGGTTTATTCTCCAACACGAAGCCTGCCCTTATCACTCACACCGAGGATCTTCTGGATGTCCCCGACTGGCCACTTCCTTGAGCATCGACATGGTTCTCCTTACGTGGTCGACTTCTATCTTCGTCGGCGATACGGCCATACGCTTTTTCGGTGCGAGCCCATAAGCCGCCGATTATCCATGGATCTTGTCGTCATCCCCGGTGTCCTGTGTTACTCCTAATGCTCTTTTGACAAGGATCCCGATTGACTGGCCGCGATTTCTAGCGCCTCGGGCGAGCCTTCTAGCCCCTGCCAGGTTGTCCGACGGCGCAGGTCCGTTCTGAGGTTCTGATGGTGTCCATCTCCTACCAGGCACATGTACTGGCGACAATGATACTTTTCGATCCCCGTACAACTCTTCTCGAAGAATATCTCAGCGCTTTCCCTGGCATCTGGATGGCTGTTTCTCTGGGAGTATACTGAGGATAATCGATTCAGAGGTGTCCGCTCGCTCGGAGTCGCCTTGTCCACCTACTGTTTTCCGGAGTCGCCTTCGATGTTGGATCGTCGAGAGCTGTGATGCCGACTTGGGGCGTGAAGACTTCTTGTCCGCCCTGCCTGTGGAGTTGTGGATGCGAAGGTGGTCGGCAGCCTTCGTTTCCGGTGGACCTTGGGAGAGGAATAAGGCAACTATCCTATCCCGTCGACATCTCTGTTGAGTTTCGCCGTTTGCTGGACGAGTCTGGTCGGCGTGATCCCTCGGTGCCGTTGAGTACCATGCTCCGGCCTTTAGAGCGCCGTACGGTGCCTCTGACGTGGCGTTTGCTTTGACAGAAGGCGGTTAGATGGTCTTTGTTCCGAATGATTGCTACAGTGTGAAGGCACACTGAAGGGAAGGCGGATGATTGGTATGGCAGCCCGCCTCTTGATGCGCCTCGGCGTCGGGAAAGCTGTTTAGGGCGCCAGCATGACCAAAGCCATTGTTCCTCACGGCTCTGACACTTCGAGTGCTTGCGATTATAGTTTGCGACCTTCATGCTCTTGCGCAACAGCGGCTAGTCGGGCTTGTCTAGACGTGACCAGTACAAGCATGCAGGGATGGCCTCTATCGCTTCTGGACTCTTCTGAATGCGTGCAAGGACCTGCACGCTCCTTCCGCACACGCTACCTGCTGCTCGAGCGGACTGCAGGGTCTAATGTCGTTCGCCACATTGTCTCTAGGCCAACAGCATATTCGTCATCGGCGAGCACGAATCTTCGCCGCTCTGATCTCCAGCCTGACAGCGACTAAATGCTCCACATCTGCCTTGCGTGGAAGGGAGAGCTGGTGCTCTGCTCGCTGCCGCCAATGACTCGACCTGGTCCGCTGGTGGCGCCTCGCACTGCTTCGTATCTCTGCTGCTGTACAGTTGCTGCATTGTCGACCGGCTGCTCAATCTTGCCAGAGGAGGTGGCGCTGGCTCTATCCACGCTGGGAGGTGTCTTTCAAAATACTCCTTGCTCTTGATCTGCACGCAAACCCACCCGGGGGTGGTGGAAGCGCAGCGAGTGCCGTCAAAAGCCTCCATCTCTTTTGGCCTTGCACTCGGCCTTTGCGCTCGGCCGCAGAAGACATAGTTCATGGTGACTCGCTTTTTGAACTGGTGCTTGGAGCTGAGCTGGTGTCTCAGTGTGGGCGTGGGCGCTATGTGCTGCCTTCGTCGCGTTTGGAATCGATCAGAGAGCGTGGGTGCCGCGCTCGAGACACAGGGTCGCGATTCGTAACATGCGGCGGTTCAGTGAGCTCGAAGAGTCACACCTCTATTGTTGTGAGCGTTTGATACAGCTCGCAGCAAAATGAGGAAGTTTCGGAATGTTTGTGCTGGATGTGGTTGGCTCCGGTGCTGCACAAAGCGTTGCAGTAGCAATCTGAACTTCGCAAAGGCGGCAATGCAGCCATGAACAGACCGGCCCTTCGCCATGATTTGGGCAATGCAGGCAGTTCCACGCTCAACGGGAAGAGCATAATACACAACGATGAGCATAACAAGTTGAAACATTCCCTCCAAGAAGAGTGGCTCAATGGCCTGCAGGGGGGACAAAAAGAGAAAAAGAAAGCGGGTCTTGCAAAGTACCTCAGTGGATGTCTCGAAAGAGTTTCGAACGCGGCACATTCGCAAGACTACGAGATGGGCAAAAGCGTTGGAGTGGGAACCCTGGCGGCTTTTTACCACTGGTTCCCACTCCAAGGGTGGTCATCCACAGTGCATTATTACTTAAACAATGAATGGAAAATCCGGAGTCTTACCGGCCTATATTGCAACATTGCCCAGCATGGCTACATTTGACTGCTCAAGGCGGGCATGCACAAGAGAATGGAGAAGGCGAAGACACTGCGAGAGGATGGTACGGATGAAATTATTTGTTTCAAATGAAGTATCTACATGTACCCACGCCCACCAGTTGCCCTCATGGCCTTGAGTCTTGTTGGCCCGAGTCAAACGACCATGTCTTTGACTGTCACCGCCATCACCAAATCCATCGTGGAAGCTGTACCGCGTTATGATGAGCGAAGAGAAGAGTGAGGCTGGTGCTGTTGCTGTTGCTGTTGCCTATGTACGGCGATGAGTGCTGAAGCGCTGTTGACAGAGCCGAAACTTAAAGAGACATGGACGTCCGAATGGGTTGGCTGAACGGCTGCCGGTTCCGCCGGCATTGTTGTTTGGGTTGCGGATGCCGTTCTGCTCGTCGGTCATGGTGATTGCACCCAAGGCGGCTGTGGTCGCCGCGAGTGCTGGATCAATCGGCAAGGCGTCATCGCCGTTACCGTGAATTGGCCAAGAGCGGCCTCCTTGCTTGCAAAGACTGGTCTCGTCAGCAAGTGGGAGCGAAGTTGGAGCAAAGGAGACTTACGATGACTGATGCTGATTCTGCTGCTGCTGAGTTGGCGCCGTACCTGTTGGGTACTGCTGCTGCTGCTGCTGTAGATGCAGCTTGCGTCGCTGGGCCCCTTGCTGTCTGCCCAGTTGATGTAGCAGTGGCGGCAGATGTGGTTGCCGCAGCATTTCACTGCTGTCATTGTCAGCGTATGCAAGTCAATCCGTGGCAAAAGAGACGTACTGGGGACACTGGGTCCTGGGGCAAACAAATCGTCCCCTCTGCCCGGCATGTCCATTGACATGCCGCCATGCCTCTGGTGTGGGAGCATGGTCCCAGCGCCTCGGAGAGGACTCTGGGAGGCAGAGGGGCCCTCACCGACGGTCCAGGGAGCAGGACCGAAGGGAGAAGTTTGGAGTGGAAACCAGTGGTAGGTTGGCTGGGTGTGAAGGTTGGAGAAAGGGAAGAAAGGAAAAGGAGGGAGAAGAGCGGGGTTTTATGCTCAGGTTTGCAAAGCAGCCGCACAGACGTGTGAGTCACATAAACAGAAGCTACGGCCACGCTGCCGCTTCCGCAACGGCAAGAACAGGAAAAGCTGCAGCTCTACCGCCTTTCGACTCGGCTGGGCTAGCAGCACGCTATTCTAGGTATCATCGATGGTGTCCAATAGAGCTCGAAGACACTCGTCATTCGGCATTGCCATTGGAAACCTGTCACTGACGGAGAAATGAGGCCCAGGTTTCAATTCTGGCCCTGTCTTTACTGGCCGCATTCAGGGCACGCTCTTGAGTTGCAATTGCACGGCCAGGCAGAGAGCGGGAAGGAGTGGTCATCATGCGAGCAAAGGAACCTTGGAAGGAAATCGTTTCCTATCATCCCATCCTCTTTGAAACTGCAGCCATGCTTTGTCTGGTTCAGAAATGCACGCTACCTCTGCAGCCGCAGGGGCTGCTCCGTACTTGCCTCAGCAGCGGAAGGATTCCTTCATCACAAGACACGTGCTCAGCAGCAGCTTTTGCCCAGAAGCATATGCACCTGTCAAAGATGTATTGAGGAGTCCGAAGCAGATTGAGAGTGCCAGCAACGAGAAAAATTGCGTTCGCCGTGGAAGGCAGCCAGTCTGGGAGTTGAGATCTGCCAATTGTCTTTTACATTCAAGCTCCCGTACTCACTGATGATGGCTCAATGTTGATTCCTTGGCGGACCTCACCGAGACGCCGGAAATCAAAACTTCCAGAGTTGCAAGCCCGGCGGCAATTGCTAGAGTGACCTTCAATGAGGCATTGAAACATTGTATCACTCGGTTTTCGCCACGTATCAGCAACGATATGAGGATTGCCGTGCAACTGAAGTCTGAGAAATGTAGATCGTGAAGTGTCTTGGATTGACAAGCCGCATCTCACTCTTTGATTACATAGATATCACCTTCCGCAACTAAGGCATGGCATTCCATTCTGTGCACCTCATGCCAGCATTTGTGACTGAGAGCAAACAGCAAATGATAGGACGGACAGGTAATGCCATTGAGGCAATCCATGCGTGCTATCTGACTATATGCCATCAGTCCCGGGCCTGCAGGTCTGCCTCTGCATCCTCCGCCGCTTAAAGTATGTAGATGACGAATTGATCGAGCTCAGCTCGTAGATTCCTTGCCAAAGTAGCTATTTGACAATGATTATTCCGTCAGCTTTATGTCGATGTTGTTTCGATGCCCGTCTGTAGCCCTGCCCACCTGCAGGTGGATGAGAAGGCAAGAAAGTGTGCCTTAGGCACCCCATCTCTTCGCCGGGGACACCCGAGTGGACCTTAGGAATGAGCTGTTTGACTGCGCGGTCACTCTATATTCATTTCGACATACTTGAACTCGGTCGCGAGAGAAAGACGTTCAGCAACCTATTCATTGTGCTCAGAGTATCTTCGCGACCAGGTCCTTCAACATGGCCGACACCGAAATGGACGTTGACTCTGCTCCATCCTCCCCCGACACTTCCCGCAAGAACACCAAGGACGACACTCAGACCCATGAGAATGCCAGCGCAGTCCGCAGTATTGAAGGGTGGATTGTGGCGGTTACGAACGTTCACGAGGAAGCAACCGAGGAGGATATACAAGACATGTTTGGCGAGTTCGGAGATGTGAAGAACGTCCATCTGAATTTGGACAGGAGGACTGGATACGTGAAGGTAGGTGATAGTAGTCATTGTTCGGATGGAGCGGGATTGCGGCTATGGCAGAAGCTGACCAGGATCCGTGATTGAAGGGCTACGTCCTCATAGAGTACCCAACCTTGAGTGAAGCCAAAGCAGCAATCGAGGGAGCGAACGGGGAGAAATTGCTGGAGCAGACCATCAGCGTAGACTTCGCTTTCGTCCGTCCGCCGCCTAGTAAGCAGGCGGGTGGTGGAGCAGGGCGGAGCAAAGGTCGGGCGCGAAGCAGGAGTCCTGGTCAAAGGAGACGACGGGACGAAGATAGCGAGGGTGACGGTGAGGTGGATTAGGTGCCGTTATGATCTCCTGGCATAACTATCCTCGGGGCGTAGCAATGGTTGCCCATAAGAGACTTGGATTTGCGGCAACAAATCTGCTCTACGTAACTGGTTGATCAGTCTAGCTCATGGCTTGTGAGGATGCTGCCACATAGTACCAGCAGTAAGCTCATGAGTATTCGGAACGAAGCGAGGGCGTGCCGACTGGAAGTCGGCAACTAGGTACATCCATAATGTGGTAAGTCACTAAGCCGTATTCCGCGCAAAGCAAGCATCCGCTAAATGTATGAGCAGAAGCTGCAGTTGCCTTATGTCTTGTCGAAGTGGCGTCATATCGACTGCTGCTCGTGAAAGTGAAAAATAATAAACTTCTATGCACACCCCTGAGCGGATCGGCTGAAACACGTGCGCCTTTATTCAGGCTGGGTACCTACCTTTGACCCCACGCAAAACATCTAAAATTCGATCACATTGCAAGACATTGAACATCATTCCATACAACGCCATATTCCCCGCCACGTTGGCTTCTCTTTAAAGGTCGGCCAGGCAGCAAATATGGGGCAGAAGCGCAAGCGGTCTGCAAAGAAGCACGCAGTACAATCTAAGGACGATGCCGCTGCAGCTCTGGGGCGCAACCATGACTATCAACCACAGATCAACAATCAGCCAGTGCTGCCTCGTAACTCTTCACAGCAGCAGCAGCAGCAGCCGGCAGAGAAAACACTTACGAAAGCCATTCGGATGTCGGCGGCGGCATCGCTCGATGCTCACATAACCCACGCCATGAAAGGTATCACTGCGAGAGACAAGGAGATACTTATCAAGAACACCTACGGAGCCCAGATGTACAGTGACTGGATGTCATGGCGCTTTGCAACGGAACTCCGCACAAGACGCCCTTCGATCGAGGCCGCCAGGGGAAGCCGGTCAGCGGAATTTGAGGCAGGAAGGGGAGGAGGAAGTGGATCTGGTTCTGAGGCCAGCTATATCCCGATCACAGCGAGTTTCCTTGACTACTTCTTGGGAGAGCTTCCGGACCCGACGAACATCGCCAGAGCTATAACGAGGTCGGAATCGCAAGAGACAAATGTGCACCTCTCCCGTGACACAAAGCCTTGATGCTGGAATGAGCAGTTCTTTTGACCATCAAGTGCGGATTCACAGCGACACGAACCCAAATCGCAAGGCACAGAAGTTTTGCGCGAAACCTGTGAATGGCTCTGAGAGTTCAGTGAATGCCATACATCCTGACCCGAACGTGCCAACACACTTTCGGCTTTGCTCTCTGTCAAGCTTTTCATGTTCTATCAACAGATGTAGAAAGAGCTGTACAAAAATAGTTTGACCTACCATTCTCAGAATTTCCTTTCTTCATCCACAACCCGATCCAAGAAGTTAGTATGGATTTGCTTGGGGAACAAAGTGTTCCACCACACGGAGAGCCCGCAACTCAGCCCACACGTAACACCACTGCTGCGACACCAGCGAATGAGTCTGCAAATACTACTGTTGATATAGGGAATACAGCAAGTACGGCTTCCCGGACAACAGTTGCAAGCCCGCGTGCCGACAATACACAAGCATCGAACAGCTTGACCGTGCCGCTCCACGGCACACCACAACCGCCAAGAGGAGCCTCTTCCAGCAATCCGGGCCCCGACAGCTTCGCTGAACGGCATGCGAGAAGACTTCAAACAATGAGGGAAGCAACGGGTGAAAGCAGTTCTAGTAGGAGACACCAGAATGAACAAAGACGAAGTGGCACTCCGCACAGACAGCGCGAACGTATGCAAGACAGTCTTGGCTTCGGCCAGACTACAAGACCGGCCAGGTTTGAGCGCGAGGTCGGCCTGTCAAGCTTCGGCGAGCCTGGCCCGTACGAGGACCTGGACGACACATGGCAGGACGACGACGACGACGACGACGACGAGATCAGGAGTCCGGCAGAGATCCTCGACGCGCTCCAGATGATCATGGGTTCTGCTGGAGATCCACGTCGGCGCTGTCGAAACATCTATGAGGACGTTCTGGCGGAGGAGGAAGCGGAAGATCGGGCTGAGCTTGATAATACGACTTGGTTCGAGTTGAGTGAGGCGGGTAGGCGTGCACTTGAAGAACAGGGGATTGTTCTACCACGTCAAGGGGAGACTTGGACATTTGTCGGAAAGGACTATGCTGAGCGGTTGCGACGAGCTTTTGGGCAAAACTAGGGTGGGTTTTAAGGATGATTAGGTTCCTCAGGATCTTTTGGCCGCCTTCTCCCTTCTCACTCTCTTCGACGGGACATCTATCACAGAGAAATTTCATAGCAGTAGCATGAGAGGACCAGCTAGCGTTAGTAGCTCTAAAAGATGTATGACCTTCCCTCAAACCTCTCTCAAGCGTACCGGACCCAAATCCGATTGCCAGATCGTATTCGGAAACCGAGATCGCTCAGCCGATTCGCGAAGTCCTCGGTCAGCTGAAAAGGATCTCCGAAAAAGATCTGATTGATTTCCTGTCTGTCTTCTCTGTTCTCTTCTAGTTCTGAGCGACGAGAGTCGCTCATGTACAGCCGCCTCATTCGTTGCGCATGAAGCAGTTGACGGTGTTCTCTGCGACGTGAATTAGCAAGTAAAGCGCATAATATCTTTGATGGTCACTTGCGCTTCAGCTGTGCGCCTTCGTCGAGCTTCTCTCTCCTCTTCTGCGGCGTCTACAGCTTGCCTTATCTCTTCAATAATGTTAACTAGCCAAGCAGCAGGGCGCCTCGATTGTTGGTGAGACTCTGAGAGGTGTTCTGGTCGTCGTTGAGTCTGCCAGTCTCCGATCACAGCGGCTTCCGATCCCCAAAGGAAAGCGCCTCTGAAATCTTCTACGGCTTGGACAAAATCGTCAACGCCTTCTGGAGAAATCTCTTCCGTCCTCGCGTTTCTTATAAAGAACGTGACAAATCGGTGCACCGTCTCCAGGTGTTGACCTGTCGGATCTCTGTATTCTCTTATTGTCTGGGCGAGGGAAAGGATAATTTCTTCATACGTCGAAGGGAGGTGTGGACGCTCAATGGTGCTGTTAGAAGGCATGTTTGTGTTAGCAGCAGTTGTTGAGATCGTTCTTCAGGGCATGGTGAGGATACTTATCTCACGGTGTGATTCTTCAGTCTCATAGACAACAATGCAAAAACCTTGTCTTTCCTCACACGAGATTAGGACTGGAGGACGCTAATCCAGTTTATCCGTGTAAGGCATCAGAGATCCTTTCCTTCTGTCTCAAGGCGTCCAGCTAGCAAGGTGAAGAGCTGAAAAGACAATCATGTTTGCTATGAACGTACATGGGCTCTAGTGATCCGCCGCTTTGTGGGTATCAAAAATGTCTCAAACGCATATACTGCAATCTCCCTCACCTGCAGTCAGTCTCACCAGCCGTGGCATACCGCGCGCCGCACCCTCATTCATCGTCGTCCAGTCTGCGCACACGTACTGTCCCATCCGCGCGGACAGGATATCCGAGCTGTCGTAGCTGACTCCGACCAGCACGCGTGATCTGCGCCTGTTGCCCAAGGTACATCTCGTTGAGCTCCGCAGCGTCTTCCGCATCCTCCTCTTCGATGAGCCTGTCCTGGTCGGACTGGTTGCGTCTGCGCCATTGACGCGCATCGAACTCCGCAATCTCTTCCGCATTCTCCTCTTCGGCAATACTATCCTCGTCGGACCGGTTGTGTCTGCGCCATTGACGCGCACGGTCACGTCGCCTACAACACGTTAGTGCCATGCTGCAGCTCACAGTGCTTTAATACACTTACCTCACATGGGCTTCTACGCGAGCCCATTCTGCCCGAGAGAAAGGCGGTCTCTCTGACTGTACCGGAGTATCCCAACCCGGGATCAATCCGACTTGCACCGTCACCGAGTCATCAAGCCCCGGCCTTTCAGTGATCCCCAGGGCAGGCGCGAAGCGGCGGACGCCACCCAGCACACTCGCTGTTCTCAACGCGTGTCGGAGATCTTCCTGCACGTTGGCCGCCAGCCCGTCGAAGGGCGTATTGACCGCTTGCAGAATATCCTGGATCTCTTGGTGAACCGCGTTCATGTCCTCTTGTTCAGCGGCAACGAACGAGTTTACGCGCACAATGATGCGGTAGATGCCACTGAGAGCACCGGCAGCGGCAGCCGCACTACCGAGAACAGCAGTAGCAGCAGCAGCAGCAGCAGCAGCAGCAGCAGCAGCAGCAGCAGCGTCGTCAGGGGTAGTGTTCACCTGACTCGGTGTACCCGAAGCTGGAGCCGGAGCTGGTTGGCCTTGGGAGGCATTGGTGTTGTGATTGTCGCTCATCTTGCTGGAGATCTTTGCTTGACTTGCGAGACTGTTGTAAATATAAAGTTGTATTTGAAGAAGTGAACAGAACTTGCCACGCAAAAAAATATGAAAATCTCGGAGGCAAACGGCGCGTATCGTGGGGGTTACAAAAGGGGAAAGAGCGGGCTTTGCCAAGAAATGCTCACATGATGACATGTTACGTTTAGCGAAGACAACAGGTACCCAGTCAGAGATAAGAGATTCACCTACAAAAGCTCGCAAGCTCGATGGGACATCTGGATGCCCATACGGCTGCTCAGCCAAATCGACTCGCATGGGAGGTAGGAGCGAACGACCATTCGAACCGCGAAGGCGAAGGTCCTGTGCTGCGAGACTGGAATTCAGGCGGCGATGCGTATTGATCAGCGTGGAGATGAACATTCATAGTCGGCGCGTACTACGGGCCGCCTCATGTCGGTAAAGCGACTCCCGTTATACGTGGCCGGTGAAAACGCGTTCAAATCCTAGGCGCGGTGCGGTGGGTGGCAGTTAACTTCTACTCGTGTTGACCATCGAGATCATGAAGCCTCCCAGCCCTGCTGCCAGTCCTCGAATATTTTGCGGCGAGCAGGTACGCTGTGGATACTTCAACGAGACTTTTTGTCTTTTTCTTTTTCGCCTTTGCGCCCCTGAAAAGGACATGACGATGATCACGAGCACGATGGGACTTACAGGCAGAAATTATTTCATCATCATCATAGTGGTACAGAGCTGTGGTAAGCATTACGCCTCAATGTGCGAAGCAAGGAGAGTACAAGCACTCACTGCCGTTCCTCCGACCTACCACGATCATCCCTCTGTGCCTTTTCCAAAAACTGCCCGCTCCCATGGAATCAATCTCCGGTGAACCCATCTGCCAGGTTGTTAAAAGTCAGTAGCATGTCCTCCTTAGCCAAGCCACTTTCTCCGATCGATAGCAGGTACTTTGAGATGCTTTACTCCCTCGAGCTCTTCTCTGGTCTCATGGATCGAGCGATCGTGCGACAACAGATACTAAGACCTGGTATGTCAGCGTAAAAGTAGCCCTTTGTCAATCAGGTGACTGTACTTTGCCACAATTCTCTTTAGCTCTGCGAACGCCGCTGCGTAATCCGCCGCTTCCTTAAGACGCTTCACTTTTTCAGGATAATCCTATTCTCCTGCGTCCTGCGGGTCTCTGACAGTGTTCCCGGTCGCGCCGGTCACAGCGCCGCTGATTTCGCCGCGGACGAAGTCGGTCTTTTCATTGCGCTCGAAGGCATAGCGGGGTTTTGTGGCAAGTTTCTCTTCGGGCGAAACAGTTTCATCAGAATAGACAAGCTGAATCTTAGAAGTGTCCTTGTTCTTCTTACTCTTCTTGGACTTCTTCGCCTTCTCGGTGTTCGGCACATCTGCCACCGTGTTAGATGCCGGAACTGTCCTGGATTCGTTCGCGAATGGCTGGTGAGTCTCCGCTCCGTTTTCATAAGCCATTTGACCAGAACCAGCACCGGTCGTCCCGGCTGGCGTTCCGTCGTCATCGTTCGGTTCGACCTTGATGTGCACCGGCAGGCCGTACTCACGCGATTCGAACTTGAGGTGCGACGCCGGGCCGTCCTCGGGGGGCTGAGTATACTGGGGTTGACTCGTGACGGATTTGATAAGGTCATCGATCGAATCACCAAGCGAGTTGCTATCCTGTTGCTCTTGCTTAATTGATGGCTCCTGTTTGATTGATGGCTCTTGCTTGATTGATGCACCGTTGGTGGCCTGCTGGTACTGCGGATGTGACGCGTGCTGAGATGGAAATCCCGAGTGCATCTTTGCCATTTCTTCTTTACTGAGGTTGGGCGCCTGGAATACAGGGCGTTGTGGTAGACCTGGCGACGGCTGCGGCAAGCCAGGATTCATACCGGGCGCATTTGAAGGTGGGCCGGCTGATGGAGGCTGTGCTGGTGGCGACCACTGCTGACCATACGGACCAGCAGATGAAGGCTGACCATAGCCCATGGACGGCGGTCCAGAAGACTGTGGCGGCTGGCTTGGGTACTGCGATGGCATACCATAGCCATAAGTTTGCATGCCTTGTCCAGCTGGTGAAAATGGGTTAGGAGGTGGGTATTGCTGATAGTTTGCTGGAGAACCACCGTAGCCGTAATAACCGGACTGCGGGGTTTGCTGCTGCGTGCCGTAGCCAGGCAATGGGGAGCTGCTGGTGATCGGTAATCCGCCCAGAGCGGGAGCAGTAGAGCCGTACGATTGGGTAGAGGCCGTCTCTGGCTGCTGCGCCGTTGGAGGCTGCATTAAGTCAGCATTCAAAATTCTCTGGTGAAGGGGGACTGCTCGACCTACCATCTCGTAGCCACCCACATTCGCTGGCGTTGCAGGGTTACTAGCCAAGCCCGCCTTCTCCGCAGCCCTCTTCGCCTTATGTTCAGCAAGACGCCCCAAAGTCTCCTCCATTGTCTCGAGCTTTGGCCGTTTGGACTCTCCACCTTGAGCTTTGCCGCCAGGAGGCGGGTTGCCGGTCTTCGCACGGTGATCAGCTTCACTACGGAAGAAGGCTTCAGTCACGCGCTGGCGATGAGCAGCAAGGATCTCCTCTGGAATTCCTTCCATGCCGAAAATTTCAATGCCCGCGTCGACACGGTTGGGCAGCGCGTTTTCGACCTCGGTGAGTGGCTCCTTGTGCACTTGACTCATGTGCACGCCCAACCCACCGGCGGTATTGAGGCGCCGGTTACATCTCTCACACCTGAAATGCTTGGCCTTCTGGTGCTGTATCAGGATCTTGAGATCGTCGAAATCGCGCTCGCAGTAGTAGCACCACGGGCGCTCAAGAAGCTCCTCGACGCCGGGGTTGTTGCGCTTCTTCTTCGTCATCTTGGCGACGCGACGGGGGCTCGAAGATGGAGTCGATGTGGAACGGGACGCACGTTGGGCAAGTGTAGTGTGGTTAACGCCGCGATGGGACACGCGCACTCTGCGCAGGTTGTGGTGGCTGCAAAGTGAAGGGAAGGTGTAGGCTCGACTGATGAAGCTTGACCGGAACCTTGAGGCTGATTGTGGACGGCCTCAGGCATGACTAAGCAGGAAGCTGTCGACGAAGCTCACCTGCCCGGGCACCTTCATCATCCGTCGTGCCCAGTATTACGTGTCAATGTATACATAGTACCTAGGTAACCCCGAATGCGTAGGGCCAATACACAGTGTCGTTTCACCCTTGCTGTGATTGCTCAAACTTCCTTCTATCCACGTTTATCGCCAACTGCAAGCGATGAATTAAGATATCGGACGTCCTTTGCAGCCCGGCCAAAGCCTTGTACCGGAGCCACTCTGCTGTCTCTTCCTCCAACGCGTCGCCAGACTTGCTGCACCGTACTTGCTATGCTGAGAATCGCAACGGTGCAACAAGAACTTGTCGCTGCAAACATGGTAGTGCCTAAAAGCGGCCCTAGATAGCCCGCCATTTCCTCCCCGACTTCTCTACGCGTCTTATGACAGTGATTGCAGTCACTTCGTCGGGGCGATGACCTCTTGTCTTTCCACTCGCACGACAGGGCAGTGATGGCAATTGAACTGTTTGGAGAAACCTTAAGGTATGCTGCAGATCTAGCTCTTGCGAACGATTCTGGTCATCGAGCGACGCGTTTACCTGTACCATTTCAATGTCGCGTGAAGAAATTAGGACGATGCCTTGAGCCGAAAGTCAGAACGGATGCAGCTTGGACTTTCTATCATTGATCTTCAATTCTGGAGTCGAAGAGCGTACATTTAATGGTAGTACATGCAGTGGGTACATGGTACGGTAGCAATTGCTGTGCAAACTTCACTTACTAAGCCCGCCACTACCCCGGTCTCATCCCGCCACTAGCCTATAGTCTGACAGGGAGTATAGATGCAAGATGATCGTTTGATACTAAGGCCATCCATTCGGGTACATTCATGCAGGCCGCGTGCGAGATGCAGTGCTGACTGGGCAGGCAGCATATGATGTGTCTGAAAGGAATGCCTTGGTGAAATTGCGGTCCAGTTGGTGACTCGAAGCATGGAGTACATGCGATCGAGTTAGGACAAGAGCACGAGATTCGTTTACAATGGCGGCAGAGGCGACATCAAGGACCGTGCTTCCCAGTCACGACCAGCCGAACGAAGATCGACCAGGCAGTCCGGTTTCGAAGTACGCGCCTTCCGACTTCCTGCGCCATCTACCTCCATCGACGGAAGGACCAAGCGATGCGCCGATACCGACATCGAATGAGGAGTCTTCGACTCAAACGAGTGCCCCGACTCATACCGGACTCCCTCCGCGACCATTGATAGACGAGCATGGACGGGCTTTGAATCCAAGATCTTGCGTGACTTGCCGAAAACGCAAGGTAAAATGCGACCGGCTATATCCATGTACCAACTGCAATAAGGCACATATCGAGTGTGTCTTTCCAGCACCAGGCAGGGCGCCGCGTAAGCCAAGAAAGCCCGGCGATGGGAGGGACAAGGAGCTCTTGGAGCGGCTTAGGAGGCTAGAAGGCGTAGTGAAGGGCATGGGCGTGGATATGCCGCCCGGATCAGAGGATAAGCAGAGTGGCGTGCATTCCGATGATAAGACGCCTGACGATGCAGATAGCAGGGTGACGAATCGCATCTACACTGCGAAGCCGAAGGAAAGAGAGCTAGAGAATGCCGGCGACGACACCAATATGGTCTCAGAGCATTCCGAAGAGACAGAGCATCAAAAGAAGACAAGGTGGCTTGAGGAGCAGCAGCAAACAAGGTTTGAAAACCGTTTCGGCAGGCTGGTGATCAACGAAGGAAGATCGCGGTATATCAACAACTCATTTTGGGCAAATCTGAGCAACGAGGTAGAAGACCTTAAAGGCATCCTCAATCAGGACAGCGACGACGAGGACGAAGAGTTGCCCAATGCAGATGCAGGCTTGGACAACAACCACCAGGGCTGGGTCTTTGGCTTTAGCTCGCAGAATGTAGACCTACTATCTTTGCACCCTCTGCCGAACCAGATTGTACATTATTGGGAGGCCTATAAGGACCGAGTAGATCCACTGGTGAAGGTTCTGCACATACCGACGATCGAAGGCACCATTCTCAGCGCCGCGTCCCATCTCACAAACCTTTCGAAGGGGTTCGAGACTCTACTCTTTGCCATCTACTATGGTGCCACTACGTCCCTATCAGCACAAGACTGCCTGCTCAAATTCGGCGAAGAAAAGCCTATCCTGCTTTCGCGATATCGCTTTGCACTCGAGCAAGCCCTAGCGCGAGCCAACTTTCTCACGACTGAAGAAGCCGTCGTCCTCCAAGCCTTCGTCATCTTCCTTATCTGCCTGCGCCGTAACAACAACGCTCGCGTGATTTGGACTCTTACCGGCCTTGTCGTACGGATAGCACAGACCATAGGTATCCATCGAGATGGCTCGCACTTCGACCTACCACCTTTCGAGGTCGAAATGCGGCGACGGCTTTGGTGGCAAGTCTGTCTATTGGACATCCGTGCTAGCGAAGACCATGGCTGCGATCCAACTATCGTCGAGCAGTCCTTCGATACCCGCATGCCACTCAACATCAATGACGCCGACATTAAACCCGGTATGACCGAATTTCCTGCTGAGCGTCAAGGATGTACGGACATGTCATTCTGCCTTATCCGATTCGAGGTTGCGAACACATTCCGGCGCATTAATTACGTGCCTCCGGGTGCCTCAAGACCATGTCAGGAGCACTTCGCATCCGTGACCTTAGAGGATAAAGAACGGTGGATTACGGAATGCCACCAGCGGCTGGAAGAACGATACTTGAAGCATTGCGACATGAGCGTCCCGCTCTTTTGGGTCACGGCGACGGTGTCACGTTTGATGATGAGTAAGATGTGGCTGATGGTCTATCATCCTTTCCAGCGTCAGGACGGAGGTGCGAGCTTGCCTAGCGAGACCAAGGAGAAGCTTTTCATCACTAGCTTGGAGAACATCGAATACGCCTTGCTCCTAGAGACCGAGGCGCGGACGATGAAATGGGGCTGGTTGTTTAGAACGTATATGCAGTGGCACGCTCTAGCTTTCATGCTTTCAGAGCTGTGCCACCGGACATCTGGCGACTTAGTCGAACGGGCGTGGGTAGCGGTGGAGAAGTCAAGAGATGGTCGTTGGGGCGACGCGCTGGCTGACGACATCCGAGCTGGCCATCTCTGGCGTCCACTCAAGAAGATCTACCGCAAAGCGAAAGAAGCTAGGATGCGCGGCTTGCAAGAAGAACAGGCTGCTAAGGCTCCGGCTCTGACCAGGAGATACAGCCCGAATGCCAACCCCATGTTTGGCCACCCAAGGCGTCCGCAGGTCACTAGAGCACCGCTGAGTGCCGCACAAGTCCAGAGGTTCATGCAAGGGCCCACTTACGGGCAGATGCCTTTAGATAAGCACGTCTTACTGAAGAGCCCAAAGATCTCTGAGGCAGTGGGTAGTGCTGAGACAGATCCCATGGACATGGCTGGGCTAGAGAACGGTATAGAAAAGGCTCAGCAGAAGCAGGTGTCGCAGCAGCATAGTCTACCACTGCAGTTCGACGGCGTCGGACCGGTCTCTGGTAGTCACCCTTCATTCGTACCTGGTGCAGATGGGAGTGTTGATCCAACCGTTTCCTCTTCACTCTTCCCATCAACCAACAACATAGCATTCGGGACCTCTCCAAGTGCCTCTATGAACTTCCCACCCGCATCAGGATCAGGCTCGATGCCGCGACTGGACTCCATCGACTCCAACTTCGAACTAGACCCCAGCATCATGGATACATCAGGCCAGATGAACTGGGAGAATTGGGATCAGCTAGTGCGGCAATTCGGCATGGATGTGGACCAGACGTTCGATATCAGGGCCGATACTGCACCCGCGAACGGCTGGTCTAATGAGGACATGAACATGATGAGTATGAACGGCTACAATTCGAAAATGGGCATGGGCGGCAGCGACTGGTTCTGATGAAGTGGCGATGGACGGTGCGGAGACGAGGTGTATTGTTTGTACTATGATATCCATGAAGTTTCCATACTGATGGCTTCCTATCGAAAAGATCCCTTTCGAATCGCGTTTGCTATGGATAATTCGGTTTTGCTATCTGAACTACATCCACCAAGTTCGGCCTCAGCACCTGGTGTGCCGGATTACACTCTACTTTCTACTTCGATCCATGCTCACTTGGACTCAGATTTCCCATAGAGGTAATCGTGCGTCGCTCTTACCCACGGGCCAAACCGCCTGAACCTCGCAGAAATGTGCCTCTCTTGTCGACGGAGAAGGCAGTGGGCGCTAGGTACAGTGCCCGCATCGACTTCATGGGGCGGATCGAATTTGGAGCAATAGACGCCTTCGCCTCGCTGCTCGGCCGCTCGGCATTGTTTGATGTTGCCCAGTTCGGTATCACAGATATGTGCTTTGGGGCTGTCGCATACGATGATGAGGTGGCCGCGGTAGCGCATGTGTTAATCAACAGGAATGAGATTCGGATTGCTTGCCTAATCCACGCTGCCCAGAGGCGGCGTTTGGATGTGGTGTTTCTGGTTTGGTAAGCTATTCGACGCGGTTGACCTTGAATTGACTCTGAATGGTCAGGATTCAGTCTGCGATGAGGCGGGCATTGAGCGATGTCCTCGAAAGTTGATTGTGATAAATGCGCAGACAGTCCAAGAGGGATTAATAGCAGAGGCAAGCAAAGAACTTATTGACTGATCTTGACAAAGACACAGCGACGAACGAGGAAGACGTACTCTAGGAGACCACGAGGAAGTAACAAAATCTTAACCTTCACTGACAAGATCCGGTCAGAAGCACGCTTTGAATGCTACAGCATTGATCTCGAAGCTATTTCCGTCTCCATGACCACCGGCACTATGCTTCCATGATCTTTCGAACCGGCAGCGACTTCCACTACCTATCCCCAGTATCACTGATATCAAGCCCCTGGATAATTATAGCCACGATTCAAGCCGTCCAAAGCCTCTTCGAACTGTTGGTTGCGAATGCACTCGCCACAATGCTCTCGAGGGACAGCACCCGCGTCGACTACGACTGACTGCAGTCGATCACACCACTCCCCGCGCTGCTGGGCCATTGGACAGGGGACTACTAGTCCCATTTCCTGGTATACGACGTGCTCGTGCTCGGTGTCGCATACGACTTCCAGTATGTCTTGTTGGCACATGGCTAGAGTGGATTGATAGAAGCTAGGACTGGTTCGTGTTCTCTCCTTGTAGAAGGAGTTTGGATTAAAAGTACTTATTGCTTCGAAATTGAATACTGCCAGCTGTGTCTGTTCTAAGTGGATCAGTCGTGAAGAGTTGGGATCAAATCTATGACATGGCGAGAACCTGGAGATGCTGAGACTTGGTGGCCGTAGGAGAAAACTCCTGGAGTCTTTTATACTCCATCCAAGCAAAAGCACTATTCACTGACATGTATATGGACCATAGTGATGAGCGAGCAAAAGATGTATCCAGGAGTCCGGAGCGAGTTCATGGGATACTCGTAGTTAACACTCGCAGTTTCAAGACATGCCAATGAATCCCGCAAGACTCATACCAGATCTGATCTCACCAGATAACTTCCTCGACCCTGGTGCATGAAGATCTAGTGGATTAATTGATCTTTCACTCCTGCCCTTACTGTTTGATACTTCTTCTACGGAGAGACGTGGATCGGGTTTTGGAGTGTCATGACTGTCAAAGCATTGAACTAGGCATTAATAAACGTGGCAACCATCTTTCCGTTGAGTATGTGCAGAAACCCCACGCAGGGAAAGCTCTGTTGGCAGCTGTCGCGCCGTAACCGAGGGATGACACTCCATTCACTTACCTCCGCCTGCCAGAGCCTCGCAGTCTTAAACGCTTATGCTTCACGCAGCGAGAGACGAGTCTGGTCGGTCTAAAGTCATGCCTTCTCCATTCAGACATTCAATGATCATAACAATGTTGCGAATGCAAAGAAAGGTTCCCGGAGACAGAACAACAATTTCCTTAATTGGGGACGAAAGTCTCAAGTCAAAGTACACATGCTATCACATACGCCGTCCAACGCCAACGCTAATAAAGCATCTCATTCTTTCGCCCATCCTTTCTAGCCAGTTTCAAGCACCACGCAAACAACAATCTGACGACACCACTCAGTTACCACCGCCCTCGATCCATTTCGCCCAATAAGTGCAGCTCCCAGCATTGATCGGACCTCCTTCACTGCACAGATCAAAGACAGGACACTTGCCGCAAGGCGCCTGAGTCAACCCGTTCCCTGGTCCGTCGATGCCATCTTCCTCGTCGCCTCCGTATCCCGGCGGTTTGAAGCTGACGCCTCGGACGGTGCGATACCCGTCACCGATCCTTTCGAGCCGGTCGTCCCACACTAGTGTGTCGATCACCTGCTGGATCTCAGCCACGGTGAGCTGGGCGGCCTTGGAAGCGCGGATGGCGTCGGTAGTCGTGATAAAGGTGTGGATGTTTTCCGCGGTCGGGTAGGAGCGCGAGTAGGCTGGGTAAGCAAGCTGTGTGACGATCTCGACAATGGGATCTTCATCGCCGTAGCGAGAATGCTTGCGAGGCGCATCTTCAATATCCGCCGTGGCGGGCCGCTTGCGCTTTCTGCTGCTGTTGGGAGATGCGGCGGGATCGTCTTCCGCTGGTGCTGGCGAGGTCTCCCGCCTGATCTTGCGCGGTTTCGTGTCCGACCAGCTTTGCATTCGGACGTGGAAGATGATGAGGTTGCTAAGCTCTTCGATCAAACTCTCATCCAGATCTCCGGCGTCGAAGAAGGAACCTCCGGTTACATCGTCCGAGGGCACGAGATGAAACAGCATGTATGTTTTCTGCGCTGGTGCCCTCACGTTCTTAATGCTCTTGATCAACCGTTGGTTCTCTAGCTTCGTCATCGTCTTCTGCACCGTGCCCGGATTGATGTTCGTCCTCTTCTTCAGATCCTTCAGCCATATTCCCTTTTGATGTGCATCCTCGACATGGCTGTACACCATCTTCTCCTCCGAATTCAGAAGCGTGATCGCTTTAGCGGCATCTCGTGGCCTAGTGCTCCAGCACAGTGCGCGGTCCAGCTTGGAGATTCGGAGGAGCGAGTGGTTGGTCAGTTCCTGGACCAGCGGCATGAGTTCTTTGACATCTTTCGAGCTCTCGTTGGCGAGACTCTGGATATCCGACTGGAAAAAGACTTTTCGCATGCCCTCGCCTGAGGCGTGAGCTGCAGCAAGCATCGTGGTATAGAGCTGGTCCGCATCGTCGGAGATCTTAACGAGACTTGCCATGGCGGGCAGCGGAAGGTAGGTCCCTTATACTATCGATCGATCATGGAGCGAGTACTGTGCCAATTGCCCTCAACTCTTACAGGCGTGTACAGGCCAAAGTTGTGTGTCTTGCAAAGGATGTCGCAGGAAAACTGATGCAGCCCATTCAGTCAAAGTGAAGCCCAAAAGTTCAGACCCCACGCCCGGCTAGCGAGACAAGCATGGCGGGAGCAAGCAGCTTCGGCCCGCCGCCTGCATGTCCAAACTCGTGGAGGCTGTCAGCTGAATTCCATTCCATTTCCAGCACCCAAACAGCATATTTACTACATGCTTCCTGGCTAATCGGCTTTGATACTTCAAATAGGTCTCGAGTGAGACTGCTCTGGATTTCCTATGCTTTTATGACGCAATTTCAAGCAGACCCAGTGACCCAGATCAGTTCGCAAAGATGTGTTTTGGAATGGCGGGAGAAAATCTACCAACATGATTCAACCTGATCCAACGCCACAACGTCCGGCAGCAGCCTTGGACAAGACAAATCGCACTGCTATACTCGGCGAAGCGTGTCGTCGCTGCGACGCTGCTGCATGACTGCGAGTAAGAAAAGATGGGGCTCAGCATCTCCCATGTGGCCATCTATTTAGGGCTTACAGAGCTCCACCTCGCTAAGCCTTGATCTCACTCAGCCTTCCCACTTCCAGGTTAGTCAGGTCATGGACAGTACCAACATCTGCCCTTCTTGCGTTCGGAAGGAACAGAATTAGACCAGGTCCCCATGTGGCCTTCACCGATACAGCATCCTTCTCGTGGTGCCCTTGGCCCGAAGGATTTTCGGATGTAAAATCGTGCGCTGTGCTCGTGCAGAGCCTACCGCAATGTCAAGAGCTTTCAGTAGGTACATATCCATCTCATGACGCTCCGATACACAGTTCTGCACAGTTTCGCCTATTCACTGCAACTAGAGCTGTCGCTACAGGGCAGAAGATATTTGGGCGGACAGACCGAGAACCACAGTAACCCTCACCTCAGCTGCGCCCCCATCAGAGCTTGGCCCAATCAGCCCAACACTATTCTTTGAGAACCGTATATTATTCCATCTGGCCGTGTCAGCTTTCATTGTGAACAGAGAAAACAATGCAGCCCACCACCTCGCAAGTCAATTACTCCTACCTCCGCTCCCAGGACAGCGATCACTACACTCCACGGCATCACAACCCTACTGGAAAGATGTACTCCATTAGCAAAGCACGCATCGCTCTCAGCGTCGCACTAGGAACTCTCATGCTCGCCGCCGGTCTCGAGCTGGCAAGTATCAGCAGCATGGTCTACTGGCTCCACTACCGAGCCGGCCAGGACTTCACCATCGCCTACCAAGACAGCACCTTCAGTCTGCACGGGAAACCCGAAAACTTGTTAGTCGATCAGGGCCATACCTCCAACGGCGCGGCAGGAACAGCATTCGTGCTGGTCTCACTGCTCGGCTTCGTTGCCCTGGCGCTCAGAAGCCGGAGGTATCCCGGGAGTTTCAGCCGGTTTCTTTACAGCTTTTGGCTGGCCATGACGGTCCTCTCTGCCCTTCTATCCATCGCGGCGCTGGTTTATACTTTTGTCATTACGTACCAGCATGACGGGCAGAGCGTCGATGTCTCCCTGGCCAGTACCTTGGATAACCGTCCCTATCCGGATTACCATGCGTATCCGCTCGAGAGCTGGACGCCGGAAAATTGGTTCGCTGCTGTGCTTCGGCTGGACTTGGCGAAGCAGAGCGAGAGGAGCGATATTGAGTTGCATTTGGTTGTTATGAAGGTGTGGAAGTGGAATCTTGTTCCGCTCACGGTGTTAGGTTTGATTGTGGTTGGACTTGCTTTTGTGGAAAAGAACGTCAGGGAGCGCAGGGAAAGGAGAGTTCTTATGGGTGTTGGGCGGGAGCAGAAGAGAGTCAGCGTCTAGGACTCCGTTGTTGAATTGTAGCATGCCGATCAGTTGGGTTTGGCGAGGCGTTTAGGGGCTGGCTTTGCGCTCTTCGTTTCATGCTTGTCGATACCCTTGTGCTGGGGAAAGGAGCTCATCATCTGTTCATATAGCGGCTGCCGCAGGTTTGATCGGCGTCAGGGTATTTGTGTAGTTGTTAGCCAACCATCAAGCTTCACTGCAACGACCGATGGTCTCTAGGCTCGTGCCAATCCTCTTGGGAAAACATTAAGCTCATGGCGAAGAACCTCATGTAGAGAACTTGATATCGGCCGCGACCTGAATGTGTGAACGAAGACTTTCGCATGGCCCGCATGTTCGCAAAGTCTACAGACATTGTGTTACTATGAACGCATGTTCTGGGTCTTGATTGCGCATGCGTATGCGCAACCGCTATTGATAGCATTGACCACAGACCAGGGGGAGGGCTGCTGCTAAGCGGTCTGTCCACCATGTTCCGAGCAATCTGGCAGTCGCGCGGCGGTCCTATGTCAATCTTATAGCTCCCAAATTTGAGCCTACTAAATAGCCATACTAGTGTGCCGTCTTTTGTATCTTAAGACGTTCAGCGCCGACGGCCTCCCAAATCATACCCAAAACGCTGCGAACAAGCCGTCCCCCAGAAAGGTATGTGGTCTAGAAGCTTTGGATTGGCTCCACTCCAGCTACGGGCCGCCTCAGCGTTCCGCTGCCGCCACAGCTTAATTTCCGACCCGCTTCTTCTACTATACTGATGTCCTTCAAACACTCTTAACCAAACCCTTACGCAGTCAGAAGGGCAAATTATGGCGATGTAGAAAACAATGCAAAGGCTGCAGGCACATTCAAATTGGAATATTGAGAGCGACGTCGTAGCAAGGCTGGTAAAACCAGTGGCCGACGAAACAGCATGCAGGATCGCCAAATATCCACCATGCATGCGACCTTAGCGCACCCTATTCGTGTCGCAGGGAATATAATGCTCGACATTGGTCCAAGCGCACCATTATGCGAGATCCCCCCCGTGCCAGTTAGGAAAACACCAATAGTCGTAGCGCTCCCAATTTCCACGACGCATCATTCTACGCCTCACTTCATAGCAGGTTCTAAGTCAACAAACATTCTCCCTTGAGGCTTTCGCACTCATTACTTTGTGCAAGCTCATAGTCATTCATTATACCCTACCAGTCGCTCTCTACAAATTCGCAAGCCTTACAGTAGCTTTTGTTTCAAAACGATCAGGAGAGCCCTGCCAGACGCAATTCCATACCCGCATTCCTGAGCAAGCCATTCGAGGGAAGCCCGCCACATCTAGAGACTGGGCGGTGTTGACGAATAAATAATCACACTACCTGCCACTGCCACCGCAACGAGAACCGAAGAGATTATAAAATTGGAAGCGGCAAATAAACGACCAACTCGAAAAGAGATCCGGAACTTGCGCATCGCAAAATGGCAGTCCCCCGCGACCCGGCATTCTGGAAACGCTTCTCCATGGCGGTGCACATGGATGAGGAGAAAGGCGCGCCGGAATATAGGTATGTACCGCTTGTCGGACTTTGGCCCTCGGGGCTCATCACGAAGGGACTACGCAGTATACTGACAAGAGGGTCAGCGACTCATGGCTACTACGCGAACGGAAGAAGAAGTCGAAGCGGACTTGTATTTGCTGGACGTTCTGGATCATCTTCTTCATCTTCATCGCCGCGATCGTCGCTATCATTATCTGGTTACTGAAATCCGGTGTGCTGGACAATGTAGGCGGGACGGGCTCGAGTTTGGATCCGGATACGGCGGCGGATTCATAGGACGACGGATCAGATGGAGACTCGGGAGCGCGCAGTTTGGGTCGTGGCTAGGTGTTAGATGTGGCTGGCCATCTCAACTGTGCTGGGCTACCGCATCTCTGACGCGGCTCGCGATTCGAGCGCAGTCTATAAGGCGAAGCTCAGATGTGAAGCTGGCTGGGAACGAAGGGTCAAGGGAAAATCGGGCTTGTCTCTGAGCGAACACTACTGCTGGCGCAGTAATATAAATACCCCCTTTCGATGATATGATGAACACAGAATGTAGTTTTGGGCTATTCTTAAGAAATATGAGTACATCTTCTGATTACAGTGATCTTGGATCGTAGCTTGTAATAGGCATGAATCACCTGCATGGCACCAGCAGAAGCTGGCGTTGGTTATTTCGGCTTTCTGTTATGCGACATGGCGCAGTCCGATGCTGTCACTGCGTGCCAGTGCCTTGGACGCCCTGCTCTCTTCTCTCTACCGGGTGTGCTCCCAACCGCAAAGTGCTTGTTGGCTTACTTCAAGCATCGGCGCAGCCTCTAGTACATTCATCCAACTAAAGAGACGTGCCTTCGACCTCCGTTGCACGTGCACCGGCGTCGGACTCCGCATCCCTTCAGGAGCGGCAAACTCGCTTCGGTCGCTTCGGCTTTACTCCCTGGCGTGCATCGGGGGCGGTGTCGGACTCCTGCTCACACTCCTCTCATCCCTACCTCTCTCTCTCAACCACTTCTTCGTCGCCAGCTCCAGATCCTTTTCGAGGTCCGGCGATGGCTCTTTCCGGTGTATGAAATTGCAGAAACCTCCTCGCACGCATCCCTCACCGCTATTTAGCCGACAACACGCTTCCCGGAAGTCCGTCACGGGGCTCAGCTCGCAGTAGATAGGTCTCGCCGCGTACCAGCGACTGTTCAGCGTATCGCACGCCTTCTGCGCGCTGTCCTCGTACTTGAACCGCGCGTATACGTTCCCGATGAGGTGGTCGTTGTTGTTGTCGCACACTACTAGCTCCTCGATCTCGCCGTAATTGCACATCTCGCACCAGATATCCTCGTAGAAGGCGTCGAAGTGGTTTTGCAGCTGGGCAGGGTTCATGCGCGACTTGTTGTCGTAGGCCGGGTTCTGGTAAAGGTTCGGCATGAGGACCGTCTGGGAGTATGAGGGCTTGACATGCTTGCGCGAACAGCGGTCGCCGTGTCTGCATGCGCCGATCTTGTAGTAGAAGGAGCAGTTCACTTTGTCTTGCTCCGTGCCGAAGATGGAGGCGAGGTAGTTGGCCATGGTTTTCGGTGTGCGTCAATCAGCTCGCCGTGGGTTTCGTGTGATTTTGCTCGTAAAACGAGAGACTGATAAGATGAAGCAGAGTCGTGTGAAATCGTTACCTTTAGCACGTAACGCATGTAGCGAAGCTGCGCGCGCGAAGAAAGCTACTGTACTCTACCGGCGTACCTGAGTCAGCAAAATGGTCCAAGCTTCTGGAAGCATCTGCCACCACTTCACCCGTGGTACACTGGATGTGGACTTCCCACTATACCAGCATAACGATTGTGTGCACATCACATCGAAGGACTGCAGACTTGAAGTTTCATGAAACTTATCTTTCACTGGAAATGACCCGGGTTGGATGTGTCAATCAGTAGCGCTTCTCACTCTAATCCCTCTCAAAAATTGTGGTAAGATGAAAAGGAGAAAAGAAAAGAAAAGGCAGTAGTCCAAGAAGCGCGCAGAGGTCGGCAGGTGGCTGCTTTTGATGCCTCATATGTGGTATACGCAAACGAGCGAATGGTTGCAGAGATGGCGTTGTTCGAGCTATCTGAAGGCCTGTCTGCTGATTCACCCTGCAGCTCGAGGTGCGGCTGTCATCAGTCCCGGAGCTGGAGCTGAAAGAAATTCTCCAGCCTTGTTCGACTTGAATTGCAATACCCGACTTTCAGAGGTTGAGATGATCCCACCATACGCGATCGCAAGATAACGACTGGCATTCAAGACCATGGATCCTCTTTCTGCCTTGTCTATAGGCGCTGCTGTCCTTCAATTTGTAGATTTTGGATCCAAGCTGCTGGTCAATGGCTACGATGTCTATCGTTCGGTAGCAGGTGCGACCACTGACAACTTGGAATTAGAAAAAGTCGCGCAGGATTTGAGCTCCCTCTGTCTAGCACTGGAATTCAATCATGTTACGTCCTCGAGAGCTCTGTCTCGGGATGAGAAGGCTTTGCTAAAGCTTGCACTTGACTGCAGAGAACTTGCTCAAAGCCTTGTACAATTGCTTCAAGGTCTCAAGGTCAAAAGCGGCACAAGACACCGAAGCTGGGAAAGCCTACGTCAGACCATCCGATCCGTGTGGAAGAAAACGGAAATTGAGGACCTTCAAGCGCGGCTAGAGCGTATCCGCAATGAGATGGATTCACGACTGCTTGAGCTGATCAGGTGTGTGTAGCAATTCTTAGCCGACAGACTTCTCTGACAGTATACAGGCAGGAGGCTCATTCCATCTTTGCATCGGTTGATGAGCTTTCACGCACAACTAGAGATCTTCACGAGAATACTGTCGACCATTTAGGCGAACTCAAAGCTGATCTCGTACAAGCAGCTAGAGACAAGGAAGATGAGTTGAGGGCAACAATCGATCAGGCAACGTCCACTTATGAGAACTCCCTTCAAGCAGTGCTTCAAAAAATGGAAAAGCTCCTCGAAGCAAGCTCTGAAATGACTACAGCCAATTGCATACTCAGCAGCCTCAGATTCCAGGACATTGACTTAAGAGAAAGCAAAATCGATCTGGCCCACTTCGACACATGCCGCTGGATCTTCGATGAGGACATTACGCCGTTTGCGAGGTGGCTTAATGGTTCCGCCGAAGGCGTGTTCTGGCTTAGTGGCAAGGCGGGATCTGGGAAGTCTACCATCATGAAGTTTGTTGCTGACCATTGGAGGACATTAGAAGCGCTGAAGCAGTGGGCAAGCGGCAAAACGCTGGTCATCGCCAGGCACTATTTCTGGTGCTCTGGACATCCTATGCAGAGAACACAGGATGGCCTTCTACAAAGCCTGCTCTTTCAGCTGCTGCGTCAGTGTCCGGAGTTGATACCTCTTGCAACTCCTCGGCGGTGGTATGCCAAGTCAAGCTTTCACAAGTTCCCGGAACAGTGGTCACGGGCTGAGCTCTCAGATGCATTGGCGGCTGTCCTGAATGGCAACACACTATCGGTCCGGTTCTGCTTCTTCATCGATGGCCTTGATGAGTATGAAGGAGATCATCAGCAGCTGATCGCAGACTTTACCCAAATGGCCAAATCTCACGATGTAAAGATATGTGTCTCGAGTCGACCGTGGACTGAGTTCAAGATGGCCTTCGCCCATGACGACAAAAGACATTTGGTACTGGAGCAGTTCACCGAGAAGGATATGGCACAGTACATCAAGGATACTTTGGTCAGCCACGAAAGCTTCGCACGGCTTACACAAGAGGATAAACGTTCTGAGATGTTCATACAAGAACTTAGGAATACAGCAAATGGCGTGTTCCTCTGGGTGACTTTGGCGGTAAGATCTCTTCTTCGTGGACTGGCTAAAGGAGACAACTTCAAAATGCTACAGATCAGATTGAGAAGCTTGCCGAAAGATCTCGATGCGTTCTTCAGTCGCATGTTGGATTCAGTCGAGGATTGCTACAGGCCGTACACTGCACAAGCCCTCCAACTCGCAGTACATTCCGTCGACCAGGTCCCAGTACTTGTCATGTGGATGCTGCAGTACGATGGCGATACCGCCGATGAGGTCTCCAATTGCCGACATGTTGAAGAAGCATATGACCTCATCACCTCGATGCAAAATCAAGCAATCTCGTGTGTGAACAACTGGTGTACCGATCTCCTGGAGGTTCATCAGGCAAAAAGCTTTCCCCACACCTCGCGGCACGTCGTGTACGAATCCCTTCGCGTAGTCAAAGTTGACTTTCTCCACCGCACGGTCCGAGACTACTTGAAAGACGGAAGAATCCAAGCTGTTCTAAAAGACCAAGCTGGCATTGGATTTGAACCTTCGTCTTGTCTGAGCGGGCTGTATCTGAACCTTCTGGCCTTTGCACGCATACGTCCCGGAATGAGAGACGACATCGCCAGCTTTTTTAATTTCGCGGGTGTTGTCATGTTCTATGCAAAGCGGTTGTCTTATTCAGATTCTAGACTGGCAACAGAATACCTGGATCAGCTGGATGAGCTCGGCAAGCATGTCTTTGAAGATACGGCAGATAGACACTGGACCAACCTCGATCGCAGTGCTGAATTTGAGACGGGCGTTCTAGGCTTCGTCGACTGCGACGACGTCTTTCACAACCACCAGAACACAATGCTAGGGTACGCCTTGACGTGGGGCTTCCAAGACTACGTCTTGCACCAGCTGGATCTTCAGCGGCAGAAAAGTCAGCAATTCTCTTCGCGTCTGCTGCAGCACGCCGTAAGATGCCAGATCAAGCATCCACTCTTGCTTACTGAACGCTTCCCCGACTTTAAATGCGCTGCCGATCTGATGTCGAGAGGCTTCAATGTGAATCAGGAAATTGAAGTATCGGACGGTATTGACAAGGCCGTCACCCGCACGATCTGGATACAGTTCCTGTTCGACATTTACGACAAGCGAAACCGCGGCAGCATGACCTCAAACGAGGTCGAATTTGCCCTCTGTGCCCTAGCGCACAATGCCGACTTAACGGTCTCACGGACAGATAGGCTGGAATACATAACATCAACCTACAAGCTACCAGCGAACTTTTCCGTGCGTGGATGGCTCCGTTACGGTTGCCCTCGCCACCGAATCTCCGATCTCGCACATGCTTACGACGAGGCGGCCGAAAGAATCAACGACGAAACTAGAAGACTGACAGCTACGAGGTCCGCCGCGCAATTGAGCGATGCTGTCCCTCTCGTGGAGGCTTGGCACATGTCCTCTGACTGGGACGCGCCGAAAGCAGCCGCCGGTCTTGACGCAGAAGAAATGGTGGCACATCCGGAAACTATCGAGGACAGCTCCCGAGTGGGGATGGGGACGTCGCTCGCGCGACTCAGGGCCTTTCAGACGCAGCCGCGTGAAGAACGTCGGAGCTGGTTCAGTATGAGACTCTTCGGCGCAGGGCAGCGCTCACGTGGTGCTGATGGCAAGACCCGCAAGACGAGAGACGGAGCCTTGGGAGCTTGGCCTGCGTAAACCATTGGAGAAGACTACAGAGTCGACGCAGAAAACAAGTCCTGCCAAATAAGTATGTTATGCTGCTGTTGCTTATTGCCGGGCTGAGAATGCTTCATTTCGCCTTGGATGCGCGCCAGATTCTTTCGATTCAAGGAATGGGTGGACGAAGGTGACAAATTGAAAAGACTGATCCCACTAACATCCCCGTTGACCGAACGTAAACTGTACCAAGGACTGCGCAATCCCCAGTCCTGATTCATCGTACATGTCTACATATTATGTTCCCGCAATACGTGCCCCCAAAAAGGCCTACTCATGTCATTATGCCCACTACATAGTACTTATTAATCTACAAAGTCGGCCGCGGATGCTGCACCCCAGCCTCACCACCATAAGTCTGCAACGGCACATCCTCACTGCGATAGCTCTCCGTCCGACCATACGCGGGCGGGTGACCCAAATGCTCATAGCTCGCCGCCGAAGGCCCACCGTACCCTGTGTGCGTATTAGGCGCTAACCCGGTACTCTGCTGACCGAACTGGGGGTACTGATACCCCTCGCCACCTTGCTCGGCGCGGAGCTGAGCCGCGCGCGCATCGGCTGAGGCTTGCTTGCGCCGCCTGTTGCGGCCGAAGAAGCGGGGCAGGAAGCGGCGGGCGAGCAGCATTAGGATGGCGACGACGACGACGATGATGGCGTAGGGGATGCCCAGATGGCTGTTCCCGGCCAGGTGGAAACCGATGGGGGCGTTGATGATGCCGATCAGGATCGCGACGGGGCCGAGGTAGCGGTGGATCTTGCCCATGAGGGTCTTGCGCTGCTGTTTTTTGAAGATGCGGTGGTGTATGATCCCCAGACCTAGCTGCAGCCACAGCGCGATGAAGAGTAAGATGCCGAGGATCTGGTGCGCGGTCGCGAAGTCCTTGCTCCGGACGTAGAGGCGGGAGACGACGATGCCGCCGGCTGTGGCGGCCGTGATGAGGATCAGACCGATGAATTGCACGGCGGCGTGCAGGATCACGCGTTCGAGGAGGCGGAGGATGAGCGCGCCGAGCGGGAAGATGATGACGAAGCTGAGGCACATGATGAAGCCGTGGATTATCGGGGCTGGGTCGCCGTCTGAGGTGACCTTGCCGTTGCCGCCTGCGTTGACGGAAGTGTACAGGCCGTTGCCGTCTTCGCTGTTGGGCCGTGGTACTCCGGCTTTGGAGGTACTTTCGCTCACGGCTTCCGAGAGGTCCAGATTGAAGTGTCCGTAGTACTCGTGTCTTTCCAGTCCAGCGGACTTTGAATTCGATTTCAAGCCGAGATGTCCACTCCCAGGTCCGGCGTGTCCATGCTCGCCAGGTCCTACGGCGAAGATGAACGGGGTCATTGCATCCTGGCTCGAGCTCTTGTAGTCAAGCTTGCCAGTCGACCAGCTTGTAGCATTCCGACATACCGCATCCACTTTCAGCGTATCCGTACTTTCCACCACCGTGTTGGCGCCCGGGAGATCACTGTTCCAGATCATCTCGCAGCTCACCTCGTCAGTGTATTCTGGCTCGGTGTGTCCCGTTCCCAGTCGCGGACTCAGCGTCATTCCAGTGCCATTGCTGCTCGGGTATGCTATCAACATCAGAGAATCCTTCATCTTGCTGCCGAACCCGACTCCCATCCAGTCGTTGCCGGAAGGGGATGACATGTGAAAGTAGACATCGTTGGTCTCGGAATCGATATTGACGGCGAAGACGAAGTCGTGGCTGGAGTTGGAGGAGCCCGAGGTGAGAGCGGAGGTGGTGTAGACGGCTTTCGGGATATTGGCGCCCATTGGGTCCGGCGAGTCCTGACCTGCGGATGAGCCGCTGTCGCCCATGGGATCAGGCGAGTCCTGACCTGCGGATGAGCTACCATCACCCATCGGATCAGGCGAGTCCTGAGCCCAGGCTGCATGTTGCTGGGTGAGGCCGCAGAGCGAGGCGGCCAGCAAGGCCAGTGGCAACCTGGTCCAGAAGCCTGCGAAAGGCATCTTTGGCGTGTCCGAAACGGAACGCTTGAGCAGCCAAAGAGAAATGGGCAGCAGTTTAGCGACTGATGCGCTGCCAGAGATGGGACTGTAGAGAGCAAGAAAAACCCAACCAGACCCTACCTACTGTACAGACACTTAGGTACTTCTCCCTTCAACCTTCCCGGTAAACAACCAAGCCAACGGCTGGAATTACACTCGGCGTGTCAGCCGTTGGCCATGGCCGAACGCAAAAACCGCGCGGTTGTTCCCCTGCGAGACTGAACTCTGAAAGTTTGACTGGCCGACCGGCTCTCAATCCCACCAAATCCCACCAAAATCCCCAAAATAGCTGCCGGGCTGGGGAAAATCGGCAGCGCTAAGCTCCGGCGGCGGTTGATTCGTTCAGGCTTGGGGTTGCTTACGCCTGCGCTAACCGTACAACTGGTTGGATTTTACTACTGTATACATGTGGATGGTTCGAGTGACAGGATGGGAAATTGAATGGTTACATGGTCATATATCGTTACGCTATAGGACTCCGAGCACTTTTCAAAATTACGCCTTGTACGCCTGCATTCCCGTCTCTTCCAGCACTTGGTCGAGATGCCGTCAACCCCGTTGAAGAACACCATGCAACGCTACATACCCACATCCATTGTATCAACTAGAACACGCGGTCCGAACTGCGTCGTATCCTGCGCAAATATCGCGCAACTCCCGGTCTTTCCGACCCCAGCCATACGACCTTCCACTCCCCAAATCCCTAGCCTGCTAACTTCTGTCTCCGGTCGCGATAAAACCCCTCTAGGAACTCCCGCCGCTCCTCCATAGTCCAGCCTTCCACCACCAACGCAAACTCAGTCACATCTTCGTACCCGAACTGCTTCGCCATGGAGCAGAACTGCCGCTTGCGCACATCCACCGCTGGACGGTATCGGTACCGGATCTTACCCGGCCCGTGGTCCAGGTCTTCACCAACCCCCACCGCTCCGCCAACGTCGACTCTCTCGCTCTGTTCAGCGGCATCCGGACCGACCTGAGACGATCCAAACCCGAAAGCTTTGTCCTGGTCGAAGTCCAAATCATTCCCGGCCTTTTGCGCCCGGCTCGAGATGCGCGTTTCGATCTTGCTCGTCCCGATCACTTCGGCGTTCTCATGCGTATACTCCACGCCCACACTGGCTAGGATCGCAGCAACGGGGTCGCGCTTCTTCGCCTTCTCGTTCGCCTTCTTCCTTCTGGAAGCCGGGGCATCGATGATATCCGCTGCGAGCTGGGACATGGCATCGTCCTCCTTGACATCCTCCCACATACTCCCTCCCCCACCGCCCCCACCATCTTCATCATCATCATCATCATCATCATCATCATCATCATCGCCATTCCGAGGCTGGGAAGAACTTTCGAGGTCCAACCCGGCAATCTCGACCCCGGCCCTCGTCTCCGCCACATTCGTCTTATTCACAATCTCCCTCAGAACCACATTCTCGCTCATAGCGGCAAAGAGGTTCTTCAGGCCGAAAATCTCCCCTTTCATCTCCTTCTGATCCTGCACACCCTTGAAGTATCGCCGCTCCACCGACGCGTTGTACCCGATGTTGGCCTGCTGCTGCTTGTAGATCTGCCGCGCGTAGACAATCTCCTCCACAGTCCCTTTGCTCACGAGCCGGAAGACCTCCACGTCCCGCGTCTGCCCGATCCGGTATGCGCGGTCCTGCGCTTGCAGGTCGTAGCTGGGGTTCCAGTTGGGGTCGACGACGACGACTTTGTTCGCCGAGGTGATGTTCAGGCCGATGCCGCCGGCTTTGGTGGAGATGAGGAAGACGAATTGGTCGTCGGAGGCGTTGAACTCGTCGACGGAGTTCTGGCGGTCTTGGTACGTCATCGAGCCGTCGAGGTAGGAGACGTTGTAGGTGGTGGTGGTTTTGAAGAGGAGTTTGAGCATCTTGAGCAGCTTGACCGAATGCGAGAAGACGAGGACTTTGTCGCCGTTGTCGTGCCAGAGTTTGAGTAGCCGCTTGAGCACGCGCCATTTCCCGCAGAAGGCCTGGTTGGCGAAGTGCCGGATATTGTCTCGCTCGCGGTAGAGGTCTTTCCAACCGTCGGGTAAGGCGGTGCTTAGCTTGTCGACATCTTTCTCGTGCTGCTCTCTATCGGTCTCTCCGCCGGGAAGGAGAAGAGCGATGTGGTTCGCAATCTTCTGAAGGGTCATAAGTGCCGGGAAGACGTAGTGTTGCCATTTGATTAGCTCGCCCCGCACTTCGATCAAAGTATGGCAGCAGTACCCGGCCTTCTTGCCCGAGCGGCAACCGCACAGTTCGCTAGCCTCTCGAATGCAAGTCACCGCTTCAGATGAGCAGAAATTGTCGTACGCCTCGAGTTGGACAGGGGTCATCGGGCAGAAGACCACTCTATCGCTCTTTTTGGGCAGTTGAGCCTTAATCAGCTCCTTTGTCCTGCGCAGAAAGTACGGTGGCAGCAAATTCTGTACTAACTTCGTTGCCGTCCGTCTTGATCTCGCCAGCTGCGAATAAGTCGCATCGTGGCTTTGTCCCATCTTGAGCGGCAGGCAGATCATCGTCTTCCAGTTGGAGATCGGCCCAAAGCGACCGGGGTTCGTCCAATTCAAAAGTGTCCAGAGTTCTTCGTATTTGTTCTGGATAGCGGTACCAGTCATGCCTATGCGACACAGTGCGTTTACGCGGTTGAGCGCTTGCGTGACGTCGCTTTTGAGCTCTTTGATCTTGTGGCATTCGTCTGCAATCACTGCATCCCATTGTACCGTGTTGATGGCAGACTCGTTTAGGCGGTATGTATCATAGGTGGTGAGCATGATTTCGCTACGCCCTGACGCTGCAGCAGAGAGAGCCGAGTCTTTCTGTCCTGCATTGCCATGATAGAGATACGTGATCCACCAGCCCCAGCGTTCAAGCTCGGACTGCCAATTTGCCAGCAATCCTCCCGGAAGTATCATAAGGACTCGTGGATACCAAACATCCTCGTCGCTGCTTCTTTCGAGACGGCGCATTTTGCGCATCCTTTTGGCGTCCCGCTCGTCACCAGTCTTTCCGAAGGCAGCAGTGAGGAAAGCGATTATTTGGATAGTCTTGCCGAGACCCATATCGTCGCCAAGGATGCATCCGCTTTGCGTTATGAAGTGGCGGAGTAAGAAATCAGCGCCGTCGACCTGGTAGGGTCGAAGATACTGGGCGATGGGAGCCGGCACCACGCCCTGAGATATCGAGAGCGTGATGTCTTCATAAGGACGTTGAAGCATTGATTCTGGTAGCTTCGGTCGCTCGGCGAGATCGGCCAGACGGTCGTCGTCGGAGAAATCTACGTCTTCGTAACTGGGTGGCATCCTCAGACCTGCTTCGCCGAGCGACTCACGAGCGCGGAAGCGCTCTTGGAGGTCGCCAGGTAGCTCCCATTCCATGCCTGCATCGTCCTCGTCATCGTCCTGGCCGTAGACTCGAGTTCCTCGTCTTTTCCTGCTGCTCGATGGAACATTGTTTCGAGCGCGACGGCCGACCATGGAGTCCTTCTTAGCGACGGTAGCTTTCGCCTTCTTAGTCGCTGCAATAGCCTTCTTGCGCTTTTCTGTCTTCCGCGCTTTGAACTGGCGGTAGGCAGCATCGTCGCTTTCGTCATCATCGAACTTCAATCTGACACCATGACCGGGCTCAGTGGATGGTTTCTGCCGTTTGGCAGGCTTGTCAGCAAGCTCATCTTGGGTATCAGAGGACACTTCGACAAGGTCATCGGCTACAGTCGAGCCGAAAGAATCGATGTAGGCGTCCAGATCGACATCTCTCCGCTTGTGTTTGCGAGAAGGCATGTTGGGTTCGTTGTCTCCACATGACAGGCTATCTTCGCCGTCCTGGAGATTGACGCGTTCTTCCAGTGTGATCAGGCGGTGGCGAGAGTTGTGTGTAGAGAACTTGCTGGGCGACATTCTGAAGCATCCTTCGGGTTTCAAAAGGGGACGCTGGTTTACTTCTGGTTTAGGGATTCGTAGGTGAATGCTCGGCAATATATTTGAGAGGCAAACCCAGATGCCCAATACCGACGACTTGCGCCTGCCTGCGGTGACGCGCACCGGCGGGGTAATCAAGGACGCGCTAAGACGCCACTAATGATGTACCCCAGATGAATCGCCCAAGCTCTCCGAAGTCATCTCTCAAAGTTTCGCATCAAACATTCGTGGTCCATAAACCTGTCGCTGAAATTGTTTACGGGGACAATAGGTCTTCCCTCACGAGCTCCTTGGTCGCCTTCAACATGCCTCTCGATTCGTCCATCTACACCCTCTCTGCTCTCCGGCTTGACGGACGACGGTGGAACGAGCTCCGCCGCATCCATGGCCAGATGAGCACCCAGGCCTCCGCAGATGGCTCCAGCTACTTCGAAATGGGCAACACCAAAGTCATTTGTACAGTCAATGGGCCACAAGAATCACGGAGGACTGGAATGAGGGATCAGAGCGGGGAAGCCAAGATCGAGGTCGAAATTGGCATTGCAGGATTTAGTGGGGTGGATAGGAAAAAGCGAAGTCGAACTGACAAGTATGTTACTCTTCTACCTAAAAAACTATCTTTGCGCGAACGAGAGAGGGAGTGTACTGACGTTCGTCTTTGCTGTACTGTTTAGGCGTATCCAAGAGCTCTGCCACACCCTCCAATCCACCTTCGCCCATACGCTCTTCACCCACCTGTACCCGCACTCCACTATCGCCCTCACCCTCCAGATTCTCTCTCAGGATGGCTCGCTCCTGGCTGCCTGCCTCAACGCTGCCACGCTCGCGCTCATCGACGCTGGTATCCCTATGAGCGACTACATTGCTGCCTGCACCGTGGGCTCCACTGCCGGCCTAGTGGACAGAGAAGAGGATAGCGACCCGGTTTTGGACGTCAATGGACTTGAAGAGAACGAGCTACCGTTTCTCACCGTGGGAAGCACAGGAGACGATGGGGTTCACTGTCTGGTAATGGAATCGAGATGCCAGGTCGGCCGTTTGGAAGCAATGATTAGCGTTGGACTGGATGGATGTAGGCAGATCAGAGGCATACTTGATGGTTGCGTAAAGAGCCATGGAAGGAAAGTGCTAGAGGGCAAAGTCAGTTGAGGGCTTTCAGAGAAGTGCCCCTGGTGAAGATGTTCGCGAGAGAAGGCAGAGGTCATCAGCGCGGGTTGGAGTCTCTCTACATGTTTTCCATGACTTGGACGACGATCAGGGACGCAGGATGCGTTTGAAAAGAGCTTTCGTGGCACTTTACGAAGATCAGCGGGAAATCGATCGCCACCATCAATGCACACGCTCATGGCGAGACCATCAAAGGAATGGGAGGATAAACTCTGGTTGCTATCGCTTCATGCTCTACAAGTAGAGAAGTTGATCCGGAGGGTCAGGAGCACTCATCGACACAGCACTGATGGAGCCAAATAGAAATCAAGACCAGCCGAGACGACGCGAGGCTCGGCCGAGAGAGGAAGGTGCGGGGTTGCGCCCGCTCTACCTGGCGGGACGGCGATGCGAAGCGAGAAGAGTCACGAATGGACGAGTCACATCCGTATCGCGTCCAATCCGCGGAACATATCAACCGATCTGTCGGGAGCGGCATTCCTTCTCTCATTTCATGCTCGCGTCTGGCATCATACTTCGTTCGTGTGCACCTTTCTTGATCGTTTTCTCCTACGAGGTGGTTCTGTAACATTCGCTGGGTTTGTCTATTCGAGAGAACTGCGAGTCAACTGGCTTGTGTACCACGAGAAAGATTTACTCCAAGTTATTGTTAGAGCATAGATTGGGTTGAGCCCCGAAAACTCCATCTCAAGAACGCTTGCAACAATGGCCACACTCACCGAAGAAACCAGCGGGCAGATGAAAGTCCCTTCACCTATAGCCAACGATCCAACTCCACTTCCAGGAACAACATTTCCCACTACGACGAATGGGGGCTCAGCAAAACTGCCTGTCGAAGATGAGGCGCCTCGCTCATTCCCCGGTCCTACACTCCAAGGGAGATCTACAACAGTGACGCTTTACAATCCCGCTCAGCTCTCTTCCCTCGCCAAGTCATCCACCAACAACTCCTCTTCTCCAGGACTATTCACTAGGCTCTTCCACATGATCAACCGGTCTTTCTCCCAAAGCCACGCCCACAGCAGCAAAACCGGTGGCAAACCACTCATACCTTCGCATCTGGACCGGCTCAATAGTCCGGAGGAATTCCTCGCCCAGGTCGGATCCGACGAGGGGACTTTCGTGTATATCATCACATACACTTCGTCTGATGGAGGGGCTGGTGATGTTCCAGTGGCGACCGCTGGTGCGCATAGATACGATGCGCCTGTGCTTGAGACGACGGGTGAGGAAGAAGATGGGGAAGCGGGACAGGGGAGGAAAGTCTTTAGACGAGTTGGACTCCCTGACCGAGCTATGAAGATTGCTGGCGCGGGAGTCGATGTGGATTGCTGGGAGCTAAAGGTCATGGCTGTTGACGTTGAGGCGCAAGGCCAGGGTTTGGCCTCTTACTTGATGAAGCTTGTGGATGATGAGGTTAAGAAGCGGTTTGGGAGCTTGAGTGAAGTGAGTGGTGATGGCAATATTGCCAGTCCTGCTAACGCGCAAGGCATTGAGAGCGATGTGGACGCCGGGGGGAGACGATTGTTCATGTTGCTTACGACTCTGAAAGAGATCAATGAAGATCTGTACGCTCGGAGAGGCTACCAGAAGGACTATGAGACTTGGCATGCGCCTGGTACGCTGGGAAGTGAGACTGGATTTACTGTTGTACATATGAGTCGGGAGATGGGAGGTTGACCAAGCGCACGCGATGCCCTGAAGCTAGAACGGTATTCCAGGATAGAAAGACGGCTTGCGATAATACATCGCCAGACGTTTGGATGGTTATAGACAAGCTCACGGCATGCTACTGATAGAGAGACAGATAGACGTTACCTGACGGGCAACGCTGGCCGAAAGCTCAATGCCAAGGCTGGGCGACATACACTGTAAACCCAACCGTTTCGCCGCGAGATCTTCACTTGCGCATAATCATCATCATCATCATCATTCATTTCACCACCTTGGCCTTTCCAAATCTAATAATCAGCATCTCAAGCGCTTGATATGACCGGCACTAGTTCGCTCCCACTTAACCCGACCACAGATGCATGACCCGCCTTTTCACGGCCCGGCCGACCCCCAGCTTGCCCGAATGCTCTTATCATCAATCTCACGACCACTTTGCCACTCTCACGACCCTGAAGTGTACTACTATCTAGTCCTCCCTGCTGGCCTATCGACCTTCCTAAACAGGCAAGCTGTTCAAGCTATAACACTTCCCGGGCCCATGAAAGTCAATCACTTTCCCAGTTCCCATGTTAAACAACCCCGAGATTCTCTATCTCGCAGCACATGAACTAGGCAGGAAGGTCCCAAGAATGATAACAGTTGTGTTAGCCCCGCCAATTGTCGCTATGCGCCCCCCCCCCCCCCCCCCCCCCGCCTGGTTGCTTGGTGAAGATGATAGTCTGAGGAGAGGAGACCTGTGAATGTTGGCTATGACATATATCTTTTCTCGGCGGGCCCCATGGAGATGCGATGTTTTTCTGGCTAATCTTCAAGTTGGTGCGGTTCCCCGTAAGCTTATGGAGTTGTAAAGGGTATGTATAAGGGGGGGCTTCCATTCGCTGATCTTTCTTGAGTTCAAGTGTCTAAGTGGCCATCCTTTCTTTTGCGACGTTTCTTCCCTACTTTCTTAAACAGCGTGTTCGTTCGTCTTTCCCCCCTTGCACTTGCCCATCATGTCCGGAGACTCGATCAAAGAGAAGGACGTCGAGGGATCTCCTCAGGTCCAGCCCACGGGCGAGCCGGAGGATATCATCGGCGAAGTGAGAGATGTCAAGAATGCCGACGCCGCGCTCGACTTCCTGCGGTCGGAGGGGAATGTGCGGCCCATGATGCCCGAAGATGAGAAAAAGCTGCTCAGGAAGATCGATTGGATGGTCATGCCTCTGGTATACTCTTCCCGCCCTGCTCCCTGCTCGAAAAATCGCAAGCAAGAAATATACTGATGCCCCGAGAATGTTGTAGATGTGGTGTTGCTATTGTCTCCAATACCTAGACAAGACCCTAATCAACTATGCCAACGTCATGGGCCTGCAAGAAGACGCCAACATCACCGAGGACCAGTTCAGCTACCTCGCGCTCATCTTCTACGTGACGTACCTCGCGCTGGAATTCCCGCATGCGTACGGCATGCAGAAGCTGCCGACGGCGAAGTATCTCGGCGTCATGGTGTTCCTGTGGGGAGTTATTGTCACGGTCACGGCAGCCTGTAAGAACTATGGGGCTCTGATCGCTACGAGGGTCTTGCTTGGTTGCTTTGAGGCGGCTGTGGCACCGTCGCTGATCGTGATTACTTCTATGTGTAAGTCAATAGATTGCTCGGACGATCTGGAGGTGTGAGGCTAATTGGGCGGGCGTAGGGTATAAGGCCAAAGAGCAACCTCCGCGCGTAGGCATCTGGTACCTGGGAGTAGGGACGGGCACTATCATTGGCAGCCTTATCTCCTTTGGGTTCCAGCATTACACCGACGGCACTTTTACCAGCTGGCAAATCATGTTCTTAGTGGTTGGACTGGTGACTTGCCTTGTAGGCGGCTTGACGTTCCTGCTGCTCCCGGACAATCCGATGAGGAGCAGGCTTACTCACGAGCAGAAGGTCTGGGCTATTGAACGTTTGCGGTCCAATCAAACAGGTGAGAGATCAGCCTCCGGCAACCGTGGTGATTAGTTCCTCGCTGACGCGGAAGGTTAGGTGTTGAGAACAAGCACTTCAAGCCTGCACAGGTCGTTGAGTGCTTTCTGGACCCGCAGACCTGGCTTCTGAGCTTGATCACCATCAGCTCGAATGTTCCGAATGGCGCCGTCAGCAGCTTCCAGGCCACGATCATCAGCGGCTTTGGGTACGACTCGAAGACGGCGGCACTGCTTCAGATCCCGTCCGGTGGCGTCTCGATGGTCTCTATTCTGACCGCGACGATGCTGGCCGGGAAGTTCAATCACCGCAGCTTCCACATCGTCACGCTCTTGATGGCTGGCATCCTCGGCGGCTGTCTGATGGCATTTGCGCCCGAAGGTAACAAGGCTGGCAAGCTTATTGGGAATTATTTCACGAACTGCATTGGAGCTACGCTTCCCCTCTTATACAGCTTCGTCTCGGCCAACTATGCCGGCCACACCAAGAAAGGTCAGTCTTCAGCAGACTCTCACCTCAGCTTCCCTCTCTCTTTCCAGCAGGACATAACTGACATTCTTCTCTCCAAAGTCACCATGAACGCCATCCTCCTCATGTCTTTCTGTCTGGGCAACATTATCGGACCACTGACCTTCACGGGCAAGTCAGCCCCGCAGTATATTCCGGCGAAAATCACTATCATCGTGACTTGCGCTGTGGCGGCCGTGTTGACGATCATGCTGGGGTTCTACTACAAGTGGGAAAACAGGCGTCGCGACCATCTCGCTGCGGAGGGCAAGATTGCCCATGTGCAGGACGTCGAATTTTCGGATGTTACAGACCGGCATAACAAGGAGTTCAGGTACCGTCTGTAAGTGGTGTCTAGATGGGAGGGCTATCGGGAGTTTTTGCCATTGTGTTGCTCGTGCCAGGCTGGTGGTCGCTTAGCGTGAACACCTGGGAGGTATGCTTTCTGGCGACGACATGCACGTAGAACCACTAGAGAAGAAAGGAATGATTTTTCTGCACTATTTTTCTGCATGCGAGCTCGTGATTGGAGCGCGGGAGGGGTGCTCATGCAGGCTATGCAAAAGCGTCATCTGCCAAGTCCTTCTAGCTTGCAGTAGGCGTGCATAATGGAAGACATGTACACTCTTGCCTGCGACTGGTACATCTTTGCCATGGTGATTGAAAACCGGGTGCGTGCTTTTCTCGAAGATGGTGATGAGAGTAGGGTTTATACCAGCTCTTTATTGCTCTTCAATTATGAGATGCCCAAGTGCCGGCATCTTAGGGAGATCTGATATTCTTCTCGCGGTCCACGTGACGTCCTAAGAACCATTCTGACATCACTACGCGTCTGGCCTCTGGCAGGGATCATGCTGGAGCGGGGAGTGGGAGTGCGAGTGGAAGCAACAATCCGCGTCGCATACGATTCCTCTTCCACCTCCGACTGGCCAGCGTCAGCGCCAGGAGTGGAAACGCGTAAAGACTCGCAAAGACGTTTCATTTCTTTCATCCCGTACACGTAACTCAGTCTCCCCATAGCCTGCATCCGCCAGGCTGTTCGTCTCTTCGCACGCACCGTGGCCCATTTACCTCCAGACACCTTGGCTGCCGCCCACTCTGGTCTGGTATTATTCGACGGCAACATCGCGTCCATGCAGTAGCGCCTCAAGCCGAAACCGCACTTCATCTGCGCGCTGGCCGGGGAAGGTGCAGTCCAGGCACAACCGAGTTCAGGTCGAGACGGCACCCACGCCACTGCGCGACCACCGATTGCGCCTTGCGAATCCAGCGTGCGACGGCCTGTCTATTTCCATACATTGTTTTGGCCCATACCAGTACACGGCCGGCATCCACCTGTCACAGCCACCCGCCTTCATATCCTTCTCGTCACGTCCTGACGGTCCACTTTCATTGTTTCCCCAGGTGTCACCAGAGATTATGCTCTGCTAGCGTCCAAGTACCGGGTGAACGATGCCAGGTTATAGAAGACCGCACACGACGGCTTTTGCGCCAGGCGATCTGCAGGGCTTTGATGCGCTGGAGAGAGCGTTTCAAGGTGGCCAGTGGTCGAGGAGTACGGATGGCAGGCCGTCCGAGCGCAGTCAAGCCTATGCGCAAAAGAGAAGGAGTGTGCCGACAACATATGCAGACATCCCCAGCTCTGAGGGCAGCAGCCTACGTTCTGAAAGCCCAAGCCCCGAGGTGGAAGAGACTGTCGATCAACAGACAGTGACGCCCGCCCAGAATCGATCCGCCCCTCGAGGGTTGAGGAGAATGCCAGCCGAGCTTGCGACGCCGCCTCTTCTAGCCCGTGAGAACTCAGGCCTGCCGCCGACGCCACCTACTATGGCGAACTCAGATGATGCAGAAGTCAGAAAGTCAAGCCTTCCACCCAATGTCCAATTTGCAGATGCGGTTCGAAACGCTTTACATGGGCAGAAATCAGGCCTGGGTACACCACGCCGCCATTTGCCTACTCCAGATCCATCTCCACCCGGCACACGTGAAAACATGGCTACAACCTCATTACATTCGGTACGCCTGAAGCCTGCCCGTCCTGGCCAGCTCTCCCGGAATCCGAGCTCAAGAGGTGACTCGTTTCATACTGCGAGGGAGAATCCAATGGGCAGCCAGCTCAGCCTTCCTCGTACACCTTCTGTTGAGTCGCATTTCTCAAAAAATTGGCTGGACTCGAACGGAGCCATTAGTCTTGGTGAGCTTGGACGAGGTTTCGGCCATCAGCAACGTGCTTCGCCGACACGCCAGTCGCAACAACCTGAAAGCAGCGACGGACAGAGCCAATCTGGGCAGAGTTCAACTCCAACGCCCATTCGGCACACACAACGACCTGCTTCACCGTACCAGCGGGGAACTTCAGAGAGTGATCTCGACAAGCAAGTCAGCTACCTCTCAGACGAGAACCTGAACGAGGAGACAAGCGCCGAGGATATTAACAACATGATCTATTCACGCATACGAGAGGAGAATGTTAAACGGCACTCCGCCATGAGCGAAGGTAGTGCTGTACCCGCGGGAGTCTATGTCGATCAGCAGAGGAACAGGGAACATAAGCTTAGAAGAGCGCCTGGAGCGCAGAATCTGAGAAATGGCCACTCGAATGGAAGGACTCATGGACAGCACCAGCAACTTCAACCTCAAAGAGATGGTTTGCGACAGCCGCGGCTACGCCATAAAAATGTTCATTTGCCCACGCGGTCTTTGGAAGCTTCACCGGAGATTACCAGCGATTCCAAGGCGCACCACCTTAAACGAGAGAGTGGGCGTGATCATTTACGATCGGACGCGAAGCGTTCAGCCGAGAGGCTGGACAGCCCGAAGACTAGCAAGCCCTTGAGACGCTCTGTATCATCGTCCAATCGGCAGGAACCTCAGAAGCATACCCTACGCCATGTCCCTGCTGGCATGAAACTGGAGCATAGCCGAAATCAGGGGAAGGCAAGCCTGGACACCGACCGGAGTCTCTTATCTTCTCAGCCACGTAAGAGCCTCGAGGCCGGTCGTCCCTTTCTGAGTGCCACGCCTGTGTCGGTGAGTCACAGTCAGATGTCCGACCATTCAAATATGGAAGTCTGCGAGGCACGGGGCGTCAGTATCTTCCCTCATAATAATGAGAGTCTGCTGCTGGTTCAGCAAGGCTCCAATTCTACTGACAAATCTACCGAGACTCCTGAATCCGTGGCTTTGAACGCACTGCAGAATGGAAGCATCCAGACAGGCTCCGCAGCTATTCAGAAAACACCGGCGAGAGACGATCATCTTGCGCCGCCGATCATCCATGTCGACAGCCCTCTCACGAACCCACGAGAGGCGCCTGCGCCTCCCGTGTTCAAAGTCATACCACCCACTCCCAATGATGAGCCTGATCGTCAGCTCGGCCGCACTGAGCAACAGACATCAAAAGACGACCCACCGGCGACGCCACAGCGTCGTCTCAGCCTCGCCCAACGCGCAAGACGCTTCAGCGAGAGTTTCATGGACCAACCCATCTTCACGCGCTCCCTAAGCATGCGTAAACAACAGCCTCCCCGCGCAGTCAGCCAAGAAGCAAGACCGACCTATCTCTCCCCTTTCTGGCGACCAACTGATATCTGGGACGGCTACGACAGCGACGAAGACTACGACGAAGCGGAACTAGAGGGAATCCCCTCCGCATCGGACCGCTTGCCCCAAGGCGGCGACACATCTGACTTCGATCCGCCGCCACCCGACCGCAAACGCAGCCTCTTCCCCCGTAACATGAGCGTCCGCATGCCCGGCTTCCGCGGCCAAGGCGGCTTCCTCCTCGGCAACAGCCTCGGTCTCGATCGCCACGGGACCAACAACCGCCGCCCTTACGTCGTGAAGAAGTCCAGCTCGGGCGGTCTACGGACCAAAGGGTCCCAGCACTCGGGAGGTCTACGGCGGAATAGGAGCGAGGAGATGCTCCGCCAGACGGTCCGACGGCAGGGCGGTTTCGCCTTGCCTTTCTCCGGTGGCAGGAGGGTCGAGTACGTGGGGCTGGCGCGGTTTCGAGAGCGCATGCGGCAGAGGATGGATGCTAGGGAGGAGAATGTGAGGGAGAGGCGGCGGGCGGTCCTCAGGGAGCAGATCCAGCATCAGAGGTAGATGGGCCCGTCTGGCTGGCGTGGAGCTCGGGTTGCTATCTGATCGCGACTTGTTGGTGCGGCGCAGTGGGGGTTGACCTTGGCTTCCTTTCTTTTTTTTTTTTTTTCCTTCCTCTTTCCTTTTTCTGTGGGGACATTTTGGACGAATTAATCACCATGCGAATGTCTTTCGCATTGTACATGCGTACGCTAACATTTGCATGCTATTTGGGAAGGGGAGGGGTCGGCTTTTACTTGGACGGGTCATGAAGCCATGAATGTACACGCTGGAATTATTTACGACGTTTCACGACGGGATCAAGGGAGGAGACACATGTTGGCATTATAGTCTTACTTGACGATATGTACATTAGCTCACGAATGCATACTTGCGAAGATCAAGCTCGTTGAATCCGGAGAGGTGGTTGTGGTCAATCACTGTGGCAAACCGTGCGACCGGGAGTCTTACGTCTGGTCATCTCCAGATGACTTTCTCGGAGGGGGAAGGGCGAGCGAAAAGAAGCAGCAAGTCTTGACGAAAGAGAGCACACTTGGAAATCCATTATTCGGTCAAAGTATACGACCATACGTAACTGCCAACGACTGTCTGAAACGACATATTCAATTTTAATAGAAAAAGAAAAGAAAGAAGAAAACCAAACACCGCCGGAGCTTCTCCCCCTTCACACCTCCACATTATTAGTAGCTCCCCACCAACCCCGCCGCCCCTCCTAACCACCTAAAGGAAAACATTGAAGTAAAACTAAGGAAAGCTGGTCAGCAGAAAAAAAAAAAGAAAAAAGCTAGTCAGCAAAGACAGCTGCAAACGAAACTTCTCTCCCAACCGAATAAAAAGCAGAAAGTAGCAGAAACTCGCGCCCCCCCCTCTGATCCGTTCCTGGATCATAGTCCCTTGTTGACTCCTCTCCAGCGCCTTCGCTCGAACTTTTGGTTTGCCTGTCGGTAAGTTTTTTTTTTTTTTTTTCCTTTTGTTTTCTTTAGTCTGTCGGTCTTTGCGTGTGAGCTTGAAATCGTCTCGTCCGCCGGGCATTACTCGTCGAATCGTCCCTTTCGATCGGTAGAAGAAGTTTTTTTTTTTTTTTTTCGTTTTTCTTTGGGTCGCTTCTGTGTCTGGCGTCCTTTGCGCCCGGAAAGGAAAAGGACGGTGGCTGTTTGGGGATCCATTATCCAGAAAGCATTCTTGGATCAAAGCGAAAGCCGTCGCAAGGAGGAATCAAAGCAGTGATAACTTGCAGAGTCGAGAGTCGTTGTCGAAATGAAGGGGTGGCAGTCGTGGGTGCACACTCAGTCGTTTTCTTTTTTTTTTTTTTTTGGTTTTTGGTTTTTTCAGATACATCATCCGTAGTCGCAAAAGTTAGAAATGAACTTTTTTTAAAACGTCTATTCCAAAGGTCAGCAAGGCCGCAAGAACGATGCGAAGTCCTCTCGCCGCTTTGCTAGCCTACTTTGATCTCAGCAGTGTGACACTGCTCGTAGGCACCGGTGCCCTCGGTTTACTAAGAGGAAGGCGGGTTCATGACATTAGCGACCGACATGCGATCTCGCCGGGCGATGCTATCCTGGCGATCGCCGCCGTCGTCGGGCTTGTCCCGATTATTTGGGTCGTTCGCGGGTGCTGCGCTTGCGCCTGGGGCTCCTGTGCGCGCCCAGGTGCTGCGATCGTGCGCAGGCGCGATTCTTGGCGGGAGAGACGCGGGTTCCGTCGGCCGCGGTAGCATGTAGTCCAGAGCTGGTAGGGTGTTGGTTGAATTCCTGATGGGTAGCTGTGTCGATAGGGGTTGCTGTAAGGGCGGCATGCGTGATCCTGCAGCCAGTGAGACACTGCTGCGGGGAGAGATCTCGCCGCTGTTCTGGCGGAGCGTGTATGGAGGCATTTGGCTGGTAGCGGGGTGCGCTGGGCCAGGATTAGATTGGCTGCTTCCATAAGTGTTGTCACTCGTATAGCGCCAGTAATCTGTGCTGCTACTCATATTCCAGAGTGCGCTGTATGTCTGGTCAGCGGAAGTCTCATGAGGTGAGAGAGGACACTTACGAAGCAGCTTCTTGCTCATGTTGAGTTGACGACGCGGATGCGCTGATCGAAGGCATCGGTGGCGGCGCATTCTGAGAGCCGGGCAAGTATCCTTGCGAACCACGGCCGTTCATTTGGGCCGGATGATTCTGGTAGTAGACACGTCGGATGAGGTGCTCTGGCATGCCCGTCTCTCGAGCGACGCCCGACCAGAATTCTGCGCCTCGTTGCTCCACACGACTGTGGACGTACTGGGCCATGGCCTCAGGGTCACTGGCTGCGCGCTCAGAAGTGTGCGCAGGGGGGCTGTACTCACGGGGCCCTCCGTACGACACTGCACGATTGTTTTCGGCAGCAGGCGCAGAATTCTCGGCAGGCAAGATAGGCCTGAAGTTGAATGACTGCGACGACGGACGCTGAGCTGGCGGAGCTGCATAGTAAGCCTCATGGGAGAATGGGAAGGTGGTACCACTTGTCCGCGATCCGAAGAGATGAGCAAACTGGCTGGAAGAACCCACAATAGGGCCTCCAGGTGGGTAGCCATGATAAGCCAAGTACGCATTGCGCTCAGCCGTAGCCCGGGCCTTCTTTGCCTTGGTCAGATTGTGGAAGTGGAGACGGCAGGCAAGCCCAGTCTTGCCGAGACGTCGGCCGATGGCAGAGTAAGGAGTGTTCCTCCTTCGCATGTCTAGCAACATCTCATTCTGTATAATATGTCAATATTCGGACGACCAGTAGCAAAGATGACTAAATCCTTACGCCTTCTGGAGTCCAACGCTGTCCAGCATTCGAGGGCAATCTGGCAGGCGGTGGTTCCGACGGCTCGCCATCTCTAGATTCATTGGGGGCTGCACAAGAGGGCCCTGCGACAGGCTCACGGGATGGCGAAGGGTTCATGAGATCTGCATCATGTTCATGCTCGCTCTGGTCGTGGTCAACCTCCTCGGGCTGAGTCTCGTTTGGTTCTTGAGTTCTCAGAGACAAAGTAGGTCTGTTTGATGGCTCGAGCTGCGCATCTGCTGCAGTACGTTTCTTCGAAGATGAACTTCCCGGTGGCGGGCTCACAGAATCAGATGAACCCGGTGGGCTTGGCTGTTGTGTTTGGTTGGAGCTCATGATGACTGAAGGGGGAGAAGTATAGTGGCTAGTAATGTGTCGAAGAGAGGAGTGCAAGAGAGATAGAACGATGTGCTATGGCAACGCAGGAGGTAAGATGATGTTTTGGGGGAAAACGTGATGTGTATGAAATGAAGTAGAACTTTTTTGATAATCGCGAACTGGAGGAAAGAGAGCACGGCATTTAGAAGGCGGTTGACAATTGCATGTGCACTCGCCTTTCGAATGGTTGAGACAACCTACTTCGTTCTTGCTGTCATAGCAGTGGGGCCAAGCTACTAAATAGGAGCTCTACACTCCCGACGCCTTGGATAGGTGATTCGAGGTTGCCGTATACAGCATGTCAAGACGTAGCTTCGCCGTCAATCATCTCGATCATGGAAAGTGCCGTGGTAGTCGCTCAAATGGAAGGCGTCAGGACTATCGATGCAGCATGTGACGGCGTGTTTGCGCTCCAAGACTCGGGGGGCGCGCAAGCACGAACTTCATGGCTGCGAGAGGGGTCCTTCGAAAGTAGAGTGCACCGCTGGTACGATTGAAACCGGACATGAGAAACGGAACGGGGGTTGGCTGCTGCCATCTTGTAGATAGAACACCGAATCTTGGCTCTTACGGAAAACACGAGGCCCTTGAGGTGTGTTTTGGGGCTGACTGGTGGCGATTTGGTGCAGTCGTTGTGCGGCCGTAAACAATTCAGTGTGCTCCCATCTCGATGTCTCGATGAGCGTGAAGATGACGGTGGGTTTCCAGATACTGAGGTAAACATTATTAGTGCTGCGAGGTCAGCACCACTTCGAGCTTCATGAGAGGAAAAGTCGTTAGCTGTAGGTCATGACCACCCACCGCCTTAGGTGCGTGCACAATGTGGGATCACGGGAGCTCGCGATAGAGTTCACGACAAAGGCAAGTATAGCCTGCGAAAATAGTGTCCGCAATGGTCAGTCTTCAACCGCGGCCGAAAGGCATCATACCATTGAAGTTGCGCAGCGTCTCATAGCAGACTCGTACTGGAAACCTTGGAAGCCATCCATCGATGGATGTTAAACATGCGTGATACCTCAGGCTGTCCTTTACGAGGTGGACCCCCGGCCGGTCCGTATCGGGACACCCTCACCTGGGCATGCCCCGGGCTCCGAGGGCGCCGAGTGAAAATCGCCTGAGGCAAGAAGATTAGGTAAGTCACATTTCAGAGCTGCAGGTGATGGCTGGGCAGAATGGCAGCCGAGAACCCTGGCCATCATAACACCTCTGATATTGAACCTCTAATTGGTATACGCGGTGGCGGAGGGAGCAGCGGCTCAGCTCGCACAGCGTCTGAGGTCATGAAACTCATCTGACCGGGGACCCGGGTTGAAGAAAAAAAGACTCTAGAACAATTCTCATGCAGGATCGCGCGCCATGTGGTCGCCACCCTCCCCCCAATTTCTTCACGTTGATTAAGAAAGACATGTTCCCAGGTGGCCAGGGAAGATCTCCTCAGCTACTGCATCTCGCCGGAAGAGGAAAGTTGGGAATTTTCGGTTTCATTATGGCGATCTAGATTTGATATGGCGCATAATGCAGGGGCGGCTAAGCCCAGCACGGTACTTGATGTTATATGATCGCTCAGGCACATATTGCGTCTTCGCCACATGGGTCTGTCTTATTATCCGTGTCGGACGATAGTGACATGGCTAGGCGATGTGCAGCAGGCGAAAAGCCTACCTCCTATGGAATAGGGGCCGTTGCTACGGGGTCACCGGATCATGCTGAACTTGCAGACTTGTCGCGGGCAGGCGAGCCGTCGAGCGAGTCACTGGTTGGCAAGCATCGAGATGGGTGGGCTTCACAGCGAAGTGTTGGCTGGCGTTCGATGATTGAGAAGAAGCTGGTCAAGCGGTTTTTCGAAAAAAAGACTTCAAATTGGATATATAGTATACATTTCAACATCAGCGTAAACACGTCCAGCAACCGCAGTCGCGCGCAGAGAGTACTGGTAACTCTCGATTCCCTTTTCCCAACGCCATTCCCAAGGCAAGGTATCTGTTCTGCGCAACAAGGGCGCTTGCCATTTGAGAAACGCCCAGAGTGTTCAACATCCCACATGCACTTCGTTCCATTAACGATCGTCAAAATTAAAAGCCCCACTTTGCCATCGACAACAGCAAAAGTCACCGACATCAAGTCTTAGGCGACCAGCGTGTCGTGACGGAAGTCGATTCCTCGCTGATCAAGTGGTTCGTTGGTCGGCTCGAAATTACAACCTGAGTAAAATGAGCCTACGTCTTAGATCTCGACGGTTCTGAGGTTCACAAACCCTCTGCTCTCCGTGGGTAATCGTAAATCTCCGTCACGCGTTGTGGCTCGTCAGGCACGCATCCGCGTGCGAGGTCCGTGTCCGAGTCGGCGGACGAGGCCGTCGATGGACGTCTGACGAGTCCGGTCGCAGTCGACGCAAGCGGACCGCCTTCTTCCGCTTCCAGCTCCATCGCCTTCTCCTTGCAAGCGGCCGCGGAGAAACCATTGCCGACTTTGCTGGAGATGACCCGCCATCGGTCGACTTCATATTCCGCTGATGCAGTGCGAAGGCGTTGTACCTGTGAAGCATTACGGTCAGTCTCTGAACAACCATGGATACAATCAACCTTGAAGGGTTGATAATGTAGTGAGCAACGTACCATATCGTCAGTCCAAGTCGTCGTCTTTGCTTTGAGCTTGGTGCAGTACCTGACCTGCAGCGTGCCCGAGCTACGACCTGGGAAGAAATCGGCGATTTGCTTCCATGTGAGGTTCTTCGTCTCCTTGAGCTCGACCAGCAAGGCATCATCCTCAGCAGTGAACTTGAGCTTCGGACCCTTTGGCCTCGCAGCGGGCGACGGCATCCCAGGCTGGCCGACCACCGATGTATGTTCTTCACCTGCATCGCTTAGACGTTGTGACTTGGACGGCGGTGGGTGGTTCGGAAGGCGATGGTGGTGATGTACAGGGGGCTGGTATATCTGTGCTTCGCCTTGGCTGTATGGATGCTGGCTTGACAGGTAGTACGAGGACGCGTTAGGGTGCACCTGAGAATAGCCAGATTGCATTGACACTGCAGACTGGGCTGAGGCGTTCGGATTGGAAGCGTTAGCATGGACTGGTTGTGTCCGCTGGTAGTCATAGTAGTCCTCTGGGAGACTACGCTTCCTTGAAGCGCTTGTTGCAGTCGGATATCGCATCATCTCAGGGCTCTCGTACGGCGTGCCATACTGCGAAGAGGAGACCTGCGACATCGACATCGTTCGTTGCATTTGCGACGACAGCATTGGAGCCTGTTCCGTGTTGTAGTTGGGTTCCGGAGCAGAGACTTGCGAGGGCAGCATAGGCGTGACAGCATAGTTGTGATATGCCTGCGCTGTCGGCTGGGGTGCCTGGGTATATTGGTGCTCCTGAGGGTGGAAGCCTTGTGTCAACAGCTGGTCGTATGAAGTCGATGTCACAGGCGTCTGTTGCGTGTCATGTTGTCCGGATCCTCGTCCTCCATAGCCTAGGCTGTACTGCTGATACGGGCCCGCCAGACTGGCTGATGCCCATAAAGGTTGCCAAGGTTTGGAGTTCAGGCTGCTCACTGAGTCGTGGGCGCCGGGTTTGGAAAGAGCGTCGCTCTTCGTGATCGTTAAGGTAGCCGTGATGGCGGCGACCCTTGGGTCTGTGGTAAAGTTATAAACTTGTTTTAAAGATTAATCCGATGCGTCGATAGCACACCGGAGAAAAGCAAGTAGAAGCTGGTGTTAAAGGCACGGAAAAGTAAGGTAGAGTCTTTGTGGAAACAATGGAAGGCGATACAAGAACACTGGAACGACCTTCTGCTATAATATCACCAGTCTCTCTCCTGCAGAAGAGATTCTCCGAGCAAGTCCCCAAGCGGTCTCATCGCAGGGCATGCACCTTCGTTTGGCGCCACCCAGAGAGGATCTACCAGACCACCGGTATTAAGAGACGTCAATTTAGCTTTCAATCGTTGATATTGGACGATTAACTAAAAGCGTCTCGGGCCTTGCGCAATGACAGATGGGGGACCGCATAGATCGGCCCTAGGGTGGAATGGCTTCGTGGAGCTCTGTGTGTAGATTCGTCGCCGTCAATCTGCAGGTCCGCCTTAGGAGCTCCACCTAGACGGGACGCGCATCGTAAGCTTCGTGATCCGCCAAAGTATCAGGCGTTGACAGCAGTTAGGTCAAGCAGACGGAAGCAGGTCCGTCCCACCGCTAGGCGTTTCGATAACTCGGGCGCCGTCGTGTCGTTCCCCTCGCGAGGATTGATGACGGAGGGTCGTTCCCCGGTTTGATCGTGTCTCAGATCGACCATCGTGGGAGACAGGATGCGGACCCTACGCGTGAGGAAAACGCAACTGACGCCGTACACAGCTGGAAGTGGCGGTGCGGCGATTGTTCTGCCGAGCCTGATCATGACTGCGATCGGATCGTGACAGGCAAGACCGCTCGCTGGCTACATCCGTATGCCTCCACGCCCCAGCCAACGGCATTGACGAGCCTGGTACGAGAGGATGGATACGACTGGATCCTCAAGCACGCCGGGTGTGGCACATGCCCGCCACATCATCCGAGCCTGAACGCCGGAAATTGCGCAAGAGTTCGCCGAATGGGTGCGTCTATGATGGCATCCCCAGCTCCTGCTACCAAATTTCTAGTGGGACAGGACTTGGGAGCAGTCTTCTCACAGCGCGTGCAGTGATGTCTAAGCGGGAAAGCCAATTAGCGATATGGGCCAGGATGCAGCGGGGCCAAGCCGGCATAGGCCGCGCCTTAGCTCGAAAGCCTGGCTAAACCGATGAGCGACGGAGGGGAGGTCTAGACGCGGTGGGATCCATGTCCGCGCGGGCATTCGATCTGTAGTGCAGTAGTCAGGCAGGAGGAGGATTCTCCACTCCCGGGTGCGTCACTGAGTAGGAGGTGGGTGGTGACAGGCGGCGGGGGCGAGGCGGGCAAACTCGCGGGCGACAGCGAGGCTGGCCGACCCTGAAACTCTGCTCGGACAGCAGCACCACACGCACCACCACCCACGTCCAAACACGCTTTGCGCTTTGCAGTACGGCCAACGCTAGCGCACATCAGGGCAGCCTGGCCGCATTCCCACGGTCCGTTCCTACCGAGAGATGTCGCCATTCCATCCAACGCCATCCCGTCCTCGAGCCACTGTGCCATCGGTGCGGTCACACGTCTGTGGCGGTGACATGGGGGGGCAGCCTCTACAGAAAGTGACGCATTGCCTGCCTCGCCGGGCTCGCCTGCAGCCCTGAAGACGTCCCAGGCTCGCCACGCTACGGCATTGGTGGGCTCCCGGACAGACTTTGCGAGGCTACCAACGTCCAACATAGGGTAGATAATGACATTTGCGCCGTCGGATCCACCTGTCGCAACACTCGCCCAGCTGTTCCAAGACCGTCACCGTCCGTTTCACTCTTTGGGCTTCGCGTGAAGATGGCTTTTTATGGGGAATCGCCTGTCCTACGCGAAGCCGTTACATGCAGGTGGGAGCATGGCCGCCCCCCAGTAACGCGACCTGGGTCAACGGAGCCGACCGCGAGATTTGCTCACGTATGTAATCGGCGCGTACCATGTGGATGATGAGGTGCAGATTGCTGCATTGGACAAACTTCAATCTCCACGCTCGCGTCGATACCTTAACGTGGCAGGAGGGACTGGGGAGCTGCGTGCCGACCGCGCTGTCTGGGCAGTCATCCTACTCCACACCCGTCCATTCCGACATCCTAGCCTGTAGGAGGTACCAGCCGGAGCGACCGCAGCCACGGGAAGTTTGTTCTTAGGGTCAGGAATCACTAGTTTTGTCCCAGAGCCCCGGATACCGTGAAATGGATGGACGAGTTATGCGGTACAGAGGGTATAAAACGACCAGACACTGGGGACGCAACAATAAGGAACAATATTTCACGCAAAACCTTCCTCAATGCCAGGCTCCCAAGCTGATTTGTCAAATCGATTCCTTTGCGACTTGATGTTCATCACACCTTCCATCCTTGCTCTTTGGCGAATTGCTCGCATGCCTATTTGGGTCAGCGCATGTTACAGCTTGAGGTACCTCAGGTGGATGTTCAGGCAGAATGGGCCATGGCAACCCGATATCCGCAACCGATGCAGTCGGGCCGGGCAAAAAGAGGCTCTAAAGGCTCTAGTTTGCAACCGTTCCTTGCGCAATGCGCTTGCAAGGCCCTGCCAAGCCATCAAAGCCATTTGGCCAACCGGCGACTGGGAGCTCTGGCAAGATCCATGGATCGCCGACGGCTGGCAGACGGTCCGTCTCGTCCGTGAAAGAGGCGATCACCATGGCGCAACTTTCCGCGTGAGGGGGGGATCTATATCTATCGATGCGTAGGAATAATATCATCTGCACTCACCTTGGCGGGCTTGCCAACCTTCTGGCCGATCACCTTCCACTTGTTGTTCTCGTAGTCTTTGATTGCCTGGAGCAGCGCAGCACTCTATCTGCGCGTCAGCGAAACTTTCCATGCCATTGGGGTCGCGGGTGAGGCGAACGAAGCTGCTGACCTCATCTTCAGCAAAGTCGGCGTAGTGCATGTCCTTTTCGTGGAGCACAATCAGCAGAAGCTCAACATGTCGCCCGCGCCGAGCAAGGCCGCATGCAAATCAAAGGAGTTCGAGAGGGGGAGAGTTTCTCGTGTACCTTGTACCAATGTTTCTTCACACTCCCTTCTGTTCGCGCTGGAAAAGTTTTGGCGATCTCGCTCCAGCTACTTCCCGCCTCCCTCAGCGCCTTCAACCTTTGCTCTTCGGCTGGAGTCCACGGTGTATTTGTTCGGCCCTTCTTCGCCACCGGGCTGGGTAGTTGAGCTTGCGACGAGCCTGGACCTCCAAACTCGACATCGCCAGGCGCACCACCAGTCGGGAGTCCGTGAGTTGGGAAAGCACTGGCGTTACTGCTAGCAGAGCCTGGGAGGCCTTCGCTACTAATATCATCTGTTGCGCGCCGCTTGCGCTTCACCTGAGGTGAAAGTGGGCTTTGCTGCTGATACGCCTGTGGTGCTGACGGCCCTTGGGTCTGTAGGTGAGGCGGGTACTGGGGATGTTGAGGAAATCCGAAGCCTGTGGCCTGGTGAGGACTTGGCGCATGGCCGTAATTCTGTTGCGCATAAGGATTGTAGAAGCCTCCGATCGAGGTGGTGTCAGAGGGTAAGGTAAGCTGCGATGGTGAGGCGGAGTAAGTACCCGGGGTTGTTGCTGTGGGTTTCAGACTACGCTGCGGGTTTTGAGACGTATTTCTAGCATCCTTGGGTCAGCACAAGACCATCGGCAGAAGATAGGCCACTATAGCTGCAAAGTTCGGCAGCGGGTAGTACGCCATCGGCTGTGCGGAGGTAGCCTCTTCATAGGCTTTTCTGGAGATACTTACGACATAGCTAGTCCTCTACTACCATGAACAAGCTGGCGCTATGGTTCTTGGAGAGGTTTGCGCTGTCAAGACTGCCGTTAAAATGACTTGAAGACCGGCCTGCATGGCTCTGCCGATGAGACGCAGCGCAACCTTCACATTGGTGAGTCGCGTGGGCGGCTAGGCAAGTGTGGGCCAAAGGGTCCGAGACGAGACGCCTATGTACAAACTGACAGGTACAATACCAACTCCGGCTGTCAAAGATAATAAGTGAGACCCCAATACAAGGACATGTCGCTCTGTAGCTCCGTTGTTCTGGGAGAAATAGAACGGAAGTGGTAGGTAGAAACCAGGTGTCGAATGATGACAAGCTACCGAAGTATAAGCTTCGAAGAAAGTGCGGAGTTGGCACACAGCTCCTGGGCCATCATCATGAGATGCTGCAGGCAGGCATCGTTTACGAATTAGGTCTGCCTACGTGCGTCTTTCCTGCAGATGAACTCGGCCATTTTCAACCGCGAAAGGCTTGCAATAGCAACGCACGCAACGCGACAGTCGAATCGACCGAGCCAGCGTGATTCTGTAGTGTCGTCTGGGGCTGGGTTGATACTTTGGCGTTTTGCAAACAGAGCCGTCCGTCGAGACCATGACCGATCTACGATTCCGCAAGAGACGGGAGGGAGGGAGGCGAGACTGGCTCGACTGGCTCGACTGGGGAGGAGACTTCAGGTTCTCCAGGCTGTGCTGTGCGGGGTACGCCCCGGGCTGGCACCTCGTGAAGGCCCTAGCTTTGCCAAGGTGGTGTCTTGCCTGCTCGGGATAGCCGTTGCGGTGTTGTTGTGTGTGAGATAGAATAGAAGAATGGGCGACCTCGTGTCATGATTCGCCCAAAGACCCAAGATGGGCGCAGCGGCACGGTCGAGTGGCAGTAGCGAAGCTGCACGCACGCTGCACCCACCTCCTCCTCTACGCGCACGAGCTGCTGAGCATGCTCACTTTCAGCAGCAGCCACACACGATTGTTTTTCTACGCGCGTGATGTGACGGGCGCAACCTGCACGTAAGACGGCATGCAAGATTGATGGGACGATGAAATGGACATTTCCGATGTCTTTAGGCTCGTCTTGTGTAGTCTGAAGCTGAGTGACTGTGACCTAGACGGCATCCATGCAAGTGGCTTGCGCGAGGGATTTCATCGACACCGTGACCTGCCAGATCGATTGACCAAGGCAGACGAGCTGCATTTGCGAGATTGGAAGACTCGGCTACAATGCGCGCCCATTAAAGATCCTCGGCAGCACAGCCGAGGTCTGAGGTCAAGACGAGCTTTACGTCTTCAGGGAAGAAACAATCATTATATGGCTCGCATGCTACATAAATGCCTTGCCCAGTTCATGAGGTTGTGTCGCGAGCTCCATGAGCGCCTATGCAATTAGATGGTAACGATGGTACTGTAGACATGTCGCCCAGTATATAAAGTGCCTTTCCAGTCGGGCTGGGAGAATTTGCCGGGCGCTAATAAGCAGGCGCATCCCGAGCTGTATGGACTTCAGACATTTGTTCAACCATGACATACTTTTGTGTTTTTGGGATGCACTATGATGTCGAATCGAAGAGTGTGAATACGCTGGCTTGACAGGTTCACAAGCCAAGGATTCCTTTATGAGGCTCCGCAGACAGGCCTGCTATCGAAGGCATCCAGCTCTTGCTAGTTGCGCCAATGGTGAATAGAGCATTGCCAAATGTGGTGCAAACCCTAGGCATATATTGACACGTTGGTATACCAACTCTGGAAAGGCCCTAGGCACCTCATTTGCCTTCTCTCCAGCCAATTGGCACAAGCGCTGCCACAACTTGCTGCATGCCTCTCTCAGTAGCAAGCAAGTTGAACTGAGCTGCAGCGTTCCTCGTATCTTGCACCTCCAGTCGAATGCCGAGCTCGCTGATATGCCGCCTCGTCTCAGGGCTGACAGGCACAATCTTCGGGCCGGTCCCTAGCACTAACAAGTCCGGCCTCGGCCAGCATAGATCCAACACGCCCCATACTTGCCGATCTACTTCGAATTGACCCCGGCTGTTCTGAAGCTTCCCACCGTCGCTATGGAGGCCTTTGTTGTCGTCTCCAGTGCCTCCTGACCCAATGGTGCCTTCTTTGCGCCCCGGCTTTGCCCATGGCCGCCACTTGAAAGCTTCGCCTCCAACCAACATCACTCCGGCATCCGTCACCTTCAGACCACTATTGAGCGCAAAGCCATTGTCCATACAAGTGTCGATCGCGGTGCTAGGCGCGGGCATGGTGGACAGGATATCCAATGCATTGAAGTCGGTTTGGGTGTCCTCCTTGCTAGCGGGTCCGCGGTCTTTTGTTTTTGGCGGGGCGGACGGATTAAAGCGTGTCGCAGATGCATGAAAACACCTCGCCTGTTGTGCGCTGTGGCCGAGTGGCCGAACTTGTGTAGTCCTCCCAGAGAGCGCTTGATGGAAGCATCTGCGGCATGCGTTATTGTTGGCGGCGCGGGTGCCTGCGATCTGGGGCGGGATGCCAGTGACGCGCATGGTCATATCCAGTTGAACAAGGCGCTTGTGAGCCTCGAGAGGCTTTGGATGGATTCTGGTATTGACTGCTAATGATATTGCTACTTGAGATGAAAAGGAGCCCTCTTCTTTCTGAGGCTCCGCTTCGGCGACGAGCCGCTCCCAGACCGAAGCTGCCAAACGTCATGACTTCAAGGTTCGCTTCTGCGGCGAGTGCGGGAAACCTCCGCAAAGCCTTACCCGTCTCGCCCGTCAGCCCGTCCTCGCCGTCGACGATGTGGGCGTTCGGGGAATACAGTTGGAAACTTACCTAGGTACTGTGCCTCTCTCCAGGCTTGAAAGTGTTACTCGATTGCTGTACAGCTTCTTATAGCAATGACTTCAAACTCAAGCGCCATCCATCTGCGGCCAAGAAGACCGAAAGGTCCACTCGTCGCTTCAATTAGCCCTTCTTCGCGCTGCTACACGGCTGTTGCGCTGAAGGCAAGCGGCAGCGGTGAGCTTGCCGTTGGCTCTAGTCTGAGACGGAAACAGTCTAAAGCGCAACGACAGCAGGAGCAAGGTAAATTCTTCCGACCGGCTGCAGAGATGTTGCACCTGGTCCGTCCTGTGCATAGATGTATTGACGGCGTCTTTCCTCTAGCGAAAGAATTCGACTCCTCAAAAGTCAATTCTCCATTCCTGGATTCGAGAATTGTCGAACGGAAACTACGGAGGGCAAGCGGCACGTAAGGTAGCTGCAGGCAGCTCGAATAGCTCCAACGAGCTTTTGTCGGCACAGGAGTCCACGGAGACCGAAACACTTGCTGCTGCAACATTCGGACTTCGCGTCGTGCGGTTTAGACCTGTCGATCGGAAGACGGAGATTCTCGCTCAGCGCTTCGTGTCGTTCCGCTAGGTAAGGCATATGCGGGTGGAAACCAAATCGCGTGGTTTGCAGCGGCCAATTCCACTAGTAATCATTACTACTACTAAATGAACAGAATGGTTGGAGACGTGGAGAAACAACTTCGTACACTGCAAAAGACAAATACGAGAGTTCCCATTAAAACACTGGGCACTTCTGCGCAAACAGTATCGCTAGGAGGTAGTAGGGTCCCAACAGCTCAACAATCTCCTTGGCGTGTAACTCCCTCGATGTTCTTACGACATAGAATGCGCGTGCACCAGCGCTCTGGGATACGATCCATATAGTGCTGGAAGCCGGACCGATGGAGCTTTGAAGATTATTCCCCCGGTGCGGCAGTCTTTCACGGCACTGTCCTGAAGAGGGGCGCTCCTTCCACTACATTCTTCCTCAGCGCTAATCGTGCATTGGTCGAAAGTTCTTTCCCTTGGTCGCTGCAGGAACAGGATTTCTCGTCGGTATAATACGGATGGTCTACAAGGTTTTGATGCATGCCATTGAAAGCTTCTGCAGAACCTTGGAAGTCGCCATTGAACCTTCCAATGCATCATGTTTCTGCGCCGTCTAACAGCAATCCTCACCGGGACAAGAACCTACTGTATTGGCGTAGGAGTATCATCGCATTCGCAAGGGAAAGTCCTACCGGACCGTCGCGTAATCGGACCCCATTCACAGTACGCGAACGATATGCAAGCAATGAACCATAGTCCGGGGATCTGCGAACAATCGGTTGTTATAGTTCCCTTGCCTGGCCAATAAACTGTCAATAAAGCTTCCTCGTCTGGACTACAGGAAACCTAGGCGTATGAACAGGGTCCTTTTGACTCACTCTAGAAACTTCACTGCGTGGCTGGGCATGTTAGGGCTTGGTTCGATACACTCGGCCAGTGACCGTTGACCAGGGACTCACTATCGACATCTCCGTCAACTCGTGGAGGCCGTGTAGCCGTTCTCCATTCGAGTGCGAGGGGACTCGGTGTCATTCAGCAATGGTCATTGGAAAGTATAGACTTGCACAGCTTCCGCCAACTTCCGCGGTGGCAGGATCGATGAGTCGCAGTAACCCAGCGCGAAGGATGACGCTTCAGGCTACGATGCTCCAGCCTCCGCGGTAAGGCCTGATTCCTCGATCTCCCGTGCTGCTCGTCACTTCCAGGGGCGAGGGTGAGCGCGCAGCAACGATTTCGTCCCTCATCGACTTGCTCGTCAGCGGCGTCCGGCAGAGGTGAGGGTCAGAAACGAAGCATCGCGCAGCGGCAGTATCAGCTCTTGTTCACGAGTCTCGGTATCGCACAAGCACATCTATACTGTGCCGCAGGAGGCTCGTTCGCTACCTGGTCGTTCTGCGATGCTATGCAATCTCCTTTCCCTTCAGTAATCCAGCCATCCCTTGCGCAGCCTCCAGATCTACTATGCGATGCAATACTCTAGTCAGAGCGGTTGAAAGAGCAGCAATAGGGTTGTGAAAAGTAGGACACATACGTATATATTAGCAGTATACATCGTTGCAGAAATACCCATGTTTGATCTGGACATGTTGTCGACAAGTGTGAAGACATCTTCCCAGCAGTCGAGCCTAATGTATATCTCCCTCCAAAATAAATGTTTACGATTTTCTGGCACTTGCACATTTACTTGGGTCACCCATGTTGTTTCCCCTTTCGTGTTCAACTTCGGTATGAGGCGCGAGCCTAACCATTGGATAATCCTGTGTCAAATATTCATTAACATCGTTGAAAATATGGAACCGAAGTCCTGGCGCTGGAGGGCCGTCGGGTCCAAATTGGCGTTGGTTGCTTCCTCCAGATTCCCGGGCGGGGGTCTATCAGGAACCTCCTAACCCTGCCTAACCCTAATTCTGCCCTAGGTGATGGGGTATTTCGAAATGTGCATCCTGTCCGGATTCTTGCAGCGGTCGGCAGGATTCTACTTGTCAATTTTTAGTAGAATAAAGATACAGACGTTCTATGAAAATACGAAAATATGTAAGTATAGCTTGCGTAGGCTACTACTCACCAGCGTAAGTGTCAATGCAGAAAATACCGGATCTCAAATTCCCAACGACGGGCTAGATAGGGTAACACACGAAGATGACATTATCACTTGCCACGGACGACCATTTACCCAAAAGAAATTACTAACAGTGTTTTTAAAGCTTTTCATATGCCTGTCAAGAAAGAATATCAAAGGAAGGGGAAAGTAAAGGGAGAGCATTGCCATTTCCTCCCCCCCCCCCCCCCCCTCCCCCACACCCCAAGACCAGAAAGAAAGAAAAAGAAAGAAAAAGAATGAAAGACACTCATTCAGTTTCAACATCCAGGCCATCGCATACATTTAATATATACGTGAGCCACCGTATTCGATCACCGACCGCTACCACCATCACGACCAACACCCGAATCCGGGATCCGCACCTCCATTGCCTCTTCAGCCTCCTCCTCTAATTTCTCCCGCTGCATCGTATAGCTCTTCCTCCACACATAACCCACTAACGCTAGACCCACAACCGCGGCGGCGACAAGGAGGATGAGATTCACAGGGGCGGGATTGTTGGCGAAGACACCATGTGTGAGGGCGTCAAGGCCGGCTTGGGCGAAGTTGAAGAGGCCCGCGAGACAGATGATGAGGCCGTAGACCTATCGTAAGTTAGCATGAGAAAAAGAAGAATGGAAAGGGTGAAAAAAAAAAAAAGAACAGAAACGTACCTTCCCAAACGTCGCAAACCCAAACACTTTCGCCGCATAATCCGACACGGCGGTATAGTAAAAAGGCCGATAGACGACAAAAAGCGCCACGTTGGCGTAAGCAGCCGGCAAACTGTCCTCTATGACACCCAGGACACCAATCGCCGTTGCGATGGTGACCAGCAGCCCCAGCACGAAAGGCGTGGAGGTCTTGTCCAGGATGAGCCCGATGAACGGCACGGCGACGATGCCGCCGAGCGGGAGCGCAATGTCGAACACTTCGTTCACGTGGGTGGCGAGCTCGGCGGAGTGCAGCAGGTGCGTGTACTGCGTGCGAAGTGTCGCGACGAAGTAGTTGATGCGCAGCATTTGGAGCATGGTGAAGAGGGTTATGAGGAGGAACCACGGCGTGGTGATTTGTTGTAGGGCGGTCCGGCCATGGAGGGCGCCCCATACGGTGTGCGGGGCGGTGGCGTCGGGGGTGTTTTCATTTTCGTTGGAGCGGTCGTTCTTGCTGTGGTCAAGGAGGGCCGTAGATTCGCTTGCGGCGCTTTCGCGATGGCCTCGGCGTTGTTGCCGGGTACGAGCTTGATGGCCATCGTCTTCAACTTCGTTGTCCGAGCCGTGCGCGCCGTTGGTGGATTCCTCGCCTTGCCTCATTTGTTCACTCGCCGTCTTGTACGACTGATTAGGCATGAGGAACAGCTGCGCTGCCAAAATGAAAACGGGGACGACCAAGTAGAGGAGGAAGAAATGCCTTGGCTTGAATGCGCCATCCGTAGCTTGATAGATTAGGCGGTAGAATAGGAAGACCGCGCTCGAAGTATCGAATGCGCCAGTCAGCAAGGCCAGGATCAATCCCGAGTGCTGTGGGAAGGTGTTGCTAAGCTGAAAGCTACTGATGAATACGAAGGGTCCGCCCAGAGCCAGGAAGAGGTAGCCAACCACGTAGGCATCGAAGGGAAGGTAGTCTGCGAATGCCATAGCGAGCGCACCAATGGTGAGATTCACCACGCCAACTACGCTCGCCACCTTTGGTCCATAGCGGTCTAGCACTGTCCCTACCGGCAGGGCGCAGACATTCGTGCTCACCGCCGCAACGGTGAACATGAGGTTCAGTCGCAGTTCCTGTTCATAGCACGTATACACTCCTTCCTCCAATTCATCGGGGTTGCATGTTTCGCGGTAGACGCCCTCCTCGACCAGCACGGGTTTCAGGGCAGCGAAGCCGAAGACTGTGCCCGCAGCGAGCAAGCAGTAAACGACTGCGCATGCTACCTGGGCGATGCGCTTGGGTTTACTGACAGGCTCTACGCCGAGCGGTTCTTCCTCCTGAGTGGTGGGAGGGTACCATTCACCTGTTGGTTGGAACGATAGCTTCCGACGCTGGGAGCCCGTCGGAGACTGAGTCCGAGCCCATGGATCGTCGGACGAAGCCATGGCCGTGTCGTGAGTAGATGCGGCCGCCTTATTCAGGTGACTTTCTGTCCATGAAGAGATTGGGTGGGTCTATACAAGAGTATGGGAAATACACAGTACTGATAAGGCAAGAAAACTTTCCCTCGTCATCATTATGACCGATAAGCCGAGCGAGCCCACCTACCTTAGCGTCGTGCCCAACGATTGCGATAGTCCGCCAGGAGGCATCTAGAAGACAGCGCCGCCACTTCTGGGTACGGCGAGGGGGAAGAGATTTCTTTATGAACCTCCATACCGTCGGCGCCCGGCGAACGCCTACCAAACACGTGACCGGGCGCCTTTAGCTTGCACAGGAGCTGGAGCAAGATGCTAGCGCCCGATTTCCAGATTCCTGATGATGAAATTCGATCGAGCTTCTTTGTCCTCCCAACTCTAATTGTGCATACCTAGGTACTATACATGGGACAGGAACAGGTAAGGTGACAGTAAACCATCCGTCTTCTAGGTAAGATTCTGGTCCAGTGGTAGTTCTATGCGCCTCGCTGTACAGGCCGTCTTCAGCCTCACACAACCATCTTCCCATCTCCTTCAGCGCATTCCCACTCGTGGCTATCTACTTTCGCCCTGCTTCACCCCTAACCCACTCCCAGCAATGGCTCCCAAACGGAGAGCCACGTCTCCTGCGCAATCTTCACCAAGCAAAAAGCGCGAGACCAGCAATGAAGCCAATGGCTCCCTCTCCGACCTTGCCAATGGCGACGACCCACCGAACTTCATTCAGCGCCAGTTTTACCCGCCCGAGATGAGCAATGAACGCTGTGAGGCCTACAATAACAACAAGATCCCTCGTCCGCTGGAACTTTTGAACAAGATACAAAAGGACACTAAGTCGAAGCGGGAGCAAGTGCAGGTGGGCAATGCGGTGATTCATTGGTTCAAGCGCGATCTGAGGACCTACGATAACCGTGCCCTAAGTGCCGCGAGCGCGAAAGCGAGGGAACACCAAATCCCGCTCATATGCATCTTCGTGGTGAGCCCGGAAGACTATCAGGCCCATCTCATCAGTCCCGCCCGGGTTGATTTTGAGCTGCGTACTTTGCAAGTACTCAAGGCGGACCTGGCCGAGCATGCCATCCCGCTGGAGGTCACAACAGTAGCTTCTCGCAAAGATGTACCCGGTCATATCATCCAGCAGTGTCAAGAGTGGGGCGCGAAGCATGTCTATTGCAACATCGAATACGAAGTCGATGAGCTCCGACGTGAGACAAAGCTCACCAAGAGATGCCTTGATAATGGGATTGCCTTCACAGCTATGCACGACGACGTAGTAGTTCCGCCCGAAACGTTGATGACCGGCCAAGGAAAGCAATACTCTGTCTACTCTCCCTGGTATCGAGCGTGGGTCAAACATATTCACTCCCACCCGCACCTACTCTCCGCTTCAGAGCCACCAACACCAAACCCACCTTCTAGCAGAGAGAAATTTGACCATATCTTCTCTGCCCCTATACCATCCGCGCCAGCCAACAAGTCTCTCAACGATGACGAAAGACAACGCCTTACCCACCTCTGGCCCGCTGGCGAACACGAAGCCCAATCCCGCCTACAACGCTTCCTCGAGGAGAAAATCAGCAAATACAGCGACACCCGGAACATCCCCTTTTCCAACAGCACCGCCCTCCTATCCGTTCATTTCGCCACCGGCACACTCTCAGCACGCTCCGCGATCCGCCTCGCTCGCGACGCCAACAAGACACCCATGCTAGACGCCGGCAATCCCGGCATCAAGACCTGGATCTCCGAAATCGGCTGGCGTGACTTCTACAAGCACATCCTCGCCCACTGGCCCTACATCAGCATGTTCAAGCCCTTCAAGCCCGAAACCACCCGCATCCGGTGGGAATACAACGCCGCGCACTTCGCCGCCTGGACTCGCGGCCAGACCGGCTTCCCCATCGTCGACGCCGCGATGCGCCAGCTCAACTCCATGGCCTACATGCACAACCGGTGCCGCATGATCGTCGCCTCCTTCCTGTCTAAGGATCTCCTCCTCGACTGGCGTCTCGGCGAGGCCTACTTCTCCCTCCACCTCATCGACTCGGATCTCGCGTCCAACAACGGCGGGTGGGGGTTCTCCGCTTCCGTCGGCGTCGACCCCCAGCCTTATTTTCGGATCTTCAACCCCCTCCTGCAGAGCGAGAAGTTCGACCCCGATGGTGAGTATATTAGGAAGTGGGTCCCGGAATTGAGAGGTGTGACGGGCAAAGCGATTCATGATCCTTACGGACGTGGACAAGGCGCCGCGGCTGAGAAGGCTGGGTATCCTAGGCCGATTGTCGAGCATAAGGTTTGTAGGGAGAGGGCGCTGGAGAGGTATAAAGAAGGGTTGGGTGGGAAAGGGGTGCAGGCATAGATGGATTGGTTGCGGATGGTGTGTCTGTTTCTCTCTCGTATCCTCCATCTATCTGCGCTCCCGAATGTGGCAAGCCTTTCATTGTTTTCGCGAAAGATGAGAGAGACAGCAACGGGTTTCATGGTATTTCACATCTTCACGTTACAAGTATCATGCGTTTCGACTGTATACGAACCCTGGATCTATCAAGAATTGCTGAGGGTATACCTCTTCCGATCCCAGCAGAAGTCCGATATTGCACCCGCCCTGCACGACCACCGCCCCTTGATTACAAGGTCACTCTCGTCCTCCTGGTTACGACATCACGTGACCACGATTTCCTACGCTTCATCAAGTCGAGTTGAACAGATTATTAAGTTCATACTTCAAAAACCCAGAAAACTGAAAGCATTCACGAGGGAACTTTAACATCACTTAGACTATTTCCAGCATTCTACTACCCCATTCCCTTACTTTCTCTTCTCTACGCCTCTTCTCTAAGCCACGCGCTTACGCCCGCGGAAATGCACAATCAACACGACCTCACCGCTGTTCTGCGTGGTCCAAGCAAGCATGGCAACTCTACAAGGCTAACCATGCACTCTATCCGCGCCTCGCCCTTCCCTTTATTCCCTTTCCCCCTCCCTCCCTTGCTCCCTTTACCTTCCCGTAGCGAACGGGAAACGTTCCAACTTTGCGCGATGCAGGCGCTAATTAGTGGCTACTCTGCGATGCTATACGCGCGCTTTCCGCTGGCAATGTGTTCCTTGCTTCACTGGATACGTATGGTACCTTGTCCCTGCCAAAAGCAGTGGGGCCTAGCCACGTACACACACATAGGACAAGGGGAGTTAATCTGCAGCGTCCGCCGGGCAAGGGCCCTTAGTCTGCACGGTGCGGTTCAGGCGGACAGAGCGGGTACAGTTGGGGGCGAACATGTTGCGGGTCAAAAACGGAAGATCGTGCTAGAGAGAAACGGCGAGGGGGGGGGGGGGGGGGGGGGGGGAAGGGACCTACGATCTACCCGTACCGACGCGGACCCGGGGTCTCGTTGAGATAGGTGTGGGCATCGCTAGCTGTTGTGTATTTGACACTGTACAGATTAGGAATACGATTAATAACCCTCCACCTTGTTCCGGACAAGACATCTAGGTCATTGGTTTCCCTTCCCTTCGGCTCCGCCGGGCAGACAGTCGTAAGGGGATGGTGGAGGTCGTAGTGGGGGCCAAGTGAAGTTGGTTGCGTGGGCGGTGCTGGTCTCATGTACAGGTCCGCAAACTAGGACGGGGAGGAGCCGCATCTAGGCGGGATACGATGGGTTTACGATCTCCCCTTCGCGGAGTCGGACTCGTCCACCACGATGGTCCAGATTTGAGTCGTTCATGTCCCAGAAGCCCCATATGTATGAATCTTGCTCAATGCCCTTCTTGGCTCGTCTCGGCTACTGCAGGGACAGGGCGTCGTTTTCCGGTGGCACAGGGCTGGCTACGCGCTGAACATGTGAAGTTGAGTCGGGCCTTGGACGGTGGATTCTCGTTCCGATGTTTTAGATGACAGTGTTGATCTCAAAGGGATTTTCTCTATTGCCCGCATCAACGTCGGTGGTAGTTCAATCCTGCAGTTGGATTTTAGCGTGAAGTTGTTCGGGGCCCCCGATACGTATCTCCAAAGGAGTAATCGAAGGATTTACTGATTTGAGAGAGAGTACTAGATGACAGATCGCGACCCATGATCTATGCCGTGCTTCCCCCCGTGCGCACTAGATCCCCATCGTATCGAGATGGCCGTTACAATGCGCGGCGGGCCCAGCCCATACCTCCACCTGTGTGGTTCTTCACTCCTGCAGTTGCAACTTGCATGGGGTCGCTAGCTTATCCGAGGCTATCGCGTGGTAACCGCGAAACTCTAAAGAGTCATGTTAGTCGGAGACCTGTCATCAAAAAGCATACCATTTATCATAGTTTGGACAGGAAAGTTTAAATTTGACGTTGTGTGAGAATGGACTCGGTGTAGCAGCCTTGTGCGCTGGCCTTGGGATGCTAGGATGAAGCTCAACATGCGGCCTTGAAGACCGCTGCCCCGATGGAGCACATCGTACCGATCGTTCATGTATCAAAGACGTAGGTTTGGAAGACCCAGTCTGGATCCCTCTTGTGGCGTTTACATTGTGATGATGGCCTATGGGAAGGAGACCCAAGGCGGCGGTTCAGAAGGAATCGCCATGCATGTTCGGCGGGCGGATGATGTGCAGACTCGTAGAATAGCGGGACCACGGCAGAGTTGGCAGTATGCCAGCTGTTAAGGGTCGATGACCCGGTTTAGCGACCCATGAACCCTGCCAGAGTCATTTGATCCTACGATGTGGACTTCGCATGACTTGGCTACCTCCCTCGTCTCGTCGCGCTGGCTTCCAAATCTGCTTCCGCCTGCGCTAACACCGGCCTGTCCCGCGCACCCGGTCGATCCAAACGGTCGATTGATCAAGTTGGGATAGATTAAACGACCTCCACCGTCATCCATTCGCCGGACCATTCCATTCCCGCCCTTGATCCTCCTTACCCGTCGGAGCCGCGGTTCCGCCTGCAATAAGACCACATCGTTAAGAGAGTTTACATCCTTCCGGCGCGTAAAGCGTGCCGCCAGTCATCAAGCACAGGATCAACCGGATTATGGAGGACGGGTGCTTTGCATGGAGAGAGAGGGCAAAACCCCAAAGTCCAACCTAAACCTTGGCTGAAATGACCCTTTGACATTTTCTTCGATCTCAGATTACCCAAAGGAAACCGTTAGCCAGTCGATTTTTCCTTTCTATCTAGCCGCTGTCGCCGATGGCATGATCCCTATTGGCGAACTGCTGTTCTGTACCAAACGAGTATCGTCTGTTGACCCGATAAGGAAAGCCGGACGCCTTGCCTCCCTCGTTCTTTCGTACTGCACCCTGTCCAACTGTGGACTGTGGCGGTGCAGAGGTCTCCATCACCGCGATCATCTGTCTTGCATCCATTACTACATGGCCGTAGTTTAACCTCGTGAGGCCCGTTCTCAATGCTGACATGGTGCATGGGAGATGACTACACATGTGTTTGCGTTGGATACCTTAGGCACCTCACTACTATTCCTTGTGCGAAGACATGATCGATGAGTCGAGAAGGCTGTTGCTACCAAGTCCATACCTCTTGCAGACACAAGCAACTTCTCACCATTATATCGTATCATGTTGTCCTAGGCGTCAAGTCCACTCACTGCAACTATGCGTTCGAAACGAACAGTGCCGGTGACGTAGCTCTTCGCCGTAGCAACGAAATGTACGCATGGTAAGGCTAGGTATCATTCCTTTGAGCTGACTTCTATTGAGAGCAAGAGCTGCCTTATCTTGAATCGATCAACAGTGCCATCGACTAGCTACCTTGGAGCGGACGGTCAGCTTTCAGGTTGCGTCCTTTCTCCTGAAGATTTATTTCCCTGCTTCGAGGCCGAGAAGGAGTGCCGATTTGCAAGAAAACTACTCATTCCTATCCCAAGAATCTTGAGAGCTACCCGAGCTCGCAACGACGACGGATTAAGAGAGGCTCAGAGAATCTACGGAGTCAGAAGTGCTTTGCTCTGAGCATGCTCTACACGCTCAGATGACTGGTGACACGAGGGACAAGGGTCGATGATGGTCGTACTTGTTATCCTCGACACTCGCGCATAGAAGCGTCCGGGTCGTTATCAAAGCACCGGATGAGCTGGACATCAGGATACAACGGATGTTCCACAGGATCAAGCAAACACACGAGAGCAATGAGTATTGTGAAAAGAAAAGACATCCTCCGAACGTTGAAGCAAGGTAGAGCACAAGTCGAGCGCAGAGCCTAAAGAGGACGAGCATAGCACACTACATCCCCACCATGAAGCATTCGAGAGTCGCGGCATCTCTCTATCTGAGCCGACAGGTGGAAAAGCGGCACACGAAACCGACTTGCGCTGTCATGTGCGTGCCAGCCAGGTTTGGTTTTGACTGTCGCGTGCGATGGTAGTGCTACCATAGCGGCCTTCTCCGCGGTATGGACGATCGGTGAGGTTTGCGCTGATATGAACCGCCCCCGCCAGACACTTTTCTTTATTTTCCGACAGCGAGCATCGGCGGCGGCATCAACGGAAGAGAGTCTTCGAGCAGAATCGAGTCATTGATGAATGTTTCAGTAGACCTTACTGCCTACGATGTCGCTCCAGGCCCATCACGCCTGGATTGCCATCATGATGCCACTGCTGGCTGAGGAATTTTCTTCGGCCCTCTCGAATGACGAAGCGAAACGAAAGGCCAACACACACAGTAGGAGTCCATGTCATGTTTAGGTCATGGCCGACTGCTTTCCCCATACGAAATTTAGGAGGATGAAGTTCGGCAAGACTCAGGATGCCATCATTCAGTGGACTGTGATGCCAGAGAAGATGGGCGTTGAGTGTGGAAAGGCGCCGAATGTGGCCGGGGGCAGGCCGAGACCCGGCCATATCCGGCCACGACGTCATCCGACATCGCGGGGCAACGATGAATCGAGGGGCAAGCAAACACGATATCAAGAATATGATGGCGATGATACCTTAGGTAGGTTGTGTTGGACGATGCCATTGATGCTGTTGCTAGGATGAGGCCTCCATCTGTAGAGTCACTCGGTCACAGAAGCCATATGCCAGTGATTACGCAGGCTTACGTGAAGATGAGACAGCCATGGTGCCACCTCAGCGACAGCTCTGTATTGCCCCAATTGCCCCACCCGTGACATCCCATCTACGATTGCCAGCCCAGGTACGAGCTCGCCCGGCTGAGGGGCACCCTCACCCGTGATCTCATGGGCGAGACTTTTTCTCCTCTGCCAGCTCACTTGCTCTTGCTATTAAACCTTCCTCCTTCACACTCACCACACATTCTTCCCACACTCTTACACCTAAACATCACCAACACCAACACCACCTCAACCACCCACCCACCACACCTCTATCAACATGCCGGTCAACGTCCCCAAGGCTGAGGCTCTCAAGGACCTCCTGTCCCTCAAGGGCAAGGTCGTCATCATCACCGGTGCTTCCGGCCCCAAGGGTATGGGCATCGAGGCCGCCCGCGGCTGCGCTGAGATGGGCGCCGACGTCGCCATCACCTACGCCTCCCGCGCCGAGGGCGGTCTGAAGAACGCGGAGGAGCTGTCCAAGACCTACGGCGTCAAGGCCAAGGCCTACAAGTGCCAGGTCGACAAGTACGAGAGCGTGGAGCAGCTGGTCAAGGACGTCAAGGCCGAGTTCGGCAAGGTCGACGCCTTCATCGCCAACGCCGGCGCCACCGCCGACGCGGGCGTGCTCGACGGCTCCGTCGAGGCCTGGAACAAGGTCATCCAGGTCGACCTGAACGGCACCTTCCACTGCGCCAAGGCCGTCGGCCACCTGTTCAAGGAGCAGGGCCACGGCTCCTTCGTCATCACCTCCTCCATGTCCGGCCACATTGCCAACTTCCCGCAGGAGCAGACCTCGTACAACGTGGCCAAGTCCGGCTGCATCCACATGGCGCGCTCGCTGGCCAACGAGTGGCGCGACTTCGCCCGCGTCAACTCCATCTCCCCCGGCTACATCGACACCGGCCTCTCCGACTTCGTCCCCGCCGAGACCCAGAAGCTCTGGCACTCGATGATCCCGCTCGGCCGTGACGGCGAGGCCAAGGAGCTCAAGGGCGCCTACGTCTACTTCGTCTCCGACGCCTCCACCTACACCACCGGCGCCGACCTCATCATCGACGGTGGCTACACCTGCAGGTAAATGCCTTCGCAGAGTCACAAATCTTTTCTCTTTATAATCTTTTCATGGGTCACGACATTTTTCACGAACTAGCGAAGGATGGACGAAGAAGGAGCAAGCAAGGAAGGAAAAAAGTATGCGGTCATGAATTGGAAATGTAAGTAGTAGGCCACCAATCGATAATTGTAGTTAGCGGCTTATTAGTACTTTTGCACTTCACCACAACTCTCTTGCACTTTCACAACTTTTCACAGCCTTTCCTTCCCTGGTAGTAGCATGATCGTGGAACAGAGAAAGTCATCTTGGTTTCATTGCTCGATAGTAGGCCTAGTATGAATCTCGTAGTGATCGTGCATCTCGTTAACGCCCTTGTGCACCCTGTAGCTGGAACGCAAGGCACCTCTGTAAGGAGAAAAGAGGATAGAAGGGCACGTGGATGCAAAAGCCGAGCAGATGCCGTGTATAGTCGTCTTAATGTAGCGCGGAGCTGCAGCACATATGATATGAACAGAGTCGCGAGTGACAAGAGTAGTGTTACTAGATAGTTGGACACTCATGGACTACGGGAGGGTGGAAGACGGCGGTTGACGGGCCCTGAAAGCACCATATCAAAGGGCTGACAGAGTGACAGAGAGGGTACTGGGAAGAGAGTTTGCGAAAACCATCACTCCTTTGCATTGTAGCCAGCAGGAGTTGAGAGTGCCCATAGCAATCTGGTCGCTTCGGCATACACGGGGTGTAAGTTCATCTAAATATGGTCTTGTAGATCAAACAACGTCATCGTAGCAGAGACAAGTACTTGAAAGCTCTCGAAGTGTATTGTCAATATACATGTACAACCTTTCTGTGCACAAAAACTACTTTAGCATCCAGCAGAAAGAAAGAAAAAGACGCCCTATGCTATGCTGAAACCAACATTCCCTCCCAGCCCATTAAAACGCCCAACCCGGCTCGGAAAAGTCCCATCATACAAATGCTCATGCCCCCGCCTTCCCCATAGGGCCCTGTACTTGCCGTCCCTCGTCAGCATCTCAAGCCAAGTTATCACTCCGATCAAAGCCCACATCCTCCAGAGCCTCAAACTGACTAAAGTGAATGGCCCGATGTACAGCATCATAGAACCGTTTCGGCACGCCCATATCGACATGCACGCGGCCCTTCTCGCGATCGCCGAACCCGCTCCCCAGGAAACTCCAATTCCAGCGCTCGTCCTCGGGGACGAGGAAGAAACCGCGGATCTTGTCGCTGAGCAGCAGTTGGCTCTTCTCGCCGAAACCGTTGCTAGGCGCGAACCCGGCCGGTTGGTCCGAGGAGAGGTCTTTGTTCTCCGCGCCCCATTGGTAGCCCTGCGGTGTGAGGGACCAGGCGGAGAGGGAGACGGAGCCGGGGGTGAAGTTGACGGTCATGGTGACGGTCTTGCGGTCCCAGGAGGGATGGGCGGCCATCAGACGCGCGTGTTGCGTCACGTCTTGGGCGGTCATGTAGTTGGTTTCGTTGCCCGCCGAGGTGTGGATGAGACCGAGTGGTTCGAGGTCCTTGAGCATTTCGTGTTCGGGCAGGTTGCGAGGGAGTTGGACGTCCCGGGTGGAGCCCACTTGCGGAACCATGACGATAGTCTTGATTTCTTTGACTTGCTTGTTGTCTGGTGGGCTCGTGCCGTAGAGGTAGCCGGCGACTTGGACGCGCAGATCGGCGATGGTGATGAAGCGCTTGAGGATATTCTTGGGCATCACGTAGGTGAAGTGCTCCTCGTCATCCCGGATGTCCTCGGAAGAGATGTAGATGTTGTTTGCTCTTGTCCGCAGGTTGCTTGTGGCAATAGCACGAGTTCGCCATTCGGTCTTGGAGGCGAAGTTCTGCTGCTCGTATGCCGACGTCGTGGTGACAACCATGTCTTCGCCACGGACGTTCTGCGTCTTGGTGGTGGTAGCAGTCAACTGCTGCTGCTCTTCCTGCTGCTTCTCGATCTCCGCAGCCTGCTGTCTTTGCATAGATGGCGCCGAAATCTCCATACCGAGAATGATGTCTCTGATCTCGCTGTTGGTCAGGGAAGACGTGTTGACGTTGTTCTTCTTGCCGTAGTCATTCAAGATCAGATCACGCAGCTGGACTTCCACCTTCACCCAGTCATCATCCGACAACGAAGGCCAGATGTGGTGCTCCTGGGTGATCACACTCTTGTCCGGACGCAGCAGCAGCTTCGTCTTATCTTGATTCACATGCAGAGCACGCAAGATCAGGATCAAACGCGAGAAGGCAGTGTAGCTGGAGATACTCTTCAGCCACTCATCGTACAAGTTGAACAACACCATCTGCGGCTCGGTCGCACGCAAAATCATGTCACCCAACTTCTCCACCTTCATGGCCGCCTGGAACGGCAGCTGCAGCTCAGAGGCACGGATGCTGATGTTCGGGAAGTCAAGCAAGTGTACCTCCAGCGGATCCAGCAGACCCTTACGGGTAACGATAAGCTGCTTGGGCTGCTCTTCAACAGGCAATGAACGGATCAAGGCAGCAACCTCTTCAGCCGTCTTCCACTTGGCCAGTTGACCAAGACGCTTCTGTCCCGCCCAAACGCTGGTATGAATGATCTTCAAGAACAGCTGACCAGTCCTGGGGTTGAAGATGAAGATAGCACCATTGATGGGTTTCGTTGTCAAGTTACCCTCGAACGTCTTGTGAATTGTCACTCGGTAGACGTTGGTGTCATCGATGAACAACTGGATCTGGTTGCTGAACAGTTCGGAGTAGTTCTGGCTGTTCAGGAACTCCTGGTTGCTCTCGGAAGCGTACAGCTGCAGACCCTTCCTGATACGTTCGCGAAGGACGTACAAGGCAGGGTTGGCCTTCATGACCTTCGCCATCGCCTGCTGCACCAGCTGCTTCAGACCGGGGAAGTATTGACCGTATGCGGAGTACAGGTTGTACGCAAGGTCGATACCGATCATCAGACCTGTGGCCGAGGGGTAAATGGACATCGAATCGGTCGTGTAGTCCAGATACTTCGCACGCACGTATCGCTCAATATCGTGCGAGTCGTAATCGCCATACCGGAGTTGCACATCGATCCAGAACTTGTTCGTCGAAGTAGCGCCCATGTTGTCCTTAGTATCGTACAGCAAGCTAGGGTTGCTAACACTCCACTTGTGGCTGGCAAAGAGCAAGATATCCGCGCACGACGAGTTCATCTTGTAACTCTTACGAGGATGGATCGTCTCTTTCTGCACAGTCTCGATGCCAAGGGCCTCGAGCTCCTGATCGAAGACCTGACAGAGATCCATGACCACAGACTCATGGATCTTCTGCCAGAGATGGGCACGGAAGATCTGGATGAGCGAGATCTTAAGCGTCGGAATCTTTCCGTGCAAGAAAATACCAGTCAAATCGAGCTGGACCTGGAAACCGACGTAGACGTTCGCTCCTAGAGAAGAGTGTCAGCATATGTCTCTGAAGGCCGCCGCGGGGGCAGAACAACTCACTGTTGATCGTGGGAGACCACCATAGCGTGAAGCGTCGGTTCGGGATTTGGTTAAGTCCGGACCGCTGAGCGTTGGTCAATTTTTTGAACTTCATCGATTCTTCGAAGCCGGATGCCTAAAAGAATGTCAGCATTGTCTCCTCTTCGCATACGAGTGTCTCAATTGTGATAATCACCTTCTCCCAGAACAAGCCTTCCCAACTTGGGAACGCCGTGGCCTTGAACAATGTATGCTCCAAAATGGTCTCGACACCTCCGAGTGCCTGGATGACATCCGTACGGTAAGCGTTCAGATTCCAGAGCTTACCGTCGTGACGCTGACTCGTCCACCAGAACGGGTTGCTCTTCATGTGCTGATAGATCTTAAATTCCATGCGGGTCCTGAAACCCTTGTCGAAGCTGAGCGTACTCCGATCCTTCTGGAACAGGGTGTTGATACGGGGCAGACCGCGATCCCAGCTGTCTTCCAGATCCTCGAGCGTGAGACGACGGTTCTGCTGGTTGGCTTCGAGACGCTTCTGGGAGTACTCCGTCCATACGCGCTGTGAGTCGATGAACTCGGCTTCCCAGGGGATGATGTATCGGAAGATGTTCGGGATTAGGGTCTCTTCATCCCCATGGCTTCCCATACCGGCACGGTAGTGCGTAACGCCTGTGTCGGTCTGCTTTGACCATCTCTTGTCCGATGTCGGAATCAAGATGTGACTTCCAGAGATCATACCCAGACCTCCTAGCTCCTTCGGGGTGTAGAAGACCGCCGGCGGGAATCTGCTTGGCATCTTCGAGTTCAAACCAATTTTCACTCTGGTCTGGATCTTCGTCTCACACTTGACGATGGTGTCCAGCAAGCCTACCGTGCTGACCGCGGCCTCACGGTAGTAGGTGAACAACGCAATCAGCGTCGTGTTCCACTTGTTCGCGATCTTGGTGAACGTCGTACTTCCTGAGCTCATCAGGATCTGCCGGATCCGGTTGTTGAACTTATGGACGTCATCCTCAGTGACTTGCAAGAAAGCATGCGCTGTTCGCTCCTTCGACGCATTGTCCACAAGCGCCCAGACAGAATCCTTGACCTGGAACTCATCATTGAGGTTCCTGCACTTGGGCAAGATCCGCACTTCGAAGCCGTTCATGCTGAACAGCAGGTTGGGGTTGTCTCTGCTGTAGACACTTGCGAAAGTGTCGTCCCACTCGATTGTAGTCAAACTCCTGGGCAGGCGGTTCTTCATGTCCCAAAACACTGCTCGGCCAAGATTGACATCGTGGCGCATCAGACGCATCCTGCTATCACGAGGCCAGCACTTCTTGTTCTTGTACCCAATGACGTTTTCGAAATTGGGATCAGGCTGCTCAGTCAAGAATCGCTGGATCAAATCTCTGCTGTCGTCTGCCGAGAAGCGGAAGAACATCCAGATCTTGTCAATGTAACGAGTGTACAGCCTAATAGGGTGTCTCTGCTCAGTCTCGCGGTTACGGTATTGCAGGAAGTCATTTGGCGCGTTGGGCGGGCCAGCCATATCTGTAGCTCTCTGCAACCCGAGCAAGAGCAGGTCGATGATGAGGCCGTAGTACTGGAACACAAAGGCCGAGAACTGCAGACCTCGAATCATACCAAAGGCGTTAGTGTGATTCATATCCTTGTAGTTCAGCTGCACGTTGTTCTTGCTGCTAATGTAGTCCGCCAAGTTGTGATCCATGATCAGTCTGAGCAGGCGGTTCAGCAGTGTGATATCGATTTTCTCGTAGACCTTGTCCAGTCGCGTCTCAAGCATGACGTTGCACTCTCCATCTTCGGTCTGCCACACGTTGCCCAGGTTGTTGATGCCCTGCGCCCACTTGTAGGTCAGAAGCGGCGGAACTTCCGAGTCCGAAGGCTTGATCCAGGCGGGGAAAAGGCGGCGCTGGTCGGCTTGGTACCAGAGGTACTGGTCAAGATAAGCGTCTGTGATCTTCTCGATGGGCTCAATGTCGTAGACAGGGTTGATGGAGCTGTAGTTGTCATTCATGTCAATGCCCACCTCCTTGAACGCACGCTGCGTCAGCAAGAAACGCTTGATACGCGCGAGGGTCGTTCCTGGGCTGTCGTATGCTTGCTCGATCAGTGCCAATTCCTCTCTCTGACTTTGGTTCAAGCGACCCTTGACGCTGTATGCCTCCCTCAAACGTTCCAGAGCCAGGATCAAGATCTTGGTGTCGTGCTTGTATGACACTGAAGGGAAAGGTATCGGCTGGTACTTTCTGCTCTCCAGCCAATGCACAGCAGTGGTGAAGATTGCCACACCCTCCTCTGTGCTAACATACGGGCCGTCCTTCAAGTAGTTGTGCTGGCGCTCTTGCTCAGCCTTGAGCCACAATCTCGTCAACCGGCCCAGGTTCTTCTTCGCGACGGTTTTATCAACTGTTGCACCTCTCCTGATTCTCTCGCGGTTGTAGTGCGCGACACTCACCCACCAATCGGCCTTCGACTTGACATACCGCAGGATGATATCCTCGATCGGCTTAGGCAAACCCGGGACCTTCCAGGGGATATTACTCTTCCAGCATCGCCATGCCTCGCTGAGATGCTGTAGAACTGTGTTCACCTTGCTCTGCTTGATACCTTCGGGCATCATGTCCATGAGATCTGCCATGACAGACGCCCGCAGTTCGAGGTCGAAATGACTTTCAACTCTCTGCTTCGTGACAGTCTTTGCAACACCCTTGCTATGTCTTCCCTCGAATTGTCTGCTCAGCAAGTTGCCGAGCCATCTCTCAAGCAGCGGGATGATACCACGGAGGAAGAAGAGCCAGACACGCCAAGCCGGGGCCCAGAAACCGCATCCTGGACCCTTTCCTACAGGTCCTGAGTTGAAGCGATAGTAAATCAGATGCTTCAAGTCCTTGCATGAGCGGATCTGGTGCATGAGCTTGTACTTGTATCGGTACATGCCCGTGAGCTGACCCACATGGTTGAATGCGTACAGGATGCCGTCAGCCAGTTGGAATGCATCGATGTTGCCAAGACGATACTGTACTTGCGCATCGACAATCAGCTTGGTCAAGCGCAGGATCTCACGCATAAGGTGGAAAGCATTTCCGAACCGGGACTTCTTTCGCTCTTTGGTGGTTAGCGTCTTGATGGGCTTGAGGTTGAAGTTGTAGTCCAGGTGCAAGTAAGTCAGATTCTTGCGGTGGATGAGAAGGTTTAGCATGTTGAAACCCTGTCTGCACACCTGCAAGCCAGCCTCCACCCAATCGATGGTTGTTTGCTGGAAAAACTTGGTACTCTTCAAACTACGGCACAGATTCTGTTTGTTCTGCGCCTTGGCCGGCTTCTTGTGCAACTCGTTGAGGACGTAAGTCTTCAGAAGCTTCTGGTAAGAGACACGGACCTTCACAGGCTGTCCTGGTGGCACATGCTCGAGATACCACTGCTTTACCAGTGGAACATCTTGCGCACGAACCATCTTGCCTGACCGCCGGTCGAAGGGATAAGGTGCCCACCACAATGCAATTGCGGAAGCAGTGTCATCATTGTAAAGCTCTTCGTCTGCCATAAAGGGCTCAACCTCTTCAGGCAGGCTGAATCCGCCGTCCTCCTCATCCGGCTCTTCAATGTTACCCTTACCAAAGATCTCGTCTTCGTGACTGATAGAAAGGTTCTTGGGTGCAACAGATCGGGAGGAGATCGGGTTGATGACGGGGTCGAAGTAGAAAGCAGGTAAGCTCGGGTCCTCGGTCTTCACGTAGACGGTCTGAGGGGAGCTGTACACGCCCAGCTTGACGCTGCGCGGGAGGCTGTTGTACAGGTATGGGAAGGCCACGCGGTACTCGGTTCGGATAGGTGCGCGGAAAATGATGCGGTCGATCGCGTTGAACTCGCCGAAGTCCTCATCGTTTGGATCGATGTCTTTGAAGAGTGGCTCGAAGCGCGGTCCACCGGGTAAAGCTACATTCAGCGCCTTGGCTGAAGCAAACGCAGGCATGTCGAACAGATGGAAATAGTTTTGATCCGAAATGTCGCTCAGTAATGGATTGCTCAATCGATGCAGCGTAGCCATCTGCGGCAGCGTGAGGTTCCACTCCTTGTAGCTTGGCCCATTGACATGGCTGGTGTCACTGAGAGGTCTGTGGTCATAGAACCATTCGTATACGGGTCCGTCCTCATCTTCATCAAGCTCCATCTGAATCGGCTCCAATGGCTCTACGCCTTCGATGTTCTCGCTCCAGCTCAGCGGCGGCTCCTCGTCATCGAACGGTGGGAAGCGCATGCGCTTGAAATGTCTGCGGTCGCTCTTCTCCCTTCTCATAACCACCCACATTGTCGCCCACTGCGCGTGGAAGACCGGCTCAATCACGCGTGGAATCTCATTGACCAAGGTCAAGCACCCGTTGACGTGATACAACACCTTCACCTCTCGCGCAGACTCCCATGGCATCGGCATGTTCTCCAGCAGCTTCAATACCGCATGCGGCATGAACTTTAAGGCGCCCAGATAGGAGCGCTTGTCTGCACTGAACTTTTTCTGCGATACATCGCCAATGTCGCGTACTATCTTGCGCAGATGCTCAGGAGGCATGTCCGCCTTCTGCGTCTCTACAAAGCCGCCTCGCCGCTTCTCCGAGAAGCGCTGCCGTTGCTGGCGCAGCCATTTCTGCTTCTTTTCCTGGAGCTTCGCGGTCGCTGGGTCCGGCGGGGGGCGGTAACCGGGCGGAGGCGGTGCTTGTGTTGCGGTGGAAAGGCCCGGCGGAGCACCGGGGGGCGGAGGAGGTTGCCATCCAGGCGGTGGTGGAGGTGGAATGCCTGCCATTTTCCTTCTCTACCGGATCGCGTGATGGCTTCGGATGGGGATGAAAGGTATCGGCTACGGCGCAGTGCCGGCCTATCGCGAGCGGATGAGAGCCACTGCCAACGGTCGCGTCGCAATTGGCTTTGCCTTGAGTGCGCCTTTGATGATACGCGCTGTGGCCTGCGCTATCGTGTAGGATCACGGGATCAGAGTATGTCGCAGCAAAAGTGAACGCGGGTGGCGCATCACTGCAAAACGCGGATGCGAGCCGAGTCACGCCCCATATCGAAGCCGGCCGCTGCTGAGTCGGGGGACGCCAAGGCTGAGCGGCCGAACCCGCCTTAGTGTGTCGAAATTCTGAGCGCGAACTTCGACTCTGGAAAAGGCAGCGACGACGACCTTTACGACGACCCGATCTCCCTCCGCCGACTACTAACATCGCCAATACCGTCGCCATGGCCGACCACCGCATGACCTACGTACGCGAACCCCTTACAACTCCACTCCCACACATACACAGCCGCCTACACTCGTCGACCGACAGATAGCGATCGAGATGCACAGCAATGGGATTTGAGTGTGGACGAGGGCTAACACATGGATGCAGAGGAGAAGGCAGCCGTACAACACGGTCAGCAACAAGGTCCGCACCATCAGGACTCCGGGTGGCGAGCACAGACTCCTCAACACCAAGAAGAAGGGTACCAACCCGAAGTGCGGTGACTGCGGAAGCAAGCTGGCAGGTGTATGTCTACCAACAACTCCCATGTTGACAGCCACACTGAGCTGCAACGATCTTTCTTCACCGGAGACGCTGCATGTCCAGTGGCCAGTCGGGGAAGCAGGATGCTGATACACGACTGCCCTACAGATCCCCGCCCTCCGCCCGCGCGAATACGCTCAGATCTCCCGCCCGAAGAAGACCGTCTCGCGCTCCTACGGCGGCAGCCGCTGCGCCAACTGCGTCAAGGACCGCGTCACTCGCGCCTTCCTGATCGAGGAGCAGAAGATTGTCAAGAAGGTCATGCGCGAAGCCGAGAAGAAGAACAGGAGGTAGATGTTGGGTTGCTTCTGAGGAGTAGTGATGGCATGATCATGGCTTCGGACCTGGCGCCGAGAAAAAGGCACAGTAGAACGTTATTATGCGAGCAGTCCCTCCAAGGCTGCGGATTGTTGCTAGCGGCGAAATACCAGAATCGTAGTTAGCTAGCTCGATGTGCTGAAATGGTACGCATACGGTTTTGAAGCAATTGTGGACAACTCAGATGGTTCTTATCACGTCTATACATCGTACCAGAGATCCCGAGCAGTGAAGAGGATGGATGGGCTGAATAGGCTAGACTGCGAAGACAATGTGCCCGGGTCGAGGAGTACTGGTTCAAGCACCTTGATGACTTGCCTGATCTTGCCGATACAGTATAGCAGCCTATGGCAAGCAGCTCCTTACCTAACATGCCCTTTGCCCTTGCCGTACACGACCATGGCTATGGCCATACGCGCTGAGGTCAAATCACCACCGAAATGAGGTCGTCTTCTCTGCGCTTATCTTTTCCTCTCCTAGATCCTTCCCACTCTCACATATCCGAGAAAGCATCGTCGAGTCAACGCCGCTCAGCCTGGACGCGGCAGCCTGAGCCCAGTATGCAAGCTCAAGCAGAAGTTCGCTGGCAGATGCACGGAACAAGCCAAGATGCCTGAGAGACGCCCCAAATTCGTATAATATACCTTCATACCTCAGCTGTACTTGACTCGGTAGCTATGTATTTCGTCTCGCACCCACGGAGTGGTTGTACGTCACCTTGACATTCCCTCCATACGGCGATTGCGGAATACCTCATCGGTAGTCCAAGACATGAACTTGGAAGGATTACATGCTACGTCTTCAGCACGGTGTGAGACTGACACCTGGCTATACCAGACCAGATTGTCCGGCAAGGAAAAGGGTCCTGAGTGGCGAGGCGATTTACCCCAGTAGCCTACCCATACACACGAGCACGACGGAATACACAGCTTGGTCTTATATCAAACCCTGCCTCTCGCGAGCGACGAGCACGAACCGCGTGTGTCCAACAGATCTCATTCTTCACAACTATAGTACCTAATTCTCAAGCAACCCAATAGCCCCATCAACCCTCTGCTCAACAATATCCACCCACCTCTCCAGCGCCGTCTCATTCCCAAACTCCAGCGCCTCCACGATCCCCGGGAACGTCGCACCGGAATAGCCCGTCCACAGACCCGGAGCGAAGACGACGTGCTTGAACCAGCTCCGGCTGTCTAGCCCGGGTGCGTATAAGAATTGTCGATCCAGGAGCTTGTACTTCGTGTTCGTCGCGCGGACGTCCGCGTAGAGCTGAGCCAGGAGCGCGGAGGATTCGGACGTAGTAGTAGAAGTAGTATCGAGCTGCGACTGCGAGCCTAGGAGAAGTGAAAGCTCAGCCGCTTTACTATCAAAGCTCTGCGCGACCTTTGCCAGGGTACCGATCGAGGCTCGTAGGGACTTGAAAAGGTTCTTCTTCAATTTCTTGCTGATTTTCGACTCTTCGGCCATGGCTTCTACGCTCTTGAGATACGCTTTCAACCCTACAGCGTAGTCTGCAGCGCTGAAGGAGATGATGGGTTCTTCGACCAGCTTCGCCGTGAGTAGAGCGATCACTTGCGCAATGGCGATGTGGTATTCGAAGCCCGGGTCACCGTACGTGTCCATCCAGTGGAAGCTGTCGTAGTTGCTGTGGTAATGGTAGACTGCGTCTTTGTCGCCGCCTTCGAAGCCAACGTTGATACAGCTTATTCCTGCGAAATCTTGGAAGGCTGTGAAGTCGCTGCCTGAGCCCATGGTGCTGATTTTCCCGTCCCAAAGGTCTCGCACGCTCTGGCCTTTGATCGTTTGATTCGGCGACTGAACTTCCTTCGTTACATCGTACAGTGCTTGGTTGAGCACTGGTGCTACAGCCGCGGAGAAGATAGGACCCACTGCGCCGACATCGACATTGATGTAAGCCACAGTAGCCTCAGATAGCCATGGTAGGTATTCTTCAACCCATTCGGTGCTGCCGAGGAGGCTGTACTCTTCTCCGTCCCAGCTCGCAAAGACAATTGTACGAAGTGGCTTCCACCCTTCGCTCAATGCTTTGCCAAAAGCCCGGATCACCTCGTTCATGCTGGCTGAGCCGCTATTGGGGTCACCCGCTCCGCCAGCGATCCAAGCATCACGATGGTTACCAACAACAACCACCTCGTCCGGTATCGACCCATTGATCACACCGATGACATTCCAAAGTGGCGTGATAGTGTAGTTCTGCTTGTTCATCACGTTCACCGTCACGAAATCAGGCGTTGGCCCAATGTTGTAGTTCACACCTTTGTACCCAAGCCCTCCACCTTGCCATGAAGACGGAAAGTCAGAAGCGTCAGGTCCATGCCCGTTCAAGGCTTTCAATAAAGGCAACGCTTCGGCGTAAGAGACAGGCAGAGAGGGGATGTCCGGAACTCTGCCTTCCACCGACTCGCGAGGAGCGCCTGGAAGTGAAGGGTATCCAAGAGTGGTCGGATCACCTGGAGCTATGCTCAAGTACTCCACGCTGCCGCGCTGCACACTGCTTGGATTCCTCGCCGGGCCTTCGGGGTATGGCTTGTAGCCATTCTCTTCGGTCATTTCGCCGTCGTCGCCAGGGTCGCTGTACAGTATTGCTCCTACCATACCCAACTCCGAAGCTCGCTTGATCTTCAGCGCGCGGAAGATCCCTCCATACTTGACCAGAGCGATTTTGCCTTTGAGGCTGACATTCGCCTGCAGCAGATCCTCGTAGTCTTGGTAGGTGCCGTAGTTGCAGTAGACGTATGGCGCTGTCACGTCTCCGCTTGCAGAGTACCCATGGAAGACTGGCACGCTCTCTTTGAGACCTGTTATTGGGTCCTCCGCTAGGACTTCTTCCTCCAGGGTAGCCTCAAAGCTGACTTCGCCATTCTCGAGCAGTGCTAGTCGGTGGTCTAGCGGGTAATTCAGGTACACGTCGTAGCTGACAATGTTGCTTTCCACGCCCCACTCCTGCCATCTATCTTTCGTCCACTCAGCCTGGCTCAGGTTCTTGCCAGTCAAGTGCATCCCCGAGGTGTAGTACTTGCTCCATTCTCTAGCCTTGTTCGCGTCCGGCGTGCTTTGCAGTATCTGCTTCAACTTGTCATACTTGATGCCATCTGAGCTTGGCCACGCTTCGTGCGGAAGCAGGCCAACGTCTGCAGAGCCGGAAAGCCTGCCAGCATTGTAGTCGGGGTCGCCAAAAAGGTCGCTCTGCCCGGAGATCGCTAAGCAGAAGAAAATGATGGCGAGGGTGAGGAGTGGGATAGCGGTGAGTGCGATGGTGCAAAACCGGCGTACCTAGAGATCTTCATCAGCCTGTGTATCTTTCTACGTAGCAGCTCTGCGCTTTCTTACCGTCGTATGCGGATACCTCACACGATTCCTATCCTCCACAGGCACCCGCTGAAGCAGCGGCGTGCGCTCGTTCTCCGACATCTCGGCACGCTTCTCATCCATGATCACGACAGCTTCTCCCCCAGTCACTTGGGAGTCTTGGAGGAGTACGAAGGTACCTCCGCTCGTAGCCTGAGCGCATGACGGGGTGCCGGGCAAGCTATCATCGTCGCTCTAGCTATCTCTCGGGCTGATAGCCGATCACCTGCCGTATGGAGCAGGTGGTTCGGGCCAGCGATTCGGCCGGGGAGCGAGCCAGCTGCCAAGGCATGCTGCCCGGAATCCTGCGGCCGCGTCTCCGACTTCAACTGTTGTGATGAAGTGAATGCTTTTTGCTCCAGAAGGGCTGTGGTGAGGTTTGATTGACCAGAAAAATTTGCGAAAAATTAAAAAATTTCAAATACCATCAATAATGGGACGCCGAAATCCGGAATCTCGCAATGTGAGTTCGCGTACTTCGGTCGGCTTAATTGCTCTTGAGTCTGTTGCCTCCCTATATCATTCTCACCAGCCCAGGAGTGTGTAAACGGCTCGTGAATCAAGGGATCTGATCGTCGCTGGAGCCTTTCTGGTCCCTTCGCTTGTTGCTTTTGTTACATGGCGTCAACGTACAGCAAACTCACGACCGCAGTGCTGCAGCGGCAGCGCACAGTCCTGCATGATGCAGTCGTATCATAACACTGTTTGCTGATAGTTGTCCAACTGATGTTTTGGGACGTCCGGAACGATTTCAGGTACGGTTCACGTCGGCATTGGCCTCGCAGTACCAGATCACCCAGATGCAAGGTCTTATGCTGCTTCAGCGTGCCGGCGGCAATCGCAAGGAGAAACTGATGATGCCCTCTGGTCTCGAATGTCCGTGACTCCCGCAATGTATCAGCCATACGCCGAGATGTTGTCATGTCTCCGCCGGTGAAGTAAAACCAGCCGCTGGAACAGCTGCGCTCTCCGATGTCCTCTGCGCTGCAATGTGTAATAGTGTCCTGTTGAGCTAATGTCTTCTGTCTGCCTCTTGCTTTGCGATCTTCTGATGGCCGCTCGACATGGATCGGTGTTCTAGAATACTTCTTCCCAATCTCGAATCGAGACTATCCGCGGCGCGCTTCTGGAATTGTTCCTACCTCAAGGTTGTCCAGCAAAGGGCTCTTTTGTTGACATCCGAGCACGGCCATGCGAGGCACGCGACGAAGTGCAATGGAATACGGAAGGCTTTGAAGGTCTTGCGCGTGCTCAGGAGAACTTGTCGCTCTGGTGGGAGGCCGTAGTCTTTTCGTTTGACTCTTCTCGCGGGCACATGGCGCGTCGGCGGCATTAGGGCGCGAATAGCAGTCGGGCACGGCGAGGAGTGACATTGAGTGTTGACAAGCGAACATTATAGTGGCTTTTGGCGATGGAAATGCGCTAGAGTTTAGCATGTGAGATACAATGGCAAGAGTGTCGCCGTCAAATGCGTCAGGGAGTTGTTGACTTGTGAAGTGGCAATGAGAGGGTTGGCAGATAATACATTGAGCGGATTTGGACGCGAGGGAAAGCATACATGCTTGGCCCCCTGACACCTTGGTTCAATGTCCAATAAGACCTAATATTCTATGTAACTCAAACTCTCGCAGCTCCAGCGAATGAAGTCAGATGTCGATACTGGAGATCAAACGGAGTATTCTTGGACGGTTGGCACATAGTTCATTCAGGGGTCACGGCATATCACAAGGAGGCTTTCCGTTACTCCTCACTCCTCACTGGCATATCATCCTTCTTGAACGGCAAGATAAAACGACAGTGGACTTGGGCATGGAGATTCGCGCTTGGCTTTGTAAATGTAACAACGAATACTACAGGACTATTGCCGAAGCATTTGCTGGCTTCTTGCTGCTACAGGAGAGTTGAAGTCAACAACGAATTTTCAATCTACACGTGTGATCGCACCCAAATCGTGAGCTTGAGGCCAAGGAGCTCTCTAGGGACCAAAGGCAGCTGTACAATATCTCTCTTACCCCTTCCCATACGAATGAGAGGACCTTGCGTCCACACCCCGTGGTGCCTTCCAGGGACGCGATTGGTGGAGGGCTGCAGAAGTTCACGCGTGACGCACGATGACGGTGGCCATACTGAGCAGCACCTGCCTGTTTAACAAGTTTCGAGCAGATTCTAGACACATGGAGTCTGAGGTGGCAACGAATCGATCATGCGCTGAGTCACCATTTTAGCGCGGTTTGCAAGTACAAAAAGACCTTCGCTTTCGAGTTCTCTCTCTCTTCTTCTTCTTTCTTCAACCAAGGACAGCATCCCGTGCACCTGACACCACACACTTACCGCTGCTCGCGGCTCGCTGCTCGCTTCTTCTGTCAAACACTTTAGTCATGCTGTGCATGGTTGATTGTTTTGTCCGAGATCAAATCGCGTCACTGGCGGAGGGTCCTAGTCTTTACCTGTGGCTAGTGTACCATTATTGCCAGAGATGACGCTACATTCCTAACTCAATAGTCGCTGCTCGCTGCTCGTTGCTGACCTACTACGCTTTTTTTCAGTTGTCTTACGAACGCGTATAGACAGGCTGGCTTCCAATCCCGCTCGCTGTTTCCTATGTCTTTCCTTTGTCTTTCTTTTGTTTGTTTTTCTTTCGGCGTTGGGATTGATGCCATGTCTGTCTAGTCCGCTCAGCGGCCGCGTTCGACATCAATGTGCGTCGTGTTCTGAAGCTGCTGTTATTATGGCACTGGCTGATGAATTAGCTGATCGCTTGACGCTACATCCCTCTTTCATCAATGTCTTGAGCGAATCTCGCTTGGGCTTGGAGAAGGGGCTGTGCCTTGGTAAGAGTGAGTACATGCTTTGGAAGGTAGTGATACTGCTATGTGTGACCCCTTGTTCACTGGTGCCGTGGCTTTGCGACCGAAGGCGGCACTTCTCTGACAGGTCTCTTGTTACGCATTTGGCGAGAGGTTGTAACAATTGAAGGCACCACATTGTAGTTCGGCCTTTCATACATTGTGAGGACGTCCCTTTTGCCTTTGAGAAGCAAGTTGACCACCCACATTGACATGGTCAAAGACGCGCTTTCATCCATGAGAGAGTGCGTGTATGAATCGTGAAAGACTACGGAGCGTCTCTTCATTTTGCTACATGGTCTACGCCGGGTAGCCTGCATGTCCTTGACTCGTTTTCGACGATTCATCGCTACTGACGCGTGATGTCTAGATCGTAGAGCATTCCCTGTCACTTGACGCGCCCGGTATCCGCCGCTCACAAATCCTATCCCTTTACTAACATGTCGTAACACAGTCACCCCGTACGATTGCTGCGAGACCAATGTCGCCCGACCTGCACGAATCTCAACCACGAAAATCTTGAGGCCTCATGCCAGGAGCTGCCAACTGGAGCCAAGAGGAGGGTTTGGTCGAATCAACATACTTGAAGGAGTCACTGTGGATGGAAAATGCTTGACAGCTCGACAGATTTTCAGAGTGCGCAGTCAACGGAGAACGAGGATCATAGTTCAAGAGGACGGCTCACATCAAAAATACGGGGAGAGAGGCCGTACGATGCGGCCTGCTGCGCGAACGCCTACTTGCGATGAATCTGGTATGCGTAGTCAACGAGCCGGCTGCACTGCCTGGCGCTTCAATTTGACTTGACCAGGCTCAGCGGCGTTGCACGGAAGGTCACTTTGCAGCAGAACATACATCTAGCGAGCAACGGGTGAACGAGAATAGATTTTAGGCGGTTTGCCACTCATTTGGTGCCAATGGGCGAGGCAGATTTGTACATCTCATAACGCGAGCGCTGATCAAATACTTTGTAAAATTCAGCTTACCCTCGCGAGACGCCGTTCTGTCCTTGCTATCCCCGAACAATGGCAGCCCTGAGCGTAGAGAGTATCATGAGTGCTATCTGCTCTACTATGTGATTGAATTCTTCGAAAGAACCGCGTGCCACGCAAGCCTCCAGGACCCTCTCTCTGCGGTAGTCTCTGCCTGCAAATCGTGCTCCCATCTTACAGAGTCTGTTTTTGTGCGAGTCTCTTGCTTCCTTCACCACCAGCATAATCTCTCTTTGTCCTCCGAAGCTGACGTCTCTTTGCCTGGGGCCAGATTTTGGAAAGTGTAGTTCGCGATCGTGCGCCTCATGGCAGTATGTCTTGATATCGCGTGGGTCGGGCGAAGAGAGCTCATGTCTTGCGCTCGGATGCTCGAGTATGCTTGAATGGAGGTACTGGTCGATAGGACGAGGCGCACCGTTGCATGTCAAGAGCTGAATGGACAAATAGGAACGGTAATCGAATCGGAAATGTTGGTGCCAGTGGTACCTGCGGCTCGATCGCTTCTTGAAATGTCTGAGTGGTTGAGCAATCGCAGCTACTGACTTGCGCGAGTGGCATCACTAGTGTCTAAAATGCGCATCGATTTGAAGATGCTGTCGCGGCCCCCGGCGCGCAAGTAGAGTCCGTTGCAAAATGGATGTTCTACCGAAGAGTTTTTAATGCCCTGAGAGATCGTGATTCTTACCGTTGCTGTAGGTGTTCGGTGCCGCAAGTGCGGTGTTTCCAACTCGAGCATGCCCTTCCTGCGCGATGATGCGCCCAACAGTGAGATATCGCGTGAAGAAAGGTGGGTACCAGACACAGGTCTGTCGATGGCTTTCGACTGCATCTGCTTATCCGGTATTGATGGCGAGACAACTCATGCTCGCTGTGAACGCGTCGCGGCGTGCGGTGAAGATGAAGTCTTGAGGACTGTTTGACCTAGAAATATGCACCAGGTGCTCAGTGTCGATATCTAGAGAACATACAGTCGTCTTTCAATGTCATCGCAGCGTGACTTTTTTGTTGAGCTGCGTTCGATGAGAGGACTCCGCTGACAAGGGCGTCGATCGTTGTCGGTAAGGAGACTGGGAATCACGAAATCATGTTTGAGCAAGACGCGCTTGTACATAGTTTCTTTTCTGTTCTTGCGACTGTCAACGAACAACTTGAGGCTGTCAGTTGCTTCTGAACCATGAAGCAGCTGGAAAATGGTTAGAGTGCAATAGCTGGATGCAGATACTCCTGGCGCGCGGAGGGCTTTGGCGCGCGAAGCTCCCTACCTCTGGGAAGGCAGCATGAGAAAACAAATAGAATTGCAGTACCAATAGGACATGTATCAGGAAGCTCATAACGTATTGCACAAGAATAAGGGCAACATTTCGTTGACTTTGCCGCCCCCTGGTGCCAGAGTGAGCAAAGCAGCCCTTCCTATGACTCTTCAAGCTTACACAGGCACGATGGTTGTCTTATATGACCGGAAACGCACTGCTGAGTATCCTAAGGGGGGTAAACGACCGGCTTGACGTCGGTACTTATTTTATGGTATATAGGATCCAATTTACCCTTGGAATTTCAATGCCAGATACCCCAACACATCAGGCCATTGAGGTAGTGTTGGCCGTCTGGCAGGGCAGGGGTTTCCCAAGATTGCTCAACTTGGGGAATCACACTAACTCCCCCTCCCCCCCTGTAAGTTCTTCGCTGACGGACAAAGACCACAGATTCACACAAAAAAGTTTGGATTAATCCAAACGGCCATTGGCCAAGATCTTTTTTTTTTTTTTTTAGATTTTTTGCAACTGACGGTGATGATATTTTGCTGTTTGTTGCGTTGAAGCGGAAACTCTTGATGGTATTGATCAGTCCGCGCTTCGAATGCCGGTCATGGTCGTTTTTGCTGCCTTGCCGTGACGCGATCCCGTGCCTTCGTTTTGCCACACAAGCACTCCTCTACCTAGGTAGACACGCCTATTGTACACCTGAGGGCCTTATACAAAGGACGTTGATCCTGGCTTCACATCCAGACCATCATGCTGAGTTGACTGATCGTGCTGCTTCCATCTCCAGAGCTTTCAATCATACCACACTGTCTTGCACTCATCGCGCCTAGCCCACCGTAGCCCAAACGACATTACGGTTTGTGTAAACAGCAATCATGCCTATACAATCTGTGAGGTCCCCAAAGACTCCAACTTAGTGCATTGCAGAGCACGGAAAGATGCAGAGACATGCGCGAAGCCGGCTTGTATGAGCAAACACGCATACCAACGCAGGTAAGCCCGGCGAACCATTACAGATCCTAGCTCTGAAACCACTGCAACACGACCAAAGTGCCGACGGCAAACGAAATGCAACAGCCGGGTGACATTTTGTAGGACAGTCATAGCTCTATTGACACGAGAATGCAGCGTGAACGGCAACGAAGCAGCACCGCAAGACTGCGGCGCCAGCATCGCGTGGTAGACGAGAACAAAACTTGCCAACACAGTGGCTAGATAAGGCCAAAGAGCGGCTCCAAGATGCCTGCAAGGTGCGCCTCAAGGGAAACTTGATACTGCCGCTGATACGACCTGAGCAGGCTGAGCTGGGCTTGGGTGGCGAACGCGAAGGGAAACGAGTAAAATCGAGTCCAGTGCGACGTTTATCATGAGAGAAGGTGTGGGTTTGACCTAAACGGCACTGATGGAGCGATCCTCTCAGAACTGCCTTCCCTGCGCCCTTTGCCTGATAAGTTGCCAGCGGTACCCATACTCCACCCTTCATCCACCTGCCGCGACACCAAATTTGCCCCAACCACGATTAAGACCCTCTTCACGCGCAAAGTTGCTGGCTTGATGGAACGAAAGCCAGAGCGCCAGATTTCAAGAGCGGAGGAAGGACAAAGGCATGACTGGAAGGGCGGGAACCTTCAGGGGCTGAGACCTGGACGAGGTTCACGAGGACCAGAAAGAGCATTGGAAAATACTGCAGAAAGACGAGAAGGCACCCAAAGGTTTTGCGTATGTGAGAGAGAACAATACATGGCGCTGTTTGGTCATCATGATCTACCCCCCCTTTTGCCACCTCGCAAGACTCAGATTTCGCTCTTGCAGAGCAACGATTTGCCAGTCCAACGCCTTTGATGTCGGTGCAGTACAAGAACATAATATGGATCACGACCTGTCCTCACTGAGACAACAAGCGCACCAGCAACGACGCGCTTTGTTGAGGTGCGCGGCGAATGCAAAATCTTACGCTTCCAGGGCCTTGAACGACTTCTCTGCAGTCCCATGAACCAACAACCTTCGACTCCGCAATCGAAAATCTACCAATGGAACTAAAGCCAAGGTACAGAAGCTCTGCTCACGACACAAAGCTATCCGAGCCTCTGACCGTCATTCCAAGAAGATGCGACGAGACCAAGAGGCGTAGACGGCACCAACCGGCGAGGAACGGCCATGATACGCAACCAGGTTAGATACTTCGACGAGACAAGAGTTTCAGCGGCGATTCAATAAGTCCATGAAACGCTTCTACAGCGTTATCTCAAAGTCCCCCACCCTCCCCTTCAACGGCACGATCGACTTCAGCGCCAGACCAAGGCGCATTCCGAGAGGTGATGGTAGCTACAGCCACTAGAAGCCTACATCCCCTCGATATCACCCATCCAGCTCTGAGAACGAGACATCCCAACCTATCGAACGGTAAGTCCATCCCTCCTGCACGAACGCCGCCGATAGCGTTCGGGACTGCACCTTCCGCTGGCAAGAGAACGCCCACCGAGCCTTCCGCCTAGACCGAAGCTGCTCCAAATACAGGATGCTTTTAGATCCTCCCCACGGCGAGTCTCATCCTCCATATGTTCGAAGCGGCATATTCATCAGCTGGAAGATCAAGCATACAACACCTAAGCCTCACGCACCGGGCAAAAGTGCCACGCCGAGCGACGCCGGCGGCTGTGTTCCGGGATGACAAAGTATAGCTGGAAGCGAGCATGCTCTGACGGCGCAGGCGATGCAATGAGAGACCCTGTAGGCCACGATGGGCTCACCACAGGATGAAGATCATGAGACCGGCTCGAAGATCCATGGCTCCAGAAATGAGACTGGAGTTGAGCTCTACGGGACTTGAAAAGTGCTTCCGCAGCAAGATAGAAGTGCATCGCACAGGCGCTAGTTCCACAGGACTTGATGGAGCGCCACAGACCTTCGCTCGCTGGTAAGGGAGTTACAAGCAGAAGACCAAAGAAGGCGCCGACGAAATATGCGAGCTGAAGGACACACCGATAAGACGCAGCTTGAAACAAGGGCTCTTAGACGAGGGCGCAGGACGGCAAGTGGTTTCTGAACGCTGCACAGAGTCCAGAAGCCCCATGAATCGCACATCGATGGAGAGCGTTCGGAGAAGAGACGGGGGAAGGCTGGGTCATCTTCGTGGGCTTGGAAAGCATCACCATGAAGAGCGCACCAGTGTAGGGGAGGGAGAAGAGGCGAGTAGAAGACGAGCAAATTGGGAAAGTGGGACTTCAGAGTCGTCATTCCTGAGAGACGCCAATCCCGAGAGGTACATTGCCGACACTGCCCAAGATTACGAGTCCAAGGCACGCAGCGATTAGTCCAGGCAGGTCCGGTGCAAGCATGGGATAGGTTCTGAAGCGAAAAAAGGCGGCCATTCAGCGTAGGCTCACGCCAAACCATTCAGTCGGTCGAGATGTCAGTGTACTGAGAAAGCTGGCAAAAGTATAGTGGTGGGGACTCAAAGGGAACGAGTAGCCTTCGCACAGTCCGATGGCGGACTCAAGACGACAAAGGACGGACAGCTGGACGGTGCATACTTCTCCATGTGGACGCTATGCCTCCATGTCGAGATACCGCAGAGCGAAAAGCGTCCCGACGAATACCAGGCGCCGCAGTTGGGATACAGGGACTTTTTGGAATCCGGAAATGATTCTGAAGTCCTTCGGTCGTTACCGGCAATCCTGTGAGCATGTTTCAGAGGCAATGGGAAGCTCTCTCAGCGCTCAATGAAGTGATCCTCAGAGCAAGAAGCCGAGACAGTGCACAGGAAGAGCGTCAAGTCGAACCGTGATCGGTAGCGAAGGCGTCGGATGAAAGAGTCTGGTGACCAGCCCGTCCAGAAAGAGCAGTCGGCAGAGGACAATAGGATACCCAGGTCTAGAGGCAGGGGTACCCGGGTATGCAGCACTTGCGCAGGCCATTCGGGCAAACTCTGCTTGGAGCCATCGTGACACAAAGGGTCTAACGGGCCATGGATGCCTCTAGCCAGTGTGCCTCAGATGTACGATGGATGTGTCTTCAAGCCATGGGGTTCGGTCTCCGGTCGGCACCCATCAACCGAAGGGCCGGGAAGGCAAGTTCGAAGGGACCAGGCGAAAGCGGCGACATCTAGAGCGATCCTATCGAGCTTGGCCTAAAGACCACAGCTCTCAGGCCTCCTCGAACGAGATGGACCTGGCGCAGGTAGGAAGAGCACCGGCAACCTGTCCAAAGACAGTGTGCTGCTGCAGTCAACGAGAGAGCGCGGACTTACATGGGCTGACCAAGCAGCTCGCCAAAGCCAACAATGTTTGGCACTCGGGTATTACTGAATCGTATTAGCCTGTTGAGTACTCACGGGACCACAAGGCGACAGAGGGCGACGGGGATCCGAATCTGCTTCTTCTCTTCGACCACAGCCCACTCGAACGGCCTTCTAGAAAAAGAGGCTCCTCACACAATGGCCGGAGGAGGAGGGACAAGTAGAAAGAGACAATAAGCCAGAGATTGAGTTGGGGTGGTCGAATGAGAGGCATAATGCATGGGCGACGATACGACAGCCCAGTCTCCCAGAGCCACAGGAGTAGATAGCGGCTTCCAGAGCAACAAGTTGAGATGTTCGACCCGATGTACTGAAGAGTCCGCAGTCCGCACGTCCAGGGCGGAGAGCATGCTGCGTTCCTTGGAAACAAAATGCTCAAAACCACTATCGTGGTCGACAAGGACGATTCTGAAGCTCGCAAGAAGAGAGCGGTCGAGCAACCCACTGGAGACACGGCTCAACAGCTTTACGGTCGAGGACGAGCGATGTTTCCATCAAGCCCGTGAGGAGATCCGATCCAAGGGGAGCATGAGGCAGAGCTGAGGAGTCTTCCAGAGCCCGGAGCGGGCGACGAGTCCGTCAAGCCCGGCGGAGTCTACCGGCCATAAAATTACTGGCTGCAAGGGTCGAAAGCTTTTCCAGAATCCAGAACAGGCGATGTATCCATCAAGCCCGAGAAGTTGGTGCTATCCACCGGGTCTCTGAGAAGGGAGCAGTCGAAAGGCCATTCGAGGATCCGGAGTGGGCGATGTTTCCATCAAGCCCACGAGAAGAAGCCTTCCAAGAGGCAGGTGGAGACAAAGTTCAATGGCCCGTCCAGAGTCCGGGACGGGCGATGAGAACATCAAGCCCAAGTAAGATGCCGTCCACGGGGCCAGAGGTCGCCGAATACCTGACAGCCAATCCAGGTTCCAGAACGGGCGACGAACACATCAAGCCCTTTGAGAAGATGGCTGGCATTTGTCCATGGTTGCTGATCCTAATCCTCATGCTGGAGTAGAGACTCGACAGCGTGGACCTCCGGGTATCCCATATTTCCAATAGAAGGCCGTTACATCCTGCACGGAGCATGTGAGGCTCACGTAGTGCTGGATCTCCTGAGTTTCGGACACCTTACCATACGCTGGAGGGCACCATGAATACACGATATATCGCTGCATGCCTTGCTTCTTCTGCTCCATCCCGGCCGATGGAGAGCTGTTCCACGATGTCAAGGACCCCGTAGGTCCTCAACGGCCAGCTTGTCCTTAGAAGCGTACTGGGCCACTAAAGGCTCGCCAGTATATGTATTGAGTCGAAAGTATCTCTGTGGATATCCCGGTCCAGAAGAGTGTCGCGAGCCGAGTCCTGAATATCACCTCTTCCAGATGGGCCTAAAGTCACGTGAGCTCGGCTTCTCAGCTCTCGAGCATTGGCACACAGGAGCCGTTTTGGTATTACAAGTCCGTCGTGGCGAGCACTCGGCGACTGACTAATCTTGTGGGGATTTTTGGTATTGTTGTGGTTGAGAGGAGAGACCATCTTGCGACGCTGCACCCGAAGCGAAGTCCTGGCGGGAGTGCACCTGTCGAGATTGCAGTGGTACTACCATATGTCGACCCAAATGCTGCCTCTAGGCATGAGAGGCGGTCAACGCACGCTCTGCATCGACTGGTGCAGAGGAAGTTCGTGCTGCATACCAGGGTCGGTAGTGGGTCCAATGCGGGATCCCGTGTTCGCCGGCGGGTCACGGTATGGGGGAATGGGAGTCTCAACCTCGGTAGAGATCATCCTGTTCCCAAGGAGGCCGTTATTTCAAGCTCTTACGCTCTGAAAGAATGAGGAAGGGTGTAGTGAAGGGCAGGCGTAGTTGGCCTCGCCCGTCGCATGGAGGCGCCGCTCGGCTTCGAGGACCTGCAAGGGGTGACGCCCACAAAATTGGCGCTGCCCTTGCGGCATGAAGGCCTGATGACCCTTTTGACAGTCTTCAAGCTCATTCGAGGTATCTCGAAGACTGTGAAGCCTGTCAGAAGGTGTTGTTGGTACTGCCCTCGCGCCGAAGCGGTGTTAACGCCGGGGGTGAGCGGAGCGGATCTGTTGCCCTCTCGAGTCAGCACATGACAACGAGCTTATGCTGGCTCATGAAAATCATACCAGAGCGACTCTGAGGCATTCTAATGAAGCTCCGAGAGTTATCTGCAAGGCAGAAGCCCTGATATGCGGTATGCGTGGTTCGCAGCCCGCCGCTGAAGCCAACGGCGACGGAGCACATATCTCGGTCTCACGCCCGCGCCATGAGCCGAGAACACTCAGTCCGAGGCAGGCGGCCATCAGAAAGAGAGTCCGGTGCTGTGTGCCGAGTTTTATGTGTTTTGAGCGTGGTTGGTGTGGATGGTGCTCGAGGGTGGGTGGATGAAGCTGGCAGGCTGTCACGCCAAAGGAAGAGGAAAGCGGAACGCCAAGGCGGCACCTTCTTTGTCACCCTCGAGGTGCTCATGGCCTCGGGAGCAACACACACTATGCGGAAGACAGGTAGGAGGCTCGGACATCGAAATAGTAGGCCTAAGGACCAGGAGGAACATGAACCGGTTCGTACCCGTCCCTAGACAGAACCATCCGGTGAAACGAAGGGAAGAAGGACTCATCCTCCTTTGCTCTTGCAGTGCACGGACATGACGACCACCAAGAGCTCCTTCCCCCAAAAACCTGCCAGTGGTGGCAAAGCACGACCACGGGGTTGCGAAGGACAAACCCTCATAGCCTGCTACGGGCGTCAGTAGCTGCGCTACATGCTTCAATAAACAGAGGCAGCGTGATCACTGCCGCAAGAAGCGTTAATATTACTGCAGACCAACATACAATCCTCTGGCCAGCAAGCCCGTCCACGCCGATCCAAGCCAGGCACTGCTTGCACATAGCTCCCTGCTCATCCGACGCTTCAATCTCGTATTCCTATCAACATGAACACTCGATGCCGTAGACAGCTTTACATACATCCACGTAGCGGCCCGAATTGCCACCTAAACGGCGCAGATCCAAAGTGACCAGAGTCACCTCTAAAGGAGTAGCCGGGTACGATGGCCGTCGACCAGCAGCCCAGCCCTCCGCCCCTTATCTTGAAGAGTCACTCCAGCATTAGATATCCGATAACTCTCCCATACTCCCAAGATCATGATGTATTCTTGTGCCACCACAGCTCATTGTCAGCAAAGGCGCAATGGCATCGGAAATCCGGATGGGTTTTCTTCGCAGAACTACGGACAGGCAGCACCAGCGTGATACAGTACACGAGACAGCAGACCTCCGGTCAAGCCTCGAAGCCGAAAGGCTAGGAAGCTTGAGCCTAGTAGGGTCATGGGCTAGAGAAGTAGTTTGAGGATTTCACGGAAATACAGGGACCGTAGTATCAAGACAGTAGCTTACATACCAATCTGAGACATATGCAAGAACCAGTCGTATCAACTTGCCCTTCGAGTCGTGGACACTTGGTGGGAGAAGAACAAGCTGTATATACTGCGTAGACACTTACCCAGACTAGGTCGAGGAATCTCGTAGAAAATGACTTGACAACACAAAGGGAGAGTCAGAGGACAGCTCGAGGCTCTCGAACCTGCTGCGGACAACCCTCCAAACCTCCGACTGTAGATGTTCGCTGTGTTTCCCTAAACTACTTTTGCAAGGAGCTTGTAGAATACATGGCTTCTTAGTTGGAAAATAGGAACAAGTACGAGCACGTTGAGCGAAAGAAGACTGCAGGACTCAGATACTCCTAAGCAATGGCAGGTCTAGCGGTGTGCTACCTCCATCCTGTCTCAAAGTGTCATGTCTTTGCGAGAGGCCTCGTGGCTTACCTTATCCGGTGGAAAAGATCAAAATCAGCAATACAATGAGGGAGCAAATGGCACAGGAATTCAGACTTCCCCAAGCAAAGGCAGGATCTTCTCATGTATTGTCCTCACTTTTCCAAAGCGTCGAGGTCTTTCTCAAGTCTTTCTCAAGGGCAAGAGTCTTGTTCTCTCTTCTGGCTCTCTTACATTCGTGTTCGGCTTTCTTTTGTGTTGTTTAATTGAAAAAGAAGAAAAACGTCACCATGATTTTGTACTGCCAATCTGTTCAGAGCACAGGAGAGGCTAAGTCTTACAACTCTCCATATCTGCTGCGGCAACCTTGACGCAAAATCCATTGCTCCCTCGGCTCTCGACCTAAAATTCCAGGCCTCGAAAAGCCAGGACGTTACGTCAATGCCGGAGACGTCAGACAAGTGGGTGTTTTCTCATGAACACTATGAGCAGGTATGAAGTAGAAAAGAAGAAGACAGGTAAGACAAAACGGTGTCGAAAAATTCGTTTAGGAAAAAGGCCTCTGCAGGCATATAAATAGAGGTACTCGTCATTCTATCTCAAGACTACCATGACCTATACAAAACACCGCCCCAATGTCCCGAAACGAAACCAAATCTCCATACGCCACCGCAATGCCATGCAACAAGAAAACCAATTCCCTTCCAAATCATAACCATGCCATCGTCTCATCCACCAGATCCCCTAAGCCAACCCAAACGTCGCCTTCACCCTCCTCCGCAGCTCCGCCCCCATCGCAAGCCGGGTATCCTTGGTCCGGCTCGCAGCGTCCTTGTTCTCCGCCGCGCGCCGCAGCAGGTAGTTCAGACACTGGTGCATGGTGCCCCAAGTGGTGCACTTGAAGACCTTCTCCTTGACCGCTCCGCGCTTGAAGTTCTCCTCCTGCGACAGACCGAGGGCCTGGCGTTCTTGCTCGCTCGCGCGCGCCGCGGCGATCAGAGAGGTGGAGACTTCGTCTGCCATGCCCTGCAGCTGGGCGAAGGTGAGCGTTGTCAGTTCTTCGCCGCGGGCGGCTTGCGCCCGGCGGTGTTCTTGTGCGAGACGGACGGACACGGCGTTGTGGGTCGCCAGCATGACGTTGGTGCTCGGCCAGAAGCCTTCGCCGGAGGACTTGTTGAAGGGACGCACGAGCTCGTTGTCCTTACGGTGAATTAGGGCGGAGGCAATAGTGTCGTAGGAGGTGTGGGTGCCTTCGATCGTGTCCCAGATCAGTGAGCGGGCTTCGGTGCCGAGGTATGCGCCGCGGACGAGCTTCAGGCCCAGGGTGAAGCCTTCATCCTTGGCAATCTGCAGGTGGCGGGCGACGGTCTCTGGGGTTTGCTTGAGGTAGGCTTGGTAGGTGCTGTAGACGACGGACTTGCCGGCGGTGTTGTACTGGCGCTGCAGATCGAGACACCACTGGTGGAAACCGTCCAGACTCCAGGTCTCCTCCGCAGCGGGCAGCAGGCTGATGTCCTTTGCGGCTGCGGCTTGGCAGACGGCGTGCATTGCCTCGCTCATCTGCTTGCTCGGCTGCTCGTTCTTCTTCATCCGGTTCATCGCCGCGACGCCCATGCCGCTCCACTTCAATCCCAGGAAGTCTCCGCGGTCGGCCATGTGCACCGATGAGAGCATACCTTCTCTCCACGTCTCGACGTCGACGGCCTCGTCGCCCTCCGCATCCTTCAACACCTCTAGAGCGTATTCGAGAATGACACCAGAGTAACCCATCTGACGGAGCTCAGTCGTGGTCTTGGAAACTTCCTGCTTGGTGGAACCGGCGCAGAACTGCTTGTAGAAGGTCTCGTGGAGGAGGGCACGAGCGATGGGGTTCCGCTCGAGGGAGAAGAGGAAGTTCTTGCTCTCGAGCATCTGGCGGAGCAGCTTGGACGAGGCTTCGAGCAGGGCTGGTGAGGATGAGACGGAAGTGATGAGGTAGCTGCGGAGGATCTGGCCGACAGGTAAGCAGCCCAGGGCGGGCGTGCTGTCAGGCCCGGATTTGGCCGGCTCTTTCACGGTTGGCGCTGCTGGCGGTGGAGATTGGGTGTTGGAGGAGTCGAGGATGGTTGCATGCTGTCGGCCAGACGGGGAGGAGTGGATCTGCCGCCGCCGTCTGCCTGCGGACTGGGTGGTTATGTGAGGGGAGAGGATGGAAGAGCAAGCGGGTGTGGTGTGTCTCGCGGTGGTGGCCTGGAGCAGACCGCCCTCCAGACGGATGGCGACCGGCTTCATGATGCGTCTGGCGTGCCTGATTACGCTGATTAAAAAGGTAGAAATGCTTCGTAGACAAGGCCGGCCACCAGATGGATGGGGATTGTTGAGACGTAAACAAAGAGAAGTGGGTGAGTTTGTCAATAGATCAATGGGTTTGCTACGCTTCCTACGGACAGAAGAAGAGAAGAGGATGTTGATATACCTACTCGGCATTCTGTGCGGCTCTTTGACGACGTTATCATGGCCGGGGAGGACTCAGCGGTGCCAGACGCAGGTACAGCGCCGGTCGCTGGTGCTTATCGCCCGGCTACCTTCGGCTCTCTGGAATGTGGGACTGAAATCCGATTTCGCGCCCCGCAATCTTCCCATGGGAGAACTTCGCTTTTTCCTCTCGATCTTCTCCATTTCTTCTTCCAGCCGGCGGTGAAGAATTTTGCCAGCCATCTTCTCTTCGCCAAGTCGTGCAGGAGGAAAACGTGCGGAACGCGCCCGAGCGCTGCGACTTCATGCCTTCATGCCTTTCGACCTTGAGCGGTCCATCATGCTGCAGCCAATGGTCCGCCGGGATCCCGAGCGTGATAGTCGATAGCGTCAGGCTCAAGATGGACGACCGTGGCATTTGAAAGCAAGAGAACCGCAGCCGAAGAGTCGAGACTAGCGGCGAAGGCTTTCATAGCGGGCTTGGGTCACCGGCCTGGATTCGCTCGATCCTGGAGTATGAGATTGATAGCGCTGCCTGACTACATGTGACTGACCCGAAACCATGAAGCTGGCGTCCCATGGCCTTTTCCACGTTCGCAGCCGCGTGAGTTGCCAGATCCGGCATCCGCAGAGCCCTTCCGTCCAGGCCTCTCGAGGTGGAGACGCTGCAGGTGCTCAGAACCCATAGGTAGTGTCGGCACCTCTGGTCTTCTATATTTCAGTATCAAGCGCTTTTCTAGCTGGCTTAACTAGGCATACATGTTTCCCTTTGGAGACGTTGAGCCTCGTTCAAACTCGTCGTCGTCGTCGTCGTCTGCTGGAGCTTCCCGGACGCTTCGCTTCCTCTGGAATGCCGCTACAGGGCCGAATCTTCGTAGGCGGCATGATCAGATGTGCACCTGCCGGCATGCATCTTCAGGCCATTTGAGGACGCTGTGCGAGTTGCGATGGAAGTCATTAACGGATGATTCAAGTGCTGCACGCAGGCGGCATGTCCATATCTCTGTTGGTAAATCTCTTTTTTATTTTTTGCTACGGTCCCTAAAGACTTCAGCAGTACGCCCTGAACGGACTGGTGAGAGTTCATAGAAGATGGTGGTGAGTGCATGCTGACGTTGACTTTGCTTTGTGTTGCTGATAGTCGAGTACTGAGTACGTGTTAGGTTCGCGTTTGGTGCGGTGCATCTTCCAAGAAAGCGAGCTTTCCAAATAGTCAGTTCGATCTTCGCATCGCTTCGGCCGCTGTAAGCTCCTTAATCAATGCATTCTAACCAAGACTAAGTCGTTGTGCTACCGGTCAACTGCGCATAAGTTCACATGCCAGGCCTCCGTTTGTTACATTTTCTGAAACAATAAGAGCTCCAGCGAGCGGTGCGATCCAAGCTCCTATTCTGCAGTGCTATTGTGACGAGCCGATGACGGTCCAAGCTTGTCGCTCTTTCCTTCTCTGTCCTCTGGGCCCCCACAGCTTTTCATAGTTCACAGTCGACTCACGAAACCTTTCTCCAATCCACCAAATCATTACACACGGTGATAGCACATCAACAGCATCACCACCACCACTACAGCAGCAGAGGCAGCAGCAACAGCAACAGCCACAACACCACCACCACCAGGACCACCACCACCACCACCCCCACCAGTAGTCGAAGTCCCTGCCATCCAAAAAATGGCATACAGACACGACTACCCCACCCTCGTCGCCGCCAAGCGCAGACCAGCAGGCCGCGTAAGTCATCCTTCCATCTCCCCCATCGCCTCTCCATCCCACAAAACGCACCCACTAACCATATTCCCACATACAGGGCCCCGGCACGCCTCCACCGCGCTGGATCCTCGCGGCGCCACCGCAAGACACTCCCAGCGGCAACCAGCTGTGGAATGTCTTCGTGAAGCGCGCCCTGCTCTGGCTGGCGAAGCGGTGTGGGCCGGCGAGGGTGGCGGCCATGCTGAACAGTAGTAGGAAGAGGAAGAGGGAGTGAGGGGAGAGAGGGTGGGTGATGTCCTCCCAAGACTGGCCGAGAGTACTTGGTACATATAGGCCCAACGCAATCGGGGCGAGAGGGTGGCAGGGAGGGTTGTGGTGGGTTTTGCTTTTGGTGGAGTAATGGTGATGGGGATGGGAATGGGTGGTAGGGGATTTTTGGTTGTGTTGTTTTTCTTTTTTCGGTTCTTATATTGTTGATATGAACATCTTTGGTCCGATATCAGTGCTCGAACGTGCGTACTTTGACGGGAGAGCGTCAGAATACAGATGTTTTTCGCTTCCCGTGTACTTCTCTAAATTGTGGGGCGCTCCGTCAAATTGTGCATGAAATTACATGGATCTCCACGCACTCACCCGCCAAAACAAGTACATACACTGTCATCAAGATATCAATAATGGCGAGTCTCACGACCTGCCGCATTTTGCCCCCGGGGAGGCAGCCGATGATATGAGTGGCCGTGGTGCGCAAATCGATGACATCGTGAAGGGTACCATGCCCGACCGACGAGCTGAAGATCAACAAGCTGGTCGCCGAACTCAAGAAGTTCGTCAAAGGCCCCGAGACTGCTCGTGACGGGTAATAAGAGCTGTCGCGCGTCAATTATAAATTTTCTGCGCAGCCTCACGAAGCAACGCACATCCACCCGATCAAGGGCTTACTCTTCAACAGCCTCAGGCTACTCAATCGATTGCGTTGACTGGTTCTGGAGATTTGTGAAGGCACATGAAAACACATGTAAAGTTGACATGGACTAGTGTCCGTCCAGGGCTGTCCAATGGGGAGGTCTCCGTAGTCCTTGGGGTCTGGGAGAGCACATGAAAGATTGACAGGAATTAGCGTACGCGTAGGGCTATCCAATGGGGAGGTCTCCGTAGTTCCTGATGTATTGGATATGAAGGCACATGCAAGACTGACAGCAACTAGCGTGCACATAAGGTTGTCCAATGGGGGACTCTCCGTCGTTCATGGACCTCCCGGGCGCACATGCAAACTTGACCTGAACTAGCGTCTGTGTAGGGCCATCCAATGGGGCAGTCCCCGTGGCTCTTGAGGTCTGTGAGAGCACATGAAAGATTGACACCAACTAGCGTGCACATAAAGCTATCCAATGGGGAGATCTCCGTCTTTCATGCGCCTTCTGGGAGCACACGAAATTGCTAACGAGTCACGCAGAGGATCTTTTGAAAGATTTACAGTCCCAGAGGAGAGGTCTCTGAGTCCAATGGGCAATATTGGCATTCCACGAAGGCTCCATCAAGTCGAAACAGCTTGTCGTCTTGAGCGGCAGGCTCACGAGGCTTGAGACAAAGGCATACTTCTACATCAGGGACACCGAGAGGCATCTGATGAGGGCACATGAAAAGTTGCCCTGAACTAGCGCCAGCATAGGGCTGTCCAATGGGCAGGCCTCCGTGATCCACGAAGGGTCTTGGAGCCCATGTGAAAATCTCCCTGAGCTAGCGTGCATGATGTTTCATCCAATGGAGACGGTTCCCGCACCCTGATGCTATCCTCAGGGCTGCTTTTTCCATGTGAAGGTCCCAACGTAGTGGTTGCGGGCAAATTGCCATTTGTCATGCGGTCTATATTGTCTCATGAGGCAGCGAAACATTTCAAATCCACGCTGCTGCGTCCTTGCAAAGCCGAAGATCGATCTATGTCATAAGACGCTGGGAATCTCCTATGCGAACTCAAGAGACGAGTATCTTTATTCACGCCGAGCTGATAATGCAGTTTTCCTTTCAAACCATGGCAAAGCATCCAAAACCAAGCTTAAAGCCGCCTTTCGTCGCGTGACGGCTGCTCGCGTCCGCACAGGAGCCGCAAACGACGCGCGCAGACGTAAACACAGACTTGTGTTGCTGTCTCTCCAACACGAGGCAGCGGCTTTCCTCCTTTGTCAACCAAAGAGCTTGACGAAAAAGCTTACCAGCGTCAATGATATTCAAGTAAGTTGATTACCTCCTTTTCTCGGCGTTCTGACCGCTTTATGATGACCATTAAAAGACGAAAGGCGGTTTATTTGAGGGCTCTGTGAGAACATGTTTTCGCTATCTGAGAAGCTTTGCAGTCCATTCATCTTCTTACGATCATCAGAGGAGAGTTGAGGCTAACACAACGGCACGAACACTACAGGGAGTCTTCAAAGTGTTTGCGAAGGACATATTCCTCCAGCGGCGGCAGTCCAAGATCGATCAGCGTTTAGACGGCTCTCAAACGTGTATACCTGGGAAGGGCAATTTGGCATGGTATCATCGGAGGGTTTGACAAGGGGCGAAGTTGGACACGCGTTTGTACAGTATATGTTAGCCTACATTACTTTGCTGCTGTACATATTATATCTGATTCTGCTTCTTCATGGGTGTCCAGTCTCTGAGTGACCAGCAGGTCGCCGTAGCTCTTGCTCATATCGTGGACTGTTCGGAATGAGAAGCACTCCTTGTTGCTCGATAATAGATGTAAGTGAATTGTCTAGAACATCAAATGACTACTCTCTCACTGCTATAAGAGTCCCGCATCACAAGAGCGGAAGGCCTATTTGCAAGAGACAATCTCAGCGTCCCGTGCTGCTTCGAGAGGCACTGATAGTAGCCTCAGGCCTGGAGGGGTGGTTCTCCGGGGCAACAGAGCACAGTCCTACTCCCTCGCTCTTGCCTTGCTTTGAAATCGATCAACTACCAAATCACGCGTGACTCATTAACCACAATGTGACAACAACACCACTTCTTTGCAACCTTTGTATGCTTCCTCCTCTCCATTTTCGCTCACGACAGCGACAATTTTCTGACTTTATTCTTTTCAATCACACCACTAGACGCGTCGAAGATACCGTTGCCGTCAAGATCAAACACACAGAGTGTCACCACTCGCCACGGTGGACGGCGCTTCTTACATCTGCTGACTTTCCAACAAAGGCGCCATCACGATTGAATGCGGCATTCGGCCTGCCTTTATACCGAACGCGTGCTGCACTAATGAGACTCTCTGTCATAGGCGAGCGACCAAAGCAAGTCAACATGGCGACGCGTCCAACATTGTGGTTTGACCCGTCGACTTTGAGGCAACTTTCCGACAACACTCTGCCACGAACCTAACATCTCACGCGTCGTGTTCACTTGCAGACACCTGTACACGAGCTCATTGACGCGTTTCTGCTCAGTGTTCTACAGCGTTGGCAGCCTTGCCTTCCTGCTCGAAGTCTCCGACGCAGACTTCCAGTTCGACACTAAGTTACACAGCAGTCCAGATGCAGCGGGCCACTCGAGGCACATAAAAGCCTTGCTTACATCACTGAGCTTCTTGATCCAAGGTAGCGGCACAATGCCAACAATGAGGGAAGTCTCCGCTGGCCCCCTCTCTGAACCTCCCTTTCATGATGACCGCCAAGCGTTAATTAAGCAGACATCATACGCGCTCTGCGAATGGTGAACACAAGAGCAGCGATCTGATTGGTCTCGTCACGCACAACTCCCACGTCGACAGATATGGTTCATGCTGACTTAACTTTCTTTGGCAGATAGTCACGCTCGCGAGCTCAGCGGCGAAGCTCTTTACACCTTATCTCAAGCACTGCAGTCTTGCAAATCTCTCATCTCTCATGACCAAGCATCATGTTTTCATGACGAAGTCTTTTACTTCCGCTTACATCAACTGCGCCATGTTTGAGACAGTCGAACCACACTGTTGGCCAGCTGCGATGGACCGAGTCGTACAATATTCAGCACCGCACAACATCATACCCGCCCATTCCTCATTCCAAGTCGCCAGAGCTTGAGCTAATTCCCGGCTTCAATAGGTTCAGTCCCGACTCCATCGACCTCTCTCTTCCAGATACGACGCAATACCACGACCTCCTACAATTTCCAAGTAAGTCATCTTGCAAACCTCTATACCCTGCGATCGATGATTAAAACAACAATCAAAGTTCTCATTTGATCAGAACGAACTCATGTCGAGAAGGCACCAGACTCTGAACACTGCGATCACATTATTCCTTTTTAGCGATTATACAACTGGCTGAATCATGCACTAACAAAAGCATAGAAAGGACTCCCCAGGGCACGACAATCAACAGCACAACCTTTGACGTAAGTCTTTTTTCCCTTTGTGCATTGCCCTTTGCAGTCAATGATGAAGATCGACGGAAGTCGGCAACGACCACCCAGGGCCGGAAAGTTCATCAACGCGATTAGCCCGGGATACATGGACACCGTCCTCAACCGTGTACCGGCGCTTGATGCGTAGAAGAAGATCTGGGTGAACCTCACGCCAGCGCTCGCCTTTCTGAGTGTGTCGGCATTAGCCAGGCATCTCACTGTGACCAAGTCTGGCAGAGCATTTCCATGCCTCCGTGACCGGCCAAAAGTGTTTACTGGCGGTGGCTACACTTGCTGGTAGAGGACTGGAACCAACACCATTAAAACTGATTTTGATCACTGCAACACCACTGTTTTCCTCCATGGTCTTGAACTCATCTGGAATATTTGCTGACATGAGGCACGGCAGGATCCACGCCATGACATGACACTAAAAAGCTTTACCTTCGCGTAAGTCACTTCCTGAACGAAATTCCCTGGAGTCGATGATGGATATCCATGTCACTACACACAAGACGCATACTTTGACTTGATGCACGCATCAAGATGGAGACTTTAGAACAGATTCTGATCACTGCACCACCACTGTTTCCTCAAGGTCTTAAAATCATTTGGAACATCCGCTGACAGAGGCACGGCAGGTTCCTCGCTTCGACACGACAATGGGTAATCATGCTTCTGCGTAAGTCGCTTCTTAAACACGTCTCCCTTGCCGTCGGTGATGAAAGCCCCTGTCATTACACTACAATTCGAGCATACTTTGACTTGATGCACGCATCAAGATGGAAACTTTAGAACAGATTCTGAGCACTGCCAAACCACTTCTCTTTTTCAAGAGTCTTACAAAGACGTGGAAAGTCTACTGACAGAGGGACAGTAGAATCTCCGCCATGATACAACCCTGGATGCATACCTCTGCGTAAGTAACTCTTTGATCCCGTGCCCCGTTGCCCTTGCAGTCGATGATGAAGGTAGAAACCTCTCAGATACTACTCTGACTCGATGCTTGCATCGATCTGAAGATATTCAAATACCTACTGAGCACTGCATAAATCACTGTTTAATCTCAACGATCTGAAAATCACTTGGAAGCTTTGGCTAATGGGACCACAGAAAGACCTTGTAGACGGTACAACCAGTCATGATCACATCCGTGTAAGTCATCCTTCCATCCCATTTTCCTCGCAGTCGATGATGAAGGGACCTTGTCCCATTGATACTACACTCTTACCCGATGTTTGCATCGGTATGGAGACATTTAAAAAGCTTCTGAGCACTGCGAAACTCGCCGTCTTCTCTTTTCAGTCTAACAACACGTGGATCAACGGCTAATGGGAGCGCAGAAAGATCTACTATACGGCACCTCACCATTCGGCACACCACTTCATCATCATCTCCGCGTAAGTTGTTCCCTCACTCTATACTGTTTACATGCAATGATGTATATCAATTCATTTGCTACACCTGAAAGAGATTAAACTCTGACCCGATGCTTGCATCGATATCGAAACTTTGAACATATTTCTGAATACTGCCCTTACGCTCAATTTTTTTCTCAATGCGTTCCGATCTACCTGGCAAGATTGCTGACATCTTTCTGGGGCAGGTACACATTCGTCGATGCGAGCAGGAGTCCACAAAGATTTCGTAGATGTGATCTGTTGTGGAACCGGTCTGATTCATGCGCATGGAACTGGGCCACCACTGATATTCTGGGCTGCAGCGTTAGATATATAGTGACGAAGACACTATTTAATTCCACACTCAACCATTCCATCTTCTGCCGCATAGGTATCAATCGTGAGGCCCCCACACCGCTATCCACGTCTTCAACCATTGCGTCTGATACCATACACGTAGCAAGCCGCAACCTCTCCCTCACTGTGCGATATCTCTTACAGCCTTGGAGTGTCTCGAATATTCCCGCCAACTCAGCGGTGTCTAAGATACGAATGTCCGTCGCATAGTGTAGATGAGCCAAGAGTCTGAAAACTCTGGAATGTGCCTCGAACAGATCCCGACTCATCCAGCAATCATCTGGAGAAACCTCAAAGATGGTCGGGGATCGCAATGGCCGAAAATCACAGTATTGCCGACTGCACTCTCTTCATGGGGAAAACGAACATGCGACTTCCACGACGAATGCGGGTAACTGGTGTGGACAATGAGTGTAGAAAAGGATTTATCGGGACTTTTTCCCGCAAATCGACATCAAGGGGCATGGCAACAGCTCTTCTTATACATACAGCACGCGGCGGAGGATCGAGCGCCTTGCAAAGGAAGACGATTAAGAGGCTTCCAAGGGACGGAGCGGAGGGGAAGGGTGAGCGTTGGGAGAGATTGAAGAGCGGGGGCACGAACATCGTAAGGAGAGAATGGGAGTGGGCAGTGAAGAGACACAAGGTATCAGGACCGAGTTTGAAAATGACGGGGGTCCATCATCAAGATGGCGTGGATCAGGCAGAAGGGGCAGGATAGAGTTGGACGGAATCTGACGGCTAAGAAGAAGTAAAGAGCAACGTGGAGAGAGAAATGTTCCTCCCCACTCAACCCATCCAGGGCAGCTTCCTCAAAATCTCACACGCTTTGCAATACGCAAGGGGGGAAGGAGAAAAAGGGCCCAACGAGAATTGAAAGAGAAAAGTGTCAGGCTAGCAAATACAAAACGCTAGGACAAACCATCCAGAATCGGATAAAAACGAAGGGTATCACAAAACAAGAAACCAAAAGAAGAATCCCCCTCAAAGCATGATCAAATTCCCAATCGGCACCCCCAAACTCTCAAACCAATAGCGTCTCTTGACCGCCAATCCCCCACCACTTCGACCCTCCCCATCAACACTCTCCTCCTCCCAAAACACCCCCTCCTCATCAAACCCCCCTCTCCCCCCCGCCGCCCTACGGAAAACCTCCACGACACTTTCGGAAGAAGCATCGACCATCACCATCGCGATCGGATACCGGCGTTCAAAACCCGCGGGAGAGCGCTGCGGCGTATCGAGGAGGGGTCTGATTAGCCTCCCCTCTCCCTCTCCCTCTTGCCCTTGCCCTCCCTCTCCTTGCTGCTGCTGCTGCTGCTGCTGGTGACGGTGGTGCGCCGCTGTCCCCGAATCCTCAGGAGAATCCTCAGGGTTGTCAAAAGACAGCACGACAACGAGTTGCAGCGCCGTGCTCGAAGGCGGGAACGACGGGATCGCGGCGAGTTTGTCGGAGAAGGAGCATTCCCCCCTGCGGAGGAGGAGGATGGAGAAGTGTTTGGCGATTGAGACGGGTAGGCGGTTGGGAGGACAGAGGGTGGAGTCGAGGAAGAAGATGGATTGGAAGGGGAGGTGGCCAGGGGGGAGGGTGCTGGGGTCGAGGAGGTCGTTGTCCGAGGATGAGTCGATGGAAGGCGGGAGGGGCGCGGCGCCGAGACCGGTGGGCAGGATGGCGGGGATTAGGGTTCGGGAGAAGGGGGAGGGGTTGCGGTCGTCCTTGTCGCTGTCGGAGCGATGGTGAGGCGGAAGGAGGTGCGAAGGCAGGAAGCCGGAGAGGAGACTTTCGACTTCTTTCCAGAAAGACTCCATGGTGCCGTTTTCGGGGTCGTCGGGTTGGACTGACGCCTCGACGGCCGCTTCTCCAGCTTCCTCCTCCATGTCCCCCTCTTGCTCCTCATCAACGCCTCTTTCCCCCTCCCCCGTCTCAGGAACCACAACCGGCACATCAACAACCAAATCCACCATCTCCAGATCCCTGACCCGGCGAAAATGCGGATCAACCGGACTAACGCCATCCAACGCGCGCCCACTAACCAACACCTTCTCGTCCCTACCCAGGGGCAGATTCCCGACCCCACTAACTCGAAACTCCTGCTGCAACTCCCCTCCTGCTAACCCCCCACCACCACCACCACCTCCACCTTCTCCAGGCTCTCCAGACCCACCACCAACCCTCCTAACCTCCTGCACAAGGTTCAAGCGCAAATTACTCAACGAATGCACCAACACGCCGTCCCACACTTTCTGCAGCGCGCCCAACGGCGGACTCGAAGCTAGGAAACCCTTTTCCTCCAACCAATTCCCCGCCGCTCCACCCGCACCACCTTTCCCACCCCCACTCTTCTCCGGATTGAAATTCGGGAACGTCAGCGTCGAAACGAGCGGTTGTCTAATAATCGCCGAAACTGCATCCGCGGGGATGAGGTGCGAGGGCAGGGTCCAGGGGTAATAGGTATAGTTGGAAGGGGAGAGGGGCCGGAGTAGGGAGGGAGAGGTGTGCGCGGGATTGGTGGCGGCGTCGAAGGGGATATTGTGGAGGTTGGCGAGGGCGGCGGCGTGGAAGAAGTCCGGACGGGTGGGGATGGCGGAGCCGGTGAGGAGGGGGGAGAGTGCGGGTGGGAGGGGACAGGTGGGTTGGGGGGCGGCGGGGGCAGGAGGTGCGGTGTTCCGGGGAGCTTCCTCTTGTGATGATGAAGGAGGAGAGGGAGTGGGAGAGTCGAAAGAAGACCCGAACAATCCTTTCTTCTTCTTCCGCCCGGCTTGACCCCCCTTCCTTTTCTTTCCTCCCCTCGGAACAACCAACGGATGGCCCTCGGTACTAAACACGACCGGCCCCCCCGCGCTCCCGCCCCTCGCGGGGCCGACATTCAACGGATGTTCATCATCAAAAAGCAAATACAAATACTTCGCCGTCTCACCCAAAAAGAAACTCTCCATACGATCCCGCTTCTCGCCGGAAACGACATCGCCCAAATCCGCCCAGCCGCAGGGGGTCCAACAGCGGCGCCAGATATCGCGGAGCGTCATCTCGCCGACGTGCAGGAACCAGGGGTCGCGCGTGGCCTGGTAGAGGTAATAGGTGGATTCGATGAACTCCGGGCGGCCGGCCCAGTGCCGGAAGGATGGGTCGATGGTGCCGCCGCTGTGGGGTTGCCAGCGTTCTGGGAGTGAGGCGTAGCGTGTCCACAGCGCTGCGAAGAGGAGGTGCGATTGGATTGCTTCCGTGAGGTGGCCGGATAGGGTTAGTAGGCCCGGGTAGTAGGCGGAGAGGTTGTCGATCCAGGCGTAGCGGGGCGCGCCGGTGAGGAGGTCGGATTGCGCGTAGTAAGGGTGTTTTTCCGGGGGGCTGGACCGCAGGATGTGGCGGGTTATGGAGGCGTGGACGGTGTCCCAGACGCGGAGGAAGTCCTCGGGGTTGTTGGGGTGGGCGTCGAGGATCCGTTGGATGTGGTTGGTGGTGTTGGTTGTGGTGGTGGATGTGTTTTCGGCTGGGAGGGGAGGCAGGCCGGATAGCAGGATGGAACCTTTCATGGCGTATTCGTAGAAGGAATCGATGCCTGCCCCGATGCCGCTGAGGGCGGGGATAGTCCACTGTCCGCTCTCGGAATCGATACCGTTTCCTAGTAGTCCAATACTACTTCTTCTTTCCCATACCGCCCAGAAAGCCTTCTTTGCCAGCCTTTCGAAACGATAGTCCCCAGTCAGTCGCGAGAGAGTGGTGAACTCCAACACCAGACTCCCCGCACCCGCCGCACAATTCTCAGTAATCTCTCTCGGGTCCGTCGAAGTCCCATCAAGCCGACACACACCCGCTTCCGCATCCTGGTAAAACGGAATCCCATGGCGCAGGTTGACGCGAGGGTAAGGAAGGCCGGTCGCCGTACTAAAAGCCGGAAGCAAACGACTCGCCAGATCATGGGCAAGGCGAAGCAGTTGCCCATCGTACTTCCATCCATCATCCCACTCAATCACCTCCTCCCCATCACCCCCATCGACCCACTGCGGCTCGTACCCTCTGATCGGCAACTCCCCACTCGCAAAGAGATGCGCAGACAACAACCCCCCAACACCCCGAATATTCGTCTCAAACACTTGGACCTTACTATCCAAATCAAACCCGCACGCTCTGGTCCCACACCTCCTTCTCCTCCCCCCGCTCTCCCCACTCCCCTCCTCCCCATCCTCCTCCTCCCCGATCCTCCCATCCCCATACAACTCGACCAACCGCCTAACCCCGCTCCGAAACTCCGCCCACGCGCGCCGCGCATGCATGGCCTCCTCATCGCTCGCCAAGATCGCCAACGTACTCAGACTGTCGACGAGCGTGACGCTGTAGTTGCCCAGGACATCGTTGAGCCCGATATCAGCGGGGTTCTCACGGTTCCGGGTCTGCGGACGGCAGGAGATAGGACGGAGCTCGTCTTCGGGGAAGGCGTGCTGCAGGTAGGAGTCGTAGCCGTGGTAGAAGAGGGACCGGGTGTCGTCGCGCAGGGTGGTGAGGGTGGTGGGGTCGAGAGGGTGGACGGGCAGAGGGAGGCAGAGGAGGAGGAGGGTGAGGAGGGGAAGGAGAAGTGGTGGCCATGGTGCGCGGTGGCTAGGTTGCAGAGGGTGTCGGGGGTGCATGGGTTGATGTTATATATATAGTGGCAGCATTGGGGGAGTCGGGTCTGGTTTGGCAGGCTCGGCGGGGCTTGGGTGGTCGGATGAGGTGTTCTATTGACAGATGGGGGATATTGTGTCGGAACGCGATTTGGTTTATGAATTTCCCATTGAGTTCGAAAAAGCTGCCTGGGGTTGCAGTTGAATTGGATGATTACTGGATCAGGACGAGTGCTGGTTGAATGAATGGAATAATTCGAACAATAATCGACATCTGGCTGTATCGTCTCGTTTGCCTGGCGACGGAGATATGGAGTCAAACCCCGAGGATGGCCTGAGGCAAGTAGATGGACAGTACAGTAGATGCTTCGGAGATGGAGCGGAGATGGATCCGATTCGGGAAACTTGATCAAGTGTGAGAGAGTGAGAGCTCTCGGCGGTGATGAAGAGGGAAAAGCGATTCACTTGACAATATCCCCCTCCATCGGTTACGAGATCTATTTTCCTATTCTTGTAATAACGAAGCAATGTCCTGTCGATAAACAAGGAGAATTAATCGGAATTTCCCCAAGCTTGCGACCAACACCCTATCCCACCCCCCCAACTCAAGATGCTCCCCCGCGCATCTCTCAGAGCCATCCGCCCTTCTACCCCTTCTCTGAGACTGACATCCACCCGCCATGTCCTCCCCTCGGCATCACACAGCGTGAGAAACTACGCCGCATCCCGAAAACCCCCTCCACCTCCGCCTGCGGGCCGCCCGTCCAACAAACCTCCGCCTGCACAGCCATACCCCGGCGCATCAGGCAGCTCAAAGCAAACCAGTCCCGGCACCAGTATCCCTAAAGATCAGGGCACTAAAGCACAAGATGGCGCCAAGATGGGTGCGGCGGTCGGCGCTGGCACAGCAGGACAGAGGCCGATGCCATCCGCAGCCAACGCCCAGAATGCCGCCGAAGATGCCGCGCAAAAGACGGACGGTGGGCTAGGAGGTGACAGGAAACCGCAGGAGCCGGCGGCGCAGAAGGCGGACGCAGATGAGCCGGTGCCAGGCAGCATACGTGATGCCGCGCAGGAAAAGCAGGCCGAAGCCGAGAACATCACACCTCCGCCGGAACCGCCTAGCGGAGCACCAGAGGAGCCGATGCATACTGGTCCCCTGCCGGACCTGAGACAAGGTCTGCCCAGCACATTCGACTTTGAGTTCGGTGGCAAGGGGCTCAAGAAGGACTCCGCCGCCGCTTCCGAAGCCGCCGATGGCACCGACATGACCGCCTCCGCCTCCGACCCAGGCTCTCGCGAACGCCGCGAGCGGGAAGAGCGTGAGTACCAGCAGTCCGACTACGAAACCTCGCTCGACCGCTCCCGTGCCCGGATGGCCAACATCATGTACGCCGTCCTGCTTTCCGGCTTCGCCTCTACCCTGATCTACACCTCGCGGCCCTTCCCCTCTAACGCCGAGATCCCCACTGGCCTCGCCCCCGAGGACGCCGAAGGCTGGAGTCCCACCAGCATGTACCGACGGATCCGCGCCCGGTTCGGCAACCAAGTAGGCTACTACACGGAACCAACCTTCCCCAAGCTCCTGCCCGAAGTCCCCGAAGCCCAACGCCCACCCTTCACCCTCGTCCTCTCGCTCGAGGACCTCCTAATCCACAGCTCCTGGGACCGGACCAACGGATACAAAGTCGCCAAACGCCCGGGGATCGACTACTTCATCCGGTACCTATCCCAATACTACGAACTCGTCCTCTTCACCTCGGTCCCCCTCGCGATCGCGGACCCCGTCATCAAAAAACTCGACCCCTACCACTTCATCCTGTGGCCCCTCGGCCGCGAAGCAACTAAATACGAAGGAGGGGAGTACATCAAGGACCTGTCGTACCTGAACCGCGACCTAAAGAAAACCCTCATCATCGACACCCACGCCCCGCACGTGAAAAACCAACCCGAGAACGCCATCGTGCTCCCCAAATGGACCGGTTCCCCGCGCGACGAACACGCCAAGGACCTCGTCTCGCTTATCCCCTTCCTGGAGTACGTCGCCACGATGGGCATCGAGGATGTCCGACCCGTACTCAAGTCCTTCGAGGGCCAGGATATCGCGACCGAGTTCATCCGCCGCGAGAGCGTAGCACGCGAGGAATTCCAGAAACAGCTCGCGGAGCAGAAAAAGCGCTCCCCGCGCTTCGGCATCGGATCCCTCGGTTCCGCTTTAGGGATGAAAGGCGCGGGATCCATGGGTGGCGGGTTAGTGCTTGCGGACGGGCAGAGTGTCGGGGAGGGGTTGGCCCAGGGGAAAATGATGAGCGATATGATTCGTGAGCAGGGTCAGAAGCAGTATGAGCATTTGGAGAAACAGATTCGAGAGCATGGGGAGCAGTGGTTGAAGGAGGAGGAGGAGGAGCAGAGGAAGTTGATGGAGGGTCAGATGAAGGAGATGAAGAGGGGGGCATTGAGTTGGTTTGGTGGTGGGAAGGAGTAAGGGAGTTGGGATTGGATTGTGAAAGGGAGGGAGGAGGTGAGCAGGAGGAGGAGGAAGTGGGGGGGGAGGCCGTGGTGGTGGTTTTTCTAATCTCTTCGCTCATGTAAACTTTATATACTTCTGTGTGTGTACGTACAATTTTTTTTGTTCCTTTCCTTTCATGCTCAATTCATTCCTTCTTGGCTTTTCGCCCCACCTCTTCCAACCCCCCCTTCCCCTTCCCTTTCCCCTCCCTCTCCCTTTCCCTCGCCCTTTTCCTCTTAACCCCGGCCAACCATCGGGGATCTGCGACGAAAAAGCTCGGTTAATCGTCTCCCCCAGCCTCCGGCCTCTCCAACTGTGTGCGAGTTTTCCCCTTCCATCCGCCGAAGATGTTGGCGGGCGAAAGGTAGCTCGGTTCCCGTCTTCCTCGTCTAGGAACGAGCAATTGGAAGATCAATAATCATAATCTCTAGTACGACAGGGTGTTTTGGGGGGCACGAGAAGCTCGGGGGATTTCACCCTCACCCTCCTCGTCCTATGTGGGATCTTTCTTCTGTGATGGGGATTTGGGAAAGGGAGGAGGAGGAGGGGAAGGAAGGGGAGATGGTGGAAGAGGGAAGGCGGGTGGGGAAGCCAGAGAGACACCCGACCTCAAGAGAAGTGATGACGATGGGGAGGACCAATCTAGCCCTTCTGTTTTGGCTATCGATTCGCTTTTCACACCCGGGTGAAGGGGTTCTCGAAGCGCGAAGGAGGTTATTGTCGTTAGTGATTTTTTTCTTCTTTCTCTCTTTTCTCGTTTTGCTGTTCTCCCGCTCCTCCTGACTACTAGACATACATTCGAAGATACACCATTCCGCTTTTCCTGTCAATGACTTCCATTTGTTCGATTCCCCCAAAACGGCTGGGGCCGATCACGAAGTGATTTCAGCTGATGACTGCTGTTGTCCTCGGTTGAGAAGTCTGGTTCATTCCTTTCGCTTTCCGGCTTTCCCGCCGGTAGAACATCCTACGACGGGTATGATAAGAGCCCTATGGCAACGCCCCCGCCTATGAAAGCCTTGGAAGACAAGGACCAGGGATGTGGCCGATAAGCCTTCGCCGAGCTCACCAAGCCTTCCCGTTTTTCTGCACTCCCCCCAGATCCCAGAATTTCCCAAGCCAAACCGTAGCGGGGAAAGCCTCCGGGGCCTGGGCTTGAAGACTGATAGGGCGTCGACCTGCATTCAGGAATTCCCTTATCGCGGTCTTTCCTCCCCCGGCCATGCGCGGTGATAATGCTATTACTTACGATTTCGGGATTCTCATCCGGTAGATATGCTGTCGTGCGTGTGTGTCGCATCTAGCCGTTGGTGCGCGATACGGTGCCCTTTATCGCGAGCTGAGGTAGGAGAGTTTCCTTACTTTGTGACTATATTATCAATTTCGCTTCTGCTTGTTCTTTTGATCTTTCGCTTTTATTGTGTAGGCTCTAGTGGATGTGATTGACCGACGAAGATTTCGAATCCACTGGGCCCTACTATTACCCCCACGCACGCCTGGATTCATCCAATCCGACTAGTCGATCGTGTTGACGCGATACTTGGAACGATCCCGTTACGCTCTGCTCGAAGAAGCGCAGCTGGCTATCATGGCGTATAATACCCCTTACGACATCGAGAAGAACCAGGGCTACAACGTCCAAGCGACTAGCGACCATGACACCCCGATTTCCAATTCGGAGAAGAAGCGTACATGCTCCCTAGTCGGAGAAGATGGCGCAGTACCCGGCGAAGCCTTCGAGATCGGTACTGGCCGCCGAGCAAAGCTGATGCGGTTTGCGCGGAGATACGGTGTTGAGGCTCGCGGCATCGAGCGGGTGCCTGAAGATGAGAGGACGGATTGTGGGTTCAAGGCGTTGCTGAATGTTGCGACGATGGTAAGTCCGCGAAGTGGATTATTACTCGGCCGTGAGATGATGTGCTGATGGGGAGCCTGGTTGCCAGTGGTTATCAGCGAATATGGTCGTCTCTTCTTTCGCCCTTGCCTTGCTGGCTAAGTCGCTTTTCTATCTCGGAGTCGCGGATGCTTGCCTTGTGATCATCTTCTTCAATATTCTGGGCTTGATGCCGGTTTGTATCTTCTCGACTTTCGGTCCGGTCTTTGGCCTTCGACAGATGGTGTTGAGTCGGTTCTGGTTCGGCTGGTACGGCGTCAAGCTTGTCGCTGTCTTCAACGTGCTGGCTTGTATTGGCTGGTAGGATTTATCACATTACAGAGAAACGCTAGGGTATGTTGCTAACCCTAGCCACTCAGGTCTTCCGTGAACTCGATCGCTGCCGCCGAGCTCCTTCACGCAGTCAACAACGATGTTCCAGGCTACGCCGGCATTCTGATCGTCGCCTTCTGTACGCTTTTCATTACCATGTTCGGGTACAAGATCGTACACGCCTACGAGTTCTACTCGTGGATCCCAGCTACCTTTGTCTTCCTCGTCATCCTTGGTGTATTCGCGCACAGTGATGCTTATCGCGACATTGAATGGGGCTATGGCACATCAGAAATGGGAGGGATCTTCAGCTTTGGCGCCACCATCTTCGGATTCGCCATTGGCTGGTCGAGCTATGCTGCGGATTACACCGTCTACCAACCTGCGTCCCAAAGCAAAGCCAAAGTCTTCGGTTGGACTTTCCTAGGTCTGATCGTCCCTCTGCTCTTCACCCAGCTCCTCGGCGTGGCCGTCATGTCTGCGACATCCATCAACGGCGGCGACAACCGCTATCAGAGAGGCTACGAAGAAGCAGGCAACGGTGGTCTTCTCGGTGCCGTCCTCATCCCCGCCACCGGCAACTTCGGCCGCTTCTGTCTCGTCCTACTATCACTCACTACCATCGCCAACAACTGCCCGAACATCTACTCCGTCTCCCTTACCGTGCAAGTCTTCGGGCGGTGGGTTCAAGCCGTGCCTCGCTTCCTCTGGACTCTGGTTGCTACAGGCGCATACATCGGCATCGCAATCCCAGGCTACTCTTACTTTGAGACTGTGCTGGAGAATTTTATGAACTTCATCGGCTACTGGTTATCCATCTATTCCACTATCGCTTTGCTTGAACACTTCGTCTTCAAACGAGGCTTCAAGGGGTATGCACCAGAGCTATATGACCAGCCTAACAAACTGCCGGTGGGCTGTGCGGCGGTCTTTGCTTTCTGCTGTGGAGTTGTGGGGATGGTTGCCGGTATGAGCCAGACGTGGTGGGTGGGTTGGATCGCTTTGCATGCTGGCGAGGCACCTTACGGGGGCGATGTGGGTTGGGAAATGGCGGCGGTGCTAGCTGCTGCTGGATACCTGCTTACTAGGCCGTTCGAGCTGAAGTATTTCGGCCGATAGCCACGGTGTCTCGTGATGTTTCTTACGTGATTTATAATACAAGATGTTTATTGTGAACCTCAGCGTCACATTATTACCTCCCTTGCAATTGTCCAATCTAGATGCATTCATTGTGAAGTTCTTTTGTAAGCAGATCTCCTGGGACAGGTTGTTATCAATTGATGTTCACTTCGTCTCGTGGAGAATATGCATCATGATGCGTTGTTGTCAAGATAGTAAGTCTGTGTCCTTCAACGTTTGGGTTTGCTCTCTCGAACGCCAGTACTGATTTGTTTGTATTGCACGAATTTTTCACACGTCTGCTATTGTGCTTCAATCAGACTGCTCATGGCACTGTGATACCGCAAGCTGTACCGTAATCCATCAAAGTCCTTCTTGACCTTTTTCCACTTGTGTCGTTCCGAATTGACAGACGGGTTACACTGCGTAGTGGTGTAAGGTGTTGGTGGCGCCTCTTTATCTTTCCCGTTGCCTTGAGCCTGTTAGTGTTAACTCTTGAAAAAGGTCTCTTTCCGCGAAATCTAGCGGTTCTGGTTGTCTCGATTACGAGTGGAGTTCTTAGATCGCCGTGCTGCTTGTGAGAGGTCACTATTGGGAAGAAGACGCGGGGTGGATGTAGGGATGCTGTCAGCCAAATGTGATGGTGCATATTCTATGGCAACACCGTCAAATTCAAATGGTTTGGTACATGAGTCTCCCCTTTGTGCGTGTGTATATGCGATTAGATTGATAAATGGTGGTGAGTTTCATCGTGCTGGCTAGATTCGCAGCAACGGATTGCCAAGGAAGTGAACACTGTATCAGCTGTATCATCTTAAGAAGCTAAAGTCCCAGGTCTATCTGCAATATGCAAGGCAGCAGTACATTGTACCGATCGGCTCGGGCTGGCCAGGCGTCAGTCTTGGACTTGACGATGTTCCGGTGAGGCGCCCCAGACGGCTTAACTTCTATTCACGCCCTTGCCGTTTGATTATCGTTCTTGCCAACCTGTAAAGTGGTGTAGCATTTAAACCCGCCTCCTCTACGAGAACCAGTTGTCCTGCTTGCGTTTACATACCCCGTGCTTTGATCCATCATTTGCCCGATGAGCCACTTGGACGCCCTGGTGCCTCCTGAGCCATTCTCATTTGACTCCGAAGACGACACCAATAATTGCCAGGCAGAAATACTTCGGCTCAAGCGTTTGCGTCTGTCAAGACACAAACGTGCTCATCGTCATCACCGCGGGATGAGCCGCCAAAACTCCTCGAGCTCGTCGGATTCTGAAGTTGACAACAACACAAACACCATGAGCTCCGTCAAATTGACCCCTGATTCCGCAACCCCCAAAGACACCAAAGACGAGCAACTGGTCAGGCTTGACCCAAACGAAGTCGGTATGAGCTGCGGCTTCAAAAACCTGTACTCCGGCAAGGAGGACAAACACGGCCGCTTTCAGTGGCAAACCACCATCCCTGAAGACTTGGGGAAGCCGGCAGAGGACGCAGAGAGCGAGAAGTGGGCGATTGTCGTCCGCAACGTGAAGACGTAAGTCGCGCTACAGTTGCAGCAGCATCGAGAGACCGTTGGGTTGACCTTGTAAACAGTTACAACGATCCAAAGAAGGTCCTGTCACTGCACAGCATCCTCATCCAGTCGCCCCTTCTCAAGGACCTCCTCAAGGACGTTCTAGATGGCTACCCAGGCGTCACCGTCGGTCTCAAGCGCCTTGAGTTCTCGGGTCGCTTCGAGCCTCTCATCCATCGCTGGGCTGAACTGACTGCATCGATTGAGAAGCTGAGGCAGAAAGCCGCCAGCAGCGATGCGGACTCGACCGACGTTGACAGAGTGGAGCACGCTGAGCTCCTGCACGACCTCCTCGCCAAGGAGTTCAAAGAAACCATCGAAGCTTCCACCGACCTCAAGGAGAAAGGCGTGATGACATACGAGCACCTGTGGACCCTCTTCCAGCCCTCGGCCTTAGTCTACAGTCGGCAGATGTCGCAAGACAGGGTTTTCAAACTCCATTCTTCAAAGTACGGCGAGGATATGTACGGTGTGTAACCCCACTTTAGTCTTGAAGTACATCGTTGCAACTTGTCACTGACAATCCATTAGGGAACCCCGTGTTCTGGTTGACATGCCAGTACGTCGAGTACGACGGCACGCGCTGGGGCACCAACAAGCTCAACGTCAGCATCCCGGCCTTCGAAGGCACTAAGCCCATCACTAGTCTCCCTACCATGCCGCTCGAGCACCACAGCACGAAGGACGAAATGAAAGCAAAGCTCATTGAGCGCGGTGGCAAAGTCGAGAAGCTGGCTGGTTCGAATTATTGCGCATACAATGGTGTTGGATGGCGCTTGTGAGTAGATTTTGGACGTCCTAGGAGAAGATTAGAAACTAACATCCATCTAGGAACAACAACGGAGGCAAAGACAAGTTTTCTGTCAAAGGGCGCATCGTGGTTGATACCTATGGCTGGAACAAGTAAGATGGCCCCCTTTCAATCGACAGGTCCACTACGCTGCAAGGTACTAACGTTGCGCTATGCAGATTCAACCCGAATATGTGCATTTATGTGACCGCGCTTCATATCAAGCAGGACGGCATTGCACCGGGCGTAGGAGGTGGCACTATGGAGTTCGGCTCAGACGTTGATTACGACGAGCCATACGGCGGATCTGACGGTGGGATGCCAATTGACGGCTTCTTCGCCGACGAAGACGACGATGCATCGAAAAAAGTCGTGCTCTCCGACGAGCAGAAGATGATCTGCACCCCGCTGGTCCGCGGCTACGCTCTCAAGGAGAAGCTGTGGTTGAACTTTTTCGTCAACGCTGTCCACGACATCGAATTCAGCGAGCATGCTTTCGAATCCCTGGTGCTGCCGCGCAACCAGAAAGAACTCATTCTCGGTTTCACTGCCACACAGCAAAGCTACATGAGCAGTTTCGATGATGTCGTTGCAGGCAAAGGTCGTGGCATTATCCTGCTCCTCTGTGGTCCGCCGGGTGTCGGTAAGACATTGACTGCAGAGAGCGTGGCCGAAGAGATGAAGGTGCCGCTCTACATGATGTCTGCTGGCGACCTGGGTCTTGATCCAAGGGGCGTTGAATCGAAGTTGCAAGGCGTCCTCGACATGTGCACTAGATGGAATGCTCTTCTCCTCCTTGACGAGGCAGATATCTTCCTGGAGCAGAGGAGCCTACACGAGTTGGAGAGGAACAAGCTGGTCAGCATCTTCCTGCGCGTTCTGGAGTACTACGAGGGCATCATGTTCTTGACGACGAACCGTGTCGAAACCTTCGATCCAGCCTTCCAATCCCGCATCCACATCAGCATCCAGTACGAGGAGCTGGACGTCAAGAGCCGCAAGACGGTCTGGGAAAACTTCCTCAAGCAGCACAACATCGCCCAAGCCTCCGCCCGCGAGCGTACACCAAAGCTGCTTGTTTCTGCCGCCAAAGCTGCCTCCGAGGGTGCTGCGGCTTCCGGCGAAGAAGAGGAGGAAGCCAAGAAGCTCCACCACAACCGCACGCACCCACACCAGATGGACGAGCAGGACATCGGCAAGCTCGCCCAGCTCCCCCTCAACGGCCGGCAGATCAAGAACGTCTTGAAGACTGCCCAGTTGCTGGCCGGCAAGAGGGGGGAGGGGCTGAAGATGGAGCATGTGGGGACGGTGATGGAGGTGACCCAGCATCTCCACAATTCGAAGCAGGCCAGTGAGCAGGCGAAGAGCTCTTTCTTCTACTAGGTAGATTGTGGTCTTTGCGGAGATGCTGGGTAGTATATAGCTTCTTCTCCATAGCATCAAATGGAGAAATGGACCACTGGCGTCCTTCCTAGTAGCATATGTGATTCTCATTTTTTGTCATCTTCATTTTTGGCATTCCCAAATGAAAACCAATGCCAAAAGTGAACAGAATACTGTATGTGAGGATGAGCACAGTATAATGAATCGGAGATGAATGGTGATATCTTGGAAAATTACTCTGAAGTTAGAAAAGTCCCAAGGTCCCGGACATATGCCTCGGTCTCCTCCAGCATTGGCATCTAGGAAGACAATGTTTAGCGAGATGATTCTGTCCCACAACAACGACTTTCTCGTTACTTACATGACTGCTAAGAGCGTACCTCACCCACTTCGTCCTACAACTGGGATTCTGAAAGAACGCCACGCACGTCTCATCTTGGGCTAAGGGAGGAAGATACATTAGTTCCATGGAACACTCCTGGAAGCAGGGATCCACTCGATTCAGAATTGCCTTACCTTCGTCAAAATACCCGTTCATGATCAACATCCCGCCTGGGACTGTCTTGGCTGTGATTTTCTTCAACCCTTCGCTGATACTCCAATGCCTGAGAGTCCCGATGACGTAGAATTCTGAGGGTCCGTTCATAGTCTACATAGGGGTTGATAATCAGCATATACTCTCTTTCATAATCAACAAGGATCCTTACCTCATAAACCGTCCCATCCTCCTTAATATTAGCAAAACTGTCCACGAGCTCCTGGGGGAACGGAGTAATGCGACAGACATGGAGACTGTAGAAATAAGTGACAGCCTCTTCGTACTCCTCACTGTCCGTCCTCCCCTCCCTCTCACATTTCTCAAGCGTCTCACGCACATCCTTCGGTAAATCCTTCCTCAACCGATTCGCCACTTCAACCCACTGCACCATATCGCTTGGGGAATCACTGATAATCAGTTTCTTCAGACCGGACGGTTGACGCTCAATGGCATACTGACCGCCGAGCATTCCGCCCCAACTCTGCCCCAAAAGATAAAATTCTTGGATCCCGAGGTGGTGTTTCAGATTGTCCAGTTCCGCCATGAAGAGTTCAGGCGTCCAGAACTCCTTATCGCCTTTCCTCTCGCTGAAGTGCGTGCTTTTCCCGCATCCTATCTGATCGTACATGATGACTGGGATGCCGTAGTCTTTCCAGATTAACGAGATGGGGAGGAGGTAATTATGTGCTGCCCCAGGGCCTCCATGAAGACAGATCAGCGGCGTTGTGTCGGAGTCGAGGGAGCCCCATTGGAGATAATACGTCTCGCCTTGGAGCCCAGTCTTGGAGTAGGAGAAAGGAATGCGGCCGGTCTTGTCAGGCTTGGGATAGGAGCGTTGTTGCCCTGGTGGTTTCTGCTCGATGTGGGCAACAGATGATAGTGGAGAGGGAGCCATTTGAGGCATTACTACTGGTTAGTTGCTACGAGTGTTTTGGGAATTATGAGACGCTGCGGCATGAGAAGGATAGGACGCGCGGAGAGGAAGTAAGATAAATCTAATGAGTGACTTTGCTTACCTTCTCGCTCATCCGGCGGCAACAGTGAGAGCTACTACGAAATAGGGAGGTCCCATTGCAGGGTGGAAGTAGTCCGTTGACGGAGGTACACAGTTCTACGGTCGTGCCGGAGAGCTTACGAGTGGGTTAGCGGGGTTGCTTCTGTAGGGCACACTAGCCGAAGTAGGAAGGTGGTTATTGCGAGGCTATAGAGACAAATTGTGGGCAAGATTGTTTGGAGAGTAGCACAGATATGCGTGAAATAAGGACGGAGAAATGCTCGTTGACCATTGAGATTCGACTTGTTAAAGATCCATTAAGAACGCCGAACACCACGCTAAGACGACAGCTTCTCAACAGCGTTCATGCTTTCGAATCGATCAATTCTTAAAACCACCACCCCTATCGTTCATTGTAGCTACCAGCACTTCCAAGGCTCTGCCCAAGATTGCTGGAGTAACGTCGACTAATAGGCTGTCCACCCATCCCAATAGGAATAGACGTGCGCCTCATCCCTCTAGAGTTCTTCCGACTGAGCATCTGGCTCTGAGACCCTCTCCTACTTCCCGGAGCCAGACCGCTGGCGCTTCCAGCATCGGCAATACCAGCGCTTGAAGCAGTGTTAGTCCTTGTCAGTAAACCGCCGACTTCATCATTTGCCTCATCCTCATGCTCTTGAGGACGCTGATCTGAGGGACCATCGGCAGAACCAGATTTCCAAACCCCACGAACCCCGCCATCCGTAGCACCAGTCCCCGTTCCGTCCTCTTCCCCCTCCCCCTCATCATCATCACTATCCCCCTCATCCCCACCAAACCCCTCTCCCTCCCTGAGCCAGAAAACCGGAATAGCAGCCAGAGCCGCCACCAGCGCCATAGCCCACCACGGCGCAATCACAAACCCCCTCTTAACCCCATAACTAAACACACTCCCACCCAACGCCGGGCCCGCCGCACGCCCAATCGCAGCGACCGAAGTCGCGATCCCATTCAACGTCCCCAACACCCTTAAACTACTCGCCGAATTCGTAATGAGGATCGTACTACACGGGTAGGCGAAAATTCCACAAACGCATTTCAGCATCATGACCGCGAAACCGACGGCGATCTGGGCTTGCTGCGTGGGCAGGAGAGCAGTGAAAGGCATGGCGAAGTAGGCCATGGGGAAGACGCAGGCGCACCATTTCAGGCAGTAGAGGACGCCGAGCCGACGGGCCACGGGCGGGAAAATGAAGAATTGGATCAGCATGCCGCAGATGCCGTAGCAGGTGCTGATCAGGCCGATGCGGAAGTGGTCGAGGGAGAAGCCGCCGGCGAATTTGAGCGGGGAGGAGTTCGGGGACGGGGGCGTGATGTCCTGGGGTGAGCCGAGGTTGATCGAGGGGTACGACATGTAGACGGGTAGGAGCTGGTCGAAGGCCATGGTGTGCATGGCGAGGCCGAAGTAGACAAGGAGGTTGAGTGCGCTTTGCGGGGTCATGATTTCTCTGAGTCCCGGAGGAGGAGAGGTGGATTTCGCAGGCTCGTTGTTTGGGGCGGCTTCCTCGTCTTCTTGGGGCTTCAGAAGAGGTTCCGTCTCCGTCTCTTCGCGTGCCGATGATGACGACCGTAGATGTAGAATCTCCTCCACCTTCAAAACATGCGACTTCACCAACCCCGTAATCTTCTCCCCAACAACCCGTCCATAATCCCTCTTCCCCTTCTTCGTCTCGAGCGTCTCCTCAAGAAACAATAGTCCATTCGTAATCCCAATCGCGAAGAAACACGCCGAGACCAGATTCGGCAGCGCATAGGGGAACCTCTGAAAAAGACTCGGATTCTCAATGACCTCCCCGGGCTTAACACCCAAAGGATTCGCCAGCGCCCCACCGATCGTCGGACCAAAAATCGACCCAACATTCCACACCAAAGGCATAATACTAAACGCCCTAGGCTGCAACTCCTTAAACGGCACCATCTCCGCGACCACCGTCCTAATAATCCCCACATTCCCGTTTCCCGCGCCAGCCAGACTGCGGGCGACGATGGCCATGGGGAGCGAGGTGCTGAACCCCCACAGCAGGCTCGTGAACATGGTGCTGGTGAGGCCGAGCAGGATGGCCGTCTTGCGGCCGTAGAGGTCGGAGAACCGGCCCCAGGGGATGCCCATGCAGGCCTGGCACAGGCTGAACATGGCGGCGGCGAGCCCGGCCCATTTGCCCACTTCGCTTTCGGGGATGGAGAAGGAGCGGATCATTTCGGGGAGGTAGGGGAAGAGGGAGGTGCTGGCGAGGGGTTCGGCGAAGCGACATATTGCTATGGGAATGGTTTGTTTAGTGCTTGTGCTGTGTCTATGGCTGGGGAAAGGAGGGTATCAGGCATACCAAGTATGGCTAGCTGCTGTTTGGGCAGTCTCCGCTCGCGATGAGCTTGCGCGATTGCGGACATGGTGGTGGAGGTGCGATGAGGAGCGGTTGGGAAGGACGGAGACGCAGGAACAGTGTGAGTGAAGTGGAACAACTCCGTCAGAGCGACCTACCTGTGACTCATGGTCATCGTAAGGAGGACTAAGTAGTGTGCAATGCTACATGTGAATGTCGCTTGCTCGCTGAGTAAGGGCAATCAAAAGCGAGTCGTCGGTGTAGAAGCCCCGCCGGGCGTGGTCGGCCAACTGGAGTGATGTTCGCCGAACAGAATTCACAACGTAAAAATAATTGAAAATAAAAATTAACGAAACAGAAAACATTGGCCGAAAAAGAAGGCTTCAGAGCAGGTCTATACCTTACAAACCAAAACGAAGGCGATCACCCATCCTGTCATTGCGCATAATCGAACAACAAGATGTGATCTGGTTGCAACTGCATAGCACAGACGTAAAGCCACAACATCGCCTTCGGCATCTGAATGTCGTGGGCCCCACGCTCCGCCGCGCGACGACGCTACTACTGCCGCCGAGAGGCGGAAGACATCAAGGGTAGGTTCTCACACGTTGGCTTTCGAGTCCCGCAAAGAGATCCTTCAACGAAAGAAGGTGACAGAGTGTATGAGCGGTTGATCTATCTACTAAGAATCTGCGGCGTGTTTCGAATGCTGCTTACATTCGGCCTCTCTAGATTGGCACAGTGGCGACAAGAGCAATCCATCAGCCAGCTTTATGTGGAAAAAATGCAAGAACCTCACGATCATCTTTCTCCCTCTCTCTCCCTCTCTCTATCTCTCCCAGAACCCAAAAGACCTTCACAGTACTCCCCCTCCTCAAGAGAACCTTACCTTCCCAAACCCAGAAGAACAACATACCACGCCCCTTCTACGCAACGCCATGAACACCACGCTAAAAGAAAGACCAACCACGCGATCAATCCCGCACTTCCAACCCTCACGCCCTCCTGCCAAATTAAAAACCCATCACCTCAACTCCCCCCTCCCAGCCGGATCCCGCTCCTTCCACCTCCTCTCCCGCTCGGCCTTCCCATCCTTCAACACCTCATCCTCATCCTGCATCATAGCCTCCATGGCGGACATGCGGGGCAGCTGGTCCATCTTGACCCAGGGCGAGTTACGGACGTACTTCAGCTCGCCTTCGAGGAACTTGACCATGGATTCTAGGTCGGCGTCTTTGCAGTCGTTGGGGTGGGTTCTGAGACAGAGATCGAGGGGAGATTAGCTTTTTTTTTCTTCTCCTTCTTCTTTCTTTCTTTCTTTCTTTTTTATTTTTTTTTTTCCTTTGCCCCCTCTCTTTCACGAATCGGTGGGAAGCAGTGGGCGAGGTATGAAGCATGAGGTCGACGGGAGGGGAGGGGAGGATGGAGGTGGGAAGATGGTTTTGGATGTGAAAGGAAAAGAAGAGAAAAGGTAAAAATAAAGAGTGAAGAAAATGTAGCAAGAGAGTTGAAAAGACATACCTCGCGAAATTCGGGAACAACTTCCCATCCCCATGGCCCCTAAACTTCGTAAACGCCTCAGGACGGGGCAGGATATCGACGGGGATCATCGGATCCAGATTAGCGCCGTTATCAGTCGCGATAGCCGTCTCATAGCACCAGGCGCGGGCCACGTTCCTAGCCGTGTACCCGCCGCCGCCGAGGATAAGCAAAGGCAGACGGAAACGCTTGACGAAGGCCACGCACTCGCCGTGCGCCTTGATGTTCATGTTGAACTGGCCGAGGCGGTCGCCGCCGAGGCTGTCGGCGCCGCATTGCAGGACGATGGCGGAGGGATTGAAGGCTTCGATGGCGCGGCTCGTGGTGCTTTCGAATAGGTATTTGTACTGGCGGTCGTCGATGCCGCTGGGGATGGGCACGTTGAGGGCGAAGTGCTCGCCGACGGTGCCGCGGAGCCCGACGTCCGTGAGGTCGCCGGTGCCTGGGAAGAATTTGTGGCCTGTGTCGTCGTAAGGGCCGTAGCGGTGGTAGGAGAGGGTCATGACGCGGGGTTGGCGTTGGAAGGCTTCCTCCACGCCGTCGCCGTGGTGCACGTCGATGTCGATGTAGAGGACGCGGGCGTAGACGCGGAGCATGTCGAGGATGGCGAGGACGATGTCGTTGATGTAGCAGAAGCCTGATGCTTCGGATTTGTGGGCGTGATGGAGGCCGCCGGACCAGTTGATGGCGATGTCGCTGTTTTGCGTGGTGAGCTGATGTGTGGCGGCGAGGGTTGCCCCAGTATACAGGAACAAGTAAGTCGACATGCCATCAAATACGGGACAATCTGCGCCCGGGCTCGTTGATAAGTTGAAGGGGCCGAGATCGACACTATCGTGCTCGTGCTTCGGTGGGGCATGTTTAGCAAAGCGCTCAATCTGACAGAGCTGCTCGAAAGTCTGAGGGGAAACTTCCGACAAAAAGTCGACATAATCGGAATCGTGGAAGGCGCGGACCTGGTCTTTGCCGGCTGCTACCGCTTGGTAGGTATCCATAGCATATTGCAGGCCGTATCCGAGGACGAGATGCTTGGTCAAGGTGAGACGCCATGGCTTCATGGGGTGGGTCTTGCCAAAGTGCATGTCCTCCACCTGGCTGTTGTAGTGGAAAGAGACCTTGTGGCCTCGCGGACGGGTGATCTGCATCTCTTCTACGCCTCTCATGATGGCCTCGTTTCTCTCCTGGTCGCGCCACCATCTTTCATCATCTTCGGTAATGGGGGGACTGGCCGGGGCTCCTTCCGCATCGACGCTGTGGTAGCCATTGGCCCCGTCGCCATGAGCGGCGGCGTAGTCGTCCTCGTCATCTGCAGGGGTGTGGGAGCCTGAGCGTGGCGAGGGTCCCGGTCGGGGTGTCCATTGCTGCACTATCCCGTTGTGAAGGTCTGCTCGAGGGTTGTTCGAATAGGACATGGCCGCATGTTCCGGAACTCTCGATCGCGGGCTTGGAGGGGCTGGCAAGGGCGTTCCGAGACTCCGATGGTGGTTCGGCTCTCGGGGAGTGTCGCGTGTAGCTTTCTGCAATGTGGAGGCCCTCTACGACCGCAGCGTAGACCGGTCAATGCTTAATATGGCTACTGGTATGCGTCGCGACGAGAAGAAGAGGGATGGAACATCATGCCCGCGACCCGCAGATTCAGCGACTGCTGGGTACAGCCAGCTTGGCAAGGTAGATAAGCTCAAAGCTAGCCTCGGCAGATCTGCAGCCGCTCTGGGGAAGCGCAACCGTGACGGAGGTGATGCGGCCACGGCGTCTGGGGTTCCTGAACTGGCTGACTGGCGACGACCGTGAGCCAAAAACTTCGGCCATCAGCTACGCGCACACTCCATCAAAATCTCCATACCGATCAGCCTGGCTCGCACAGCTGTCCGCTAGACGCCGACTTGTCCCCAAGACTGCCAGTCAGGCGAGCAGACCCGACGCAACGTCGATCAAGAGGTGCGCGCCATGGCCTTCACGGGACAACCCGAGGACGCCGCGACTCTGCTGGAGACTTTCACTCACGACGTCGCATCACTGCCGCCCGAGCTTTCCCACTTGCTCTCCGAAATCTCCCACAAGGACGCCCAGATCACTGCCTTCCGCGATGAGATCAGCAAGCGTGACGCCCAGCTGCAGAAATGGGTGCGCATCAACGGCGGCCATGTGCACAATCCGAAGGAGGAAGGGACAGTCAAACAGTGCGAGGAGCTTTTTGACAAATGTGAGGTGCTACAGGCAGAAAAGGAGGGTCTGAGCGAGAAGGCGCTGGTGGTACTGGAGAGAGGGATCAAGAGGTTAGATGTTGGGCTGCGAGGTTTGGTCGCGCGAGAAGAGTTTCCCGCCGACTGGAATGGGCCGAGTCTGCTATCAAACACGGGAACAGGTGCCAACACGCCTATAGGCTCCGGTGGGACAGGGGTGTTGCGTGATGTAAGCGGAAATGCAGGCGCTGCAAATGGGGCGGGTGCGGGAGGGCCAAACATAGCGAACGCCGCTCAAATGCGCCTCCAGCAGACTGCAGCCTCCGGCGGTGGGAGATCAAGCGGACAACAGACACCAACAGCACAAATGGCGAGGAGTCAGCGAGAGAGCAGCGCAGAGACATCTAAACGTCGCCGTCTCAATCCCTCCCTTGGCAATCTACCAACAGCCTCCAGTCACCTCCGACAATCGTCCTTAGGACCTGGCACACCCAAAGCAGGAACACCCGCTCCCACGTCCGGCACAAGCACAAGCCGTGCAGGCTCCGCGCAACCCGCTCGTCCCGCAGCAGGAAACACGCAAAAGAAAGGCGCCGCAGCACCAGCACCCCAACAAGGCAAGAAGCTGGCACCACCAGGCGCAGCAGGAAACAACAACAAGAAGCGCATCCGCACATCAACCGGCAACAACAAAAAAGGCGACCGCCGACGCCACCTCGCCCGCGACCGCGCCACCCCTTCCACCAACGCCTCCGGCTCAGACTCCGAACGCACCTCCGCCTCCCCCACGCCCTCCTCCCTCCCGCGCTCCCAACAAGACGGCGCCTCCGACGCACAAGGCGGCAGCGGCGCCGCTCCCGGCGGTCCCGGCGGCACCGGCAGCACCGGAGCCGGAGCCGGAGCAGGAACAACCAACACCCACAGCCGCAAATCCTCCCGGCACCCCGAACTCACCACCGCGCCGGAAGACGAGGAGGACTACGAAGAGGAAAACGACGACCAGCTGTACTGCTACTGCCAGAAGGTCAGCTATGGCGATATGGTCGGCTGCGACAACGACGACTGCGCTTACCAGTGGTTCCACTGGGATTGTGTCGGCGTTAAGAGCGAGCCCAAGGGCGAGTGGTTGTGTCCGACGTGTCGGGAGTTGCCGCGGAGTAAGATTAGGATTAGTAAGGATGAGTGAGGGAGTGGGTGGATGGATGAGGGGTGCGGAGGGGGGAAGGGGTTGGGGTGCGGGGTTTTCTGGTCGGGGTGGGGAATGGTTTCTGGGAGGAATCGGGGACGGGCTTGGTCGGGGGGAGAGGTGGGTGTTGGTTCTATGCTGAGAGGATGGGGGCGATGGATCGGTGAACCTTGATGATATGAGAAAATGGAAACTCCTTTATGAACGCTGGAAATCGTGTTTAGAGTTTCTCGGCAACTACTACTACTTCTCCTTGTTAAGAACATGGAAGGGAATTGATGGACTGTCTGCGGCAGTGTCCCAGAGGAAAAGAAAAGACGACGAATGCTTTCTCTCTCCTCCCGACGTTTTTCTCCCACTGCGCACCCCCATCTGTCCCATGCCATCTCTCATCTCCAACGACCCCCTTTTTCTCGCGGTATTTGTCGAGCTAGCCTACAGTAGAGAGGGGATCATCTTACCTTACATGCTCTTCGAGCTGGAGTCCCTGTTGCGCTGGGGAGACGAAGAATCGTGCGAGTTCTACCATTCTTTTTGCTTTTTGCTTTTATCAATGACAAATCAACTTTTCTCGAAGACGGTATTTCGAAGACAAAGAGGTCCTGCCGATCTTCTTACTAAATACAAAGGGCAAAGAGTGGAGGTCCTTCGTTCTTAGTTACTAGGGAGGGGAAAGGGGGTTTGTCAGGGCAGATCCTTGTGAAAGAAGGGAGAGCTTATTGCTGGGATCGCTGGAGGCACTATGTCGCTGATTCCCGTGCCTTAGCGACCAGGAGACTATGTAGGTGGCGAAGTGGGCACGACTTGGCGGGTTTCTTTTTCTCTCTCTTCTCAGTACTTCTGAGACGAAGAAGAAGATGGCTTGTAGGTGGAAAGGAGCATTGAAGTTTATGTGTAGGGCAAAAATTGGCATAGTGATCTCTTTTTCTCAGATGGCAGTTCTCATTCTCGGGCGAGAGCTAGCACGCAGCAGATGTAGTAGGTCGGACGAGGAGGAGACGTCCCGCGCCATGTACTGTAGTCAGTGGATCTGGGTTGTCGCGAGTCAGGGACGAAAGGCGGCACTTGCTTTCGTTCACCCGCAATGGTAAGTGCATATCACGTGTGTCACTTTGAAACTGCACAACCAGTTCCCGTTGCTAGCGCACATGATTTGGAAGTCTACAGTACAGACCGCTCCCATGACTAGGAGCAACGTTCGCAAGAGAAGTAGTGAGGACGATCATCTTCTTACCATAAGAATCGCGACGCAGCTGACCGACCTGGTGGTGATGAGCGCGGCCGGACATCGGAAGTCGGCGGCGGCAAGCAGTCTGTAACATTGGAGATAGGGAGACTGGCTGACTCGAGAGGCTTTCTCGTTCGCCCCCTAGTGCGACATCAATCACACGGCTACTTCTCGGGCGCAGGTCATCACTGCATCCTGACTGATTCGCGCAGCGCATCGTCTGGACCTTCGCAACCTTATGTTCCTTCCAAGGCTCTAGAGACGCTCGAGAGGAGCGTTGCGAACGAGTGAAGGTAAACCGCTTTCGTCTTCCAACGCGACACTAACAGCCATTTTAGACTCTGGGTTGGGGAAATTCTACGGGCCATGTGAGGGGGACCACTCAATCGGCAGTCCCTTCTTTCCCGTTCGAGAGAAAGCGTGAGCGACATGATGGCACAAAGGTTGGCAGGCATGATGGATGGGCTCTCAAGAACGCGCCAGAAGATCTACAGGTGCGCTAGAGGTGCCAATCTGCTGGAGGTGTTATCCTGTAACCAGGCCTGTGGAGAAGTTTAGTTCCGACGACGATGGACAACTACCGGGAGTCTTATTTCTGGGGTCCCACCCGTCTCATTAGTCGTCTGGGCCCCAACAGGCAGACGATTTGGTAGCCTGTCTCGTCGTCTACTACTCGCTCGCAGCTTGCTTGTTGACCGGATTGGATTGGATTCATCGGTCTGCGGAGGGATGTCGCATGGGCTTTCTTGCGTCTCAACATCTAGCATCGTGCCATTCAGGCTTTTCAACTATCTGGATGTCCATCAGGCCCGGTTCATCTCCACGATTCCGGTCCCGCACCTATAGCTCGCACTACGGACCGCTCGCATTGACTCCAACATGTCGAAGAGCATGTTGAATTCGGATGCGCTGCAGCAGTTCGCGAGCAACCTGGACCCGAATCTTCCTATTGCTGAGCAGCTGCCGTCCAACGTGCTCGCAGTCGAAAACGAGACCCAAGCCCCCCGGATTCTGAAAACCCTATGGATTCTTGTCTCCATCTCGACAATCGTCTTGGCCGCACGACTCTGGACCAAATGGCGGATCGCCCGACGGCTCTACGTGGACGACTGGCTCATGATGTCCGCGCTGGCCGTGGCCCTTACGCACAACGCCATCATTACCCATGCCGTCGTCTGTGGGTTCGGGAGGCATCTTGTCTGGCTTAGTCCCATTGGTCTTACCCAGAGCGTCAAGTGGGGCGTGATTGCCATCGGACCTGCGATGGTTGCCCCGACGATAGCTCGCATATCCATCTGCTTCAGTATGATGTTCTTGGTTGATACGGATGCGAGGGTCCAAAGGTGGCCGCTATGGGCTGTCATTGCTGGGCAAGTCCTCGTCAACGTCGCTGGCGTGACGCTTTTTGTGCGTATCCTTCAAATGCTTGGTAACAATCGATCGCAGCTAATGTCCGATGTCAAGTACGCTCAATGCGGCAACAATCTTAGTATGATCTGGAGTCTTGCGCACTTCTATGAGTTCTTTGATGTGTGTCTTGACCCCATCGCTCAACGGGATTACAATTACTTTCTGGGCTCGTTCAACTGCGTTGTGGACGCCTTTCTCGCGATCCTCCCCGCCATTCTGATCAGACATACTTCGCTGTCCCGCCGAAGCAAGATTGGAGTTGGATGTCTGCTTTGCTTGACATGCTTGTAAGCACTAGCCCAAATATTCAAATGCCAATGAAAGAGGAAAAGGAAAGAAGCCAGAAAGCTGACACTTCATCTTGTAGGGCCATGGTCGCCGCAGTCGTCAAGACCTACGAAGCCAAGCAGCTCAACGCCATTGGCGACTACACCTACGAACTCGGCGACCTGATCATCTGGTCCGCGATCGAATTCAACCTCCTCATCACCTGCGGCTCAATCCCCATGCTGCGCTCCCTCTTCAAACGGCCCCTGATCCCCAAACACCCATACTTCCACCACCACAACCACAACGGCGTCGGCCCCCACACCGAAGGCCAAGAGCTCTCGCACTACAAATCCAACGACACGAAGGAAATGGGCAAAGGCTCCGTCGAGAGCGTGACCGGCAGCCAGGAGAACATCGTGCCTCACAACACATCCAGCCAAGCGAAATCTTTCTCGTCCTCTCCGCCTATGGCGGAGTCCATGATGCCGGACCAGATCAATCGGACCGTGGAGGTCGAGGTTCGGTACGAGAAGTCTGATGCCCCGGCTATGCATGCGGCGTTAGTCGGGCTGAAGCAGGGCGAGGATTTGAATCCGCATCTCACGCGAAGATAGAAGGGAAGAAAAGGAGAGGACAAGAGATGGTGTGGAGACCGGAAAACATAACACTGTCCTCTCTACCAGACGCTCCATTGAAGAGAGCGAGGCGTTTCTCTTTTTCCTCCCACGTTTTTGCTCTGTTCCTTCCGTTGTGTGGATATACCCAATGAATGTCTTTTATTTCTTCTTTGTGCTTAAATTTTTACGAAGGCGCTTTCTCGCTTCTCTTTCCCTCGTATCTCAGGGCTGATCCATGGACGCTCACTCATCTTCCCGTTGGCCGTTTTGAAGCAGAAGACTCCCTTGCGGCCTTTGACCTTCATGAAGAACGTGGTAACATGACAACTGCACGTCTGAGGGAGGAGACGACCCCTACCTCAAGCCACGCACGAAGAGCACGCGGGATGGATTAAGTTTTCCTGTTCAGTGGGACCTACATGCGAGATGGCTAGAGACTTGTTGCTAGACGGCTGTGACGGGGAGTGATGGTCCACGCTGATGCGCTGGACAATCTGTTCAAGACAGAAGTGGGACAAGGATCTTTCTTTCCAAATCTGAACTGTGCCTATGACTTCGACGATTCTGTCGATTATCTGCAAATCATCTTTGTTTCTGCAGCCAGTACAAATCCCCATCACCCTCATTCTCCCCCGCATTAGTCCTCAAGGTCCTCTAATTGCACTCCGGGTCCACGACGCTGAACTTGTACTTCGACCAATTAATCGCAGGCTCGCTCGTCGGTCTGAAGATCTGGTACTGGTCGCGGCCCCACTGGGGGTTGTTGATGCCGTCAATCCACTGCATGAGATGTCAGTCCCCATACCACTTGACTTGCGGGGGCGAAAGGGATGATTTCTTGTCAACTTACGTCCTGGGTCTCAATAACAACACACCCGTACTGCTCCAAATACGTCGTGTCGTCGAGGTGCTGCTGGCTGTCCTTAACCGGCGTCGTACCGTCCTGCCCGTCGCACGAGTAGATCTGCAGCCCTTGCTCGTTGGTGCTCAGACTCATCTGGATGCCGGTGCTGGGCGCCCACATCTTCAGGACCTCCAGCTCCGGGTCCTCCATCGCGTATCGTGGACGGTCGAGGATGAAGGCCGTGTCGTAGCCTTGGCAGCCCGTCCCGCAGAAGGCGTCCTGGATGTCTTCGCCGATCTGCTTGCCGGGCTTGGTGAAGTCGTAGGCGGTGCCGTTGGTGATGTTGATCTGGCCCGTCGGGATCAAGATGCCGTCTGTGTCGATCACGCGGTCCGCGTAGGGCATGTAGAGGGTGTCGTTCAGGACAGTGACGGCCTGCTCGTCGACGAAAGCGCCGAGGTTCCAGTAGATGTGGTTGGAGAGCATGATCGGCGTGGCCTCGTTGAAAGGGATCGAGACGATGCGGGAGATCAGCGACGGTTCGTCGGTCAGCGTGTAGGTGGCGACGTTGAGCACATCTCCTGGGAAACCCTGGTACGCTGCGTCGTATAGAGTGAAGGTGATGCTGTTGCCTGTGTGCGAAGCGATGGTCCAGTTGCGCTGGAGCTCATGTCAGAGGACATAGTGTTGAATCTCAACATCGTACCTCAGCTTACCTGGTCATAGCCAATCTCGCCTCCGTGAAGCGTGTTGAGTCCGTCGTGCTCGTTGGCCACAATGTTGCTAGTCTTGCCATCGATCTCAAATGTGCTATTCTTGATGCTGGAGCGGCTCTGTTAGCGGGATTTGCAACAAGTTAAGAATGTCGGGACACGCACCGATTGGCATAGCGGCCAACGATTGCACCGAAGAAAGTGTGATCGGTCAATGTGTCGTTCAAGTATTGCTCTCCATCGTCGTAGCCAATTGCAACATCTTGGTAGTCGCCGCCTTTGTCTTTGACGAAAAGGTTGGTCAAACGTGCGCCATACGGGATGAAGCTGGCATTGATGCCCTTAGCACTCAGGTGGACCTTTTCGAAAGGGTTGCCGGAGAATGGAGGGAACGGGGAGTCATCATGGCCGTGATTCCCATGACCATTGTGTGCAAGTGCCGCAGTGGAGCACGCAAGGAGGAGAGCGCCTCGGAGCAAAGACATGATGGCTAAGTCGGATTTACCTATCAATACTTCTTGACGGTGAAGGACAAAAACGTCTTTTGACCAAGATGTGCGGAGCTGGGGATTATGAGCACCAGAAGCTTAGCTTACACTTCTCGCCTACACACTAGCGGTGCTGTGCCTGCAGGAACCGAGCCCGAGCGGTCGCGGTAGGTGGAGGGCGATACATGGGAATGACAGCATTGAAATGTTGGTAAGCTGCTGCACGGTGCAACCAGCTGCAAGATGGCGGTTTACCCCATCGTTGCCCCACAGACACGTGCATAGTGAATGCGGGGATACTTTCCCGATAGGAAGTAGTCCCCCAGCCTCCAGACGGAAGAAAACAAGTCCTCCACTCTGGTTGCACGGCTAATTCGGCACAGGCTAAATGGGCGGATACTTGCAAGTAGACAGATCTACCTCCACCGGTGGACCCCTCCGGTTTCTCGCCTCCGGCAACCAAGGAAGTGCACATGAAGGACCTCGTGGAAATTCTGCTAAGCAAGATCAAAAGAAGCTACCTATCCCGCCGGGTACGGCAAATAGTTGCTTGCGCAAACAGTATCAGCAATAATACCTCAAGTAACCTCCAGATCCTCCTACAACCCATCATCAATCTGAGGAACGACGTTCTCTCCCGTCCAGGCCGACCAATCTCTACACGTCTGAGCCATAATACTCGGGATCTGAGCATATTTCTGCACGTCGTCCGGCCTCTCCACCACCGTCCAGACGAGGCCTGCGCTGAGGTGCCAGGCGATGTGGCAATGGAAAGGCCACACCCCAGGGTTGTCCTGGTTCCATTGGACCACGATATATCGACCTGCGGCTAACATCTGCACGTCACGGCGTTGCGGGTTGTCAGGGTTTGTGATGTGGCCGTCCCAGCAGCTGCCGTATTGGCCATCCGCGCGCTTCTCAATCTCTTCGACAGATCGAACGTTGAGGCCTCGTTTTTTCGGGTATTCGGTCATGTTCCCTTCTTGGCTGATGCCTTCCTCGTTGCCGAAGACGGTCATGTTGGAGACGCAGTCGCCCTCGGCAAGGATGAACATGTTGTGACCTTTGTGACCACGTCAGTAGTTGGAGAAGGAATTGAGGACTTGTGGATAAAGACGTACCATGAACGTGCATAGGATGCGGTTGCGGCCCGGTGTTTTCAACCACAAAGCGTAGACTGCTGTTACTACCGTAATTGTGGGCGTTCCGAAGGTAGGGGAAGTCAAGATTGCCTAGCTTGGTCTCCAGCAGCATCGGATCGTTGTAGTTTACGAAGAACGTTCTATTGGCCATGTACCAGAGGAGATTGCTGCCGTTGATGCTTGGTCCCGTATTGTTTGGCTTGAATTCGAGCGGAATGATTTCGGTCACTGCGGGCTCGCCCGGTGTAATGGGGTAATATGGCCGAGTCAGTTCGAGAGGATCATTGTTGCAGTTGTTGTTGTAGGCATTAGGGCCTGCGGTGGAGTTTGGCGGCTGCGAACGGTCGGCATTTTGGTAGAAGATTGCTGCCTTGACTTCGTCGCCTCCATTGCTAGGCCAGCACACCTGTGGCTTGTATGCTCGAAGCCAGACAGAATCCGTTGGCTCGCCAGTCGCCTCGACAATAACGTCATTACGCTGGCCGACGGCAAGAGTTAGGACATCCGTCTCATATGGCTCGATTTCTACGAAGTCACTAACAAACCATTAGCTTAGGCGTTGATTATGAAGTGGGAGATGAAGTACTTTGCAATGACAGTGAACTTGTGGCCATCAATCGTAATCTTTTGTGTGGCAGCCGATCCTGGGTTGATAAAACGCATCCGATAGGATTTTCCAGAGGTGAAGTTGAAAGAAGCAAGAGGCGCATCTGGCTGGCATGGGAGCGAAGTCTTTCTGCAATCGAAGCTATTCTTGCCATTGATTAAGTTGTTGTCTGATCTTGGAATGTTGACTTCGGGGAGAGGGGCGAAGAGCGCTTCCGTGACCACCGTATAGTACTCATGGTACCAGTCGTTAACTACAATCGGTCCCAGGTCGACGTCGTACTCTGCATTTTTCGGTCCATGGATGACTATTGGTCCGGCAAGCCCTGAAGCATACTGCGAGCTGTAATGAGAGTGCCACCATGAGGTGCCATACAAGTCCTAACTCAAAGTCAGTATTTAGATCAAATCCAAATCGTAAAGAGGCCATTGTTCGCTCGTACAGCTTGAAATCGGTATGTGAAGCTCGCACCGGGAGCGATGGGGCATTGATCATAGCCTGGAACCCCATCCATCCACATTGAGCTTTTCTGCAAGATACCATGCCAATGAAGCGAGGTCCCTTCGCCCTCTATGTTGTTGGTAACCTTGACTTCGATGATGTCGCCCCAGTTTGCCTCGATAGTAGGTCCGGGAAATTCGCCATTGGCCAGCAGACAGTCAATCTCCACGCCATCGGGAGAGCATTTCTGTTTCGCTATCGACCAATCATAGTATCGTGTCACTCCAGTGTTTGGAGTCCAGTCGTAGTAGTTCGTGTCGTTTGCATGGTGATTACCCCAAGGAAAGCCATGAGGCCTTGGGCCATTCAGAAAATCTGGAAAATGAGGTTGTTGGGGAGTTCCAAGTATCGAAAGCGCTGGCCTAATGTTAGCGGTGGTTGGGAAGACGACAAAGGAATGTGTGAAGCATACTGTTATTCACAGCTCCATTGACGAAGCCAAAGATATCACGAGGGGCGAGCGCTGCTGACGCCGCGGGCGCGGGCGCTAGCATTGCTAGCAGTGATCAAAAGGTATCGATGCGATGGATTGGGCAGTAGAGCGAAGGAGAGGTGTCTAGGTGGCAATGCAGAAAGCAGGCGAGCTTATACTTGACGCGGAACAGCAGATGGAGAGACGATTATTTGAGGTCAGAGGCGAAGCGACAATTACCTTGACAGAATTAGCAGCCATGTAGAGTAGAGCCTGATCCCTGGATGATCAAGATAGATCTCCCAACCGACTTATTTTGATGTGCCAGTTGGTGATGCTTTCAGAGACAATAGCGCCGTCGTCCCGGCCGTCCGGTCACCATTGGTCGCATCGCGAACCTTGATTGACCACGGGGTAGAGCTCAACACGATGAGACGGCTAGCGTGGAAACATCTCACCTATGTTGGCGGAGGCTTCCTTATAGAGGTCGCACTCAAAGTCAGACACACGTCATCATTTGTCGACGACTGTGAGAAGCTCCAGTGTCACAATGGAATCGGTAAAAGCGCACTGCCACAGCTCAATGTCTGGATGGATACGTCTTCGGACTTGGGTCAAGATGAATGGCTCTGAAGTCGAATCTGGGATTGCATTCTAAAGATCCACAGCAGAGCCTTATGCTATCGCTTCTACTTGGTAGCCTATCTTATCAGGTGGCACCGTATCGGCATCATTTTTCCGTGTGATGAGACGTCCCGCACATGGATCCGTTGGAAGTTACGTACTCGTGGCAAGGAGTCAAGGTCGACGACACGCGGACGACTCCACAAACCCTATCAGTGCGGTTGCGGATTTTGGCTTTTCAATCGCCATGCCGCTGGGAGCGAGCTGGCAGAAACGTCGACGCTCTCCAGCACACTCATGTGGCTGACGCCATGTGAAAGGAACGTGGAATTTGGGTGAGCAGTCGTGAAAGCCGCCATTATGTGGAACGTGAGTGGGCGAAAGTCGAGCGAAAATGGGAGGAAGTCATCGCCAAGCTTTGTGTACAGCTCCAGGGCCTCGGCGGCCAGCCTTGCCAGGCTCGCCAGGCTGTGAGCACGTTGGTGCAAAGTCCACACCCCAAAGTCTTGAGCGAAATTTGCTTGCAAGGCGGGCGAAAGTGGAAAAGGCCCGTGAGCGGTTGTTAACAAGGTCGATGTCGCCGTCTAACACAAAGCTCAATAACTATGTGAGAAACATCTGCATTCTTCTCTCCATGGAAAGATGGCAGGAAACACCGGCAGCGGCAAAGTATGCGAAATAAATAGAATATGATCAAATCAATGACCCTCGATGCTCGCTATTCTTACAGAGAGCCTACAGGGCTTTGCACTTCTGCAATTTTGAAGTTGTGGCCTTCCGCACTAGCATACGGTGCCTGTGTTCGCTATTCATTGGAGCGAGCGCTTTCCTCAACCACTTCAGACCAGCCACCTTGTTTCTTGCTATCCGAAAATGCCACGCAGTCTCCTACTCACGAGATTGCACATCTATATAGCAAAGAGCGCTTCGCTTTTCCACAGGTCCAGCATTGGGCAAATGGCTACCTGCAAATGGGCATGCTGAAATTCGTATGCTTTCAATAAGCCATAAAACTGAACGCTTGCGGCGAGCACAACGGCAGTATGGAAGAGCTGATGAGAAGAAGCGAGGAAGTCGAACTTCCCCGGAAAAGCACGCTCGGGCATTTCAGTCTAATATGGATCGTTAGCGAAGCCGAGATGAGCTCTGAGAGTCGGGTATCTGACCAAGAACAATGAGACACCAAGGAGGTAGATTGCCCCTTGCAGCAGGACCCATTTGAGCCCTATCATGTCATTCAAATGCTCCCAACCGTACATTTGCAAGCCAGTCCAGAGTGGTGTGAGCGCAGACGCAGCGAAAGCTACAAACATGGGTGCCCTGAAAGGGACTGTCCAGGATTTCTGCGCCAAGGGTGAGAGGAAAAAGATGATCATTCCAGCAGCTATGCTCGACATCTGACTGCGGGTCAGTTCTTTTGGTCGGCCACAAGAGTGAATAGGAGCTTCATACCGTGATGAGATACAAGCGCATATGGTATGCTTCACAGGTGAACAGGTAGTAAATGGTTGGCATGCTATCATCCCAGTCAACACTGCACTAAAGCAGAAGATGTGCGGATATCGTGAAAGGCGCTTACAAGCTTCCCCAGATCAAACATGTGATGCCACTGTAGTCCAGCTGCTTGCATCTTTGCATTACGGAGTCCGAGTGGCACATTAGAGTGTGATATGTCGCGCTTAGTGACATGCATGCCAGCCCGCCCGCAAAGAACGCCGAGAAAGCCACGACATCTTCTCTTCTCGGGTTTGAATAGGTCGCAATTTGGCCTGTCAATACTAGCACACTCCTGCCAATGAGGTATAGGAGGGGAAAAATAGGCAGCAAATGGCTGAAGATGTTGCCGGATTCGTTGTGCCAGTATGTCAAGGAGCTGAGACACCCGGTCAGGCAATGGGTGATTGGTCGGTAGCCGGACCGAATGTACGGGTTTTGTTGCGCCCATTGAGGTAGTTGATCAAAGTCCACGAGCACGGCTGCATCTTCAATATGTGCGGTTCCATCGCCACTCGCGCTGACCTCTCCTGCTGGCTTCTTGTCCGGAATCTGGCCCATTTCTCTCCACTCGTGCAGGCTTAGTTGTTAACTCACCAGAGGTCTCTTCATCTTGCAGAAGTCGACAAGAGATGGACTTGAAAAAGACCGGTACACGGCGGGAGCATCATTGGCAAAGACGGAGACCAAGATGAGTGCTCGGCTTACGCCTATTGACGTGACGCTCGAATGCTAAGTCTTCCGCCGCGGGCGCAGCGAAGGCTTCTTTCGCGCTGCGCTTGCGTGATGAAGCTCGTTGGGTTTCTCGGCACAGCAACTGAAAGCTTGACGGAGACTTTCCCCGGAGGAAGTTTGTTTGGTGCACGAGAGGCGTGACACGTTGACATTGTGGTCTTGATAAAGCAGACATTGTCCAGACCGACGCTATCCATCAGCTTTCACCGCATCGCAAGGAATCAGCTGAGCCCTGCTATCGACATCTCAATGCCGTCGTATAGGAGTGGTGAGATGGCCAAGCTCGAGCTGGCAGATTGGAACCAATCGCCAGCGCCTCGGTGCCGACATGTGTTACGGCACAAGTGCAAGTCTTCTTGCTTGTCTTTTCAAATGACATACTACACTCACCCATCTTGCACACTATAAGTTGACACTTGCCAGAAGCATTCACAATCACGAGACTCAAACTGGGACGCGATAAAGCTTGATGTCTTTGGGGTCTCCAGTCTCACATCTACGGTCATGCCGATTCGCGGCCGCCTTCGCCTTATCGCATTGGCCTATCTAGAAATGCTGGCACCAGACCCGAACACCACAGTCAAAGAACCCGGATCATTCACAAGTACCTGCCTGATAGGGCATTCACCTGCAGAGATCGCACATGCGTAGCAAATGGCACTATCTCAACCAGTTGATCTGATCTGTTTGCTTGTCATCGTCGTCAATCTGCTTACATTACGTATCTCACATGCTATGACTTGGAGCATGTCCTCGCGGACAGACGACCAAGCGCGTCTGTTCGAGGCGATAGGCATGTCAGGTTAATTCACTATTTAAAGACTCTGCCCTTCTTTTTCGGACGTCGTTCCTGCGTTTTCAGTTTCATCCTTTTACCCTTCGTCTTATCCTAAACACCAGCTTCTGCGCGGAATCATGTCTACAAGCGCAGCGACCGTTCTCCCCCAGGGAGCTGGATATGGCGTAGTTGTAGGCGTCGGATTCTTCTTTGCGTTTGTAATGATGGGCATTTCCTGGTTACAGAACAGATTCACCCAATTCAGCACCAAGAGCTCGGAAGAATTCAACACTGCTTCACGCAGCATCAAACCCGGTCTAATAGCCTCTGGAATTGTCTCGGCCTGGACATGGGCCGCGACTCTTCTGCAAAGCTCTACAGTGGCGTATCAATACGGAGTAGCAGGGCCGTTCTGGTACGCCGCTGGCGCCACCGTCCAAATCCTGATGTTCTCTATCCTGGCTTGCAAAACCAAGATGAATGCCCCGCGATGCCACACCTATCTGGAAATCATCTATGCTAGGTACGGCAGGTCAGCTCACCTGGTAAGTGCCTCTCTTCCGCATTACAAGGCATCACTGCAATGAACTTACACCATTCGGCTAGGTCTTCATGTTCTTTGCCTTTGTGACGAAGTGAGTTCTACCAAACACCCTTTGTCCTGCGTAGTGCTAAGATTTGTCGCTTGCAGCATTCTTGTTGGATCACAGCTGCTGCTGGGCGGCAGTGCCGTCGTAACGAGCCTGACTGGGATGAACGTCTATGCTGCAATCTTCCTGATACGTGCGTCGTACCTCAACAGCTCTTTCTGCCTTGGTCACTGATCGATTGACAGCGCTCGGCGTCTGCGTCTATGTCATTCTCGGAGGCCTCCGAGCTACTTTTCTGTGCGATTACAGCCACACCCTGGTCCTCATGGTCATCATCCTATACTTTATGTTCACTGCGTACACGACTAGCGATCTCATCGGAAGCCCTTCGAGAATGTACGACCTACTACAACAAGCAGCGGCCCAGCGCCCGGTTTCCGGAAACAAGGACGGTTCGTACACGACGCTCAAAAGTAACTATGGTCTTATCTTTGGTGTAATTCAACTATGTTCCGGTTCGGGGACAGTCTTCCTTGATCAGGCTTACTGGCAGCGTGCTATTGCTTCGCGTCCTACGACAGCAGTGAGAGCATATATCCTAGGCGGCCTGGCATGGTTTGCGATCCCCTTCGGATTTTCCACCACTTTGGGAATTGCAGCGGTTGCATTGACAAACAACCCTCGTTTTCCGACTTATCCGAATGTCCCGTCTTCAGCAGAGATCTCTTCTGGATTGGCAGCAGCATACGCTGCCAGTGCACTTCTGGGCCAGTCCGGAGCGGTGGCTTTGCTCATTGTTCTCTTTATGGCGGTCACATCATGTGCCAGCGCGGAACTGATCGCAGTCTCTAGTTTGCTGACGTTTGATGTGTATAAGGCTTATATGAAGCCTACGGCTTCACCTAGCAGCCTGATTTTTGTCAGCCATGTTTGCATTGGCATCTTTGGGTTGGTCATGGCTGTATTTGCGTGTATTTGGAACGCTGCCGGCATTGATCTTGGGTGGCTTTTCCTCGTGATGGGCTTGCTCATTGGAGGCGCAGTCTTTCCTGCGGCCTTTAGTATTACCTGGGCTGGGCAGTCTCGGGCGGGCGCCATCGCAGGCTGCATTTGTGGCCTTGCCGCTGGTATAATTGCTTGGCTAGTCACGGCTCAGCAATATTTTGGAGAGATCACTGTCTCAAGCACCGGACGCGAGTACGCAACCTTGGCTGGTAACCTTGCGGCTATCATGACTGGCTTGATTGTCACCGTCACTGTTTCGCTGTTCAAGCCCCAAAATTTCGATTGGAGCATCACCAGAGATATCAACGCAAGACAACCCAAGACCATCATTTCTGAAAATGAAGCGTCAGGACCGAAGGAAGCTGCCGAGGAAAGCAAGACTGCGGCAAGACTGCCGATGTCTACACCAAAGGCCGTCGAAGATCAAGGAAAAGAGGGGACAGAAGCTTCCATTGAACTACCTTCAAAGGAGGACACGCGGACTTCATTACCGGAAGATGAAGACGTAGAAGCGGACGTTGATCTCGAAGAGCATCCAGCCAAGCTCAAGAGAGCCTTTGTCACTGCATGTGTCGCTGCATTCGTACTCACTTTCATCATGGACTTCCTGGTAAGTCTGGTTGGTTGAGCCACCCATATCTGAAAAGGTGACTAAGTCCCCTCGCAGGTCCCCATACCAATGTTTCTGTCGCATTATGTCTTCAGCAAAGGATTCTTTGTAAGTCTGCTCGAGTGTTGTCTTAACGGCTTTTCTAACAACTGCGCAGACTGCGTGGGTGGTGATTTCATTTCTCTGGGTCTTCGCATCAACGGGAATCAGCGTCGTTCTCCCCATTGTTGAGACTATGGGATTCCTCAAGAAATTCGCAAGGGTCCTGTTCAAACGGTGAACCGTGAAGAAGAATGTGATAGTGGATCGAACTTGCAGGATAACGGAGCTTGACTCAAACTCAAGCATACCTAATGTTCCGAGACGAGACTAAATCGGGCTTCCACTTCGTCACGAAGCACATGAGAGGTCCTCGAAGATAACGAAGTAGTCGTGCCTCAGCACCCAAGCTCCCGAGTTCTCAGGAATCTCTTGTGCATTCATATACGCAGCCGGGTCGCCCAATCCGCCTAAACTTCCGATTGGGGTCGAAGCGTAGCCTTAATTAGAGTATGTATTAGAGCTGCATTGCTGTTTCGATGATTGGATAGCAATGGGAGTAGCACCATCTTAATCGCCTTCAGTGGCCCGCCAAATGATCGCATTGACGCATGCGGTGCCCAGGGTTGAGAAGTACGCTGCAGGCGTCTCGGGATCATGCATCAACGCGCATATGCCGGGTCGTCGATCATAACCGGTTACGATCAATTGTCGTAGGCCAAGCCAAAGAGGGCACCAGTTGAAAGGTTGCAAACACTGCTATCTTATAAGCGCTTGTCAGGGAGTAGTAAAATGAGCCACGCGTAGAATGTATGGGGACATTGCACTTTGCTGGAGCTATCTTTCTACTTTCCGCGGGCAATCAAACTAGAAGCCACCATTCGGCTTCGCGCGTCTCACGAACGGTGCGTGTTCGGCTGCACAGTCACTTGGGTTCGCTGAGATGTCCATAGACGACTTGAGTAAAAGAGCCGTCGGAGAGCATCCATGACGCGAATCCCTGTTGTTGTTGACGGGTTGTTGCACGCGTAAGGAGAGCGAAGGACGTTCCCTAAGTATGGTGCGTGGTGGTGCAGTGGTGAGGAATTCCAATTGGGGAGGGCGGGAATTTCCCGATATCGGGTGAACTTCCGCTACCAAATATTTGATATTTTATTATCTGGGCGTCTACTGGCTCTAAAGCCAGCGACTATACCGTATTGAGCGCTTCCAGCAGACGCAAGCGAAACTTTGCCAACTTCGCTTGGGCCGGGGAGATGGAGTGCTCGTCTCATACCGCGTGCGAAGTACCCGACCCATGACAACATTGGGTGATCTGCACGCGTGGCACAGCAAACAGCCCTCTCGCGCGCCTCCGTACCTCCTCCAGGCTTGACCTCTTGGCGAGCGTTGCATTGCACAAACTTCGCGCGAGGGCCGCCAGCCGACGGAGTCTGGTGTTCCCTCCGCCCATACAACGACCGCGTTGCCATCAATACCGTCCAGTATCGCGATTGAGAAGATGGCGTCGGTCGCATCTAATATGAGCGAGCCGCCAGCGGACCAAGACACGAGCAGCGGCAATGGAGGTTTCTCGCCACGTAAACGAAGACGAACAGCCAAAGCATGCGCGAACTGCCGGCGTCGGAAGATCAGATGCAGCGGCGGCGAGCCATGCGAACCGTGTCGAATTGGTGACAATGGTTGGTAGCGACTGCATTCCGCTGACCCATTTAGCCAGGACTAACAAGTGAATCAGTGTGTTTCTACGAAGAGGGTGGGCGCATGACTGCAACCGCTTATATTCAATCTTTGGAGCGCAAGCTTGGTGAGCTGGAAAACCTCTTGAAAGGCCAGCAGAAAGGTGCAGCACCCCTCCGATCACCGCATCAGAATGGAGGGACCCCATCAGAACCGCCAAAGTCAGTGCCACGTTCAGAACCCCAGTCAGAGCCTAGATCTCCGGGAAGCGTCGCACCTACTCTTCCATCTCCGACGGCGACTCTGCAGAGAGTTGACACTCAGGGCGGTGCGCCTGACCAATCTGCATCTGCCTCTCTTCCTCAACCAGATGAAGATATCATTGAGACCATGGTCGATGTCAATGAGAGGACTCGGCCCATGAATACGCCCGGGTCCGGGAATGGCACCAACGTATGGGATTCGCATCGTGGAAGCTTCGCCGGACTGAGCTTGCTCCGCCGAGTGCACAATTTATGCAGATCAGTTTCTGGTTTAAACCAAAATGAACAGGCCAGCCCTGGGGATCCTTTCGAAGACGACCTCACTCACGCTTTCGACATTGCGCCACCTGACGCGGACTCAACAATCTCATGGGAAGCTTTCGCCCTCTTGCCAAGCCGAGAGAAGATCGAACATGCGATCGACGTTGTAGTAAATCAAGCCTGCTGCAATCTCCAGTTCCTGGATCGCGAGGTGCTCACAAAAGTTGTTGACGATGTTTACGACGAGACAGAAGGGGAGGTAATGTCACATGCCCGCAAGCCTCTGGCATTACTGTATTCGGTGCTGGCTTTGAGCCGAAGATACGATGTGACAGTGCCGCCACCTGACAAAAAGGGCGAGCGGACTATCAATGGGCAAGCCACACTCGCCGACCAGCAAGAAAGTGCCAGGAAGCTAACAAATAGCAGTCTTCGCTATTTTCGCGCTAGTCGAGCATTGCTAGACCCAGCCAATTGTCAGGATATCATGTCGCTGCGTGCGCTATTGTGTATGATCCTTTACACTCAAGCATCGTCCATGATGTCGACTTGCTACTCATACATCTGCATGGCTGTAGCCGCCTCACTGCAAATGGGCTTGTTCACGGAATCAGCAAGCAAGGACTTACCAGAAAGCGAGAAACACGTCCGGCGGAGAATTGCTGCCGTTCTGTACATGATGGACACCTACGTGACGACAGCGCTTGGACTGCCACGAACGTTACGAGATATGGAGCCTGACCGAGCCTTGCCAACACTTACTCCTCCAACAAGCATCCACGATCCGATGTTTGGCACGTATGCGCATTCTAGGCTTATTCAGATTCTGGCAGTTACTGTGGAGTCGAATCATCCCGTCACAAAGCCGATTGGACAGAAGAATGGTTTCTACGGGGTTGAGTACAGTAAGATCGTTGCTACTGAAGAGCAGCTGGAGCGCTGGTACAATCAATTGCTTGTTGCGCCCTCGGAGCAGCAAGCACAGCCTGGAGGTGACGACTCGAAGCTGATCCGGTAAGTAGAGAGAACATCGAAGAACTCTTCATCAGAGGTATAATCACAGCTGACAAATGCGCAACAGATCTCAGCTCATGCTTCGAATGTACTATGCCCATGTACAAATGGTGCTGTACCGACCTTTCCTGCATCACGCGTTGAAAGATGTCCGCCGCTCTTCGCGTGTCTCTATGAAAGCCTATGCTTGCGGCTCGGCTTGCATCAAGGCATCGATGCAAGTTGTTTGGCTTGCTGAACGGATGGAGGCCAGCGATCTCTTCAATGCTGCGCATTGGTTTGTCACGCTCATCGTGGCTTTCACCGCAGCATGTCTTGTTCTGTTTGTCACAAGCAACCAAGGTGACCCGACTGTCGACGAAACGGCCGAGGCGGTGCGCAGAATACGCGATCTCTGCTCGCGCCACGCCCAACATAACACTTCCATGCGACGGTGTCTACATTTCCTAGAGGTACGCGAAGCATCTGGACTGGGGATAGAAGCAGCAGAAGAAGCCGCTGCGGAAGTCTTGACATCACTGGGAGTGGCGCGCTGACTTGCATGTGCAGTCTTTGCCTCAAGGCCCGCCACCGGCCGGTCCGTCTTTCGAGCCTTGGAATGCTTTCAACGAAAACCTCACCAATTTTGCGGAGGCCTTTCGATCAAGCGAGGACTCGCCACACCAGGCTTTGCAGGGCGAAGCTGGCGATGATGAGGTGCTGCAGGCGCACAACCTGCCGCAGCTGAGGAGCTTCTTGAACACACGAATGTAAAGCATATAGATCCACTTGCAATATAACAGCAGGCGAAAACACTGTTGGAGCTTCTGACCCGACTAAACGCATCAGTCAAAGGTGAACCTCCTTTGGTGCCGCATGTGTATTGTCATTATAGCGAGAGATTGCCCGCAACCTAACGGTTGCTGTTGTTAAGAAGCGTAACAGCAGGCTGTGGACGATCTCGACTCTCGACGCCTCTCCAAAAATATCGCCAGGTCGCGAACACTTACGTGCGCCGCTAGCTGTTTTGAGAAAAGCGTTTGACCCGGGAGCACGGCAACGGTCGGCAAGCAGCGAGCCCTGCATCCCTTGTTTAACCTGTCAAACCTGTCTTGCTGTGCTCGCTGTGTTCTCGCATTCACTACTACCCATCTCCAGTCCCGTTCTTTGCTTAGAACATTGATTGATTGTTTTTAATTATCTACTGTCGTTTCTGACATTTTATTCGCGACTTGATTGACGAGAACCCATCGTCTTCTGGGCCTAGGCCACAACGGATCATACCACCACAAGCACGCCACTGTCCTACATTCGTGCACCAACCCGCACGCGACGAGTACACCCTTGGCCTTTGCGCGACATTGTCGAAGCCATGAGGTCCTTTAATACATACGCTGCATTGGCAGCGACCTTCGCTATCACCGCATCCGCCGCCACCACCTGCGACGAGAACAATCCTTGCCCCGAATCCGCGCCCTGCTGCTCGCAGTATGGCCAATGTGGCGTAGGCGCATACTGTCTCGGAGGATGCGATCCCAGATATTCCTACGACCTTCAGTCATGTGTAGCAGCACCAGTTTGCAAGAGCCAGGACTACAAACTCGATTCGCTGGACGACATCATGTCCAACCAAAAGTACCTAGGAGACTATGAGGACGTCAACTGGGTCGCGTCTGGAGACCCGCTGGCTTACAACGACGACTCAGTGCTTCTGACCATGGCACCTGACACTTCAGGCACCCTACTCATGAGCACGAAATACGTCTGGTATGGGAAGATCAGCGCCACTTTGAGGACCAGCGCTGGAGCGGGTGTCGTCACAGCCTTCATCCTTATGAGTGATGTTAAGGATGAGATTGATTTCGAGTTCGTGGGTGTGGACATGGACCATGCTCAAAGCAACTATTACTTCCAGGGCATCACTGATTGTGAGTATCTTGGTATGCCCAACACCGTGTATAAAGCTAACTAGCGCTGCTTAGACGAGAACGGAAAGAACCTGTCTGTGTCTTCTGATACCCGTCAGAACTCGCACACCTATACGATCGACTGGAAGCCGGATTACGTGTCTTGGTACATTGATGGTCAGCAGCTGAGGACCGTCTACCGTAATGAAACCTACAACGAGACGACCCAGCAGTACCATTTCCCGCAGACGCCTTCTCGTGTCCAGCTTTCTCTGTGGCCAGCAGGCAGGTCAGACAATGCTCAAGGTACTATCAACTGGGCTGGTGGAGAGATCGACTGGAACAGTCAGTACATGACCAATGGATACTATTATGCCATGGTCAGCGACGTCAACGTTGAATGTTACGACCCGCCGGACAACTTTGACAAGGACTTTGGCGACAAGGCATACTACTACACTACCACGTATGGTACGAACGACACCGTCGCAATCGGCAACAACAACACCGAGCTAGCGAGCTTTTTGGCCACAGGCGACGACAAGGACAAGGACCCTAATGCTTCCAAGTCTGCCTCAGCGAGCGGAACGAAGAGCACTTCTACTGCGTCCGAGTCCGCCTCCGCTACACCTGAGACTGTCCCGGGTATCTCAGGCGGCGGCAACGATGCCATTTCCGGGCACGGAGGAGGATCGTCTGACTCTTCGAACAGCGGCTCGTCGAGCGATTCATCTAACTCGAACTCTGGTGATTCGGGTTCATCATCGGATTCGTCTTCGAGCTCCTCCAACTCAAACAGCTTCGTACAAGGGGGTGGTCAGCAGGCTACGAACTCCAACCAGGCGCCAGTGGTTATTGCAGGAAGTGGCGTGGCATTGTTGGGCTTCTTCGTCGCCTGCCTTCTACTGTGACCGCTTTGACGGTTGCAGATTGTCGTTTTATTTTTTAGGATTGTTGGCATAGCGGGCGTTCGTGTTATCTGTACAGGACCTGTGTTACATGATATTTATGTAGTGAGACGAGAACTTAATGCATCATACGAGGAATACCGGATGTTTCAGAGAGACTTCGAATATTGCATGCTATGCCATTCTGATGTGGTGTACACCATTCGAAGCTGGGCAAGATCACGTGATGACTGATTGCGATGTGCCAAGCCTTTGGCAGTGGTGCGGGGCAGTTCCGCGCACATTTCGAATTGCAGATTGCGACTTGCCCGCGTGCACGACGACACCAGCGAGCGATTCTGCGACCCTCTAGACACCGACAACCCCATATAACCTCTCCCCGTCACCGACGAAACACCTGTCAAAATGGAGAACGAGCGTGGTGAGCTGGTCGACCTGTAAGACTGCCCCGAACCACCCCGCGATCGCATGGCCAGCCAACGCCTAGCAAGCGAATCTCCACCCATGGCAAGAAGGCACCAGGGAAACGCGCATACTGACAATCTGTCTCTTCGAAAAGTTACGTCCCCCGCAAGTGCTCCGCGACGAACCGCATCATCAAGGCCACCGACCACGCCTCCGCCCAGATCTCCGTCGGCAACGTTGACGAGAACGGCCGCTACACCGGCGAGAACAAGACCTACGCCCTGTGCGGGTTCGTGCGCGCGATGGGCGAGAGCGACGACTGCATGAACAGGCTCACCCAGCGGGACGGCTACCTCAAGGGTGTGTGGACCGGCAGCAGATAAGCGGGTGTTGCTAGTGTGCATCGAAGAGGACACGGCGTTTGATGAGGGTGAGTGCGACACAGCGAGTGGGAATGTTCCTGGGGAAAGACTGGATTGTTGACACGATGTTAGGCATGCGTGGAACGATACATAATGGCACTTTTGACAAGCGGTCTGTCGCTTGAAGTCCGTTAGAGCCCCCCTTGGCCCTAGTTAGCTGCTCCAACCACCATTTCGAAACCGTCCACCCTTCAGATCCGCGAGAACCTGTCCAGCAACTTTGTCTCCACACCCCACCTTCGCACGTCCGCCTTGCTTTCATTTTGCATTTTGACGTATTAAGTAAAGCAGCAGCAACGGCTACCAAACGGCCTTCTCTCCCCACCTGCTCAGGTAGGTTCCATGAGAGCAGAAGGAAAGGCAGAGCAGGTAGGCGCTGGCGTCTTCGGAAGCCGCATTTGCCTGTTCGACCCAGCCTAGATCAAGGAAACATGGCCGCCTTTGAAAGTCTACAGTCGTTGAGCTTACTGGCTGCGGAACAGATACAGACGGCACATTGTCAACTTTCAAATTGTATCCACAGTCCTTTCGGTGATCGAGTGCTAAACGATCTTGTAAGTGATACGATACATGCTGCGAGCTGTGGATATCGTCACGCGCTTAATAATTTAGCGGAGAGGTTCGGTTCACATCCAAGGCAGGTCGAGCCGTGAACCAGGAACACGTCCACATGCTTTACACAACCCAGCTGCTCAAGATCGCCGATTCTTCCAATTGTTCTAGTCTTTCTAGTGAGAAACCACATGTGGCATAGTTCATGTGCAGATGCAGCCGCGAAAATATTAAGGTACCTTTCTGCATTCCGTCGGCATGCCCTAAGCGCATCCCGTGATGGGCGAATGACATCTAGTGTACTTCATTTGATGTGATTGCGAAGGCTGCGGGAAAGGGAAAAGAGGACACCGTAGAATGCACGGGTACGCTTAGAAGTGCGAGAGTAGTGAAGTATGACCGCTCACGTATCCTTAACTATAGTATTCACTGCTGCAACGCATGTAAGCATACGGATGAGCACGAGGGAATGGACTGAGGTCCGCCGCACGAACAAACATGGACTGGCAAAGTAATTTTGAAAGGAAAGACAATCAAGGCTGGCCTGGCCAGGCGAAAGGTGACTGAGGAGGTCACGTAGAGTTGCGCCAGCCGGCGGTCACATGGAAGGAAGAAGACCGGCTTGTGTCGAAGCTCGAGCGGGCATAGAGAACGTCGAATCGTTGGCAGCAGAACGACAGTCCTGGGGAACTTTCGTCGAGTACAACCTCGATGCGTTGGAATCTAGTGCAAGCTTTGGCTGGACCGAAAACCCATTCAAACAAGTGACATGCCCACTATGCCTAATAAGCAGTACTCCTGTAGCCGAAGCCAATATCTGATCCTAACGCCGAAGGAGATGGGTCGCCCTTGGGGTGGCTGACTTATTGGAATCATGACCGCCTTGACATGTTTTGTCACCCTTCTGCCCATAAGGTTGTCGTTCCTGCGATTCAAATCCCAGCTGGACCTATAGATCGCCAGGGCCGCTTGCCAGGGCCGTTCCGGCTCCGGTGACATTTGGAAGCTTGATGTGCGCTAGCGATGCCTCCCTCCTACTTTTATAATTCATGACCGAGGCAACCTTCGGTGATCTCCTTTGCGCTCTCTTGCGCGATGGTGTAATGATTGCGACTTCTCTGCCGACTGGGCGCATCATGCGGCGTGTAGAGTCTGACTGCATCTGGTCATGAAGAATGTGCCATCCATTCATAGCTTGGCCTGCAACAGCAACAACTATCTCTTTGCTTGTCCATCACCAAGACCTCTTCTAGAACCTTACTTCGAAGCTTCCACACTAGTGCTCAAAAGCGCGCGTTTTGCATGCTTTGGTCTTCCACATCGTCTCTCAAACGATGATGTGATCGGCATGCAGAAGCTTCGGCCCTGCAAGTGAATCAATAGCGCAACCACTGGAGACTTCCGTGATCGGGTAGCTTATGTCTCTACGCTCAAAAGGCTGTTCCAATCTTCCATTCGGGACCGACGGCACTGTTCCATTGCGAGCAAGAAGATGGCACACACGGGCCAAGCACGTACAGATGACTACTGGGCTGGGCCAGCGGCAAACTCTACGCGGGCGAAATGGAATATCTTGTCTCGAGCCAGGAGACTCTGAATGGCTTAGTCCAGCAACTCCAGTGACAGATTTACTTCCAAAGTATACTTGCTAGTTAGCCCTCTAGGGCTCGATCTTGAGGGCATTCTGGACTGCGGTACCTTACAATGCACGCTCGACGTAGATATCACACCACGTGGTATCGACCCATTACGGTCGAGAGCAACGATCGATCACATTGTAGATGGCTACAAAAGGCAGGATCATCGCTCCCATTCCATAGATCGTTTCGTCCATACCATAACGAAGACATAGCACCAACAGCCGCGTTCCTCCCTTCACAACCACCTGCCTGCACCACCATCTTAAATCTACCACATCAATATGCAACTCATCGCAGGACTCCTCCTCGGCGCCAGCGCCCTCGTCGCCGGATCTCCCTTAGTTGAGCGCCAAAGCTTCAGCACCGACCCCAACGCTCCCTGTGGCATGCAATCGTTCGGTACACCTACCACGTCCAGGACCCTGACCAAACGGACACGAAACCCATACTAACACAAGAACACCCAGGCACCGGTCCCCCATCCGGCAGCGACTCGAGCTTCGAATCCAACCCAGCATACAGCGCCTTCGCCTACGCCGCACCGGCACCCAAGGGCTACAAGGCGGCCTTCCGCAACCAGGACGGCTCCACCCAGCAAGACGGCTACATGGGGTACTACCTCCTACAGACCTACAACACCACTGCGTGCGGCCAGTACTGCGACAACGCTAACGGCTGCAACGCGTTTAACATCTACTTTGAGCGTGACCCGCTCCTTAACCCGGCGCCGGCGTGTCCGAATCCGCTCCCGACTACTAATGTAAGTGAAACTGGGACAACGAGCGAGTTGTAGGAGAGAAAGTGCTGACTTTGTGATGTAGATCAAGTGTTCGCTCTGGGGAAGCTCCGTCAGCGCTGCTACCGCGACGAACGAGGGCCAGTACCGGGAGCAGTTCCACGTTGTCATTGCGGGCTCTGACGGCTTCAACAAGCAGTAAATTAGCTGGGCGTGGCGCAGAGTGGTGTTTGAGGGATAGAGAAGATGCTTGAGATGATCAGTGTTGCGCCGAGCGTGCTTGGCTAGCTTGGTCAACGTTATAGCTACCGTCGGTGATTTTTTTTTTTTTTTTTTTGTCTCTAGCACTTGGGTTTATATAGACCATGCCATCATTCCTGGGAAGCTTAGCTCAATCGTGCCCCATCAGATCAGCAATTTCCACTTTCAGCTGATACTTGGGAACGGAAAAGACCGTCCTAACGAGCCTGAAACATAGCAGAAACTTCGGCGTGATTTGGATATTTGCTCATGCCCTGGGGCGTTGAGGAAATCTCTGCAACTTATAAGAACCGGCATTCATCAAGAGCTACAACGCTATTCAACACTAATTAGAAATAAACAGAGTAGGGTATATACGCAAAAAAGGTCAAAATTCCCGTATGCAATCTCCTCAGTCTCATTATGAATAAACCCCCTTCGGACAGGATTGTGTCGTGCTGACACCTGCTCTGAGTCCAACACCCACATAAAAACCAACTACCAGTGCCCTGCCCACTCCCCTCCTGTTCCTCACCAATTCACAGGCGCATACCTCCTCCCATCAACCCCGGTGACAGGCCCCTTCCCCTTACCCCCCGGACTCTTCCCATCGCCTTCGAACCTGGTCTGCTTCGGCCTGTCCTGCCTGCGCTGCTCGACCGCCCTCTCCGAGTCCTCAGGATCATCGGACTCGGGACTTAAATCCGACGTCGACATCCTCGCTTCGCGTCTACGGCTGCGTCGTCTAGAGCGTTCGCGCTCGCGTTCGCGGTAAGGGTCCGGGAAGGGGGGTCCGCGATGGGGACCGTCGGCTGGTGGGTAAGGCGCTCCGCGGGGGTCGAAAGGAGGGGCGGAGCCGGGAGGTATGTAGGGTGGGGAGTTCCTTCGAGGATCACCGCGTGGGCCGGGGGGTGGGTACATTCCTCCGCCGGGTGGGAGGTCCATGCTCTGGGGGCGTGATCTTCGGCCGGGTTCGTGTTGGGGAGGATATGGCCGGCCGCTGGGTGGTGGTCGGTCGCGATCGTCGTAATCGCGACTTGGAGGGCTGTGGTCGAATCTTGCTCGTCGTCGGGGAGAGTCATATCTGTCTCTTGGGTCTCTCGGGTCTCGCCTTGGATCAGGTCGGCGATCGGCTTCCATTGGGCCTGGGGAGATTGGTCTACCGTGCGGTCCGCGTAGACTCACACCCCTCCTAGGTGGGTAAGACTCCATATCAGGAGGCGGTCCGCCGGACCGTGGTCGTGGTGGCGGAGGAGCACCAGACATGTGGCGCATGCCTGGCGGTGGCCCCAAGCCGGATGGAGGCGGCGGTTGGGGCTGACGGGCCACATGCGTGGCAAATAGTGGACTCGCACTTGGTCGGAAGAGACCTGGACCTCCCTCTGCAGTAGCAGGCGGCGAGGTAGCATCGTGAGCAGAGCTCCGGCGACGTTCGTCGTACCCGGCCGCGGAGCCAAAATAATCCGAACCTTCTCTCTGTTGGCTGCTGATTGGTGTAGGATCATGACTCTTAGAATGTCTCAGGCCTGGTTCAGCTGGGAGGCGATGGCTATGATGCGGATGGCGATGAGCGCCAGGGTCATGAGATGAAGATGGGCGAGAATGCCTGAAAGCTTCTGGATCATCTGAAGGCCCGGTCCATTCGTCGTCAGCACTACCTGACGTTCCAGGCCGGGAATGTGAATGGTGGGATCCACTCGGATGGCGCCTATGCCTGTGTCCACGGTGCTCGCCTGGCGCAGGGCTACCAGAGGTGGCTTGGTCTTCGGACAGATGAGCACCATGATGCGGATGCTTATTGTCTGGTAGACTTCGGCGTCTCCTATCACGCTCCAGCGCTACTTTGTCCCGACTGCGACTCCTGCTCCCCCCTCTGCCATCCCAAAGATGCGGACTACCAATGTTCCTGATCACATGACCCATAGTTGATGCACCGTCCTTGGCTTTGTCACGCATTGTAGGTCTAGGGCTCATGCCCGGTCTCTTGCTGCTACTGCGCACAATGCTCGGGCGACCATCGACATGGCGGTAAAGTGGATTTCTGAAATAAGCCAGTGCTGGCCCTTTGGAGCCTACGCTCTCAGCATCTTCTGCATCCTCCTTGGCATGCTTGTCACGGATACGTCTCGTCTCAGCCTGCTCAGCCTCGAGCTCCCGCACACGTTCCTCCTCCTCCGCTTCCCTTCTAAGGCGCTCAGAGACACCTTCATACCATGCTACCATATGCCTATCTGGCTCCGGTGGGAAGCACTGGCGAGGCAATATCTTTGGGAAGACATTTCCAGTTGTCGGGTCTTTGACATCCCAGCGTCGAACGGCTTCTCGAAGAAATTCGGAGTGCTCTGCTGGGCCAAGCAGGAGTTGGATGGTCTGCCACATTATCCAACCTTCCGTCTTCAGTGCAGGTACCGTTGGGTCCGCAAACGCAGTACTGTGGGCAAACGACTGCGGTTGCAGGCTGTGCAGACAACCAAGCGACTTGTAAATGAAAGCGATGCTCTCGCTTGGCGTGGCAAGGAAGAGCTGGTCGTAGTTGCCATGTAAGTCCCTATAGAATTGCGCTAGCTGGGTAGGCGTGAGGTCGGGGTTGTCAGATGGTTCGTAGTGCTCGTTGATGGCGTCCTTCAGACCGCGCAGAAGCGACTTGAGACGATCAGTCCCGGTCTTGTCTGGTTTGAATAGGTAGTCCCAGTATTCGAATGCCTCCCTTTCTTCAACCGCAAGCTCATGTTGCTCCACCTTCTCCGCCTCCGGGCTGGGTTGCATGCTTGGTGCCCCGGCACGATCTTCGACACCATCGTGATCAGGGCGCGGCCCTTCGTTCATGGTCGCCGTTGCTGGCGCGCTTGTGGCGCGGTGCAGGTAGATGGACGGGCCAGGACTGTCTTCGGACTCGTGCAGACGTGAGATGTCGCCCTACGACTGGCTCTTCGGTAGCGCGATGTTGTTGTCGGGGTGCGACGATTGCTCCAGAAGCTCGCCAAACTTGGCGTGTAGTAGGTCAAGCTGCAACGAGATGAGTGAGCCGCACGAGTTGCAGGAGTAGAGCTCGGTCGAGGAAGCGACGGGTTCAAGATGTTGGTGAAGATGTTGTTGACTACTGTCTTGGGTGGTATTCATTAGGTGGAGGATTAACAGGGCGCGTTAAGATATCGTATCAGGAAGGGAGACAGCTGGACACAGGCCAAACAAGTTGCTCAGGCGCATAGACGAAAGATTGTCACGGAGTCACGGTACTGAAGTGATACTCATATAGTGTAGTGTGGTGATGCATGTGCGTCGCTGGCGCATGCGACTGAGCTGCCGCCTGACGTAGGAGCTTCACACACAACCACACCAACACACCATACGTGCAGCAGGGCAGGAGCTTGCGACAGCTTTGTGGCGTTCCTGTGTGGCGCTGCTGTGGCGTTTATATTGATGCCTACTCCTACATTAGGTATATAATATGTACATATTAACAGTAGGTACTTGCGTGGAAATACTGTGTATGAAGTAACGTGTGAGACAGAGTACTTGCTAGATAACTGCTCTACAACTTATCCTTATTCGCCACCAAACTCTGCTTGAGACTCAACAACTGATCCTGCACCCCAAGATCCTCTGGCATGACCTTGTCATTCTCATCGTACGCTGCGTACCAGTCTGTTGCCACTTCGTTCAGTTTAACCTGACTCGCCAATTCCTTCCCGAAAATCATCATGATCCCCTCATAGTTCTCCGGCGTGCATTGAACCAACTCAACCCGCTTTCCCGTGACCTCAGACCATGTCTTGAAGACTTCGGCCAAGGGAAGGATGTCCGAGTGCACGCTCACGTACTTGGCGGGCAGAGTTTTAGATGGATTGGAGAGCACGGCGTGCACCACGAGGCCCACGTTGTGCTCAACGTCCGTCACCCACATGATGGTCTCGGGCTTGCAAGGGAGGACTACGATGTGTCCGCCGTACGTCCCGGGCTGTTGTTGAAAGTTGCAGTCAGCTAGCTCTCCCAGTGAATTTACCATCAAATTTCCACCGACTCACCATTTCCAAAGGCTTGAGCATGCTGAACAGGTTACTAACGAAGAACCCGACTCCCAGAAAAGTCGTCTTCTTCGCCAGGTCCGGGAGGGATCGTTTGATCTCGTCGGCAGCTTTATCCTTGTAGTCCCAATGGGGACAGATATAGTCCTTGCCTGCCAGCTTCTCCCCAGAGGCCAGCGTGTGGATGATGAAATGCTCCAAGGTAGAGCTCTTCTGGGCAGCCCTGGCGATCTTCAGCATCTGGTTGAACTCCCTCTCCCCAGCACCAGCCTGGCCGAGCTGCATGAGGTAGTCCCAGAAGTTCGTCACGGCGAAGATGGCGTTGGCATCCTGTGCACTCCATGTTCAGTAAAGATGTTGTGCATTGTGCCGTATTGCCATGGGTCAAGAAGGCAACCGACCTTGAAAACCTCCACCAACGACGCCTCATCATCGTAATCCGCAGAAGCGAGCTCAGCACCCTTCGCAGCTAAAGCCTGTGCAGCCTGACCATTCACGTTTCGAGTGATAGCTCTAACTCGCCATCCGTCTTCGTTCAACATCCGTCGGGCGACTGAGCCACCAAGCTGGCCCGTGGCGCCGCAGACGACAATCAGCTTCGACATGGTAACCTGTATCTAAAAAATATCCTTTGACCAAGTACTTCGATTCTGTATTAGCAGCAGATTGAAGTGGCAAAGTCAAAGACGTGGATGGATCTTGGACTTTTTAAAAGGATGGAAATCCACACGACCTGGATCACTCACGTAAGCATCAGGATTCCCAGCTGGCTCGCACTCGCAAAGACACATGAATGGTTCAAGGCCGGAGTATCAAGTCACTTTCGCTTGTCGTTGCTATTCCAGGGCAAGTAAGAGCTCCCGTCCTTCCCAATTCCCATTGGAAAGAGATATGGAAGGCTAAAGTGGGGGAGAGAAATGGTATTGTAACCCCACCTGTAAATCCAGTAGGTAGCCCCTCCTACACAACACTATTCCCCTTTGCGCCATCCTGCCATCCCTCGTGCATCCTCACCATCCAGTGTGAGATTAGCATTCCTCGCTCTTCGGCGTCTCACCAGAGCGTCTATCATGTAGAGTTGGACAGGTCGCATAAATGAGCTGATTAATTAACAAAACCCGCGCAGACCGAACACCTTCAAGCCCGAGAACACGGCCAGGAGCAGCACAATAATCATACTATAATTAAGATGGAATCTGATTTTTTTCTGTACATTACACATTTTGCAGGATCGGAAAAATCTCTTGACTACAGATGGCCCGGCCGCCTCAGATGAATTTGCTTGAACGCTGCAAGGAAAAACACCCCAATTTCCCATCCATCCCGTACTCTCGTGCACCCGCCCGCCCTCTTCCCCCTTCTTCGTGGACATGTAGCACATCAGCCCTTTACTTCCTAGCCGTGAGGCAAGATGTCCAGTCATTATTTCCCTTACCCTTTCCTTACAGGGAGGAAGAGGTTCCCAAGAGGTTCCTACAAGCACCCTTACGACCTTCCATCCTCCCCACTTATCGTCGAGCCTGCTGCGCCTGCTGACCCGCCTTCTCCGTAATACTCGTCATGGCCAGGCCGACAGGATTGAGGGGCTTGCCGGTATTCGGACCGGGACTCTGGGCGCGACTGGGGGCGGTAGAGGGCGCCGCGGAGCGATTATGCGCCATGTGGGCTCTGACGAGATGGCCGGCGGCTAGGGCGGAGCAGAGGGAGAGTTCGCCGGCGAGGACGCAGGCGGCGATGATCTTGGCGAGCTGGCGGGCGTTGTCGCCGGGCGTGGTGGCGTGCGCGCCGCGGACGCCGAGCATGTCGAGCATGGCGGCTTGGGGCTCGAGGATGGTGCCGCCGCCGATGGTGCCGACTTCGATGCTGGGCATGGAGACGGAGATCTGGAGGTTGCCGTTGAGGCTGCGGAGAGAAGCGGGGTTAGCAATATGTTCTTTTAACCAGGTGGTTACGTGGTGGACAGGGACTTACTTCTTCATCACGGTAATGCAATTACTGCTCTCGACGTTCTGTGCGGGATCCTGGCCCGTGGCGAGGAACATGGCCGTGACCATGTTAGCGGCGTGCGCGTTGAAACCGCCGATGCTGCCGGCCATGGCACTACCGATGAAGTTCTTCGACATGTTGAGCTCCACGAGCGCATTGACGTCGCTCTTCAAGACATTCTTGACCGTCTCGGCGGGGATGATGGCCTCAGCGACGACGCTCTTACCACGGCCATCGATCCAGTTGATAGCTGCTGGCTTCTTGTCGATACAGAAGTTGCCAGAGACGGAGATGATGGCCATATCCTCAAAGCCAGCCTCCTTGGACATGACGCCCAGAGCGTGCTCGACACCCTTGGAGATCATGTTCATACCCATAGCGTCACCGGTCGTCGTCTTGAACCGCACGTAAACATAAGTACCCGCAATAGACGTCTTCATCTGCTGCAGACGGGCAAAGCGTGAAGTGGAATTGAAAGCATCTTTCATGACCTTCTGGCCTGCGGAAGAGTCGAGCCAGATCTTGGCCTCAGCGGCTCGGGCTAGGGTCTGGAAGCCGATACAAGGACCACGAGTCATACCATCACCAGTCAGAACGGTGACCGCACCTCCGCCGGCATTGATAGCCTTGCAGCCTCGGCTAATACTGGCGACTAAGACGCCTTCTGTAGTAGCCATAGGCAAGAAGTAGCTGCGTCCATCGATCGTAAGGGGCCCGGCAACACCGAGAGGCAAAGGCATATATCCGATGACATTCTCGCAACATGCGCCAAAGACGCGGTCGTAATCGAAGTGTTCGTAAGGCAACTTGGACTTCTCAAGCTTGTTTGTAATGTCAGATGTACCAGCCGTGCGAGAAACAACGCCTCTCCGAATCTTGACTGCGCGGGTCTTGTCTTCGAGAGTCTTCTCCAGGGCGTAGCCGGGGATCTTGCCGCGAAGGGTGAGATCGATGAGTTCCTCATCGCTGAGGAGCGGCGCCTTCTTCTCCTTCACTAGGGCTTCGCATTCTTCTCTTGATCGGCTAACACCGTCTGGGCCAGGGGGTAGAGGAGCTTCAGGTTCCAATTCTGGCTGGCTCGGCGGAAGCGCATGGCCGTTCGCGCTAGGTTTCTTGGCATGCGAGCTGACTGACTGTTTCGCAGACGCGCCTGCTTGCTCTTGCGAGGGCTCCTTAATACTCCACCTAGCTGCGTTGAAAAGATAGCCGTTGAGAACCAAGCTCAATGCCAGCGCAGTAATCACCCATTTGCTGAGGACGGGATCCTCGAAGCTCTTCAACAAGCTTTCAACGACTCTACCGCCAAAAGCAGAGAAGACACCGGCACGGTAATCGATAGACCAGTCTGAGGAGTCTTGAGCGACAGAAGCCATCGAAGGGTACTGAAGCTCGTATTTGATCGGGCTGAAGACTGTCACCGAGATCGACTGCTGGCTTTGCTTGGCCTGCTTGTAAACCACGTCCAACCCATTGCTGGCGACCTTGAATGGGTCCATTGGTGGTGGCGTGGTGACGCTGGATAAGCCGGCAGTAGTCACTAGCGAGCCATCGCGCCCACTACGGAAAGGCATGGTGCACAGATTCAAGACATTGATGAGGACAAAACCGAGAACCATCAAGACTTTGAAACGCGGAATGCTGCTGTCCCTGACCTTGCGGCCGAAGATGCTGTAGGTCTCGCTGCTTTGAAAGCTCTCATCCTTGGGCCACTCGTTGCTAGCCGCCACGTTCTCGGCAACCCTACGGCTCACACCGTCTTCTTCGAGAGCCTTGCGAAGCGCGACGTGGCGCTTGATACGGTTGATCTCGAGTTTGATGGTGAGAATGGAAGTGTAGAAAGTGAAAAGCAAGAGGCAGTCGAAGAACAGTGTCCATGCGGCCAGGAAGCAGAATTGCCTTAAACCGCCCTGGATGCCAGAAGCCGCTCCAACGCAAAGGATCAAGATCTCGATGGCGTAGTCGCGCACGATCTCGAAGCCGCGCTCGCGCACCGCGATCTGCACGGCATTTTGAATAGTCAGCGAGGCTTCGCCGTTGCCATTGTTGTTTCCGTTGCCGTTCTGCTTCGCCTCCAGCGCGGCCGAGAGGACAGCTTGGGTAAGAACGATTGGCTTTTCGAAGCCAACAGTCACCACTAAGAACGGCACACCTTCAGAAAGCAAGACCACGTTCTCCGGCACGCCCAGCTTCATCGTCACAACGATACCGAACAAGAACGCGAACGCCGAGGAGAAGAGGACCGTTGTGCCAAGCCAGAAGTTCGATCCCATACGTCTCATGCTTAGGAAGAGCGAAATGAAGGTCAGGTACATGGCGAAGTAGCCAAGCGACATGATTATGATATCCAGCGTTTCGGCGTTCTTGATCAAGTCCAAGAAGGCTGTCCAGGAGTTCCGTGCCCAGTCGATGATGCTGTCCGAGCGAGTGTCGCGGCCATTCTTCATGATCCACTTCTTCTGCTCTTGCTCGTCATCCGATCCGTCGTCTTCCTGTGATGCCATGCCGCTGCCTGAAGCTGGAATTTCCTTGACCGTTTCGAAGAACTGTGCTGTTTCGCCATACGGGATAGAGAGAGTCAGGGTGGTGTCGGCGGAGATGGGTGACAGAATGTTCGAGCTCGAAGGGAGCAGCTCGGCGGAGCTGTCTTGAGGCAGAGGCAGGTTCTCGGCAGTCGGTGCCTTGAGCGGCGATCCGTTGGTGTCAGGGAATGCCAGCGTAACAAGCGACAGATGATCCTCAGACTTGGCAGCTCCGTTCTCATGCATCTGCCATTTCCAGGCCGTCTCTTCACCCAAGTATAACCTCCTGCTTCCTGCCGAGAGAGCACTGAAATCCACCTTATTTGCCGCTGTTGCTGGCGATGGGCGGAAGAAGCCCGCCTCAATGAGGTTGACGTAGAAGGCGCTGCCAAGTATCGCTACGAAGGCTATGGTGTGGATCGGGTGAGTGCATGCTTGGTGCGTAACGGCTTGAAGGTAAGGGGTGACCTGGCGATTGTAGAAGCCTGGCTTGTCTGGGTTCGTGATGTCGTAGTTGCGCCTCCAGCGCGTAGGTATCAGTGAGCCGAGCATGTTGAAGCCCTCTATGTGTAGTGGTGAAGTAGGATGGAGTTGCGGGTTGTCGCGGAGGTGGTGAGGTGACGGATGGTGTATATCGTTAGAGCTGGGAAGCTGCGTCCTTCATTCCTTCCTTTCTCAATCGGTGTCTTGTATGGTATGGTATCCGCAGTGGATTCGCCCTCCAGAGTGTGTCGACCACGAGAGAGGTATTGAATCAACGAAAACTCGAATCCCAATGGCCTTAGCCTGTAGTATTATTTTCCTTTCTCCTGACCGCGCCAGCAGCCCGCCCCGCTTGTGATTGTTTTACCCACTCTTCCAACTTTTCCCACCACAACAAAGGGAGCGCGAGAGGGAGAGAGCAGCGAAAGGCAGCAGCGCAAACGAGTCAAGCGCGAAAAGCACCCAGCAAGAATCCCAGAAAAGATGCCTATCAACGAGTAATTAAACGAATCCGTGGGCCCCCCATCCAGCGTCGACTACTCAACAGACACGGCACATCCACTCCCGTCGGCGGCGGTGAAGCGCAATCTCCCCCAAAAACTTCGCGTGGAAGGCGTGGCGAGGTACGCGGGTTTGCAGCTCGCTGATTGGCTACGTGAGGCTTTCGGTGGCGTCAACCCGAGTGTGGAGTGCAGCGAACAAGCTCCACCGGCTGCAAGATTGGCAAGATTCGGGGAGAAACAATGGAAGAGATGCAGTGGCGTCGGTGAGTTCCCAGGTAAGTGGATTATCGAAGTAAGGTGCCGTATGGTACGATTCACGGTCAAAGGATAGAGAAAGTTATGGTTCGTGGTCATGACGGCAACAATAATGAGTGATATCCATTCGAACTGCCTAGCCGGGAGTGAGGCGGTTGCCCGCAAAGACATGTGGCGTTTGTCGTACGACATCTACTTCTGAACTCTAATCCCCTGTGGCTTTGAATTGCCGACGCGTCTCCCAAAGTACCGCTATATGGTACTACTGTACTACTACTTTATTGGTGTTTCCTGCTTCCTGGCCTGATCCGCCGGCACATCTCTAGACGTGTCGTGCTGGCCGCACACGTGTGCCGCATAGCTCAGCCACTTCTATGCCAAAACGTCAAGGACGGTGGTTGCGTTGCGTATGCTTTCGCCCGCCGGCACCGACATCTGCCAAGTGGTATCTCTTCAACCGGCTGTCTTATTGCACCGTGCCTAGATGTTGCCTCATGGACATTGCGATGGCGTAAATGATGTGTGGAGAACATTTATGTCGCCTCTGAATCCCTGACCTTCTCGGCCAAGGGGACGTCGCCATGCGTGATCTCGTCGATGAAGCTCTTGTCAGGATTAAATAGCATAACATGAAAATGCTCGACAGCATGGATGCTTTTCAAGCTACCCCAGTTCTTGAACCATATGACGTTCTGGCTCCCACATTTACTGACGAATATTTCGTCGACGAAGCTGTTAATCAGATGCCGGGTCTGCGGTGTCAGATCGTCCGTGACAGGATCTGATGGCAGGTCAAACTTCGTCCAGACCACCAAATGAACAATTCTTGGATCGACCCCATATGGCCAGTCATTGTGAAGGATCTTGTAGTCCTCTAGAATCTCTCATTAGCAAACGTGCAGTTGGTGTGTCAGAAGATGCTGGCGAGGAATACCAAAATACTCAAAAGGCCTTCCCTTGGGTTTCAAATCTTGCCATCTCAGCCGCTCTTGCATCACAAAAGCCATCACGGATCCATAGTCCTTGGTCAGCTTCGTCGTAAATTCTCTATACCTTCTCAAATCGGTAGGTACACGCTGAAAGAGGTCAAGGCGGTTGGTCTTGATGAGGTGCTGCACTTCTTCCCATGACTGTCGCTGATACCACGCATCGGGGGTGGAGAGGATGGCGCGGTCCTTTGCGTTGTCGAAGGCATATTGGAGGAACTCCGGACATTCTTTCGTTTGCAGACCTGCTGGCACGTTGACGTTCCAAAAAGGGATGGCGTTGCTCTTGGCGCAGCTTATGTCGCCAAGTTCTTGCGTGCAAGGTGCTTCGATGCTGTAAGTCTGTGAAGCCATCCTCACGCTTCCGAATTTGTCGTTGCTTCCATTAGGCGGGCGGGCTCCGTAGTCTTGCGCCTACTGTAGGAAAACGTACTGTACCTAGGTAGTCAAAGATGTGCGGACAAGTGATTGCTGACTGTGCGGGATGTGGACGCGTTTGCGAACGGTAAGGGAAAAGTTAATAAGACCCACCGGTGCCTATAGCTTGCGCGTGGCGGCAGCTCTACAGGACTCAATTCCTTTGTCCGGGTAAGGGTTACGCTACAAGGCGGCGGCGCGAGCAGAGAGACACTGTCACATATGTGAGGACTGGCATGCCTAGTTCCTTTGTTGTCTCTCGCGGGGTTGACGAGCAGAAGAAAGGAATCCGGCAGGTTCCAACTTCCCAGGCTGCTCTGAGGCGGACCGGGAAATTTCCAGCGGGCGATCAATCCCTGAGCGGCCGTTCTCGCGTTCTAGCCTTGCCCGGCTGTACCTGGCGCTAACGGGGAACCCTGGCTGGCGCGAGAGAGGGACGCGTCTGATTGGCTTTGGGAGATGCCTCCTTCGCGCGCTCATCAGGGGGGGTTCGAGGGAAAGACCACACCGCGTCCTGCCTTCACATTCACTGCTCCTCTTGCGTATCGTCCCAGACACAAGACACAGACACAGTCGTTACTGCAGCATCACACACGTCGGGCGGTCGGGCTGTTAATCTTGGAGGCTGTATCCTTGCAGAGCCTGGATACGCCCACATACGGGTGTGAGAGAGGCCAGAAGAAAGCAGGGATCCGAGGGCATACACGCAGTCGCCGAAACAAGGCCCGAAACACGTTCCCTACTACTATATCCCTCTCTTTCGCCGGCTCGGGAACGATACGAGGCGTCGTCGAGTCCAGCATCGTACTACTCCACTCCTCCTCCGCTTGCATCGCCACGCCGTCGCATGCGTATCTAAACCAGTGCAGGGATCTCCGACACCACCACCGCCGCCCCCATAGATGGCGATGAACCGCCCGCCCCAGCCTGGTCCTCCGCAGTTCTCGCCGCGCTCGATGAACAGCAGCGATAGTTATGGCTTCCCGCCCGCGCCGCATGGTGGTGCGGCAAGACCACCGCCGCCGAACTCGCCCCCAGGATCGAATCATCCCAGTGGCAGTACCGCGAGTACAGAGGTCTCGCGACCTTCAGTCAGCGGCAGCAGCTTCAACCGCCCACCGTCAAGTGCCAGCTCAGTGGCGAGATCAAGTGATGGCCGGATGGGGTTCGGTGGCCCTGCGAGCAGGGATAGCGGGAGAAGCACATTCAAACCGGACATGGAGGACCAGCTGCAACGGCATTATCATGTTCTGAAAGGCTTCTTGGCCGCGAGTCTGCGCGACGAGAAGGGCAACATCAAGCCCAACAAGGCGAGGGACAAGTTGCTGAGGCTCTCAGTCACCCAGTTCATGGAACTTAGCACGGATGTCTACGACGAGCTGGTCAGACGCGAAGATGAGCGCTTGGGCAGGGTGCCGAATGTACCGCGATCTTTGCCGCCAAAGCAGACTTTCCACCCCAAGAGAAATCAGGCCCGACAGAAACTGAGCACGCTACCTGTGGAGAGATTCAAGCAGCTTGCGACAGACGTTTTCTATGAGCTGGAGCGAAGAATACCCAGATTTGCTGGCGGAGACATTGACCGCCCAATGAGTACGAGTAGCAACCGAAGTAGAGCTCAAAGTCGGGCTGGAGGCAGACCGCCTGGACCGCCTGGCGCCTATAGGGGGCCGCCTTCCGGTCCTGGCCGGCCTCCCATGGGCCCAAATGGCATGCCACCACCCAATGCGCCTTATCAGTCATTTAGACCAGCTTCACCCGGCGTCGGTCAGATGCCGACCCGGCCACCGACCGGAAGTAGCGAATCATCGAGTTTTGGCCGACCACTGCCAAAGACGTCTCAGAGCAATACAATTGTACCAAACAAGAGCACGATGGTTGAAGATGACGATGACGATGATGGGGAAACGGATGAGGCCTTCGGACTTGACAAGTCCCTGTCGGGTATCAGCAATGAGCGTTTCAGCAAAGCAACGAGTCCGGGCGTTGGCAGTGCCGAGGATAAAGAAAAGATTCAAGCACAGGAGGCGGAGATTCAGGCACTGAAAGAGAAGTTGGAGAAGGCAGAAGGTTCGACCTCCGACAGGGATCAGGAAATGACGGAATTGAAAAAGGGTCTTCAGCAGAAGGAGCTTGAACTTGAACGCATTCGGTCGGATGGCCAAGGTCAGGAAGATCGCTTGACATCCGAGCGAGGGGAGTGGAAATCTTTGCAAGAAGAACTGGAGCGGAAACACCTCGATGCACAGCAATTGAACGAAAGCTTGCAGCGGGAGCTCGATCAGCTCAAGATGTCTAAGGAGTCAGATGAGAGTGGCTTGAGATCAGTCCACGAAGTCGAGCTCGAGAGCTTGCGGACCGAACTTGGAAACTCACATCGCATCACAATCGGAGATTTGCGATCACAGCTCGATAACGTCCACGACCAGACGGACGACCTACACCGTCAACTTCAGACCCACCAGGCTGAGAATGAGGAGCTTCGAGCGCAGTTGGAAAATGCACAGCAGCTTCAGACTACTTCTAGCAATGGGAGTGAAGAGCAATCTCGCCGAATCGAGTTGCTCGAGACAGAGTTGGCAAACCAGGAGAAGCTGACCAATGATGTCCGCGATGAAGCTATGATGTATCTCCAAGAAATGCGCGATCTCAGCAGACAGAACGACCAAGCCTTTGAAGAGGAGGAGCGCTTGGTCGCCAGAGTCTCAGAACTGGAGCGTGAGATTGAGCAATGGCGACAACGATATGCGAAGGTCAAGGCGCAGAATAAGAGCCTACGAGCTTCGACAATGGGTCTCAATCTCGCAGCTGCATTCGACTCTGGAAGCCTGGTGAGGAAGGAGGGTGTAATGCACGAGGCAGGTCTAGTACGGGATGTGGATGTCACTCGCTTCCAGATGAGCGTTGATGAATTGTTGAAGGTGGCGCGGCAAACGGCGACAGAACCTATGCTCGAGAGTGTCAAGGGTGTCGTACTTTGCGTACAATCCATTACGTCGGCTGTTGGCACTGATGGATACCCAACGCCTTCGCCTTCGCCCATGTCACCCAGCGGACAGCGAACCGTAGCTATGGACAGCGTCTCAAAGCTCAAGGCCCGCGTGACCGGGACAGCCAACAGCCTCATCACAGCTACCAAACAACACGCATCATCCCTAGGACTCTCCCCCGTCGCCCTCCTGGACGCCGCAGCCTCCAACCTCACCGCCTCCGTCGTGGAGCTCATCAAAGCCGTCGGCATCAAGCCCAGCCCCAAACACGAACTCGCCTCCGACGACGACATCGACGGCCACGACCACAACCTCCCCAGCGACTACCACCGCCGCATGGAATCCTTCTACGACGACACCCTCTCCCCGGCCGAAGCCGGCTTCTCCGTTGGCGTCTCCTCCCCCTCCTCCACGGCCCAAGTCCACAGCCCCTCTCCCCCAGCCTCCACCCTCTCCCAACCCCACCACCAGACCAGCAGCAGTCCGGCTTCCGAGCCGCCTAAACCCGCCCCGCTAAACGTGCTTGGCCGTAGTAATACGTCCAAGAAGACGAATGGCTGGTTCGGCGGGTGGGGCAGGAAGGCGAGCGTGGATGAGACGCCTCCTACCGTGAATGGCACGGCGGCGGCGCAGGGTGCGGGAGCTGATGGGGAGTATGACCCTTATCGATAGAAAGCTGTTGGGGGTCTTTGATCCTATTTTCGTTGCGAGAGATTGTACTTACTATGTCTGTTTTTAATCCTTTGCATCATTTTTTCTTTTTCTGAGGAATAGGACAAAAGGGCCATCCATTTTTGCCCTCGCTTCCTTCTTTCGGCGGCACAGATGGGGATGGGACAATTGGAAATTTGGGAGTTGAGAAGGGTTTTGGATGGATGGGAAAGGACAATTTGGGGTTCTTTTCCTTCTGAGGTTTCCCTTTTCTGGGCTTTTTTTGGTACTCACGGCTGGGAAGGGGGAGGGGGGGGGGGGGGGGGGGGGGGGGGGGGGGGCTTGTGCGAGATTGTGTAAGATATGAGGACTCGCGTTGCTTCTTTTTTTTGCATATGAAGGGGTCGGCAGGAACATTGGACAGGAATGTGATGGTTATTTTGGAGATTGCTTCCGGTTGTTTGTTTTATTAGAGAAGAATTGGATCTCTCTTGCTTTGGAGGGTCATGAGTCTCATATTTTCGGTCTCTCTGACGATGTATGACTTGGGGTGATGTTGTTTGGTTATGAGATTTTCGGCTATGTTCCGTAGCCGAATGTGAAGCCTCCCTAACCCGAAGGGGGATTGATAGAGTAACACCAACCTTATTAGAGGTCAAATGCTATGACTGCATACTAGAATCCACACGAGGTCCTGCGAAGCGAATACCGAATGTACTATCGGAGCCCATACTGTTCGAGACCGAAATGCTGACAGGGTGATGAAACAATCGACGACAAGGATGTGAGATTGGAGCTGGGCCCCGACATCCCCGATCCACACTGACAACAGCACCGCCCGAACAGTACTGCTCCTTCAATGAGCTGCATTGGAGACCCTTCCATCCTACTTTGAATAAAATGATATCCCAAGCGAGCTTTCGAGAAACTGCAATCGTCAAGACGCAAAAGTTCCAGGGGCATGTAGACTGTGGAATTCAAAAAGCTCGAAATCGAGGAAGGCATGCCCTTGGAGTGCGATCGCAGCGAGCTTAACAAAAGCCCAGCGATTCGATTCCTTGAATAGGCGGAACCACGGCGCAATTCGACTTTTCTGAATAGGCAGAAATACGTGAAACAAGCCTACGTAACGTGACTGACCAGGGGGCCTCCTGCAAAGACTGAGTAGTACAGCATGAGGCCCTGAAATTGGCTTGCCAGCAAATATATATGTATGTCCCCTTCTCGCCAAGGCGTTTGAGCACTGTTTTACTGCAGCGCCATTCATTCGTTTCCCCTTCTCAAAAAAGCTTGTCGTGCTTTGTCTCTTCCAACCGATAGCTTAGGACTATCTTTCTTACTACTTTCTCGGCAGCCTCCACATCTATCAGCCTTACCACGAGGGTCAATCAAGATGGCTTTTGCAAGAATCGCGATGCAATCCATGCTCTTTGCAGGCATCGCCCTGGCGGCGATCACACCTGCCATGCACGTGGACGACACGTCGTTGTCCCGCCGTATGACATCTGGTGATGGCACTTGGTACGGTAAGGACTGTGGTGAGGAGGACTGCTGGCAGGACGGCGCTTGCGCTTTCACCGATTATACGCTCCCAGCGAGCATTGCCGGATCGACCTGCGTCTCTGAGCAGATCTGGAATAGCAGCTACAACTGCGGAGGATGTGTTTCGATTACTTACCAGGGCAAGAAGAAGACTGCTATGGTAAGCATTATCCAATGAAGAGCCACGACGCTTGGCATGCCGTCTCGTACTGACGATGTTCTTCAGATCACCAACAAGACAGGAGGCGATGCCCAACACCTCGACATGTCGCCGGACATGTTCTCGCAGCTGGCCGACAAGAGCCTCGGCGAGATCGACATCGAATGGGAATTCGTGCCGTGCCCCTTCACCGACCCGCTCTGGATCAAGATGCACGGCGGCGCCTCGCAGTACTGGTTCGCGGCGACGGTGGAGAACGCGCGCCGCCGGACGGCCAAGATGGAAGTCAGCGCTGACGGCGGCGAGACCTGGCAGGAAACCGTCCGCGACACGAATAACTTCTTCACGCTTCCGGGCAACGGTGGCACGGGTACTGAGACGGCTTTGATTAGGGTTACCTCGCACACGGGAACTCAGGTCGAGATTAAGGAGGTCGATATGACTTCGGGCAAGAAGACCGTGGCTCAGGATAACTATGCTTAGGTTTTCTGGAGGCTGAACTACAAGCAAGTTCGCATGTTGCTGTGTGTAAGCAGATAGATTTAGTTCTGGTGCAGAAATGTACGAAAGCCGGGCGGGATCACTGGACTGATTCGGCTCTGGTGACTTGACTCCTTGACAGGGAGAGTATAGCAGAGCTTGCCCATCATGAGCGCCCTTCAATTTGATCATGTTAAACGCCGCATAATAATTTGCCCCATCCTTCGGGCACCGTGGCTCACTTATGCCCGGACAGCCTCCTCGATCTTCTTTGCCGCTTTCAATAGAGCCTCATCCTGCCAGTGCTTACCCACGATCTGCAGTGCAATAGGGAAGTCATGGAAGAGCTCCGGATCATAAGCCTGCCACTCTCGCTTATCCTCTTCACTGCGTGCCACATACGTATCATCAAATTTGTCCAGAGACTTGTCGCATCTGAGTCCGCTAGGCATTACCACCGCGGGCTGGTCGAGTATATTCCAGATGGCCGTATAATTCCAGTACTTAGGCGTGCCCTGTATAGCTCCAGCGCCGGGGTAAGCGGGACAGAGGATCACGTCTACACCGCGCTCTTTCATCAAATGGTGGTATGCTTTTCTATATGCTTCTCTCGATGCATTCAAAGACCAGTTCTCCCTGACAGAGAGCGGCTGCTCACGGGAATACTGGATCGCCCACGTAGTAAGAGGTAGCTCCGGCTCGCCTGTCTTGTCAAATTCAGCACGGTAGCCTTCTCCGCCGTCGGGGAAGTAGAGTGCGGCGACTATGTCCCAGCCATGTTTGTGGTCAAAGGGCTCCCAGGGAACTACGTTGATGCCGGCTGCTCGAAGTTTTTTTGACGTGCTTTCGAGAGCGCGCAGGATTGGAGGGTGTGGCCTGACCATCCCATCGTCCATCATGACGCCTACAGTGAAGTTGGTAGGGAGCTCGACATCTCGCCACGGGACGGGAATCAGCGTGGTATCAATGTCCCAGGGTTGTTGATCCAGCAGTGCTTTTTGGAACAGTTCGAGGTCGTCCAGGCTTTGGCCTAGGGGTCCAGCCACTCCACGAATGGACTCTTGTCCAGCGTTGATGCCGTAGAGTCCCAGATTTGAATTGCGAAGGGTCGTTGGCCTAAGGCCGTAGCAGTTGTTGAAGGCAGCAGGTACGCGGATAGAGCCTCCAATGTCTGTCCCTACACCCATGACTGAGGCCCGAAAGCCAATGCTTGCGCCTTCGCCGCCCGAACTGCCGCCAGGCGTCAGTCTGAGATTGTACGGATTGAGAGTACGGCCTGTGATGTTGTTGTCGCAATCAAGGTGCTATCAACGTTAGCAGAATTCTAGATGTTCGAGGTCCTTAACGGCATACCATAAGCGATTGCGGTTGATTAGTCCGCACGTGCAGTACAGCTCCTGCGTCCTTAAGCAGCTTGACAATGAGAGCATCCTCTTCTGAGACGTGCGAGATTTTGGAGACAAAGCCGGCATGCGTGATCTTACCAGCCATTTCCAAGTGTTCCTGGGAGACGTTAATACAAAAGCTTTGTGATAACAACATGCGGAACATGCTCGCGACACTGACCTTGATCGATATTGGTATACCGTGCAAAGGTCCGGCGAGCTCTCCAGTGCGAGCAAAGTACTCGTCGAGCTCATCGGCCCTTACAAGAGCCTCATCGGAAAGGAACTCGGTGGCAAAGTTGAGCTGCATTGCCGTCAGATACAATACATATAGCCTATGAGCTGCTACTTGCCATTTGCTGCCCTATTGTTGCCCGCTTCAGAAAAGCCGTCGTAACTTGACGTACAGTCCAGTCGCCTGACAAGTACCTCTGAATGATCCCCTCAGCATCTTGCTCTGTAATTTGGAGTTCGAGGTCCGAGAGGATGCCACTGGTCTTTGGCAGAGATGTGATGGCATCGCCAGATTTGGTGGCAAGCTTGTCGACTGGCAGAGCCCATTGAGCCGGCAACGATTTCCCTTGTATGTCAATACACTTCTGTGATAGAGCCGACCATTGACCTATTGAGCCCATTCTGGAGACTCTAGTAGATGCGAGATAAACGGGAATGTGCAGGAGAAAGCGAAGAGGAAATGATGGTATACTTGGACCTGACAAGCATTCAAATGCGGCGCCTGATATCGATACCTGAGATACGGCCACTCGCCACTCGCGGCCAACTCCACAGAGCAATGGGCAACGCATATGAGATATGCCGCACAGTGTAGTGTTCATGGTTGCTGAAGCGAGCGGAGGTCGGGCAAGGAACGCTTCCAACGTGCGCACGGATGCTCTCGGCCGCCTTATCTCTTCTGTCGGCCATCATGTTTCCTCTTTCGATAAGACATACGAGATACTGCTGATGTCTCGCAGGAACTTCAGCCGAGATAGTCGGCTTCAAACGATGCGTCGGCATTGTTGAGGCTAAGTGTCACGTTCATGGTTTGGATGAGAACGGAGACAACTTGCCACCGTACAATGGTCGTACTTTTTCTTGCAGTCCAACTTGTATACAAGAGTTTCTGAGAAATCCCATCTATCTCTGATCTATCTGTAGATATTTAAAATCGATGCCCGCTCTATGTGTTGGTTCTTGAGCGAGGTGTGACTCCCCACTCATGATCAATGGTTGAGACCTTTAGCACGAGCAGCCTCGACGTGTCCATAGTACCTCTCAGCACTGCTCTTCCGGAGCTTTCGACCATATTGGATGAAGACGGCAAACGAGGCATTCCAGGCAAAAGCGATACATCCGGCCATTATGAACGTATCTCGATACCCCATGTTCTTGACCCATGGAGTAATGCTGGAACTAAATTAGCCACAGGTGACGACGAGAAGGCAAGGTCACTAACCCATAGTTTATGGCAAAGCTAAGTGTATTCCGGATAAGAATACAGGTAGTCACCATATCGCCCGAAAGCTCAGGATAGCTGCTAATAGCGTAGCCGAGGGCACCAGCGACCGACAAGGCCGATACAACGGCAAGACAACCCTGAGAGAAGACCAAGCCAAACCAGTGGATGTTGTAAGTCACCCCTAGTCCATATAGGAACAACGAGAAGGGCGCCAGGATCGTCGGGATGATGAACATGTACAACGTGTGCTCCGATTCTGATATGCCGCCGTTGCGACGTGCGAGTTTCATGGTAAGCACACGTCCTAGTTTGCCTGAGTCGCATTGTCAGCGAGACTTTGATATGCTTGTGGCAATGGGTTCTATACCGCACGCATAGCCACCGATGATAGCCCCTATGATACCCGCAGAGTATGCGGCTGCAATGTCCAGCGTCGACCAGCCATAGAAAGACTTATAGACAGTTCCGGTGGTAGCATTCTGGATGCCGGTCCATACGAGGTTATTTGCACCGTACATGAAGCCGGCGTAGACAACCGCAGGATAGGTGAAACCTCTGAAGGGCGCCAGGAAGATATCGAGCATCCGGTTTGGTCGCTTCTTGTCCACGAGGCTAAGCTTCTGCCAGTAGCTTTTTCTGGGGTAGATCGTCTGTCCTGGTTCAACATCCAAGACCTGCGTGGGTGTTGTTTCCGCCTTCGGATGCTGTTTCTCGGTATGCTGTTCGATATCAACGACGTCGCTGTCCGGCGGGAGCGAGTTACTGCTTGTAGATGGAGAGGTCTCTTGAAAATGCCGAGGGGGGCGGTCGAAGTTGGTCTCCTCCATCAGAAAGAAACAATAGACGAAGGAAATGCCGATCCATATCGCGCACCACCACTAGATCACACTGTCAGAACCTCTCGGTTTAGAGAAATTTTACATCACTTACAAGACTCCACCTCCAATCTTGGCCGTAATTGATAAAGCCGCTCAGCATCGGCGCCAGCTTGCCTGTGAGGGACAGCGTGAATCCGTACCATCCCAGATACTTTGGCCTCTCATGAGCAAACCACTAAATCCCGTCAGCAGTGCAACAACGTTTCAAGCCGCCGCAAGCACGTACGATGTCGGTGATGGAGATCTCACAGAGCGACTCCACAGGAGATCCGAAAAAGCCTTGCAAGCATCTGTTGGCGAGATACGTACTACGCACGGTGCACCAGGGAGCGCTCGCCAGGATCGCCTGCTCAATGTTTAGTAGAGGCCACAAGCAATCGCTCAGCATCACACTCACAATGTTCGCAGCCATCGAGACTAGGTATGTTGGCCTTTTTCCGTACTGAAGGGCCAAAGGTTGCCTGCCATGTGTCAGCAATTTATATGCGCCACGCAGGGGGCCACAGAGGGCTACCAAAGGATACAGGCCCAACCATAGCACAAAACTATGATTTGATTAGCTCGACGCAAAGCACCTGCTGCTAGCCGCACTCACACATGACACCAGTACCAAGATTGAGATCATCCAGCACAAGACTGGTGGCTTCCTGGATTGGCGTGACGACCGAGTAGACGATGGAAGAAGGTATGGCTACCATGAGGGTATACCTAGTGCGGTCAGCTATTGTATCCTTGATCAGCCTTCCTGCTCATTGGCGAAGCCTTACATGATAACGCAAGACGTTGCCAGTAGTTTCCGCTTGAAAGACCAGTTCAGAGGATCTTCAGGGTCCTCAGATGGCATGGGATGTAAGACTACATCTTTCTCGGAGCTGCCATCGGCGTGTCTCCCTTCCACGTTGCCGTCAAGATCAATCAGACGGACTGTGCCGGGTGGGAGCTGTTCATCATGGCCCGGGAGCGGCGACATCTTAGGAAACAATCAGTGCGATTAATAACACAGAGCAAGTGACGTGAGCAATTGCAATCCAGTCTTATGTCGTAGAACTCATGAGTTTTGTAATGCGCAGTCGCACCACCCTTTAAAGGCCGGTCGAGGAATACCTATCTCTCGACTGCCCCGGGTGTGCACCCGGAGCTGCTCCACTACTCCTCACGGCATGGTATGTGAGGACTCCCAGAACTCCAGATAACCTCCCCACAGGCCCAGAGATGCTGCAGCTGACTGTCCCAACCGTCTCGTGCGTTCGTAGAAAGCCATGGTAGGAGACGGGCAACCTGATAAGCAAAAGCTTGGCAGGCACGTTCTTGGATCGTCCGCCTATCTCGGCCGGCGAGACGCTATGCTTTGCCAGGCAATGCCTAGCGGATGAAACGCTGCCACATCTGTGATACGGCCCTGGTGTACAGAATTCGTGAGAGTTTGGGTAGCCAGTGAGCCGCAAATCAAAGACGTCGCTGGGTTGTGGTACGGGCAAGCGATCCCGGGCTGGAGATAGGTGGAGCGGCCAGACGTGAGACACCCAATGAACCCTGTGCTTCGGCACGAGGATCTGCGAAGTCGCCAAACGTCGATATAATCAAGTTGACCCTGCGTGTAACGTGAAGGTTGATTAGACAGACAGCACGAAAATCACTATGTCCTTGGCACCCAACGCTTCAACCGGCGACCCGTCTTTCCAATCTAAAACCGCGTTGCGAGCGCGACCTCATCCATTACGCCTGATCTCTGACAGTGAGATCTTCGAGGCAAGGAACATACTTCTCGAAAACCACAGACAAGGCGAAACGCCACCCAGCATCCGCTTCAAAAACATCACGCTGCATGAACCGGCCAAGGCCGATCTACTCCCTTATCTCGACGCAGAAGCATCAGGAACACCGGCAGCGCTTCGACCGTTCGTTCCCAGATGCGTGGAGATAATCTGGAGCACTGCCAATGAGCGTATCGTCCATGAAAGCATCATCAGTCTTGATGCCAATGCTGAAGTATCCCGCACAGGCCCACAGAAGGGGCAGCACGGCTCCATAGATCGGTATGAGGCCAAGTCGGCTGCAGAGAAAATCGTCAATCATCCCGAGGTCCAGGCTGCAGTGAAAGCTTTGGGGCTGGCTGAGGATGTGACGATTGCGTGCGACCCGTGGATGTACGGTGCCGATCGCGATAATGATGAGGAGACGCATAAATTTATCCAGGGTTATCTGTATGCCCTTGCGCCCGGCAAAGGTCCCGAGAGCAATCAGTACTCTTATCCTCTGCCGTTTTCCCCGGTGTATGATGTCTTCGCTGGTGAGCTGGCGAGGATCGAGCCGATGGGGACGGGAGGTCGAGAGGACGGCTTGGAATTGAATACAGCGGACGGACTGCCGATGGCTCACTGCGTACCCAACGAATACCATGCGGACATCCTCGATGGGCCTCAAAGGACAGACTTGAAGCCCTTGCATGTAACTCAACCGGAAGGTCCAAGTTTCAATGTGAACGATGGGAATTGCGTCTCGTGGCAGAAGTGGCGCTTCAGAGTCGGCTTCAATTACCGAGAAGGCATGACGATCCACGATGTCCGTTACGATGGGCGGCCACTCTTCTATCGGCTGAGTATTAGCGAGATGACGGTCCCCTACGGCGACCCCAGGACACCTTACCACCGCAAACAAGCCATGGATCTCGGTGATGCTGGAGCCGGGAGCTGCGCGAACAATCTCCGCCTTGGTTGTGACTGTTTAGGCACGATCAAGTACTTCTCAGGCTGGCTGAATGATGAGAACGGTATGCCAGTGCCTGCAGAGAACGTCATCTGCATGCATGAGCAAGACGGCGGGATCGGATGGAAGCATACTCACCGCTTAACTCACCATGCGAGCGTGGTACGAGCACGAAACTTGGTCCTGCAATCGATCATCACAGTCGGCAACTACGAGTACATTTTTGCCTGGGTTTTCATGCAGAATGGAAACGTTGATCTCGAAGTCCGAGCGACAGGTATCCTGTCTACGTCGTTGATCGATGAGGGCAAGACATCAGAATGGGGCAATGTGGTCTCCCCTGGGACGCTTGCGGCGAATCATCAGCATCTCTTTAGTATGCGTGTTGATCCGATGATAGATGGCGCGCGAAACACGGTTGTGCAGGAAGATTCTATCCCAATGCCACAGACCGAAGACGAGAATCCGCATGGGAACGCTTGGCGCGTGGTGAAGACACCGTTCGAGACTTCGGGGTACGGTGACGCTGATCCATTTGCCAACCGTTGCTTCAAGATCGTCAATGAGAACATCTTCAACCCTGTATCAGGAAATCCGGTAGGGTACAAACTTGTACCGCAGCCATGCCAGCTCCTACTCGCCGGCAAAGACTCTGTGGTGCGCAAGAGGGCGAAGTTCGCGGAGCATCATATCTGGGTGACCAAGTATCACGACGGCGATCTGTGGGCCGCAGGGAAATGGACGAACCAATCTCTCGAAGAAGTAGATGGTCTGGCAGACTACGCCGGACGCGCCGACAGCGTTCGTGACGAGGATCTAGTCCTCTGGCACACGTTTGGCATGACGCACAACCCTCGAGTGGAAGACTTTCCAGTCATGCCTGTGGAGATCACGACGATCAGCTTGAAGCCTGCTGATTTCTTCACTAGAAACCCGGCCCTGGATGTGCCTAGGAGCAAGCAGAGTGAGAATCGGAGCGTGCTCTACCAGGATCCCTTGGAAGCCGCCGTTGCGGGACAGGCGCAATGTGGTGATTGCGACAAGGCCAAGCTCTAGATACTGTATGACATGAGGAACCGTCAGGAGGTGGCCTCCCTAGTACCTGGAGGGGTTGCCTGCCGTGGCATAACGTGCGAGGAGAAATGAGAGCTCATCTGAAATTTGAATTAAGCTATAGGTTGTATAGATGTAATAGCATTGTGAGCGTCGCGTGTCTGCTCGCTCGTCGATCCTCACCTAGGCCTCGGCTGTTCCAATGCTAAATGGGGTTCTCCCGACACTGCCGGGCCCCGGGACTGCCAACCGTTGCCTTGCACAGGCCGCTTGCATGAGGCTGCATGCCGAGCATGCTTCTATGCACAGCCACAATCCTCAAAATGCTTTCCCAGGCCAGCATTGTCTTTCAGCAGGGATGCAAATAGGAGTCAAGGTCGTTTAGAGAGTGGTATTGCCAGACGGTGTCCAGTTGATGTCGTGTCACTAAGGCCGTATTACATGATTTTCCCCGATTTCATGTGAAGTTCCCAAGAGTTGCAGGGATTCCGCCACTCTAGAGAAAAATACGAGACTAGATGATGTATATGGAAGTTTCCTGTGACGCGAATCCTGGGGGACCTCGCCGCCGGTCCCAATTGCTGCTATTATGATTGCTCATCGATCAACCGCCGTCGCGACTGCGTAGGAGATAGGAGAATGTCATTGATAGCGGGTTGAAATCAAAAAGCGATCATTCCATTCGCGCGGTTCGAGAAAGACGATCGGGTTCTCGAAACGTCATTATCGCAGGGTCTCTCCCGCGTAGTAGTGGAAGATTACCCGCTAGCGCGTCCTACTGGGCGGACTTACGAAAGCCACCAAGTGCACCAAAGCCAAACCATCCATTCGCTCCCGGGGGGCTTTCTTACTTGACTTTCTGCCCAACCACACTCTCTGCGCACGAGGGCTCCGAATTGCCTCTTCGTCCGTTCCGTTCTGTTTTGTACTCTCCTTACGCTTCTTGTTGACCCGGCTATAATTTTGGTACGAGTCTTGTAATGGTAAGTTCACCGCGTGAGGCATGAGACGATTCGAGTACAACTGTGCAACTGGAGGGCATGAGATTTGCCTTGAAACACCTCCACCTTCTGCGCATCGAAGCCGCGAAACGCCTTCGGTTCAAATCAGGCTCTCTGATTCCACGCCAACTGACCTCCCAGTTCTCGCAGATGTCTCCTTAAAACCCCCTTCGTTCCATGGCAAAGGCCCGATGAGTGCTTCTCCGCGCAGCGCCATGCTGGCGCTATTTTCCCTTCTGGGCCTCACCCTCCTGAACACGCCGCTTGCCGATGCCGCCTTTATCAACTTCGATAACTGCTTGCCCGATAATATCATCAACTCCGATCCCTTGCAACTGCAGTTCATACCCCTCTACTTCGACGCAAAGTTCAATCAGTCTGCAGATGGATATCCTATGAACATCACCATATACGGGAACGTATCAGGACAGCTAGTTCAAGGGGATTACCCACCGGCAGATGATCCACAGTGGGAAGATCCGGACGTGAAGTTTGGCAAGATCGCAGACGTGGGCTCCGCGGACAAGTACAGCACCCTGCTGGCCAACTTCGACGTGCTTACATACACTGCCTATAATGCAAGAGCTCAGCAGTTCTGTCCGACTTTGGTGAACGGCACGTGTCCGTTAGGCCCATACTTTGACGCAAACGAGAGCAACCCATACACACTCCCGGCTTTCTCGATCGGACATGAGTTTGGCGGTTCGTACGCTTTCAGCACGCTGGCCGGTACCGTGAGGGTGATTTCTGGCGACGATGGAGCACCCACGGTTGCGTGTGTCAGCGCCAATATCACGCCTGATCTTGGTTCGAGCATCGCTGCGATGCTTACTTGGCTGCCCGCAGCCATTTTGATACTTAAGGGGATTGCGACGCTGGCTGCGGCGATCTGGTCACCCTGGGGCAGTACGGACATCTTCCGCTGGACGAGCAATTATGGCCGAGACGAAGATCAACTGCGTTTGGTGACGCCAGGTTTCGGTGACTGCTTACAGTATATTCAGTTTGTGACACTTACTGGAGCTCTCTCCCTGCAATATCCGGGTTTCTACCAGCCAGCCGTCAGCCAAACGAGCTGGTCACTGCTGATGTTCAACGAGAGCTTTGTCAGTCATGGAAATGGTACGCCGAACCCGGTCGATGGAGTTTACAAATACAATGGCACCTACGGCTTGACGGCGATGAGCCAATTGGTTGGTATGGAAGATACGGAAGACATCTGGGCGTGCATGGCTGTATGGCTTCTCGTCATTGCTGTCATCGTCGTTGTGGCGTGTCAACTCGGCTTTATTGGAAGATGGCTCTATCATAAGATCACCAACACCCAGGAGACGGATCTGCAGGCCAAGAACGTGCCATTTACCCTTGGCAATCTCGTCCGACTGATGTTCAACTACTTCATCTTGCCGATTGTGTCCATCAGCTTGTTCCAGCTGGTCATATCTCCACGGTCGCCTGCGAGTGTGGTAGCTTGCGCAGTCATCCTATTGGTCATCATGATTCTCGCAGGAGGATGGATATTCCGAGTCATTTTCAAGACGAAACCTCGCACGATCCTATTCGACGATATGCCGACTGTGCTGCTCTACGGGCCGCTCTACAACACCTACAGCGATAGCGCCGCTCCGTTCGCGCTCGTACCGGTATTCATCACCTTCATGCGTGGTGTTGCACTCGGCGCCATACAGCCTAGCGGAATCGCACAGATCATCGTGCTGGCCATCTGCGAGGTCATTCTCATCTTGACACTCAACGGTTTCCGGCCCTTCCAAAACCAGACCAGTATGAACGCCTATCACACATTCTTCAGCGTCGCGCGACTCATCACGATTCTCCTTTCGATTGCGTTCGTGCCAAGCCTCGGTGTCAGTCAAGCTTCCAAGGGCTGGATAGCTTACGCCGTTCTGCTGATACATGCGTGTGTCCTTGTGTTCGGCTTTTTCTTGAACGCGGCGCAGACACTAATCGAGGTCATTGCACGCTCCTTTGGCGTCGCAGGTGATTCTCAGACTGGCGCGATTCGAGGTAGTATCTTGAATTTGCGTATGCTGAAGAAGAGGCGTGACCGTCCGACCGGCGATCGAGCAAGTATGACGAGCAATGCTGCGATCCTGCAAGATGCCGATGCGCGAGACGCGTACCATGGTGGACGATCTAGAAGCATGTCCGCTAGTAGTCAACAGCTTCTGAACCAGGTCGGCGCAGCCCAGGCACCAAGCGTTCATCGGATGAGCGGCTTCGAGCAGTTCAGTAGCGATGGAGAATTAGGTTCTCCAACCATGGACGCAGAACACCCTCAGCCCGGCGTCCCATACATGACCGGGGCAGCAGCCGCAGGCATGAAACCAACCCTCAATGTCAAAACCACTGATGCTGATCGCTCCGATGGATTTTACCGAAGGCCACGGAGAACAACGAACCCACTAGATCCTGTCACCCCAGGCGCTAAGACAAGACAGAGCGTTGCTAGTATAGAATACCCATACCAAGATTCGCCTGACGGTCAGCCATCACACCAACCTCGCAACCAGAGTTACGATAGCGCATTCCACGATCGCGATTCGCCAGCCCCAGCCTATTTCAGGGACAGCGACCAGAGTGGCAGCGATACTGGACCGCAGCGGACTGACTATGCCGTCCGTGAGGTCGACCAGTACTACAACCACAGAGGTCCAGCACTTTCAGACCAGCCTACCCGAAAACTCAAGACTGGACCCGCAGATCCGGAAGGTCCAGCAGCAAACGCTCAGAGTTGGTTCACGAAAATGATGTTTGGAATGAAAGGGAAGAAGCAGAAGGAACCCAGCAAAGGTTTCGAGGTGGTGCGGAGTTCTCGGATGCCAAAGGAGTTCCAGCAACAACAAGGTCAGGATGAGGGCGTGGAGATGCAAAATAATCCGACCTTACGACAAGCGAGATATCGTGACAGCCCACCCGTGCAACGGGGCGAAGGTCAAGCTATAGCAGGCGCTGCGAGATCGGGTGATGTTAGCCCTGTCACGGACGAAGGCGATGTGCAACCGCAGGACTTTAACTTCGGCTTTGATGGTTCTGATGGTATGCAACGGCGATCGGTCCAGCGGGGCAGTACAAGAATGGAAGATCCATACTTCCAACAGAACACCGCATATGGAGGTGCTCCCCCCACAGAAAGGAACTTCGACGCCGAAAGCGATTACGATCCTCGCCCCTCCGATGCCAGCTCTGTCCAGCCAAGGAACGCCACGGGGTTCACACTTGACCCCATCGATGCTGGTGGCGGGCTAGACATGCCCTCCCGCTTCAACTCCAGGCACAGCGCGCAGCAACGCCACTCTGCAACGGCCAAGGCCCCCACCGGCTCCGAAGCACTCCACACTGTCGATGAAAGAGACTGGACCCATCCTCAACCGGAGAACCCGCTCCAACGTCAACCTTCCGGCCCACCTGTCCCACGCCGCAGCTCAAGACGCACGCCCTCCCAAGACATCTCCGACATCGTACCGCCTCTGCCGCGTCAACGTCAGCGCGACGTCTTCGAAGGCTTCGACTCCGGCCACGTCTCCTCCGAGGAAGATCGCCCTTCTAGCTACGCCAGCGTGAGCCATCACCGCGCGGGTGACAGTATCAGTCGGAATAGTATCGGCCATAGCGCTGCTATGCAGGGTACGAGCGCGGAGATCTTTAGTCGGTCGCCTTCGGATCCGCAGCATTTGGGCGGGAACGAGGACTTTTTGCGGGAAAGGTAGTCCGGAGAAGCGCGCAGCACCCGGGACGTGGTGACGGATGGGTAACGACGGTATGACTGAGTCTATTTTTAGACAAACACAAAATATGGGGTTCTTCAGGTGTACAAGAGAAATTTGGGCGTATAAAACAAGAAAGGGAAGAAACAGTCACTGGGTGTGGCTACCATGATTCATTAGCGAGGCGTCCCGGTATGGTGAATGGAAAAAATTGTAGGCAAAAGATGTTAGGGGGGTTTGTATAGGAATGGACATCATCTCCAATTGTCCTTGTTATATGGAGGTTTCCATTATCTGTAACTTAATGCGAGAGTATTATTACCCCTAGAAAAGCTATAGGGTTGAGGAACGGGTCTGTTGTTGTTCGTAGGATTGTGCTTTACCGAATGCTTACGTTTTGGCTCGCACGACGGGGAACGTGGTGTTACTGAAGGAGGGGGTATGTTGTTGGTTTAGAATTTTGATGTCCATTGCTATACATAGAGACGGGCGAAGAAGGAATAAGAGTAATTCTACTCTTCTTGTGAGTCGTAATGTCGTCGGTAATACTCTTGCAGGAGCTGCACTATCTCCTTGTGCCTTTTAAATGCCACTTCCGACAGCGGGAACGATTGAGAAATGTGCTCGGCGTCTACGTCCACCTTGCCGGTCGCTAGTAGTAATTGCACTACTGCCTTATGCCCTTTGGCTGCTGCCCAAGATAGCGGCGTCCATCCAGAATTGTCCTGGGCGTTTACGTCCACCTTACCCGTATCTAGCAGCAGCCGTACCACCGCCTCGTGCCCGCCCTCTGCCGCCATATGTAGCGGCGTCCTTCTGTGAATGTTCGCCGCGTCCGCTCCCACTTTACCAGTAACCAGCAGCAGCTGCACCACCGCCTCGTGCCCGCCGAATGCCGCCCACCACAGCGGCGTGCGCTCAAAATTACCACGTTGGTCTACATAGTCACGAAGTTGTGAGCAGTTCAAAAGCTGTTTCTTCTTCTGTTCGATAAGTGCTTGTGCCCATTCGAGGATGCCAAGGTAAGAAGCAACGTGTAGAGCTGGCAATCTCGACGGTAGATCCCAATATCGCTCCCCACAATGAATATACTCCTGCCACCAGCCTTCTCGCACGCGAGATCCCTCGTCAAAGAATTTCTCGTTCCTAAGCAAAGATGTTCTAGACATGGACGAGGCCGTTGCATGGTCGGGCCAATGTTCGACTGCATACCCTCGTAGTGGAAATTGCTCTTGGACTTTGGCCCATTTGATGCTTCGCGCCATTTCCTGATACTGGGCGTTGGTTTGCACAAGATAGTCCACGCAACCCACAGCTAACTCCATATGGCTCTCATCAGGCTTTACTCGGAACGATTCGAGAACCTCGTCATTATCACGCTTGCTACGAAGTAGGTAATCTTTGGCTGACTGATGTACAAGCCTTGCTGTCTCGCCCTCGACCATAACAAGCGGTCCGCACATCAGTATCTGATCGCAAATTGCCTGTACCGGAGTAAGGTGACGTGGCGTCTGTGTACCGACCGCGGTAGCGAGTTCTAATAACATCAGGGGCCGGAAAGCTAGGGTCACCCATCGTAGAATGAGAAGGCTTGTGCGCCTGTGTTCTTCCTCAATTTGAAGCACCATTCGATCATATATACCCGGCAGGCCTTTCGGTAGGGAGTAAAGAGCCTTTTGTATCTGGGTAGCCGTTTTCTTCTTGAGAAGCTCAACCATTGCAAAGCCAACCCACAGGAAAGTGCCTTCGGAACGGTCCAATAGCGTTTGCTGAACTTCTTGGTGGAGCGCAGTGGGAAGACTGACCCTTGATGCAAGTTCTTGAACCCGCGAGGACACGAAGGTCTGGATGTCTTTGCCCACTTGCTTGTCATTATCAGGATCCAGTCTAAGTTGGGTGCATCGGTTAAGACCAGAAACGTCAGTTCGGCTTATGATTACGATCTTGAACACCGTGTTGCTGAATCCGAGACCAGTTGATGGTGACACCAAATCCACTAGGTTCGCCACTAACCATCTTTGCGAGTTTTCATCGCACTCATCCAGACCATCAAGCACGCAGTATTTTGTATCAACGTGAGGGTCCTTGAGCATCTTGACGAATATACTCCACAGAGTCTCGGGAGAGGCCAGTGTAACCTGTCTTCTCTTTTCATCACTTAGGTGATCCAGCAAGCCGGTTGCTAGCTGTGGACGCTTTCCGGTAAGGTGCCAAATTAAGCCACGTAGCACAGCCGCTGCATTGTTCCGCTCCTGGTCGTCGTTGCTGCAGAAATAGAATATTGTATCTACTTCCTTCTCGAGCTCTTGCGTCAGGAAGATAGAGAGTATTGTCTTGCCCTTCCCAGGACCTCCGTTGATCCATAGCAGATTTGTATCACTCGAACGCCACTCTTTATATGCTTTATCTTCCCGGATCCACTCACACGTACCATCCACTCTCTTTCCCTTTTCGCTAATGAGATGGGCCCGATCCATTTCAGGGTCGGAAAGGAACAAGGCATTGCGACATTTCTCGAGCTTAGTTGCATGATCTACGAGCTGAGTGAGCTGTCGTCTCTTTATATATCAACACTCTCGAACATGCCGCGGATTTGATACCTTCCTGGCCTAGAAACACCCCTGCATTAATGATATTGGAGCTCCCCGTAGTTGTGAGGTTTCCAACAGTGACATCAATGGACCGGCTTCCGTGCATTTTGCCCCAAAGCTGTCAGCTTAGGCGCGAATTGGAAGTTCCTCCGCTATTTCATGTCCTATTATCGTCGCGATGCGTAAGGAGAACAGATTGACTTGAATTATCCGCCTGCGTGTTGTGCTGTAGCAGCGATAGGGCGGGCGGTGAGAAGGTGGCGATATACTTGTCGCGACGAGCCTGTTCATGTGGAGAGCTGAGAGGTGATCTAGTTCTGCCTGCCATTGGACGTTCACCTAGCCAGCTGCAAGCCACATCTCCAAGCGGGAAGGCAGATAGGCAGAGCAGCGATATTGGGCTATGAAGCCGGATGTGTTGACTGACAGCTACCCCTCGCAAAACAAGACTTATAAACGTAGCCGTAGTGCATCGATCCCTTCCTGGCTACCTTTGCGTAAACATCTCGTCGCACTCCATTATGTCTGGTCTTGAAGTAGCCGCTGCTGTTGTTGGCATCACCGACGTCGCTATCCGCAGCATACTCCTCTCTTACGACTTCCTGAAGGACATACAAGAGGCACCAGAAGTTATAGCTCGTCTTCGCCAGGAGACTGCCACTGTGGTACAGAGTCTTCAAAGTCTTGAATGCCTGAAGAGCGCGAATGGGAAAGTGCAAGAGCTCGTTAAGCAAGTAGGGCTTGCAGAAGCTGTCAATTCCTGTGGAGCCTCATGCGACGGGTTGAACAAGAATCTTGCCAAATGGACAAGTTCCGGCGATGGCCTGGTCAGTAAACTACAGATGGTGTGGCACAAGGCCCAAGTCGAGAAGTGCTGCCAGCAGATTCGTACCGCAAAGGGCACGGTTGTACTTGCAGTGAGCGTAGCGTCGCTGTGAGTATATACAGTATCTGCTTTGAGCGATACTGACAAGACAACAGCGCAATGTTAGCAGCTTCATCATCAAATGCTGACGGCAAAAAGCGGGATCAAGTTGCACAGCTCGAGCAGGAAATCTCAAGACTTCAGATAGAAGTCCAGGGAGAGCGAGATGCAGCTGTACAAACTGCTCTGGCTCTGCAGAAACGAGTTGAGAGCGACGAAGATGACCTCGATGCACAAGTAGCGATCAGCGAATCTAGGCAGCAGTTGGAGGCGTGTGATCAGCTCTGGGCGAATTGCCTGGTTGCAGAAGATGAATTACGTACGCTCGCCAAGGTCGACGTCGCTGTTGGAGACATGCTTGCAGACACACAATCCCAGAACTACGCTGGTGTGCCAAAGGAGGTGTTGAAGAGAGTGGCGCAGGCCAAAGTAAAAGTTGGCAACATGAAGGCTAGCAATGGCTCGGTCAACAGGGTCGGCATCTTTTGATGTAATGGCCAACATATCAGACTAAGAGACATTCAGGCTACCTTACGTTAGGATTAATCACTCTTGATTGGTAGTTTCGATGTGCTTTGTCAAGTGTCCATGTCTCAGATGAGTGCGTGGAGAGTACCACGGCGAGGACGCTAAGACATAAACACAATTCCAGCGCCCTGGAGATGCCACTTCAGACCTCTCATCATAGCTGTCTTTCAGAATACGAATGTAGCTCATTTTGCGGCAAAGGCCCTACAGTCTACCGTGGTTCTGGTACCGTAGCGGATCAAGTTGAATAAACGTTCCAGTTCTGGGACCATTTGTGAGTGACATTCTGTCCAAGGCTTCGATATAAATACGGCCCTGCTTTCCCCCCGGAATGAAGCATCACATCTTCTCACTTCCCTTCCAACTACAAAGAATTATCCAACAGTCAATATGATCGCTTCAACTCTTTTCGTCGCTGTGGGAGCTGCCTTGGCCGGCCTCACCAACGCCTTCCCCATTGTTGAGCATCCCGCTCAGCTCATGGCCGCCACGGCCACGCCCTCACCGCGGGTTGATGCTCGTGAGGCACAGCTCCTGGCCTCTGTGCCAACCCCTTCAGCACGCCTGGAGGGGAGAAAGGACAAGGATGATGGTGTTGAGACCATCTACACCTTTACACCGACTCGCTCTGCAACTCTCGCGGAAAGGCACGACCACACGGATGATGGTGTTATTTCCATCTATACTGCCACGCCGACCCGCTCTGCAACTCTCGCCGAAAGGCATGATCACACGAATGATGGTGTTATAACCATCTACACTTTCACGCCGACCCGCTCTGCAACTCTCGCCGAAAGGCACGACCACACGACTGATGGTGTAGAGACCATTTACACCTTCACGCCCACTCGCTCTGCCACTCTCGCCGAGAGGCATCATCATACGGACGATGGCGTTGAAACCATCTACACCTTCACCCCGACCCCCTCTGCCACCCTTGTCGAGAGGCATCACCACCACACGGATGATGGTGTCGTGACCATCTACACCTTCACCCCGACTCCATCTGCCACCCTTGTCGAGAGGCATCACAACACCAATGATGGTGTTGTGACCATCTACACCTTCACGCCGACGCCCACTCCACGTGTCTGGCCGACGCCCTCGCCTACTGACTTGGGTATGACCATCTATACCTATACGCCAACGCTTTCGGCAAGCCTCTCGGCGAGGGATGAGAAGGACGGCACCCTCACCATCTGGACCCTCCCTCCGACTCAGTCGGCGGACCCAGAGAAGATCGAAGGGGGAGATGGGACTCTCAAAATCTGGACTCTCCCGCCAACGCGCACCCCCCACGCTACCCTGGCGCGGGCGCCAAGGGCAGAAGGAACTCCGCTGCCAGCGAGCAACGAGCAGGGAGAACCCCACGCCCTCGTTTCCGCCAGAATGATGATGAAACCAGGCTGCGACATCCACTGGACGGATGACCGCTTCTGCAGCTACGACGAGCCGGGTCATCACCACCACGACAAGCGGGACGCCGGGGAGGCCAGCATGGCTGATGTCCCGGGGTACTACCACGAGGACACGTTCAAGCCCGTCTGCTGGCCCGAAGGCAACGGTCCTAAGCCCCAAGAGTACTCGGATGTGGCGGACTGTGGCGTGCTCTCCGATTCTGGACAAGTGGAACCTTCGGTCTCACAGGTGAACCAGAAGCTCGCCGCTGGAGGACACCGGGTCATTTGCAGTGAGGAGGGTGACTCTTCTGCGAATGTACCGCGGTGTGAGGAGTTGCAAGGCGCTGTTGATGGGGCTGGGAGGCTCGCGACGGGGTTCTCGGATGCTGAGAAGGAGGGCTTCAGGGTCCATGTCGGCGCAGACAAGGGACATGGACCGGTGTGTTGGAGGGGGACGCGGCAGCCGGCGCCAATCACTTGGAGGAAGTGTCCTGACCCGACGCATGCTTGGGAGTGATCCAGTGGCGGGGTGAAAAGTGTTTCCTTTAGGTGGTGTATTCCTGATGGTGCTGTAGTTTCCTCTATTAGATCCTAGGGGTATAAAAGTGTTTTGAACCATTGATCTCAACCATCTTCTCTCAGCGGTGGTCCTTTGAAAGCCCGCAAGGTAGCTTCTCAACATCCTTTCGAATCTCGCGACATTAGGGTCAGTATGTACAATTTGAGTTGAAACACAAGCTAGTTGCCCTTGGTACAATGGAGAGCTGGCTCGAAGCTTATTTCGGCCTTGATACACATAAAATGAGCACTTCTCTGCATTCAGAAAATGAAGGAAAAAGAGAAAAAAGAATCCCTCCGCCTACCTATCACTTATCCTCCGCCCCAAAATCAATTTGACGATAACGCAGATCATTATGAAGATAATACTCACGTTCGTTCTGGCAGGCCAAAGCCTGGTTCAGCTAAGCACCGCCGCCTCGATAGCTGCGGAAAAAAATGTCCTCGAGGAGCGACAAATCTTCGTCGACGGCAAAGAAGTGCCTCTAGAGATGGCCCCCGGTCCCGTCTTACCTCTCTCTGATATGCCGGTGATCGCACAATCTTCTACGACCAGCACGTCTACCACGACAGGCTCATCCAGTGCTACCGACCGGACAGAGCCCGCTCCAGAGAACATGACAGCGACGCCCCAAGAGGTGAAGACAGGATCTCCGGAGTCTAGTGTCAGTCCGACTTCGATGCCAGTGCCTCAGCAGGCTTCGCCGTCCCCTGCGCCAGAGTCGAAACCGGTCGGGGATGCCGTCAACACTACTGCGCTCCCGCACGGTCAACGTCTGTCCGAAGCGCTGCAGGAGTTGATTGACGGGATTGACCGCGAAAAGGCTCGCGAGCGACATGATTCGCCTGCTCTGGTTCCTTCAAAGGATACGGCCAAGGGAGCGCAGCCGCCTGCTACCACACCGGAGACCGTTGCAGCGCCGTCAAGCAGCGCTTAAGTCGGGAGGATGAGAGGGAGAGTCACGCTGGGCGGGAGGTAGTCTTCAATGATTAGATGGGTCATCTTTCGATTGCCTGAAAACAGCAGTAGGAAGAGAGAAGGGCGGATGATTCGTTGACCTGTAGTGTCTAGAGGTGTATTGGGGAAGGAGACTTGTGGCAGTGCGGATGGTCTGGTGACAATTCCCTTGTGGTATCTCTAGCTTCAGAGAAGTATTATGTTGTAAATTCACAGTCGTTCTTTCATCTTGAGATACAGGCAAGACTTGCGCATGGTGAGATCGCCAAAGATGATGATGGAGGCCTGACCTCACCGATACCGTCTCGGTTGCTGATCGAATAGCGATCCCTGTCATGTAGTCTCTCTACGTCACCCAGCGGACAGGCGTCCAAGCTATCCACGATTCCTCGTCATGTCCGAATAGAGTCGCTGGTCGATGCTGTGGTGGATGCGATATCGCTTTTAAGATTCCACTCTCGCAGCGCTGGACTCTAGAGGAGGATCCATACCACATTAAAGAGGAGCATCAAGTGCATGGGTGTAGAGGACCAAGCCAGGCATCGCGAAAGAAATGTCCTGGCTTTCCCCCAAGCGCCGGCGCACAACCGGCAACCTAAAGACCCTCCCGAACGGCGATCAGCAACCTTCTTCTGTTCAGCCCCCACCAACCACAGGTTCGAGCAATGACGACAGCGTGACAGTGGATAGCAATGCGGTATCCTTACCTACGCGACCGCGAATACAACCGACAGGAGCTCTTCATGGGAACAAGATCCCAGCCCAATCTACTGCTAAGCGGCCAACGACGCTGGCGCGACCGCTGAGCCAGCCATTAATGAGTGCTACCACTTTACAATCGGGTGACGGGACCGCAAATGGCGAGGATGGAAACGGAAACCTATTCTATGCCTATGCGAGGAAGGTGAGTGGTCAACTCTATACAAGTAATGATTGCGCCGCGCTGACCAGTGTGTAAATCAATTCTTAGGCAAACGACCTTCAATCTCGCTACCTTCTCACCTTCGCCAACGCTGCGATAGCCAACGAATGGTGGTCTCGGTTGCAGGAGCACTTCCACGATGTCTCGCGACCTTCACCACAGCTATTCAGCTTCAAGGATCCCGAACTCTTGTCGAAGGCATGGAAGAACACTAGCTTTGCGCATTTGAAGAGCAAATGGATGTACATCTCGTTCTCCGATACGGCATCCAACCAGTTGGGCGGTGCTGCGCAGGGGATAATACCGATTCAGGATGCGGCAGGCAATTTGCTTGGAGGTGGTGCTCCGGCAAATTCAGGAGAGGTCAAGCAGGCGAGGGAGGAGACGCGGGAGGCGAAGCAGGAGGTTTCTAGGTTGGAAGAGAGATTCGAGCGTATGATGAGAGCGATCGAGAAGAATGGGGATCGGATGGCATCGCTGCTGGAGGAACGACAAGAACGAGTAGATGCAAAAGACCAGAGTCATGGTCGATCCGACCAAAGTGAGCTCTCGTCGCATTTGGAAAAGATAACTGAACTGCTGGCGAAAAACTCAGAGTATGTCCAGGGATTGGAGAAGAGACAGGCAAGCAACGAAAAAGCTATTAGGGAGGAGCTGAAGAAGCTCAACGCGAAGCCGAAGGAGAAAGGGCCTGACATGGCGCAACTGTCATCGCACTTGGACCGGATACAGAAAATGATGGAACAGAGCATCAACGATCGAAAAGACGGCTCAATTGCAGAGTCCCAGACCGTGCAAATCGATCTTTCACCTCTCACTGAGCGACTGACAAAAGTCCAAGAGGCGGTCGAGCAGAACTCGGCGCTTGTCAAAGAACTGCTCGATGAAGGCGCGAACAGCGAATCTCGAGCTGTGACGCCCTTCTGGGATAAAACTACACCAATCGAGCATCCTCAGCAGCAGTTCCAAGCGGTAGATCTCTCGCCTCTGACAGAGCACCTCGAGAAGATACACCATGCGATCGAGCAACAAAGCAACCACATGCAGGCCTTAGTAGGCTTCGCAAGCGGTGGCGACGAGGAAAGCGGATCCGCAGACGGCAGCGGCGGCGGTAGCAGTAGTGTTGCCACCACCGGATATGCAGGAGGCGATACGGCTGAGCGATCGCTTGCTCCGCTCGGCGAACATCTAGAGCAGATCTACAACGCTATCGAGCAAGGGAACACGCAGGCGCAGAAACATTGGGCACAGAAGGACGAGCAGCAGCAGCGATCCCAGCAAGCGATACCTATCGATCTCAAACCGCTCTTAGAAGCGCAGGATCGCACGCGTCTGGCGGTTGAGGCGGGAAATAAAGTCGATATGGGACCGTTGGTAGGCATGTTCGACGGGTTGATTGAGCATATGCGGAGTCTACGGGAAGACAGCCAGAGTGTCGATTCGCATTTACAGGAGTTGATCCGGAAACAGAATGAGTTGACTGATACTTTTGTCGTTGGAGATTCGAGGACATTGGATGTTGGTCCTCTGGCTGAGAAGCTTGATCAGGTCAACGAACACCTGGAAATCTTGCGGGAGTGGAGCGAGTTTAGTGCGGAGCGTTGGCAGGAGTTCATTGATGCGCGAGGGATCGAGATGGAAGAACGACGAGGCGATGTCAAAGCGGAGATGGGCATGCTTGAGGGTAAATTTGATACTCTCTCCGAGCATGTGCAGGCTCTGCGAGCTTCGTCAAATACAAGTACAGATCGACTTCACGAGCTGCTTCAGAAGCCGCAACAGGAGGTACAGACGTCCTCTCGACCTCCCTCCGCGAGCAGCGACGTTGACCTCACGCCGCTCAATGACCGGCTAACACGTATCAACGATTCTCTGGAACGGCAAGTTGTCGTGGTTCGCGGCGGCAGCGCCGGGGACCTAGAAAAGGACGACGATGACCATGACGATGACGGCAACGAAATACAAGGAGGAAGAAGAGGAGGAGCAAGAGCACAATCCAGCGCGAACTTAACCTCCGGCGCAGGCGATCCCAAATTCCTCATCACAGCCCTAACAAGCCATCTCAGCAAGATCCAAGCCGTAACCGATACGAACGCGCAACAGCTCTCCCGCTTACTCCAAACATTCCCTCCTCCAACAGCGGTCAACAAACCTCACCACCAACAACGTAAACCGCCCCAGCAGCCCAACCACCATTCTCATCACCCCGGACTCTCAGCCGAATCCCTCTCAGACCCTGCACCAAACTCCCGCCATATCACAACACCAGCCGCCGCATCAGCAGCAGTGGCCCAGCAAGATCACCGTCTCGAAGCGACACATAGCCAGGTCCGGGAGCTGATGGCGGGCCAGCGGGAGATGATCGATGCGGTGCGGGAGCTGGCGAAGAGTATCCGGGCCGAGAAGGGCGGGAGCTGTGAACATGTGGTGATCCCGCCGCCGAGGAAGGTCGGGAGGAAAGTGGTTGGGTTTGTTTATGATGGGAAGGGGAGAGGGGGTGGGTAGACAGACGGGTGTGGTGGGTGGTGGTGGTAGGGTTAGGGTTGGGGTTGGGGTTGGGTGAGGTCAAGTAGTTGTGTGTAGTATGTGGGTCGTGGTTTGTCGGATATGAGTAGGATGTGATCTTTGTAGGAATATTGCTATTGGGTTCGTTGTTAGGAAATCGTAAGGCTGCGCTTTGTGGATCGCGAATGTCTATCGATGCCCTAGGTTGATGGTGGCATAGTGAATCACATGAGCGTTGCTATTTGAAAAACGCAGTCCCAAGTATGGCTGTGGCTCAGAATATAATTATAACAGGCATAACGACGTACTATGGCATAAGTGGCCTACTTCAGAATACCGGCTATCTTACCAGATCGAAATGTGGTCTTGCTTGCATTTCCAACAGCGCCACTGACGAAAGACGACTCCCATGACTACAAGCAGGTGACTGTGCTGCTGAAATCTCACCACCGCAGTGTGGGAAGGACCTTTGCAGCCGATGTTCAGAGCAAGATGATAAAAAGAAAAGCAATGTAGGTACGCAAGGAGCCACACATCCCACGGATCTCTCGACCTTGACGGTTCGGAGAGGGGAAAAGAAAACGTATGGACTATGAAGGTCCTTTTAAAGGTTTGGTCTTGCAAGTCAATTCGTAAGTCTCGTCCGGAAGACGAGGTTGGCAATCGTCCAGCCCACAGCGCATACCGCACCACATGACGTGGATTGCGATCGGCTGCTTCTCCTGTGAAAGAGAATCTCGTGGGGTTCATTTCGTTCCTTCGCCTCCGAGGATGGAGGGCAGGATGGAAACGCGAGTAGCTGGAGTATCCTGACTTGCTGGAGGGTAGATGAGAGAAGACATAGAGGAAGAAGGGCTTACGCTCCCTGGCTGGCAGATGAGCTTCGACTAAACCATGTGAGACTTCGTTGAGTCTGTACACGGTAAATCATGATGATAGTTTCCATCACGTGATGAGTAGCTCTGCGGTACAGACAGTACCTAGGTAGGCATACACTGCCTGGCATCTCGTGGTAGACAACAGATAACCTGTGACGATGGAAGCGTGGCTGAAGTACCTAGGTATGCAGGCGGGATTGGACATCTCGGGCATGAAAAATGAGGCCGAAGTGCCAGCGGAAAAATTGCGAATTCGGGAGTGCCTGGTCAGCTGATCGTGCCTTTCGCGTCAACTTCCCCGCCCTTCGAGTCACCTCACAGTCACGCTGGCAGGGCTGGCCATAGCTTCAGCCATTTTATCTGATGTCCCTTTCCCCTCCACTCCCCCATCCGCCCTCCGACTTCGGGATTTCGCAGCTTGCGCCAACTTATTAACGTCGTCGGGCGAAGATGAGCTGGCATGCTGGGACCGCCTTCGACCCGGCCGGCAACGGCAACGGCAACATTCTGCATCAGTCGCCGGGCTCGCAACATATCAGTCCTGTCAGTGGGAGCCCGCCTGCTGCTGCGTTCGGCGACCGGAAAAGAAAGAGAGGAAGCGAGATTGACGAGATAGCCACGCCCGTCGGCGAGCTTGGCGGCAACGGATATGGACCGCGGCGCACATTGTCGCTGGATGCGGATCTGGCAAACTCGAGTCCCATGACCGGAAGGCCGAAGCATCAGCCGGGAGTGAAGAGAGCATGTAACGACTGTCGGCAACAAAAGGTGCGCATGCGGCAGTGGAAAGACTAGGCCAGCAATTCGCATTCATATACTGACAGAGACCTAGCTCCGATGCAACGTTGTCGCGGGCCCGGGCGAGCAGTACAGACCGTGCGATCGGTGCATCAAGCACGGTCTGAAGTGCTCCATCGACAATGATTTTAAACGCCTCGGCAAGCGTGCAGCGCATGAGGAGATGGTGAAGGAGTTGGACATGGCGAGAGCGAAACTGGCCCAATACGAAGCCATGGGGATCACGCTGCTCAACGATCAGACGACTCCGAACTACGGTAGCTCATATACGACTTCGCCTGCTGGAAGCGCGCCGGCTGCACACATGACTGGATCCTCTTTACTCGGACCGAATGAAGCCGCAGCAAGCCGAAGTTTGATAGACCTGAGCCAGGGCTACCGCGAGATGCCTCCGACGAGCTATCCTTCAATCACACCCGGAGCCTCGCCAAAGACATTACGAGGAGTGACCCTCACAGAGGAGCAAATCACCGACCTGTACGGCATTTATTTTACCTCATTTCATCCATTCCTACCAGTCTTAAACCCGGACTTCAACTATAATCAATACTACACTCTCCACCCGCTCCTCCACTGGACGATTATATCTGTCGCTGCCCGCCGTTATGACAACAAGCCAGGTCTGCTCGTCGAGCTGCAACAACCACTGGAGGAGATGCTGTGGACCACTCTCTCTCACGTCCCTCAAGTCTACCATGTCACAAAAGCATTGGCTTTATTATGCGCCTGGCCTATGCCCACCTCATCCACGTCAACAGAGCCGACCATGATGCTGGCCGGTGTCATGTTCCAGCTTGCTATGCAATATGGTCTACATCGACCCTCGCACGCCCAAGACTTTTCCCGGTTCCGGGTTGATTTACACGAAGAAGACATTGCCGACCGCTTGAATACTTGGGCTACTGTCAACATTGTTGCACAAATGGTCTCAACCGGTCAAGGCCAGCCGCCACTGGCACGCTGGGCATGGTATACGTATGGCTTGCACCTGGATCGCATGAAGCCCGAGTTGCATACGCGCTGTCAGATTGAAAAGTTCTGTGATACTGTCACCAGAACGCTGTTCACGATGCAAAGAGATCACCTGGTCGAGGTCGATCAAGCCCAAAGGGGCTTGCAGATTGAGATGTACGCTCGGGAGTTGAATGAGATGGAACTGACAATCATGTCGACGAGATCCTCACGTAAGTTCAGAGTGCCTTTTTCCTTCCGCACCGTTCAGCGCAACGCTATGGTCCTGAGTTGAAATAGACTGACTCATTCGTCACAGCAATCGAAACCCTCTACCTCAAAGCCGCAGCCCTGCACCTCCGCCTCTCCGCCTTCTTCGACCGTCCCTCACAACCCAACTACATGACCGACCTCCGCAACGTCTACATCGCCGCCAGCAGCCTCCTAACCAACATCCTCGACCTCCCAGACGACCTCTTCCTCTACGTTCCCCGCTACATCGAACAGATGATGCTCGCCGGCGCCGTCACCCTCCTCAAACTCCTCAACTCCTTCTACGCCACCCACGTCGACATCATCTCGGGCCGCACTCTCTTCGGCCGCACCGTCAACGGCCTCCGCAAACTCAGCGTGCGCTCCAACGACCTCCCGCAGCGTCTCGCCGAAGTCATGGCCCAACTCTGGCAAACGAGCGGCGCCAGCGAACAGAAACTCTTCCCGGACTCCTCCACGGCGGGAGAAGAGGACTCCAAACCCGCCCCCCGCGACGAATCCCTCCAGCTCCGCGTCCGCTGTCGCAGTTCCCTCAGCGTCCTCTACGACGCTATCTGGCGCTGGCGACAGCAAGTCGGCGTCGAAGGCCGTCAGAACCTGGAAAAGGCCGTCGAGCATCCTACGGCGATCTCGTCTTCCGCCGGGGAGATGCGGGCCGCGACGCCCCAGCCGGGGACCCTCGCCGCGGTGCCTAATGCCGGTGCTAACCCGGGTTTGACCATGGGCGGGAACGGTGGAGGCGGGTTGTTGGATGGCAGTGCGTCCGGGGCTGGTGGGGGGAATAGTGAGTTGGGAGTCGATTGGGATGTTTTTGGGGGGAACGCGGTTTTTGATCCGCTCAGTTGGGCGTTGGATGGGAATCTGCAGTTTGGTGGGTTTGGACTGGGTGGGAGCGATGGGTTGGGTGGGTTTCAGGTTTAGGGTTAGAGGGATGAGTGTATGTGTGTGGGGGGTAGAAAAGTATTCTTAGGATGTATGCAGGATACATTTTCTTGTTGTTGGTTTCTACTAAGGGAGCTGTGGTAATGAATTTGATGATCATCTAAGGGTCTGCCTCTTTTCTTTTTGTCGGTTCTTTGGTGGGGAGGGCAGTGGGAAATATCTATCTCTTGCTTAGGAACGGCAGAAGTCTTTGCCCTTTTAACGTTAGAGTCACAGGATACTCGGTAGTGATTTCTGGTACTTAACGGTGCTCTATTCACGCGAGGCCGTTGGAAGTGGAGTAGTAAGGGAACGCTGCCGGTGGTGAGTACAGCTGTGTGATGATCACGTGCCTCTCTCAGTGTATCATCCTCCGCCAGCACTTTCGAATCGAAGGATGATGGGTATAGGATAACATGAACGACGCGACTATTTAGTACTATATCACGCTGCCCATTCCCAGAAGATAAACCAATTGGATGTATGTCATGCAAGGATGGAAGAGAGGGATGCGGCTGCCCAATTAAGCTTCTCCCAGTCGCCCTGACGACCGGTTGATGTTTCCGAAGTTTATTGCTCCGGCGAGTGGGTACCTGAGGTTTCGGTTTCCAATGCACGCGGAACATGAACTGGACGGGACGCAAGCAACTAACGGCAGAAACGGGGAATATCAAAACTTGGGTCTTCTTCTTGTTGTTGTTGGTGGGTTGGCTTATCACACAGACTGCCTTTTCCTTCCCTCTTGGACTTGCCTTTCCACGCATGCCGCAGCACCGCCTTTCGCTCTGGGAGACTGCCCGCCGCACTGCAGGCGCAGAAGCCGACGACAACCACGAGGCTACGGAGACGTGAACACGATCTACGCGACTACCACGACGCGAACCTGAGCTCGAATAAGACAGGAGGCTTGCAGTAAGAATAGTAGCAGTGAACTGCTTTTCTCTGCTAGGATGGCGGTGGGAGCAGATGGCGGCGCGTCGAGCATCCAGGTCGCTGTCCGGGTGCGTCCCTTCACTATCAGAGAAGCGGCGCAGCTCACCAAGAGCGACGATGGTCCGCTATTCTTGGGCGATGGCTCCTTGGCTGCGGTGCCGGCGCCACAGCTCAAGCAGAAGGGTTTGCGGCCGGTGATTAAGGTGATGGATGAACGGTGCTTGTGAGTACTCCTATCTTGTCCTCCGCTCTCCAGCCTAGGCAGGCAACGTTTTCATGCGAGTCACGGAGAGTCCATGTGGATAACAAACTGATCATGGCTGGCAGAGTATTTGACCCACCTGAAGACAACCCCGTCCAACGATTCAGCCGCTCCGTCCTGCCCGCCGGCAAGCGGGTGAAAGACCAAACCTTTGGCTTCGATCGTGTCTTCGATGACAATACCACTCAAGCTGACGTCTACGAGGCCACTACCAAAAACCTCCTGGACTCAGTCATGGACGGCTACAACGCTACAGTCTTCGCATATGGCGCGACGGGATGCGGCAAAACCCACACAATCACTGGCTCGGCTCAACAGCCAGGCATCATCTTCTTGACCATGCAGGAGCTGTTTGAGAAAGTCGACGAGGTGCAGGCAGAGAAAGATTCCGAGATCACTCTTTCTTACTTGGAAATCTACAACGAGCAGATCCGTGACCTGCTCAATCCTGGGACAGGCGGGAAACAGGGGCTCATGCTGCGCGAGGACGCGAATCAGGCAGTATCGGTGGCCGGCCTGTCCTCTCACAAACCTCAAAACGTACAGGAAGTCATGGACATGGTCATCCGCGGCAATGGAAACCGCACCCAGTCGCCCACTGAAGCGAACGCCACTTCTTCACGATCGCATGCCGTCTTGCAAGTCAACATCAGCTTGAAGGACCGCAATGCCAGCACCACCGAGCCTGTCACAATGGCCACACTCTCCATCATCGACTTGGCAGGATCCGAGCGGGCCTCGGCCACCAAGAACCGTGGCGAACGTCTCTTAGAAGGCGCTAACATCAACAAATCTTTACTTGCCCTAGGCTCCTGCATCAATGCCCTCTGCGATCCACGCAAGAAGAATCATGTCCCCTACCGTAACTCGAAACTCACCCGTCTCCTCAAGTTTTCCCTAGGTGGCAACTGCAGGACCGTCATGATCGTCTGCGTCTCCCCGTCAAGCCAGCACTTTGACGAGACGCAAAATACCCTTCGCTACGCCAACCGCGCAAAGAACATCCAGACGAAGAGCGTACGCAATGTCTACAATGTCGATCGCCACGTCAAAGACTACCTCAAGAAGATTGATGAGCAGATGTCCCGGATCAACGAACTTACCGCTCAGCAGAAACAGTACGAGGAGTTGGCTTTTGTCAAATTCCGAAAAGCCGAGGCCAAGCGCGTGGAGGTTCTTGCGGAGGGCATGCATCGTTTACGTCTGGCGTACGACCATTCCTCTTCGGAGCGAAACGAGCGGACTGCAAACTTGAAGAGGCTAAGGCAGGTTGAGAGACGGATTAGTGCGATCAGTGGATGGATCGGGGCGTTTGATTCCGTGTGTGATGCTAGAGAGGACGAGGAACCGTCTCCTGCGCTCCAGGGCATGAGGAAGACTGCTACGGGGATCCTGGTCGAGTTGGAGGGAAGCAGGCAGTACTGTCACCAGCGGCTCACGAAATCGAATTGGACGAGGGCGGTGGACACGGCTTTGAGCGACGGGTTGAGACAACTTGCGGCATTGGAGGGTGGTGGTGGTGGAGAGAACTCGACTGAAGAAGCCAGTCTACGCAAGGAAGCCGAAATGCTCCGCCAGCGCGCCGAAGTCGAAGCCCATATTTCCGTCTTGGAGCAGGACAAGTCCGGAGAGGCCGGTCTTATGTCTGTCCTCCTCACTGCGCACTTCGAAACTATCGCGATCTTGAACCAGATTCTACAGATGAGTGAGGAGGAAGCTGTGGCCGCCGCGCGAGAGGTTCTTGGGAAGCTACTTCAGAGCTGCACCGAAGCGACAGGTCAAGTCATCAAGCCGGATGGGGGTCTGCAGATCACGGAGGCAGTCCCACCCACCAAGAGCGGAACTCCGAGAAAACGGAAGCAGATGAGCTTGATGGGGCCCTCGCCCATGAAGAGTAAAGTCCGGCAGTCCATTAGCCATGACCGGAATTCTGCTGCTTTCCCTTCCGGTCTGCCGCCACACATGGCGTCCGAAATGCAGAATACCCGCTCTTCATCCTCCCCCGCCGACTCAGCCAGTCCCAGGACCTCGCTAGCACCTACCTCCTCCTCACCGGCCCCGCGCTCTCTCTCCTCGCCTAGAAGACGTGTGAAGCTCGGCGGTGCGGCAAGGAAAGGCGTCTCGTTCTCGGCTAGTGGCGCGCCTCAGACGCAACAGCAACAACAGGTACCGTCTAGGACGGCCAGCAAGAAGAAGTCTTCCCCCTCGAAGAAGCGCGTAGTCCGCTGGCGCGATGACGCGGAGGATGCGGGACCCCTGGTTGAATTCCAGGCTACGCCTAAGAAGACTTATGCTGCGACTTCGTCTTCGCCGATGGGGCCTGAGTCGCCTCAACGTCGGTCGAAGCAGGGGGTTGACGGGGATGCATCCAATATGAACGACGAGGAGAAGTCATCGGAAGACGACGTTTCCGTAGCTCCTGCTTCAGGAATAGACAATGTGGTGCCGAGTCAAGAAGGAGACGTGGAACCGGGGTCCTCCCCTCTTCCTCCTCCACCTGTTTCCAGCGCGGAAGTCAGAAAGAGCCTAGGTGGCTCCGGACGTTTCGCGACAGGCTTCCTCAGCAAGAAAGGCGGCAACGGGGCCTCGAATGATGGAACTGGAAACGAAGGCAGCCCAACCGCTCTCCCGCCTCAACTGAACCGGAACATCTTCCCCACCGAAAGCGGCAGCAGCGACGACGAGGCTAGCCCGCTCCGCGACATCTCCGGCAACAGCGCCCCACGCGTCCGCCCGTCCAGCAGCGGAGCAGGCGGCACGATGAAAGCCACGGACACAAAAGAAAACACCACCAACCCCACCTCCACCGTCGACGACTCCAGCACAGGCGGCGCCGGCAACAGCGGCGGCGCAGGAGGAGCCTCCTCAGACATCGAACGCTCCCTCCTCTCCGACAAAGAAACAGCGGGCAAAATCCGTTCGGCTCTCAAACCCTCCAAACGCTCCTCCTCTTCCTCCTTCGCCACCTACGGCCCCTCCAACACCGCCGCACGCCAGGCTTCCCGCGAACACAAAGCCCACCGGCGCCGGTCGCCTACTGCGTCCTCCGCTGCCGGGATAAGGGACTCCCCCCCACCGACCTCTTCCTCAGCAAGCGGCGGTGGTAGCGGCGACCACGGCCCTCCCGGCCCCTTCTCAGCCACCCACGCCCGACGCATGGACGGCAGCGGGAGCTGGAACGGCCGCTCCGTCCTCTCGCCCCGCTCGCAGGCCGTGGGGAAACACCACCATCCGGGTGCACTGGGGAATCGACGGAGCATGATGGACCTCAACTCGTCAACCTCCGTGCCTGCCGCCCAAGCGACGAGCGCAGGGGGTTCGCTAGGCCGGAATGCGTTCGGCAGTGCGGCGGCGGCGGCTAGGATGAGTACTGCTTCTTCTTCCTCGTCGCCGTTCCCGCTTCCCCCGCATGGCGCTGGTGGAGGGCCCACTGCAGGGGCGAATCATAGGCCGAGTAGTAGTGTGGGCGGGAGTAAAGGGATCTGGAGATGATGTGGTGGAGAAGAAAGGGGGGAATTTCGAACTGGCAAAGAAGAAGGGGTACTTGGGGCTTGATTTCTCTTGGGAAGGAGGGAGGGGCGTTTGATTGGGGTTGGGCCTGGCCGAAGTGCGCGAGGGATGCATGGGAAGGAAGGGGAAGAGAGGGGATGGGCTTTTCTTTTTCCTTGTCTCTCGGCCTAAACAGGTTTTTTTTTTTCTTCTTTTCTTTTTGGGCAGCATCCTGGTTTCTCTCGTAGCAATGAACATTGCTTCACTACTCCACTGTGTTAGAACAACGAACATCGTCATACGTCCTCCCATCTCTCTCTTCACCCTTTTCCCTTTTCCTCCTTCCTTGACCTTTGTTATTCCCCCTTAGTTTCTCAATTTTCTTTTTAAAAAAATAAAATCCAAGCAAAGAGCTCTAATGGATATAGTGATGGAACAAGGCCAAAGGTGACGACGATAGGACATCGAAGCTGATCGTGCCCAAAATGAACCCGAGCAAGATCACAAAGGGCCTGTGGTAGTGTCCAAGGGCGCAATATATCAATCAAAACGGTGAAACACAAGGACACTCAAAAGTTGGCGTTGGCGAAAAGATGATGCTCATTGGTTTGAGTTAAAAAAAAACGCCATGAGGGGGTCTTGAATTTTGCCCGCGCCTCATTTGGAAAATCGGTAACCGAGCGATTTTTCTTCATCGCATTCCCTTCCCACCAACGCCATGCCGAAACTTTTCCTACAATTCAGCTCCCCCCCATCTTACGATTGGGAAAGAGCTTACTCGTCATCGTCCTCCTCCTCAGCCTCGAGGGTGGTCATGGCGATACGGTCCAAGTCACGCTGGCCGGACTGGGTGATGCGGCGACCGCCCTTGTCCTCGTCCTGCTCGAGCACGTTGATCTTCTCGAGGGCCTGCATGACCTTGCGGTCGACGGAGCCGGAGGCGTCGACGTGGTGGCCTGGGCGCACACCCCGGTTCTTGACGCTGCCGTGGACCTTCCGCATGCGGCCGACACCGACGGTCTTGCGCATGTAGATGTGGCGGGCGATGGCGGCGGCGCGGACGTAGAACCTGTCGAGGGAAGAAGAAGTTTGCGTTAGCTGGGCGGGCTTATGCAAAGTGCGGAGGCAAAGTCACGTGATAAAACCGTGCAAGGCGCAATCGGCATGAACGTGATGAAACTTACCAGTCAATGCTCTGCGGCGGGAGCTCCTTGGAGCGGCCAGTCTTGACGGTGTCGGTCCAACCTGTAGACAGAAACCCAGAAAGTCAGCATTTGACAGCCGAAACCTTTCCGGGAGAGTGCCCCCCGTCCCACACGGGATTCAGGTATCTCAATTCTCTTATGTTGAACATGGGATCATGTCGCGAAGCAGATTTTCTCCTCGTACGCATGTCCATCTTGTGTCCATCTCTTGCTTTCTTTCTCATCTCTGGGTGTAGAGTGCTCACGGACCTGGGATTGGCAGCTTGCCCTGACGCTTCAAGAAGGCGGCGTAGGCGTTGATGAACTTGTCGGCCTCGACATCGCGGACGGAGACACCAGGCATGTTGGCGGTATTGGAGGTTGTTGTCGTCGGACGGGGTGGAGGATGGAGGCGGATGGAGTTGGTCGGCGTGTCGTGGTCGCTGGGCGGGAGAGAAAGTCGCTGCGGCGGGAGATTCGCATTCGAACTTTTCGGGGTGCGACGCTGCTCTTGGCGCGGGATCGGATCTTGTTTCCCGAAGCGCCGATGCAGTATGGCCGAAGATCGCCCGAACATTCACAATCCGCAAAGTCGCTGCTGCTGCTGACTTCACCGGCGGGTGTCTGGCCTGCAACTTCAAAGTTCTTGTTCAACTCCCGCCCAGATTATTACTTGTACTCTGAATGCATGTCTCACACAGTTTCGTGATAGACGCAACTTCTTCGCTGCAACTCATCATCGGTGTATAGCATTGCATTGTTCAGTATTGATCACGGTGCTACACGTCGACATTACAGATACAAACTTTTAGCCACCATGTACAAGAAGAGCGCAAATTAAATCGGCCCTGTCTTCTTTGCCACCCTTCTTCACCCCGTACCATGTCGCCAAAGACAATGGTTTCACTCCAATCCAATGTGGCTCTGCAGCAATTTCAACGGCTCATCGCCGCTCTCGCTGCAGCCGGCCCATGGACCAAGGGCCTGTTGACTGCCGCCCTCGGCGCATTAGCATTCAGAGCGTGGCATGCGGCGCGTCAATCCAAACCTCTGTCGCTTGAGAACAGCGACCAACCGGGCCTCTTCAAGAAGCATTCATCGTTCGCAAGTTTCACAACACCCTCAGGCCTCACCTACCCACGCATCAGAGTCTTCTACCATGCTCACCCGCAAGAAGCAAAACTTCCAAGCACTTTGCCACTCCTAGTATTCATGCATGGCCTGGGTGGCAACGCGACTCAATTCGCCTCGCTATTGACGAGCTTGGTCAACGTCGCGCCATGCCTCGCCATCGATCTGCCAGGCTGCGGCTTGTCCGACTTCGCACCGAAGGACGAAAAGGCCTACACGACGGCTGCATTTGCTGAGCTACTCGCGACTGCCATCGATCGCTATCGCAACAAGGACGAAAATCAGCAGGTCGTGCTGGTCGGCCACAGCATGGGATGCTCCATCAGCGCTCTTCTAGCGTCTTCCCATTCGCCACTACACCAGCGCTTGAACATGAATTACATTGTCGGCTTCATCGCAATCTGTCCCAAAGCATCTCCGCCTTCTGAGAAGGAGGTCATCAATATCGATCGCTTGCGTTGGATGCCCGCGCCTGTCTTCGATCTCCTCCGCTGGTACGACCGTCGCGGCGGCCTCAACAGTACTAGTGTTGCTCGCGTCGTTGGTCATGAAGCTGACGACGAAACGAAGAAGTTGCAGCAGAAGTACAACAGACAGTCGAAGTCGGCAGTCTTCTTGCGCTTCGTTACAGCCGGTCTACCTGCCAATCGATCGCAAGCTGACGACAGCGACATGATCTCCTGGCCCGGAAAAGAGGTCTGGAGTGGGATAAAAATCCCATTGTTTTTACTCGCTGGGGGCGCCGATAAGCTCACCCCGCCTGAGCAAGTTGATGAGATTGCTCGGTGGCTCTCTGAAAAGCCTCGACAGACAGACAATGGTGTTGCGAAACCGACAGAGCCTGATGTGACCGCGAATCCAGATACCGTCCCCACGACCGCCGGTGACATTCAACTCTCTCAAGACCACATCACCAACCCATCTCCACGCCACGATAGCGGCCCACAGACCCTCCCGAAAGACATGATCAAAGACGACAAGAAGTCCACCAAGCACGGCTTTGTCCTTAAGACGGCAAAGTTCTCGGCTCCAGCGGCTCACGGCTTCATGTACACCACGACCTACGTGCGCGTCGTATCCGGACTCATCGAGGAGTTCCTCGCCAAGCACGTGGACGAACGGCTCAGCATGGGCTGGCAACTACAACACCTAACGACGAGCGGGAAATGGGACGTCAAGAACCTGAAGAAATGGCAAAGCATCGCCCCGTGCTCCGACCCCATCGGCGGCGTCTTCCGCGCCATGAAAACCATGCGCGAGGTCGACCCGTCGCACAACCCAACCGACTTCGTCCGGAAATTCAGCCATACCGCCTTACCGGACGGCGTAGCCATGGTCCTCGATATAAGCCACGAGTCCCCCGTCTACAACCCGAAGAAGCTGGAGGAAGGCGGGGTCGAATATCATAAGTTCCCGACCGTCTCCAAACTCCCGCCCACGGCCGACGAAGTCGACCGCTTCATCAAGACGGTGGATAGGCTCCGCCGCTCACTCCCTGCCTCTGCCTCGTCAGCATCCGATCCCAAACGTCCGACGATCGGCGTACACTGCCACTACGGTTCGTCTCCCCTCCCCATCTCTTCTCTTCTCTTCCCACACCCAACCCCCAAAATCCTCACTCACTAACCCTCTCCTCCCTCCCTCCCTTCTGCCATCTAGGGTTCAACCGCACAGGCTTCTTCATAGTCTCCTACCTCATCGAACGCCTCGCCTACCCGCTCCAAACCGCCTTGGACGAATTCGCTGCCAAACGGGCCCCGGGGATCAAACATGAGCACTTTGTTAATGAGCTGTGGGTACGGTATTCGGTTAAGCTGCAGAGAAGGAGGACGTTGACGGGGGGTTGAATATTGAGGTGGAGGTTTTCGTGGGGGAGGCTTTTATGTGATGGGGATGGGATGTGGGGGTCGGGGTGGGGGTGGGAGGGTTTTACGGATGGCTTTGCTTTTTTTTTTTTTTTTACTTTCGCTCTGTGTGTCGGAGTATCCTTCCCCCGGGAGAAGTGGAGATGGGTTAGAGAGGAGAGGGGAGCCGACGAGGACAAGTGATGAGATATTAAAGGGAAGGGGGAGGGGAAGGGGATGGCACGGAGCGGCGTTCGGCAGCATCATGAGCTCGCTTGCTTTGCTTTTTTTCCACCGGCCTTTTGTTGTTCGCTTTTTTTTTTTTTTTCCTTAAAGAAGATACCCAATTTACAATGCTGCGTCGAAAAGCGCGATAAGATTTCCCCAGCCTTTAGAAGGGTTTTCGGCTTACTACCGACGAGGTGAAGAGCTTCTATCAGCACTTCCACAATTTTGCTCCCCACTTGAAAATTCTATTTTTTCTATTTTTTCTTCTTTTCGCCGTTCCTCTGTCAACTGCACTGGAGAAACACCACTGTGACCACTCGTGACCACTTTCGGAAGGACATCCGGCGCAAGCAAATTTGACCAACGGAATCGCAGCATAGACGGTCGTCGAAAGCGCCGAAGCGCATGAGTTTGAGAAGAAAGAGAGATTCTCAAGAGAACCGTAAGAGAGAACAGCAGAGTCTTGAAAGGAGTAAAAGGCATCCATGCCGACTTTGAGTTGGAAATATCAACCACATCATGGATCCCCCCACCAGCAGCTTGATTCGAGTAAAACCCTACGCTTCATGCGTCTCTTTCCCTTGATTCCAGTAAAGCCCTACGCTTCTTGCGTCCCTTTTTCCCCCTTACTCCTGCGCGGAGAACCATGATAAAAACACTGGGTATATAGCACCGAACCCCTTTGAACCGTTCCGAGAAGTAACCTCCCTAAAAAGAAACCCAAAGACTGAGAAAACAGAGGAAAAAGAGAAAGAAAAAGGAAACGCCATAAACTCATAACTCATCCCCATCAACCCCCTTCTTCAATTGCGCCGGCATCAATACCGACTCCTGACACCCCCTCTCAACCCTTCCTTCCATAAACAACAAATACTTCTCTCCTCGCACCACTTCTGCACCATCCAGCACTTGACCTCTTCATCCTTCACTTCAACCTCATGATCGATCTCCTCATCTTTCTCGCCGCTTTTTCCCCGCGGCAATTGGTGCTTCTTCGCGACTTTCCGTTGGACGGGGATTCTTATCCCTACTGTGTCGTTCAACCATGCGGTCAGGTCCTCGAGGACGATGGGGTCATAGAGGAGGATTTTCTGGTTCCAGCTCGGTTGGGACGGGTTGGTGGATGGGGTTTGGGTGCGGATTGCGTGGGTGATTTGCGGGAAGAGGAGGGGGTGGATGGTGGACCATTGGGGGTCGGTGGATTTCAGGTACGCCGTTGGGGCGAGGACGGTCGATTGCTTGTTTTGAGCGCCCGTTGGCATTGATGTGGAGGTTGTGGAGAATGTGAGTGGTTGGATGGGGGATGCAGTGGAAGACGGCCGGCGCCTTGGTGGGGAGGGAGTGGGTGGAGAAGGATCGTCGTCGTAGATATCGTCAATGTCGATGAAGCCGTCTGGCTCTGGAAGGGTGGTTGCAGTGGTGGCGCCAGCGGCAGCTTCACCGTGCTTGTTTGATGTGTTTGAATCGACTGGAGCTCTCCTTGGTCCAGCGGGGACTCTTTCACAACTTGGTCCTGCTTCGGCGGACTCTGGGTCTCTTTTTGGTGCAGCAGCTTCACCTTGCTTGTGTGATGTGTTGGCATCGACTGGAGCTCTCTTTGGTCCAGTGGGGCTTTTTTCACAACTTGGTCCTGCTTCAGCGGACTCTGAGCTTTCTTTTGGTGCGGCTTGCGCAGCAGGTGCCGGTCTTGACTTGTTCAATCCGGACTTCTCTCGATGCAGTCCACCCTTGAAATCTCGAGCTGCACTACACCAGAGCTCTCTGTCTGCCTGGCCAACTGACAGGCTCGTACCATGCGGGGCTGAGGGCACCTTTGCGTAGCTGCTTTCGCGTTGAGCGGGTGCTTGCGTATCTGGTCCGATCATTTCTGATGCTGCCATCGCCGTCTGCAACTCTCTGATGAATTTCGGATCTTCGTCCGTCGCGAGTTGGCTTGATGTGCCAAAGAGGAAGTCTTGCTGTTGCATCTGCAGTGCAGCCTTCTCCGGTGAGTAAAGAGGAGGTAAGAAGTCGGCCTCGTTGAATTTGACCTTTGCTTTTGCCTTCTTGGGCTTGGTTGTAGCTTTCTGCTTTGCGGGTTCTTTTGCCGCATCTGAGCCTTCTTTCGGCTGCCGTGGCTTGCGTGGCTTCTTGACCTTTGCCGCTTCTGTGGCGGTCTCCTCGGCATTGTGGGTGGCAGGTAAATCCTGTTTGCGTGGGGTGAAAAAGGCGGAGACTGTGCTTTGCTCCACTTCCGGCTCGGCCAATTGATGTTGGTAGGCTTTTGTTGCCAGAGCCGTGATGGTTTGTGGCTTCTTCGGGCCCTTTGGGCGTTTAGTTGGTTTTGCTGGAGGCATCTCTGTGCTCTCTGAAGCCTTTTCAGGCACGTCCTTCTTCGCCGATTTGGCTTTTGAAGCTTTCTTTGCGGGCTGCCGGGTGACTGGTGCCGAAGTAGAGCTGTCTGCAAGCTCTATCTTCCTTCGCTTGGTCGTTGCTTCGCCGTTGGTGACTCGCTCAGCCGAGAGCAACGTGCCGCCAGGATTCGAGTTTGTATAGCTGAAGTTGCTGAGGAGTTCGCCGAGAGGGACCCTTGGTGCGGGAGATGGCACGTGGATTGCTGTGTCCATCACTGGCGTCCAACTCCGCCGTCTCCTCGACGCCTGTGCCGCTGCCATCTCCCCCTCATGGTGGTCGGCTGAGGGTGCTGGAGGCCGCTTCGGTGGCTCGGCGCGAGGAGACTTGCGGGCGAAATAGATTGACTCCTCCGGCTCGTCGGAGTTGAGGATGATGCTCTCCGACTTCTTCATGCGCCGCCGTGGCTTCTTCAGCTTCCCGGCCGTCTCCGTCGAGACTCGCGCCGCCAGCCCACCGTCGTCGCCGCCAGTTGCATCTTCCCTTGCCAGCGGCAGCAGAGATGCTGCGGATTGGAAGTCCGGGGCCCGAAGCCCCCGCTGGTCCTCTTCGGCGGGAAAGCCGGAGGAAAGCGGTCGGATGAACGACGACGGCGACGGGAGCTGGGGGGAGGACGGGACCAGTGCCCTCCTGCGGCCGGCTGGCGAGGTTGGCGAGGACTGGATGAGAATTGGATTAGCACCAGCCATTCTGCGCCGCCAACATTGCGAGAAGAGGGAGAAAGCCACAATCGAGGGGAAAGCAAACGCGCCAAAGAAACAGAAGTAATAAAGTGTACAACAGATGGAAGCTGGGATGCTGTCGCATCTGAAGGAAGCTTGTTTGAGCCGAACATGGCTCGTGCATGGAAATCGCGGAAAACACGCGCCCCATGGGGTTGTGGGTCGTGTGGTTTCCCGACTTCACTCGAAGCACCGAATCGCAGATGTAATCTCCAAAAGATGCAAAAAGTCGTGATGGGAGTGTATTGGTGCAAAGGGGTACAAGCAATGGATATGAGACTGAGTTGCTTACCTGCTCAGTGCCCCCGACGGGCCTGAGCAGCCCCGCCGGCTGCGATGACCGCCCTGTGAGAGAAAGATTGATAGCACATATTCGTTGGAATTGGCCTTTTGAATGCTCCAGAGCCCGCCATGGACGGTTTCCGGCAAGTTGATCCGGGTGGAACGCGTCTCGGATTGGGATGCTGGCCAGTGAGTTTAGGAGTCCAGCCTGATTGTCAAAAAAGCCCGCTTGTGTTGGAGTCGATGCATCCGGGGACGACAGGTTTCTCGATCACTTGTAATATTTTCATGCATCTTGGAGACAAACACCGCGTTGTAGGTTCCTGATTCCAGTGGTGGAGCTGACGCAGGCGACAGCTGCAATTTAGTGTTTTCCGTCGCACACTGACGTTTCTTGAATCTTCGCGTCCAGGGGGATCCATGGCGCCTCCAGTGGTCGCGTCGTCCAGTGAGAATGCAGGGAGTGGAATGGTGGAGTTAGTACTTACGAAAGCTCATCATCGGGCCCCTCAAACCCGAGGATCTCCCCAACGTCCCCCTCCGGGACGACGGGCGCAGCAGGGGCTGCGGCGGCGGCAGGGGTGAGGGGGACGAGAGGGATGTCCCCGGGGGCGCCGACTGTGGTGGTGGTGGTGGTGGCGGCGGCGTCGTCGTCTCCCGCGCGACGAGCGCGCCCGCAGCAGAGGAGGGAGGAGAGGGTCGCGATGACCCTCTGCCAAGACATTGGGGTGGTGGTGGTGATGGTGATGGTGGTGATGATGGTGATGATGATGGTGATGGTGATGGTGGTGGTGATGGTGGTGGTGTTGTGGTTGTGGAAGAGTCAAAGCGAGGGAGAAAAGGAAGGAACTGGCAACCACACACCGGCGAGGGACTGTGCGTCAGCTCATCTACGTAATTACGCATCAACGAGAAGATTTTCTATGAGATACACATTGTGAAGAACTTCACTTCTACGTTGATCTACAGTCTCGGTGCTAATAGCAAGGAATAAGATAATATCATGGCCTACAATTGCGTCGAAAAGGCGTTTTCGGTCGATGAAACACCTGACGGTCTATCCGCGTAGCATTCGGTCATCGAAAACGCTGGGCAGGCGGTCTATTCGCTTCCCACATAGCAAGCCTATTACGAGATAGACGGTTGAAACCCCAGTTGAAAGGTGATGTGCATTCGAAAACAAGATGCGAGGCTTGGCATCGTACCTACTTCGTTCGGAAGGTGGATCACGAACCATGTTATATACGAAGGAATGCCTCGCTATGAGCGTATTATGCTACCTAGCCATTGGCGATTACGCGTGTATCATATCCCTCGTGCAAAAACTCTCACGACCACGAAAAGAGCATTTGCTGAAAGCGCGCTTGTCATAAGCTGTTTATCATCATACCAATCCCACCGCTGCTGCTGCTGCTGCTGCCGTCGCTGATAGACGTGCTGCCGTTGATGCGTGTGATATCTGAAGTATCCTCGTATAGAGGTTGTTGGCAGCCGCCCGTGTTTTGCCATATCATTTGCGCGCTGCCCTGAATGCTTGTTGCTCCTCCCAGTAAGAGAAGCCACTCCACGCCGTCCTTCGTTCCCCACAGTCTCTTTTCTCATCGTGATCTCGCCGAGCTTTTCTCGTCGATCGATAGTATCTGCGTTGCACTACTCTGCGAATGGAGACTCGTCTGTCCTACGGACTCGCCGTGCCGGGGCAAACGAGATGTTCTTCGCTTTTGACCAGGTCGATAGGAATGCTTTGAAGACCCGGAGATCGGGTGCGAGGTATGTATCGGAGGCAAGATACAGAGATCGTTGTACTGGGTCTGGTGACCTTCGCAGGCATTATGATTACTTCGTCAGCGTTGAAGGTCGAGTTGCGTCTACGAGGAGTGTGGCGAATTTGGTGACTACATGATAACGTCGAATTTCTGCCGGTGATGGACGTGTCTTGTGGCCCTCTCCCTCGTTATAGCCAAGCTCTTTCAGGACCGTATGCGCTTTTCAATTTCGCTCTTGTTCGTGATGTAACTCGCGTTCGGCGCGAAGAGGGCGTCGTTGCGTTCGTGAACTGCCAGTATGATTAGGTATCAAGAATTACGTAGAGGAAGAGATTGGCTACGAACGCTTCTCATTAGCATTCTGTGGTCCTTGCAAAATCGTGGGTTGGGGAGCGAAAATGCTTTTCAAACGATAGGGGCATTATGGCTTGCCTCAGTGGCTAGTCGTTGTATGCGCACGACAAGCAATGCTATTTCGTCCTGGTGAAGGGTTCTTTGAGAATGGACCTTCGACGCATGATTCTTTCGTCGGTTTGCCGCCCGTGTTTTGCGAGCCACAGGGCCAGGCGTCACCTTCTGGTGAACGTACGGCCTGCTTTGCTCAGGGGCGAGTCAATGACCATGTCGGACTCGAAAGTATTCCCTGTGGTGGAAGCCTTGTAGTGACGCGTTATTCTGGTGATAATACCTCTTGAGATCTGTTGAAAGTCACCTCGCTTGAGATCGCTCGGCGTTCACGACACAGGCTACTCACGACCACGCCAGCTTGGGAGGATGACAGACCTTCGTCGAACGCGCCCTCGCGAAGGATAATTCTCACATAGATAGAGAGCCAAGCAGTTCAACGCGTTGTATACAAAGCAAATGGCATCACGTAGTATCGATGGCAATGATGTTGCACCTTTGTCACATACATGCGGACGCGTCACGCCTACATCCGACCGTGCAGCAGTTTGGCAATAACAAAGCAACAAACGCGTCAATTGGATTGAAGGGGTGGCCTCTTCTCCACGCCAGAGCAGATGCTCGTGACAATGATGAAAAGTGATATGTCTGTCAGAAGGTAATGTGAGAGAAGGCCTCACACCTTTGACTCGGCATTGTAAAGGTTCCAAAAATTCCCTGCACTCCGAGGAAAGCCTCAAGGCAGTGCAGGAGACCTTCAACCAGTAAATACTGGCATCTGGTCATTTGTGGTCGTCAGAGGAGCGATGTCTCAGATGTATCTTCATGGACATCAAGCTGCAACTCCGGACCGAAGGGGGCGCGCCCTGGGAGAATGAAAGATTAGCGCAGTACCTAATTCAAAAACAAAAAACAAAAAAAACAAAAAAACGAAGGACAAGAACGAGAGCGAGCGGCCGAAGAGAAAAGAAGAAGGTTACAAAGGAGAAGCGAAGCCGTGATATAGACATCAAAGCACGCTAGCTCTTAGTGCGGATGAGATAATCACAGGATCGAAAACTGACTCGCGCAATTGGATGCCTTGAATCGATTTGAGCCTGACCCGGCAACAGTAGCACTCCTGCAGGCTGAAGGGAGCAGCCTCTAGTTCCCTTTCCCGCGTGGCGAGTAGCCCACCAAGCCCCTCTGCTGCTCTGTGTCCCCTTGTGTCGATATTGTTTGAATGAAATCTTCTATAGCTGCATATCAGTCTCATGCTTCGGGTACTCCTTCCCATGCGGCCCTATTGGACTGTCTATCTCCTACCAAAGCTCTGTCTGTGTATGGGATGCTCTCGGCCTCTATGCCGTTCCGCAATTCGAAGACCTTCTCCCTTAGAAGCTCCTGTATCTGACGACGCGTCCATTATATCCGTTTAATCGACCCGGGATCGAATGCAAGCCCTTGTGCAGCAGAGAAGATACCATTGATCGACAACCCTCTCCCCATCCCGTTGCAAAAGACGAGAACAAGCGGCAGGAGAACAGAATCGGCTGTTGCAGCTCCATCAAGCAGCGCCATATACTTAGAGGAGAGTACGTACTCTTAACAAATCAATATTCATTACGAGATAGCAACAGTCTTTGGTCGGAGGGGACATTATGTAGTAGATCTGGATCTAACAAAAAATAATGAAGCGTCAAGATCATCACCGAAAATTTCTCATTATTCTGTTGAAAAGACAGGAAAAATTTTGAAGTTCATATCTATCCATCATCAACGTGATCTCCACTCTGGTACCGCTCTCCCTATGCAGCTCTATCGACCTCTACTCCCATGCTCCATCCATGATTGCCAGCTTTCCGCTGCTGAAAAAGCGTCCTTTGTGCCAAATCTTTTCTGGCCATCGGCCCTGATGAATGAAGAATCTTCCGCTGAGATGAAACGCATCGACAGCCCAGGCCGGTAAGGGGTCGACGTCGAATTCCGCCCTGGCCACCAAGAGATGCACACTAGAGTTCGAGCCCACCATGTTTTGAAATTTCCTCCCGACAACCCATTCATGCATCATGAGATCTGCCCATTCTCGAGTTGCATAAGCATGTATCCATAGGCGCATGTATGTCACAGAGCTCAGCCTGTTGCTATCCTTTATGCTTTGGTGAAGAGCTTCAGCTACTGTCTCAGCGGACTCTTCCTTTCTACCGTCTGGAAGTTCACGGTACGGACCTCCCGACAGTAGTATTGGTGGCAATAGGTCATCTGGATCCCAAATCAAGTCAAGCCACTCGCACCAAGGCATATTGATCGACGGATTGTGAAGGTTGTCGACAAGTTCGTTGATCATCTCGCGTGTATCTTCGATCAACATCTTTGGCAGAGTGGCAATGTCGTCTGGGAATTCCAGTCTCGCGCGGCCAAGCTCTGACAGTGTCTCCCACTCGGAGTCGGAATATCCTGCAGGTATTAGCTGCTGCCCAAATGCTAATGTTGATGTCGCAGCTTACCACGAAATTGTTCCTCTTCGCACAAAGTAAGGTAGATGTAGACTGTTTCCCTACCTCCGGCCCACTCGATGAAGGGTACCCGGTCCATCAAGACACGGATGCGTTCTGCGTCGATGCAAACGGCGGAACGGTCGAGCGGTGCGTACGTCTCGCTCCAGATGGTATCTCTCGGAACCGTAGTCTGCATGATGTAAGGAAGACATTTGCTCTTGATCTCCTCGTCTGTCGCCGACCAGACTCCAAACGCGTCAAGATGCAAGAAGCACTCTCTGAAGGTCAAGCCCATGCTTTCGGGCACAATCGCGTGGTGGTCATATCGATAGCTGACGAAGTTGCAGAATGATTCGAGCAGCTTGAGTTCGTGTACTTTGGTGCTTTTCAATCGGACTCCCACGGCTTCGATTGCGTGCAGCTGAGAGGCGACGGAGGGCAGTTGGTGTAGTACTCCCTCAAAGAGCTCGACAGTGGTGAACACTTGCTGCCGAAGGTATCCGACGCGTGCAGCTTGCTCTGTGGGAGTCCGAGACCGTGACTGACTGTAGCCTGGCGGCTCGTCAGGATCTTTTGCGCAATGCTTCTGCGGTGAAGGACGCTCATTGTTGTTAGCCATTTCGAGTGCGTGAGCAGCAGAGTCTTGAGGGGAGAAGAACGAGTGATCGAAGCCACGCTCGATCAAGAGGAGGTTGAAGCTCGACAGTCTTGGGTCAATCTATCTGGCGAAAGACTCGTATCAGAAGCTTGAGCGAGCAAAATGTTGAGGCACTCCACGTGGACGAAAAGGGTGAATGGCTTCAATAGCGGCTGCAACATGTCGCATAGCACGTCAACAAACGCGAGAATCAACACTCTCTACGCGACTACGTCTTGCTGTGCGACCTCGTAGCACAGAACGAAACACTCACACTGGGTGATACAAAGGGTAGACTCTTCTCCAGGCATCTGCAGCAGCAAATGGTCTGATGAAAAGATGAGGTTCGCGTCAGCTGGAGGCAGTGCAATACCAGCGACACGGTGCCTAAGACATGAGCAAGCTCAGCGGTCTTTGGGCAGGTTCCAAAAATTGAATACGTTGGCGCTGTAAGCACCGTTGATTGAGTCACCCAGGCCCACCACAAGAGAGCAAAGAATGGTCTCGGACGAGTGGTGACTCAACCACAAGTATGAAGAAGAAAGAAGAAGGAAAGGAAGGAAACAGCTGGGGGAGGGGCTTATATACCCCAACGACCACGTGCACAACTCTCACAATCACAAAGCGACGCTAGCCTCGATTCGTTCTGTTTACGTCCGGTGAGATGGCGCGATTTTGCCACTTGACGTAGATCACGAAGCTAGTCTATGAGGAAGGTGCAGATTCTTCCACTGGTTGAGTAGGGCAGACGTCATGCCCTTTTCGGCTGCCGGTGCTGCTGCTGCAGGCCAGGTATTTGGTGCAAACGACAGATTCATTGTTCGGGGAGGTCTTTCAGAGTATCGTAAATCATCGTCCGAACAACGCTGCAACGTTGCAAAAGCGTACATGACAACTTGCAAAACTTGCAATGCTCACACCTCATTTGGATTCGCCATATCCGTCCCGAGATTGATTCAATATAGCTTTCGGATCGCCGTTCCTCCTCATACAAGCGCGTCTCCTGAGACTTCAGCAGATACATCTCTAAACTCCAATTGTTGGGCGATAGGGGAAGCGGAGAGCCCAGATCATGACGAGAAAGTTGAAACAGCGGCATGAAGGCGCGTCAAGAATGAAGTCAAGAGCCTGAGTACAACCTTTTCTTTCCCAGCTTGGAATGTGCAACAAGGACGAAGCCAAAAGAGGTGGTGAAGTCGTGTTTCATTTGGTACCAGTCAATAAATGCAACATCAAAGTCAATGCATACGATCATTCTTCTACTGTTGAGACGCGTCGTCAATCATATCCTCTGTGTGATGCTTGAGCATATCACCCGCAGGGCCTTGCTCAAGAATCTTGCCCTTTCCAAGCACCACGCAGTAGTCAGCGTGACGCACTGCCTCCAAGCGATGGGCGATAGTGATGACGGTACTGTCCTTCATCTCCTCGTGTATGACCTGCTGGATCTGCATTGCCGTCTCTCGATCGATCGACGCAGTGGCTTCATCAAGGATGATAATGGCGCTTCTTCGCAAGACAGCCCTAGCAAGTCCAACGAGTTGGCGCTGACCTTGACTCAGATTCCGACCACCAGCTTCGATCTTTGTCTTTAGATCCCATCCTTGTCGCTCACACACCCTCCGCAAGACGAGCTCGCAATCCTCATCCGAATGCTCCTCGACCGGATCAAGATTCTCGCGCATAGTGCCGGGGAACAGGACTGGGTCCTGCGCAAGGAACGTAACCCGGCTGCGGAGGGCTTGCTTATCGACGGACGCCAAATCGATATTGTCAATTGTGATCTTGCCACTCTCGGGAAGAATCGTCGCCAGCATCGCCAACGCAAGAGTGCTTTTTCCGGAGCCTGTCCGACCGATGACAGCCGTCTTCGAACCTCCCTTGATCGTGAAAGAGATGCCAGCAAGTGCGGGATCTAGATGAGGGGCGTATTTGATCAAGACATCGTCGAATCGGATATCACCACTACGCGAGGGCCACCAGGCAGGAGGAGCAATGTCACCGCTTGGTTCCTGTTCCAGATGCAGCAGCTCTACAACCCGTTCTACCGAGACAAACTCCATCTGCAACTGGCCATACTGCCTGCAAAGATAATGTGTTGAGTTGACGAACTTATTCGCTGCAACCAAGACGAACGCAGTCAGCCCGGCGGAAACATTGGTGATGAGCGCCAATGCCGTAAGCAGGAATGTCGATAAAGCGGATAGAGCATCGAAGCGGTACATCAGCCAAGCTTGAAGACTCCAGTAGAAGTGGTCCATCTTTTGGAAGGTGTCGACGACCTCGATGACACGATCTTGGAATCGACTCTGCGCCCGGAAAGCACGCACAGTTGCCAGACCATTCAGCAAAGCACCGAAATTGGACATAAGCGGTGTAAGCGAGACCATTTCCAGACGCCTCAAGCTCTGTGACGTTGGCAAAAAGCGCAGGAATATCATGACAAAGGCTATCGTCAGGACAGCGGAAAAAGCAAGGAAGGCCGGGGTGACGGAACCGATAACGATGACCGAGGATACCCAAGAGATGCCGAGCCATGCAACAACCTGAAATTGCTGGCTGATGTTGCCGTCTATAACGCCAATGTCCGAAGTCATTCGATTCATGAGGCGGCCGACCGGGGTCACGTCGTAGAACCGGAATGTTGCATTGGTGACCTTCTCCATGATGTTTTTGAACATGCGACGTGCAGCCACATACACGATGACGAGCATGATTGCCTGGCTGACGATGTAAAATGTCGACAGGGCCAGCGCGATGAAGAGAAAGCCGAGCAACCATGGCCGTATGTTCGTCTCGGGTGATGGCAAGCCATCAAATATCCCCGATAGTGTCGAGGTGACGGTCTCTTGATGGACGAGAAAGCGTATGCTGGACCGCTCACTGTATGCTTCGCCCCAAGCTTTCAAAAACCAAGTCTCACCAACAGCCATTAAGCGATACATGGACAGCACCAGGACGAGCAACGCCCACCAACGCAGTCTACCGGCTTTGATATACTCCCAGTAGACTCTGAGCTGTACACCACCTTCCGCACGGTGCTCTTCTTCGATGAACTTGTCCGGTACAGCAGCAGTTGCGCGCTCGTCGATGACCTGTTGGTCGCCCTCGCCAGACTGTGTTGAGACCGTGCGCTGCAAGCTGTCATAAGCTGCAGCATTATGATCCAAGACTCGTGCCTCGCCATTTACTATGCGAATGATCTGACCAGCTTCTGCCAGTACGAGATCGGTCCGGTGGGTGACCATAAGGATGGTGCGACCTTGCACAAGCGTTCCGGAGAAAAGCTTTTGCACGATACTCTCCGCAGTCTGCTGATCTAAGGCGGAGATGGGATCATCCAAAAGCAGTATTTTCGTCCTGCTGTAGACGGCCCGGGCAAGTGCGATACGCGCTTTTTGGCCTCCTGATAGACCAATGCCGTTCTCGCCAATTAGGGACAAGTCTCCCGCCTTGAACTCCGCCAGGTCCGGGGTGAGAGCACAAGCGTCAAGAACATCTTTGTATCGCTTGTCTTCATATGGTTCGGAGAAGAGGATATTCTCTCGCACACTCATGCTTTGCAGCCAGGGTGCTTGGGCGCAGTAGCCAACCGGCTCTGGCGGTCGAATCAACTGGCCTTTGTGCATGTCCAGCTCTCCTAAGAGCGCTTGAAGCAATGCTGTTTTGCCTGATCCAACCTCTCCGCATACCACCGTCAGGCCTTGTGGAAAAGATGCGTCGACATCTTTGAGCACCAGCTTCGCCACACCTGGCCAACTGAAGGAAGCGTTTTGCAATGCGAGGCTGTCTCCAACCAGCGCTTCTGTGTTCATCATCTCTCTGTCAGGCTCCGCCATGAAATCTTCGATACGGGCGACAGCGACCCAGGCATTGATCAGCACGATAATCAGATTCGGCAGATCCCTCAGCGATTGAGTCATCATGCCGAAAAGCTGGATTGCAGGGAAAGCAATGTCAACTCTCAACTCTTTCCCGGCAATGACTGTATAAGCAAAGAATGCCACCACTGGGGTCAGATCAAGGGCCAGGGAATTCACAGCGCCGATGGTGACATTCCAGATGTTAGTGATGACTTTCAGATTCAGCTCCTGCTGTCGGGCTTCCAGAATCTGTTTGAGCCAAGCACCCTGCCATCCATACCAGCGAAGGTGGCGGATAGCTTCAACAAACTGCGAAATGACCTGCAGCTTGCTATCGGTAGCAGCTCTGCGCTTCTTCTCAAAGTGTATCATGATTCGAGCGAGCCCTGCGTTGAGGAGCTGTGCCATGACCAGTGCAAGCACTGCAATCAGTGACGGCCAGCCCAAGAAACGGACTACGAGAAATATCGAAAAGACACAGCTCAATGGCTTGGTTATCAAGCTTTGAAACTCCCAAAAGCGCTGTGCAACTTCGTACACATCATTTCGCATGAGATTGAGAATCTTGCCCATAGATGCGGGCTCCTTCGCTGTGGGAACAGCTTTGGTTTTGCTGAAAAGGGATTCGAGTCTCTGCTTTGTCCTGGTCCACCAGGCGGGCGCACGCTTAGTTGTGACTTCTGGTTCTGGTGCATCGGCGTTGGTGGTCCCGTCAACTTGATCGTTGTCGTTCTCCCTCTCTTGGGACTGGAATGAAATCTTACGACCTAGGGTTTTCTCGTACAGCATGGTGATCATTTCACCTCTTGAGCGTTCATAGCATCTGCGACCAAACCACAAGCTGAAAACCCCAGATTGGGTTGCAGCCAGTCTGATTGCCAGTGAAAGTGCGGCGTATCTGATGGCAGCAGTCTTCGGTGCAGAAGGATCCTCCATTGCTGCCAGGATTTGCTGCAGCAACACGGGCACAGCGAAGTTTGCAACAAGTTCCAGTATACCGAGTACTGTGAGTATGAACAGGTCAATGCCATTGGCTTGGACTAATCGTTGCACAACAGTTCCTTTGAGCTGGCGGAAGTTCTCATGCAGCCTTCGGTGCTGAAACTCATACCCCAGCTGCCACACGTCCTCGTCTTGCAGCTGACGTTTGTTTCCAACTCGGATGAGCGGCGTCATCCACGATACTGTCATGAACTGCCATAGACTCAAATCATCTTCAGGACTACGAAGAGATGCAGTCGATTCCGTGTGAGGTTGGCTGATATCCTTGGATGGCATATCTGGATCACGGAGGGGCATGCCGAGAACGACTCCAATACCAGCTATCGTCAAAACCAACATGGTTGTCTCGACTCCAACTCCGAGGCTCCCAAATGACTTGAAGTGGTCTGCAACAACGACGGCATACGTCGCAGTCTGAACAATGAGCAGCACTAGCACCGAAAGAGGCGCTGTTTTAGGCCGATAAGCCACCAAGAGCCCTGAGATAACCACCCAAGTCACAGCCGGCAGTAAACTTGCTAGGGCGACATTCGCGCGATCGCTAGTCAACCGCTGGAAGGCCTGCCCGGAAATAGCCGAATGTATGGCGGTGGCAAGGTGGAGGAAGAATCCTGCCATCGAGACAGTCGCTAGAAGAATGGTCGCGCGATTCCATCTTCGCTTCTGGTCAAGATTGAAGTCTGGTATCGGTGCTACGTGTTCCTCTACAAAAGGCCGTGTCCAGGCAGGTCGCCATTTGACCAGGACGCCAACTGTTACCGTGGCGGCAACGACCAAGGCGAGGGCAGCTGGTATGCCAGCGACAACTGGGAGGAAACAGAGACGAAATCTGGCTTCCCTTGAATCCCATCCATGATTCCAACAGTATCGTGGCAGGTCTGAAATGATAGTCGAGCCATTGTGAAAGCTGGGTGAAGCCGTCCCGTCCAGTGTCACTTGCGCCATCCTAGTGGGTAGTCCAACTAGTCTTCGATTAATTCACATGAAATTGAAGAGCCCAACCCATGTCGTCGACAATGCTTGAAAACAAACGGAAGAGTTTTGATGGCTGCCTGGAAGTGAGATGAACAAGGATGTGTTCTGGCCGAACCTATGGTATGCCAAGGCTGGAAGTGATCGGAAAACCGGGGAGAGCGGACATTGAATTGCCTTAGGCATCCCATAGCGCAAACGACCTGGGATAACGGAATCGCGGATTATTACAGGTACACAGGGAAATAAAGTGACTACATAGCATGTCTATCTGCACAGAACGACCGCGCGAAAAACAGGGAGTTTAGTCGGAGATGTTCACATCATGTTACAATTGCGTTTCTACAAATAATTCACAAGTAACACTTATGCTTCCTCTGGACAATTTAAGGTCCGATTACAATCAATTCCCCTATGCTCGGGAAAGATCGATGTACTGTTCTGACCTTCAAAAAGATTCGCTCGGCAACTTCTGTACGACAGGAAGAAGGCCTGGCCGCTCTCCATCCGAGACTTCTATCAGCGTTGACCCTTCGCTGTACTATCGACTGTCTCGAAGTGAAGATCGATGCAGGGGCTCGATGTCGTATGAGTATGTCGTGCTCTTCCTTCTGGGTCGTGTGGGTGTTACAACCCGACCTCGATAATATGCGCTTTGAGTGTTCGGGAGTGGTAAGTGTGTGATTGGTGAGGCCTTTGTAAACGGGACCCTGTTATTGGTCATGTCAGGCAGTGCTCTCTCCAAACAGACGGTGGTGGGACGGAAAGCCGTGAAAGTCTTGTCGCAATAATTGACTCGTCGTTGCAATCGCTAATTTCGACAGCTATCATGTCTCTTGTTGACCGGTCTTGCAAACGGTAGCGCCCACGAGAAGAAGTGTGTCGACTTTGATAGTTGAATATTGCGAAGCGTTGCACTTGGTGCTGACACTGACTATCTTCTCGGATCGTGTATAGAAAAGAGCGATGCTCGCGAAATCGGATGGACGCCTATTGCAGTCTGGTTTTCCGCTTTCAAAGGTTCTTGTCCGTTCATTACAAAGATGTACCCTGACACGTTAGCTCTTACACTTGGACAACAATATAGTCTATGCTTGTGTATGCAGAGGTGAGATTTGAGACACCTTCCGATCTCGAGGACAAAAGGATCCCCAGCAAGAAAATGAGCATGTGCTATGAAGTGAAGTCTCCAGCACTTATGTCTCCCGCAATAGTGGGAGTTGCCGCTGCCGCCGCCTTAAGTAGCCATGAGGTGTTCGCTTCAACACTCTTTTCAGCAGCGACAACGACTTGCCAACATGCCTTTCGCCGTCGTCGTCGCGCTCTTCGGGCGAGTTTATCTCGCCATCCAGTACCCGTACGTGTATTCCTCCTGCCGTAAGACGTCCAGTCTCCGAAACGAGCAATCCACTGATACTGTCCTATAGTCCAGCACCGGCGCCTTTGGTGCCACAACCGCTGCCACCGTGGCAGCCACCGCGCGGCTGGGGCCCCGAGCGGGCTCACGAGGGCCCGCCCACTTCGCCGCCGCCGAGGTGAGTGGCAGCTCATACTATTATGCAGGCCGATGGAAACGCCAGGTCTTAGGAAAAGGAGGGGATTTGGAATTATCACATCTCAACGACTTCACCTGAAAGCCAGCGGCGACAAGTACTGTGGAGCCCGTCTGCGCAGCTTGTCCAGCACTTCGACCTGCAATTGACCAGTCTTGACTGTGAAATCAACCAGCTCGTTGGTGTGACAGCCAGCGCATCGTTTTGGGCGAACAGAGACCTGGCGTTGTGGCGGTTTTCCTTTTCCTTTTCCTACCTTTTTCCAATGGAGAGAGTGAAATGCTAATATTCCTCCTATCCAGCCCAGAGCCACCGCTTATTGACCTGTAAGTTCCATTCGACCCCATGCAGAGAAAATCAGCCATTAGATGCAGAAGAAAGGTCTCCAAGACTTTGCTAATGCCTTCTCTACAGGGACGAAGCCAACGTGGGTGCGCCGTCGTCGCCGGCAGCTGCCCGGCAATGAAGGTAAGCATCTGCACCTCTTTTCCATCGCGCATGCACAATTAGAGCGGAAGTAGCTCAAAACTTCCGTCCCTTAACCCCAGCCAAGATCATATCAGAACGAGTTTGGATTGTGGAAGTTCAAGTTCAGACTTGAAGTTCACCGATGCCCATTTCGCGCTGATGGGCCCGTGCGCTTTCACAAGCCGAGGTCTCGCGTCGGCTACTGAAGATTGCCCTGACACTTTGGTCTTCTCTCTTTCCTTCCCTTACGCTGCCTTCTTTATACATTGAGCGATCTGGCGATGGCGGACTTTGCGGCAGCTCAACAGCGGATTCTCGCTCGTCGAGCCGCTCGAGACGCGCAAGCCTCTGCCTCCCAATCTCTCCGTAATCAAGAGCGTACTAATCGCCTGCTAGGCCTCCCTCCCGCTCTCCGAGTCCTCGCCCACCAGACCTGGAACCTGTGGGACGACATCAGCAACCCGTACGGCACGCGTCCAGCATTCCGAGTCGGCCAAGTTGACGCCGAGCTCCTAGACGAAGAATTGCTGGAGCTGCTGAAGAACCAGGCTGGGGAAGGACTGAAGCTCTTTGGCGCACATCTCAAGGACGACTGGAGCGCAGAGATTGGGCTGGCCCTAAGAGCCGTATTGTGGAAATTGTCCATCTGGGACCACGGAGCAAGCTATGGTGCTTCCCTGCAAGGGTTGCAGTACGTTGACGCGCGGGAAAGCAATGCAGCGGCACGAGCGGCACCAAAAGCATGGCAGAAAATCGCCTGTGGGCTACTTACAGTTGGTGGGCGGTATGGTTGGAGCAGATGGGAAGACTACCTCAGCAGCACCGAGAACAGCTACGACGCGCCTTCGACCTTGATTCAAAAACTCTCACGATTTACGACATTGGCTGGCACCACACACGAGATCGCCGCATTTGCCTCCTTCCTCATCTTCCTCTACAATGGCAAATATCGAACAATAACAGATCGCATACTGCGACTGCGACTCGTACCGAGCACGAATCAAACGAACAGAGAGGTATCATTTGAATACCTGAACCGACAACTGGTGTGGCATGCCTTTACCGAATTCCTCTTATTTCTGCTGCCGCTTGTGGGCATCAGTAGATGGCGACGATGGATAGCAAGAGCCTGGAAGCGCGCGAAGAATAGCTTCAAAAGTATGCGCGCAGGCGACCAGGGCGCGACAGACGAAGACGAAGATATTGGAAAGGGCGAACTGGCATTTTTGCCCGAGAGGACATGCGCGATATGCTATCAAGACCAGAACCCGGCTGGTGGCCGCAGTGAGCAGGATGTTCTGTCCGGTAGCAATGCCGGCATTGTGGGCAGCGCGGCAACCGACATCACGAATCCATACGCAGCTATGCCATGCGGGTGCATCTACTGCTTCGTCTGTCTCGCACAGCGCATTGAAGCCGAAGAAGGAGAAGGATGGACGTGCTTACGATGCGGCGAGGTCGTCCAGGAATGCAAGCCTTGGGATGGCGATGTGCTCGAGCCAGTGACCGAAAGGAACTCGGAGAGAGCGGGAAGTGAAGACGCAGTGACAGTGGCATCTGAAGAAGGCTATGGAAGGCCAAACAGTCGCAGAAGCGTCGCGTGGGCGGACGAATTAATTGAAGAAGAGAAGGAGATGCAACGGACAATGAGCCATGTCGATCCCATGCCCATCCCAGACGACGAAGATGAAGGATTCGCGGAGGATTAGACGATGGCAGAGGCTCTGGGAGCAAGCGACAGAAGCATTGTTATCAGCATCACAATAGTACCAACATTGAAGGTATCTAATATCTAGGTAGCTACGAAGACCACATGAAAATGCAATTGACACGTAAAAGCCCACTGCCTAAACGCGCCTTGGTACAGTGATTTAGATTTCGCGCGTCCGCGGAAGCTTCGGCGAAGCTTTCGAGAGCTCTCGATGACCGACGTCAGAAGCGAAGATGCCCCACGTCCTGTCAGGAACGAGAGCAAACATCATTTCAACGTCCCGATGATGTCGAGCCAAAACATTGCTAAATTGCGGTGTGCGTAGGTATTGGATCATAACTGTCCATCGCTTGTATACTCTCCTTCGCGATTCTAGCCATTTGCGTCCTATTGACCACGCAGAAACCAGAACGATAGCATTGAACAAACAGCCATGGACAAGATTGCAGATCTCGGCGACAAGGCCAAAACGGCCGTCGATATGGCGAAAGGCCTTGACATCCAGCGCATAGCCATGATTGGATGCGGCTCGATGGGCGGTGGTATGGCACAGCTCTTCGCTGAGAGGGGCATCTTTGTCGGACTGCAAGACCCAAACGAGAGCATTATGGACCGCGTGCTGGATTCTGCTGCGAAGTCTGATATTCCCAAGGACCGTATTAAGAAGTACAATGACTACGAAAGCTTGTGCAAAGATCTAGGAAGCCCCAAGGTGTTTGTGTGGAGTTTGCCTCATGGAGGTGTTGGCGACAAGGTGTTGGATGGGTTGATGCCTTTCTTGGAGAAGGGTGACATAATTATCGACTGTGGCAATGAACACTGGGAGAACACGGAGAGGAGACAAGGGAAGTGTGTCACCAAGGGCATTCGATACGTTGGATGCGGTGTTTCGGGCGGCTACCAGGCAGCGTAAGTTGACTACCAAGCTTGATGATTGTGAAGATACTGACACTAGCGGATAAACAGACGTAGAGGTCCATCGATGTGTCCTGGTGCCGACGACGAAACCCTTTCTCTTGTCTTACCGACCCTTCGCAAAGTCGCTGCAAAGGACCCTGACGGCAAACCCTGCGTTGGACGCGTTGGCACCGGTGGCGCTGGCCACTACTGTAAGATGATCCACAATGGTATTGAGCATGGAATGATGAGCGCCATCTCGGAGGCGTACGCTTTTATGCGCATTGGCTTAGGCATGAGCTTGGACGAGATTGCAGACACTTACGACAAGTGGAATAGCGACGGCGAGCTCAAGGGTACCTTCCTTGTGTGGATTTCGAGAGACATCTGCCGAAAGACGAACTCGAACGGTCAAAGAGTGTTGGACGAAGTCGAGGACAAGGTAGTGCAGGATTTCACCGGGGAGGAAGGAACGGGAATCTGGTCGAATATCGAGGCGGTCGACAAGCACGTTCCTGCGCCAACTCTCACCACAGCTCACTACCTCCGCTTGGCCTCTGGAAACCGGTACCAGCGAGCATTCATCCAGAAAGCTTTTGGTGTTGGCGACGGCGCGCCGAGCGACACGCACACGCAGCTGTTCCCTCCGCAGAAGCTGCAAGACGTCTCCGATCGTGCTGCTGTGTTAGAAGACCTTAGGAAGGCCGTATACGCTGCGTGTCTGAGCGCTTACGTACAGGGTATGATCATCATCGATCGAGCGGATAGAGAGTACCACTTCAATGTGGACTATACCGAGCTGTTACAAGTCTGGCGCGCGGGCTGCATCATCCAAGCCGACTACATTTCCAACACGTTATTGCAGCCGATCTACCACTCCAAGAAGACAAAGCCGGCGGAGATTAATCCAATGTACGAGTCATCTGTCGCGGCAGACCTCAAGAAATCATTCGTCAGTCTCAGAAAGATCGTGGCTAAAAGCGTAGAGGGCGACCATATCATTCCAGCCTTGGGCGCGACTCTGGAATATCTGAAGTACCAGACTTCGACGGACCTGCCGACCAGCATGTATGAGGCCCAGCTTGACTATTTTGGGAGCCACATGTACGATAAGAAGGGAGATGACCCCGAAGGCAGACCAGAAACTGGTAAGCACCACTTTGAGTGGAAGCCAGCGTAAGTTTAGCGGTGCGGTGAGAGTGGATTCGGCCGGTTCTCGCTCGAAGGCTTGGACATGATTCGATTTGCATGTAGAGTACTGGCTTTCTCAATGGGTAAATGATGAACGACAAAGCATGTACATATGTAGGTGTGATGCTACACAACTTGGCTGTGACCTGTTTACTTGAAACCGAACGAAGTGTTGTCCAGCCGCAGATCTTGTTTCGTCCAGCATCTGCTCTCCACCCCATCTCTCACGTATCGTGACAATCATCGAACAACCCGGGCCACGGGTCGTCGAATCCTGGTTAATTGGCACCGGCATATACTTTGGCACCGCCCAGCGGGTCCACTCCGGCTGAAACACAACGGTTCAAACCAACCCAAACGGTGCAGAAGTGAACTATGGCGGCCACGTTACCCGGCATATGGCGCCGGGATCTTCCCGGCGCGCGCATGCTGCTCTGGATGCTTGTAGATTTTCACCAGGATACAGGACGCCCGTGTGCAATCGCCCCGAAGTGATGACTCCGGGGGAATCAACCAGATTCTGGAGTTGCTTCTTGGCTCTTTAGGAATGAGCACCTAGCTGCCGGTAGAACTTTAGCATGCACTCCCGACGTTCACTGCCCAGCGGCGTAACAACTCGACAAAGTAATCTTGGGTCTGGCCGTGTCGCCGTCCCTGACTCCACTGGACTCCGTAGCAAGATGAGACAACAGCGGGCCATTTGCGCCCTTTTTTTGGGCGACTTCCTGCAGAAGAGTCCTTGACTTACCTCGGCAGATGGGACCAGTCATCACGAGTCATTGGCCACGTGGATTCGAAGGCCTTAAAACGGTAGTTACATAGTATATGCCAGGATTCCCACCGATAGAGAGTCAGCGTAGCGTGGCGTTTGCCATCCACCACCGCCTCGTCTTCAGAGTTTTCTTGGCTTATTCCTTCTTCTCCGACTATACCGAAAATGCTCACGAGAGGATGTGCCACCGTTGTGAAGTCGCAGCTCGGGAGTGAACAGGCGCCGGGGCTGAGAAATTGATGGAAGCAATTAAACTCAGAGAAGCAAAAGAACAACCTTTGGACGCCATGCAGGTCCGCTCTAAGGTTTCTGCAGTGCAGTGGACTGGCTCGAGACCTGTAACACAAGAGCGCCGTCACTAGCCGGTGGTCCATGCCGCTTCAGGCGTACGATCCCAATCAGCCCTGGAACCCCAGACCCTCCTGCGGTAGGAGGTAGGTCCCTTCAGTTGTTGTTGACTGTCGGCGTGTCGCAGGATAGGAGCTGTCACCATTTGAACTATGCCTGTGCTAGCCCCTCGGCATTGGACGGCGTGGACTATCGACTTTCCTATCCTTCTCAACCACTCCCGATCACCTGTTGTTTCGTTCTTCTAGGGGCAGGCGGGTCTGTCGGAGGCATAACCCCATTTCAATCTTCCACCGTCACTACCTTTAGCGCAACGCAGAAGCGTGACAGACCTGCGACCACTGCCGCCTTATACCAGTGTCGACCCAGGGTCGATTACCAACCACGCTCACACCCCAGGCCTCCAGTTCTCTGGTGGACTTATCATGTCCTTTGCTTCTGTCCAAGCTCGCTCCTAACTACTGCGAGCGCTCCCTTCACTGATTGACCATGCGATTTCCGCCTCTTGAGGTGCTGAGCACCTGGCCAACGCCGAACTATGACGACCCAGAGACTAGGGGTAATGCCTCACTCATTGTCAACATCATTTTCCTTTTCCTGGTTCTGGTCGCAGTCGCTTTGCGGGTCTACAGCCGTACATCAGTGAGACGGTGGTTTGGTCTAGACGATATCATGATTGGGCTGGCCACGGTACGTCTATCCTGGGCCATATGCTCCATTCATGCACTAACGCCACACATTAGCTCTTCACGATTGGACTGACAGTCGTGGTCGTTCTCGCAAATGAACGATATGGGTGGAATCGCCACATATACGACATTCCATTTGAGCGCATTGAAGCGGCGAATATCATCGCATTAACGGCGAAAGTCACGTTTACGCTAGCTGCGACCTTCACAAGGCTGTCGCTTTGCATGTTCTACTACCGACTTGTCGGGGACAGTGGTGTCAACTGGTTTCGATGGGTCGTTCACGCAAATGTCGGCTTTACGGTGGCAGTCTGCATAACTTTCGTCTTTCTGTCTGTCTTTCTCTGCACGTAAGTCCAAGCCCCTGAGCTCTCCACCTTGGGCCTCGCTAAAACTTGGGTTGCAGTCCGGTTCAATACTACTGGGAGTTCCCTCCCACGACGGATGGCCATTGCTTGGACGAAGGTATCGCCACTTTGGCCGCAGGCATTCTCAACCTCTCGGCCGATCTGCTCGCCACAATCACCCCAATTCCGCTGGTCATGCGGCTTAATATGCGCCTGAAGTATAGGATTGGCGTATCCATTCTTTTCGGCCTCGGCTTCATAGTGATCGTGGCAGGTATCGTGCGAACTTACTACATCTGGAAAGGCCTGATGGACACTTATGACGCGACGTGGTATGCTTATCCACTATGGATTGCGGCTGCGGTCGAGATCGATGTAGGAGTGGTGAGTATTGGCGACCCTTTCAGCTATTCTAAGATTTCAACTGACCCATTGGATGCAGATCTGTGCGTGCGCACCTGCTCTAAAGACATTGTTCCACTTTTCGTCAAGCAACACTCAGGGGTATTATTCGCAAGAGCCATCAGGCCCAAGCAGCCAACGAGCCGCCAAAGAGAGCCACACGAATTCATCGAAACCGTCGTCAAAGAGAAGCTTCTTCAACGCAACCGCCAAACTGCCCTGGTCCCAGAACTCGCGGTCGCAGAAGGGTTCGGTCAGGATACCAGAGCCCGACACAACAGGAAGTACCGGTTCGTGGCTGGACATGGCGAAGAGCCGGACCGAAGTAACATGTGAGCCGGCAACGCCACAAAGAGGAGGCCGTACTGCCCCAGCATTGGAGATCATGCGACGGGATTCGGTGGAGCTGGAGAGCTTGTGTTATGAGCGGACGGTGTCCTCAGTTTCACATCACGAACCAGGCTCGTTTTCGGACGACCGTCACTTACCGCCCTCGGAACATAGTTTTGCGAAGCGATATTAAGGGAAGTGCGCGCAGCGTGCAGCTGTCGGCTTTATAAACAACTAATTTTCGAAGACCAATCGGAGACATGCGTCTGCTTCCTCATCTTCCAGATCCTACAACACTGCCGCCGAAGCTCAACCATGCCAATGAGCTCCCACGTGGCAGCAGCTGCACCGGGATATCAGCGTTGGAGACCTCCTGTCCGTCAAACTTGGCGCCCGCGTTTTCAGAGCGGTATTTTCTGATCGCAGGCGGACTGTCCAAGCTGCGTAGGCTGGGAGCAATCTTACAAAGACGAATCAAATCAGTGCTTGCGGCAGGCGAATCAGTGATTGATAGCCCCGTCATTCGTTTGAAGACTTCGGGTAGAAATAAGCACAGTGGCTCACGAGAAGAAGATTCGGTGCAAAATTTCTACCAGAGATGCTGTCCTGGAGACAGCGCTCCGCACCAAGCTCTCTACTAATTCCCGTGCCAGGAGGTATCGGCCTCTTCTGGACAACGGAAGGCCTCCCTCGTGAGGCGTTTAAGTGGGACTTGATTGACTCCAAATCTTAACCGCTCAACAACGGTCCTGGCTGTGGCAAAAGGATGGGACAGTCAAGCACTAGCATACTAGAACCAAGTCGCTGTTCTCGGTGGAAATTGGGGCCTATTGGGGTTCTGTTTGAACTCGCCGGATACGTTGGCCCCTTTCACATCAGAAACGCGGTGAGCGCCATTCTACAAGTTTGTAGTAGGGGGGATTAAATGTCGGCTTGTGAAAAGCCGGAGTGTTGCAATGCTGGATAAGATATTCAGACGCCAAAGAAGGAAGTAGGAGGTAGCTATGTCATCTGCTACATAGATTGATAAAGGCAAACACGTCCTGAGAGATAATTCATCCCGAGCTTGTTGACATGAGGCCGAACCACAATTTCATCACTGAGTTCCACGGATAAAAAAGGATTCGCTTTTCCAAGACTGGGGACTGTCTCAGAGAGCTGACGGTGTTGTTCTACGGGCAGCATCCTTCTGTAATAATTAGACCTCATGATCCGTGAACTGTTCGGCTTCGGGTCAGATACTGGGCTTATGGGGCTTGTTCCGCTTGGCATTCGACATCTCCGGGCATGCTTCCTCCAAGTACCTAAAGTTGCTTGCTTCGCTGTTTTGCGCGCATACCACTCACAAAAATCATATTTCGGATCATAAGCAACAGGTAATTGGAAATTTTTGAATGCCAATGTGGCAAGTTTGAGGTAAAGTGTATGGAAGAGATCAAAGCAACAGAAGAAGCAGCGGAGAAACAATGTTCGCTCCAATGCTGCTGACTCATTTTTCCAACGCCGAACGTAATAGCGCTGTCTCCTGCCCTACCTTCGCCGACATCATGCGTGAAGGGGCTGAGAATACCGAGATCTTATAGCATCCGGTATCGGGTATTCTATTTTCTCTAACATCGCGACGGCGGTCTGCGTAAGATGGCTGCCATCTCCGCGGTTCCGGCCGCCATGGTCAAACTATCAGAAGAACCAGGATGAAGATGGACAACATATAAAGAGAGACGCCGCCAGATGATAGAACAGCACAATTTGTACCGAAGAACAACGAGAGACAGCACCGAACATGTCGCTCACAGCGGACCAAGTTCAAATAATCCGTTCGACTGTGCCAGTCCTACAACAACATGGCAACGACATCACCACCCTCTTCTATCACACCATGATCGATGAGAACCCCGAGCTACGGAATATCTTCAACCAGGCAAATCAGTTCAACAATCACCAGCCTCGAGCATTGGCCGGTGCTCTGTATGCCTATGCCTCGCACATTGACGACGTGGGAGCTCTTACACCAACGGTCGAGAAGATATGCCAACGGCATGCGAGTCTGTACGTGCGGCCCGAGCAGTACGAGATAGTCGGCAAATATTTGTTGAGGGCAATGGGAGATGTGCTAGGAAGCGCGCTTACACCAGAGGTGCTTGAAGCATGGGCAAAGGCGTACGGACAATTGGCAAACTTGATGATCGGCCGAGAAGAGCAGTTGTACGAAGAGTCGGAGGGCTGGTCAGATTGGCGGGACTTCAAGATCGTGGACAAAATCAAAGAGTCGGACGTTGTCACGAGCTTCTACTTCAAGCCGCTGGATGGCAAGCCTCTCCCCCTGTACAAGCCAGGGCAGTACACCGCGATACTAGTCGATGTAGCAAAGCTGGGGTATATGCAGCCAAGACAATACTCCCTCAGCGATGCGCCAAACCATGACTACTACCGCATCAGTATTAAGAAGGAGGAGGGTCTGGATACTGGCGACCCCATGGCAGAAGCACATCCTGGCTACGTCTCGAATGTGATGCATCAAGAGAAGAACGTCGGTGATATTGTGAAGCTCGCGCATCCGGTCGGCGACTTTTCCCTGGACCCAGAAAAAGACAACGACTGCCCCATTGTCCTTCTCTCAGCCGGAGTCGGCATCACGCCCATGGTCTCGATCCTCAATACTCTGGTTCGGCAAAGCAGTAAGCAGCGTATCTCTTTCATAAACGGCGCACGTACCACAGCAGTACAGGCCTTCGGCTCCCATGTATCCGGAGTCGCGGCTTCACATCCGAATGTCAAGGCGACCTATTTCATCAAGCAACCCAGCGCAGACGCTGACGGAGAAAGAAAGTACACGCTTCAGAGTGGGCGTGTTCGCTTAGACGCGCTTGACCAGGTGCAGGACTTATGCCTGGATGACAAGAAGACAATCTATTTCATCTGCGGTCCCGCGGCATTCATGACTGATATGCAGCAAGGTCTTAGAAGTCTAAGAGTCAAAGATGAAAAGATTCGGATGGAGTTGTTTGGCACTGGCGAGATACCGACTTCGTAGAGGGGCTCCCATGGATTTCTGATCTATCGATGAACGATACGGCAATACAATGATTCTTCACTCCATGTCAAAATTCGTCGGGAACTACTCTCGCAGGTAGTCTACAACATTGATCCTGATGAGCTGCGGCAACGCACTCCAACACATACGGCCTTCGTAGGCACTGGATACTGTCAGCCTTAAAAAGCCTGAGACAAGGCCCTCGCTGCGGCACAGTCTCATTCACAAGCGCAATGGAATATTTGATGCAGCAAACATGTCGATCTCTTAGTACAACTGTATCCGCTGAGACAATGCTTTGTCGCGTAATTCAGTCATAAATCCAACCTCAAATGACGTTCCGTATTCGTTTACTACCCAGTAAGCAAGACGTGAAAATCAACAGTGTGCGAGAAGGATGAATAAGGAGCTGAGACTCAGTTTTGTTAAGCCTCGTCATGTCGTCAAAATAACCTACCCGTGTCCGTGGCTTCTGAACGAGGCACGGGAGGACTTGGCACTAGTTCATCCTGATCAATCTCACGAGCGATATGAACCTCTACCGCTGATTGATTTCGATAACATCGAGAGTCAGCCAACCGACAACGATGGCGAAGACATGGTCATTCACTCTGTCACACCCGCAAGCGTGGGCGGTACCAACCTCTGGGCGAATCACCAGGATTTTGAAGACGTTGCAGCACTTCTACATGATATGAGACTCGCACTAAGTGGCCACGGGACCACCGACTTGTACGTCGTAACTTTCGACGAGAAGGACGACGATGTAGAAGAAGGCAGAACCGACCTAATTCGCATACGCCGGGCAACGACTTTCATCATGCAAAACGGCGTAGAAGAGCGCACTTTCAGACAGTATGATTTAAGTCTCAACGAATTCGACAACATTGAGTGTCAGGAGCAATGGGTGCAGGATCTTGATGATTTGATGAACGGCCGATCGGATTACGCTGTGAAAGTCATTGAGAATACCCTCGAAGAGCGCGGGACTGAGGACTTGCCTGCGATACCTTGGCTTCCGCGACGAGGAATGCCCTACTCCGCCATCCTCGATAAGATCAGTGCGCCAGTAAACCAGGGCGAACCAATGACTGACGGATCATGCATATCCTGCGCCGAGGACTTCGACAACACCGCTTGTCGACCGCTTGCTTTCAAGTGCGATCCTCGACACATACTTTGCAAGGCTTGCATCTTACGCTGGTTTGAGTCGCAGGGTCCCCAAAATGCTTACTGCCCTCACTGTCGGGCAACGATAATCCAAGAGGCGGACGTGCTAGAGTCCTTGAAGTACGGCACCAACGGGAAAGCGTACGAAATCGACGGTCGTTACAACGGGTGGGAGAACTTCGAGCGATCTTGTGCAGACCTGGATCTGCAGCATGCCAGTTGGTCTCATGAAGTTCAAAAGCTGGATTCCCAGGTATTGCTGCACGCGTGGGCTATCTTGATCAAAGGTGCTCAACTAGAACCCTGGCAGTCGACCCCCCAACGCATGCAACCTGTCCAGCAGCCGGATTGGCTGCATATTGAGGAAGCTGTGAGGCAGTCAATTGGCATCCTTGACGGGATTCAACTGCCCATATCTCACATCATGACATTGCTAATGCGGCAGACGTACCGAATCCTCTCTTGCGACCTCATGAGCAGCGATCTCGTCAAGGTATTGTCAGAGGAAAGGGTTGAAAGGCTCATCAATGCACCGAGCGCTGAAGATATTGGCCTGAGGCCAGGGACTCATACCTTCCTGCGGAAGAGCATAAGTCGCATGCTACAATGGACACGCCTACGGAGTTGCGAATGCGAAGACACCAAATTTCATTCACATGGCATCAAAAGCTATTACAATCCAAAGAAATTGACAGAATGACAAGTCCGATCCGAGATCTAGCAATGGGGGTTTCAGAGACAATGTGCGAATGTCTGTGACACAACATGATTAGCTTGATTAGAGTATGTACCTCAGAGGACTTCCGCTTTGTCCGATGTGGATCGGGAGTCAGCTTTTTGTCTTCTCCTTTGTTAGCTTGCGGGTACATACCATCAGTTCCATGGAACACTCTCCATTGATTGTTTAGAAACTGAAGATGACCGCCAGAAGACAAGATCAGTGTCCCATTCACTATACGTTTGATTTACGGAGACTATGGACAATTTTCCCGTGCGAAGTACGCCTGAATGAGCTTATCAATGACTTTGTCTTTCCCCATGCGTCAGTCATTCACTGGTCGACTCTTCGCTCTGGTATGGGACGCAGCTGGCAGACGCAGTCGATCGACGACAATGGCAATGTTCTCTGTACATTGGAGTATAAGATGTCCGAGATTGGATATGTCGACAATTATAGTAAATCTGTACCAATCAACCATCGACTACAGTCCTCATGAGGAACATCGCAAGCATGGATCTCACAAATAGCTTGCAACCAAATCACAAAGTTGAAGCAATCTATCCAAGCCTTGATATGATCCGCCGACTTCATTTGAACAGTGACCAATTTCTACTTCTTCCGCCCGAGAACCACCAAAATAGGTACAAGCCGACCGATCTAATCGAAGACATTCCTGTTATAATCCATGCGGAACGAGATGGTCATGACGTGGTAGGTGTTTATTCGCTGACTCGCGGGGTCTACCTAAACGATCCATCGCCCGTCTTGCAAGCCATCTTGGACTATGCGGACGACAACGACGATGCATCGCAACTCGTGTTCGACATCCAACTGCTAAGTAGGTACGCTGGTGAGACTGTCATGAAGATGATCACCTACAGAACAGAGTGTGAGGAGTGGTTGTTCATCGAAAGAAGAACCCGATACTATGATACCCACGACAAGCTACATTCGCTTTCACGTCGATCATATCTTCTGACCGTCAAACAACTTCAAGCGATGCCCTGCAGTGATCTATGGATGCAGAACATCAAAGACTTGGTATGGCGCAGGTCCGATCATGCCGTCCAACATGTCCGGCACCAATTGTTTGACCACCAAGACGATTTCTTTCCTGAAGACGATGAGGTCGTTGACTGCATCTATACATGGAAGCCCAGGAGGACGCCACCCTACCTGAAGTATGAGCCTTACGTTTCGCAGGAAGCTTTGGAGGTCGCCTCTCTGAGCCCAGACGACCAAAGCTGCCAGATCTGCGGCGAAAACTTCAATGCATCCGACCACGCACCTCTCCCACTGATCTGCTGCAGCAACAAGATCTGCAGACAGTGCTACCTGGACGTATGCAAATCCGGCCGACGGGAAGAAGCAAAGTGCTGTTACTGCCGCGCCGCATGGTTCACTAAGCCCAGCACTCTTGAAATGCTCAAATTCGGAACGCGCGGTCAGCAATACGGCCGCAACTGGAGTGCCAACGCAGCGTACAACGACTTCGAGACGTTCGAGCGAACCTGTGCGGATCTCGACCGGCAGAGTTGCGAAGACAGTGCGTTTCGATTCCAAATGGACGCCGACCTGCTGACCCGCATATGGCAGCACATCGTCACCGGCGCCCGGCTCGAGCCCGCATCATCGACGCCGCTGCATCTCCAGCCCGTCTGGAGTCCGGAGTTCGTGGAGTTGCATCGGGGTATGCCGGCCATCTTCACCAAGTTCGAAGGGATTTCGATGACCCTTGCCGTAGCCGAACACGCAATAGACAACGAATGCATACAGGCTTTTGCGTTGCAATTCTTCCGTTACGGGGATGGAAGACCAGCCTCAGTCCTAAAGCACGCACTGGCTGTCCCTTATTGCGTTGAACCGAAGCGACCGGGACTTGCAACTTTTCTGCGCCGGACCATCAACCGGGTGTTGAACTTCGTCGAGCATAGACGTTGCAAGCTCCCGTGGTGCTCTGGATGGCACAAGCACGGGCAGAAGCTTTGGTATTCCCTGCCGGCTGAGGAGCCTGAGGAGTCTGCGAAGGAGGAGTTCGAGAGTGAAGAGGCCGGCGGCGGCGTTGCACTGCCTCCAGTCAGCACCAAGGAAGGGATAAGGAAGGAAGTTGAGACGCCGAACGGCACGGATGTGTAGATTGAAAATAAAGTCATTCATCTTCAAGTTGATGTGATGGTACCATCACAAAGTGTCCGATCTCAATATCTGCGTGTCGATAGGGTATCTCATGCAACTAACACCGGTTCCCTAAATGCCTTTCAGTGGCGAGCCAAAGTAAAGTCTGGCAGTAAAAGATTCAAGTCCCAACACTCAGCCTTCCAAACGCCCCAAGCACCCTGCTAAATGTTCTACCAATAAGACCATACTACAGCCTACAAGCGTCGCAATGGGCATATCGCTTGCGGTGGTCGCCATGGTAACGGTTCAAGTGATCCTGACCATCCAGACGCTCCGTCTCGTCGGGGACACTGCCCATCCACGCTTCGAGCTGCTCGGTCGGGAGCGAGGACATGTGCTCTCGCAGTTCCTTCGTGACGGCCTTAACCTCGTCGTCGGCGGAGAGATAGGTGCGGAGGAAATCGCCGACTTCGGTGTTCTCCTATAAGGAAGAAACGTTAGCAATCGTTCATTCCGAACCCATGATGATACGGTTGAATCGCGTCAGGCTGAGAGAGTATACATACGTGGTTACCGACGAGCGCCTTCGCCATCTTCTTGTCAGATGTGTAAATATTCACATCAGCGCCGCTATGGCCGTGAGTGCTCCAGCCTGTCTGGGCGCGGCGCGAAATCATATCGGCAAACACGTAGGCGGCGATGTCAGGGTTGTCCATAAGTGGATCCATTTCATCATCCGACGCATCTTCAATGCCCAGGCTTTTGCGGACAAGTGATGTTAGGAAGGCCTTGGCAGCGACAGTCTCAGTGTGAAGAAGTTCGGAGACGCCTGCTTCGTGCTTGCTGCGGAGATACTCATGCCACTCGTGGGCGGCCCACTCTGCTGAGTGGCTAGCATTGGCAAGGACACCAGGATACCAATTGTACTCCGGATATCTAATAGGATTGTCAGTGCTCCAGATTTTCTCGATGACACCAGGGAACTTACTCAGTGTGAAGCTGGCGCGCTGCAGCCAAGCCACCCGTCTCGTGATCCGACGTTGAGACCATCAATGTCGGCACAGTCGAATCGTTGATGAAGTCGAGCACAGCGGCCATTGTCCTATCGTAAGCCAGTACTTCATGAACTTGCGCTGCCGGGTCATTTCCATGGCCAGCGTGATCGATCCTAGAGCCTTCAATCATGATGAAGAAGCCTGCAAGTTATCATGTTAGCCAATTCTCGACCTCTGTCTCAAGCTTCCTGCTTTAGATAGCATCCACGTGGCTACATCGGATACTGGTGTAAGCTGGACGTGAAGGGGTGGCGCGTACCTTGCTCGGTGTCCTTTGTTGCAGCACTCAGGATTTCCAGAGCAGATCGGGCAGACTCGGCCAGAGATGGGTACTGCGCGTCTTGGAATCTGCGGTCAATCTCATATGGAACATCTCCACCAGCAAAGAGGCCCATCAACGGAAGCTCCGCGCTAGAGCCCAAGTTGTCGAAGTCTTCTCGGCTGTCAATGTAATTCCATCCTTCGCCTGTAGCCTCTTTGATGACGTCTCTGTCATCTGCTCTGCAGCTTCCGTCTGTGCCGTTGGGCATGAAATGACATCTCCCTCCACCGAACATGAGGTCGACCATTCTCCCCAGCGGATGGTCAACGCCGACCATCTGGGCTGCAATCTCGTCCTCCATCTCTCTTCTGCGGACATGGGAGGCGAATACGGCGGGAGTGGCATCGGTGAGTCGGGTTGTCACAACCAAGCCCGTGGTGTATCCCATTCGCTTGGCCGCTTCCATGACACTGCCACATGGGGTGTGATCGGGAAGGATTGAGATTGCACCGTTGTAGCTCTTCTGACCACAGCTGAAAGCCGTGGCGCCTGCTGCAGAGTCCGTGACAAGGGAACTAGATGATCTTGTCCGGGACTGACCGATCAGGTGTTCATCGAGAAGAAGGGTGTCATCGTAGGGCAATTGCTCGGTATACTGGCGCCATTCCCGTGTCATTGCCAAGCTCGTTGGGCCCATTCCGTCGCTGACCATCTGCGGATCGTTAGTCACTCCGGGCGTGATCCAAAAGCATTTACATATCCACACGTACGAAGATGAGATTCCGCTTTCCGCCTGGTAGACCGGAGCTGCCGTCCTTCTCTTGAGGATGCTCCGCTTGCTTGTGCTGGTAGAGGACGGCCAGGATGATGACGGCGACTGTGGCGAGTAGGGACCATGCAAAGAGACCGATCTCTCGCCAACGGCTCTTCGCATGTTGGCGTGCCCCGTGTTGTCTTGTGCTCCGTTGTCCAGTCAAGAGAGCGTCCTCCTCCTCGATCCCATCTTGCGAGCCTTGCTGCGAGCCAGTACGCTGCAACAAAGGCTCTTCCCCACGAGCCATGATGGCACCAGTTATGGCGAATTCGGAGTTGGTAGGAAAAGGATACGCCTAGGTGAATGTGTCGGTTGATTGGTATCTATCGCAAGCAATACTCAAGAGATGACGGGCTGGCGCGCGCCCTGCTGTTTCAGCTGCCTCAGGCACAACCAAAGCTCACTGCCTGCCCACCTGCAGGTGGTGAGGTATCTCGGTACGTCAGCATTCCTCAATCGTCATCCTCCCCTTGATGAATCGTTCATTCTCATCCAAACAAGCGCGCAAGCCAACACTGGCATCAGAACACTGATCATGGTCGAGGGAGTCGTCGTTGTCGTATTACATACCATTTCTCGAGGCCTGGGTGTCGGCTTCCAAGCTCGCAGAGCCTCAGTTCCGAGACGTTACGGATGACAATATCTGGATGAGACATCAAAGACCGAATAGTCGATCGTAAACGTCCCACTTGAAGCTCGTTTATGGAATCCTACGCTGCTATCTGGGTTGCTCGAAACTTCCGGCGTTTCCTGGGCAATAGCTAAAACATCCCATGCAACTGCGAAGAGCCACTTTTGGTTCATCCCAGAGGAGCACTCCTCTCTGATTTGGACCCAGTGTCTTTCCGTCGCACGGAGTTCTGAGAGTTCAAAGCCAGGTAAAGGCAACCGCAATAGATCAACCTGTTGACAAGCAAATCGAACCAGACATGGATCGTTGTCAAAGCTCGAAAATCCGCTCGCCAAAGTGCTTCGTGGATCTTCAGAATCGATGCTGATGCACTGCTACAAGAACTCCTCATGACTTGATCGGCTACAGATGCAATATTGGGCGGAGGTCCTTGCTTGTAGCATACCCACTGTGGCAACCATGGCCAGCCCATGCATCCCTCAACATTCGGCACGGTTAGAGTAGCCGAAGGAGATGGTCGGCTCTCTTGCCTTGGCTCCTCGATTGCTTGCCAGACTAGCCGTTCCAAGAGAAACTGTAGCATGCAGAGCAGACCACTTCATTTGCCCGGGTCATCGCCCATGACATCCAACACTAAGAATGGCCCTGGGAGCCGTACCTCTTCCAATGATCCTTTGGGCATATCTGCAAGCAATGAAGAAGAATAAATCATCATTCATTGTATGTCTTGAATACTATCTGAGGAAACAATACTGTGAATGTGGCGACTTCAGCGTGCGGAATACTTCATCCGGACTGTTTCGAAACGAAATTCATCGCACTGTCCACTACCAAACCTTAATGCAGCAGACCTTTGACCTACTCCCGAATTAAGGCCAACAATTTTGCTTCTCAAGTCTTTCTTTTCCCACAAGACCTCGAAACTCGGGCTTGAATGTACGCTCAACTTCCTCCGTCTTAGAGCCACGCTTCCTCGCCGTAGTTGCTTAAATTCAAGATTATATTCAGGACACGGTCACATCGTTCCTACTGGATCAGTACACGATGTCACAAAACCCAACGCTACTCAGCCTGCCTCCAGAGCTCCGTCTCGCCATCTATGACTATCTCGTCCCGACAGAGATCCACATCTTCCGCGGCGATAAAACTCACGACATTCTTCTCGTGGACAGCTTCGTCGCCAAGAAACTGCATACCCTTTTAGGTTCTTGCAGACTGATACGTCAAGAGACCCTGGGCGTGGTAGGCAACAGCAACATCGTCATCACCGGACTGGAGACGTTCTCCCGCCCTCAGCAAGCGTGCGACATTGTCACGGCTCTCGCTACGTGGGCTTCAGTCGGCGGCGCTGGCAATGCGATATGGCAGGTAGCGAGGAAAATCACCATATTCGCAGGCACGCCTCTTCGAGATGGTCTAGACGCCACCAGCCATGATCTCTCGCCACCTATCGAAGAGCCCGTGCTCTTCTTTCCCTTTGTTGAATTCAGCAAAATCCTACGCCAGTCAAACGTCGCAATCGGCAAACTCCAGCTGAGAATCAAGACCGTGGCAGTTAGGCCCGGTCTCCCAGCCTTTACCAACATCACCACTGGTAATCTAGCTGAAGCTATGATCGGATGCTCCTCATGGGTCGACGCGACCAAACTTCGACTCGAGAAATGGCTTGAGGATCCGACTTATGCTAGGCGCTTCAGTGGGTATGAGACGTTTCTTCCATATTCAGTACAGGGGCTTTGCTCTATTTACAAACTCGTTGTGAAGCTGAAGGAGTTGGAAACTTCGCCTACCAAGCTCGAGCGAAAGGGGAGATAACAAGTGCATGAAACTGATGCTACAGATATGCACTCTGTGGTAGGGCGGCATCGAGTAGAAGACATGAGATGGTTCCGTGCGAAGCGTTTGCAACTTATCGGTTGTGGCTTTGACGAACTATCCCGGTGGCAACGGTGGTAGATAAAGTACGCACAGGAAAGAGCTTAGAGATACGATAATATGCGGGATCGCAGATCGTAGCGAAAATTTCCATCACAATGTACTTGTTTAAATCATCTCATCAATGTCTCCTTCCTAAAATTCAGGCTTTGAAGGATTAAATAGTGTACCCCCGTCATACGCACACTAGTCGCCCGAGTCCACAGCGGTGCAGTTGATGCCGTGCAACAGAGTTTCGTCAACCTCATCACAAGTAAACAAGTTCTCAGGACCACTAGGAGCCATGACCGCGAAGTCCGAGATGGTGATGTTGGAGCAAACATCCGGGTCGCTGCAGACGACGTAGCCGCTGATAGGGTCATACGAGTCGGTCGTGGTACCGTAGAAGTTCTCGAGGTGGATGTCGGAAATGGTGAGGCTAGACGGAAACTCATTGCACAGGGTGAAGTTGTCCTGGCCGTAGCACTGGGTGATTTGTACGGCGTAGTCGACTTGGTCGATGAGCATGTCTTCGTAGGTGACGTTGCGGACGCGGCCGGAGCCACCGCCGCCTTGGAGGTCGCCGGAGAGTGCGGCGGGTGAGCCGGGCCAGACTTTGATGCGAGCTCCGTTCGATGCGTTGTGCATGGAGACATTGTAGATCTGTCGTAGCTATTAGTAACGTCCGCTAGTATGGGCGAGACTGAGAACTTACGTAAAGATTCTCGACAATGTCAACTTCGCCTGGGTATTGCCCAATGGAGCCAACGGAGATACCATGGCTACCGTTGCAGTACATGTTCTGAACCAAAATTTCAGTACTGTTGGGCTTGAAGGAGACACAGTCGTCACCATTGTTGACAACGCTGTTCTGAATGACAATGTTAGACGAACGGTACGTGTCCCAACCATCGGTATTCTTCGCTTCGTTCTCGCTAGCAGAGTAGCCTCTGATGTTGAAGTTGTCGAAGACGACATCTGTGCTGTTGGCCAGGAAATTATACCATTGTGGCGAGTAACGAAGGTAAAGATCCGAGATGGATCCGCCGTGCAGGCCGACTGTGCCAAACAGGATAGGACGAAGGATGTAGATGTCCTCAGCATAGAGATCGTACCAGACTTGGCCATTGCCGTCCAGCATGCCGCCGCCGTAGATGTTCACATCTTCACCACCAATCTGGAAAAAAGTTGTGGCGTTCTGGTAGACTTGGTAGAAAGCGTTATCCTGCCAGTAGTCCGTGTCGTTGGTGAACTGAATATAGCCTTGGATATCTGCCAGCTGGTCAGCCGGGTCATGACTGCATCGATTGTGGTAACCGCTAACCCAAATCAATATGCTTCAAGTACGTCAAATTCAGCGCTTGGCCGATAACGTAAGTAGTACCCTGGGGGAAAATGACATGACCGCCATCGTTGCACTTGTCGATTGCCTCGAGGATGTACTCAGAGTCATCAGTTTTCATGTCATCGTGACTCTTGACATAGCAGTGTCTGCCCCGAAACGGAGGCTTAGGCCACTCTTTGAAAGGCTTCTTGGGTTCGAAGCAAGTGTCAGGTCGCTTGCCATGGTGCTTTGATGGATGTGCTGGAAGGTTGGAGAGATACTCCTCATACGCATCCCACGTTGCATTGACGCCCAAGGAAAGAGACAGCAGAGCTGCGAAAGTAGTCTTTAGTTGCATATTCGGAAGATGTTTGTTGTTGAGAGAGTGTATTCGTCCATGGCATGCCCTCGGGTTCTATATAAAGAGACCTTTGAGGATCGATGACCCGCTCCTTACCGGATGCTCGTGTGGAGGCTCAACCCTCATCCTCAGTCAAAGATTCTCCGCCTGCGAGCTTATGCGGAGACACGATGATGCTCCTGCTCCATGGGGTAGATGTCCCCGCAAAAGCAAGGGTCAAAGGGTGAGAATGAAGCTTGATTGGCGGAAGATCTTGGCTCCCCAGGAACGCTCGGCTTGTTTTCTTCGCCAAGGCACTATGTTTGTTTCTTCCACGACTTCACTCGTCTTTGACCAGCCCGCTGGGAGAATACATCATGATGTTCGAAAGCAGTCAGGAGTTTGTTGGTGCTGATCTACATTTCGGCTCTGAAGTTACATCGTCCCAGAGCTTGTGGATTGTGCAGCTTCTTCTGTGGGACGACTTTTTGCGTCGCAACACGTCAACGTTGAATGTATCGCTTCCAACATAACAAGAGAAAGTTGAAACAGATACAGGCAGCTGTAATTTCCAGCAGGCCTTAACTACACGGCTGAGGAGCAACGTCCGCCAATGTTCGTGCGGCTCACCTCATTTCTTCAAACCTCAGAGAGGATTTGCTGAACCTTGTCTCTGGTCACCTGATCCTGACCGGCACGATGTTCAAATGGACCAAAGTAGCGTGATCTTGAGATATCCTCGAACGGAAAGAATCACATTCATTGCATTGATGAACTAATGACGACTATTTCCGGGCCACACACCATATCCATCCTTGGGAAAACAACCAGTTAAACGATGACCATGCGCCGAGCGCCTCTTCAAAGACCCCATACGGATACATTCATTGTCCAGCCGTCAAGCATCCAATCCTCTTCCGTGCTTTGGCTCTAGCTTCTCGATGCCATGCAGGGCGACGCTGAAACACGCTTCCACGACGCCGACTCATCACCCACGTGAAAACAAACGATGCCGACCCCACCATCACATCTTAGCCTGACCCATTGGGGCCCATGCACTTATGGCAACATCCAAATGCAGGGTTGCCCAGAGGCAAAGCTTCGGTCGCCTGCGTGATTTCAATGTTACCACACGGCACGTGGCTGTAACCCATCATCTCCGCCCACTGCTTTCTCGAGCGCGGCCAGACTCTTCCGGATGAGGTCGGCGGAGAATCATTCTCTTCTTGCACGTTGAAGGGACTCAGCTGGGTGTTGCTGAAGGGAGAAGTGTAGGAGGGCCTGTAGGAATGGCTACTGCTGGCGCGGCCATGGTACTCAGTATGACGGCCGTACTGCATTCGGACTGGAGAGCGTGTGTTGCGCTCGGCTTGGGGTCCGTAGCCTTGAAAGCGGATCTCCTTTCCATCGCCCCCTTTCCAGCCATAGCTACTCCTGCCAGGAGCCGGTGTTCCGGAGCCGATTGTCCAAGGGCCGGAGCCTTCTGATGATGGTGAAGCAACAGCAATGTCGTTGTGGCTGTGCTGGGTCTCCGTGAGGGGCTGCGGTGATTTACCAGCTCTACCAAAAGAAACAGGCTTCTGCTTCCCATCAAGGTCCATCACAGTCCAGTTAACGCTCTTCTTGCTAGGACTCAGTGTCGGCTTCAACACCTGCCCAGCCTTAACCTCGTTCGGCGATGTATCTGACATGACTGTGTTACCATCTTTGTCGAGAATAGGCACCGCCTTGTTCTCCCGTCTCGGGGTCCGGGGTGCTAGAGCTGGTACTGGCGATGGAAGTCCGGTCGCTTGCAACAAGTTGCCCCAAAACCGCATGTTCTGTCTTTTACTAGGACTTGAGCTGAAGTCACGAAGCCTTTGGATGCTGTGCTGGACATCCTGTGGCATTGCCGACCAGCTTTCTGCCGGCATGTGGTCCAACTTTCCCTGCCAAGATAGCAGACTAAGCTCCTGAGCAGGGCCTTGAGGCTGCCAGAGCGGTTTGAAGATTTGAGCAGTTGCTCGGAGGGAAGATCTCAGAGTCGCCGTTGGAGCCGATTCGAAGACTGCCTCGTCATTGCTTGGAGTACGAAATGCTTCCTTTGAACTGTTGCCTGCCTTGATCTCGGTCACGATGTTGACAGCTGATGTATCTGCCTCGGTGCTGGCGATACTGGTCTGTCTTGAACTTCTCAAGTGCGGCGGCAAGGCTTTGCCCGTGACACCAACGCCTTGCCTCGCTAGTAGTGCAATCTGTGCGAGTTCTGGAGTCATTCTGTGTGGTGTCTCTGGAAAGTCTTCGCGATCGACCATCTTCGGCTTGGCCGCTATTTCTCGCTCGTCTTTGTCTTCGGCGATTGCAGAGTCCTCGCGATTCGCTTTCAACAGGCCCTGACTGTCCAGCCTATCAATGATCGGCTTGAGTATATCGGCATGAGAAGTCCTGCGCTTGGTCACTGTATTCGGAACAGCAGCCAGAGGGTGTACAGGCATTGACCTCGGCGAAACATTGCCCAGAGCTTCGCTATGTTGCGAGTCTCTGGCTTTCTGAAATTGTGGGATCTTGGAAGTAGTCTTCGGAGTAGCAACTTTAGCCTTCTGTTTCTCGGCTTCGCGCAGGCAGACGGGACTGCTGGGGGCGGTACGCTGGGTCGCATTTGGGCGCAGAACTTGCTGATCCTTGCGCTGAGGACTCCTGGCAGAGTTCTGATTACTAGCCAGACGCTTCTCTGTGAAAACTTCGTCGACTGAGCTGGTAGCCGATTTGGCCGAAGCAGATACCGGAGAAGGCTGAGATGCGCCCTGGCTGGCTCGGTTGGTGTTAATGCGTAATGTACCAGGCGTCTTCGCGTGATCCTGGCCAGCTGTAGCAACTGCACGTCGAGTGGCCGCGGCCGTAGGAAGCATGTACGAGCTTGTCTTCTTCTTCGACACACTCTGGTCATCTTCTTCCCGGGCCGTCGTACTCAACTTGACTGCATCGCTGCTGTCAACAAATTGCCACTCGTCCACATCTGACGCCATCGAGGTCACGGCGCCACGGTGCAACGATTTCCCAGCCGGAGCAGGTTTCGTTGGGGAGTCTGCGGTCATCCAAGATCCTGGTATCGACCTTCGCTTGCTCAAATTCTGTGCAGTGTGCCTGTCGGTTCCCGAAAACAACTCTCTCGCCTGGGTGCTCTTGCCCGGTGACAACTCAGCCGCTCTTGCACCAACCGAATCCTTGCGAAAGGCGGTCTCGCCAGCTCGTCGGGCGAAAGACTTGGTTGGCTGTGCAAAGTGAGGCGTAGCTTTAGCGTAGGGCGGAGGTGTTGCTTCCTTAGTCGAAATCTGGATGACAGTCGTCTCGTCGTCCTCAGCCTTACTGGGCATGCCAGGTTCTCCGATTGGTCTGCAGCTGTTGTCAACGCTTTCATGGCTATGCCCGCTCCTGGTTGCTGGTTGCGCATTGTTACTCGCATCTTTAACGCCGGTACTCGCAACGGAAGCGTAGGATGACTTCCGCATCTCTGCGTGTGATGCTTCGAGCCCAGAAAGCTCTTTCTTTGAGGTCGCATGGCCGATGCCGAGAGCTGGAAAGTCACTATCCTTCGGCGGACTCTTGGATGGCTCCTTGTCCGGCCATTGCTTTTCGCGTGCGTTCGCGAGGCTCTCGTGCACCCTTTGTAGTCGTTGTGCTGCACTTTCTTGCTTCGCGGCATTGCCACGGTCATCGTCGGCTCTGTTGTACTCCTTCATCGCATTCAGAGTCTCTGTTTTCGCATTCTCAAGTTGGGAGTTAATGACTTCATAATCGTCCGAGCCATAAGACAGGGCGCTACTCGTGCCGACATGTTGACCATGCTGGCCGCGAAGGCTCTGAGAAGACTCGGCAACGTGACGAATGAGATCCTCGCTGTTTGGATGAGGTATGGTTAGAACCGAAGGTAATGCAGCAAGACTATGACCGAGGGACGATGTCTCACCTGTTTGGCAGTTCCCAACTCTCGTCAGTACCCCGTATTCCAGGCTCCTTGCGGCGCATACTGTCAAGGACTTGATGTGGCCGTTGCTCGTCGGACTGGTAAGAGGGACTACGGTCAGCCGAGTTTCACAAGTTTCTGCTGTAGATCAGAGCGGAAGGGCTGCTTACTTTCTCTGTAGACTTGCTCTTCTGTCGTTCAGGCTTTGCAGAGCTTCCGCTGATCCAGCCGCGCAGGTTGAAAGCAGCGAGGCCTGCCATGGCGTCGGGCTGGACAGTGGAGAGTTCGGATGCTTGAGTCTGCTGCGGTGGAGATGAAGCAATAGAACAAGCTTGCAATACTGGTGCTTTAGTGATGGATGCTGTACCAGTGTCTGTAGCAAGGATGGTGGAAGATGCAGTGTTGTGCTGATGCTGATGGTCGGTAACAAGACGAGTTGGAATTGCACTTTTCATCAGCTCTTCCTGCAGCTGCTGCCCTCTTTTCCTCTCTTTCCATTTGTTGTAGTTACGGCTATTACTTCTCGAGATCCGCAGTTTCCCATCTTTCCTAAGCGGCTTAGATTGCGTGTTGGGGTTCGAAGCTACGGAAGGAAGTGGCGCGCCTGCGGTGGCGGAAGGTCTAATTGGCTTCGCACGTCGGCAGAAACGATGAAGGACTGTTTCCTGGTGCTTGCATGTCGCAAAATGGCAATAAGTGTAGTAGCACATTGTATCAACGAAGGCGCATTTTGCGCTTCGCTCCTGGCCACGCTGCCCGCTGCTCCGCTGCTACGCTCGATACCGCACGCAAAATATGACAGTGGTTTTGTTGTCTTACCTGGATAATTCGATATCGGTTTTAACAATGTGTATCCGTAAATGTTGAATGGAAAGTGTGCTGTTATTGAGCGCAAGCTGGTCGCGAAGATGTTTCGAAGACAATCCAAAAAGCCAAGTGCCAAAACCTGTCCGGAAGTGGAAGGAGCGACCCAGTGAATGAGCTACGCTCAGTTAGTCGCACGAGCCCCTCCTCTCCATTCACACACAAGCGACATCAGAAGCGACTTAGTAAGTGGCTGCACTCACTTTGGGTATCTCAGGATCAGTCGCCTCACAGCGAAATACGTACAAGACCGCCGTTCGCCACTCTTGACATGACCTAGAATTTGCGCTTCTTCTTCGTCGCACCTCCATTCTTGCCTGACTCTAGCTGCCTCTTTAGCTCCAGCCTTTTCCTATCTGCCTTTTCCCGCGATGTCTCTCTTGGAGGCGGTGTCGGTTCCCTTTGTGGCTTTCGTGCGCGGTCTGACTCTTCTGCATCATTGGCAGAACTAAGACCGCCACTTCTCCCGCTTCGACTCCGGCTTGCATCTTCTTGCATATGATCGTGATTATCATCAGCGTCTGTAACCATCGTCTGGCCTCCAATGGTGCCCATCTTGCTTTTCCGTGGTGACGCTGTTTTGGCTTGGCTGTTCGCTGGACCGGCCAGCTCAGTAGGTGCTTGTGGCTTTCCTTGAGATTTACTTCCTCCAATAGTCCCTAATTTAGCTGGTTTCTTCGGTGCTGCAGCTTCATCCTCGCTGATTGGAGTATTGGTGTCAAACGCTCGATGAGGCGTGGCTGAATTGAAAGCGCTTGGCTCACGACTGATTGCTGTGCGCTCGGCTGGAGCCTGAGCCGATGAGGAAAGGTTAGTAGAGGCCGCATGTTCTGGGCTAGTTGAAACAGATGACGCAGTATCTCTTTTGCCACCGATAGCGCCCAGGCGGGAACGAGGCTGGATGGTGGAAGGCGATGACTGAGCTGTCTTGGCTGATCTTGAGGGAGGTGACAATGGTCTTTCGGGCACCGCAGGCTTACTTTTTGGCGATTCTTGTCTTGATGCTGGTTGTGAAGGTTTCTTTGCTGGTGCGTCAAGGTCTTCCTCATCTTCTGTGCTTTCATCGTCAGGTGCGGCTTCGGTAGCTACCTTTTCAGATTCCTCACGCTCCTGTGTAAAGGAGCTCGCCACCCTTTGCGTTCCTTGTCGCTCTCCATTCGTAATCGTAGCAACTGACCTCCTCGATGTGAGTGGCGTCGACTGTCTCTGAAAATCATCCTTCGATGTTTCTCCGCCGGAGCCGGGACTGTCTTGTCGAGTCTCCTTCTTTCTAATTGGAGTTTCGCTTTCGCCGCCTGAAGCTATGCCATTGGATATGGTCTTCAGGTCAACAGATGTCGTCTCACTGCCAATGCGTCGCCACCACTCAGCACGGACGCTGGGCACCTTTTCACTACCGGCAGTGACCTTAAGTTCTTTAGTTACTTCCTCTAAAACCCCATCCTCCAACCTTTCCTCACCCCGGTCCTTTTGCTCCCACTGCTTCCTCCAGTCATTCTCATCAAAGTCCCCCAGGCCTCTCACAAATGGCGCCAATTGCTCGCGATGACTTCGCTTACTTTTGCGATTCAACTTACCGTTCGTCTGCGGGAAAGGTATGCTTAAGTCATTACCAGACGCCTCAAGCCGATCGCATAGCTTTGAAATGACCCGATCCTTTTCGTGGAGAGCGTACATCAGCAGCCGTGTCTGGGCTTGAAATTCGTGACATTGATGGAGGATTGGTGTAATCAGCTGGTCATTTAATTGGTCCGGTTCTTGCAGCGTGAAGTTCACTGTCCAATTCAAGGGTGAGAGAGGATGTGGTAAAGAAGCTTGCAGCTCTAACTTCAGCCCTTGATCCGTGTCGCCAGGCTGGAAGCGCAGAGATGTCTTGTCTTCTTGCTCAAGCGTGCCGTTGATCTTCTCAAGCAAGATGTTATACTGCTGCGGCCCATCCGTAGGGTCGATGGAGCAGTCGTTGTTGAGCGCTCGCTTATTGATCTCACGCTTGGTCAGAGATTCGGACCATATCCGAGAAAGATCTGTCAGATGGATCGTATAGCCTTCAGAGTGCAAGTCGGCTTTGATCAGTAGCGGTGGCAGACTTTGGTCGCTGATACTGAGTGTGCGCCACCTTGGGAACATCATATGGGTTTGCGGCTATGAAGAAAGAGGGGAATACATGTAGAGAGATCGAAGGAAATATATATTAGTAGCAAGAGAAGAGTTGGTGGTGGCGTGCAGGCTACAGAGAGACATCTCCATACTGTCTCAGACATTCACCTAGGAGGTACGAGATGGTACGCCGACTTATGTCCGCTCCAGGCTGGAAATTAGGGCTTGGTTGCCGAAAGCCGGCGCATTCGGCTTGAAGTTCGCGACACTCACGACCAACATTACATTAGGTACCTTGATCAACGAGATACCCGTGACCACACGAGTAGACACCACGATCCACAACGCCTCTTCGCCTAAGCTGTACAACAGTCGTTGCTTCAAGCATGTCACGCAAACGGCCGGCAGCAGACGCAGCTGAAGCGGCGTGGGTCGCCGACGAGGATCGCTTCGTACTGCAGCAGAGTAAGAAGAAGGCACTCCTACGCGCCAAATCCGGACGGGCCTCTCCAATTGACTGGCTGACTGTTACCCTGTCCGTTCTTGAGCCGGGCAGCGCACAAGGCGCATGGGACGACGATGGTGCGAAGGACGACGAGGAGTTCGAGATCATGGAGCCCGAGATCGTATTCGAAGGACTTGGTGAAGACGAGGCAGCCTTGAAAGATTTGATGAAAGGGATAGATGGATACCTTGGACTGGAGAGAGGAGCTGGACGAAGCTATTGGGAGGTGAGTGGCAACATGGCTCAGAGTTGGATGGATTTGGGTACTGACTTGAGGCCTGTCAGCTTGGCTGACTGACGGGCTGGTATTTTAGACCATGAAGACAATATGTCAAGACCGCCTGAAGCATATTCCAGCTTCATCACAGCAGACATCTGCCAGAGGAGTTGGTTCGGTAGCAGGAGATCTGGATAAGCTTCTGGCACCAAAGAGCTTGCCCGAGCTGGAGAAATTGGAGAAACAGATCAGAACAAAACTTTCCGCGGGCGGCAATATCGACACCGACTACTGGGAGCATCTGCTGAGAACTCTTTTGAGCTACAAAGCCAAGGCAAAGCTACGTGAGATCGGCAGCCAAATAACAGCTGGGCGTTTGGAGTCATTGAAAGCTGAGAAGGTGAAAGAGGCCGACTCGCTTAGAGCTGAGCTGGAGCTTAGCCAAGACGGCACCACCAATGAGACCGACCCAGACCTCAAGACTGGTGAAAGACACCCGCTCGATCCAGAACCCTTACTGCGCCTGAAGACCGAAGACAAACAACTCCATTCGATGACTGGCACAGAATTTGCCGAGAAGCTCGCTCTGGACCGTCAACGAGTTGTCAAAAAAGGGTTCATCCCTATGCAGCATCGTCAAGCTGCCGCTGCATCGTCCGAACCTTCAGCCAAACGGCAACGTACCGAAGAGCCGTCATCGACGGTAACGGCCCAACAAGCAGCTTTTGACCGTGAAGTCTCCCGTGGTCTGCGCGACAATGAGGAGCTTGTAACCACCGAAGTCCCTGTCGAGACCAAGCACATCGACCGCTGGCCATCCAACGTGAAGCCGCGTAAGCCGCGTTACTTCTGTCGCCTTACCTTGGGTTATGAATGGAACAAATACAACCAAACGCATTATGATGCTGATAACCCGCCTCCAAGAGTAGTACAGGGCTACAGATTCAACATCTTCTATCCTGACCTCATGCCAAGGGAGGACGGCGTCGTTCGTGCTCCCACTTACAAGATCGAGCGTGAAGGTGGCAGGAAACGTGGTGAAATGATGGCCCCTGCCGGTGAAGATGACACATGCGTAATCAGGTTCATATCAGGTCCACCGTACGAGGACATTGCGTTTCGCATTGTCGACAAAGAATGGGACTACAGCGCCAAACGAGAGCGCGGATTCAGGAGCAGTTTCGATAAGGGAGTGCTGACTTTGCACTTTATGTTTAAGAAGGTAAGCCAACCCTGTTTCTGTACGGAAGGATATGAGCGAATGCTGACAGATATAGATCTACTATCGGAAGTAGTTGTCGGTTGCTTACTTCCAAGGGAGTGAACTCCAAACAACAATTTCGGCCTGCTCGAGGAACTCTTACTTGTGTTTCGTTTGATTGCGACACCTCAGCAGAGCGCTTGTGCGGCACGATGGCCAATATGGGTGCGTTCTGGAGTGACTACTGAGATGAGCCTGCAGTATGAAGAGCTTACGAATATGGACCGGGGAGTTAAGCATTTGCCACACCTAGGTACGTACTGCGGAATTGCATGTCCCGGTACACTGCCATACATGTCAACGCTACTTCCCGAGACTTGTGCTCGGTAGCATATTTCAGGCCGAATCAACCATCAGAGCGCAGGATCCCACTGTCGACGCTTGTCAGTAAACCAGCGACTCATTGTGACTTTCAGAATTTGGTACACCATATATATGACGTTTTTTACCCCGGATTGGTGTCTTGATATCCTTGAGAACGGGTCAGATTAGTTGAGCGTCTTCTAGTAGGATATTGGAACAGGTACGCGCAAGCCACTAAATAGAAAAGTACTCACTGACGTCCTCGGCATTGTTGTCTCACCTGTCAACCCATTTCATGGGCGCGCGTAGACTTCGAAGCTATTGAACAATTTCACGGTCTGGTAGCTGTTCCGCTGAACCACTGCGGAGGCTTGCTTCTCGCCGAGCAGCACACGCGCCCTTGCAGGTCTTGTGTGTCACTCGGCCTGTCAAACTGAATTCTTAGAACCATTACTGCGCACTTCGGACTGCTAAAATACGCCACTAACACCTGCTGCCGACCAGCTGTGTAAGAAATGGCGAGTCATGAGCTGCTTCGATGCATCATAGACACTAGATGAGATTGATACCATCTATGCCACTGACGCAGTGTGTCTGTTGACCAGGTGATCAGAAGTAAATTCCGGCACTCTATGAGGGCAATGCGTCTTGATTCTAGACATCTGCTGTCCCTGCTATGTGCGACCTAAAAAGCAGCGCATCAATTTGTGTGACATTCATTTTGTGTGTCCACTTTGTGCCACATCTTAGTACTGTCATTCGAAAGGAGACACCACACTACACTTCCACTTGCGGAAGTCAGGACGGAACTGCTTGGAGTTGATTACAATGGTTTTCTCTTCGCAGGGTCACCCTTAAAGCCTCCTCGAGACACAGGCACAGAATTATTAATCTCGTTGATCACCTTTGAACAGATCTTCTTGAGGTTGCGAGCCTTGCAAACTAGATGACCAGGTCGATTCGTCAAGATGAAAATCGGAAGTTTAAAGCATTTTTGTTGTGACAAAAGGTGAAGTTGAAGTACTAGACGTGGATTCTTGCCGGGCACTTAGCTCTGATTCGGAAAACATTGGTTCTGGAGAAAGTGTTGAACACTCGAGCGACGTCGCAATCGCATCACACTGGATACAAAACCGTTTCTCTTTGGTCCAATATAACAGGAGGACTTTGTTGAACCCTACCTAGGTACCCGCTTCATTCCCATGAGCTGTTGACAGGCGCCACTGCATGGCAACGTTACTTACATCGGTACTCGAACAGATCTCGTGCGCGGTCGCTCCTCATCATCCTTCTGCGGTAGCTTTGTAACCCTTAGGATCGCAGAATGATCGACCACAACCAAAAATCACGATTGGGCGCTTCCGAGTCCACAACAGGTGTCAAAATATGTTGTGTCTCGCAGAGCGAGTTGCCACTCCGCTTCCATAACCTGGTCAGCAGCAAGCATCCTGTTGGAACGGCTGAGTGACGCTTGACAGGTGAAGGAATGAGGAGCATGATCTGCCAACCTAGGCTCCTTTCTGCGGCCGGACGACTTGCACGACGTGGCCGCGGATAGATGCAGACCACACAACAGGTAGGGTTTCAGGCTTGGGCGAATAGTTCCTGGCGGTGAGATCATAGACTCTATTTCATCTACTGAGGCAATAGATCAATCGGCGAAGCTAACGCTGCGCAGGATCACTTTGTCATGGTAGTTGCTAGCAAAGAACAAACCCCTAATCTTTGCCCCCCAATAGCGGCATTGACAGTCGCCGGGGGACCAGAGCATGCTATATTCCGTATCCGCTGAGCCTAAACCAACGTGCCGTCCGTCATAGTGACTAGTATTGTATTGTCCGGCTCGGGACTGGCAACCGCGCCTGTTGCACCACGATGATGGGTCGGTGGCTGCGCGGCCGGCTATTTGCATGATCCCGCCGACGCAGCCGGAATTTGGTGTACCAACGACAAAGCTGGCACTGCTGGTGCGCCTCATTAATGCAAAGCCTTAGGTCCTACTGCGCCGCGGTGCTACACAGACTGCACGAACGGTGGACACACTGGTCAAAAATCAGGTCTTGGAACCAATGAGGAGACAACAGTCGACCTGCACAACCATGTAAGATATCTCTCCGATATATGTGCTGATACTAGATGATTTCTCTTGCATTTCTTAAAGCACAGGCACGAGAGGGCCATTGATCGAGCTTCCCATCACTTCACGAGGATCGTTCAATGCTTCGTCGCCAGAGGCTGGCAGCGCTTCCATTGCACGCCTAGGGCGTTTGTCGCGCAGAGCCTGCTTGCTTGCGATCTCGCATCACGTCGCGAGACACTGTAAGTAACCGCCCATTGTATGCGCCTACTACAGACGGGCCGCTTTGCAGCGTTCCCGTAGCGAGGCTACTACCATGTGAACGATTGCAAGCATGCGCTGGCTTCCTAGATGTGTGTACACCGACCTCTGGCTACATCCGTCATGCGCTCGGCTCTTTGGCCCGCTCGGCCCACGCCTGTCAAGAGTGCAGTAACCCTGAGTCGCCCTACGCAACCTTCAGTGATGGGGCGGATGTGATGGTCAGGGCGTTCTGATTTGCTTTGCCTTACATACATGTATGCGTAGTGCACGCTGCGTGTTGGTTGCATGAGAACCTGACTGATTCTTCCAAATACGCCAGATCTCCTTGTTTGACGCTCGCCGTTGAAAGAGATTGCTTCCTTTCTTTGCCTCTATCTATCACGACGGCAATCATACCCATCTGGACTGGGCTTTGCCGTCAACAGCCTTCCTTATCTGAGTTGGACGTCAACGCTGCGCGTAATGCTACGACACGTGCCGTCGGGGAAACGGGATCTTTAGATGACTTGGGTGTATAGCCTCCTTCGCCTCGTACCACGCGAGACAGCCTGGCTCCTCAGAGTCGCGCCTGCCATTCTTTAAACACTCCTTTCTTTTGCGCCCGCTTTTCTGAAACCTTTGATTGGTCTTTCGAACGACCAAGTTCAATATTACCATTTTCTGGCGGCTTACTTGCTCTCAACATGGAGTTCGACTCAGGCGCATGGCAGTTCGGCACAATGACAGCATCGTCGTATGATCAACCCATATCTGAGCCAGCACATCCGCCACGACATCAGGGTCAAGGATCACAATACCAGGTTCAAGAAGGTGAATGGCAACAGCTTCTTGACGACCTTGGAGTCAGCAGTGACGCGTGTTCGCGGGACTTTCAAATGTATAGTCCACCGTCAACAACAGCTGGAGCACTGCCAGAATCAACCCCAATCCAAAGCATCGAAGCTGTTGCGCCCGATATCCCACTACAACAAAATCATAGCATGACGCCCTATGCTGGAGGCGGCTTCTCCCCGACGATTGTGCGCATGTCGCATTTCGAGCCAATGTGGCCAGATACGAGCACAGCGGCTTACTCAACATCAATACCAGAGCATGGACAGTGGCAGCCATCGAATCACATCCTCCACCCACCACCGCAGGCGACCTACCCAATGAGTCTCCCTGCTTTTGACACTGCAGTCTATCAACCGCAACCGCCTCACCACTTGCTCGCCAGCGAAAGTCCGTTTCTATCAGAAGACTCTCCTTTTCATGACGAGGTGATTGAGGACGACTGGGGCCAAGCAGAAGGACAAACGACCTACTACGACGACATGAGCAACGACAATCTTCAAGATGACCTGGAGAATTCTGACCCATGTTATGCGCAACTTCTATACCGCTGCTTGAGAGAAGCGCCCGAGCATACCATGACCCTGAAGGACTTGTACGAATGGGTACAAGAGCATAGTCAGAAGGCCAAGGATTCCAAAAACAGAGGCTGGCAAAACAGCGTGCGGCACAACCTGTCGATGAACGCGGTATGTTCATCCCTCCCCTGACCATCTTTACACCCACTGACGCTCGAACAGGCTTTCGAAAAGGTGCAGCAGGGCACATCTCCGGGGACTAAGAAAGGCGCTCTATGGCGCTTGACACCATCAGCGCTCAACAACGGCGTGATCTCGACGACGCGCTACCGCAAAGACTCAAAACGTAAACCGGAACGTCGCTCATCACCTGCCTTGAAACGTCAAATCTCCGGTGCGAAAGGCGGACAGGCCACACGCAATGCTACGCGTCGTCAACAAGCCCTCCGTGAAGCCAGGTCGTTGCCTCATCTCCAGGCCAGGCAACGATATCTGCGCGCCCACCGACAACACGGCCCTATTCAAAGTCCCGTACCTTTCTTCTCGCATCAGGGTACACCGCAGCCATACACGCGAACAACTCACAGTCCCGAGAGTCCATACTTCATCGACGCCGAAGAGGCAGTCCAACCAATGCCGACATCTACACCGCAAACGCCGCCACAGATGCGGATGATGTACGACACGCAGCCCAAAGCCGCCATCTCGGACTTCAACTTCGGACACATTGACTTCACGAATGGGAGACTGATCGGCAATCACGACGACTTCGCGCCAGACACGCCATCGCTCGCCACCGAAGCGAGCTACATGTCTGAAGAGGGCATGCAGTCGTTGATGTCCCACAATGCGAGCAGGGAGGCTACCAGCTTTCCAGTTGATTGCTAGAGCAAGCTCCGGTGGCTTGCTGTCAGGAGGATGAAAACATGCAAGCTAGAGGAGCAATGATTGTGAAGGCCTCCGCCTGAAGCGGAAAGGTCACGGCTGTATCAAATGGTTTTTTCGATCTTGCGTTTGGGTCATGGAGTTTGGGTATGGCTTACCTGCGTGCTTTCCTGCATTACAAGCTCAGAGATTCTTTATGGTTTAAGCTGTTCACGATTTCTATGGTGCAACGGCGAAGTTAGCTTTCTACGATGGGCTCATTGACGATCACAAAGCAGATGGGCCACATGCTCTCACCACTGTCAAGGTGAAACTCATTAGGCCGCAGAGGCAGATTGAAGTATCAAATTCACAATCAATCTTATATCATGGATGTAGACTTTTCCACTGCATTTTCAAATTGCACCATAACACTTCTGTGGATCTGCAGGTCATTTCAATCATCAAAGCTCCATAAACAACTATAATACTGAGTCTCGGTGTCAGCGGTACATCTTTGCAACGTCAGATATCATCATCTTTCACTGCCCACACAAAAGCATTCACAACCTGCGGGGCACTCGCTCCCACTCTCAGAATTCTCGAACCAAACCCTCATGCACGCGGCGTGCCCACCGTGCCCACAAGACAAGCATATCGACCAGAGATTGCCACCACCAAAAGGACATTGCTCCTCTCTACAAAAGAGACAATTATCCTGCTTAGCCTTGCAGTGCTCACAAGTAAGCTCTGCCATACCCGCCTCGATAGGCTTGCCGCAGCCTCCGCACATGAGGTGCACGTCGTGATCTTTTTGATAGTCCTCGTAGACAGCGACATAGACGGGGTAAGAAAGCTCACGCAAACGGACCGCCTCATTCAACATTCCCAGCGAGAGGAGCTGATCGTGATAGAAAGACAGTATGCTCTCGAGTTGCAAGGGCTGTAGACCTGCCATGATTGTATGCTGCAAGCGCTGGTCGAAGATAGCCTCGATGTCACTTGGCAGGAAACCCAGTGAGGAATAGGTCTCTGTGTATGACTGTACGGTTGCCTCCATCTTGTTTGCAGGAAGAGGGTTTGTGCGAGGGAGGAGCGGCTCCATCAGCATTATCAAGTGGGTTGCTGTCTGAGCATCACCGGTCTTGAGGTGATGCTTGATCAGCTCCTTGAGCATCTCAACAAGAGCAAAGGGCTTGCCGACTTCGACATCGTTTGCCGGGTTATCTGGTAGAGAATATCGTGTTTCGCTTATTTGGTTCTCCTGCGCTGGGGCTTTGTGCGTGCCGTGATGCTGATCCTGATTCTCCAAAGTATTCTGGATGTCGCCATGCTTGATTTCAGCATTTTCGGCCACAGCCCATCGGATCACCCTGTCCTCGTGCGGGTTTTGTCGCGGTAGCTCCTTCAAATTGGCTTCAGTTAGCTGTGGAGCGGGTAGCGACATTCGATCCATGATGGATGAGTGCATCCGTGGTTTTTCAACAGGCGTTGCAACACTGGAGCCGCCATCTGACATCAGGCGTATATGCGAAAATGGCGAGAGCGGGCGAGAAATAGGAGTTGGTGCTAGAGTCCTGAGCGCCATCTCTCCCAAGGTCATTCCTCTAAGGACCTTCGTCGGCGCATTGCTCCCGCCTAACCCGTCCCGATGGGCTCTAGCGCGGTTGTTAAGGTGTGATTGAACCACGAAACCACACATCTTCCACGTCTGCGAAAGCCGATAAAGCCCAGCCTTGTATGCGAGCTTCTCGTTCTTACTAAAGGCATTTTGCACAACACGCAAGAAGCTGTCGTCGATTTCTGCAGGCAAGCTGAAGCTCAATGAGTACCTGCGAGCGAGGTACTTGAATATCTCCGAATCGAAGCCCCATGGGAGTTTGCCCACCACAGAAACTTGTTGCGGAGTAAAAGTGCGTCGGTGATCCAAGACCATATTTAAGGGGATCATTTCACTGCGGCCAGTCAAGTTTGACGTTGCGCCCGAGCTTTTTCGTGTTCGCTGAGTAGTAGGCACGAATGACAAAAACGAGTTATCGATCGTGTCGTCTGCCCAGCTACGGCTCAAGAAAGACGCATCATGGCCTGCGTTAAGGTCGGTAGTGTTACTCTTAAATAGAGGTGCCGGTGGAGTCTGTCGTAGACGTTTTGGAACTCGGCGAAGTTTTCTTGCCTGTGTGACCATGTTGACATCGCCTTCAGGATTGATTACGAAACTTTGCAGGCAGCGTTCGTCAATGACCTTCCGAGTGTGCTGAATGTCGGATTGCAGCAATAGACCTTCACGCCCAACTGTCCACAGCAGATCCTGTGAGTGCCAGAGCAAGTCAGTCGGGGCCGAAGGGTAGGGTTGCATAGCGCGGAAAGGCAGAGCTGGCCGACGTAGATCCCACACATGGATCACTGGATGCTCACGATCGTATGCGGTCGCAAATTGAGTACACTGCCTGGCGCCATGATCATCTGGCATAGATGACTCACACGCGGGCCTCCACCTCCCATTCATCACTGGATATGGCGTTTTCAATTCCCAACGATGCTTTTGCTTCTGGCCAGCCGACAGATCCCAGACGCGTACAGCCTTGTCGGAGCCCGCGCTTGCAATGTGTCTGCCATCGGGATGCCAATCAACGACATTGCACGCCAGCACATGCGCTGGTATTCTGGTCTTCGCTGACTTCAAGTTACGTATATCCCAACACTGAATCCATCCACTGTCCGTTCCGAATGCGAAATCAACACCTTCTGTCGGTGACCACTTCACATCTCTGACTCCGTCACTTTGACCGGAATACTTGCGCTTTGACTGGAGGGCGCCAGCCTGTTCGCGAACCGTGCGAATGTCCCACAGCCTGACAGTCCCATCTTGACTGCCAGAGAGCAATAAGCTACCTCGATGTGGATTGAAGGTCACTTTGTGTACTTGTCGGAAATGCTCGTGCAGTTGGGCAGCAGGGACGCCAGCATGACCAAGATCATAGAGGATGATCTTACCGCTAGATGTCGCAGCAGCCACAAAATCACCGGAAGTGCCCTTGGCCCAAGCGACGTCTGCAATGTCTATCGAATACGTCTGTCGTGGTCCTCCTGATGCCTGGACCGGGTTACTTCGGATGGCAGTGCGAAGGTTTACATCTTCAGCGCAGACTCCATCCTCGATTCGTACGGTTTTGAAGATCTCTTTTCCACCGAGAAGAGCATGCGTACCCTGCTCGTTGATGGCGAGCGTGTTGATTTCCAGCCCAGTCTTGTGGCTTACGGTAGCATTCTGAGTAGCGCCGAGGCTGGCGAACTTGGCCGTACCTCCGGGGAGGGGGAACCCTCTCTGCGCATCAAAGTCGTCATGAGGGCTTTGAGGGCGAGACGGATATCCTATGAATCTATATGCTGCATCGCGGGCTCTCTGGAATGGTTTCGGGGCTGGCAATGGAGGTGCAGGTGGCGCCCCGGAGGATTGCCGTTTCCCGGCTTCATTGCTCATACTGGATCCTTTTTCTTTCTTAGATACATCGCCGTCATTAATGCCAACAAGTTCTCCATACTATCTTGCATTCGCCGACATGGTGGTCGATGAGCGTCAAGAATGGAGCGACCGCCGTGCCAATAATGGGGCGAAGTTGAACACGATTTGAAAGGACCGCTTAGCTAATGCACTAGCGCGTTGTTGTCGCGTTTTCCAACCCTCAGCTCCGCATCTGATTTGTTCTTCTTAGATACTCTGCTTGAAGACATCGACGTCGCCTCCAAAGGATTGGTGAAGATAGAAACGATGCCACAGAATTCGTTCAGAAGATGAATTTCTTGACTGTCGTGGCTGAGACTCTAGAGCACAGCCCCCAGAAGCCGGCCATCCCCGACAGGCTCCGGCAATGACATGAGACATCCCCAGGCGCCTTAGAACGTGAACAAAATCGCCAGCGAGGATCCAAACCTGTTGAGCATGTTCTTAGGCAAGTATGAGACACAAACTGGAAAGGTTTCCAGACGAGCTTTCCAACCACTAGTCCTCCACCGCTGTCCACCAAGATCGCATCCATCTGTAGCCGCCGGACTCGCGGAGCCACCCGCGTTCAGCGATTGGCTCTGACGAAAGCCTTCCTCAAGTGCTCTGAAACCGCTACATTTCAATGGGCGCTGTTCAAGACAACGAGGATGCTATTGTTGGACTTGGATCATAGACAAGGTGAACGAAGACCATATAAGAAGACCCTCGAGACTCACTTCCCATCGTGTTTCTGTCACACCAAACATCTGACAGAGTATTCCTTCTCCTTGAGTATTCCTTTACGTTGTCCTAATATCATTTTTGGCGTTTTTCGTTTGCTTGCACTTGCATCTACATCGCTAGATCGATCCATCTACCTACCGCTGGTCGGCGTCCAAACACTGCAAAAGCGCAATCTTCCTCCTCCGTTACATCTGAAGCCTACCCAGATACCGGCAATTGCAAAGTCTCACCAGCAACATGCCTGTTCCAGACTATGGCGCTGCACCCTTGGCCAAGACCTTCGTCCTGGTGCGAGGTCTCTCCCTCCTCGCTATGGTCTGCATTGTCGGGCTCACGGCGAACTTCATCTCGGAAATTGTTAGCACCAACGTCGATCCGCCGAAGGAGGTTGTCGGTACGCTGACAATCGTGAGTAACTCGCCATGGATATACGAAAGGAACGTGACGCTAACCTAGAAACAGACATGCCTTGCTGCGCTATACTGCCTCATCAGCATCCCCTTCTTTTACGCTCGCGCCAACCTTGGACTTTTTGTCATGACAGGCATTGATGGCGCCATCCTTCTAGCCTTCATTGTCGTCTCTGTCGTCCTTGGCAAACCAGTCAGCTTCCTCAACTGCAAGAACGTCGCGAATGCAGATGCGGCTGCAAATGCATCGTCGGCCTCGGCGTTCGCTGAGAGTCTGGCTTCTAACCTGGGCAAGAGCGGCAGCACCCTGGGCCTTCACGACTGGGCTGGGAGCACGAAGATGAACTGCTACGAAACGAAAGCTATCTGGGGTCTTTGCATTGCTCTCTGCATCCTCTTCACATGCTCTTCGCTTATCTTGCCAACCCTGTGGTTGAAGGCGAAACGATCGGGATTCACGGCATCCAAGACTCCTGCATGAGCATTGAGTAGCATTATGGAGAGCTGTGATGGCATGAAAAAGGCGGACGTAATCTGCGGTGAAACCCCTTATCTAATACATGGCATTGGAAGGCGTTAGAGCTTGGGGTTACATGTTTATTGGGTTTTTCTGGCGAAATGTTGTGTCTGTACTGTAATGAACCCTCGCTCGTTAGATAGAATGTTCTTGGAAGCACATGGAAATCTGCTACACTCTTGTGATTGAGTCTTCAATGTTGCACTCATCGAAGAATGGGTCGTTCAGAGCTTCCTCGGTAATGCCTCTGCGCTTTGCCCGAACCCCATGCCCTTATCAGCTTCAAGCTTCGGCCGATCGTGTGGAGCCCCGCTATCGTAGCTTGGGGTTAAGTACAAAGGCCGTTTCCAACCGCCCTCCTTCTTAACCAGCTCCCATCCACCTCATCGATATCACCAGGGAACAGCACGGACGTGGCTTTACGTCCTGCAGGTCGCCATGATTCCACCGTTCGACTACTTCGAGCATCGCGCGGCGTGGTAAGCTACCTGTTTCCCTAAGCTTCACCATCACGTCCAATGCCTGCCACTCTTGCACCGATGGGGAAAGATACACAGTTTTTTGGCCGACATGCTAATACCGTGACATAGTAAGCGGAAACAGAACGAGCGAGCGCAAAGAATCGCGACTTTACCAAGACCCTACCTCTACCCTCTCTCCTCAGACGAGCGCAACATCCTCGAAGAAGACATTGGCAACCTAGTCCAAGATGTTCATAAAGGCGGTAAAAGCGCAGTCGATATCCTCCGAGCCTATGGTAAAGCGGCCATCAAGGCGCAGGAGAAGACCAACTGCCTGACGGAAATCATGCTCAAAGAGGCAGAGGGCTGGATCGACCGGGGCGAGATCAACCTGAAGGGACCTCTAGCAGGCTTGCCAGTCAGTCTAAAGGATAGTATTGGCGTGGCGGGGTTCGATAGCAGTGTCGGGTACTCTCGATGGACAGGGAAGCCGGCGTCTGTGGACGGGGCTATCGTAAGGATGCTGAAGGATGCTGGGGCTGTACCATTTGTCAAGACAGCTTTGCCGATCACCTTGCTTAGCTTTGAGAGCTTCAACGACGTCTGGGGACGATGCCTCAATCCTCATAATGCGAAATACACCGCTGGTGGCAGCAGCGGTGGCGAAGGAGCACTCTTGGCTTTTGGTGGCAGTCGCATTGGTGTGGGTTCAGATGTCGCTGGCTCAGTACGCGCACCGGCTCATTACTCTGGCTGCTACAGCATCCGTTGCAGCACGGGACGCTGGCCCAAACTGGGCGTCAGCACCTCGACTTCCGGACAGGAAGGAATCCCGTCTGTGTTCTCGCCGATGACTCGCACTCTGATGGATCTATCTTACTTCACCCGCTCATTCATCCAGATGGAGCCATGGAAATACGACCCATCAGTCCATCCGATTGCATGGCGTACGCAAGTGTACACGGGATACAAGGAAAAGAAGAGCCTCAAGGTTGGCATTATGCGAACGGATGAAGTGGTCGACCCGGCTCCTGCTTGCGCCCGTGCTCTCGACATGGCCGCTCAAGCCCTCAAGGCTGAGGGTCACGAAGTCTTCGACGTCACGCCACCCAACCCTTACGAAGCCCTGGTCATTGCAAGCAACCTCCTCGTCGCCGACGGCACACAAACCTTCCGAGGCCCCTTCCGCACAGGCGAATCCGACGATGCTGGTGCGAAGGAGTTCGGTCGTTACATGCGCCTTCCAAGGTTTATCAAATGGTTCTACTGGGCATACGTCAAGTACATCAAACGCGATGACATCTGGGCTGGTCTGCTCGAGCACTGGCACCCCAAATCTGCAGCTGAAAACTGGCAATGGGTAACGAAGCGCGAGGCGTACAAGGCCAGGTGGCACGAATGGTGGAACACTTTTGGGAACAAGGGCGATGGGTTGGACTTCATCCTCACGCCTCCGAATGCTACGCCTGCAGTGCCACACGACGGGATGAAGGATGCTGCGGCCGCTTGCGGATATACGTTCATGTTCAACCTATTGGATTACTCGGTCGGTGTGGTACCAGTCGCGCATGTCGATCCCAAGGAAGATATGCTTTCGCCGAGTGTTAAGATCAACAAGATGAACGGCGTGGCCAGGGGCGCTTACAAGCACTACGATGCGATTAAGATGGCCGGATTGCCTGTTGCTGTGCAGGTGGTCGGCAGAAGGCTTGAGGAGGAGAAGGTCATTGCTTGTATGGAGCGGCTGGAAGATGCGCTTGACGCGAAAGGACAGAAGTACGAGTTACTCAAGGTGCCAGAGGTTTAAGATAGGTCTCGAAGTTTTAGATGTGGATTGTACGAATCATGAACTCCTGAAGACCGGTCTACTTCGAGGTTCGCCTGGCGCATGTGAGGGACTCATTTTCAGTGATGTTGATGTATACGGATCCGTTTGTTCCTTAGCACAAGCCAACGTTTACAAAGGGCAGTTCAACTGTGTATGAAATTTCAGACTGTGTTTAGATTACAACCTGTCTCTTGCTTCGAGTAAGAGACAGCATGAGCATTATTTCCATTCTTTCTCACTTTGTCTGCTTCGGTCTTGATGCAATTCTATTTAACAGCGCGATTCCAAAGTAACGCACATGGTCTAGAACACCTCGTTGCAGAGGCGAGTTAAGCTTCGGCCAAGCTTTCTCCCAGCGAGACGCCGGCGTGTTCCAGCCAATGGCTTGGTGTGACGCGTCCTCTAGGTGTTGGACCTCATCGATTGGCCTACCTCCCTAGTTAGGCGCTCCTACAAAAGCCGATTTTTCGGCAGTATTACGTAAGGATTTAAGACTTTCGGCCACGTAATAGGCTTAAGCGGGTGGCTTTCCGTCGACGCTAACTAAAAGGGGATGCAAGCCGACTTTCTACAGAGCGCCTAATACTAAAAGGCGCTTTATAGTTAGATTAGCCGAAAATTAGTTACTAGTAAAGCAAGCCTTTTTTAATAGTAGACTATATATAGTAGATAGCATAAGAAAGTATATATAGTAGCTCTATAGATATACGCGTAGATTCTAGTAATATAAATTATATATATAGTAAGGGCTAGCTATAGACAGTAAAAGTAAATAACCGCGTAGATAGATTAGCTAATTTTCCTTTACCCTATTTACTAAAAGCAAACATAGTAGTATCTACCTTATAAAATAAACGCGGCGCTTCTAAAGAGAGTTCTCTATAACCTCTAGCTAAGCGTAGTTCTTTAAAGAGCGTAGTCCTATCTATCTAGCTAGCTAGACTAAATTATCTTCTCTCCCTTAACCCCTTCGATTTCGAGAGTTTTCGTTAAAACTACCTTAAACTAGTATATAGTAGGTATTAGAATACCTTTAAGATAGCCCGCGGCTAAAAGAAAAAGAGCTAGAGTAAATAGCCGAATCTACTACGTAGTCTCTCTAAAAAGTAACGCGAAAAGTAGAAGCGATAGTATACTACAGGTACAATAGTTAAGAGTAAAGATAAAGCTACTAGCTAGTAGTAGTTCGCCTAAAGGGTTACGCGTATAAAGCTAAAGATAATAGAGGCGCTATATGTCGAAATTCTAGATAATATATTTAAGCGGCTCTCTCTATTTAATATGTATACCGATAGTATACCTAATACTATATAGCCTAAAGTAATAAAGCTTATTTATAACGTAGGCTAGTATAAGGAGGCTATTTTAGTATAGCGTAAGATTATTAAGAAGGGGTTATAAAAGGTACTAAAGCTCGTTTACCCTAACCCTAATAGTCTACTAAAGTAGCTTAAGGACGTATAGATTAATACGCTTAACGCGCTTATCTTTAGCTAAAAGGACGTCCTTTTAATTACGTATACTAGCGAGGGTAAGAGCCTTATATATTAGGCCTTCCCTTTATTAACTAGTAGTATTATTATTTAGCTTATGCCCCTAAACCGCCTCGGTAAGGAGTAGTCTAATAATATTAACTATATTAATAAGGATAGCAGCGCTATAAAGCTAAAGGTTATTAACTATAAGACTAAGGAGCTAAATCCTTATATCTATAACGACCTACTTATTAGGTCGTATTAGTATATTGTTATAGGCCTAAAATAGGCTACTTATCTAGAGTTTCGTAAGCTACTACGAGAGTTAGAGTTTCGAGACTGTATTAGTGCTTTTATAATTAATAAAGTATACCTCGTTAATAAGTTAAAGAAGTTCTAGCCTAAGTACACGCAAATCTATAAGACTTATAACCTCGTCTGCTACGATACCTATTAACTTAGCGCTTTAGTAACTCTATTAAAGGAGATTAAAGAGTATATACTAAAACACGCTAGCTTTCGAAAGGTAGATAATATACTATACTATACTTAGGTTGTATATAATAGTATCGATAGGCTAAATATTACCTATAACCTCTATACTATTATAAAGGAGAATCTTAGTAACTTCGATTAGCTCTACTTCCTCCTTTATAAAGCGAGTAATAAGGTCGGTATTATAGCCGGTATAGATCTAGATAACGGTAATAGCTATATTCGTAAGGCTATACTAGAGCTAATTCTAAAGACTATAGTTTTCGTTAATAGACATATATATATCTATAACCTTGCCGACATACTACGCTAGTAGCTAGTTAGTATAACTAAATTCTATAGAAATCCTATAAAGAGGTACTCCTATAGCGCTAGCGGTAGTAGTATTAACATAAACGATATCGTTTAATAGTATATAAGTAGTACTATAAAGTACAACTAGGAGGTACGGTATACTAAATTTAGTAAGCTAGACTCTATAATCCGGATTATAGTTACGACGACTACTCTTAGTACTAGCCTTAATATACCGGATATGCTTCGTATAGTCTAATAGAAGTTCCCTATTACTAAAGATATAGAGGACGTAATATAGCGCCTCGGTCGTATCGGTCGTAAGCTAGGAATATAAGGCGAGGCGTATCTATTCTTGCCTTACTATATCGACGACTCTATTAAGTAGCCGCTGCTAGGTTCTAATAAGATCGCTATTTAGCTAGTAACTTAGCTAGCAACTTAGCTAGCGACTTAGCTAGCAACTTAGCTAGCGACTTAGCTAGCTTAGCCTAGCGCTTTACGTATTATATACTTCCCTAGTAAGGAGGTCGATAGTACTAGCTAGTAGGATAATGTTTAAAGCATTACTAGTTTAGATTCTAGAATAGATCCGTAGGCGTTTAAGGCTAAGACTAAGGCTCTAGTAGATACTATAACAAAGTAGCGATACTAGAACGCTAGCGAGCTCGTATAGTGCTATAATATTCCTAAGATCTTTCTTTTAATATAGAATAACTAGTACTATAGTGTTGCGACCCTACAAAGTAGTATTACGGGTTTAGAGCTCTTTAGAACAAATGTATTAAGACAACTAGGTTGTAGGATAACTAATTATAACAAGGCTATTAGTTCTCTACCTAATAGTCGGATTATAATATAAGTTAAATATACAAACTCCTAGCGAGAAACGTGCCTAGTTATATATATAAGAGATTCGTGTCTTTATATACTTAATCGCCTAGTCGCTTAGCGATTAGTCGCTTAGTAATCGCCTAGTCGCTCGTCGATTAGTCGCTTAGTAATCGCTTAGTCGCTCGTCGACTAGTCGCCTATTTATATATATATAGTCGGTCGCCTACTAAGGCGGCGCTTACCTATATATAGATTACGTAACCCTTTTCTTCCCTAGCCCTTACTAGCTAATCGCTTTAGGTCTAACTATCTTATAACTATGTTCGTAATATATAGCGTCGGTAGTCGTTACCCTCGCTAGATTATTAATAAGTATCTTGGTAAAGATTAGCGCTAGTATAATTAAGCCTCTATAAGTAGCTAGTAGTACTATAACTATTATAATTTAGCGCTCGATTTAAAGAATATTAGTAAGCCTTTACTATATACTATTCTAGTAATAGCTCCGCGCGCTAGCTTAAAGGCCGCCTTTACTTTAAAACATATATCCGTATAGATCTCTAAGGATACTATTTAAAAAGAAGGGCTTAAAACTAGCGCTTTATAGTTCGACGTTCTAGCTTTAGTCTTTATAGAAGAGCGCTCTCTATAGACGCTTAATAACCTCTTTAATAAGGCGGCGAAGAAGTAGGTAAATTAGGTTCTAATAACGTAGGCTTAAATAACGAATAAGGTTTTAGCTAATCTACTTTAACCCTAATCTAGCGAAGAGGACAAGATACTAAGACTAGTAGCTAAGCTAAACGGTTTTGTAAAGGAGGTATATAACGAATAATATAAGTATAACAATAATTATACTATAGAGAGAGAGTAGTATAAGGTATCTAAAGAGAGAGCCGCTGCCGCTACTACTACTACTACTACTACTAAGACTAGCTATACTCTAGCCCTAATAACTACTTTAGCTAATTGCTATCGTCTTACTTAGTAAGCTCTTCTTAGCTCTTAAAGGGTCGCTACTCTACGTCGTTAAGCTATAGTAGGTATCTAGAGGACTACTAAGCTAGCTTTAACTACTACTAAGGGCGCCGCTAGTAGCAATATAGAGATAGAGGATACTAATAGCTACTCTCGTTCTTTAAACTATATAGAGGCTACTACTAAAGAGGTAGAAGCGCTACTAACTACTATAGCCTTAACTACACGCTCTAGGCGTACGCGGTTATTAATACTAAAGGGGTAGGAGATATATAGTAGCGGCGGTCGTAATAGTAGACGTAATAGACATAGTAAACGTAGTAGACATAGTAGAGCGAGCGCTACTTAATTACGGTAGTATATAGTCGTTATATAAGCTCGTAGAAGCTAGTATTATCGATAGTCTACGTATATAGTTAGCTTAAAGTTATATCTACTACTATGTTGCGACCCTACGAAGTAGTATTACGGGTTTAGAGCTCTTTAGAACAAATATGTTAAGACAACTAGGTTGTAGGATAACTAATTGTAATAAGGCTATAAGGTCTCTACCTAATAGTCGGATTATAATATAAGTTAAATACACGAACTCTTAGTAAGAAACGTGTCTAGTTATATATATAAGAGATTTGTGTCTTTATATAACGTGCTCCGTTGCTCTATTCCTATAGATTATAGAGCGCTCTATCGCTCTATACCTACGGATTATAGAGCGCTCTACTTACGTAACTATAAGTGCTCTATTCTTTAGCTCTATAGGTATTATATAGTATATAGCTTCCTATTACGACCCTACGAAGTAGTATTATAGGTTTAGAGCTCTTTAGAACAAATGTATTAAGACAACTAGGTTATAGGATAACTAATTATAATAAGGCTATAAGGTCTCTACCTAATAGTTAGATTATAATATAAGTTAAACATACGAACTCCTAGTAAGAAACGTGCCTAGTTATATATATAAGAGATTCGTATCTTTATATAACATACTCCGTTACTCTGTCGTACTCTATAGCTCCTAAGTACTAAGTACTACTAAGCCTTACTCTCTTACTCTCTCCTACTTAGTTATAACTAAGTACTAAGCATTACTAAGTACTTCCTATAATTTTATTATATAATCCTTCCCTACTCTATCCTATACCTAAGTTCTCTACTAAGTATTCTAATATGTACGCTTATAGTATATAGTGTCCGTAATACTATCCCCTCTCTAAGTTTAGCTTGTCCCGAGCTTATTCCTCTACGCCCTCTTACCCTTCTTTCTCTCTAAATAGTAATACCTAAAGCAAAGAAGTCTTTAATAGTCTGTTGTTATAAACTCTTCGATTTTATTAACTCTTATAGCTCGGTTCTAGATATAGTTCGAAAATATTCTTAGTATCGCTAGTCTAGTCGTATCTATAAAGTATATATTTAGTTAGGCAAGTACGCTTCTTATGTTCGTCGTAATATTTCTAAATACAATATCTAAGTTATTAAGAACAAGTTTTCTTGTCTTTATTAAGAGCGGGAACGTCTACGTAAGGCTATAGAATCTACTTATACTAAGGCGGTAGTAGCCTAGTAGCGAGTTATAGAAGCTTAGGTAGAGGCAAACTATTTGTTGTTAAAGGAAATACGTTTATAGAAACAATTAGATGCTTTAGAGGTTAAAGAGGGTAAGGCTATTATAGTCGAAGAGCGGAATATTAAGCTTTAAGAGTAGTAGGAAGGTAGTCTCGAAATACTACTTCCTAACTTCCCTCCTAAGAACCCTAGTTCCGACCTTACTCTAAACCCTCTTACCTAGAACGCTTTAGAAGGTACTATAGACAATTTCTAGAATAACTTCCTTAACAACGTCGGTAGTACTAGCGTAGTATCTTCGGGTAGTTAAGGTTAGTAAGTAGTTCCTATATATTTTTATCGCTAGAGTATCCCTTCTATTTAATAAGATATCGCTAACTCCTTTTATTATAGTCTACGATCTTTTTAACTTTATACTTATTGTCTTTTTGTTTTTAGTAGTAGAATATTATTTATAGTATAGCGTTAGGGTATATAGGTTCTAATAAGGATATATAGAATACTAGATAGATTTTAGCGTCTAGTAGAAGTTTAAGTCGGTAGTTAACTACGCCTTTCTGTTTAGCGATTAAAAATAGTCCGACTTTAATATAATCTAGTTTTTTCGTTTTCTACTTTGTCTTTAGGTTCTTTGTTAGAAGATATACCTTATCCCCCTTCTTAAGCTAAGGTACCGTTTTTAATTCCTTAAATCGCTACTTCTAAAGTCGTTATTATAAATATCGGATTATATCTTAGGTAGTCTTATATGCCTTCTACAATTCTCCTACTATTACTATAGCTCTATTAGCTTTTACTAACGTCCTTAGTTCTATAAACAAATTAGGTATTTTCCTATAATTAAAGAAAAATAGCGTTTCCTTCGTTATTTCTAAAGTATTATTGTTTAATGCTAGTTATGCTATTAGTAATAATACAACCTAATTATTTTATATAAAGTTAACGTAGTACTATAAATATGCTTTAAGTAACTAATTCGTTCTTTTAGTCTAACCGTCTATTTCTAGGTAGAATACCGTTAATAACTTATGCCTAATTCTAATTTGTCCTATAAGTAATTTCTAGAAGTTTAATATAAATAACTTATCCCTATTAGTAATAAAGCTTCCTAGAATACTATAATATCTAATAAGCCTGTCTAGTACGAGGTACGTAAGTTCTATAGCTATTATCGATTCTTTATATAGTATAAAGTATATATATTTAGTTAAGGTATCTACTATAATAAGTATTAAATTATAAATAACCCTAGTAGCTAGGTCCTTAGACAGTAGTAACTTAGTAATAAAGTCTATTATAACCTCTCTCTATAGTATATCTAAGGGCTCTTAGAATTAGAGATTACTATATTTCGTATATCGTAATACCTTATTCTTTTAGCAACTCTTATATTATTAAATATAGTTAGTAACCTTCTTCCGTATCTATAGGAAAGCAAAGTTCTATCTAACTAAATCGATTGTCTTTGTAATTCCTAGGTGTCCTATAGTTTAGCTATTATAGTAGTCTTTAATATATTTATATTCCTTTTCCTATAGAACTTAGTATTTCTTATATTTAATAGGGAATTCTTCCTATTTGTCTCGTAGAATACGGAGAATATAATTAAATTCTTACGTATTTGTAGTAAGGCTTCTATCTTTATTAACTTTAAGTATAGCTTTCGAGTTTTGCTCTTTACCTTCTATATAGTCGCTTCTTCTACTTAGCGTATCTACACGCCTATTATCTTTGCCTAGTATATATTAGATATTAAACTTATATTGTCTAAGTAGCTCTAACTATCTATACTATCGACGTAATAGATCCTTAGTAGTTATAAAATATTAAAGGTTCTTATAGTCGGTATATATCGTTAGTCCTATAGCTCCTTTATAGTAAACTCTCTAGTATTATAATACTATAACAATCGCTAATAGTTCTTTATTATAAATCTTATAGTTCTATTCCGCTAGTATTATTTTCTTTAAGTAATATACTACTAGGTGTCTTTTGCTATTATGTTCCTAAGTAAGGTAAGTACCTATTACTAAGTTAGATATATTAGTTTCGACTTATACTAGTTTCTTAGTATTAAATAGTATAAGTGTTAGTAACTTTATATATACTTATTTAAGTTATTAGAATACCTTTTCTTACTTTTCTATCTATACAAATTTAGCATCCTTTTTTATAAAACTTATAAGTAGGATTATAAGTTTAGAGTATCCTTCGACAAACTTCTTATTATAGTTTACAAGTCCTAAAAAGGCTTAGATTTCTATAACATTTCTTAGTATCGGCTATTCCTCGATAGATTATATTTTCTTAAGGTCTATCTTAATTCTAGTAGTGCTAATAATAAATCCTAGGAATTCGATTTCCTTCTTATAGAATTTATATTTCTTAGGTATAGTTTTAAAGTCTACTATACTAAGTCGTTCTAGTACTACTTATATATCTTTAATATATTATTCTTAGCTTCTTTAGGTAAAGATTAGGATGTTGTCGATATATACTATAACTATAATATCGAGTAAGTCTCGTAATATATTGTTAACGAGTTGTTAATATATTACTAAGGCGTTTATAAGTCCTATTAATATAACTCGAAATTAATAGAGTCTATAGTGTGTCCTAAAAGCTATTTTCTATTCTTCTCCTTTAGCTATTTATACTATATAGAATACGTCTTATAGATCGATTTTCGAATACTAGTTTGCTTTAATAAGTCGATTCTATATTTCTTCGATATTAGGTAGTAGATATCGGTTCTTAACTATAACCTTATTAAGTCGTTAATAGTCGATTACTATTTGTAGCTTTCCTCCTTTCTTTAGAACGAATATTACTAGTAAAGTAGCTAGTAATTAGGATTTTTCTATCTATCTCTTATTACTCTTCTCTTTTAGCTATTATTATTACTCTTCGAGCTCTTTTTTAGATAACCTATATAGTAGCCTCTATAGTAGATCTTTTCTAGGCTAAAGTTATATTTAGTAATCCTATAGTTAATATCTAGGTAAAGCGGCTAATCCTTCCTCTTCCTAAAAGAGTAGTTTTTATTTCTTAAACTTTTTAGGGATCTCTAAAAATACGTTAGTTCTCCCTTTATCTCTTACCTTATAACTTAGCTAGGCTAGCTTAGTATCTATAGAGACTATCTCCTTACTATTTCTATTAGAGTATATTATTAGTTAATATTCTAATTCTTAGAACTATCTTTCCTTATCTATTATTATACGCTATTAATATATAGGGTAGATATTAGTAATATAACTATATCGCTTAAACTTAAAAACTTCTATCCTCTAATCTACTAGAGGGTTATACTTCTTTAACTAAGGTATCCCTATTATAATATTATAACTAGCTATATTAATAATATCTAGGCTAATACTCTTATAGTACTATTAAATAGCTAGGACTAGTAGTATTATTTTACTATCTACTATAGATAGAGATAATCTATCTATAACTATTAATTTGTATCTGCTATCTTTCTTTTATTAGGTAGTAATCCTATTTCGCTAGACAAAGCTAGTCGATATAAAGTTTCCGCTAGCTCTAGAATCGATTATAGCTTATATTTTATATCTATTAATAATGTATTTAGTATGGAATACTAGTACTTCTAATACTATAGGAGCTTTAATATTGTTTACTTCCTAGTAACTACTCCTATTAGTAGGGATCCTTTGTTTTTTAAATAGTATCCTAGCGAATTAGTATCTTTAAGACAGATCTCCTAATTAAGAGGTCCGCCTTTAGGTCTTAGGATAACCTTTCCTTATATTATCGATACTTTAATCTATCCCTTTATAGTAGCTTTAACGTACCCTAGTATTATATTTCTCTATATAGGTAATTATACTAGTTGTCCTATAGGTCTTAGTTCCTATTAGCTTACTACTTTAGTTAATTTATTCTTTATTGCCTCTAACGATATAAGGTCTTCTTAATATATCTCCTAAATTTAATATAACTTATAAAGTCGTCCTTTAACGATTCGAATTCGGTTCTAGATCTTCTTTAGAATATAGATTCTATCTAGTATAACGTAGCTTCTGTCTAGCTAGAATACGCTTCTAATTAGTAGTCTGTCTAGTATATATACTACTATATTATAGTCTACTTTAACAAGTCGGTAGTTCTAGAATATTCTTCTTAAGTAATCGAGTATATTGTCGAACTCGATTAGGTATAATCGTTGTTTTCCTTAGATTATTAGGAATACCTCTTCGAGTTCGTTTGCGATAAAGAGGATTATTCTTCGAACTAGTCCTACTCCTAAGACTTTAAAATAGTATAACTCGAGGTTATCTAGTTCGTCGTTGTCGGTATATTCTTCTTCCGATAAACTATTGCTTTATACTATAACTACTCGCGTAACCTATTATAACTACTCTAGGTTTAGTCCCGTAAGTTCTAGTTTAGTATCGTTGTTTAGTAGAGATTCTTCTTCCTCTAGTAGTTCTTCTTCTTACTTAGGGGGTATATTTTCTTATAGAGTTGCGTCCTCCTAATTAAATAGTAGTAGAGACCTTCCTCTCTAGGAATTTTCTAAGTCTCTCTTCTACTATAGTAGTTGCCTTTATATTATTATATTAAATTTTATCCTAGCCTTACGTAGCTTCCTAGGATAGTAACTACTTACTTGCTTGTCTAACTCGTAGGTTTTGTAATAATCGTTATAGTAACCTGTCTAATATATAGCTTTATAATCTAGTTCCGTCTTCGGTTCCTTAACAAGTTTTAATATGTCGTAAGCGCCTCGTCTATTGTTTAATCTATTAATAGGTTCCTTTACTAGTATTATATTAAGCTACTCCTATAGTCGCACCTTTTGTCTATAGTAGTCTCGTATATAATATCCTATCTTATAGCAATTATAGTACTCTAGTCCTTCGTATTTCTTTCCTCTATTGCTATTCCCTTAGAACTTCCCTTTACCCTTAGCTCTACGTATACCTTTTCCTTTTAGCTTACGTTAGATAATATCTAATTCTATAGCATCTAGATTACGATAAGATCCTCTAGTCTAGCTAGTCGGATAGTAGCTAGATTATCTACGATACTATCTATTATAGCGTTTTTCCTATTAGCGTTTATATAGCTTATTATTAATCTTAATAGCTACTTAGATTATTTGTTCTAGTATATCTTATACTATACTACTATATATAAGTTTATCCTTAACATTATCCTTTAACCCTCGGTAGTATATAGTAAGTAGGGCCTATTTATCCTAATTAGTTTTACCTAAATACTCCCTAAATTTAGTAGTATACTAAGAGGTAGACGTTTTCTATATAAGGTATTAGATAACTCGAATAGCAACTTGTTTGTTATTACTTAAACTATAGATATTATAGATAGCTTCGACGAAGTTATTCTAGCTATTAAAGATTCCTTTAGTGTCTCGATTATTAACGAGAACATCTTATAGGTATAGTCGAATCTATTATTAGGCTTGTCCCCTAAGGTAAGACAATATAATAATTGTCTTCCTAGTATCTTAGGTAATGTTTTCTATCTTAAAGAAGATTATAAGCTAGTTAAGCTAATTATTAAGCTTAGAGCATTCTCTATAAAAGAAGTCGAGCTTAGCAACTTTAACGTTATTGTTAGATCTATTAGTTAGTGCCGTACTAGCTAGTCGTAGTTGTATACTAGTATTATATTAATTAGTTAGAGCTATTGTTATCTAAGGTATAAAGTTCCTTAAGGGTGTTTAAAGTATTACAACCCTATAAAGTAGTATTATAGGTTTAGAGCTCTTTAGAACAAATATATTAAGACAACTAGGTTATAGGATAACTAATTGTAATAAGGCTATAAGGTCTCTACCTAATAGTCGGATTATAATATAAGTTAAATATACAAACTCCTAGTAAGAAACGTGCCTAACTATATATATAAGAGATTTGTGTCTTTATATAATATACTCCGTTACTCTATTATACTCTATAGCTCCTAAGTACTAAGCACTACTAAGCCTTATTCTCTTACTCTCTTCTGCTTAGTTATAACTAAGTACTAAGTATTACTAAGCACTTCCCGTAATTTTGTTACGTAATCTTTCTCTACTCTATCCTGTGCCTAAGTTCTCTACTAAGCATTCTAACATGTACGCTTATAGTATATAGTATTTGTAACACTTCCGCTAGTATCCGTTTCTTTTGTCTAATAATCTTCCTCGTTTTACGTGTTCGTAATACTATTCCCCTCCTATCTTAGCTTAGTCCTCTAAGCTTTAACTTTGTAGTCTACTCTCTCTATCTTTTATTATTATAGCCTATTATACTAAAGGCAAGTACTACTCGTCGATATAACCTTACTAAACTTATCGATTAATTTAGAGAAGAGATAGTTTAGAAATATAGTATATATATATAACATAACTAGGTATGTCGGGTTTATATTAAATTAGGCTAGTATAAAGAGTATAACCGTCGCAATTAGCAGTACGATATTTAGGTTACTTAATTAGAGTTTCGTTGTTTAATCTCTAAGAAGGAAAAATTACGTAAGGGAATAGACAAAGCTCTTACCTTTTAAGAGAAGCTCCTTAAAAGTCTTCGTATAGCTTATACAAAAGAGTAGCGCCTTCGTTAGTAGATAGACCTACTTAACTCTAAGGCGGCGGAGGTAATAGCGGTTAAGGAAAGGTCGATCTAAGAACTAGAGCAAGAGGAGGCTTAGGAGATTTTATTTCCTAACGACCTGTCTCTCTTATTAGGTCCTTAACTTAGTACTAGGATATAGAGTACTCTAGAGGGTATTCTAGATTCTTTCTAGGACAATCTTCTTAAAGACTCTAGTAATAGTAGCGTAATAGCCTTAGGCAGTTAAGATTAGTAAGTAGTTCCTATATATTTTCGTCGCTAGAGTATCCTTTCTACTTAATAAGATATCGCTAACTTTTTTTATTATAGTTCTTAATCTTTTCGACTTTATATTCGTTATCCTCTTATTCCTAGTAATAGAACGTAGTTTATAGCGTAGCGTTAAGATATATAGGTTCTAATAAGGATATATAGAATACTAGATAGATTTTAGCGTCTAATAGAAGTTCGAGTCGGTAGCTAACTACTCCTTTCTATTCGGTAATTAAAAATAGTCCGACTTTAATATAATTTAGTTTTTTCGTTTTCTGTTTTATCTTTAGGTTCTTTGTTAGAAGATATACCTTATCCCCCTTCTTAAGCTAAGGTGCCGTTTTTAATTCCTTAAATCGCTACTTTTAAATTTGCTACTACGAGTATTAGATTATATCTTAAGTAGTTATGTGTACCTTCTATAATTCTCCTACTATAACTATAGCTTTGTTAGCTTTTACTAATATCCTTAGTTCTATAAATAAGTTAGGTGTTTTTCTATAGTTAAGGAAAAATAGCGATTCTTTTGTTATTTCTAATACATTATTGTTTAATACTAGTTATACTATTAGTAGTAGCGAAACCTAATTATTTTGTATATAGTTAACGTAGTACTATAAATATGCTTCGAGTAACTAATTTATTCTCTTAGTCTAACTATCTGTCTCTAAGTAGAATACTATTAATAGTTTATACTTAATTCCGATTTGTCCTATAAGTGTCTTTTAGAAATTTAATATAAATAGCTTATCTCTATTAGTAATAAAGCTCTCTAGAATACTATAATGTCTAATAAGCCTATCTAGTACGAGGTATACGAGTTCTATAGCTATTATTAATTCTTTATATAGTATAAAATGTACGTATTTAGTTAAGGTATCTACTATAATAAGTATTAAATTATAAATAACTCTAGTAGCTAGGTCCTTAGATAGTAGTAGCTTCGTAATAAAGTCTATTATAACCTCTCTCTATAGTGTATCTAAAGGTTCTTAGAATTAGAGATTACTATATTTCGTATATTGTAATACCTTATTCTTTTAGCAACTATCGTATTATTTAATATAGTTAGTAACCTTTTTCTATATCTATAGAAAAGTAAAGTTCTATCTAATTAAATTAATTGTCCTTATAATTCCTAGGTATCCTATAGTTTAGCTATTATAGTAGTTTTTAATATATTTGTATTCCCTCTCTTATAGAACTTAGTACTTCCTATATTTAATAAGGAATTCTTCCTATTTATCTTGTAGAATATAGAGAATATAATTAAATTCTTATATATTTGTAATAAGGCTTCTATCTTTATTAACTTTAAGTATAGCTTTTAAGTTTTGCTCTTTGCCTTCTATATAGTCGCTTCTTCTACTTAGCGTATCTACGCGCCTATTATCTTTACTTAAGGTATACTAGATATCGAACTTATATTATCTAAGTAGCTCTAACTATCTATACTATCGATATAATAGATTCTTAGTAGTTATAAAGTATTAAAGGTTCTTATAGTTAGTATATATTATTAGTCCTATAGCTCCTTTATAGTAAACTCTCTAGTATTATAATACTATAATAATCGCTAATAGTTCTTTGTTGTAAATCTTATAGTTCTATTCTACTAGTGTTATCTTCCTTAAGTAATATACTACTAGGTGTCTTTTGCTATTGTGTTCCTAAATAAGGTAAGTACCTATTACTAAGTCGGATATATTAGTTTCGACTTATACTAGTTTTTTCGTATTAAATAGTATAAGTATTAGTAACTTTGTATATACTTATTTAAATTATTAGAATACCTTTTCTTACTTCTCTGTCTATATAAACTTAGTATCCTTTTTCGTAAGACTTATAAGTAGGATTATAAGTTTAGAGTATCTTTCGATAAACTTCCTATTATAGTTCGCGAGTCCTAGAAAGGCTTAGATTTCTATAACATTTTTCGGTATTAGCTATTCCTTAATAGATTAGATTTTCTTTAAGTCTATTTTAATTCTAGTAGTATTAATAATAAATCCTAGGAATTCGATTTCCTTCTTATAGAATTTACATTTCTCGGGTATAGTCTTAAAGTCTACTATACTTAGTCGTTCTAGTACTACTTATATATTTTTAGTATATTATTCTCGGCTTCCTTAAGTAAAGATTAGGATATCGTCGATATATACTATAACTATAATATCGAGCAAGTCTTGTAATATATTATTAACGAGTTGTTAATATATTACTAGGGCGTTTATAAGTCCTATTAGTATAACTCGAAATTAATAGAGTCTATAGCGTATCCTAAAAGCTATTTTCTATTCTTCCTCTTTAACTATTTATACTATGTAAAATACGTCTCGTAGATTGATTTTTAAATATTAGTTTGCTCTAATAAGTCGATCTTATATTTCTTTAATATTAGGTAGTAGATATTAGTTCTTAACTATAATTTTATTAAGTCGTCGATAGTTAATTACTATTTGTAGCTTTCCTCCTTTCTTTAGAACGAATATTACTAGTAAAGCGGCTAGCGATTAGGATTTTTCTATTTATCCCTTATTGCTTTTTTCTTTTAGCTATTATTGTTACTTTTCGAGCTCTTTTTTAAATAACCTATATAGTAGCCCCTATAGTAGATCTTTACTAGGCTAAAGTTATATTTAGTAATCCTATAGTTAATATTTAGGTAAGGCGGCTAATCCTTCCTCTTTTTAAAAGAGTAGTTTCTATTTCTTAAACTCTTTAAGGATCTCTAAAGATACGTTAGTTCTCCCTTTATCTCTTACCTTATAACCTAGCTAGGCTAGCTTAGTATCTATAAAGACTATCTCTTTACTATTTCTATTAGAGTATATTATTAGTTAATATTCTAATTTCTAGAACTATCTTTCCTTATCTACTATTATACGCTATTAATATATAGGTTAGATATTAGTAATATAACTATATTATTTAAACTTAAGTACTCCTATCCTCTAATCTACTAGAGAGTTATACTTTTTTAACTAAGGTGTCCTTATTATAATATTATAACTAGCTATATTAATAATATCTAGGTTAATAGTCTCGTAGTACTATTAAATAGCTAGGACTAGTAGTATTATTTTACTATCTACTATAGATAGAAATAATCTATCTATAACTATTAATACGTATCTACTATCTTTCTTTTTTTAGGTAGCAATCCTATTTTACTAGACAAAGCTAGTTAATATAAAGTTTCTACTAGCTTTAGAATCGATTATAGCTTATATTTTATGTCTATTAATAATATATTTAGTATAGAATACTAGTACTTCTAATATTATAGGAACTTTAATATTATTTACTTCCTAGCAACTACTCCTATTAGTAGGGATCCTTCGTTTTTTAAATAGTATCTTAGTAAGTTAGTATCCTTAAGACAGATTTCCTAATTAAAGGGTCCGTTCTTAGGTCTTAGGATAACCTTTCCTTATATTATCGATACTTTAACCTATCCCTTAATAGTAGCTTTAATATACCCTAGTATTATATTTCTCTATATAGGTAATTATACTAGTTGCCTTATAGGTCTTAATTCCTATTAGCTTACTACCTTAGTTAATTTGTTCTTTATTGCCTCTAATAATATAAGGTCTTCTTAATATACTTCCTAAATTTAGTATAGTTTGTAGAACTGTCCTTTAATAATTCGAACTCGTTCTCTAATTCCTCTCGAGATATAGGTTCTATTAAATATAATATAACTTCCGTCTCATTAGAATATGCTTCCGATTAGTAGTCAATCTAATATATATACTACTACGTTGTAATCGATGTTAACAAGTCTATAGTTTTAGAATATTACTCTTAAGTAGTCGAGTATTATATCGAACTTAAGTAGGTAAAGTCGTCGTTTCCCTTAGATCTTAGGAAACACGAGCTCAATTTAGTTAGCGATAAAGAATATTATCCTTCGAGCTAGTCCTACTCCTAAGACTTCGAAATAGTATACTTCGAGGTTATCTAGTTTATTATTGTCGGTATACTCGTATTCTAATAAGTTACTTTCCTATTCTTATAATGTCTATATAGCTTATTATAGTTAGTCTACTTATTATAATAATTATTACAATTGTTCTAGATTTAGTCCCGTAAATTCTAGTTTAGTATTATTGTTTAGTAGAGATTCTTCTTCCTCCTATAGTTCTTCTTTCTACTCGGGGAGTATGTTTTCTTATAGAGTTATATCCTCCTAATTAAATAGTAGCGGAGACTTTCCTCTCTAGGAATTTCCTAAGTCTCTCTTCTACTATAGTAGCTACCTCTATATTATTATATTAAATTCTATCCCTTATCGCTTTTTTCTTTCCTCTATTACTATTCCCTTAGAACTTCCCTTTACCCTTAGCTCTACGTATACCCTTTCCTTTTAGCTTGCGTTAGATAATATCTAATTCTATAGTATTAGGATCGCAACAAGATCCTCTAGTCTAGCTAGTCGGATAGTAGCTAGATTGTCCGCGATACTATCTATTATAGCGTTTCTCTTATTATCGTTTGTATAGCTTATTATTAATCTCGATAGCTACTTAGATTATTTATTCTAATATGTCTTGTACTATACTACTACGTATAAGTTTATCCTTAATATTGTCCTTTAAACCTCGGTAGTATATAATAAGTAGGGCTTGTTTATCCTAACTAGTTTTGCCTAAATACTCCCTAAACTTAGTAGTATACTAAGAAGTAGACGTCTTCTACATAAGGTATTAGATAACTCGAATAGCGACTTATTTATTATTGCTTAAACTATAGATATTACGAATAGCTTTAACGAAGTTGTTCTAACTATTAAAGATTCCTTTAGTGTCTTAGTCGTTAATAAGAATATCTTGTAGGCGTAGTCGAATCTATTATTAAGCTTGTCCCCTAAGGTAGGATAACGCTATAATAGTTTTCTTTATGTCTTAGTTAATTCCTTCTATCCTAAAGAAGATTATAAATTAGTTAAGCTAATTGTTAAGCTTAGAGCGTTCTCTATAAAAGAAGTCTAGCTTAGCGACTTTAACGTTATCGTTAGACCTATTAGTTAGTACCGTACTAGCTAGTCGTAGTTATATACTAGGATTACATTAATTATTTAGAGCTATTATTATCTAAGGTATAAAGTTCCTTAAGGGTGTTTAAAATATTACGACTCTACAAAGTAGTATTATAGGTTTAGAGCTCTTTAGAACAAATATGTTAAGACAACTAGGTTGTAGGATAACTAATTATAACAAGGCTATAAGGTCTCTACCTAATAGTCGGATTACAATATAAGTTAAACATACGAACTCCTAGTAAGAAACGTGTTTAGTTATATATATAAGAGATTCGTGTCTTTATATAACGTGCTCCGTTGCTCTATTCCTACAGATTATAGAGCGCTCTATCGCTCTATGCCTACAGATTATAGAGCGCTCTACTTATATAACTATAGGTGCTCTATTCTTTAGCTCTATAGGCATCGTGCGGTATATAGCTTCCGCTAGTGTCCGTTTCTTTTGTCTAATAATCTTCCTCGTTTCACGTGTTTGTAACATACTACTATATAATATAAGGTCGACGGTAAGAACTATATAGGAAGTTTATAAGGAAGGAGAGATATAGGAGTAACCGCGCCTACGTATATCTTTATATTTAGTACATAATTGTAATTATAGTCTCTATATCCCTAACTTTCTCCTATCGAGTCCTCCTTTAATTTTATACTAATATTACTTATATTACCTATATCTACTAATATTACGACTGTATTTAGCGGTAATCCTATAAAACTAGTACTAAACCTATAACATCCTACGAAACTAGTACTAAACCTACGGCATCCTACTAAACTAGTACTAAAACCTATAGTAATCCTACGTAATTAGTACTAAGCCTATAGTAATCCTACGAAACTAGTATTAAAACCTATAGTAATCCTTAGGTTATACTATATTATAGGTTTACTAGAGGATTTAATAAAGAGTTATAGGTTTTCGTAGGTTTAAATATAGAACTATAGGATTTCCGTAGGTTTAGATATAGAACTATAGGATTACCGTAGGTTTAGATATAGGGTTGTAGGTTTTCGTAGGTTTTAATATATAGGTAGACTTCGACAATAGATATAGAACTCTTTAAAGAAGGTTACGCGCGCGCTAGCGATAGTAAGATATAATAGCTATATACCTAATATATCTCGCTCTTTATAAGCGCTCGCTTAAGCTTAATATCCTCTATATAAGACTATAGTACTATATTCTTAGCCCGAAGGATAGTAAGCTTAGCCTAAAGGCTAGTAATAATTAGCTACTATAGCTAAATAGAATTATTACTAGTAGTAGTAGTAGCTTACTTTACCGCCTTAGCCGCCTTATTAAACGAGTAGCCCTTACTATTAAAACAATAACGCGTATAGCTATATCTAACTCTTTTAAAGTAATACTTTGTATACGCTACCTCTTTATAAATATGGCAAGAGTACCTATTCTTCTTATAGCGCTTATACCCTAATAAAACGCTCTCGCCGTAGCTATCTAGCTCTTTAATACGGCTAATATAAGATAAGACTATCTACCTATCCTTCCTAACTATATTAAAGGCGGCCTCTAACGTCTTAACCGAGTAGTAAGCGCCGTGTATTATTAGCTAGTAGACTTTATAGTAGTTACTACGACCTTACGCAGCCGCTATAGGGGGTAGTAGTAGTAATAGACGGCGAGCTATATTGTTGTCGTCGTCGGTAGTAGTAGTAGTACGCTAGCGCTTAGTAGAGCGCCTAGGTAGAGGCGGTACTTTATAAGGATCTTAAGCCTATAAGGGCCGTAAGGACTACTAGTTAGCGCTAGCGCGAGTGCGAGCGCGACCGCGAAGACTAATAAGTCTACTACTTCTATAAGGACTAGTTAGCTTAGCCTTAAATTATTACGATAAGGAGTACTATACTAGCCTACTAAAGCGGAAGACGACTAACTATACGCTCTATAAGTTGGCCTTATAGTAGTAGCGGTAGCGTAGAAGAGCGATAGATAGTAGTTATAGTAGTAATAATACTATTGCTACTACTACTACTACTACTACTATACTCTACTAGTAGAGTAAAAGGTATTTTGTCGCTAAAGAAAGAGAAAAAAAAGTAAAAGTAAAGCGCGCTAGTTTTAAGCTTTAATTGCTATTATTAGTCTACCTATTAATTAAGTAAAGTAAACTATACTAAACTATAAAACCTTAGGCAAACCTTAGTAAAACCTTAGTAAAACCTTAGTACTAGTAAATAAGCGTAGTCGCCGCTAACTACTTATTCTAAAGATCTACCGTATTAATCTAGCCTTTAAAAAGTATATAGAATCCGTCTATTCCCTTTACTATATACTACTTATTAGCGATAGGATCTATAACTACTATCTTAAGCAGCCTATAGGTATAGCCCTTAATACGCTTATCTATCTTAGCCGGCTTAATACCCTCTTTAACCGTAATAGTAATACTAGTAGTATAGGCCTAGTTTATAGCGTTTAGGTTGTTAACCCTCTTAGTAATAAGGCTAGTACCGATCTATAGGATATCCGTTAAGATAGTACTGCCTTTAATAGTAGGCCTTACTAAGCTATTATAGAATATCTTATCTATAAGGCTAAAGATGTTAATAGAGGCGTCTTTTACTATATAGCTAAAGCTAGCCTCTTAGCTAATACTAGTCTTAAATATCTTTTAAAGTACGCGAGTAGCTTCGCAATTTAAAGCTACTTTCTAGAAGGTTGCTTAGATATCGTACGTTAAGTTTATAATACGAGTAATATCCTTGGAGTAGTCGAGGTTATAGAGCTCTAGTAGCTCGTCTAACGCGACTACTTTACTACGCTTACTAGATAGATTAATTATAGACGTTACTAGTACTGCCTTCTATAGCTCTAGAGTACCGGTATAAAGTAGTTAGCGTAGGTATATTATCTCTTTACTATAGTTAGTTTAACTAGCGCCTAGGAATACTAGAATTAGATAGTCGATTAGACAACAAAGATAGCTAATATCCTAGTACTAGATAGTACAACGTAAGCTTATAAATACTACTACCTCCTATAGTATACAATACTAAGTTATAAAGGCGCTATACTCTCTATTACTACCGCGCTATACTACTAGTATAAAGGCCCGCTAATAGATAGCCTTAATAATACTAAGATATTGCTCGGCCGTTAACTACTTTATAGCCTCCGCAAGCGACTCGATATAGTTCTTGTCTAATACTACTACTATAATTAATAAATCGATAAGACCTTAATCTACTAGCTCTTAAAGGAATAGTATAATTACCCTAGTACGAAAGATTACTATCTACGTAAGATAAAACTTTAGCTTCTTATTAGTAATACCTTTAAGCGATTAGAATACTATATTATCTAGTAAGCTATAGGCGAGTACCTTATTATCTTAGTTCTTATAAAAGTACGTACGTAGGATAGTATTGCTAGCGTTTATAAGGATATAAAGAGGCGACGGTACTAGTACTATCTAGCGGCGCTTATCGAAGTAAAGGGTACTATCGATACTCTTTACTTTAATACTTTGGATCTAGTTATACGTTATTTAATTACCCTAAATAATCTATAGGCGCTCCTTATAAGCCTTATTATTTTCTAGCTTTAAGGACTAGCGTTAGATATCTTCGTATACGCGATACGTACCTTAGATAGAGACCTTATTATAGCTTAATACTAGTAACGACAATACCTTTATAGTAGCTTATAGCGGTAGTTCCTCTATCTTTAACTACTATAGCTTCTTCTAGTCGATAGGATTCGGATCGTTTAAATCGGCCTCTATAGTATTAAATATATACTATACCTCCTAATCCTACATATCCTCGATAGCCTTATTAATAAAGAACCTCGCGTAGTTAGCGGCCTACTAGTTATAAGCTAGATACTTTATAATATCGAGAGCGTAGAGTAACTTATTAAAATCTAGCATCTCTTACTAGAGGCTATCTACTAATATTACTAGATTACGAGCGATATATAAGGTAGTTATATTAATCTACTCGTTTATGTCTCTAATAACCTAATTATAGCGACGATTCTATTAGTTAAAGTTATCGTAGGTAATATAGATCTATTTATCCTTTGCTTACTTAACTACTATCTAAATCTACGCCTTCGTAATCTACTCTATTAGCTTCTAAATCGTACGGTATCTACTATAGAGACCTATATTTTTAAGCACGTTAATAATCTAACGCTTAGCCTTAAAGGTAACTAGGAATACCCTAAGCGCGTACTACTATTACGATACTAACTTAACTACAATTAAATAGACGGCGACTGTAGTAATTATTATAATACGCTTCTATATAATCTAACGCTTATCTTAGATCTCCTTTATAGAAGCTTCGCTAGCGCGCTAGTTTAGTAGTAGGCCTATAAGCAACTAGTACTAGACTAGAGCACTCTATTTAATAGCGGCTTCTATCTTAGTTAACTAGCGGCTCTTTATACTACCCTTAGCTATTAGCTTATTAAAGAAGGGCTTACCGACGAGCGACTTAAGCTCCTTTCGGAGGGTATATATACTAACTAGGTCTTTATAACTAAGCGCCTACTATATCTAAACAATACGGCGGCGGTACGTCTTAGTATTTAGTATGCTAGCCTATACTATAATAAAGTTCTTAACCGATATCTTCTACTAACAAAGATAGCTAACTATACGACGTATCTTCTTAATATCCGCTAACTTTTAGGCCTTATCCGCGCCTATAACTAGTAACTTAGTACCGCTATTATCTTCCTTAAACTTATCCTCTTCGCCCTAGCCTATATTACCCTTATCTAGCTCGCTATCGTTGTCGCTTAATTCTTCCTTCTCCGACTTTACCTCTTTTACCTTATCTTTAAGCCTAGTAATAAGCCGATAAAGCTTAGCTAGGGGTAATAGCTCTCTTAATACTAGAGAAGTAAGCTCGCTAAACCGTAATAAAAGCTATTCGATATCTTACTAAGATAGAGGATAGCTATAAGAGTAACTAGTAGTAGCTTGCCCTCGCGAGCCGCTATAAGCTAGCGGCTATAAGTGTTTACTTATATTAACTAGTATCTAACTCTAGGGATTTTTCTAATAATTCTTCTAGTTTTTAATATATTTAAAAGAGTGTTTGTTACTATTTAATAAAAAGCTAGTGTTTACTAGTGCTTATAAAGCGCCTTTAAGTATTAGACCCTTAGGTAGTAAATGTAGGGGCGCGCTCTAATTAACTAAAAATTGTGACTAAGCTTTATTTTAAAGCAAACTCGCAGCTAGTAAATTAAAGTACGCAGCCGTCCGCCTATCCGGCCGTGCCGTGATGCCTTAGGCATGATTCACTGCCTAAAAGGTCTGACTTGGGAGGTAGCGATTGGCCTGGATCTCGAGCATCTTCTCTTTCCTCTTCGCTTGAGGATGTTACGACGGTTTGCGGAGTGGCAAAAAAACAAGGGCAACGATTGAGAGTGTCTTGACAGGGGAGTACTCAGCGATCGGTTTGGACATTAATTTGCTTTAATCCTTGTTGGGCGGCCAGGTGCTATTCTCGCATCGTGTGAGGAAAACGGGGATATACTTGTAGCAAAAGGCTTTTGCTGAACTGCCTATACAGCTATATTTCCCGGATACTGGCCCTCTGAAGGTCAGAGAAAGGGCAGATCTCTTGCGCCGGGAGATGGCATAAGAATTGGCAAAGATGAGGGCGCTTTTGCTACATCTCATGTGTCTCTTTATGGCGTCAACGAACGTCTACGCTCTTCCGGGGTTCCACAAACGGGAAGCCCCCTTCGAGCAAGTCAGGACGAGACTGAACCGCCATTACCAAGACGCCGAGGAGGACGAGCCAGACAAATACTTCCACGAAGCGACTTTCCATCAGCACTACGATGGGCGGTTCGGCGACAAGCAACTGAAATACGATGAACGTCTGTCGCATCTCTCGGCTTTAATCCAGACGTACTTCTCCACTATGAACGACATCGGGGCCGAAACATGGATCATGCACGGGACTTTGCTAGGATGGTACTGGAACCGGGAAATCCTTCCCTGGGATACCGACCTCGATGTGATGGTGTCCGAATGGACGCTGTACCATCTCGCAGCGTATTACAATATGACGATGCATCACTATCACATCCCTGAGTTAGACACGGCGCGGGATTACATGCTAGAAGTGAATCCGCATTACTCGGACGACGGGATCGATAGTTCGAACCAGATCGATGCGCGGTGGATCGATACCGAGACGGGCCTGTTCATCGACATAACCGCTCTGCGTCGGAACCATACTGCAGAGGAAGATGGAGCAGCAGACGAAGCCGACGCGATGATGGTGAAGGATAAGCACCATTACCTGTACGATGACATTTTCCCGTTACGGCATAGCACGTTCGCGGACGCGCCGGTCAGGATTCCCTTCGCATATCCGGATATACTTACAGAGGAATATGGAGAAGAAGCGCTTTCGAAGGTCTTCTATGAACATCACAGGTTCAATTTGGAAAAAGAGGAGTGGAAAACTCTTAGATTTAGTGAGCTGCATGGATTATCTGGGTTGAGCCGGAATACCTCGTACTGGGGTATGCGGCTGCCTTTGAAGCATGGCTGATGAGGGTCGGCGGAGGCTCAGTCGAAACTCGAAGGTTTAAGCTTCAAGGATTTCGTTTCGAGATTGCTCTGGATGGAAGCATAAGGATTCAGACGGTCGTCGTCGCGAAACTTATTGGATAGTCTCGAACTACCCCTGACTTTGAGGCATGGCATCGAGACCTTCTTAATTAAGCTGCCGGAAGCAGGGAACTGGAGGACCAGAGTGGGCTTTCGGTGCGGGAATGTTGTGAGCCCGATCCAAGCGCCGCGGGCCGAGTTCAAGAGTGTGTGTGTGTAGTTTGGTCTTGGTCGAGCAAATCCTGAGAACGACTCCGACGTGCATGGAAGAGGCCTTGCAAGGTGGTTGGGTGCGGCACCACAGTGCTTTGCGATCTCATGGTCGACAAACCGAATAATCGCGTCTTCACAAAAGCCGTCAGAGCCAGGACGTGATGGCCTGGTATGTGCAGACACGTGGTCCGGTTGCTTGTGGCGATCGTGCGCTAAAAGCGGGAGTAAAAGCCCTTTGCCGCCCTCCCAGGTGTGGATGAAGCTTCTGCTTCGCTTGGCAGCGGCCAGGGTGACTGAAGATGGGTGCCAAAATGTGCGAGCGTTGATCCTGGTGGCTGGTTCCTTTTATCCTTTTGGGTCATTCAGTTGAAGTGGATATGTCGGAACGTAAAAGTAGCGTAGCAGCTGGAATGACGGTTTCAGCCAGCAGCAGGCGCCATGGTCTCGATTGGCTCGTCCTCCTTCGTCCCGATAGTATGTCTCTTGATGAATTCAACATAACCCAGTCTCCTCCCTCTCAACGCCCCAACACAATCCTGTAAGACGCCATACACGAGTCCAATCCTCGCGCCCATTTTTGCCACCCGCGCTGCGGTTGGCACAGGGAATTGATGCCATACACTGAACAGACCCGCCGTTCCTATTCCCGCCAGAACCGTACTAACAAAGTCTCGATTCCCAGCGACAATCCTCTCCTCAGCCGCCGTCCCACGCACTTGCCGATACATGCGTACCACCCCAGCACGACCGCGATCGATACACTCCTCCATGCCGACGAACACGCCCACCCAACCCGCCTGCCGGGCACCCATCTTCAAGCCTTCCTTGATGCCGCCTAGCGCCATGTGGTAGTTCTTACTTTTATGGTACAGGTACCAGCCCGTCTGGGTGGTGGGGAAGCGGTGAGCATTCTCGGCGCGGAAACGGAGACCAGATTCAGAGCTGCCGTGGTAGGTGCCGAGGGCGAATCCTGCGCAGGAGGAAAGAGCCATGGCGAGCGGCAGACGGAAGGGGAAGGGGGTGGAGAGGCGATCGCGGGTGCGGATGTATTCGATCTTGGCGGCGGAGTCGAGGGTGAGAGTCTGCGGGTTGGAGGTGGAGGCGGAGGCGGAGGCGTGTCCAGGTGAGGAGGCCATGGTGGGCGGTCGAGGGTGGGAAGGCGCAAGGACTGGCCGAATGTTACATGTTCTGATGTCGAGGTGCTCGCTGGAGGTCGCATCGGCGAAGTGCTCGGCCACTCGGGGGTGTCTGAGCTGGGGTACAGCGACACTGGCCAATCAATTCCAATCAACTTTAATCAATGACAGTACGGTACGGCTTTCACATGCGGCGCCATCACTTCCGAATACCTCACCAACTTGTACTTCTTACTACCTTTCTGCTCTGCCGCATGTCAGGGTGATTTGCCATCGACATCGCCGCCCGTTACGTGATGCTCGCCACTGCTCAACATGGCGCAACGCATCGAGCGTCGTACGTGTGTCTTAGCTGCCGGCTGAAAAGTCGTCAAACGCCTCGAGAGCATCAACGCCACTATGCCAGCTCGCAACCAGACGAAACCAGTTCGCGCCTTGACGGATCGCCCAACCAAAGAACATCTCCCGATCATAGTGAGACAAGAAGGGATCAAAAGGCTTCAGGAACACAACCGAGCAATTCATTTGGCACTCGCCGATCTCGTGTAATAGACAGACGGGCCAAGGGGCCCTATGTCTTTGCTGCATCGACTACTCCAGGCTTAGATGGGATACCGATACGCAGACACGACATTCCTCACAGACGCAAGTATAAATACCTCGGAAACATAAGAGATGGTCTCTTCGATACGGCTTTGGACGGACATTTAAGCAATGCAGAATCCTTTGGCTCAAAGCATGGCAGTACAGCCGAAAGACAAGCAGAGGCGGACGTGGTAGGCGGAGATAGTTGGCTCGGACCAGGAAATCATAATGCAACGGAGCTCGAGAATCATGTTGCTAGGGTACCACCGTCCGTCCGGCACAGTACTCAAGGAAAACCCCTGCCAACCGTATCGACATCGAAGCGTCAGGGCTCCTTCCAGCCTTTGGTCTCCAGGAACTCGTTTTCTTCTCTCGCTTGGCCACCTGCCCCTCCTTCAGCTATTCCAACGATGCAGGCTCGTCTTTTACATACGTCTCATTCTTATCATCAGCAGACAGTCGCTTCAAACCACAGCATTCCATCGCCGTTTACACCAGAAATGATGCAGGACCCAAGAAAATGGGAGTCACCACACGGTATCCGCGCTCAGCTGCGTAAGTGGCAAGACGAGTACGGTCATGAAGAGGACCTGAGACGCCAGGAAATCACTCCCGATAACGATCCAAACACGGGAGAAGCGACTAATAATCTTACCCGTCTTCCAGACGAAAAGACTGCCTTTACCAACACGCAGGCCGAGCAGGAGGAAGAGGAGCGTGAGGCTATGGCACACTTCATGCAGGCCCCTGCAGACGAGCCTTCTACCGCTGAACGGAACACTCGCTTTCTCTCCATGGGTGATCTTGTCGAGATCGAGTTCATCGCCAGTGAAAAGGAACCTCTCATCGCATTGTTCGTCCGACGGGTAGGCGCCAATCTAGCCCAATTCTACACCATGCAAGGACGCTGGATTCACATGCAGGAGAAGAAAGTGCAGTATGCCATTCCCGGTTGGTTCTCAAGGGAAGATGTTGAACCTTTGCTACCCTACCTCCCGAAGCCGGAAACGGTCGAGAGTGACCTTGGGGGTTTGATGGAAGAGGCAGCTTTCAGAGACCTATCAGTCCCAAGACATGTTGCAAGTCCCTTGGTCAAAGGCATGGTGCAATTCGACGAAGAGGCTAAAGTAATCTATCGAAAGCATGCGGCAACACTGGACAACGCTCACAATCTCCTTGCACACGATACGGATTTGCGATATGGCAGTCTAAGCAACGCGGCTAGAGATTTGCTGAAGTTGCCAAGGGATAAGATCCCATTGACGGCGCTATACGCAGTCCGCCAGGCGCTGTCGCATGCAGGTTTCGCGTTCAACGTCGATCGTCGCTCGCATAGGCTTACGGGATACTTGCAGATTCGAAGTAAGGAGCAAGTGAAGATGGTCGAGCAAGTGCGTCGTTGGCTCCGCGAGTGGCAGGACGATCTTGCCACTCTGGCTTCCAAGGGTGAAAAGGCTCGGGCTCGCCACAGGAGCTCGAGAGGAGCAAAATATGTATATGACTTCCTAGAGAAAGCGAAGAAGATCATTCTTCGCAGTCGTGAAGATAGACAACCGACTGCTTCTAATATCGGGCCAAGCAAGGTGCGGTTTCCGGTCACGGAGGATGCGCAGTGTGTGCGCATTACCAAATCTGAGGAGTTCACTGAACAGGACACAGAACTTGTACGGTTCATTGAGGCTTGGTCGCTGAGCCAGATGTTTCAAGGGTTACCAAGGATCGAGGCTCTGCCGCCGCTGCTCTTACAAGCCACTGGTCTTTATGAAGAGTTCGAGTTGAAGACGCCGACTGGATTGCTTTTCTTGCAGGAACTGGGGACTGTGATGCCGTACGAGAACCGGGTCCGGTTCGATCAGCACCTCCTGTTGCCTAGCAGTCAGCACAGCAAGCCCTTGCAGAATCTAATGACGAGTCTGATTGAGATGGGCAATAATCACACTTTTGTCGACACGATGGAAGACCTTCGCCATGATTGGAAAGAGCTCCCTGTCTACTGTATTGACGATGCTGGTGCACACGAAATCGACGACGGTATCAGCGTAGAGGAGGCAGCCATCGCCAACGGTAAACCTAAAGAATGGTGGGTGCATACGCACATTGCTAACCCGACAGCCTTCTTCGGACGCGACCATGCATTATCGAAGATGGCGCGTCATATGGGCGAGACTATCTACATGCCGGAAAGGACGTACATGATGTTGCCGCGTTGGGCGACAAGCCGGCACTTCTCCCTCGGGAAGGACAGGCCGTGTCTGACATTCTCTGCGCGTCTGAACGAGAGGGGCGAGATTCTAGAGAACAAGATTCAGGCTGGACGTGTGCGCAATGTGTTCCGCTTGACGCCGCAAGAAGTCAAAGGATTATTGGGCGTCGAAGAAGGCGACGATTCGCCCGAGACAGTCCTTACTGTTGGAGGCGAGCCGCCTAAGCCAAAGGAACGCTCGTCGCACGTTCCGCGGGTGCATCCAGAGCACGTCGAACAGTTGCGAACGCTCAAAATGCTAGCGGAACAGCGATCGAATCTTCGCGCAGAGGGAGGAGGTCTCTTTTTCGAGACAGACAAGCCACGCGTAGATGTTTGGCAGAACGCTAGGAGCTCTGGGTTAGCGTGGGATCATCCCCACCGCAGGGGTAGCAGGAGAGTGGAAGGTGATCCTGTGATCCAGATGCGGACTAGGGGTATGAGAAACTGGTTCTCGCCTTTCTCTGACGCAGTAGGAACGACGGTAAGAGAGACAATGTTGTTGGCTTGTGAGGTGGCCGCTAGATGGTGCGCCGAGCGCCAGATCCCTGCCATCTTCCGCGGTAGCGTTCACCGGCCTGACAAGATGGACTCTGGTGTCTTCTACCGCAACATTCTGGTACCCGCGGCAGAAAAGAGTGAGAAGAAGGGCGAGTATCCCATGCACTTAGGTCTCCGTTACCTCGAGACATTCGGCAGCACCGAACTCCGCACCAAGCCTTTCAAGCACAAGGTCCTCGGTATGGATGCCTACGGCAAAGTCACCTCCCCGCTCCGCCGCTACGGCGACATGATCACGCACTGGCAGATCGAAGGCGCGCTGCGCGAGGAAGCGCGTACAGGGCAATCGCTCATCACCACCGACCCGAACGTCTCCCGCGCTTTCCTCCCCTTCTCCGAACCCGCGCTGAACATGATCCTCGTCGGGCTACAACCGCGGGAGAACATCATCCTCCGCGCGAAACAGTACGCGGAAAACTTCTGGATGGCGATGTTGCTCTTCCGCGCCGTCCATTTCAATGAGCTCGAACTCCCCTTCCCCTACGCTGACCCGGATCCCGTCACCGGACGCCGCCGACCGATCGTCCACGCCTACTTGCACGTCTCGCCGCCCTCGCAGAGCTACCAGTCGCTGGCTTCCATGATCGTGGAGCTGAACCTCATCGCGGCCATGGCGAGACCGGATATGGGCGCTTCCGTCGCCAAGCAAGGCGATGTTTGGGAGTGTGAGATCGATGAGGTGGATTGTTTTAGGAGGATGGTGTTCTTGGCACCTAGGAGGTTGGTGGAGAGGGTAGAGGATTAAAAGAGTTCTAAGGACGACACTAGGGCGTGGAGATGCTGTAGGTCATGAGGTTGACTTTTTGTTGTTGTTGTTGTTGTTGTTGCTGCTGGTTGTGATACCCCCTGTGTAGATATCATGGTATTCTTCTCTCTTAATAGACAGAGTCTGGTCATTTGCACTCTGCAGTCCGCTGCAAAGTACGCGTACGGTTCTAATGTACGCTCAGCTCGGACACCTGTCCTGTAGCCATTCCATCGTGCACGTTATTCCTATGTTCCATGTTAACTCGGGTCCCATCCATGCACCTGCAGGCGGGGTGGATGGTCGTCTGTAGTGTTGCCTTAGGCACAGTGTATCAGTGGAGACCTCCCCGGCCCTTCAGCCTCCACTCCGATGGCGGGCGGCACGAATTCCCATTACATATAACTACTCCGCTGAGCTGTGACTGCAATGCTTTGTCGGACAGCCGCTCGTACATTACGGTCTTCAACATCAATCAGTCGTACTATCAACGCTCACCCTACTATCACCTCCACAGCCTTCTCAAAGCCAACCCGAACCCGCACCATGGCTACCGAGATCAAGACGTTCAACACTCCCAAGAGTGCCCAGCGTAAGCCATACCCTTTCTTTCCCCCAAAATCCCAGCAACGACATGAAAGATCCATTCAAAAATTCCAATCTCTAACTGAGAATCTCACAGCGGTCGGCCCTTACTCCCAAGCCGTCATCGCCGGCCCGCACATCTTCGTCTCCGGCCAAATCCCCGCCACGGCTGAGGGCAAGCTGGTCGAAGGCAGCATTGCCGACAAGACGACCGCGTGCTGCGAGGGGCTCAAGAACATCCTCGAGGACGCCGGTAGCTCCATCAGCAGATGTGTGAAGGTACGTACCCCCTTTGCTTTCCTCGAATCTGATCGAGTGCCTCCTTGTGTCATATCATCGGGGATGTAAGTCTGATCTGGGCACTTCTCATAGGTCACCGTTTTCCTCACCACCATGGAGAACTTTGCCGAGATGAACTCGGTGTACGAGAAGTACTTCACGCACAAGCCGTCTCGGTCGTGCGTGGCGGTGAAGGAGCTGCCCAAGGGCGTGCCGGTTGAGATTGAGGCCATGGCCCTGACAGGCAGTGGTTGAATTTGATTCCGACTGCAATCTCAGTTGTCGACGAGAGCGTATGAGAGGTTTTTTTGATGCGGGAAACTAGATCCGATCTATCATGCTTCGTAACGAATATCGACATATGTACACGTTTCCGAATGCTCTCCAAAAAGAGAAACTCCCTCTATTCCTTGCCAAAGGGGCATACGCCAGGCTTTTTTTCAGCCTCCCAAAATTTTGATCTAGCCATCCCTTCCCTAGCAACCCAATCCTTTTAGCGCCGAATGTAAAATGAAAATCAGTACGAAGCCTCAACAATGCCAGAGAAAATAGCGAGCGAATGGGGTATCATGAAATCGTCGTCAATCCTGCCTCCTACCTCATAACGTATGGCAGCCAAAAAGCGCAAAAAAATAACCGTCCTCCCTTCCTCCCTGGAAATCTAATGACACATCTGCGCACTAGGAAACTGACTGCCATGCAGTCACTGTATGGGCATGAAAGCAAAGTGGACCGGTCCATCGTCCGGGCTGGAGAAATGAGACATCCCAGGGGTGAGCGAGGCGGAAGTCGCTTGCATCAGGGCTTGCTGCTCCAGCTCCTGCCATTTCCGAGCGCAATGGCGTGGTGGCCAGCGTTCTTGCAGGCCAAACTCGAGCATCTGTTCAGAATCATTAGGACTGATTTTGCGAAATGCTGGGGGGACGCTGGAATGTGCTTACCTTGCTGCTGATGATCTCCCATTTGTACTTCTCCCAATACTCGTGCGCGAGCCGTAAAGCTTGGACATCCTGGTCTTCCCACAGGCGGAACCTCTCGCGCAGTCGCTTGTAACGCATCTGTAACGCGGCGACTTGAAGGTTCTTGCCCTTGTCGGTCTGGAACCGGGTGGCGATCTCCTTCCAAGGCAAGCTTTCGTCCTCTTTCAGCTGCACAAGGAAGCGGTCGTCTTCGCTGAGGTCTGCAGATGCGACGGAAGACGTCCTCTTTCGACGCTTAGAAGAGTTTGATTCCGCTCGCTCCTCTTCTTCCCTTTGTCGTTTGATCGCACCAGCAGGGTTGGGCGCAATGTTTGTGTACGGCCTTTGCGGTTGAGGTTGCCTAAGCTCCGGCGGACTAGACGTGTTGTACTGTTCCTCCATAGGATAGGTTTGAAAGAGATTTGGAGGGAAAGTAGAGGTATTGGGAGTAGGATGGCCTGCTGTGGTCGTGTACTGGATACCTAGACCCGTAGTTGCAGGCCAGGCACTCTCTGGGCCAGGACCAAAGGTACTTGGACTACTCTTCGGCCGGCTCAAGTCTCTGTACTGCTGACCCAAGGCTTGTGACTGGTGCTCTGGCATGCTGTAAAGGGGCAATGCGAGATTGGGCATACCCGTCCGTGTGAACGAGCCCCAAGTCTGACTATCCACTGTCGAAGAAGGGAACGGCGTCATGTAAGAGTCGTTATACGCATTTTGGCCACCGAACGGATGTGTTGAGCTCGACAAGGGATAGCCAGGTTGATCCGTCGGTTGATGGGCTGCTGATACTGCAAGGCCGCTAGGTGGTTGGCATATTGGAGGTTGATCATACCAGTCGTTGATTGTCAATCCGGCAGTCAAGTCGCCACACATCTGGGAAGGGTCGACGTTGCTGTGGGATCTTGGAAACGCTTGACCGGATGACATAGCGCTCAAGTAAGCAAGGGTCGGCAATACTCATGGAAGGTGGATAGTGCCGAACGGAACGATGCAGACGAAGACCTTGCTCAACGGTGACGGCTTGCGGGAAGCCTAGAGGCAACGAATCCATCTCACCGAAGGATATGTTGGCGTCTTTGTAGGATCAGCGAAGGCAGCTCTCGAAGGCTTGGACACTTCCCATGATAGACCATGATCATAGGCGAGCACGGACGCTTGAGGCTTAGGTACAGGTCGGGGCTTATTTTGAGATGGAGCGGGCGGATCGAAAAGGCGCATTAGCAGAGAGGTGGGCGCCGCAAGGAACAGTAGGCTACGGCTCTGTGCGCTGCGGGTAGTAGGCAGGCTGCAACGGCGCTGGCGAGAGGCCTCTCCAATCTCCCGCGCGTAGGCACCGCGATGGAGAGGTGGAACCAACATCGGGCTCTGCGCATGGCTTCGGCTAGTCATGTATGGTAGCCGCCGGGGTCTGCTTTTGGCGCAATTCCACGCCGTGGCAGCCAATGAATGCTCGGGATTTTTACTGCTATTTTTCCATGCATGAACACTTCGCTACCCCACGTACGTGGATCTGGTGCTTTACCGTTAGGTCGGCAAGGACCGTGGGCGGCCGTCTTTGCATGCTATGATGCTGACAGTGATGTCTGACAGCTCGCGCTGACTGCATCTCTGGACGACGCGTGCCGATATGCAAGTCATAGATCAGCCAAGTCATGAAGGTCGCAAGCAGTACAACAATAGTGCGGCCAGATATTCAGGTATCGACGTGAGGAGGCTCGAGCATTCCTACAAGCCTCCTCGCACCTGTCCTCGACTGGCCATGGCAATCTCGTTGAGAGGGAGACGACAGCACTGCCATGATCATGGAGGCTCAGTAACAAAGAGGCACCCAGCGCTATGGGACCATCGTGCGATATGGTGCCAACGGTCAAGATGGTGGAAGCGCAAGATCGACTGGACCTGGGGACACCCAGGGAAGGAGCCGCAGCGGGAGTGGAGTGGTTCTAAATTTGGGGGGAAAGGATGGCAGATGGGGAATGAGGTGCAGATATTGCCCCCAAATATAACTCGATGCAGTGCATTTAGCTGTCAATCTGACTACTGCATCGAGAGCATTTTAGCGTGTTTCATCTTTTATACCGCTTCGGGATCATGTACTGTGTGTCTGTCTGTATGTACCTCCTACTGTCTGCCGCTCTCGTGGTGTCCAGGTTTAGATGCAGAAGCTGAAACACGCTCAGGAGCTTCAGATGCCATGTGGTGAGACGATTGCTTAGGTCAGCAGACGACTTGACCTCGCCAAGAAGGATCCTACTTTCCCGCACTGCACCTTGCAATCTCCCATCCTCGCTTGCCTCGCTTCCCTCTTCATCACGCCTGCGTGGTACTGTACGGCATGGTGGAGAAGAACGCGACCGAAAATATACGGGGCTACAGTATCAAGATCGTCCCACGGTGCCGGCCGGCCGTCTAGCCCAAATCCCATGGCACGCCTTTGAGCATCGTCCCGCTCTACAAGATACCTTATCCTTGCTTGGACACAGACGAAATTGGAACTGATACACTGGGCTGATGAAGCTCAGCATTGATTCAATCGATGATATTGGCCGCTTCAAGGTCGAAATAACATTACTCGCATTGTGGTCCAGAAAGCCTACCAATAATCGCTTCTCACCATCTCGCTTTCTCTCGTTTCCCTGGAGAAACCCTGATGACAATGCTGGCTTGAAGGACACGAATGAAGCTCCGCCCAGCTGCTGGTCCGTCCAACATCGGGATGACAAAGCGCAATCGTCACATGCGCAACCGGCTACGTGATGATTATCCCATTAACATCCCTGATGTTGATCTTGCTCCACAGGTCGACAGTCTGGAACTCGCATACATCCTAGTCCGGCGCAAGCGACTCCCATGAGCGGGTAGGTCCGAGTTCTTGATATGAGAATCAGTCTGTCAAGCCCTAACTAACCTCAATGCAAGTCGGTTGGAGAAGGGTTTGACGTTCATGAAAGACGTAAGCCAGTTTTACCCTGAAGCTTGCCGGGTTTAGTATCGTCAGCTTCACATCTTTAATCTTTCCTCCCTTTCGATTCGCCTGCGCTGGATATGACATACTCAATCTGCTAATGGTTCGTCAATCAGAAGGATGCGCTACACGACCGACTACTGCAGCACTATTGAAGCTACTTTACGCGATCGTTCGCATGCTATTCGAGCTGAGTCATGTGCGTGGTGCTTCCATATCAACCATGGTCTACAACCTCGCCTGGATCTTCTCCTGAGTATCACCAAGCGCATACTGGCTCCTGGCCGTGCGACTTCTCACTTTATCTGCGTCCTCCTGAGTCACGTATCTGGCCTCAGTCGCGGGATTGTACTTCCAGGCCGTGGTTCTCATAATCTCCTGGTCGGAGAGCTTCCGATTGTTCCGCCCATCGGCCCGCTTGTAGATGTTGATCACCACAGCACCGCCAAGACCCAGGTTGTGTTGCAGGGCCACATCTGCGTCTACATGGCGATTGTTGGCCCAGCCGCGAAGCTGCCAGCAGAGCTCTGCACACTGTGCGAGGCCAGTTGCGCCGAGCGGATGGCCCTTCGACTGCAGGCCACCTGAGGGATTGATAATCGGGCCCTTCCCACCATAAGTGATGTCGCCTCGCCGCACCATCTCATGCGCCTTTCCTTGTTCGCAAAACCCAAGACCTTCTAACAGGACGAGCTCGTTGGCGGAGAAGCAATCATGAAGCTCGCAGACTTTGATATCCTGCGGAGTCACACCGGCCTCCTTGTATGCGGCTTGCACAGCACGTTTTGTCATGTCGAAGCCGACAAGATCCATAGCGCTGCGTGAGAAAAGTTGTGGCGAATCGGTCATGAGTTGCTGTCCTGCCATCAGGATGGCTTGGTTCTTAAGATGCGGCTTGGAATCGAGAAAGCGCTGAGACACAATGACCGCTGCGCCGGCACCATCGCTCGTCGGGCTGCATTGGAGTTTTGTGAGGGGTGCGTGGATCATTGGTGACTTCAGAATCTCCTCCAACGAGTACTCTTGGCGGAATTGGGCGTAAGGATTCCGCTGCGAGTGCTCATGACTGATGCGTGCGATCTCTGCAAAGTCTTCCGCTCGTGCGCCGTATCTGCAGAACATAAGTATACTTGGAGACGAAGTGTGTTTGTCGGGTTGAAGATAACTCACTTTTCCATGTATTCTCGGCCAGCGTTGGCGAAGTACTGTGCATTCCTGCCAAAAGTCAGCTCTATCCATGCCTATGAGCTCAGGCCACCATACCGTGGGCTATCATGCTTCCCCCTGGTCTCCTCCATCAATGCAGTCGACAACCCCATCGGACTTGGCCTGTCATTCCAGGACGACTTAATACTCCCCGGGCTCATCTGCTCGAATCCAATAACCAGAACACAATCCGCAGCGCCGCTCCTCACCAGCGTCCTGGCCATATGCAGTCCCGTCGAACCAGTCGCGCAAGCATTGTTGGTGTTGTATATGGGGATGGTCGTCATACCAAACTGGTAGAAGATGCGCTGACCAGAGGTCGTGTCGCCGTAGCAGTAGCAAGCGACGCCTTGCTCCACCTCATCGAAGTTGATCTGAGCATCGAGCATGGCTTTAACGCCTGCTTCGTAGCCTAGTTCGGCATAATCTCTTGTTCGCCGGGGCTTGATGAATTGCGTAAGGCCTACGCCGAGGACGAAGGCGTCTGTCTTCTGAGGGGCCATAATACTTCTCTGTGGATTAACTCGGAATCAGTAACAACTGGTTCTTGCACGCTGTATTCAAAAACCGACAGTGGCAATTTAATGGGAATATGTGGTGTATGTCTACCATGTACTTATAGGTGAAATGTGGGGCGCATGCTGCCCCGCAACGTAGCCTCGGCTGAGAGAGGATAGTGTCAAGTGGCAACTGTACCTACATAGTATGTAAGATGCTGATTCTGATTCTTTGTAAATAGAATGCTACATGACGGATCTGGGACGGAAACGATCCAATTCGTCAATCGTGGCTTCACATGCGGTACGAGAAATGATCAGAGGCCCGGCTGTTGGCAGAGCCCAGCGAGGAGAAGGGCATTTTGCCCATTTCATAATTTGAACTTCGCAAACCGTCCTAAAGATTTAAGAGCTCAATGGCGCGACCGTAGGGTCCCAAGTGGACGGCGTATACTCTCCCGTCTCCAACACTTTCATATCGTCCGCATCAAGCTCAAAGTCGTACACGTCCTTATTCTCCTCGATCCGACTTTTCGTCACACTTTTAGGCAGGATCACAAAGCCCATCTGCAGGTTCCATCTTAGGAGTATCTGTGCTGGGGTCTTGTTGTGTTTCTTGGCCAAGGACTGGATCCTAGGGTCATTGAAGCGGGTCCCGCGGCTGAGAGGGGAGTATGCTTCGAGGACGATGTCGCGCTGTCGACACCATGAAACGATGTCGGGTCTTGCGAGGAATGGATGTAGTTCCACTTGGTTGACGGATACGATGCCTGCCTTCTCGGGAGAGGCTTGTCGCTGGGGAAAGTCAGCATGCGGGACATCAGCGCAGAGGGATGGTGGAAAGTCTGACCTTCTGCCAATCTTCCAGTTCTTGTAAATGGTGCACGCCGTAGTTGCTGACGCCGATACTCCTCACCTTGCCTTCATCAACGCTTTCGACCAGGGCCTGCCAGGCTCCTAGTCTTCCCTCTTTGCCACCGTATGGCGCATGGAGGAGGTAGAGATCTATGTAAGACAAGCCGGTCTTGTCCAAGCTTTCATCGACACAAGCCTTGGCATCTTTGTAATTGATACACTTAGGTGGAACCTTTGACGTGAAAAAGAGTTGGTCCCGGGGGATGCCAGGTTTGAGCATCCCGGCGCAGGAAGGCTGTTCGTTTCGGTATGCTGTTGCTGAGTCGACATGGCGGTAGCCAACCGATATAGCGTGAGCCGTGACCTCTTCTGCGTCGGCTGCTGGTGTTTGGTATACTCCTGGGAAGGGAGTCAGCTGTGCCGAAATGTTGATTAATTTCAGCGGTGCAGCACCAGCAAGTGGATTTGATTCGATTTCCAGGCCGGCTTGTTGGTAGCACGTCTATGTGCAGATTCGATGATGCTTACCGTATCCTAGCATCGGTATCTTATAGCCTGATTTCATGGTAACGGTGCTATTGATATCCAGCTTGTTTGCCATCTTGGAAGTGGAAGCAAATGCTCGAGTTGCCGCTCTGGGTGTGAGGTGATTTCCGATGAGATGCGCCCTGCTAACCAATACCATGCTCCGCATACTAGTCGGCCATTGGATGCAGATTGACGATATGAATTGCATGTATGAATCACGTCCTTGAGGAAGCAAGACGATGGTATCGGCATTCACATGCAATGGCCTGAACGTCATGGTGGGGCTCGAGCGTTTCATTCAAGTCCCGCTTTCGCATATTTGCTTCAGAGTCACGTTGGACAACATTTGTGTTTCCGAACCTTTACACCAATACAGGCCGATTTAAGATCAATACGATGCGGCTGATCAAGCAGAGCATTGAAAAGAAGGATGGCTCAGGGAGTGCCACTCTCCTGCCTGAGGAGCCAGAGGATATGGTGAGCTTGTCCGTCTCATACTAACACCAACCCATGTACATCCCTGGCTGAGACATTGTATAGTGGCACGCATACAACCTGATCCGTCCCACAGATCTTCTGAGGGCCTCGGCCGTCCGCAAGATTATCAACGAATCCGCATCCGGTGCTCGGAGCAACGAGCGAGTGCACACCGCCCTGACGATTCGAGTCACGAAGCTGGACTTCGACCCGCAGGCCGCACAACTCCATGTATCTGGAAGAGTCGCGGAAGAGAACAAGCACGTCAAGCTGGGGAGCTATCATACGCTTGACCTGGAGCTACAGAGGAACTTTACTCTCGAGAAGGCAGACGGATGGGACACAATAGCGCTGGACACACTGAAAGAGTCAATCAACCAGGATGCCAAAGCACAACTATGGGCAGTCGTAATGCAAGAAGGCCTGGCAAACATCTGCCTGATCACCGATCACCAGACGATCCTGCGGCAGCGAGTAGAAGTCAATCTGCCGAAGAAGAGGGCAGGCTCTAGCGACCACGACAAGGCGGTCCAGAAGTTCTACCAGTCGACATTCGATACGCTGCTCCGCCAGATAGACCTCGTAGATCCGAAGCCATTGCTACTGGCTAGCCCGGGTTTCACCGCGAGCAGCTTCCAGCAGTTCATCAAGAATACCGCTGCGAACGGTACCAACAAGCAGTTGCAAGGGTTGATCCCTAAGATTACTGTGGCACATTCGGCTTCTGGACACCTTCATAGCTTGGCTGAAGTGCTCGCGAGCCCAGCCGTCACGAGCAAACTGAGTGACACCAAATTCGCACGCGAGACGCAACTTATGGATCGGTTCTTCGAGATGATGCGAAAGGATGATTTGCGGGCATGGTATGGACCTCGTGAGGTTGAGGCAGCGGTTGAGCGTGGCGCGGTCGGAAAAGGCGGTGGTGTGCTTTTGATCTCGAACAGTCTCTTTAGAAGCCAGGAAATCGCTACGAGGAAGCGGTGGGTAAAGCTGGTGGACGAGGTGAAGGATCAGGGTGGTGAGGTGAGGGTATTCAGCAGCATGCATGAGAGCGGCAAGAGATTGGAAGGTCTGGGCGGTATTGCGGCGATTCTAACATACCCTATAGAGGATCTGGACGAGGAAGTTGGTGAGGAGCCAGAGGAGTCGGTGCAGGATGGTGTCAATGGACATACGAACAGCAACGGCATCGAAGGAAGGCCGGAATCTAACGAAGATATAGATTTACTATGACAAATGCATGGCGTCCATTGACAAATGAAAACACATATTGAACAAGCACGGCAGGGTTGCTGAGCCCATGGCATTAGGTCACTACTTTTCATCGCCGCAGACCCGCGTCTCCGCACGCTGTCGGCCAGAAATTAACATACACTCAAGGGACCGCTAGTCCAGACTTCCCATTTTGTCTACAAAGCGAATACGGCAACACCAGCAGCGACGGCGAGCCCGACGAAGCTCGTTGCGACCGAGCTGGCTCCGTTAGCCTGGATCGGCGGGCTGCCTGATCCAGTCGCGTTGGCACCGGACGATGGCATTCCAGCACTGGCAGATGTCCTCAGCGAGGACGGCACAGCCATGCCGCCAGTCGGGTATGGAGCAGAGCCGTTGGCAGGCATGCCGCCCGTGGTCATGACAGCAGTAGGCTTGGAGCTGGACATCGCAGTGGTGACGGGAGCGGCAGTCGTCGGCGCAGACATGCTCGCAGGCTTGCTGACGGTGCAGCCGCCCGGGCAGTCGGTGACGGTCAGAGTGGTTGCGGAGCTGACGGTGTAGGTCTTGCCGCCAGCGGTGAAGGAGGTGGCGTACGGGCAGTAAGTGGTGAACTTGTCGACAACTTCGGTGACGTAGACGTCGCCGGTGGAGGAAGTCGCATTCGCAGTCGCGGTCGTCTCAGACACGGAGGAAGTAGCAGAGGTGGCAGAGGTAGTAGAGACGGCAGAGGTCATTTCGGAGGTAGAAGAAGTCGACATAGTGATAGTGGTAGACGCTGCGCTTGTCAAGCTGGAGGCCACGGCCTTGGAGTCCGCATTGTATCCGTCGTTGGAGATGCCGAACTGCGTGGAGTATTGGTACTGGCCAGTCGCGTCGACGATCAGCTCAATACCGTATCCAGTGGGCCCGTCGGTTGGGCTGAGGTCCTCGGATGGGGTCCAAGTGTAGCTTCCGCTGTTGTCAATCCCCTCGACAATGGCGTACTGTGGAACAGCGTTGTTGGAGGGGCCTTTAAGCAAGACCAGGGTCACTGTGCCGGAGGTCGTTGGGTCCCAGGTGATTTCGTAGGGAGATCCAGCAGGGACTACGGAGGTGGAACCCGGGGTGTAGATGGCATTGCCCTGTGAGGCACGATTAGTCTCTAAAAGCCGCAAAGCAGATGATGTCGGATCCTCTAATACCTCAGGTGAGCCCGTGGGCTGTGTGTAGGCATTGGTGACTGGGACCAGGCAGGCCAGGCCGGCCGCGAAAAGGCTGAAGAGCGAGAAGTCGGAAGACATTGCGACAAGTTCGACGATTTTCTGATTATTTCGCTTCTGAATTAATTGTTGATGTGAACGAGTGGCTGCGGTCAGTTGACACGCTGGATGCTGAAAGAGTGGCTGAGAACGATCGCTCTCACGTATGTGCTTGCTTGCAGAGGAGCGGATGACAGAAAGAAAGACAGAACAATAGAAGGATGTAGACCTACGGTCCAGCTACGGGCATGTATATGAGGATAGACGCCTGATGCCTAGCACGCAGATTCGAAACAAGGGAGCCGGGGCGGATTGCATACAGTCGCATGGCAGGATCCCGTTTGTGGCGTGCCGTTATCCCCTTGTGGCCTAATGGACGGTAGACCGGTGGGCGTGACGGTGAGACCAGGCTCCTTTGGGCGATAGTCCATTGCCCTGAAAGCGAAAGGAGATGAGGATGGATGGAGCGCGAGCGCTAGTCTCATTAGCTGATCTAATTTCGGTTAAATCCTTCCCTACAGCACTTCTTGGACCATTGGAAGGTTGCGAAGATGATGGTGCAAATCATATAGAACGCTTTCCAGGTCCGGCGTATGGCTCCTAGCGACCACATCACCATTGGACATGGATGATCTCGACATAGGTGAAGGATGCTTGGCCTTAAGAAATTCCGCCTTTGGAGCTCTCGCAGACCACAGACGCGGCGATCCAGCCGAGGCAGCACGACCGAGTCCAGGGGCGGTACGAACCCTGCTTGGAAAGGCTTGTGCACATTGACAACGGTTAGGAACACTTTCTGCCGGATTCACAGCACGAATGACCACAGGTTGCAGAAAATGGGGGATCGCATATATACTATGTAACTCCACCTGGGCACCTTCAAGGCCCGAAATCTACTGGTATGCACCCGAATTCGGCAACGCAAGCGACGCTTTACCGAGAATTATTAATAAGCAGCAAAGCGGCCTTCTGTAGAGAGTAACTCGTTAGCGAAACCTGCTGCGTGGAAACGGGCGGCATCCTGCCCATTGTTCGAGCGGTATGCGCGGCACAGCAGCGGCCTGAGCGAAGGTAGTAATGGAAGCGGCTTCACGAGTTCAGGTAGATAGGAGGTCACCGGCTATGCATTTAAGCTATGCTGTCCTCTAACCAATTTCTTCAAGCGTCCGGTAAGAGCCCGTGGGCACGAGAACACATCTCTCGAGCGGGACGATGGAAAAGCGGATGTCAAGCACTGGACGGGCACGACCTCGACTGCTTTGGAAACGACACATCAGCATGGAGTAGACGGCCAATGTGCGATCAGCCCTCTGGCGAGTGGAGACGTAGGCGAAGGCGGCGAGGATGAACGGACTATCTCCTTCATCAGAGTGCAGGATGCCGCGCATTATGGCGACGGCATTGCTGCACGGGCACGACATGGCGGGGGAAGAAGTTCCACGGGTGGGAGTCCACAAGCCAGCGTAAACTTGACCGAACTACCTGCCTGTTACCCGCTTCGCCGCCCGGCTGAGATCATCCATCAAACGTACGAGATTATCCACCAGCAGGGGCGGCGATTGTGGATGATTGCGCTGCAGCCGCTGCATCACCACCGTCATGGTCTCACTGGGATTCTCTAGCAATACATAAGCATTGACCCCCTCGTCTTTTCCCCGACCAGAGGAGGAGGATGCGATCTCGGCCTCTCCCTTTCCCCCGTCAATTCTCCCCTCCGGTACTGACGAGTCCCTCGCGCCGGGGCTCCGTCGGATCGCTGGCTTCGCCCGACCGAAGGCCAGGAACCTGTGTACCTCGTCGGAATGGGCCCTGTCCAACAGGACGATGTCATGTTGCTGGCTAGCACTACTACTGGGAAGCGAGGTTTGTTGCTCAGAATCGATGGAAATTCTCATCTTTTGACCTTCGCACCGCTGCTGTGCTCCCTTCATGTCAGCTTTCGCCAGGAGACCGTAAGCCCACAGGGTCAAGCCAGCGTGATACAGAGCGATGGCGTGCACATCGCGTATGCGTCCAGCAGCGAAAGCCTCGACTTGCCGGATAATTTGCCCGGCGTGCCAGACTGCCTCCCGGGCCTCGCGACTCGCGCGCCATTTCTCAAGAGTCGGATAGGCGCGACGGGCTTCGTAGATGCCGTCTTTGCCGGAGAAGCGGGAGACGTCGTCGAAGGAAACGTGGATGTTAAGTAGGAGGTGCTCGTGTCCCAATGCAACTTCCGGGATGAGCGGGTCGGCATCAGAAACCGTCAGGCGGTAATGCGTGATGGCGCTAGCGAGGTCGTGTTGCCAGTGCCCGGAGACGAGTTCGAGGACGGGGGTTTGCCGGTAGTGGTCTTGCTGTCGGGCGGCCATACTGAGTTGCCGGGAGTCCCAGATGCGTCGCCAAAACATGCTTAGGACGACATGATGGGAAAACACCGTGTCGATCTGGGGTTGCGTCTCCAGTACATTGGAGGTGTTAAACATGAACTCGCCGACGCTGGGCAGCTGCTCTCGCCCTGTACCGAGCAGTGTGAGATAATTTTCCCGCCATTCCTGTGCGGTCCTGGCTTGCCACAAGCTCTTTGATGCTGGGAGCTCCAAGGAGACTTCGGAACAGGTGATGAGTGGTGTCACAAAGAAAGACATGGATATCTCAGCGTCCTGAATGATGACCGCGAAGACGAGCCGTTTAAAACTTTCGATTTCGATCCAGGCCTTCCATTTGGCGTCCAAAGCGTCTGACGCGTCACTGAGCGACGGCGGAGCTAGCGAGGACCTGTTCCTGCGAAAGCGGCCCGATCTTCGTAGCATGGTCACAAGCGGTTGTGAATGGCTTTCGGAGATCTCCATCTTCCTCTTGTTGCCGCTCCAAAGGCCAACTTTCAGCCATAGGATGTAGGCCTGGAGCATTTCAAGGTTACGGGTCGCGCTATTCTCCGCTTCGAACTGCTATAGAGTCAGAAAGCTGACGTAGCACGGGATGAGGATCGTATGTTTACCGCCTTTTGCAACGACAGCCGCACTGCCTCTTGCAGTGCGAACCCCAGCCGCGCCACTTCGGTCGCCCTGCTCTGCACCCCTCCGCAGGCGGCAGTCATGGTGATGAATTCTGGTTTCCTAACATTCACATTGAACGTGGGTATGTGGACAAAAGCTTTGTCTGATTTCGCTTGATGAGAAAGGAAATTCTGGATGAGACAATCGAGCACGTCTGCGGAGGGGAAGCAAGACACGATATGTGGGAAGGCTGCGGCGTCGCAGGTGTCCAGAACCGTGGCCATCACTCTGTCCCGCAACGACTGCGACAACCTGTCCTGGCATAGTCTCTCGGCGGAGGCGATGCCGACGTCAACAGCAGAAGAGAAGAGGAGATTGAACTGCTCGCACTGCCCTCGATCCGACTGGTCAGGCGTCCACTGCCACAGTGATTGCTGAAAGGCTTTGATCGTCTGTGCTCCGATCGCTAGTTCCGGCTCGTCCTCCCCCCGAGAAGGAGGGTCTTGGGTCTTTTCTCGGCCTCGCGGATCTTGTGACGGCTTGTTGCTCATCACTCCGAGGCCGAGGTCAAAACCGTCCAGATCAATGCAGCCGTCCATGCCGAAATCCAAGACATCGGTGGCAGGGGCATTGAAGCCGCCAGCCGCGTTGGGGGCTGGTCCTGGTGCCATCATGATGTCTGAGAGGACGTCGCCTAGCGACCAGTCGTCCACCGGCCAGTGACTCGCTGGGATGTCATACGCGTGTGGAGAATGACCGGAAAAGGTTGGAGGCATCGGTGGAACGGTGTGCGGGTCCCAGGATCTCGCAGAGTTGTCCGTCTCGCTGGCGCCGAACGGATTCTGTATGGAAGCATGGCAAGGGGATAGAGGTTGCGGCTGAGCAGTAGGCGGCCTCGGTCCCTGAACGGTGCTCGGCGAACCAAACAATATCTGTTCGACGCTTTCATTGATCATCGGGCTTTCTGCTCTCGCCAAGTTGCCACTGTGAGTGACAGATGGGGAGGAAGGGCCTGGCGGTGAATTCAAAGGATCGGTCGCTGGGGCGCTGGCATGCACCGATAGATCGCATTCTACCCCTTTTTCGACGCAGCGCCGGCACGGTTTTTCTTCTCCGCATTTGAGCTTCGCGGTCGAGCAGGCAGTGCACGCCTGCGACACTCTGTGAGTCGGATCCAGCCGGCGCTTCTTCTCTGCCGTCGTGCCGGCGTGGGCAGCGGCATGTCTCCTGAGAAGATCGCTGTTGATACATAGTATTTAGCAGGCGTCGATGCTTTGGCAGGTGCTTACGGAGGATTGCGTCTGTCTGGGGCGGGACGCGACGACTTACGCTCGAGCAAACTGCTTGCTGCATACGTCGCAGGCAAAGGGCCTTTCCTTCGTGTCTGGCCTCGCATCAGTGAACCCAGTCAGGCATGCGACCGTGTCACGACATTCCCTGTTGCTCTGCCGACTTACGTGAGCGGTAGTGGCGCGCCAGGTGGTCCACCCGTGTGTAACTGCGCTGGCAAACGTTGCACGCAAAGGGTGCACTCCGTGTCCTGCCACCGGCGCCTCCTCTAGACTGTGTCGAGTCTGACGCGTGTGGGCTCAGTCGCTGGGCCATTGAATTGCGGTGGGGAGAACAGGACGAGCTGGAGACGGGACGGGGGTCGGGCGGGCGCAATGAGACTGGGGATGCGGGGAGATGCGGGGGGACACAGGACGGGGCGGTGCGGGGTGGGGGCGGACGACACCCACATGGGCCCGACCCCCCCACATGGTCGTTTCCATCAGCTGCTCGTGCCGCTCAGAGTTGTAGATGCGACTGTGTACGTGTGTCCATACGGTATCTACATAGTACGGTCTTTGGCTCTCTGACTACTCCGCCGGACTCCAAGTCACCTGACAAACATGGGCCGACACCCGCCGAGGACCAATCCTCACGTGGCTCATGGACCTTTCGATGGCCGTACGCCTGGGATTCCACCGTAATCCTCGTCCAAGGTCTTCCCGTTTACATCGATCGGCTCCGCCTCCAGGAGTACATAGAGCATCCGGGCCCACGAACGGTCGCTCGCATTCTGCCACGCATGGTTTGTGCCACGTTGAACAGTGACATCCCCCCTCCTCAGCACCCTTCGTTCTCCGCTGTCAAGCACTAGCTCTACCTCGCCCTCCAGAACCACTCCATAATCCAGGCTGACTGTCCGGTGCATCGGGCTTAGCGCACCGGGCCTCATGTCCACGATCCGACAGACGGTACCTCCGGGTATCATCACGCCAGGCTTGTCTTTGAGGTAGCCTTGATATGTTGCTATGTCTTTTTCGTCTTGCATGTGCGTCGGAACCGTATTGGTTGCATAGCCCAGGCAGAAGCGGGCACCATCTGCGAGCTCCTGGAAAGGGAGTTCCTCGTCCACATTGGATGCAAAGACGGCCGTTGCGTCGCTGTCGTGTGTTGTAATGTACCGGTTGATCTTTGGCAGACCATTGTCAAGCAGTGTGGACATGATGGCGTTTTGAGCAAGACGAAGAACAAGGGCGCGGCCTGAGAGCACTACAAAGACAGAAAGGATAGGATAGAGCTTATAAGGCAATTGTCCGAGGTGCGTTCGGGATGTGGTGGGCAACATCAAACCCGCAGAAGCTTCCACCCACACCGGCTTTCGTCTAGCACGGCTAAAGGGTCTTTACTGTTGTTGAATTTCATGACATGCCACGCCGTCACGCCGTCACTAATTCTGATGCGGAACAGGTGTCTAGTGAGCTAAGACCCCAATGGATTTACAATGTATGCATTGTTTTTTGAAGGGGGTCATACATAGCAGGCTTCACACTACGTAGAGAACAAGCAGAGATCACCTCCCTCCATCATTCCACTCTTCGGCAAGTCGAGACGTCTGGGACTCCATAGCCCTCCACAATTTTGCCTTGCACATACTCGTAATTGGGAATCTGAGCAAGCTTCGACACTATGTGGTGCAAAGTCGGCAGATCTCCCTGTGTCAGCGTGTTGAAAGCGAAACTTGGGTTATTGCTCTTCCAAACCCTAGTGACCTTACTCGGGACGACCTTGGACTCTTCTGCGTGCGGGACCACAGTGGCGTATGCAACGTCCGCTTTGCCGCGCTCGCCTACAGCCGGGCTGTACTTGTAGGACAAAATGCCAAAGTCCTTCATTCCTCCAATTGTTCCGGGCTCCTCTGCAGCGTCAGCCTCTTCAAGGTCGTCCAGGTCAAACTTGCCAAAAGTGGCTCCTTGCCAGCTGGTCCGAACGGAGTAGGCTTTTTCGCGTCTTCGCACGTCGATGTCGCAGAATACTTTGGGCATTCCTAATTCCTCGCGACCGCTCACAATTGGATCCGTGAGAGACTCGAAAAGCAATGGCAAATACGTTCCATCAATGTAAGTGCCATCTTGCTTGATGTACCTGACACCATGCAGATATAACCCAAAGTGCCTATATCCGGACCCACCGAGCCACTCCATACCGCCCAAGGTTGTTTGCGAAAAGCTGGCATAGGCTACCGTGTGGGGGCTGCTGAAGACGAAGGATTTTGTTGGGAACAAATTCTGTAAGAAGGTGCGAGAAGTCTTGAATCTAATGGATGCAGTCGTGAAAGTAGAGTGCTGTGCAGGTTGTGGTGCATTGGTATAAAGCGCTTGCCGTGGACCTGGCGCTGGACCGAACGACACAGGCATTCTCCAGTACAGACTCGGATTCTGTTCCCAACGCCACTCGTCGAAGACTCGTGATGCGCTATCGAATTCGTCGTGGCCAAAGTTGTAATTGGTAAACTCCATCACTGGATTGATGTTAGTAAGCTAAGGGCCGGCTTTGTGGTTTTCGGCCTGACTTACTGTCAACATTCCCCTTTTCGCCGAGACACTTTCCAGCCTGTCTCGTATACTCTTGGATGCGACAAGCCCGCTCATATCTGCACTTTTCATACACCTTGAGACGATCCTCCACTTCGCTCGGCTGCGTCCCCAGCGGCAGGACCACTGCTAAAGCGGCAGCGTCCTCGATGGCCTGGCCTCCACCTTGGCCCTGGTGCGGGAGGAACGGATGGGCGGCATCGCCTAGAAGAGCGAGCCGGCTATTTGTCCATGTGGGAAGGGCTTCCATGTCCAGTAGTTGCCAGACTTTGATGTCGTCGCCATTAGCTTTGTCCATGAGTGCCAGAACCGCGGTGTCGTATTCCGAGTAGACCTCGAGAAGCTTTCGTTTGCTGCCGCCGGCATTCCAATCGTCTGTCGGCGCCGCTGTCTTGTCCGCAGTGTGGATACAAACGAAGTTGAGAAGCTTGTTGTCTTGGCATGGATAAGCAACGATCTTGCTGTCCTGGCCGAGCCACATGACCAGCTCGCCGTCTTTCTCAACGAACTTCCTTGTCAGGTCATCTTCACGCGCGATCGATTTATCCACCAGAAAGCGGAAGGCGCTCTTTCCAGAGGAGAAAGGCGCTATGTCACCGCCAGGGACCATGCGACGTGTGCGCGAAGTCACACCATCCGCACCGATAATGACATCCCCCTTGACAACTTCACCGGTTGCCAAGGTCGCTGTTGCGGAGACAGGGTCGACAGCGACAACTTGAGACGAATACCGGAGCTTGGCTGGAATGCCTTTGCCGGAAGGCTCCGTGGCCGCTTTACATAGCGCAGTGTGGAACTGGACGCGATGTACAAGCTGCCAAGGATGCTGCCAATTGCCACTGGTCTCCGCGATGTTTATGGTCTTTAGGAGGGAGCCGTCGGAGGCATACTCTGTCACTCGCTGTGTGGTATTAGCCCCAAATTGTTCGGGATACAGACCGAGGCGTCGTAAGATTCCGTTGCAGTTTGGTTGAAGATGAATTGCTGCACCGGTCTCGTTCGTTCCGTCCCACTGCTCTACAAGTGTGACAACATGGCCGACTTGGCGAAGAGCCAGGGCCGTAGCAAGCCCACCGATGCCAGCACCAACAATTACCACCCTTAGTGGCTCAAGGCCGCGAGTAGAGTCGCCCATATTCTGACAGTGTCTGGAGATTGGATTCGGCCCGTTTGAAGCACTGGTTGTGTCGAACAAGTCCTAATTTGATCAAGGGGAAATCTCCACAGCGAGAAGAAGTCGACCAATTCGTGATCCCATGTCCGGAGCATGCACGACACTCAAGTACCTCTTCGGGAGGTCGGATGCGCCTGTTCATCTGGCCTGGTCGTGGTTCATTGTGGATCGGCTTGTGGTCGCGGTTGCTCTCTCCACTTGTCACGCCCACTTCGGCATCACCAACGAACCCTCCCGTCATGCCACCTTCTTTCTCGGCGCCACACAGCCTCCGAACGAAGTCCGTTATGACTGGGTGAGTGTTGGTGGGCATCTTGTTCCCCATAAGAGGAGCCTACGACATGTCGTCCGCTGGCTAGAGAGACAGTACTAGGTTTGTAGAGAGGAGACGGCCAAAATGGCAGGATCGGCAATCGGAGAGCCCCTCAACGGCCCGCGAACAGACGTGGCTGAGATCAACGAGACTGACTTCCCCTACGTCGTTGAGGTGAACGCCACAGTGGTGTTGACAAGTTCACCCGGCCTGGTAAGATGCAACGTGTACAGACCGAAGGGTCCGCCTCACCGATGGCCTGTACTGGTCACCTACGGGCCATATGGCAAAGACGTCCCATACCAGGTTTTTGCCCCGAAATCCTACAATGAGGTTAATCGAGAGCACCGCTCTGACCATGCTGCATGGGAGACGCCGGATCCTGGGTATTGGACAGCGCATGGCTACGTGGTTGTTCGCGCCGATGAGCGCGGAACGGGACAATCTCCTGGACATCTAGACACAATGTCCCGAGGCACTAGTGATGCATTTTGTGATGTTATCGAATGGGCAGCCGCGCAGGTAAGTGAGACGTCAAAATCATACTGCAACATTAGAGATCACTGATGGGGTTTGCAGCCCTGGTCGAGCGGCAAAGTAGGCCTCCTGGGCATCAGCTACTACGCTGGGAGTCAATGGAGGGTGGCGGCACGACAGCCCAAGGGCCTTACATGCATGATTCCATGGGAAGGTGCGATCACCGCTCATGGACATTGGTTGAGGAGTCCACGTTAGTTAACCAAGTGTCGCAGGCATGTCCGACTACTACCGTGATCGATGCCGCCACGGCGGGATATTATCGGACAATTTCATCAGGTTTTGGTGGGATGCCCAGGTCGCAGTCAACCAGTATGGTAAATCCGGCAAGGCCCAAAGGGGCTGGGGCAGTGACCCGATTCCTGGTGAGGGCGACTTGACCAGTGAGCAGCTTGCGGCCAACAGGAACGACCAGAATCATGACAACCTAGTCAATAGATTCCGCGACGAAATCTATTACGCCTCTAAGGAGTATGACCTGGCCGATATCAAAGTTCCCTTACTTAGCGTGGCCAATTGGGGCGGCATCTTGCTTCATTTGCGTGGAAATGTCCATGGCTGGATGGGCGCTGGCTCCCGTCTCAAATTTCTACGATTCATCACTGGACGCCATGACTTGCCGTTTTACTACAAAGAAGAAGTAGAAGTGCAGCGAAGCTTTTTAGATGCCTTCCTACAGGACGAGGACCGCGAAGGATGGACTGACGGGACGGCCCCTAAGGTTGACCTTGTGTTGAGGAAAGGCGACGTCGGCTATAACAATCCCGCGGGAGAAAGGCTCTTTTCACGACGGTCGGAACACGAGTGGCCAATTCAACGAACCCAGTATGCTCCCTATTTCATGACTCCGGATGGTGGCTTGCAACCTGAAGCTCCCAGTGTGCCATACCAAGTGAAGCGGGGATACCGAGCTCTAGGTACGCTCGAAGATCCGCAGGCATTGCAATTCACAACTGGTGCCTTCGAACGAGAGCTTGAGATTACCGGTCACATAACCGCTCACCTCAACGTGTCTATGTCGCCGCACCCAACCGGCCCAGTCCCTCGAGATATTGATCTATTCGTGACACTGCGTCATATTGGACAGCTTGGCAGGGAAGTGCTATACACCGGTACCGCTGGCGATGGGGTACCGCTATGCAAAGGCTGGTTGCGGGTGTCCTTGCGTCAAACTAATCAGTCTCACCCGAAGCATCGGTCGTATTTGCCTCATCGAGACTATTTTTCCACCGATGTTCTTCCTGTCCTTCCCGGCGAGATGTATGCGGTGGACGTCGAAGTTTGGCCGACAAATGTCATCCTGGAGCCCGGAGACAAGCTAGTGTTCGAGGTGGCTTCGGGGGACACCCAAGGTAAGTGCCTGTGCGGCTTTGCATCCTGACATTAAATGCTGACGGCTCCAGGTTGCGGAACTTTCCAACATCGATCGCCTGTAGATCGCTCCGAAGAGCGATTTGCTGGTCAGAACTATGTCCACTTTGGGCCGCAGGCACTGAACTATGTTACTCTCCCGGTGATACCTTCTTAATAGAAGGCGCATGTTTTCATTTTGCGCTCGGCAGTCATCGAAATCAGATTGGTATCGGGCGCCCGAATAGGACGCGTCACATTGCCCGGATGTACATACGGTAGTGGACTGCCTGATAAGGAAAAGGCTACGCATGAAATCATGGCGTAATTTAGTGATATACAACGTCCTTTGTATGTTGCTTTTGGACGTTCTGAATGGATCATGATCTCGTGATTCGGACTCCTTAGGTCCACCTAGCTGCTTCAACGGACAGCGCCACCGCTGACGATGTGAGAGCGAGTAAGGAACTTCGCTAAGAATTCTGATTCATATCAGTTACATCAACTTCAGCATCCACCTTGGCAACACAATATGACATCTCCCTAGCATGCATATACTCCAAAGGACATGTACGCACTCTTCGGCCAGCATTCTTCGGTCGATCGACCAACTGCCACCGAGCTGACCACCTGCGCGAGGACCAACTGCGGTACCCCACAAGTAGACCCCCCGCACCGCCTTCACACTTCCCCGCACTTCCCCAACTTCTCCTCATTGCAGTAGCATAGGGTTGCTCGTTTGCAACAGGTGATCGAATGTGGAGGTTCGCCAGTCGTTCACTTACATGGCCCAGCGCAGGGGTATGGGCAGTATCCGGGCAAATGCCCACCTCGTACGGTATGGCATGTGGAGTTCTGGTGACCACCAAACCCCGAAACTGGCTCTAAACTTGCCACCACCTGTCGCCCTCTCATCCCCACCAAGCGATCAGAAGATAAATTAGGGCGGTGACCGCTCATAGTACGACGGTAAGATAGATACGATCTGAACGAAGCCTGCAATGCATACACAGATCATGATGAAAGCATTCTTTTCCCTTGCTGCGCTGACATGCAGTACCATGGCGTCTGTTACGGTCTTTGATCCCAGCGATACGATCGGAAAGGACGCTTTCGCGAGCGACAATTCATTGCTGTCCAATTACAGTGTTCCATATGCAAGTTCACACATCTCATCCGAGCTTTTAGAGCCGCATTCTAATTGCCCGGCAGATTTCAGTGCAAGGGATTCCTAATGTGGCCCCTACAACTATTACCAATGCTACCCAGAGTTTGCTTCACAGCTACTACGAAGTTTCCGACAATGATACTAGTGTCATAGTCATTACTGAAGGTTCTGATGTCCTCATGAATGATGATACAGTTGTCAAGTTTGGCTATTCGAGCAACCTGCTTGAGGCTAGCTTTTACGGCGTTAACGCTGCGGTCTGGGTTGGTAACGGCTCTATCGCTACCATTGAGAACTCGAATATTACTGTTCATAACGGAGCAGCAAACGTCTTCTCATATGGCACCGGTTCAGTCGTACACGCGGATCACCTCTTCCTCTACGCTTCTGGTCCCGTCTCCCACGGCCTTTACGCCTCAGGTAACGGCACAATAGTTGCAAACAACGTCGCCCAATACTCTGGAGGCTATCGATCATCAGCTTTCAGCGGAGACAGTCCGGCTGGGTATGTGCATGTCAGCAATTCCGTGGCGCACACAGATGGCTACGGATCCGCGATCTGCTACGCATTAGGACTGTGCAATGTCACCAACGTCGTCGGACATGCATCAAAGTCCCCTGCAATGTTCATGGATGGGTATCAAGAAGCGTTCTGGACCGACTGCGACATCACAGCGGGGAAGCTCGCTGGCATGGTCATCTTTAGCTCTGCAGAGCGGCAGTCTGGAGCTCGAGTCTCGCTCGATCACACCAGGCTGACTGTACTGGAGGCGGGAATGGCAAGTCTCTGGTTCGGCAATGTTGTGGCTACAGCGTCTATCAACTCCTCCGTCTTGAACAACACGGCTTCTGGGATCTTCGTGATTGCCAACGTCTCGCAAATAAACCAGGACTTTAACCATTTGTAGGCGCACCCTTCTAACTAAATGTCAGACTAAAACTAACACTTTTGGCAGTGTGGGATACGAAGAGAACCCAGACATTGCGCCAGCAGACGTCGAGCTCTCCGTATCCAACAGTCATGTGACGGGAGACGCGCTTGCGTATAATGGGAGCTCGCTTGCTCTCAAATTCCTCGACTACAGCACCTGGACAGGCGCTATTGTGCTGCCAAATGGCCCAGCCCCTGTCTCAGTACACCTTGATGCGACGAGTCATTGGACGCTGACTGGAGATTCAAAGGTTGAGAATTTCACCACAGCAACTGGGAACGTGTCCAATGTTGAAAGTGCAGGCTTCTCGATCTACTTCGACTCCTCCTCCACGGCGAACGCATGGCTGTGCAACAAAACACAGCCCCTGAAAGGTGGTGGCTGGCTGAAACCATCCACTTGAGATCCTTTTCTTCCTCGGCGCAAGATGCCGCAAGTAAAAAGATACGGACTCTAGCATGACCGTTACGAAAGTTTATGAAGCTCCTCATGTTCATGAAGCGATAACATGGGTGGCAATCAGCAGGAGATCCTGGGGATAGCCTAACTGAGCAACTAGATAGAGCAAAGTTCAACACTTAGCGTTCTATCAGCGACTACGCGGTGCATAAATATGAGCAAACAAATTCAGAATTGAAAACGTGTTGCTCATGCTGCGAAACCTCTGCTAAGATTCAAGTGCCAGTCACAAAGTAGTAAACGTTGTGTGGACTCCCCCTCCGCTCCCCCCAACGGTGGGGCCGAAGCACTACCCGGCCCACACTTACCCTGACTCCTAAAGACACGGACGTATACGCACCTTCAGAGGGCAAAACCTCCACTCAGAACATTGCCACCGTCAACATGCAAAAGGTTGCTCTAATCACAGCTGGGTCATCCGGCTTAGGGGCCTGCGTTGCACGCACCCTTGTTCGGGAGGCTGGCATGCGTGTCGTCATCAACTTTTCGTTTAATGTTGAGCGGGCGGAAAGTTTGGCTGCAGAAATGAGGCAGATGGCAGAAGGAAAGGAAGATGATGCAAGTGTCGTGCAAGCTGTTGCCATCCAAGCGGACGCGAGTAAAGAGAAGGAGATCCGCAAACTGGTGGCAGAGGCACACCAGATGATGGGAAGGATTGACGTCGTGATATCAAACGCCGGCTGGACCGAAATACGCAACTTCAACGACCTAGACGAGAATGTAGACGAAAATGACTGGGATGAGTGTTTTTCCCGCAATGTGAAGAGCCACCTCTGGCTGTTCCATGCTGCACGGCAATACCTTTGCCAGACGCAAGGATGTTTCATCGCTACTGCAAGCGTTGCAGGCGTCAAACCTAGTGGGAGCTCGTTGGTAAGTTACCTTTGAGACATTGCACAGCCTTCGGACAACACGATCTGATAAGTCCATAGGCATATGCCACCTCTAAAGCAGCTCTCATTCATCTGGTCAAGTCTTTGGCAGTGATTGCAGCTCCTGAAATTCGCGTGAACTCGGTTTCGCCAGGTGTTCTTCTGACGGAATGGGGCATGCGCTTCAGCGCCGACCAGTTGGAAGCTGTTCGAAAGAGCAACAAGCTTGGCCGATTTGCAACTGTCGAAGTAAGCCTTGAGTCGCCGTGGATTCATTCAGCAGCTAACTACATGCAGGATGTCGCTGAACAAATGCGGTTCTTAGCGCAGTGCCAGTCTATGACAGGTCAAAACGTAGTCATTGATTGTGGGTTTTCGATATAGGAGCAAATTTCTCCGCTTGGATAGCTGGCTGGTAGATACATTTAACGATAGAACATGCCCACTCACTCGATGAAAAGGCCTCCATTCACATGCATGTGCAATCCATTTACCCACCTTGCCCGATCCTCGCACAGAAACGCAACGGCGTATGCAATCTCTGACGACTCTGCCATTCTCGACTCTACCGGTGTTGCATCGATCGTGGGCTGCAGCAGTTTCATGGCTTCTTCACCGGCGGCAGAGAAGCCCTCCGTCCGGGTTGGTCCAGGACTTACAGCATTGACCGTGCAGCCGTAGATAGGAGGGAGCTCCTTGGCCCAAACACGGGTGAAGCTGTCAACCATGCCCTTCGTCCCAGCGTAGATGGTCTGCAGTGGGGGAGCGGCTCGAGACGAGGCACTGCAGATATTGACAATGCGTGCGTGGCCGCCTTTCGGGAGATGTGGCAGGGCACATTGTGTCAAGAGAAAGGTTCCACGGGCGTTCAGGTTGACGAGTAGATCCCAGTCTGCCAGGGTCTGCTGCTCAAAGGGTCGATTGACCGCCAGCGCCGCGTTGTTGATGACAATGTCGATGTGACCGAAGGCACCGACCGCTCCGTTCACCAGGTCTTGCGGCCCCGTCGTGGAAGCGATGTCTGCACAAACCGCGATGGCGCGCCTGCCCAGGGACTCCGCCACCCCTTCGGCTTGATTTCGCAGTGCCGGCGAAGGATAATTGATGACTACAGATGCACCACGAGACGACAGCTCTGTGGCTATCGCCTTGCCAATGCCGGAGCCGGAGCCACTAATGACCGCAACCTTGCCGTCAAGAGTCCCAGGCTGGTTGGTCTGGTGCGGAACAGCTGTTCGCTCGTGTACTTGGGAAGTCGCCATCACGGGTCGAGGTGAGCCAGTGGGGTAACAAAGGAATCTCTTGAATCATCCCCGATCCATCGTCCTTGTACCTTTCTCCCGGCTTTAAGTTGGCCCTCGAGTCGAAAGAAGGTGGGGCCGAGATTCATCGCTTGACACCACGGCTCAAGTCAAGGGTGGTCGCCAAAATGTCTCAAGCCGCCCGAGCTCGAATGTACGAAGCCTTGCAAGTAATTCGATGCATTTCAAACATCCATAGCACCCGTGACATAAGGCGATTGGTTGAAGGCTTAGAGCCTAACCGTGCTATACACACTCCGAGGACGGGAAAGTTTCAAGCGATGAGCCATCGATAAACAAGCCAATATAAACCAGGCGTTGTCCTTTACATTCTCGTCACATGTCCACTAGAGCCTGCGCCCGAGTGCGCCAATCAAAACCTCTTCCGAGGAACCTCGCTGCCCTCTCGTCGCCGGACCTTGCGTGGCCTTCAAAATGCTCGGCTCGTGCTGCGCGACCACAGAGTAGGCCCATCTGACCGCTCGCAGCATCATCCTCGATGATCTGATAAGTGCAGGTCTTCATAAATTTGCCAACCCACAGCCCTCCCGTATAGCGAGCAGCGCCTTTGGTGGGCAGCACGTGGTTTGTGCCGATGCACTTGTCGCCAAACGCGACGCAGGTCCGTGAACCCAAGAACAGAGCGCCATAGTTCTGCATGCGGTCGAGTGCTTGACGGGGGTTTTCAGTCAATATCTGGACGTGTTCGCTAGCATATTCGTCAGCGAGTGCGAATGCTTCGGCAAGCGTTGAAACGACGGCGACCTCGCCATGTCTCTCCCATGACGTGCCGGCCAGGGCGGCTGTAGAAAGATCCTCGAGCTGACGAGAGACATAGGTCATTGTCTGCTCGGCGACGGACCGTGAGGTCGTGATCAAGACAGCAGGCGTATCGACACCGTGCTCGGCTTGAGAGAGCAGGTCTGTGGCACAGGTAAAAGGGTCTGCCTGCGCATCCGCCACGATCAGGACTTCTGTCGGTCCCGCCACAAGGTCTATACCAATTGCGCCGAAAAGCTGGCGTTTCGCTTCCGCGACGAAGGCATTGCCGGGCCCAGCAATAAAGTCCACCTTGCGCATTGTTTCAGTGCCCAGGGCCATCGCTGCAACGGCTTGCACACCACCCAAGATGTAGATGTCATCAGCTCCAGCAAAAAACATGGCGGCCACTGTGCTGCAAGGGATTTGTCCATTGATTGGCGGGGTGCAGCCTGTCACGTGTGGCACGCCAGCGACCTTCGCAGTCAGGATGGTCATGTGCGCGGAAGCAAGGAGCGGATATCGTCCTCCTGGAATATAACTTGAACTCAGCTGTCAGCTCTCGGGTTCCTTCCTTGAATCGGGACTATTGATAATCCACTGACGCTCCAACGCTCTGGATAGGCAGGTTCTTGTGTCCTAGGAAGACACCCGGCTCTGTCTCAGCTTCAACGTCACGCAGCGCCGCTCTTTGGACCTCAGCGAACTTGCGGACGTTCTTTTGAACCGTCTTGATATCCTTGATGGTCTGTTCTGGGACTTCAGATATAATGTCCTGGATCCTTTCACGCGAAAGCTTGAAAGAATCGGGCGACCATTTGTCGAACTTTTCGGAATAGCCGCGGACGGCCTTATCTCCATTGGCGCGGATGTCGTCGATAACGTTCCTGACAATGGACGGTACGTCTGGACTCGACGTAATATGAGTTTCAGCCTCCTTCGAGGGCCTTTTCAGGTATTGAGGTGCCATGGATTTTAAGGCGGACTGGAAATGGATTTACGGCGATGATAAAGATTCGTCTCTGGACGTAGGCTTGGAGTGCGATACATCCACTGGTATTCAAAAGATAATATGTTAAGTCACACCGAACATCCCCCAGCACGTACTCATTAAAGCTACGGAACTTGTGATCGAGGTCAGATGTGGGGCCGAAACCTATCAGCCGTCTTGGTCAACCGAAGAACAATGGAAAGACTGCACGGACACGTCTTGCTGCCCAACAGAGCTCCGCTGGAAAAAGGTCGGCGTGACCACATTGCAAGCAGCATTATCATCTGATCTGTGATCCACGTGGGCAGTCACCGGCACCACGTACTCCAGAGGGTCATCGAGACTGTGAACCCACGATTGAGATTCGAAACAAGAAGTACGTGGACATGATCGAGATAATGGCAGTCGAAGCGTTCGATTCTTTTTCAATGGCATTTACAAGCTAACGTTATGTCTATACGTTCAAGAGACCTCGTTTTCCAGACAAGTCACCTTGATCAAGGTATCCGCAAATGCGACCTTCTGGATCTCTCTCTCGGCGCAATTGCATCAACCTCTGTGCCTTTTCTTTTGCCCAGTACTTGGTCTGGCGGACCTGAAAATCGCTGTCTCCAAGGTAAGCTCCATCACAATGGGGCGTGAGAGCGGTCATTGTGCTCTGCACCCAAGCTTTGCATTTCTCGTCATCCTTTTCCTCTTTCCAGATCGTGTAAAAGGCGAAGTAGTGGTCTGACTGCATACTGAGCGCCATGTCCGGAAGTACGCGCCTGCTGCATGGCGACATGGCATACCACAGCGCGAATGACTTTGGAGATGGCAATGTAGTGAAACCAGGCTCCAGGACCCCGACGACATCCGCCGCATTGTTAATGTACCCGTTGTCGACGCAATACCGGTGGCCCTTAGGATTCGCGCTCGCTTGGTCTCGGTATTCTTTGGCTAAGCTGGTAGGGCTATTCACTGTTTCGCCAATGAATCCAGTAGGGCGAGTCTTGTTCGCTTTCTCCAAGGCCTCCATGCAGGCTTGCTCCGAGTCCTTGAAAGTAACAAAGAGTGGTATGATGCACAGCTGGCCGATGGATTCTGGAGTAGTGGCAACAGCGACAATCTCAGTGGACGTATCGTATGCCGTAGTGACGTCCACAAGCCAGTCCATCACCTTGCGATATTCTGAGATCGGGTAGACGAAAGCTGAAGACAGCATTGCCGGAATTAGAGGTCGGACCTTGAGATAAAAGCGAGTCACTATGGCTGGAAAGCCCGGTCCTGCACCCTTAGCTGCCCATAGTAAGTCGGCATTATGGGTCTTATCCACTCGAAGTGGCTCGCCTTCAGCAGTCACGACGTCAAGGGCTTCAATCTGCTCACAGGCCCAGCCCCAGTTCTGGTGAAGCATGTCAGTGACGATGAAATTGCGAGCCGTATGCCAACAAGTAACTCACGCGGGTGTTCCAACCCATTCCTCCCTGCAAGAGGAATCCACCAAGCCCAACGTCAGGACAATGGCCACCGCAGAACATTAGCCCCGCTTCTGAGAGATAGGAGTTCAGCACGCTTCCTGTAGTGCTGGGAGAGGCGGAAACAATCCGAGCATCGGTGTCCAGCTCCATGTAGTGCATCTTTCCCAAGTCCAGCAAGACAGCATCGTCACGAACACTCCAAGCTGCCCAGGAATGACCACCTAAGAGGAAAGGGTCAGTGAAATTCTCGGTCTCGTCCTTGCTCTATAAGCTTTTGTCTCGTCTCACCCGATCGAATGGAGATCCGGCATCCCAATTGCTTCGCCAGTTTGACAGCTTGAACAACGTGCTCCTCCTTCTCGGCCTCAATAATGGCGCGAGGAAATCTGTTTGGCCGTCTGCAGTTGAAAACCCTCCCTACTCGCGCCTGCTCGTAGACCTCAGGATCCGCCGTTTCTCGCCAAATGATAGACATGGGCGCAGCAGGGTCACTCATCGTTGTCGGTTGATGCGCAGCAGAGTGAACTCGTTGACGCAGGGTCGGTCTGCTTCGGAGGCTACAAGATACGAAACGAGCCTGCAACTCTACGATCGAAGGTTCGCTTTTGGTCGAATGATTATCATATACGGCAACGCTGACCGCGCTTGTGTAAAAGTGCAGCCCCGAAAGGGTTTCTACCATATCTGCCCACATGGAAGCCAACCGTTTCCCTCACTACGATACTTGACAGCCGCCCAAACTCTACCCCACACTCCCCCGCCCCAGGCTGATGCCCACATTGCAGCCAGCCGGTTGCAGCCAAGCTCTGGACAGCCCAACCCTACCAGGGCTACACGCGTCAAATGCAGTATATCTAGAAGAGGACATTGTCCGATGGTGCTGGAGACGTGCGTCTTTTTTGATCCATTGCTTCAAGGTGTCTCCACCTCTCCTCTGCGCCATCAACGTTCTCATTTGGTGACAAAAGAGCCTCGAGGCAACTATGGATCGAGACAACGCCGAGTTCAACAAGACTACGACACTTGGTCGGCTACGTCTACGGAATGTCGAGACCAACGAAGTAGTCCTTATTCCGACGCCATCAAACGATCCCAACGATCCTTTGAACTGGTAATGCCCCGGTCTCCAGGTGTAGTCAGCGTCGGGAAAGTCATCTAACGGCGATTCAGGAAAAAGTCATACAAGGTGTATCTCGCAATCGTCCTATGCATGGCGATGATGATGTGCAACTTTTTGGCAGCCGGCCCTACAGTCGCCATTGTGGGGATCGCCATGGACTTCAAAGGCGTCTCTCCCACCAGCCCAGACTTTGCCGGAGCGATCAGCGCTGTGGCTTTTTTCTTCACCACAACATCGTTGATGCAAGGTGCCGGCAACCTGATCTGGATGCCGTTGATGTTGAAGTATGGTCGACGACCACTTTACATCATCTCCTTCACGGCGTATTTCGCAGTCACACTATGGGCAGGTTTCGCCGAAGGGTACGGAAGCGAAATGGCGGCGAGAGTCTTACTAGGACTCTTTGCTGGGACAGGGGAGTGTCTGGCACCCTTATCCATTGCAGACTTGTTTTTTGTCCATGAAAGGGGCTTCTACATGGCGTATGTTCGATTCGCGCAGCCCTCGTCACACGTCCTGAACTAACGCACTTGCAGATTGTACACCGCGTCTCTCGCGGCCGGCGTCTCCGGTGGTGTTGTCATTAGTGGTTTGATCACCATCAACCTTTCGTGGCGCTACATTTACTTCATTGCGGCGGCGATCATTGGTCTTCTGACGATATTAGTGTTTCTGACATTCCCGGAGACCGCGTACAACCGCAGCCCTGTTGAGGCTCCTGCTGCGAACCAAAGCCCCTCAAAAAATTATGACCTGTCGTGTGACAATCTCGAGGGCAACGGAACGAAAGAAGAGCAGGTCATACATGTTGAAGGGACATCGGCGGCCGACTTTCATCATCCTGTGGCCGAGGTCACTAATTCCGGAGCGACCGTCACGCCAGTGAAGAAGACTTTCGTGCAGGACCTGGCCCTATTCCATGGGGTGTACGTGACCGAGAGCTTCTGGAAGATGTTCTACCGTCCAGTCGTCCTTTTAGCTTTGCCGAACATACTTTGGGCGACTCTGGTCATGTCGGTAACGATAGGATTCCTAGTCGCCATCTCATCTAACTTCGCGAGCGCCTTTCAGACTGCCTACGGCTTTGAAGCTTGGCAATCCGGTCTCTGCTTCATTGCAGGTTTCGTCGGCACCATGATCGGCATTCATTTCGGAGGCTCGATGACCGACACAGTCGCAGACTTCTTCACCCGCCGGAACGACGGTATCAGGCTTCCAGAGATGCGCTTGCCCGCAATTACGGTTGGTCTCGTTTTCGCGCCATTGGGCCTGATTCTGTACGGCGTTGGAATTGAAAACGGACTCCACTGGATGGTTCCTACGTTTGGTCTTGGTTGCCTCAGCTTCGCAGTGGCTCAAGCAACGAACGTATCGCTGGTCTACATTGTTGACTCCTATCGACCAGTTGCTGGGGAGACTGTAGTGACACAACTGGCTTTCAAATGTAGGTTCCATCGTAGTGCTTGATTTGGCTCGCGGCATCGACGACTGACGTTTAATAGCATGTTTCGGCTTTCTCTTGTCCTTCTATACCAATCCATGGATTGAAGGATCGGGTTATGCGGCAGCATTTGGCGAAATGGCTGCCATCAGTGGTGGCGTTTTACTTCTTTGGGTGCCTCTTTATTTCTGGGGCCACAAGCTTCGTATGTGGACACTGAAGTGGCGATTGATTACAGATCTGATCCGTTGGGATGAGAGTAGAGAGGTTGGGGAATAGGTAAGTATACAGTGACGCGCAGCAAGGCGACCACAGGTCTTGGCAAGATTCAACGGCTGAGTGTTACCTACCGAGATAGGTAAATAGCGCTATCTCAGACTGGACCCGTTAAAGTCAAAATACCTTTTTCTACTGCAAGTTATCTAGCTCAGGTATTACCTAGGTACGTACTAGGAATCTAGTAAGTAGCTATGTTGCCCTTATTAAATTCCTTGTAAATAGATGGAGGTCTTTATTTACAATGTAAACGGCCTATGTACTAAATTAAGAAGGTAGGAACTTGTTCTGGCAAGCGTTATTACGTATCTAGTATTCTCTCTTCGGAGCCTACTAGAGATTCTGTGCAGGACCCTTCCTAGTTCTTAATATTCAACCCACGCATTGTCAAACGCCGCGAAGTATCAGCTTACCATACGCAAGCCTCATCGCTGATGGGTGAAATACGAGGATACTTTCAGCAATCTGACAGAGTAAGATGACGATAAAGGTGCCTTTCGACATCAATGTGCATTCGCTTGCGGGGTATTCTTTAATCTGACTGCCATCCTCGATACATTCTTTCCCTTTCGCTTGGACGCTCTGTACAATTTCCTTCTCCTAGCATGCTAAACGCAATTCACCAAGAACAGGTGGCAGCGAGTGTATTATCACATCTCAATGCGAACGAAGCTATCCAGCCGTACATCATTGCTTCATCAATCGTCAGAGCGAGTGTTCGCCGCCGTACGCACATGCTCGAAAAGCAGGGACTTGTAGGCCATTGTCGAAACAAAACAGTTGATATTCTTACACGACTGCTTGACAAGTCAGCAACATGATCTCTCCAGTGGCGGCTGGGAGATGGCTTACTTCAACAATCTAGCATCCGTTGGCAGCGGAGAAGGGCTGCGGGACCATGCCAGCAGCAGTTAGGTTCTGGAAATGCCATTCTGGTGCGCCCTCATTCTTCCAGGTCCTATCACCGCAAACATTAGCATCGCTTCAGTCATGAAGGTACATTGATAGTACTTACCAGAAGATCCAGCCATCAGCCTTCTCGAAAGCGGCAATCTGGGCATTGATGAAGGTACCGATGTTGTTTCGGTCTGCTTCGCCAAGACCCGACACGGTTCCTGAGAACTTGCCATCGCACGAGCCGATGTAGTACGACGTCTTGCCTTCGTAGTTGTACGTCCCATCGTACCTCGCACCGACGCCACGGCCGTTCAACCACTTCGCGCAGTCGGTCAAGGCTCCCGACCACTCTCCAGCGATGGTATACTTGTTGTTGGATGCCATCGAACCACCGAAGCCGCAGGCAGTTCCGACATGCTCGTTGATGCCCAGCTCCAGGGTGCCGGAGTCGAAAACCTCATAGTGGTGGGTGTCAAGCAAGAGAGACCACATGCCGGAGCCCCAGTCGTTCCAGGAGTTGACTCCCTCGAAGGCATCGTGGAAGGTAATGGCGACGTTGCTATCCTTTAGGTCACCCCATCCATCCTGAAAGGTGTCAGCGACTTACAGCGCAGTCATCAACAAGCGACCAAACTCACCATCATGAATTGGCGGACCGTGTCCATGTCGAGGGATGGTCCCATCGGCTCATTCAACAGCTCAATAGCCGCAACCGAATCGTGTCCAGCCCAGTCATCGCGGATCTTGTTCAATGCTTTCCTAGTCTGGCTGACTGAATCGCCCTGTGTCCACTCAATCTGGCCTCGCCGACCAGAGTTATCAAACCCGTTTTGGCTTCCAGGTGCTCCATGCAGATCAATCATGACCTTCAACCCATGGTTACCAGCCCAGCCGACAGCTTTGCCGAGGAAGTCATAAGCACCTTGCACGTACGGGCTGCCGTCTTCCTGTGCGACTGACCAGTACCCGATTGGAATGCGTACGAAGTTCAAGCCAATGCCGGCTATTTCGCTGAAGTCCTCTTCGGTTATCCAGCTGCTCCAATGATCGTGAAGGCGGCTGTATGCTTCGTCCTTGCCGAGTGTTTCACAAAAAGAATACTCTAGACGATCGTTAGCTCTGCCTTGCCGACTGTGCTACTCTTGCTATCACTCTTACCATCCACCACATTATCTGGAGTGTTCTCAAATATGGACGGCGTTATCCATGGCTCAAGCACGAACCAACTATAAAGCAGCAATTAGCAGCCACTTCACCCAACACACTTGACTGAACACACAGGACGGCTTACCCTCCCAAGTTGACACCTCGAACTTTCTCGCTGCCGAAATCGAACTTCAGGTCCCGCTTAACAGGCGACATCATGCCTGCTGGTCTCGCTTCGGCAAATGTGGCCAGCAGAGCTACAGCGGCCGCTGCGCCTGAGAAGTATGACAATGTCATTCTGGTTCTTTGTGGCTGCTACCACGGCAATCGCTTCGATTCTGAGTGTCTTGATGCTCTACTACTGATGCTTCTCGCGTTCAGGGCCATTCACAGGAGGGGCAAAGGAGGTGCAAGTGCAACAGGAGGCAAAATAGGGTATGTTGTTGCGTGAAGGTAGAAACAACTGATCGGTGGAAGAGAAGATCAAATCGAAACCTATTCCTGCGGGACGATGCCTGCCTTTTGAAACACGTTCTTGGAACACGTTGGCTGCCGGGTCATTGGTAGCAACGGCAGCATCGTGACCGAGGATCTTATGACGATCCTCCACATGGGACTGGCATATCCTTTCGCCTTCTGGCAAAAGCGAGGCTACGGCATTGGGAAAACCCTGGTATGCTTGTGACACGCCCCCCACTGCTGGAACTTGGGCGGGTCCCGCAAGGAGGAGAGACCAGTACGGCATGATGTGCCATCGGCAGCCGTGCTCGCCCCGAGACGTATCGGCTGAAGAGCACTGTATACGGTTGGTATAGGTGAAGATCAGTGTGTTGGCGTCGAATTCTTGACCATCACGCGCCTGGAGACCGTCATAGGCGGATCAGCTGTGGACGATTACCGCTGCAGGGTTCGGGAGAAAAATATCACTGCAGGCATGACGGTTGTGGCACCTGCCAGGCACGGTATGCTATTGGCTCCCAGGCGTAAGAAGCAGTTTTGGCGAAGCCACGGACGTGCGGATGAGCATGACGGCGTCGAGCTATTCCCGTGCGTGGCCTGGACTGCTGCCAGGACTTCTTCCTGCCGCCTCCAAAAACAAGACGGGAGACATTCTGACCGGATCCACCTCGGCTGGGTGTATGATGATCAGTTTTGCCGGCCGGATTTGAGCCTTGTGAGGGAGGTGAGAAGGGGGCTGCAACAAGACGAAAGGGTTCGAGACTCTCGAGAAGACGTATGCCAAGCCAAGGACACGCGAAGCTTCGGGGATCGCAAACGCGAAGGCACGTGCTTTGGCGGCTCTGAAACGTGGAAGACAACTTGAATGTCTATCTGATCGAAGGTGATCTTATCAACAACGACTGACAGCTTCACCCGTCTACAGTACTGCCATCGTCCCCAGAATACTGTTCCAATATCAGTGTCGCGTCGTTTGTCTGTCCTCGACTAGTCTGTCTAAGACCCTATTACCCCATCCCCCGCGATTGTGGAGTTCCCGATGAATACTCAAAGATCTACACGGACTAAATTCGCGGTGTGTAACAGTTCGTCACGCGCATGCAAGGAACCAATGGCCGGCCGGGAACCCGGGAAACGTACCTGAGTCCCGACTTCGGATGGTTTCCGCTCGCAGCCCTCTACCACACACAGCCACTACTCCAAGAGGTCACACGACAATAGACAGCCACTTGGCGACTTCGTCGAAAACGGACCTGCTGATGACAACACACGACCGATCGCGAATGACGACTCGGTGATGGAAGTCAAGTCGCAATGACACTGCAGTGTTCACGGCAAGCGATTCATGTTTCGTTGGTGTTCTTCAGGCTGCCCAAAGTCGGGCATCTGCCAGCCTCAAGGAAGGGACCCTAGCGACTATTCTCGACATGGACGGCTACGTGCCCTTCTTTCTCGACGTCATCTTCATCCAATTTCTCTGGCCTGCTAGCACGCAGCATGTCTTGCACGTCGTGCCTGACCTTTTCAGCTTCCGTGGGGTACGCGTGACGCCTGCAGTCATGTCAATAGGGTCTCTTCTCCACAAAGCACGAGATCTGCGTCACTTACCACATGGTCCATAGCGGGCGCTCGAAAAGATCGTCCATTGATTCGATTGACCGACCCTTGAACTCCGGCAGACAAAAGAAGATGAAGACCACGCCGCCGTACGTCAGCATGGCGTACAGGAGGAAAGTACCCCAACCCATCTCAGTTAGCATCACGGGTGTCGCTTTTGTGATGCCGTAGTCCACGATCCAGTTGACGAAGAAGCAAAATGACATGCAGATGGATCGCTTTAGCATATGTCAGCAACTAAGCATTCAGGCGGGAAGAGTGATACTGACAATGCGTGCCGGGAATATCTCTGCTGCCACCACGTAGCAGGCAACGGAATGCCCAAAGGACCAGCCAAAAGCATAGATGTATATCATGATGATACCGACGATGCCACCTGGAGGAGGTCCGCCAGTACTATCGCTTTCTGTCTTGTCGCCGGCAAATCGAATGTAAAGCGCAACATACAGCATCGCTGTTGCCTGCAAAGTGGCTCCAACCAGTAGGGGCAGTCGCCTGCCAATCCTATCGACCAAGTATGCAACGTAGAATATTGTCGTGACGAGCTTTACGATGCCGTAAACACCCTGATGTTGTCAGCAGCAGGCCTCCCCGGAGCGTATTGGAAGTTCTTCTCACCGTCGTTAGCAGGCTGTTGCTAGAACCATTCACACCAATCAACTCAAAGATGCGAGGCGCATAGTAGTTGAGCGAGTCGGTACCGGTGAACTTGTGGAATAAGAACAGCATGACTGCAAGGAAGAACCTTTGGAAATTGCTCCTGCTGGTGAAAATATCCTGCAGGACAGCTAGGAGACCATGACCCTTGTGAGCTTCCTGTTCAAATCGAGCCTGAGCATCGATCTCATGGAACTCTGTAAGGAGGTAGGGGTGGTCGGCCGGAAGTTTTCTCAGCTTTGTCAAGTTCATCATGCCTTTCTCGGGCTGGCCGTGGCTGATAAGGTACTGCGTTGTAGTTTTACGTTAGCCTGAATGTTCAAGGTGACCTCTGGACTATCAAAACCTACCCGGGGCGTCTCTGGGATGGCTGGAATCATGAGACACATGAGCGCCCCCGGAATCAGCTGAATACCCATAGCCGTCCTCCACTGCTTGTCGTCATGCTCGACACCGTCGTAGCTCCAAAGACTGACACCATAGTTTACCTAGAACAACCCAAAGTCAGCTTGCCAGGGATCAGAAAGCCCAACTAAAACCCATACTACTCACCCAGAAAGCTAGCATGAGCGAAAGGATGATCATCAGATTATAAGTCGCCGTCATCGAGCCACGCACAGACTTGGGTGAGTTCTCCGCCAGAAACTGTGGACTCAGCATCGAGCTCGCACCGACGCCCATGCCGCCAATGAAGCGACCTGCGAGAAGCACATCGTAGTCCGCGATCATTTGCATGATGGCTCCGACTAGGAAGACAATACCCCAGAGAAGTACCGACCACTTTCGGCCCAGGTAATCAGCTGTAGGCCATGCACAGAGGGCTCCAGCAGAACCCCCTGCGGCGAGCATGGCGGCGATGTCCCCCTTAGAACCCATTAGCTGAAGGGACCCCTGCAGATCACTTTTTCGCTCCCGCGACATACCTTGCGCTTGTCCATCTCGCTCTGGGAGATATTGCTGAGTCCGAATGCATTTTCGAACGACGGCAGTGTCAGGATCCCGCCGATGTTTCCGGAGTCGAAGCCGTAGACTAAAAGAGTGATCGTAGTGTATCAGCAAGGACTGCTATAATCATGCCCCGTCATGCGGGGTGGGTGTTTACTAACAGCAGCCCGCCCATGCTACTGTGATGAGCAGGTAGAGCAGACGGAGATTGAAGATGGCTTTCGGGTCGGATTTAGCATCGTTGCTGATCCAGATGCTGGTCCCGCCGGCCATTTTTGAGGATTGATAAAGACGATCGAGGCCTGTTTAACTTGTATCGATCAAGACTGTGTAGAGTTGCAATCAAGGTGCTAATGACCAACGCCGAAACGTTGAGGATGACAGAAGGGAGATAAGGGTCCCCTTCTGGAGAACGAGCCAGATGTATGTATCCCTCTCCAGTCCTATGCACGCCAGAAACGGGTTACGGATTTCGGACGGATCTGCCGTTGTCTTCTCCGCATTCTAGAGCTGGGGTAATGGGGAAGCTTAGGGCAAAGCTTCATGTGCAGGACTGTGCCGCATGGTGTCCGACGCGAAGAACTCACGGCGGTGCCTCCGTAAGTCGGACGCTGCATCCGAGTTCGTTATCACGGGATCGTTTATCGAAGTGGAGCCTGAGGTGGGTGGAAAAGCTGGAGCTTGTGGAGCTAGAGCGTGACGGTGTTGTATGAAAGTAGACCTTCCTATGTCTGCAACGTAGGTCAAGTAAATAGCAGAGCTACTTTGTCTCAAAAGGCTGCCCGTATTCCAATTATCAGGCCCAATTTGCATCCAACAAGCAGATCGAAAATGGGTAGTCGCGGTGTTGAAGTGCCGGACTTTGATGCTCGACATATGAAACACGCCGAGACTCCATTGCCACACCAATACTGCTTGTAAGTCACCACGTAAAGTCGTTGTATGCGCAGACAATCTGACAGATTGATCAAGTATACCCTCAGCGACACCACAATGCCATGCCTCAAACCTGTTGCTCCTAAGGAACGGCGATCTCCTCTGCGCATGGTTCGGAGGGACGCAGGAAGGCAAGCCCGATATCAGCATCTATCTCTCCCGCAAGGCCGCCGATTCGAAAACCTGGACGGATGCGGAGAAAGTCACCTTCGACAGCAGTAGAAGCGAGCAGAATCCCGTCCTGTTCGAATCGCCGTACGGTGACATCTGGTTGCTGTATACCTCTCAGAACGCCGGCGATCAGGATTCCGCGGTCGTGAAACGGCAAGTATCTAGCGACGGCGGACATTCCTGGAGTCAACCCGAGTTACTCTTCTCCGAACCCGGGACATTCATCCGACAGCCAGTGATTCCACTCGAGGATGGCACGTTGGTAATCCCGACGTTCAAATGTCGTACGGAACCGGGTACGCGGTGGATCGGGAACGATGATATTTCCAGCATCCGCATCTCCCAAGACCAAGGCCAGAGCTGGCGCGAACAGGAAGTCCCCAATAGTTTCGGAGCGGTTCATATGGAGATCCAGCGACTGAAGAGTGGAGGCTACCTTGCGCTGTACCGCAGTCGATGGGCAGACAACATCTATCTCTCCAGATCCCCGGATGGCATCGATTGGAGCGAGCCACAGCCGACAAGTCTTCCCAATCCAAACGCAGGAATCTGCTTTAATGTCCTCTCCTCTGGACGTGTGCTCGTAGTGTACAATCACTCTTCTAAGGCCAATGCCTTGGGCCAGCGGGAAGGTCTGTACGACGATATCGCCGAAGCTGGCGATGTACGGAAGAATCAGACTTCGAAGCATGCAGGGAAAGAAGCTTTTTGGGGTGCGCCAAGGGCACCGCTTTGTTTGGCCTGGAGCGATGATGAAGGGAAGTCGTGGACGTCGAAGGTCTTGGAGGAAGGCGATGGCTATTGCATGACGAATAATAGCGAGGAGAAGCTGAATCGCGAGCTTTCGTACCCGAGCATGACATTGGGACCAGATGGACTTGTGCACATTGCCTTCACGTTTTGGAGGCAGAAGATTAAATACGTGCAGCTAGATCCCAGCGTGTTAGGTTAAAGACAGGCTTGCAATCAGTTGATGTTTAGTCGATCAGATTTTCATCTGTCCATGTGTGTCAGCTGTTGCGGACGCTTATGTGAATTGAGAGATACTGCAATCTATGTTTACTAAGAGGGGTCTTGTGTGAGTAGCTTTGTAAGCTGGCATGATACATCAAATGGCTTGCACCGCCAAGGGCCGATAGCACTCTTCTAAATACTTCATTTCTTCGTCGGTAAGATCGATGGCCAACGCCTCCGACACCGCTTCAATCCGGTCGATGCTATTTAAGCCTACAATAGGGCATGTGCCTTTCTTTAAGAGCCACGCGAGGGCAACACTCGACATGGAGCATTGCTTTTGAGCGGCCAGCTCCTCAACTCTCCCAACAATGGCCTGGTTCTGCTCACCTTGGAACCATTTCTGGGTCTTTGCATCCTGTTGGCTTCTCTCGGTCTGGTGAGTGAACGGCCGTGTCAGCAGGCCTCTTGCAACGGGACTCCAGGGAATAAGACCGATGCCTTCGGCCTGACAGAACGGGATCATCTCTCGCTCTTCTTCTCGGTAAAGAAGGTTGTAGAGGCCAGACATGCTGGTGAAGGTCGTCCATCCGTTCGCCTTGGCAATGTAGTTCAGTCGAGCGAATTCCCAGGTATGCATGCTGGATGCACCTATGTAGAGAACTTTGCCCATCTGAACGAGATCATGGAGGGCTTTCATGATCTCTGCGGGGCTTGTCTCGTGGTCAAGGCGGTGGATCTGAATCACATCTATATAGCTGGTATTGAGACGTCGTAGAGAGGCTTCCACCGCTTCGAAGATGTGTTTTCGGCTGAGACCCATTTGATTAGCTAGGACGCCATCGTTGACGGCAGGCTGCGGACGAGCGTTGGGATTGTCTTCCAGCACTGGATAGTACAGCTTGCTCATCAGCACGACTCTGCTGCGCGGGATATCATATTGCCGCAGCGCATTCCCAATGATGGACTCTGACCACCCATTCGAATAAGTGTCAGCCGTCTCCCATGTGTTGATGCCGACATCGAAGGCCTTCTTGAGAAGTGGCAGAGCTTGCGCTTCTGGTAGAACCCATGGACTGCCTTCCCACTGTGGGTTGCCGAAGGCCATACATCCTAAGATGATACGGGATACTTTGAGTCCGCTGTCGCCCAACCGCTGAGAAGGCATCATGTCGCGTCCATGACGCGTATTATGTAAGCTGGCCGTGGTGGGCATCTCCTTGGTCATTATTGCGTCCAACGTCTGTTCGTTCTCTCTTCGACTTCGTGCTGCATGTGTTCAGACAAGGAAATTGGAAATGAATGGTTTCGGAACTTGCTACACTGCCTGCTCATTCTCCTCGTCCTTTGCATCTAACGACGACTCCGGTTCAACCATGCCTGTCGGTGGCCATCCGGTCTGAGATCCGCCGAGGGAGCATCGTCGGCATTCTGCATCGGCGACTGACTCCGAGCACAAAGTCGGCGACTGGCTCCGCGTAACATCTCGGAAGGCTGCTCCGGTCTCAATTTCCACTTTCGTGCAGCATCGAGTGCATTCATACTGTTCGTCAAGGACGTTGCGTCTGCAATAGCCATACCGGAGGGCGTCCGTGGTATACTTTTCCACCCTCCCAATATGTCTCTGGTCTTGCTCTTGATCGGTATTCATCGGTCGTCGGCGTCTGACGAGTACACTTTCAGTGCACTCGATCGGTATTTAGTCGCTACAAGGTAGGATTGAAATACACGAGCTTCTCTTTTCCCATTTAGTAGTCCCAGATCTTCTCATCCCAGAATATCAATTGTGTCCCTGCGAAGATTCATAACGAAGAGGCTCCGCCGCTGTCATCCGAGCATTCACTTGACAAACCCTAATCACCTAAACCATGGCGACCTTTGCCGGGACCCCGACGCTGATCGACCAGAGGAGAGATATGCGACACTGCGACAACAGCACGATTCGAAGCGAGACCTATTCGAGACCTGCCGAACCAGCGACCGAAGACGTTTCAAAGCCGGCATTGAGCAGCATAATTTCAGTACATGACTTTGAAGACGTAGCCAGGCATTCGTTTTCCGAAAAGGCATTTGCATTCTATTCATCCGCTGCGACAGATCTTGTCTCGCATAATGCAAACTTGATGTGCCAACGCAAGCTGCTGCTGCGGCCTAAGGTTCTACGCAATGTCAAGAATGTGACGACCAAGAGGAGCATTCTGGGCTCAGATTCATCTGCCCCTTTCTTCTTCAGCCCTGCAGCAATGGCGACCCTTGCCCATGAGGAGGGAGAACTGGCTGTGGCGCGGGCGTGTGGCAATGAGGAAATCATTCAGATGGTAGGTCGATCCCCTCAGATGAGCGTTGCATTGCTGACAGGCATAGGTCTCGTCGAACGCATCCTATCCATTAGCGGACATTGTCCATGCCGGAAAACACGGGCAGCCGTTCTTCCTCCAGCTATACGTTAATTCGGACAGGTCAAAGACCGAGGAGCTGCTTCTTTCCGCAAAGAAACTGGGAATCAAAGCAATTCTACTCACAGTAGATGCTCCAGTGCCCGGCAAAAGAGAAGCCGACGAACGTATTGCTGCTGGGAATGTGTCAGCTGCTATAAGTGGCGCAGTGGCAACAAATGACAAGCGGGGCGGCGGTCTCGGAAGGGGTATGGCAAAATACATCGACTCAACACTGTGCTGGGAAGATCTTGCATGGATAAAACGCGTGTCAGGCTTGCCGCTCGTTCTCAAAGGCATTCAAACCGCATCGGATGCGCGCAAAGCCGTCAAGTTTGGAGCTGAAGGTATCCTGTTGAGCAATCATGGCGGCCGTTCGCTGGATACCACTCAGCCTGCGATGATGACCCTGCTCGAGCTGCACAAATGCGCGCCTGAGGTTTTCGCACATCTGGAAGTCTATGTTGACGGTGGATTCACACGAGGTACCGATATCTTGAAGGCAATTGCCCTGGGCGCAACGGCGGTGGGCATCGGAAGGCCCTGGCTTTATGCCTTGACATATGGGCAGGAAGGCGTAGAGCATTTGTGTGATATACTGAAGGATGAGTTGATAACCTCCATGAAGTTGAGCGGGATCACGGATGTAGACGAGGCGCATCCGGGCATGGTAAATACTGCTGGTCTTGAGCTGTTGGTTCGGGATAGCGAAGACCACCCTTGGATACGGTGGCAACCAAAAGCTAGACTTTGAGGTGGGCTATCGCATTACGTTGTACGATATTATCTAATTCAGACGATGTGAACTTTTCACATTATCACTTTACTTGGTGCGTCACACAGCGTAGATGGTTCAGCGAGTCAGTTCACAACAATGGCGCGAGTAGAGGAGAAACCTTACGCCCCGTGGGACCTCTTGTGCGGGGAACAAGAAGCAATCGCCGAAGAGGATGCCGGCCAGGATCAGTCTCCACTTCACCTCTTACTCTTGTTCCTAGCCTTCATATCAAACAGTAACAGGTAAGAGTGTATGCGCAAAGCCTTCACAATGTCATCTTCACTCAAGCGAAAACGTAGCGATGTTCTTGATACCGAGACGCGACCACATCCTCCGTCGTGGTCACAGCTGGATAACGAGTCACTTATCCGGACGGATAACTCAAAGAAAGTTGCGACCGCCTGCAAAGGTTGCAGAAAACAAAAGGTACTCCCGTTTCCAAACGCGATCACGTTGAGTTCAATCAGTCTAATATGTACCAAAGATAAAATGTGAGCTGCGCAATGATGAGCCACCGTGTGCTAGATGCCACCGCAAAGGCCTCGAATGCATTTTGCACATCCCGAACCGCACTGCTACAGAGGATCACAAGCAGATTAGCCTCTTAGGAAAAGACATGCTCAATGTCCATGACACGCTGGAACGCATCTGCCAACATCTTGGAATCAAGAACCCAGACCCGGTTGTGTCGTATCCTAACACCACTAGCAACGAGACGCAGGCTCCCCAGAACGATTACGAGCAAGAAGACGATGGAGTGTGCGAACTATCACCTCCAGCATCTCCTTCCGCCGCCAATGCACCAATCGATAGCTACCTTACGAGTCTGCAAGAGACCTCACCTGCTGGGAAATCTCCTCAAAAAGCCCGCCGCAACACCTTGGCACCAGCAGACATGATCACCAAGGGCGTCATTAGCCTCGAAAGCGCAAATACACTGATAGAGTACTATCTCCGTCATCTGGACCGGTTCCTTTATAGCCTCGCTGGCCATTACAAGTGCCTGGACGATGTCCGACGTGCGTCTCCTGCCTTACTCGCAGCCATGTGCACGGTAGCCGCATTTCAAAAGCCAGAAAGTGCCGGACTATTTGACATTTGTAATCGAGAGTACAGGCATTTAGTCTCGACAGCAATGTTCGAGAAACGCAATCAGGAGTTCATTCGCGCACTCTGCATCGGGTCGTTTTGGCTCCCCAATTCATCTCGAATACTTGCAAGTGATGCAATAAGACGCTGTGCAGACTGCAGGCTCTCTCGAAGCTACCACCAGCTTAACAATGAGCGAGCGAAAGCGACAACCATGAACAACGCCATCAGCGATACGACCAATATTGAAGCGGCAGACCGTGTCAGGCTTTGGTACCTTCTATTTGTATCAGATCAGCAGCTTTCCATACTGCACAACCGGGACTGCATTATGCATGCAGACAAAGATACCATAGAAGGCCGAGACCTTCTCCTATCTTCCAGCAAGCCATCCAATGACGACGTGCGGCTCATCTCCCAGGTATCCCTCCTCGTTATCATGGGCCAGATCAAAGCAGTATTCAGTAGCGACGAGATGACGCCTGTGCCTAAGATGCTCGCTGTGCAGCTCAATCACTTCTCGCGCGAACTGGATCAGTGGTACGACCGATTCTCACCGCTCTTTGGTATGTTGAAGCAACCTCTACTCCAAGAACTGATTCAAGACTGATAGCATGTCCAGAAGCCGATCCTCATATTGGCGGCTTTCCGCTAGCAGGCTTAAAGCTGCACCACCAGTTTGGTCGATTGTACCTCGGTCACCATGTACTGCGAGGACTACAGAAGACTGATCCGATACCGTTACACTTCCAGCAAGCAGCTCTCACGGCTCGTGAAGCGGCGGGGACAATCTTCTCGATGATTCTGGAAAACGACGCACTGCGGGCGAACATTGTCGGCATGCCACATTACTTCCACATCATGATCTCCTTCGCTGGCCACTTCTCTCTCGAGGTCTGTATGAAGTTCAGTGAGCAGCTGGGCGTTAATGTGCATGACGAATTCACGCGGATCTCTTCGGTACTAGCTTTCTTCGCGCATACGGACGTGGTAGCACAACATCCTCTCGCCAGAGTCACTACGGGTCTCATGCGCAAGCTGTCTGATTGCTCAGCTGCTCTAGGCGTAGACGGAGTGCTGACAGGAAGCCCCTTTAGTAGGCTTGAGGGCCAGTACGCAGCTGCACGAGATTTCGGTCTTGCATCTACAAGTGAAGCTCAACAACCCGGATTACTTCCTGGAACGACGACGCCTTTTGACTGGCAAGCACTTCCTACAGACTTCCTCTACACGGATTTTGCGGACTTTGACTTTGCAGATACTCAGTTTGACTTTGTCACATAGTACATGCTATGTATCAGGGCAATAGACTAAGCTAAACCAGCCTCGATATCGTCATGGAAAACAACAGTGCCCCAGTCTGGCCGATTGAATCTCTTCCCACCTTTCGTCTTGGCCAGTCTATCCATCTCCAACATCTCATCCTCCGTCAGTGAGAAATTGTCCTTCAAGTTTGCCGTTATCCTCGCCGGGTTGACACTCTTCGGTATCACGCTCCAACCCTTTTGAATACCCCAGCTCAGCATCACATTCCCCGTAGCAACTCCTCTCTTCTTGGCAATCGTCGTCACAGCCGGCTCATCATGAAGTGTGCTGCCCGTGCCACCCAGCGGTCCAAAAGCAGTCTGATGGATCCCTTTCGCCTGACAAAAAGCGTGTAGCTTGTCCTGTGGCAGAAGCGGTTGAATCTCTGTTTGGTTAACAGCCGGTACGACCTTCGCCGTCGCCAGCAATTTCTCCAAGTTCGTGGTGGAAAAGTTCGCAACCCCGATCGCCTTCGCTTTCCCTGTAGCAAGTAGCCTTTCCATTTCCCGCCATGTATCGGTAAAGTCCCAGCCTTGAACGTGGAGCTTTCGATCTTCCTTGCCGTATTCGGCGCCAGTGTCGGGACTAAGGGTGATGGGCCAGTGCATGAGGTAGAGATCGACATAGTCCAGACAGAGATCGTGCAGGGATTTATCGAGAGCTTGCTCGGCGCGTTGGTGGTCGGACGACCAGAGTTTGGTGGTGACGAAGAACTCGGAGCGTGGGATAGGAGCCGCTGCGAATATTTTCCCGATCTCGGCCTCGTTGTTGTACAGAGGCGCGCAGTCGAAGTGTCGGTAGCCTGCGGCGAACGCTGCTTCTACAGCTCGAGCAGCTTCCCCTGGAGCTGCTTTCCAAGTCCCGAATCCAACGGCTGGGACCTTCGCACCAGTGTTGAGGACGAAGTGCGAGCGGGGTGAAGTGGATTTCACGCCGTTTGTACCATTTGTGAGCTTTGGAGAATCCGTTTGGTATGCAATTACATCTGGTAAGGAAGTCTCCATGTCCTTCAATCGCCCCATCAGAGCTATAGTAGCTTCTTTGACATCCTTTGAAGCGGGCTTGTACGGCTTCCGGGGATAGAAGGCAGCTTCTTCGGTGACGCCAGCAGCTGGTCCTGCAAATACGCCGGCTCCGTATTTGGTTGCTGCAAGGCCCTTTTTGCAGGCAGACTCCGCGAGTGCAACCTGGCCTTGCAGCTGTCTTGCCTCCTCTACTTTACCCTCTTGCCACAGTGAGTATAATTTGGCGACACATTTCGGGAATACGTTTCCAATACCTGTCACGCAGCCGATCCCTCCACCTATCAAACAGGGTAACAGCCAGTCTGATTGTCCGCTGAAGACTGAGAACTTTGAAGGTGGAAAGCGAGCCGTAAGACATGTTACTTTGCCAGCATTGGCGCAAGTCAGCTTCACGCCTGCAATGTTGGGATGCTCGGCCAGCTTTGTCAAGACGTCGACACTAAGATCTATACCAGCTGTGACTCCTGGAAACTAATGAGTTATCGTCAGCTTGAGCAGTCCGCTCGTTCTGTCATTTGAGAACGTACATTGTAGCATATAATAGGGATGGGAGAGGCATCTGCTACTTCTTCGTAGAAATCGATGATAGTGTCGTTGGTGACTGCTTTGGACCAATAGCTTGGTGGGAGCAGAAGACCAAAATCTGCACCGGCACTGGCAGCATCTTCGACAAGCGTGATGGTTTCGTTGGTACTTTGACCACTGACGCCCGCAGCGATGGGAAAGCGAGGGACTCCGAGATCAGCAGCTGCTCTTCGAGCGCAGTGGATCAAGTTTATTCTTTCTTGTGGCGAGAGTAGGGCTGCCTCGGCCGTCGAGCCCTGCAATACCAGGCCGTGAACCCCTCCTCGGATCAAGTGGCTGAAGTAGCGATAGGAGGCGTCCAGATCGATTTCCTGTCGTTTGGTGTTTTTGTAAAGTGATATGACTGGACACCAGATTCCCGGTGGCACAGCAGGCTTTGCAGATGAAGGTGGATTCATTGCAATGGGCATGACAGCTGATAACAAGAGGGTAGGGAACTGTGCAATGGAGAGAGCATACGGGATCGGAGGTGGGAGAGCTCCACTGCGTACTTACATATTAGTTCGCTATAGTAACAGCGGATATGCGGAGCTGTTCGCCTTCTCCTCAGTTGCCTGATCCGCAGAGCATCGGAGAGAGCTGATCACATTCTAGCTCCGCGTGAAGCACAACGGAAGAGGGTTCAGGAAGGCGAAGAGGGGAGGAGGGGAGGAGGGGTCGCTCCCCTCTCGGCGAATGTCCGTCTCGGAGGCTGTCCTCCGATCGCCGACCTCACCCACTCCGCGTCAACTTCCTCCAACTCATATCCCTACTTGTTCGGGCGGGGACACTGCAACCAATTCAGCCCTTCGCTACAGTAGAAAGACGTCCATGTTGACGACGCTGTACGACTCTACTTGCTTGCGGCGGAGAAAGCAGCGGCTGGCGAAGTCTTCAATGGCACAGCAGGGGGACAACAGTCACAATTCAGCAGATGCCGGAAGCTATTGCGAAGACTACGGGTTGTCCAGCAGGTTCTGTGGGCAGAGACGAGGCGGTTGAGCTGGAGGACCGGGGAAAGCAACGCGAATTCTGAATCTCTGGTTAATTGTCTCCGTCGAGAACCGAGCATCAAGCCGTAAACCCCAAGAGCAACTGGGAGGGACAAAGATAGATGAACTTGATGAATTCAAAACATTAAACCTGCAATCCAAGCTTTGATGTTATTGCTCAATACAATCTAACAGGTATCAAAGACGTGCTTCTACAGCGACTGGACCTTGTTGTTCCGCTACCAGTTGCGCTACGTGAGCATGCATGTCATAGCTGGAGATGGTCAGTCTGCGGCTCCTTCGTGTAGCATCACTCAATATTACCTATTCATTTCCTCAATCGTCAGCTTGTTGTTCTCGTCTTGCACACTGTAGTGTGAATTATCTGTATTGCTTGAAAAGCCTGTCAGAAATTGTTAGCATGGTCGGCAGGAATACAGTAGCTATATCGACAACGACGCACCTATTCTTTCATGGATATTTTCGGCCGCTCTTGCAGAAGCTGCCTGAACACGAGTTGCTCTATGCTTGCGTATGCGTTCGTAAAGCTTAAGAGCAGAGGATACATCGCCGGCGAAGCGCTTCTTCCCGAATACAATGCCCAGACAGGCGGCGTCTTCAATCGCCATACATGCCCCTTGACTCTGATGTGGCATCATCTGCTTTCTCTTAGCTCAAAAAAACTTTGTCACAAAAGACATGCTTTCAACTTACCGGATGAGCAGCGTCTCCGAGGACACAAGCGACACCTTTCTGCCACCAGTCATAAGGCTGATGGATCCAAAGCCTCCAGGGCTTTACTTCTACACCAATCTTGAGATGAGACAGAACCTTTTCATCGAGATCTGGATACGGCGCCAATAATTCTTCCACCGTCGACTCGGCATCCCATTTCTGGTTGGCATAATCGCCTTTCTCCCGCGGAAAGAAGCAGTAATAGGAGAGAAGGCTGCCTCCATTACAGGGGGAGAGCACGATCTTGTTCCACTCCTTCTGTCCGCCCCAGTATTCGAGGGCGGAGTCTTGGGAGTAGTCCACTAGGCCGAGTTGTCGAGCTTTTGCCGTGTCGACGTTCGCGTGCAGGCAGCTCGAAGCGGCGGGTTTGCGCTCTGGTTTGATACCGATGATGCCTCGCACTGCTGAGCCGATCCCATCGGCGCCGATGACAAGGTCGTGCTTGGCTGATACGCCGTTTTCGAATTCGATTATGCCTTGCACCGTGTCGATATCGATACACTGAATTGCTTCTGTTATTCTATGCTTTTCATGAAATGGATCGAAGACCGGTTACCTTGTGATTAACGATTACCTCTACAGGCTCACCATCTCCTTCTTGTTGCGTAGCGCAGTCAAGCAGCATCCTGTGCATGTACTGACGGTGGAACATATTGTATACCTAGACTCTTGTCAGGCTCTCTCCTCAGCCACGCTCGAAGGTCGAGCTCAACATACATATCCCCATTTCTCCTCGTAATCGTCCAAGTCGTAGACGCTAATCGGCTCTCCAGTCTTCCAATCACGATTGATCAACTTCCGGAGAAGGACAGGATCGCCTTTCTCGATATCCACGCCCCATTCGTGAAGCCATCGAGTTCCATTTGCAGCGCAGGAAACTGATGCTCCGACTTCACCTACGAAGTCTGATCGCTCGTAGATTGTCACTTTGTGGCCTGCGCGACGGAGTGCGATGCCCGCGCACAGGCCGCCAATGCCGCCACCGACGACGGCAGCGTCTAGACGTCTCCAACCAGATTGGGACGCCATTGTTAAAGTAACGACAGTGAGATTTATTCAAGGGCGGCGAGGAAAAGTAGCAGAAGGTTTGCACGAAGCTTTGCAACGATCAGGATACAACGTTCGTGCTTTGAGATGATAGATATCAGTTAGTAGTTTAATGTTCCTCAGCACTGCTGTGGATATAGAGAAGTGTACGAGGGGACATATACCTCTTTCAGCTCCATAGCTCTGGCAACCGAAGCGGAGAGCGGAAGGGCGGATGTTCGGGAGTGCGGATGCGCGCTCCTGATCGACCTACTTACCATGATTAGAGCATTTTATTCACACTACATTTGCACCTATGACAAGTCCTTCTGAGGCCTGATAAGGCAGCCGATCTATCCGGACCAAATGTCGCGGCTCTTGAACGGAGATTCGACGCTTCCAGAGTTCCTTCGGAACTGCAAGGTCACGGCGGACTGGCGGTTGCACGATCCATCTGCTACTGTACGCGACGTATGGAGAAACGTCTGGTTTTGCATGCGCAAAACGCACACTTTACGATCACCGCGCCGTGTACGTGTTGAACATTACCAAAAGATAACGGACCAACGAATCTTTCAGGCCGACGAAGACGTAGGTTCGAGGGTGTGAAGATGGTCGATGTCACATTAATTAGTGGAGAAGGTCTACACGATCAGAACAAATCCGTAACGGCACCTGTAACATAGCAGTCAGCATACACACAATCTGCAAAGCATCCAGACAATCTTCCAAGACGATGAAATAAACTTACCATGCGAAGCATCCCCCACCAACCGCGCATACTTAGCCAGGACACCCCTCGTCACCGGCCTCCGCGGGGGCTGCCACTCGGCCAACCTCCTCTGCAACTCCGCCGCATCCACACCCATATTAATCGTATGGCTAGCGGCATCGATCGTAATCTCATCACCATCCTGCACCACGGCAATCGGACCCCCGACGGCCGCCTCGGGACAGATATGCCCCACGATGAAACCATGCGAAGCACCGGAATACCTCCCGTCCGTGATGAGCGCGACGTTCTTCAGCCCGGCGCCCATGATGGCGGCCGAAGCCTTCAGTTGCTCGGGCATCCCCGGTCCGCCTTTGGGACCCTCGTAGCGGACGACGAGGACGAGGTTCTCCGTGCGGGGTATTGAGCCCGAGTTGAGCGCTTGGTCGAGCTCGTGCTCTTTGTTGAAGACCCGGGCTTTGCCGGTGAAGGACATACCTTCCTTGCCGGTGATCTTCGCCACGGCGCCTTTGGGGGCGAGGTTGCCGTAGAGGATCTCGATGTGGCCGGTAGGTTTGATAGGGTTATCGAGGCTGCGGATGATTTCCTGGCCTTGCTTTAAGGAAGGCCAGGATTCGACGTTCTCGGCCAGGGTCTTGCCCGTGACGGTGATGGTGGAGCCGTCGAGGAGGCCGGCGGCGATGAGGAGTTTGTGGACGGAGCTGACGCCGCCGATCTCGTAGAGGTCCGCCATCAGGTGTTTGCCGCTAGGTGCGAGGTCGGCGATGAAGGGGATCTTGTCGCTGATTCTTTGGAAGTCGTCGAGGGTGAGCTCGACATCGGCTGTGACGGCCATGGCTAGGAGGTGCAGGACGCCGTTGGTAGAGCCGCCTAGCGCCATCATCATTACGAGTGCATTCTCGAAGGACCGCTTCGTCAAGCAGTGCTTAGGGAGAATCTGCTTCTCCATGCATACACGGATAGCTTTCGCGACTTTGCCGCACTCGCGCATCTTTTCTGGGCTTGTTGCCGGTGTACTCGCCGAGCCTGGTAGTGATAAACCCAGCGTCTCAATCGCCGTCGCCATGGTATTGGCTGTGAACATTCCACCGCAGGCACCCTGACCGGGACACGCCGTCTTCTCGATATCGGTAAGAATCTCGTCCTTAGTCTGACTCGGGTCGGCAGGGTTCTTCAACCGGTCGAAAAGATATGCTCCATGTGCTTCCAAGGCCGTTGTTATATTAATCGGCTTCTGTAAAAGATTCGAATACCCGGGGTTGATCGTGCCTCCATAGACCATGATACTTGGACGATTATGTCTCGCCATGCCCATCACGCAACCCGGCATATTCTTATCGCAACCTGGGATCGTGACACATGCATCGTGGAACTGAGCACATGTCACAGTCTCAATGCTATCCGCGATGATCTCTCGTGTCTGGAGGGAGAACCGCATACCGTCGCCACCCATGGTGATCCCATCTGACACTCCGATCGTGTTATACTGCCAAGCGAGCATCTCATCCTTTTCAATGTTCTTCTTGACTTCTTTCCCTATATCAAGCAAGTGGGTATTGCAAGGGTTGCCTTCCCACCAGACACTGGCAACCCCCACCTGAGGAAATGTCTTCAGCGTCTTTTCATCCTTGACACCGGCTGCGTACAGCATCGCTTGGGCGGCAGGAAAGTCATGTTCGCGGGTCAAGGTTGAGGAGAACTTGTTCAGGCCACTGCCGGGTTTGGAGTTCTGGAAGGTGAGGTAGCGGGGTGATTCGGGACGGTTCTGCTTCTCGAGATTGTCGGGATCCATGGTGGGCGAGCAGACGGATTGCGAGGATCTGAAACGGTATGCCTTGTTCAGTCGCAATATGTACTCGCTGCTCGCATTTGCGTGGGCCTGGGAGGCGCGAAGTCGCAGCGAACCACGAGTCGAGGAGTAATTGCTGACCCTCACTATGGTCCACACGGTGCGTAGCTCTCTCCGCAATCATGTGGGGTTTCAAAGCTTCGTCAGTCGCCGTCGTATTCCCGCTTCAAATACCGCCGATCTTCGGCGTGAGCATTATACCGAGGGAAACATAGGAGAACATGAAGCCGGACCGGCCTACCTTTCATTGTGGAGGAGACAAGGAAATCCAGAAAGTTGTCGTACAGGGTATCTCACAAGCAAAATGCCACGGTGCTCGAAGCCAGCTCGCTATCCTTTTTTTACTTGGACCCAGTATTCTCTTGCCACTCACCTGCACTACTTCCTACTGCGTCGGCGGGAGTAGAGCTACGCTCCACTGGGTCCCCGTTCTCTTTCTTGTGCTTCGTGTCTGCGCTGTCTTTGGCTGGCGGAGGTGGCGCGTCCGCATCATCATCGTCATCTTCAAAGGATGCCGGATCCGCCATGGGCTGCGCGTCAGCCTGCGCAGCATCTGAATAGCTTTCCTGCCTTCTTGCGCCTGGTCTCTCGTGCTCCGCTAGTGTGTCATCCGCTGAGACTGATATGCCTCTGGCGCCCCAGTTTCTTCCGCCTGCTGACCTTCCGCCGTCTTGAATCGTCCCGTTCTCCTGTCTCGCCAGCGCCTCGGCATCTTCGTCTCCTTCGCCGTCCTCGCTACCTGTTGATCCTCTCTTGCCAATGAATCTCCTGACCAGGAAACTCTTCGTCAAATCGTCGCTGTCCACGACACCGCCTCCTCTCAGCTTGACTCTCTGTCGGCTCCAGTACACCCACGCGAAGTCAATGTACAGTGCAGTTTGGATAATGCCAAAGATGACGCTGGTAGGGTCAAAGTAGCCTTCTCCGATTCCACGCACGAGCCAGTTGAGGATGTAGAAGAAGCGGTAGGAGCCGAGAGTAACGAGGTAGAAGGAATCGATGACAGTAGGTACGGATGTCTGGCGGAGGAGGAGAAGCTGAGGGAGGATGCAGACGGACTCAAGGATGATGGAGAAGGTCCAAAGGATCTAATGCGGATGTCAGCTTAAACAAAACGCCTCTCAGCTGACACTGCGGTCGCGTCTGCTGTTCTCGCAATATGAGCATGGCTGGAAAATATTCCACTTACCTCACTGAACCTCATCCCCGCCCAGCCCTCAAAGAGTAGAGTGACAAAGGGCGCGCTGACCAAGCTTCCTCCCAACGTCCACGTCGCGAGCTTCCAGCCGTATTCCTTCTCTCTCGTCCGCGCATATCGGCGCATCATAAGGTAGACGATGTAGGCAGAAGAGGTGATGTAGAATATCTTAAGGATAAAGTTCCACCATGACATGGATGGAGGGACCCTATAAGATGCGATAGTTAGCAAGCTGGATGTATACTCTTGCGGAGTACTTGTCGTTGATAGTGGGAACTGTGCCTGCGCGTCCCAATCCGCCGCCCTGTCATTTGCTTGTAGATACATACCAGAAGAGATCCAGATACCGGGTTCCAAACACCAAGATATACAGGAGCTGGGTCAACAGCGAGACACCTTCGGCTGACTTGTTATGGTGGATCTGATAGATGAGGATGCATTTGCTGGCCGTGTGGGACACATCTGCCAGGATACGGAAGACGTTCATGTTGAAGCCCATGGCCGCTGGTGGTGGTGGTGGTGGTGGTGGTGGTGGTGGTGTCGTTTGATGTTGCTATCGCCAGTGTGCCGTAGCGAATGCGGAGCAGGGTGGAATCGGCCTACTGTGATTCAAAGCAGACAATTGAGCTATAGTGTGGTCATGATCCAATTGATTGGGAGAGACGAGGGTTTCATCAATAATCAATTGAGACGGAGGATGGACATAGTACTGTCGCAGAGCTTATAATTAGCTACTACAGTAGTACCTCCTGCCTGATGGGAGCAATCGGGGGTGACGTGGCTTGGAACACGCGACGCTGAAGCTGGGGCCATTCCTTCCCCAGCTTCCTTCCGACTTCCTCGGCGTCTCTATCGGACATACATAGTACTGTACTGACTTCACCTTCATCATTTATCATTATTAACATTGCATGTCTATCGCTCCATGCTCGTCACCTCCAGCTAGGCAGTAATCGCATGACGTGCGCTCACTCTACGTCCCAGTCACTTTCAAATAGGCGAAGCACAGTACAACCCACCTGCGAGGTACCTGCAGCGCCTCTCCATGTTACGGCCTTTTTGGCGCCTCATTTCTCTTTGGCCATGGACGAAATGACCATGAACTCTCTCTACTCACGATAGTCTTGATCTTGCCTCGGTGTCATGAGCGACTCAACTATACTAGACTCTGATCTCTCTCCAAAGCGCTAATCTTGCATGAGCTGAGCCTCATCTGGCCGCCGCTCCCGCCGTCTAAGCCTCGCTACTTGCGGTGAGCTACTGCGGAGCCCAGCCTTGTCGGGCGGCTGACTCTTGATGCGACCATATCGCAACTGCTTCTCCTCATACCGCTCCAGCTGACTCACTAGAACCCATTCCATCCCAAGCTCTTGAAGTCAATGTGAGGCAAAGCGTGCCAGCCTAGCTTACAGACATGTTGCTACTCAACGCCAGGACTTACGCCCTCAAATTCTTCCATACAGCCAAATCAGCGCCACCCTACGCCATTCTTTCGCATACTTGGGAAGACGATGAGGTTCTGTTCAAAGACATAGACGATCTGGAGAGCGCCAAAGCCAAGTCCGGATGGCAAAAGATCGAATACATTTGTCGTCAGGCTCTAGAGGATGGTCTCGAATGGGCGTGGGTCGACACTTGCTGCATTGACAAAAGCAGCAGCGCCGAACTTTCGGAGGCTATCAATTCCATGTTCAAGTGGTATGAGTGCTCGACAGTCTGCTACGTCTATCTGTGTGACTTGACGATGAATGTGACCCTTCGAGATGATGCCCCCACGGTCAGTGAATGGCTAGGGCGGGCTAAACAAATGATGCCCGTTAGACCTAGCCCTTTGGTGCGTGATCTGCACGCTTCCGAGACCCTATGGCAAGAACATGTGGCGTATTTCAAGAAGGTGACTTCCGAGACCATATTAGCCACGAGGAACGACGATAGAGGACACAGCCGACCTTGTAACGAGTTGGACCCTTCGATCATTGACGCCTTAGGGGAATTCAGCAGAGCCAAGTGGTGGTCGAGAGGCTGGACTCTGCAAGAACTGCTCTCACCGAGGAATGTAGTATTCATGAATCAACACTGGCAGCAAATTGCACGGCTGCCGGGCGTGGTGGTCACAGCATCGACAATATCTGGCGTGGACGTTGAAGTGCTACTCAAGACGGCATCACTGCAGTCAAGATGTATCGCAGAGCGCCTCTCCTGGGCTTCTAAGCGGTCAACCACTCGCGAGGAAGATATGGCATATGCATTACTCGGCATTTTCGATACCAACATGCCGTTGTTGTACGGCGAGGGGAGTCGAGCGTTCAAGAGACTGCAAGAAGCGATCTTGCTGAGATCAAACGACTTGTCAATCTACGCCTGGCTGACACCGCGCCCCTTGTACGACCACACAATGTTCGCAGCTTCTCCCTCCTACTTCGTAGATTGCGTTGCTGTACGCAAACGATCTTCGGGATCAACTAACGGTATTTCAGCTTCGTGTACGGGCGTCACGTTTACTTCGGCAGTATCTACAAGCCATGGCCTTTCTTGGATCGACCTTAGCTGCTATTACAAGTTCAAACTTACTCCATCAGTATCTACAATTCGTGGCCTTTATTGGATCGACCTTGGCTGCTATTACAAGTCCACTCCACATCTGCAAATTGTGCTGGTAGTGAAGGCTTGTGAGGGTCTCTTGGAGGATTTGTGTAGCCGGGTGCGATTGAGGGCACCAATTCTGCACGCCCAATCTTTAGCAGCTACAGAGATGCGTGAAGCGTTCGCACGAAGGGCACGCCCACGAAGTCTCACTATCATCCCATCGCCACCGCCTAATCTGAGCACTGATATCGAACGTCCTTTCGCGGCATTGCTCGCCGTACACGTACCGAAAGAACAACACCTGGCGATTGAAAATGCATACCCGAGAGATTTTTGGAATCTTCACACTCACGAATTTTATTGTGCTCAGCGAGACCTCGCCTTCCCGCTGAAGGCAGGCTTGGAATTCAGGGCGCCTGACGGCCGTCACATCTGCCTCGCCCTTTCACTGTGCCGGTTTGGCAGCGATAGCTTGCTCCATTTCGGAATACAGCCCGTCTCGTCAGCCCTTGTATGCGATCTAGATTTCGACTATCGATGTTTCGCAGGGCTCGTCCCCGAGCTCGCGTTAGACCAAGCATGCATGCAATTCTACCCAGTGCATACAAGCAGCGCGTCTCTGCCAAAGGTGGCACCCTCTGGACATCCCAACCATTCGCAAGATGTAAGCCGGCCGGTAGTTGGGGGAAGGCATTTGACTGTCGAGGTCGTGCGGACGAGAGGCCATGATATCGACAATGCGATGATCATGTTTGACATTTTCATCCACGCTACCACACCTACCATTGAACATCGTAACACAGGTCGATTCCCGTGGCTCAAGCGGAAAGCGCAAAGCACCAAGCTTGGTCTGTTAACCCGCTGCGAAATAGAAGATTGAGCAGGTTACCTAGGTATCCAACAAAGCAACAGCGACGCCCAGAAACTATGGGCGCCCGTCGCACGATCCAGGCAAAGGACACCCACCAAAACCGCATCTCTCACCTCAGCAGGCGCAATAGCCTAGTGGCACAGAGGGCCAACTAGAGCTGTCTATTTCGATCCTCCCTCCATACAATTTCCCTCACGAGAGTTCAGTGGCGCATCAGTGACGACAGAAATACTGGTATGAGGTGTGTGATCATGCGCTCTCAGGAGGCATTCCGAGGCGGGATGTCTCTCCAAGCCTCCCTCCCTCCGTCCCTCCCTCGTTCGTGAGGGAGCTCGCGCTGAGCGGACGGATTCAATGGCTGATGCGTGGCGGCGTGTGAATTGACAGGGAATCGAGAGGCCGGGGAAAATGTATTCGTTGGGGGGGGGGATGTGAAGCAGTCTCCAAATCCACACTCATAGCGCCTCAGTTTCGACTCTCACACCTCAGCAAAATCGCTTTTTCAGGCGAAGGACCAACAGCGGAAGAACGTCTGCAGTACCTCGTCATCCGGTACAATTTTTAAAAGAGAGAGAAATAGAAGAAGAAAAAGAAAAGGGAGAGCATTGTGTCAAGCAAAAGATTTTTTCTGACTTTGTAGAAGTGAACTACGAGTGGATAGTTGTACAATGAGAGAGGGGAACCCCTCCTCTCGGTTATCCCCTTCTCACACAGAACCAGCTCATCGATTCGGAAGGCGAGAGCAGCGGTGACACATAACACACATGGCCGGGTCTTCGCATCTCCCTTCTCTCTTTCTCTCTCTCCATCAAATCAAGCACCACCCCTCTTCGATCGAAAGCTGCCGGTCCACAGACCCGACCCCGCGCCCTTCTCCTCCACCTCCTATCCCTTGGTCCTCCTCCCCCGGCGACGAAACAACAGTCGAGGAGCGACTATCCTACAAATCCTCCTCGGCGTCGCCATCGACTTCCATCTTGCCATGACTATGCCCAGCACCCCCGTTCGCCTGGCGCTTATTCAAAATACTCATCGCGTTCTCCACACTGACCCCACCAGCTCCCTTCCCGGCGCCGTTCCCCCCGCCCTCATAATGCGAAGGCACCGAAGCCTCCTTATCGATCATCTGCCGACTAACGGCGACGATATTGTCCTCGATGAGGTCCTGGCCGACCTGCTCGATATGCTTCTTCGGGTCGACTTTACCGACGTACCGCGTGCGGAGTTGGTCTTTAGTCAGCTCGCCTTCCTCGCGCACGCGCTTCTCGTAGCCTTCGGCCAGCGAGACGAGTTTCTCGAGACTGGCCTGGTTTTTCGTGCCCTCGGTCGCGAAGTCCGGCATCGTCAGCGCTTCGGTCCAGACCGTCTTGTGCAGGTTCATGAGCATGCCTTCCTCGAGCGCCGACTTGCGGTAGCCGATGCCGATGCTGTAGTAGTGGCGGTTCAGGCCGTGGATCAGAGCCTGGATGCTGGGTTTGTTGAGGTGGCCGACGTTGCTGGTGGTTTGGCGGGGTTCTTGGCCGAGCATGAGGGTTTGCGGGTTGATGAGTCGGAAGGCGTCGATGACTACTTTGCCCTTGACGGATTGGATGGGATCGACGACTACGGCCACGGCGCGTGGGGTCAGTTGTTCGAAGGATTGTTGCGTGTTGATGTCGACGGACGAGAGCCAGCAGCCGAAACCTGGGTGAGAGTGGTACCAGCCTACGACGGTTTCGGGTCTGCGGGTGGATGAGGTCAGCCTTTACGTTCATGTTGCTCGGTTCGGATTACGGGTAGAGGGAGAGGCGAATATTGACGTACCTGCCGGTTTGTCGAAGCATGTCCATCATCTTGGTCTGGAATACGGGGTCCACCGCCTCGACTGATACACCGGTACCTGATTGCGGCATGGCGAAGACGTCCACGACTCGGACTGTGTAGTCATCCACGAATTCTCCCAACATGAGACCCATGACTTCCATGGGTACACCTGCTCTTCCGTGTCTCAGCATCTTGAGCAGTGCTAGTGAAGAGATGTAGACGGTTTCGGCGTTGTCGAGTACGTTGGTGTCCTAGAAGGAAATCCAATGTCAGTCTCGTTCCTCTCATGACAAGCCCGCTCTCATGGTGAATTCAATCACCGTTCCAGGGAAGTTCAAGACATGCTGCGGACGGATGACGATGCGTCGACCGTTAGCCCGGCGAGCAGAGGCACTGGTGTTGGAGCGCTGCCGGCCATGTCCAGTGCTGTTGCGAGCACGGCGCGAAGGCTCGCTGGAGCGGCGTGGCATCACAATGGATCACTGTGGCGGGATTGCTAGAACTCCACTCGTTCCACTTCGTGTCCATCCACTGATCAATCGACCCATCATGTCCGCCCGCAGCATGTCTCATCCTACTTCTCAGCTTTCCATCATGCTCCGGCAAGAGCGTTAATGAAGAACTGCAGCAGCTTCCTTCCCCGGCATCCCCGAAGCTTCCTCCCATCATAGCTTATGACCTCCTCCTGCCGTGTCCATACAAATCCGCATGCGGAGCGAAAGTCTTACCTGCTGGGGCCCACCGCCGCCGCCACCACCCATACCCTGGGCAGCGGCCAACATCCTCGATAACCGATCCATTTCCGATGTTTATACTGCAGCAGTGACTGCGCTCGATTCTCCCTAATCAAGTCGCGACTACCTTGAGACCTTCCTTCCCGATAGAGGTAGGCAGGTAGGTAGCTGCCCGTGGTGAGCTCAAGCTCTCGATCTCGCTGCTTCGGTGCTTTCGCCTTCCTTCCGTGCTCGTGTCGTCGTTACTTGCTGGACAGAGACGTTCGAGTTGATGCTGAAGAAGGGTGAAGATGTGGCGAATATGCGATGGAGAGCTCGACGAGGGTGGGTGTGTGGTGGATGATGAGTTGGGGTGATGATGATGCACCACTCGGGTTGCCTGAGAGCCTGAGAGCCTGACTGCATCCATCGATACCTAGTACCATCGGCGAAGGCGAACGCGACACCGACCGCGGCTTCGGCTCATGCCTGAGGCTCGAGTGGTGGCATGGTGGCTCGGCTTACCTGCTCGATGGGGATGGAGGAGAGCTTGGAGCGGGCAAGCTGAGCCTGAGAGCCTGAGCACATGAAGCGCGCGCGCGCTGCCTCTCTGCTCTGTACAGTGGAAGTCTGGGGACTGCATTGACCTGATCTCTCACTTTCCACCCTTCCACCGCCACATTCTTGCCAACCCGCGCATACTCACCATATCACCACTGGGCTCACCACAGCCTCGGCGATGCTGCATCATTTAACGCACATATAACGCACCACACCAATTCCTGGCCGATACCTCCCATCTCCATCGATATCACTCGCGTTCCGATCAATTCCAACCCTTTTCCCAACTACACCTAGGCCTTCCAGGCCTCATACTCCTCAATCACCATGTCGACCAACGGCAACGGCATCGTACGCAATTACGCCCCCGTCGACCCTGCCCAACCCTCCTCCCAACCCAAGAAGGTCGCCTACTTCTACGACTCCGACGTCGGCAACTACGCCTACAATGCCGGGCACCCCATGAAACCCCACCGTATCCGGATGGCCCACTCCCTCATCATGAACTACAACCTGTACAAGCACCTCGAGATCTACCGCGCCAAGCCCGCCTCCAAGTACGAGATGACCCAGTTCCACACAGACGAGTACGTCGATTTCTTGCAACGCGTGACCCCGGATAATATGGAGCAGTTTGGTCGCGAGCAGGGCAAATACAACGTGGGAGATGACTGTCCCGTCTTCGATGGCCTGTTTGAGTTTTGCGGAATCAGCGCAGGTGGCAGTATGGAAGGCGCCGCGAGGTTGAATCGCGGCAAGTGTGATGTCGCGGTCAACTGGGCTGGCGGGTTGCATCATGCGAAGAAGAGCGAAGCGTCTGGTTTCTGTTACATTAATGGTATGCTTCCACCTCACACAACTGCCCTGTCTCCTTTGACTGTCTGCTAACGCGGTGGGTCGGCAGATATCGTTCTGGGCATTCTAGAGCTCCTCCGCTTCCATCCCCGTGTCCTCTATATCGATATCGATGTCCACCACGGAGACGGTGTTGAGGAAGCATTCTACGCTACCGACCGGGTCATGACGGTCTCCTTCCACAAATACGGCGAGTACTTTCCCGGTACGGGTGAACTCCGCGACATCGGTGTGTCAAACGGGAAATACCACGCTGTCAACTTCCCGCTTCGTGACGGTATCGACGACAGATCTTACAAGGGCGTCTTCGAACCGGTGATTGGTTGGGTAATGGAGTTCTATCGTCCAAGCGCGGTGGTCCTGCAGTGTGGTGGCGATTCTCTCTCGGGTGATCGGCTGGGATGCTTCAACCTTAGTATGAGGGGCCACGCCAACTGCGTGAACTTCGTCAAATCTTTCAACCTACCAACTCTCATTTTGGGAGGTGGTGGATATACTATGCGCAACGTCGCGCGTACCTGGGCCTATGAGACCGGTCAATTGGTGGGAATGGAGATGGGTGCCGAACTTCCTTTCACGGATTATTACGAATACTATTCGCCCGACTTCGAGCTGGATGTGAGGCCTAGCAACATGGACAACGCGAACAGTCCGGAGTATCTGGAGAAGATTAAAGCGCAGGTCTATGAGAACTTGCGGAGGACACAAGCCGCACCATCTGTGCAGATGCAGGATGTCCCCCGCACGGCTATGGGCACCAACGAAACATTAGACGAAGAAGAAGATCGTTTGGACGATGAGGACGCAGACCGAGAAGCGAACAAGGACGTCCGATTCACCCAGCGCAACTGGGATAAGAACGTCGATCGGGACGGCGACAGCGAATCCGAAGACGAGGAAATGGCCGAAGCCAACGGCGTCCGCAAGCAGCCTGGTCGTGAGAGAGCGAGACGGGTAGGCATCATGGACTACCAGAACCCACACGCGCCGGCCGAGCACAGCGGCTCCAACACCCCTGCTGCCGACGACGCCCGCAGCATCAACGAAGACGTAACCATGGGTCTCGATGGTCCTTCAGACGGCCCTCCCCGAGCAAAGGATACGGCCCAGGCCGCGAACGACGCTGTTCAGGAAGACCTGGTCGCGATGAAAGCCGAAGGCGGTGATCCCGCCTCCCTCACAACAGCTGCTGCCGGCGAAGGCGAAGTCACCAAGGCCGAGAGCAACAAGTCGGAACGGCCGGAAGATGAGGAGATGACGGATCCCGCCGTGCAACCCCAATCCACGACGACTACCCAACCTCCCGCAGCGGAAACCGAGACTTCGGCTTCGGCTGCTGCTGACGCAGGTGCTCCCAACACTACCGAAGCCGGCCTCACCGCAGCAGGCCCATCAGCCGACGACACTGCCTCACGTCCCGCCTCCAAATCCCCCGCCCCAGGCGACCGCTCCGACCCTTCCAAACCCACCGGCGAAACCCTTCCCTCGGACCAAGCGGTCACGGCTTCAGCCACCAAGGGTGAAGCGGGCGATGTCGAAATGGCCGATGAAGTCGCTGCTTCTTCCCCTGCTCCTCCTCCTGCCACCACTACTACCACTGCTACTGCGGATGCTCCTGCTCCTGCTACTGCTACGGAGACTGGGGGAGCCAGTGGGAACGAGGAAGGTCGTAAGGATGCCGATATCGATCCCGAACAGGCCAAGGACGAGGGGATCCTGGAGCGGAATCGCGAGGATGTCGAGGCGGAGGCCACGACGGAGATGAGGGGCGGTGGGTCGACTGTCGGGGGTGGACCTGCTGTGTAATAAGGGAAATCTTACTGGTCCCTTTTTGGGGGGGGAGTGGGAAACGTGCTGCTTTGAAAGGGGGAAAAAGAAAATGAGCTATGGGATGGAGGACCGCGGGGGGGCAAATGCTGGAATCTTAGCGTGGCGTGGGCGGAGTTCTTTTTTTTTTTTTTTTGGTGGACATTTGTCCTTGTGCTTTTCCCCTTTGCTTTCTCCCGCCTGCTTACTATGTGCGTGGGAGGCTTGTGCGGAAACAGCAAGTGCGAGATGGGGGGGGAGTCAAGAGAAGAGGGTTTGGAGGAATCTAGAGCTGCTATTTGAATGGTTTTTCCACATTTTACTCGCTGTTTTCGTCTCTGGCAAGGGGTGTGTTCTGTGGCTTTTCCTTTCCCTGTATTCTTTTCTTTCTCTTCTTTTTGGGGGGGGGGGGGGGGGGTTCTTTTTTCTTTTTTGGAAGTCCTCATTGTCCCCGGCCGTGGACTAAGCCCCTATTACATGTCGCTTGATGGTTATCCAATGATCCGGGAAGGACGTGAATCTGTGTGCCGGGTTCATGGCCGCTTTCCTATGCTTTGGGGCGAGGTTGTTTTATTATAAGTTCCACGCTTCCTAGCTTTCCTGCAAACCGGAACACGGCCTCTGTGCAAAATTCGATGGGACTTCGACTGTGAAATTGACCCTAGACTCATGAAATCGTCGCCCGGACGCTGTTTTGCTCTTTACCTGCCTTTTGGGGGCTTCGTAGGGTTGGTCAGGGTTGAGGACTAGGGTTAGCCAGGGTTGCGAGACACTTTCTGTCGTGGTATCGTCAAGACGATCTTGCATCTGCTTTACGGCAAAAGTGGCTTGTTTGATTGTATATTTGTGGTATTGTTTGAGAGGTTTTGATCATGACAATATTGAAAGTTCGTGGTGTAGCATGTTGTGCCGTATTGTGGACGGTACACCTTTTGCAAATTTCAACACAAAGTTGAAGAATGTTGTGTTAAGCAAGCAGGCAGTGGCACACTGACAACTGTCGACACCACCCTCGTGCGCACTACAACCGACGACAGATGAAACAAAAGGAAGAAAGAAAACTAGGAGCTGCGATGCCTTCGCGCGTAGTTGTGTGGCAACGAACGTATTCAGTTGGATAATTTCTGTGCTAGATACTTCAACATTTGGAGCCCCAAAACGCCTCGCGCATCCCCAAGTAACCCTGATCACGATTCCGCCGCCTACACTGGGTATGCCTATCTATGATGCAGATGACTCAATCAATGTCCCGACCAGAAGCCTTCGCAATGCGAAGCCCAACCCAAAGAAAACAATGACACCGTAAGCCCTATCCCTGACAGTCTATCCGTACACATGAATCCTGTCCATGATAGCCTACACCGCGACAAAGTGCCTGGGATGGTGTCGTGCCGCATCTCTTGCGTGTTGAGCAACGTGGCGCGCAGCGATGCTGCCGCTGGACGCATTCGCGGACGGCGGAGTTGACGAGGCAGAGGCAGCACTGGTTGTGAGTGTTTGGAACACGATCCCATCTCCAGTTGCTGCACCGATCTTCGTATCGCTATCAGTTTCGACATCGGAGCCTGAGCTCGAGCCTGAGCTAGAGCCCGAGGGGTATGCCGTAGCGGTGACGACGTCGCTCATCGTCAGAGTGGTCGTGAGTGTCACGGAAGTCGTTTTGGTTGTCATGTCCGTGACGGTCGCGATTGCAGCCTGTACAGCCGGAGAAGATACGAGTTCGCTGCTGGAGGACGGTATATCATGAGAAGATGTCGGTACACTGGTAGGCGCAGTCTTGCTCACCGCTGCGGCAGCATCTTCCGTGACCATGCCAGCTTTCAGATCAGCGGTTGTCATAGCCTGGCTGTACTCCTGCTCGACAGAAGAGGCTGGGGCTCCGCTGAATACCGTGACCGGGTCGCAAGACAGCGGTATGTCGACCTTTACTCCGGGCGTCTGACCTGCAGCACAAGCGCTTGCAAATTCCGAACTAGCCGAAGTCTTCAAGCCAACGGTCTTGGTGCCGCTGATCATGATGACAGGCGGGGACGTCGTGAAGGCTTTCCTGCTCTTGAAGTCCGAGACCGCAACTGACTGAGGGTTCTCCTGGACAAGCAGATGAGTCTTGTTATCCGCGGCGATCTGCTCGTTCGTTGTGTCGACTATGTTGAAATCCGCACACGTCGTGTAGTACTCGTCCTTGCCGTCTGGATATGTGCAGTCGCTGTTCGCTTCGGTGGTCCACTGCCACACCCAGTATGTAGCCAGCGTGCCGAGAGGTTGGCTCTTCGGGATTTGCAGGTCGGTTTCACACCAAGACTCGACGCTAGATCCAGGCTGCTGAGCAACATGATTCGGAAAGAGCATCTGCCTGTCGGTAGAGATGTTGCCACAGTTGATCTGATGGCAGCGTCCGTCGTCGAAATTCTGTGCAGTCAAGAGGAAGCCACGGCCGTCGCCACCGGTACCATCGCTGTTCCAATGTAGGACATCGGCGATTTTCTCGTTTTCTGAAGGCTGAGTTGTGCCGTACACGAAGACTGTACCAGTTCCAGGAGTCTTGCCAAGCTGGTTCCAAGGAAGAGTCACATGTCCATTCTCCAGATACTTCATAGCCACATATCCGCCAGGTTGCACCTTGAGCATTGGATAAGCAGAGTTGCTATAGTTTGAAGTCCTCTGAGAAGGATGGCAGAGAAGGTCGGAAGAATTGATCCGGATGTTGGTATCGGGAACTAGATAGTTCATCGAAAAGCCGTTGTATCCCTCGTCTGTTCGGGCAACGTAGCCACGCGAATATCCAGGATCTCCTATGTAAGAGCCATTGTCGGCGATGACCTGGTACTGCTCAACCCAAGAGTGAGCATTGACCAAGGGTGCGAGCGATAGCGCGAACAATGCAGCAGCGCTCTTGAAGTTTGGTATCGATGGCATGCTTGTTGCTGAAAAGGTATTCATGTTGTTTGTGCAAATGTTGTGTATGTTCGATAGAGTTCTTGCAAAGAAGTCCAGCTTCCTCTTAAATGATAAGTGTGGTGGCGCAGACGCAGCAAGCAGTGTGTTTCGCAGTGATGGCTGTCGAAATCGGCACAAGCGGTCTTTGATGGTGAATAAAGAAGCGCCGTGTATCTTGTGCACTGTGCTAGTTCGTCAAGTTGTGGAAGCGCAAAGATCACAAGTCTGCAGTGGAAAGTCTATACTCTTGTGCCAAATGGAGAAGAAAGAAATTGCGCACAGCGCGAAAGGAACAAAGCCAGCAGACAATAGAAGGAAAGAACAATGTGTTTGTCAGTAGCGACAGAATGAAAAAGTAGCGCAATACAAGGAAAGTCGAGGAAACGCTATTGTCAAACCACAATGGAGGCTAGATGCGGGCTTTTGTGAAGTGAGGTTGATGCTTGCGCTGTCTTGTGCGGGCACGCTACAGTTTTCAAGAGCTGCATCGGATGCACGTCTTTGCGAATGAACCCGGATTGCATTCACTAGCAATGCTGCAATACATAGAACAGGCATGGGTTGCAGTGGATCAGGCGCATCGCACTGTGATGAGTCTGAATGACAGCCCTACGGCATAGTCATGCTTCGGAAGAGTGGCATGGCGTGCTCGATACGCCGGTAAGGTCGTGCAGTAGCATGTTCGGAAACAGTCTCGCGGCGGTATCATGTTTGAAATAGACGTGATGGCAGGTTGTACGCGCGCGGTGACATGAGAGCCAGTCATCGAAGATGAATGTCGCGCGGTAGAACAATGCGAAAGATGGGAAGTGAGGTTGTTTGAAGAATGGCGGCGCGCGCCAACGCGGCACTCCTGATTGGTCGGCGTTCACTGAGTGCTTGGCGCTGCGCTGCTGGAGAGCCGACCGGCGGAGAGCAGCGGGAAAAGGTTGCAAACCACAAGCAGAGGATGATGCTTTCTTCTTGCTTTGATTCACAGCAGCTCTCACTTTTCATCAATCCGTTTTTCCGTTGGAACCTGAAAATGTCGCAGCAAATCATTGTGTGACGGGAGCCTCTCGCTGCTGCGGTCGACGGCACAACCTCAATTGCATGTGCTGTGCGCTCGGCAGCCCGAAGAAGAGATTATTGTCAAGAGAATCACGTACGAAGCTGCTGGCACGGCACTTGAAAGCTGTCTATAAGCCGATATCTCGCACGAGCTGCTCACGTTGTAGAAGCTAGTTGTGGTCTTCTTATATTTGTACATGGACTATCGGCCAGTCTCACGATGTCACGGCCTACCGATTCCAAACAGCTTGTCCTTGGTGGTAAGGTTGCCTTCAAAGAGTGCTAACCGGAACGCTACCATTATTCCAATTGCTTTGTCCAGCGAAGGCGCATTCTTTGTCTGTCTATTGTCCGCAAGCCGAGGCGCATGCTAGAGTAAGTGTTGATAATCGATGCTTACTGGAGATCCAGCTGTCTAGGAGATATATCCACACATGTAAGGTTGAGATAAATCCGCCTATTGCCGTGAAGCGGCCATGCGAGGCCGAGATTTCCCTTTGCTCGACACTTGCTGCCAGATGAACAGATCGAGCGCATTCCGAATAAGGCATCGCATCTGCCGTTCGAAAAGGCATACAGCTTTTATGCTCATTCCAAAATGCCATATTGATGTGTACCATCGGCATGGCGGCTGCGCTGCGTTGCGGCCGCTTGCCGCCGCACGCCGACTTCACCTGCTCAGCCCCCGGAAAAGGAAGTACACAAACCGCCAGACGAGCTCAACATTGACTACAGCACTGGAAGACAATTCGATGATGAAGAAACTCACGGCCAAGCGATTATGTGGGTGTCAAACGTGCGCTATCCTCATCTAGTGACATGAGCGATCGTATAGTGCTGAGAATCCGGAAAGGTCAGTGCACAAGAGTATGGTTAGTTTCTTTCCAAGTAACATTTGTTTAAAGATTGAGCATTCAGGAAAGAATCGATATTCGTCAAGGGTCTGGACAACTATATTCTGGTGGGGAGGTGAGAGGCAGTCCATCCAATCTGTGGAGGCTTCACACTGGAAATTTGTTATAGTCTCGATCAAATGGACCAATTCTATAGCACATGCAAAGAACAAGAAGGCACAGAGACTGCTTTGACATTGTTGTTGCCGTCTCTTATCATCACTGTTCGACGAGAGCTCAATCTTGGATATAAGCGCCGGCCTGCGTCTTGATATGAATACGACTTCTCTCCATCGTTCCATCGTTGTAGAACGTCTCTTAATCGATTCTCCGGGCTTTGAAGTAGTCTCGAAGCGGTTCCCAACGCCGAGACGCCACAAGCGGGCGATGGGTGGTCGACAAGCAGCCTTCCCCCATAATCTCGCAATATCTGTCCCTGACATTTTCTCATGGCTTTCTTTTGAATTCCGGTCGTTAGTGAGTGTTCAACAGTATCCCTCCGACGTCATACGCCTCCAAACCCCGGACGCCGAGACAAACTTCGGCCACACACGGTGCAAACTTCGTTGAGGCCCTAACACTTCCTAGCCCCGTAACAGCCTCGGATATCAACACCAAGCTATACTAACAATACAGAGCCTTTCTTCTTCCATCCAAGAGGCCTTGAGAACATCAAGAACCTCAACAAACCAACCGGTGAGGTGGCCGAGTGGTTATGGCGCTAGTTTCAGGTATAGAATACTATACGCCGAAATGGATCAATACACATTACTAGTGGAGCAATCCTCGTGGGTTCGAGTCCCACCCTCATCAATATGCGACGCTATCCAGCTTAGCTGGAGTCTTCTTTTTGATTTTTTGGAATTTCCCTGATTTTCCAGGAATTTTTTGCGTATTTTTGCCTCTCGCCTCTTCCCTCGCAGCAAGTAAGGCCCGCTACTATTTAGGCAGTAGTGTAAGGTCAATTGTAAGCTAGTTAACATAATAGGTGACCACCGCCATCGAATGGTAGGTCTACGGGGATGGTTATAGGGCCAAAGTGAGATTTCTGGCTGAGTCCGCTTATAGGTGGAACACCACCCAGCAGCGGCTCAATATGCACCAATAGCATTGAAAGAAAGCTTGATAAGTCGAATAGAAACATTCATGCAACGAGATAGACAGTGGGGAGATCGTGATGCAATGCTTAAGTTGCAACAATGGAATTTTGGAGCTCCACCACTGGACTGTTCCGAGTACTGTCAACACCTGAACGTTGATGCATAACGTGTAAATCAAAGTGAGGTGCTAGCGATCATCAAGGGAGGACTGGAGCTGCATCGCTCTCGACTAGTTCTCTATTCATTGGCATACTGTCATATCACCGGCCACTTCGACGATCAAAGGAACCACCATTATATGACTGCCCCTCGCACATTTATGACTTTCGACAAGTACAAAGCTCAGTGCAATTGAAGAACCAAGACTTGCTTTAAACTTTCATTCTGAGTTGCAACCCCCACGAACCACATCAGCTCCGACAGCTGCTCTACAACACGGCAGGCTCTCTCCTAAAGCGTCGAATAAACACATTAAATACTTCAGAGTCCTATAGACAAATTGTCTGAGAAACATGTGATCAGAGTCTTTTGGGATGGTGATGTGGTGTCCACCGGAAAACCAAAAGACTGCGATTCGGTGGTGATGGCCGGCAGATGAGGTGAGATTCGCGCCGAACTCGGCCGAGCCCACGTTCGGTCAGCACTTCCGACGACAGCCAATTCTCCACCTCCGCATACCTCAAGCTGTCATTAGACATGCATCGGTAGCGATCCCGAATGTACTCCTTCTCTCCCACGACAGTTCAAAAGTTGGAGAAACGCGATCAAGGACGTTGTTGCGCATCGCGAGCCTAAGTTCAGTCGCAGCTAAAGCTTGCTTCGAAGTCGGTTCCCGACCAAATTAGCAAAATACAAGCAGCATTGACAGCAAGCCCAAGGTCCTAGTGACTCTGTTGTTGTCGTCCGCACTTGAACAGAGCCTCTTCCAGGCCCCAGATTGTGCGCAGGAGGAAGATCTTCCAAGCCGGTGTCTACAAGCACGACGATCCTCAACAAGTATTGCCAATCATGGCAACTTTACTCCCGCCAGAAGAGCTTGACAAGCTGTCCAAAGTCGACCCTGAGATAGGTGAAGCGCTCGAGCTCTTTCCGCCTTCGAGACTCAATGGTCTACCCCCAGACGAAAGGGTCAAACAGATGAGGCTAGGCTTTGATGCTATGCCTTTACCTGATCCAGTGCCATCTGTCCACCAGTCGGAAGTATCTTACGTGACGAGAGATGGCACGAAACTCCGCATGCTTGTATACAAGCCTGCGCTAGCCAGTGAGGACCTTCCTCTCTTTGTCTGGTACCATGGTGGTGGATTTTGCCTTGGAAGACCAGAGATGAACATGGAACTCTGCCAGGAGATCGTCAAGCAACAGTATTGCGTGGTCATTGCTCCTCAATATCGATTGGCGCCAGAGCACAAGTTTCCTATTCCGGTACAAGACTCCTGGGATAGCCTCGAACATATCGCGAACCACGCAAAAGATTTTGGAGCTGACCTTTCAAGAGGCTTTGTGGTCGGAGGTGAGAGTGCCGGGTCTGCTATTGCAGGTGTCCTATCTCTGCAGGCGAGGGATCAATCGCTCAGGCCGCCTTTAACTGGCGCATTCCTCTGTGTAGGGTCCTACTTTAACCCTTCTTCTCTCCCGGAGAAGTATGCCCCATACTATCGTTCCCGCACAGACGAAGCTTGCTTAGCATCGCCGATGTTGTCAAAGGAGTCCAAAGCCGCCTTTGATACTTGCCACCAGCCAGACATGACATCACCCTTGTCTAGAGCAGCCCTTAACCAGAACGGACACCAGGGTTTACCGAGAACGTACTTGCAGGCATGTGGAATGGACATCAATCGAGACGACTCGTTCTGCTATAGACATCTGCTGGAGGAGAATGGTGTCGAGACAAAAATGGATGTGTACCCGGGTGGACCTCATTCTTTCTGGTTCATGTTCGGAGAGTCTGAACTTGGGCTGAAGTGGAAGGGGGAAACACAGGCCGGCTTGAAGTGGCTTTTGAAGCGGTGAGTTAGTAAGAACTTAAATCTAGGTACTAAACGGCACAGGAAAGGTCTGCGGCACCGGAGAAGACAGCAACTATCCTCTTATCTGATACAATCTAAACGACTAGTGCCACCTGGTGTTCAACTACGTCCATCAGTGATAATCTGTATAAAGATATCTTGTGCCCAGGCGTCTCGTGGCTGCTTGAACTAATGTCTTGCATCGTGCTGTTACAGCTCTGAATCTCGCACTTGAGAACGAGAGTCAATGTAAATGCGGTTTCCTGCGACCCTTGGGGCCTCACCTCTACCGTGGCAGCAGTATCCGAAATGCAATCAAAAAGAAGACTCCAGCTAAGCTGGATAGCGTCGCATGCCGATGAGGATTGGGACTCGAACCCAGAGCTACGAGATCGGTTGTGCCGGGCGATTTTCCATTGGCTCTTCGTAGCAAGTGAGCAGCTTCTTTTTCCCAATCGTCAGGCTCCGCACACTATTGCTCCGATGCGCTCGCCCCACCTCCCTGGAGCTGTTCAGGTGCCTCAGATGGAGCGGTAGTGCGCGAGGGAGATGGTTGTGTTTGGTTGGTCTCCGAGGACCCGAGCAGCAAACCATCGTCCTGCGCATCACCGGGCTGCGTGCCTTCTCGCTGTGATGCCTCAAATCCACTCTCCTGACGCTGCCCAGATGAATCGGATGGGGATGCTGCTCGTGAGGTGGGTGGTGACGAATCGTTCCCAGACCGAAACCCGGTTTCCTTACGCTCCTCGATCTCCTCCTCAATTCCATCGAGATCCTTCTCCATTTGCAGCATCCTCGGCGTAACTTCATCATGCCCCTCCCTGAAGAGCTGCAGAGAGGTGCGAGCATCCCCGAGATAGCGCATGGCTTCGCCGTACTCTTCAGTGATTCCTGCGAGAAGCATGTTGCATTGAGCGCGCATCCATATCGGCAGGCGGGGCTCGTTTAGGAGACTCAACAACCCCTGTTCGGCTGCGTCGACATCCGTCTCCAGCAGCTCGTGTGCGTTCCTGTACCGTGTCACGAGCAAGCGTTCAAGATTGGTGACCGGGTGGGTATTGAGATTTCGCGGAGGCATGGCGGATGGGAGCAGCTGTGGCGCGGCGAGAGGATTGCGTTCGTCAAGAACAGAGGAAGGAGTGGAGGATGAGAAGGAACTGGAAAGGCGCTAATAAGTTGACTGCGGAGGCATCAGAAGATAAATAATCGCCTCCGAATCACATGAAAGACGTTTGAAACTAATAAAAGTTACGAGTTCACTTCATGTGATCATTATTTCAGCCCATGCAAACCGCATAACCACCCACGAGCACGCTAGTAAGTGCGGATTCGCATATGCGTCACTGGAACAATACTTGCGTCACAATCAGAGGAGACGTTTTAAATTACTGCAAATTGTCAAGACATCACATATGAGCTCTTTCCGTCAGATCAACAGTCGACGTGATCAGTCGTGGGGCCATACGCGCCCTCATTGTTACGAACCTAGCCTGGAGACTGAAATGAGCCATGGCCAACTGAGTGAGACATGCATTGAGTGAATGGAGTCAACTTCTCTCTACCACAGTATCTAACACTAATGGGAATGATGATGTCCAGCATGGTCATGGTCCATATCCCCTTCCTCGCCCGGTCGGGCCCACTCAAAGAAGCCGTCCTCAAAAATCTGACAAAGCGCATCCTCCTTCTCCCTCCTCTCTTCGAGATCCGTAGTATTAGGCCCACTACCTCCCTTCATAACCTTCTCCCACTCCGCGTACTCTTCATCGTTCAACAAACACGCATCAAGCACCTTCTCCAGCCCTGCAATGTCAAGCTTCTCGCCAATGAAAACAAGCTCTTGTCTCCTATCGCCGTAGAGTCCGCCGGCTTTCATGTCGTGTTGCACGAGCGCGTCGATCTCTGCATTACCAGTCTCCCACTCGTTGTGATCGGTGACGGCGAACCAGGGTCTCCCGCCGTTGATCGTGAGCATTCCACCGGCTTGAGACCACTCTCCGGCTTGATTAGGACGGGTCGCTAGGTAGATCTCGCCTTTCGATCGGAAGAGTCGGGCGAAGAGGGGGCTGGCACGTTTGTTGGCTAGGATGGTGGCAGTGTCTGGCAGTGCTGGAGCATCGTTCATCTCGTCGTCGTCCTCTTCGTCTGTACCATCAGCCTCATCTTGATCGTCCATAGACACATCGTCGTCTTCGGCGTCTTCGTCTTGGTCATCATCTTCGTCTTCGTCTGCGGCCTGCTGAAGAATAAACTTGTCGTGAATCAACTCGAAAAGCCGACGAGGATGGAACGGACGACGCCTGACGTAGACGAAGTTCCGAACATTGTATCTGTGTACGTCAGTATACTATGATTGCGACTTAAGAGTCAGATGCTCACTCTTCTGTTTCCGGCTTGGGAGTCACTGTCTTCTTGCCGTTGACTTGGCGGAGGGTCATCTCATGGAGATCCTGCAGCCAGCCATATCCTGTCTAGAGACCAATCAGTATTGTACCCGATGGCCGGAACCACCGCTCCATCCCGAGCACCGCATTGCAGATGGCCTTGCAGACTTCTCTCAAGACAACAAGCCTTTGGCCGTGAGCGAAGAGAAGGCCTACAAGTCGGTGGTATGAATTGCGAGACACAAGCCCCAGCCATGCTCACAATGCCGCTCTGGAGATCGAGTGGCAGCGATGAACAGAAGGTGATCGCGAATAGACGCATGACTTACCTGAGCAGCCTCCAAGTTGAACATACCAGTATTAACAATCTCCTTGACATCCAACTTGCCGTAACTTGTTTCAATGATTTTAGCACGATGATTAAGCTTCTTCATCAGGCTCAGAATCCGCTGCTTCGTCTTTGCGTCGACCAAATCTGTTTTGTTCAAGACAATCACATCTGCGAATTCGATCTGGTCGACCATGAGATCAGAGACTGTCCTCTCATCCTCCGGCACGACATCATCCCGGCGTGCGGAGAGCAAGTCGGAAGTCTCAAAGTCGTGGAACATGGTGAAAGCATCGATGACCGTGCAGGTCGTGTCCAGCCGGGCAAACTTCTCTAGACCACCTGCGGCTTTGAGACGCTTCAAGGTGGCCAAGGTGGCCTCATCGAGACCTTCAGGTCCTTCACCCATTTCGGAGATCTGTTCGGCAAGTCGGGAGTCGAAGGTCTCGGCGACTTGCTCCGGCTCGCTGATACCGGAGCTCTCAATGATGATGTAGTCGAACTCGGCTACTTCGGCTAGACGTACGAGCTCTTCGAGGAGATCGCCTCGGAGGGTGCAGCAGATGCAACCATTCTGAAGAGCTACGACTTTTTCCTCTGTCTTTGTCAGGCGGTGGGTTTTGCGGATAAGGGATGCATCGACGTTAACGCTGAAGAAGATGTGTCAATAGCGCTGGAAGCTTTTGTAAATCAAGCGTTGCTACTCACGCTCCAATGTCGTTGACAATGACGGCAATGCGTAAGCCATGTTCGCTACGCAGAATGTGTTGGAGCAGGGTTGTCTTTCCGCTGCCCTGGTCATTGTCAGTGTGCCTGAAGACCTGTGACTTGACGCATTCAGGAATACGAACCAAGAAGCCTGAGAGCAAAGTCACTGGTAAAGCCTTAGGAGGAGTCTTTGCCGATTCATTATTGACTACGGAGTCCTTGCGGATCGTATGCTGAGCTCGAGTTTTGACTGCCATGGTGTGAAATTTGCTGCAAGAGAGAAGACGGGAGGAGAGAAAAGTGTGAATTACATTTTACACCATTGGCATATGGTCTATATTGCGTGGTGCGGCCATGTCCATCATGGTGAACCAACCGTGATGTCTCTCAGCATAGATGTATCTTATCTGATCTTTGCCATCACATGAAAACGAAAGCAGCTAGGGAACCTGAGCGACATCAAGGGCGCAAATCCAGGTGTATCCTCGATGATTTACGTCGAAATTGATGAGGTCGAAGAAGACCGAGTGTACGCAGCCATGGGGATCGAGTGTGGTGGCGCGAATGCAATGTTATTAGGCTTCCGGGTTGTTCTGGTCAATCAAGAATACCCGCCCAGTAGGGCGCTTTCCGCCACTGACCCAGGCTCTCGATTCATCATGCCGGCGACGGAAACGCTTTGGCATCTTTTGAGATTGCCACAGGTATCGCTGGGTACATGGATGTATACTATGTATGTGTCTGGTAGTCTGGACGGAAATACGACCAAGTGATGTCGGCATGTCGGGATGTCGGAGGTTGGTGCCAAGCTATCGGAGGTAACGACGGACTCCCCAGTCGCTGTTCACCGGGCCAACAGCCGATGTCAAGCCGAACCGATAATCAGGTTTCCTGTGGGGAAGGATTCAACAGCATCGCGTCCAGTCGGTCTCAGATTGGTAGCCGTCTGTCGTCAATCCTATCTATTTCCACTACATACACCATTGGACGACATCGACCGTTTCACCTGGTTAGCCCGTCCTCGCTGGTCGTTGATTGTCTCCCATCAATCTAGCCCATCAACCTTTACTGGTACACGACGAGGATGATGCTGGTAATTGCTTGAACATGATTCGCGCAACCCACCGAGACGGAGACTGTTTAGGCGCATAATCATCACGACCAGACCGCTCCGCACTTTGTTGTTGTACGCGCCTTCCGCGACTCCCATCGCGTAGGAGGAAACGACGACCGCCACGATGCCTTCCTATCCGTCATTCGCGTCGCCGACATCTCCGCCCCAGGACCGGCTCCGCGCATACTCTCCGACTAAGTCATCACCGCTGCGGCACACCCTGTCCACCCGCTCCAACGAGAGCGACACAGAGAATTCGTCTGTCCCTTCAAGACAACCGACCCTCAGTTCGAATGCGAGTTCATCATACAGCCAAGGGAGTTACGGCGGCGCAGGCGGCGGCCATGACCCGAATGACCCCTTCATCACTTCACGAAACAGCGTGAAGCGAGATCGTAGCGAGAGCCCAGTCAAGAAGAACGCCGCCTTTGCCAAGTGGGAGCAGCGCGAGCAGGCCGAGCAGGAGCAGAAAACGCCGGGCGCCGACAAGATGAACGTCAGCCCAAAGAAGGTCCGCGATGACGACTGGCGGGCTGGTATTGGCCGGTCTGAGAGCAGGAGTGCACTACGACCCGTCGAGCTCAACACCAGAACCGATAGCGCGACGAGCACCAGCCAACGGAGACCGCTCGAGAGCCTCAGCCCAACTAAGGAGCAGAATGCCGCCCCCGAGCGAATACATAGAGCTCACAGCAGTCTCGACATGGGTACACCTCCAAAGCCTCATAATTCGGCTCACGCGCGTGGTCTCAGTCTAGATACGACTCTCAGTCCTTCCACGAACCAGACTGAGCCGCCTCCTACATGGGCGACAAGTCCACCGTCGGGCTCGCCAACAAAGAACAGCCTTGCGACACTTTCCCGTAGCGACTCAATGCGTGGTAGCTTACGGCCGCGAGAGCGAGACCATGTGCGTTTCTCGTCAACCGACGCGCCACATCTGGATGGTGAAGACCTTGTAAAGCTGCAGAAGTCCTCGACACCGCAATTACGGCATCTTAGTAAGTTTGCATCAGAGCAGGGTAACGAGGATCTGGGTGTGCATTCGCCCGAGGAGCAGGTGACGGGTATGGCAGGGCGGAGAAGACTGCAACGATCAGGGTCTGTGAGGCCAAATCCCCAAGGCCAAAGCTCATTTGCCAGCCAGTACGCTAGTACGAAGTGGATGGACACACAGCGAAAACATTTGCAAGCCTATGAATACCTCTGTCACATTGGCGAAGCAAGAGCATGGCTGGAAGATGTCCTGGACCCTGCAGAGCTCCCGCCGATTGTCCAACTCGAGGAAGCACTGCGAGACGGCGTCACCCTGGCTGAAGTGGTTGGTCGCCTCGCCCCATCTCTGCCAGAGGATCAGCAGGCAGGTCTGGGATCACTGCGCATCTTCCGACACCCAAGATTACAATACCGGCATTCCGACAACATCGCACTCTTCTTTCGTTTCTTGGCCGAGATGGAGCTACCAGAACTATTCCGCTTCGAGCTTGTCGATTTGTACGAGAAGAAGAATATCCCCAAGGTCATCTACTGTTTGCACGCCCTTTCCTGGCTCCTCTACCGCAAAGGTATTGTTTCCTTCCGGATTGGCAACCTTGTCGGCCAACTACAATTCGAGGAACACGAGTTAGAGGAGACTCAGAAGGGTATCGACCGATCTGGTGTTGCGATGCCTAATTTCGGTGGTATGAGAGAAGCGATGCAAATCGAGCCGGAGCCTGAGCCGGAACCATCTCCAGAAGAGCTCCTCATGGAACAGGAAGAGATGATTGTGGATCTGCAAAGTCAAATTAGGGGTGCTGTCATGAGACTACGTCTAGGAGGCATGATGCAGGACATGTGGGACGTCGAAGTCGCTGTCGTTGCGTTCCAAAGTCTAGCGCGCGGTAACTTTGCGCGTGAAGTCTTCGACTTCAAATATGTGATGGACCTCAGCACCAGACGATTTCAAGCGACCGCGAAAGCTATGTTGGTCCGGACACGGCTGCAAAGGAAGCAGCGCTCCTGGAGAGACAACAAGCAAGCCGTGGTCAAGGTACAGAGTCTTTGGCGAGGAAGGCAAGAAAGGGCACAGACGCAGATGATGAGGAGGGACTTGCGTGCACATCGGCATGGATTGAAGGACCTCCAGTCAGCCATTCGCGGAGCACTCGGGCGGTGGAAGGCAGGCGATCTTTGGAACGAGGTCCAAGACTCCGATGCCGACGTCGCAGCCTTCCAGGCTCAGGCAAGAGGTGCGCTTGAAAGACTTCGGGTCGGCGGTTTGATGAATAGTCTCTGGGATGTTGAGGACAGTATCACGGAGCTACAGACCTTCCTCCGAGGCGCGACATCAAGGAAGGCCGCTAGAAGTCAACGCGTGGCTGCCAAGGAGGCTGCGCTTGATGTGGTCAGGCTACAAGCTGCTGCAAGAGGTCTTATTGAGCGAAAGATGCAGACCAGGGAGCACGGTGAGAGGCAAATGCAACATGGGAATGTAGCTGAGGTTCAAGCTGCCGCTCGAGGCTTGTTGGAGAGGTTGAAACAAGCTCGAGTGAAGGGTGCGCTTGAAGGACGCCAAGAAGGCATCGAAAAACTCCAATCAGCCCTCCGCGCTCACGTGGCTCGCAAGGCGAATCGCATGCAAAAGACCGAACTCCTCTCCACAGGCGACACCGTTACTGCATTGCAGGCCTTTGCAAGAGCTCATCAGCAACGCCTTCAAATCACTCAGCTACGCGAGTCACTGAGCCAGACCACACCTGAAACGATAGAACTCCAGAGTCTTGCTAGGGCTATGTTGGAAAGGAGGCACATTGGTATCCAGCTTAGCGCGTTGGAAGATGCCGAAGATCAAGTTACCGAGCTCCAGTCTCTTGCCCGCGCCTACCTCAACCGGCAACGTGTGTTCGACACCCTAGTTGCGATGGAAAAGGAGGAGGACAGTGTCTCTCAACTACAGGCCTTCTCACGCGCGATGCTTCTTCGATCAAATGTTGGCGGCTTGCTTGCGGACCTAGAGGAGCACGAAGATGCCGTCGTCGATCTCCAGGCTATTGCGCGGGCGTTCATGGTCCGGAACAAATTCCAGGAGAAGAAGAAATACTTCAACGAGAACATGCAGAAGGTCGTCAAGCTTCAGTCTTTCGTTCGTGCCAAGCAGCAAGGTGAGAGCTACAAGGCCCTTACATCTGGAAAGAACCCGCCGCTGCCCGTCGTCAGAAAGCACCTGCACCTCCTGACAGACACTAATCTGGAATTCGAGTCCGAGTTGGAAGCCGAACGCATGAGACGCCAGGTTGTTGAGAGTGTCAGGCGGAACGAGTTGGTTGAGAGCTACGTGGAGGGTCTCGATGTCAAGATCGCTCTATTGGTCAAGAACAAAATCACACTTGACGAAGTGGTCAAGCACCAGAAGCATTTTGGTGGCTCGGCGTCTCAGCTTCTTCGCCAAGGTACTTTGAACGGCGGTCACAACCACTCCGGAGTGGACTTGAAGGCCCTGAACAAGAGCAGTAGGAAGAAGCTCGCAAGCTACGAGGAGTTCTTCTTCCTGCTCCAGGCTCAACCATCATACTTGGCACGCCTGTTTCAAGAAGTTAGCAGGAGGGGCATGCCGGAGAAGGAAGCCAAGAACCTAGAAAGGCTTATGATGACCCTGTTCGGATATGCGCAGAAGCAGCGCGAGGAGTTCTATCTGCTGAAATTGCTCGGAACTAGCCAGCAGATGCTCGTCAGCAATACACAGAACCTGGACGAACTCTTCCGACAGCAAAGTGGAGCCTTCCACCAGCGCGTGATGCTCAGCTACCTACGTGGGCCTTCTTGCAGAGCGTACCTGAAGACCTTGTTCGGCAACATGGTCAGGGAAGGAATCTGTGGCCAGCAGCATCTTGACTTGGAAAGCGACCCACTGCAGATCTACAGGGGCATAATCAACAACGAGGAGCTTTCCACTGGCCAAGCAAGCATGCGACCAAGAGACCTGCCTAGAGAGGCTGCCATCCGCGAGTACGACGTCCGGCCTACATACGTCCAACACCTGCAGGACTTGAGAGATCTCTGTGACAGCTTCTTCCTTAACCTGGAGGAGAGTGTGCATAGGATGCCTTACGGTGTGCGATATGTTCTGACGTGCTACCACCGTGAACTGTGCGAGCAGTATCCTCACGAAGACCCCGGATACCTTGCCTCCCTGGCCGGGTCATGGATGTGGCGGTCATACCTTCTGCCTGCCCTCCGTGAACCTGAGATCTGGGGCGTTGTCGATCGCGGCCTGAGCCCAATGCACAAGCGGAATCTGGGTCAGGTCATGACCGTTCTCGGCCAGGTCGTTGGTGCCGGCCGCCTTTTCGGCGCCGAAAACCTATACTTGCAGCCCCTGAACAACTGGATCTCAGAGTCGCTCGAGCGCTGGCATGAGTGCCTGGCGCATATGTTCGACATGCCGGAGCCTGAGGAGCACTTTGATGCGGAGCAGTGGTCGGATCTGTATGCCAAGGCGAAGCCGACGCTGTACATCAAGCTTGCCGACATCTTTGCACTGCACAGCCTGGTCGTTGAGAATCTCAACCAAGTCGCGGAGAGGAAAGATGACCCGATCAGGGAGCTCCTCACGGACTTGGGCACAGCGAAGAGCAACGAGTCCGATCTTTCCGGCGCCACCAGTGGAGGTGGCGAGCTGACGTTGACGCTGAAGTCACGCTTCACTGTTCAGGAAGACCCGAACGCTGAGGCCAGATCTCTCTTCATGGCAACTAAGCGGCTCGTCCTATACATCATCAAAGTTCAGACTGGTAGTAATCTGATGGAGATCCTACTTCGGCCAATCTCACATGAGGATGCTGAAAAATGGGTGCAAGTCATGCGTGAAGAGGTTGCTGAAAAGGAACGCCAGAAGCACGGTGGTCGACCGAAGCATATGCGCGCCAGGTCTGGCTCTCCTGCGTTCGATCCCAGAGCAAGCTTCAGAGGCTCAAGGGCGCAGAGTGTCTACTCTGAAGCGCCTTCTGCGTACTCGGAAGATAGAAGGGATCTACTCGATCTGGAGGGCATGACCTACGCCGAACTCAAGCAGAACGCCATCGAGAACATCTTGTCGCTTGAGCAACCCAACATCCCGGCCCAGTACCGCGCGAGCAGACACAACAATTACCAAGACATTCTCAACGCTCTCGCATCGGACATTCGACAAAAGCATCGCCGGCGTATGGAGCGCCAACACGAGCTGGAGATGACTCGTGCCACCCTTGGACAGCTCGATGCCAAGGCGCAGTTCCTCGAAGATCAACTCAAGAGTTACAACGACTACATCGAGCAGTGTCTGCATACGTTAGCCAGCAAGAAGGGTTCAAAACATAAGTTCATCATGCCCTTCACCAAGCAATGGTCCCATGAGCGTGAGCTCGAGCGTGCAGGACGACAACCGAAATTCGGATCATACAAGTACTCAGCCCGACAGCTGGGAGACAAGGGCGTACTGCTGTCCTGGGCAGGTTATTCGCAGGAGAACTGGGGACAGCTGAACGTCGTCATCAGCTCCGATGAGGTCGGTGTCTTCCACCTGGAAGCCTCATCCGGGAGCATGATGCTGCCCGGCGCATCGGCAAACCTCCTCCTGGACGACTTGCTCCAGGCGCAATATGACAACAAGCAGAGCATCGCCGTGTTCGAGGAGAGCAACGGTGGCGGGGCCAAGCTCGCAGTCAATCTCTTATTGCATTTAGTTTTCAAGAAGTTCTACAGGGACGAGTAAAAAGGAATTGTATTTTTCGCAATGATGAGGATAGATGGGACGACGACTCAGAAACTTGAACCGGGAGCGGGGGCATGGCGGCGGAGTTTCAAGGGCGGTGATTGATAGTTGGGGGGTGGGAACGGGTAGGCATCTATACAGACCGAATACCCATTTCTTTCCCTCTTTGTATGTAAACTTCGTAGTCGGTAGTAAGGGAATGTCGATCTCTCTGGGCATTATTGCTGATCGCTTCCATGATCGGCCCCACATCTTAGATCCTCTTATGGGGGTCGCGATTCTATTGTGCATGGTGACGATCGAGAGATGCCCATCGCACACAGGTATTTAAGTGGTAGCGTCTGTTAATTGACTGCAGTTCTCTACGAGTCTTCCATCTATTCTATCTTCACAATAGCCTTGGTGAGATTCCTCGTCCGTCCAAAGATGCAATACGGCGCTCATCACTATATCCCCACAATTGGCCGATAAGGATTAGGGTTTCCCCATGGGCGCTGCGAAACCAAAGTAACCTCGCCAACCCCACATACTCATGATCGTTACAACCGTTATCAGCGCCGCAATACCCATGTGGTCGTCACGAGTCCCCTCCGCATCCAAGACTCTCCACCGTGTCGAGATGACCGGCCGACCAGTGAACGGCGGGGCCAAGCGCGCCTCTCTGCAGCCAAGGATTATGGCCGGGTCTTGGAACATGCAACGAAGCTCTGGCAAGATGGGCGTTGGTGGTCTTGATGATGGCACGGCGACACAACAAGATTCCGCCTTTACTCTCGGCGCCGCTTGGAACGGGTTACTGGATGCAGAGATACAGCATGGCAAGGCCCACAGAATCGCGAGAACGGATCGGATGGAGAGGTTGCGGAGCGGGCGTGGACATGGTATAGCGCGATGCTAATCCATGTCCATGGAGAGGCACATCGCTGGGCGGCGGGGTAGATGTCACTGATTGTGGTGTTGGGGGGTACAGAGAGAGCCGGACAGGAAGAGTACAAGAGCTGCCAATGCTCCCGCAACTGGGCGTGGTAAGCTCGTAAGCAGCTGAGGTGCTTGTCTTCCCTTGACCGCAAGCTTCATTCAAGTCGTCCTTGTTACTGAAGACTTCCCTGAAAGTGTACTCGTATTCATCAGAATGGAATCCACCGGCACGCCGGCGGAGCCCATCGCCACGGGATTATGGGCCACTGCTAAGCAGTCCTTCCGCGACCTCTTCGTCTGGCCTCAGCGGGTAGAGATCCGCAACGAATATGGCGAGGCGCGGACGGCATGGCAGAAGCCCAAACCGCTTCGCAACCCTATCTCGCTCTTCATGCAACTCTCGGCCTCTGGCTGGCTTTACTTTATTGTCGGGTTTGCAGCGTGGACTGCGGACGCCTTTGATTTCCATGCCCTCAGCATCCAAACGGTCAAGCTTGCCGATTATTACGATACGAGTAAGACGCAGATTAGCACTGCGATTACCTTGACATTGCTTCTTCGATCGGTCGGAGCGGCGATCTTTGGTCTTTTGGGTGACAGGTACGCAACGCTGCAAAAAGCCGATGCCTTTCTCTGTGCTGACCATTCGCAGATTTGGTCGCAAATGGCCCATGGTTGCCAACATGATCATCCTAGGCGTCCTGCAGATCGCTACCATTTACAGCGTTACGTTCCAGCAGTTCCTTGGAGTTCGTGCCCTGTTCGGTCTGTTCATGGGCGGCGTCTACGGTAATGCGGTTGCGATGGCACTGGAGAATTGTCCTGTCGAGGCCAGAGGTACGTGTTACTAGATAAGATCAGGTCGAGCGATGACTTTCTGGATGACCGATCACTGACCACCCCCAGGTCTCATGTCAGGCATTCTTCAACAGGGATACTCGTGTGGCTATGTCTTTGCGGCCTGCGCGAACCTTGGCGTAGGCGGCGAGACAGACACCTGGAAAACGGTCTTCTGGATTGCCGCCGGCTTGTCCATTGGTGTCGGCGTGGTTCGAATGGCGTTTCCCGAATCTCAGCAATTTCGGCAGCGTAAAGAGGAGGGTCACAAAGAAGTCACGCCTGCCGTCTTCTGGCAGGAGACACGGGGGATGCTGGCCAAAGAGTGGAAGATGTGTGTCTACTGTATCATCTTGATGACGTGGTTCAATTATGTAAGTTCATTATCCCATAACAACCATGAGGCCGCTAGAACGCTGACAAAGAGACTCAAAAAAGTATTCACACACATCGCAAGACAGCTACACCACCTTTATGCTGACGCAGAAGGGCCTCAACAATAGTGGCGCATCCATTGCCAGCATCCTTATGAAGACAGGTGCCTGCGTAGGCGGAACCATCATTGGATATCTATCGCAGTGGATAGGTCGTCGCCGCGCAATGGTGATATCGGCGTTCCTTAGCGCCTGTATCATTCCCGCCTGGATCCTCCCAACTACACAGGGTGGGCTCTCAGCATCTGGCTTTATGATCCAATTCTTCGTCCAAGGAGCGTGGGGAGTTATCCCAATCCACCTGAATGAGCTGTCGCCTCCTGCCTTCCGGTCGTCTTTCCCAGGCAGTAAGTACACTCCGCTCCATCGACCCTTCTGCCCGTGCTAACATGATCCTCCAGTCACGTATCAACTCGGAAACATGATCAGCTCCCCAAGCGCACAGATCGTCAACGCGATCGCTGAATCGCACCACATTTCGGGAGCCGGTGGACCTGATGTGCCGGCATATGGACCGACCATGGCCGTGGCGACTGCCATTATCGCAGTCGGCATCATGTTCACCGCAGCTATCGGTCCCGAGAAGCGCGGCTCACACTTTGAGAGCGCCGTAATCGGGCAACAGTCGGCGGCGGAGCGCGCAGAGACCAAAACAGCCGACTTGGAAGCAGGCGGTAGAGAGAAGTCCGTCGAGATGGAGCGTATCGAGCAGACCAAGACATGATCGGTGGAGGGGCAACGTTGGCCTCCAATGCCATCGGTTGCGAAGACTGGATTGTGGCGTTTATTCAGTATGCTGGCTGATCAGCAGCGAAGAAATGTCCGCTGGTGTATGTCGCTGAAATCGTTATTCATCAAGTCAATTCCTAGGCAATGCAGGCACCTGATGCGCCTTGCTATCTTCGCCGTGATACTCCACTACAGTGTGCTTAATGATATTTTCTGCTCCTGGGCTCAATTGCTCTTGGCTGCTGCTTCTCGAATGCCAGAGCCTATTCTCATCCTCGTCGGTACCACGATGCCCGGTAATGGTCGTGATGATCCCAGTCCCCGGTTTGAGACCGCCGTAGTTGTCCAGTGGCAGGCCAGCGTTGCCGAAACCTGACTTGGAGCGACGCAAGGGCGTCTTCTGATGCGAGCTCTTGATTCCTATTTTGTTGAATGCAAGTTGCAGGAGAGGTCGGAGGGTAGCTATACAACCAGCGGTGACACCGATGCCAACTTCGACTGTAGTCCAGATAGCAAGGCCGACTGTATCATCTGCGTAAAAGTTAGCATATCGGTGAGGATGTCGTGGCTCAGCTACTACGCACATAGAAACTCTCCGTTGCGGCCCAGATAACTTTCGGAAAGGGTATGGATCGTTGGCAGACGAACGATGGTGGCTGTTGAACCGATAGCAGCGAAGGCAAGGATACCGGCTACCATGATCTTTTGTCTCTTCGACATCACCAGGTCCTTGACGATGAAAGCTGGCAGAATGCCGTAGATCCAGTCAGCGATGACGTTAAGAACACTGATGGTATAGGCGAAGCCGCCCATGTAGTGCCATGAGAGGCAACGGCCGTCGTTGGGATCCAATGACCACCACGAATGCATTGGCCAGCATTGCATAAGGATGATCAAGCAAAAGGCACCGCCGCAGATGACCGTGGCCACAGCGACGATCCAGATGATCCAGATATGGGAGCGTTTAGAGGCGACGCGGAGAAGGAACAGGCCAATGGCTACCTTGAGGAGGACCGTCGAGACGGTATACCAGACCTCGCAGAAGAACCAGAAAGCAAGAGCGGTCTCGGCGGAGGCGGGCTCGATCTCACTGAGATGTCTTCCGGTGCCGTACGCCACGCCTCCCAGCTGGCAAACGAGGTAGAAAGTGAAGGTGACCTGGGTTGCAAGCATAGCCCAGTCATCCCTGCCGAAGCTGCGTAGCATGCCCGCTCGAACCCTGTGCGAATAGGGTCAGTCCTGAGAAGGGTTGGGGATGATGCTAAGCATCGCGTCAGACAGGGAACTCACCATATTCTGAGGGCGACCGTCACCCAGGAGAGCACTGCGAAGGTGACGGCGACTGCAAGTACCTGCTCCGGCTTACCCATGGCGGCTTTGACAATCAAAGAGTGACGTCGGTGGGATTGATTGCGAGGAAGGATCGGGGGATTTTGATTCCAGAAAGAACGCCGAAGGGAGGATCCCAAGCAGCCGAGGGGCGCCAGAAGGAGAGAGTATCTTGATACTGCGAAACAAGGTAGAGCGAACGACGGGAGCACTTCAGCTCAGTAATTGTTTGTTAGGATCGGACGGCTCGAGTGAGCGCTCAAGTGCCGGTCAAGAAGGAAAGGCCGCGGGACATGATACTATTGCCGTGAGATGGCGACTTCAGGACAGCTCGGAGTGGGATGAATGGCAGTAGTAGTGGCAGTACAGTGATGCGAAGTAGAGAGGCTGAAGAGAAGGCCTGTACCATGTCTGTGACAACCCGGTCAAGCCGGTATTTTCCATTGCAGCTATTTGGGAACCTCGACTAGCATACCTATCTCCGAAAAGGCGCTTTTTTGGAAATCATCTCGACCTTTTCCCACGCGAGGTCTTCGCTTTGCCCGGTAATGGTGGGGTGGATGGGTTCATCGTCCATGTTTCAATCAGTCTCGCCAATGCCTAGTGCGTTTTAGCCCTGCTCGCCACCGAGCCCACGTGCTCAGCCTGGAGGGGCGGTGCGCGGGCGGACACGGGGAGATGCAAGGGACGATGCCGAAGCCCACGGCGCCTGTCCTCAATCTGGAAAAGAGGGGCCGACCAAATTCTCGATACGTACGGTAGGCGAGGGAGATCTGGAAGAATATGTACTGGACAGTAGGCACAATTTGGCATGTGCCGGACAGGACAAGATGACCGACCCACGGATGCTGCTGCTGTTGTTGGGCACAGTGGCCGAGCAGCACAGACTCGACTTCTAAGACATGGAGTCCTTTCCAAGACCGAGGTCCCCAATCCCTGCAAGGCAACAAGTGTGACTGATGTATCGGACTATACTCCCGTCACCCATCATTGGAATCAACCACTTGGAAACAAACTTCGAGTTGATCAACGTCGCTGTCAAAAACGTAGAAGCGTGGCTGAAAATCCTGAATCCTCATCAAACCTTATTATCAGTCAATCGGCGTCAGTCGGCTCTCGCGTCATCGGAGGGGGTTACAGTAGGGTTGGTGTGGTGCGAACAAGAAAGCTTGGAGATGACCAGATGTGTGAAAGGGTTGAGGTTCCCTATCTCTGTTGCATAATGCCCACGTAGGCGTGTGCTTCCCTACGTCCGCAGGCCGTGCGAGGCTAGAAATATCACGGCCGGGCTGCATGTGGGATGGCTTCCGGGGGAGATAGCGTATGAACCCTCCCCTTTTAGGCACATTCAGTTGCCGTGCTCAATCTAATCTTTCTTGTCTTTTCTGCCCCTTTGCGAACGTACATGCAGCGCACGCTTTTATCGAGAGGACTTGAGGTGCTCGCAATTCCAACATTTGTTGCAAATGTGACGGCCGGGTGCAGATGCCCGAAAGCGCCTTTGGTTGAAGCTTAGGTAGACGAGGTGAGAAGATTCCGAGTCATGTCCTTTCGCTTCATGCGAACTGGCCAATCAACACAATACATATCTTGCTCTAGCCTAGGGCTGTGAAGTTTGTCAGCCTCACCTTGAGCCTCCACGTGAACACCGGCACAGAACGACGTTACAAGCCTCCTTTTAGCTCTTAATACATCTCCATTATGCCCTTTCGGGTTCTGCAATTGATCGCCATCAAAACGACCAGTTACATCAATCCATGCCCCGAGTTGCGGGAAAAGCCCGAGAAATCCACCTTTGGCGATCTAAGAGACACTGACCAGGCACAACCATGCGAACGAGTGGGACCGTAGTCAGGTACATGCGGCTTCGGACCATGGAAGAGTGACTGCTATATGCCACTTTATATGCAGCGAGCAGAGCATGAACCGTTTAACAAGCGGTTCCTCGAAGGATGGCCTTGCATAAACGAAAAGCCGCCCGCCCATCCGACCCGGCTTCTGGAAGCGATCCTGCAACCACTACAGGGAACTTGACGAACTGCAGCATCCCGTGTTGCCGTGTTCTTCGAGTAGTGGGAATTCTATCACCATACTCATGATGCGCCCATGACGGTCAGAGGGGGTTTTACTTTTAAAGTTCAGGTACGGCCCTGCGAAAGAGCACCGCCAGCCTTGGCAGTGGTAGGTCTGTATCGAGTGTAACTCTTACGCTTCCCCTTCCACACAGCTACTGTACAGTACGAAAGGCTACGGGCCGGCTGAGACCTCCGGTGCCGGTCGCTCGCCATCTTCGCGGGTAGGTCGGGGATCTTCATGTTGCCCTCAAAAGATTATTACCGTATTTGGGGCGGTTTGAGGGGTTAGAGGGTTGGAGAGTTGAGACGGCCCAATTACCCGAAGAGAGCACGAAAAGCAACCTTTTTGCATCCATGCGGACGTTTGTGGAGACGAAACGGCAGGCATCGCACTAATGCAAGGGAAACGGCCTCCTCTTGCATTACTGCACCGCTGCCCACACATTGAGTGTTCCGTCTCAGAATAATTGACACAAAATGGCAGGAATGTTTGAGGCTCGCGTGACGGGTATCACTATCGAGAGACGACATGCAATGATGCAACTTGCAGTGTGACTTGGTGGTTTGGATGAGCCCCTAGTCCAGGCGCCGGAGCATGATCCTCGATTGCTTGCGGGTTCCGCAGCTACCTATTCTGGAAAGTTCAGGGAAGCCGCCCCAAAGTTCGCCGCTGGCACGATTCATGGACCTCATTGCACGAAGTCACGTACAACTACCGAGACCCTCTCTGATGGCCGTTGACGACGCGACAAGACACGCAGAAAGCCCTATCCCCAATCCTGCCACTGCCAAATGGCCGCCAAATTTCTCTAACATCGTAGCAACGGTTCGTAGCGTCTTGTGCGGGAATGTGGATAGGCAGCACGTGTGAGATGGGGCTAGCGCGACAATTGCCTTCCCTTAAACCAACCCCGGCCGGACTTCCTTTTCAAGAGCTTCCTCCATTCCTACCACACCTCTAGCAACGACGAAGTTCACTTTCACCTTCACAGAGCGCCTGGGCTCACCTCTAGACTGCTTGGGAGGGGATATCATCTTTCATTAGACTTCCGCTGCAGTGGTCTAGGGCATGCCTGGCAACATTATCAACCTGACCCCGGCAGACATTGCTGCGTGGCCGACACCCAACTATGACAATCCGGACGAGGAAACATGGGCGACGCCGTATGCGGTCATCTGGTATGCCGCTTCCACTCTGTTGCTAGGTCTGCGACTATGGTTGCGCTTTACAGCAAAAGCTGGCAACGTGGGGCTAGACGATGTAAGCGACGACCTGGTGGCGACTATGCTATCCTCCCCCCTTGCGGCAGCAATGTGAGTGATGCTAATGAAAGCACCTCTAGATCCTCATGATATTCGCATGGCTAGGCTCGACTCTATACACTGTGGTCTTCATCCTAGCATCTGAGAAATACCATACGGGACGAGACATGTGGGACATCCCTCTGACGTATTACGAAGGCATGGCCAGAGTGACTTGGATCGCCGAGCTTGCCGTGCTGGTGTGTTCTGGCTGCTGCAAGATCTCTGTCTTGCTCTTCTATCGACGCCTGGTGGGAGGAACGTACAACAGGTACTGGCTGATTGCTGTCTTCGTTGCCATCGGCTTCACAGCTGCCTGGGCCATCGCCTTCATCATCATGTTATTCATTAACTGTTCTCCAATGGAGGCTTATTGGAAGGTAAGCATTATGACGGGCTGCCTCCTCGCCTCTTTTCGGGGTTTAACTAATGTTTACACCAGGCTTTTGATCCGACGTACGCAAGAGACTTCAGCTGTCTGGACACTACGCCGATCAATCTGCTATCAGGAATCTTTGCCTGCATTACCGACGTGTAAGTAGAAGTCTTCTTTTGCTAAAGCTCAAATCCTGTCTGACCGGTATGCAACCAGATATTCTGTCGCTCTTCCCCTTCTGATGACCCGCAATCTGAAAATCCCTGGCCCTCAGAAAATCGCTCTGAACCTGATCTTTTCTGCTGCTCTTCTGGTAGTCGTTGCAAGTGCAGTCCGCACGTACTACCTGTACCAGGTCGGCCATAGCACGAATGTCAGCCGTCAGATCTTCTTGGTGTTCGTCTGGTCACATGTGGAGCTTCAGCTAGGAATCGTAAGTAGACCAGCCGCAAGCTACTACACCAGGCCGTGTGCTGATTGTTTAATTAGATGTGTGCTTCCGCACCAGCGCTCCGAGTCTTTTTCAGGAGCTACCTCAGCGGCCCCATCTCGAGGGCCATGGACAGCTCCGGCTTGGGCAAGAGTCGATCCGGGAAGCTCGAGGGCGACAGTGGCATGTCTGGGAGCCACGGCACTGCCGGGCTAAAACGCTTAGGCAGTCATGCTGACAACGAACCTGGCTTAACACCCCAACGGGACAGCAAGGCCGTTCCGGTGACCGAGACTGGCTACGACGACACCGAATCCCTCTCGCCGTCATCCTCACAACACCGAATCATCCGCACGCCGGCCGAGTTCGAAGCGTACAATATGCAGAACATGGAACGATTCCGAGAAACCGCTCTTCCGAAGCGTCCGCAGACGAGAGACAGACAGGAAAGCATTTCAACCGAAGCGCCGGGGCTGCGAACCATCTGGGCAAACGAAAGTCTTTGAAAGTGGGGCAAGGTTCGACAGCCGTGTCCATGGGGAATGAAGCATGATACAAGAGCATAGATGCAGCATAAAAATGTTTGGAGTTAGCGGCGTGCTTTTGATGATACCCTGGGATAGGAAATTTTGGCCCGTATGTAGCATACCTGGCTTAGGCCAGGATATAATAATATGAAACGTGTATCAACGTCTTTGCCAACACAATTGTATCGCGGGAGATGTGATGACGGCAGAGACGGCGTCACTCGTACTGACAACGGAGCAGTAGCTCAATACCGTTGGTGAAGGAAGCTGAGAGAGCTGTATGCGGAGGATATCGGGCTTCTCTTCTAAATTCGACCTTGCAGTGGAAGGACTTGGAAAGGGAAACTTGTGTACGTCAAAGCAGTGACAATGACTTCACAGCAGAACAGCATAAATGACATCAAATGAACCGAACGGTCGTAACAGCGTATAATTATGCCTCCCCGCCTATACGCCAAGACTCCTAATAGACTACAACAGCAGCAAGGACCATCATATCAACTTTTCGTGCTTAGCTGTACAGCTTCTTCTCCACACCAATCATACCCTGGATGCCACCCTCGGCCTGTGCGCTTGCAGTTCGGAACTCGAACCGCACATCCCCAGACATGACACCCTGTTGCAGAGCAGTAACGCTCTGGACACCAACGTCTTGCAGCGAGTGTTGAACACCGGCCATAAGGTAGGGCAAGAACTTGGTGACTGAGCCCCTATCGAGCACAGACCCGGAAACACCCTGAGCAACAAGGAGCTTGTCACCCTCGGAGAAGTAACGTGCAGTGCCGGCATTCTTGGCAGTGTTCGCTGACTTGTCTGCGCCGCCGGAGCCGCCAGCCTTCTTGTCCTCCATAGCGTCGATGGAGCCCATGCCTCTGTACGTCTTCCTGAGCTGGCCGTCTCCGCCAACGACGTACGCACCAGGGGATTCAGTAGTAGCGGCAAGCAGACCACCCATCATGATGGTGCTCGCGCCCAAAGTAATGGCCTTGACGATGTGTCCAACGTTCTGAATACCACCGTCTGCAATGCAAGGCACGCCGAAGCGAGCAGCAAATTCAGCAACGCGGAAGACAGAGGTGGCTTGCGGACGACCAACGGCCATGACTTCTTGGGTAATGCAAGCACTGCCAGCGCCCATACCAATACGGAGACCATCAACACCAGCAGCGATGAGTGGAGCCGCTTGGTCACGCGTGACAACGTTGCCGCCAATGACCTCGACCTTAGGGAAAGTCTTCTTGATCCAGCGGATCATGTCGAGTTGGTAAATGCTGTTTCCTTGGGAAGAGTCAAGGACGACGATGTCAAGGCCAGCTTCAACGAGCGCCCGCAGACGCTCCTTGTCATTCTCACGGGTGCCAATCGCGGCCGCGCTCAGAAGCTGCTTGGTACCGGGGACCTTGGAAGCGAGAGGGAAGTGGAGGTTCTTCATCAGATCGCTTCGGCTGAGGAGAGAGATAAGGTTGCCTTGGTCGTCAACGATGGGAAGCTTGCCCTTCTTGGACTTTGAGAGGATCGTGTTAGCTTCATTCAGGCTGATGCCTTCCTTAGCCGTGACCAAGTCTTTCGACATGATCTCGGTGACGGGAGAGCTAGCGTTGTTGTGGAATTGGGTGTCGCGAGGCGTGACGATGCCCACAAGCTTGCTCCGAAGAGTGCCGTTCTCTATAGATACAGTCAGCTTACTGCACATCCTTTTGCGAGCAGAATGGCATATTCGTAGTCAAAAGGCAGGATCAGAGGGTTGATGTTTCCACAGTACCCGAGGCACGTTGGCGCAAGGGTTTGCGGTTGAACGAAAGTTAATGAAAGATTTAACATCATGCGAGGCTTGAAGCTTTGCTGCCACTCGCCAAAAAAAAAAAAAAGTACTTACCAGTGACGGGGAAGCCACCAAAGCCCCACTTCTCCTTCAGCTCTCTCGCTTCAGCGACTGTGGTGGAGGGCTTCAAACAAATAGGATCGGTAATGAAGCCGTTCTCAAATCTCTTGACCATTCTGACCATGTTGGCCTGCTCTTCCACACTGCAGTTGTGGTGAATCACACCAACACCACCTAGCAGAGCCATGTGAATGGCCATGTTGTGTTCGGTGACCGTGTCCATAGGCGAGGAGGTGAATGGGGTCTTGATCGAGATGTTCCTAGTCAGCTTCGAGGTGAGGTCGACGGTGGCAGCCGGGAAGCCAATGTGGCCGGGCAGGAGCAAGAAGTCGTTGTAGGTGAGCCTTTGGGCAACATCTTAGCTGACGCTCTGCCTTGGCCATGAACACGGGAAGAGCTCTACTAACCCTCCCTGCTTCTCCGCGTCCATGAGAGCGTGGACGGAGATGCCATCCTTCTGTGGGTACTTGCTCAGCGCCTGGAGCGCCTGTGCCGGGTCTTCGGTGGGACGATCGAGGTCGCCGCCTGCTCCGTTGCTCATGCCGCCGCCGTTCATGGTGGAAACACAATCTGTTGCAATATCCTGCTGCAATCGACTTGACTAAAGGCTACGGGAGATCGATTAGCTGCAGTCCAATGAGTGGCTTCAGACGCAATACGTACCCCAAGAGAAGAGAAAGGAAGAAGCAAAAGCTGAGGTTTAGGTTTTTGGCTCGTGACGCGAGGCGAAAGTTCGGTGCGGAATTTGCGCGCACGGGCCGTTAACACGCCGGAAGCACTTTGGATAACAATTGCCTGAATATTGATTACAGCATTCTAAGGGTCCAACCATTTGATCAACCGCCGTTGACTTCGAGACCTTATTGCAAGTGGTTGTTGAGCAAAGCACTTCCTTTCCCTTCTTTACCCAGCTATCTCAACCACCAGCTTGGTGCAGCTCACGCCTTTCGAAAGCTGGTCCAACCCTTCATTGATCGCCCCAACACCATGCCCAACTACCCTCGCCTCCGGACTAGGCTTGATCACACCCTCTGCCAGCTTCTCTTTCAGCCAAGTCCCCATCCAATACTCGAATTGAGCTAGCCTGGCCGCTTTGTCCGCCATTGCTGGCATCACCATGAACGTCTCTACGCCCTCTACCTCCCTTATGTGCTGAGGCAAAGGAGGCGCTGATGCAATCTTTGCCTTCGACGCTCTCGCAGCTGGAGCCTTTCCAACGAAGGCTTGAAGCACAGCCTGACAAGCTGATAAGTGTCCCATGGCGAGGAAGCAGTGGCGTATTACCAAACCGTCCTCTTTGGCTGCCGCCACAATGTCATCTACGACTCCGGCATTTTGGTAGTCGAAGACACGATTCGCACCGAGGGAGCTTACATACCCCTTGTTCGCCACACCGCACGTCGCATAGACTGCGGCCGTGGGCGAATTGGGATTGAGCTTCTGCAATGCCGCACTTTGCACTCCCATTGTCCCTACGCTGGACGATGCCCCCCCAAATCAACACAGCCTCACTCTGTTCCCTTGGCTCTGTACGCTGCGTGCTTTCGGGCCTTGGAAAGCCCATCATGTCCCACGCATTAAGCGGTACCGCAGCAGCAACTGGGAGTGTCGCTGCCTGAACCCAAGATAAATCGTTCGCAGGAAGCGGTACAGCGTGCTGCCAGGGGACCAGGCAAATCTCCTGAAACGCACCATAGTCAGGATCACAAGACTTGAAGACAGCAGCTGCATAGGCGGCAATGCGTGTCATGCCTGCTTGGAAAACCGGGGTCGTATCATCTGGGTGCAACCGTTGTCGCACATTGTCACCCACTTCCAGGACTAGCCCAGATATATCGAACCCCAAGACTGTCGGGTATGACCTGATGAACAAGCCTTGATCGCGCATAATGTGATCGGCCGGATTCAGGCCAACTGCTCTGACCTGCACGAGAAGCTCGTCCGCCCCCGGCTTTGGCGTGAGGCGACTTTGGACAGCGAGAGGTCGCCCTTTCCCAGTTGCAACAGCAGCAAGGTGCGTTGCCATAGTAGAGATCGATGTGCTTGTTAAAGATGGTGAAATTTGGGTGTGGAACAACGGAATCCTTGTAAAATGATTTCGACAGCTTGCCAGCGTAGCTACTGTTCTCAAACATCGTAGGACTTTCCTCTGCTTATATAGACGCTCTCTGATTTTTGATCTCCTGCAAGGCTAGCAACCTAGCATGGGCGTGAAAGTCACGTGAAAATGGGTAGCCAATCAGAAGCTCCTCCATCCGAGAGGAGGAAACTGGGGCAATTAGAACGAATCCATAACGGCTGATCCCGGAGGCCTTGTAACAACGACGAGTCATTTTACGAAGGCATGTCCCGGTTTCTAGCACCCAAAGTTTTCTATGCTGACCATGTCAATGCATTTCCAATTTCTCAACAAAGGGCAATGTCAACATTTGAAGCATATGCAACCTCCCAAGACATCTTCCGGCTAGCATGTTGAACCGAAGCGGGACAACGCCTGGGCATGATACACAAAAGCCCAAGTCGTTGCGACGTTCCAGATATGGCTGCCGCAATTGCAAGCTCCGCAAGGTCAAGGTGAGCCTCCCAGCCTGTGTGTCACCTAGGCTCTCCATATCTTGCAAAATTCTCTGTAGGTTTTGCATTAAGACTTCCGATTGCCATGGCACAGCAAGGTCAATTCGATTCTGATTCGTGAGTCATAGGGCAGGGTAACATATCGATGTGCTATCCACGCTGCTTCGAACGTCCTGATAGAAAAGATGCGAGAATCGTTATGGTTATCTCCAATCGCTTTGCCGTTTCACATTGGCTAACTAAAAGACCTTAATAGTGCGATGAAAGTAAGACCTCGATGCAAACAATGTTTTTCCTTCGGGGTAACGTGCAACTACCTGCTCAACATCCCGGATCTTCAACCTGTCGGCGCAAATACAAGATGGCAAATCAAGAATCCTGCCTTGTGCCAGCTTCCTCCATCCCTGGACCCCCCCGTTTGCGCAACCGATGGCTCAGATACCTTTCATATGACCACCAGACATCAGGAATACGTATTCCGATACCTTGGACAGGGTCCTCCTCTGGTTTCGAACGATCCCAACACAAAGAAATTAAATCTTAGCATCCTGGAGCTATGCTTCGTTGTACGTGCAGCTGTTCCAACCTCGTATCGACATATCACGGCAACCTTTGCCATGGGGTTACGCTTGCGGCTGGCTAACGCATGTCCGGCAGTCTCCCAGCCTCATGCATGCTTCTCTAGCCCTAGCTCTGGCATACGACCGCTATCGAAACGGCTCTACGACAAGCCAACTTAGATCAGAAGAATACCATCATTGGACGCGAAGCGCCGTGCTCCTCAAGAAACGGTTGTACCAGCCCATCGAGACGAAAGATAAGGATCCTATCTGGGGGACTGCGGCTACTCTCGCCCTTCTTAGCTTTTCCTTCACAGACACGGATCTCCCACACCAGTCGTGGCCTGTACAGGTTCCAAGCGAGAGCAGCAGTGTCGATCCTCTGGACTGGCTGCGCATGGATAATGCCAAGATGTCTCTATGGCATGTTGTCAATCCATTACGTCCGGAGAGTATATTCAGCATCATGAAAAACACCTATGCGCAACTAGTCTCGCCACCGCCTGAAAATGGGGCAGAGGGTATCCCCGGACCGCTCGCATCACTATGTGGTCTTGTAGGACACTCCACTGCCGGAAACAACCCTTATTTCTCCGCCGCCCATGCATTATCCCATCTCCTCAAGATCGAAGACAGCAGAGTCACAGTCGGACATACTCAGCGCTTTACGAAGTGCGTAGGCGGAGCATTCGAGTCACTACTGCGGGCGAGAGACCCGACAGCGCTGTTGTTACTTTGTATTTGGTATTCCAAAGCTGGGCGCAGTATATGGTGGATCGAGTCTCGGGCCCGAGTAGAGCGGCCAGCTATTCGTCTGTACTTGCAGAGGACCTGTGGAGAGGATCAAAAGATACAAAAGTGTCTCGTAGCGGATCTCCCTACCTGCGGTGGATTTTCCATCGCTCTTGAGTAATCTAGCGAGGACGGAAAAAGCACCATCTTAGAAGGAGGCATCGACTTATATCGGAAGTCATTCTCGGGCTACTTCAGATACGGACTTGACGTATGGTGCAAGCAGCTTTTATTGGAACTGTTCCTTGAGCGTCCTGTCCCAGAAAAGCACAAGCAATACGTGACAACCATCGACAAAAAACAAGATGCCATCGGCGACACTTCTGTCGTCGGTAAACTCGAAGCGCTTTGCATTACCATCTTCCTGAGACCTTCCTCTTATTGCACCGGTGCTCTGCCAACATTCGAATTACCAGCCAGGACCCACAATCTGTCCACCACTCGCCATCTGACCACCATTGCCCGGCGCATCCCCTTGGAAGACAAAGGGCGCCATACTGTCACCCAAGAACCAATTGTCTAGGCCGGCACCCTGCATGCCGTCGATACCGCCCAGCGCAATATCCATCGCCTGTTCAAATCCACTACCCCATCCATAGTCTTGATTCGTCGGATCTACGATGCCAGTCCAAGCCTGATCGTGCGGCATCATGGGCGGGTGGTCAAGCACCTGCGGAGGCCCGCCTCTCGGGACATGTAAGGGCATAGAAGCGTCAGAGTTTCCCGACATGGCTTGTTTGCTGTAGTCTACCATCGTCGGCGTGCTGAACGTCCAGTCCGTGTTCGGCACTTCGCTGGCTTGCTGTTGCTGGCGCTGGTTACCAGTCGCGACTTGACTCAGGAGGTGCAAAGGCGTTTGCTGCTGGTGATCGTCGATTTGATTCATGTTCTGATGGGAGTGTTGCTGTGTCTGTTGAGGCGGTGGCTGCTGCTGCTGCTGCTGCTGATGCTGATCGGTGCCCTCAGATTTTATCGGAAGACCTGTCAGCAACTCCTTGTGTTTTTCAAACCATTCTCTGAGCGTGCCCAAAATCTTGAGGATCTTGGGATGCGGCCGGCTCGCTTCGCCTTCCCTCGTCACCTGCTTGAAAAGAGCAATGAGTCCATCAATATAGTACTCCACTCGCAAGTCTTCAGGCCTCATCATCTTCCCGAGTTCGCTGTTGGGCGTGCAGACAGCGACATGCATCTTAATCAGAATGACAATGGCATAGACGCATCTTACGAAGTACAGCAGCATGGGAAGTCCTCTGACTGTCTCAGCATCATAGCTCATAAGTGTGTCCAGAATGCCTTGAGCCGCGCGCAGACATGCCTCGAGAGCGGCCATCTGGTTCTGTGTAAGAGTCTCGCCAGAATTGGTGGTCGTCATTGATTTCAAGCTTTCCTCGGTGAAAGGCAGACGGAAGTCCTCGATGTTGTGGTTGAAATGCAGTGCAATCTCATGGAGATACAGAGAAGTAACATGCTCAAAGAACTCCAGCCCCTTGCCACGACAGTCGGCAGGAATGTTCTCTTTCCACTGCTTAAGCTGTGCCTCCAGAACATTGAGTGCGTAGGTGACTTTCGGATCCGTAATAGAGACGTTGGCGGTGTTATCGTCCATGAGAAACTGTAGACCGATGTCTTCACAGATGTGTTGAATCTTGACGTGCTGGCAGAAGAGACGGTCTGAAGGGAAAGCTTCGGGATGAGATTCCAGCACTTCAATGCACTCTTTCATGTAATTGGTCCACCTCACCAAGTTGGGGCGTCGCAAGACCATCGAAGCGCTCGCGCAGAGATAGTAGCAAGTTAACCAGGTTCTCCTTGCCTCAAGCGTGTCACTATCCTGTGGCATTGTCCTCTGCGAAGCAAGCGGATTTTGCGAACCACCAAAGCCCCTGCGGGCTTTCGATGGGTTAGAGCGCTTACCGAGGCCAATATCGAGAGCCATTACAGCAGCCATGTGGATAAACTGATAGAAATTTGTCTGCTCGTTTTCTTCGGGTGGTTTGTAGTACAACGCGAGGACTTGCATAGCCTGAATCAACTCGAGGCTCTTGGCGCCGTTGCGAACAACACAGTCTGCGATGGCACCGACAGCTTCACGGGCGAGGTGCTTGGAAATGTCGTGAGGCAAAATACCAAAAGAAGATGCAGATAGTATGCACACATATAGGATTGGCCTGTCTCTGAAGACTTGCTCCGCGGTCGTGTCAGATGGGAAGACAACAGCTGGCAAATGAGGAGCCATATCGCGGCAGTACCGATTGAACATATCGGCAGCAGTGGCTGGGTCGATGAGAGAGTTGATCCGGGTGACGAAGTCATCGGGCGACTGTACCAAACCGCGCACGTCCTTGTTAGGAGCCCAAGCTTGTTCAATATCGTCAAATCCTTTAGCCAGCGACTCATCTTTGGCCGCCAGACTAGATTCGAAGGCTTGCCTACCGTCGTCGTCGTCTTCGACGCGACGTCGCTTCTGCCCACGCATGGCAGGGTCAAGAGCAGCAAGACTCTCCTCGACGGAACCTTGTGGATACGGCATGCCGCTCAGCTGGTCGTTATCTAGGCTGCTCCTGCCCATCATGTCTGCCTGAGGCGCGGTACCTGACGGGGGTAGTCCGCCGGCATATTGCTGACCTTGCTGGGCATTCTGCTGGTGCAACGCAGCAGTAAGCGCGTCTAGCTTCTTCTCTAGCTCCGCGACGCGACTGTCTGCCTTCTTCTGCCGTTTCCTGGTAGGCTGCGTGATGATGCATTGCCTACCGGCCTTGGCGCACCGTTTGCAAGGGATTTCTGGGTGGGCGGGATCTTGATCGCAGCGGACCTTCAACCCCCTGCAAGCTTCGCACGCGCGTGGACGCTTTGGGTCGTCGGCATTCTGTCCGCCATCCTCTCCGCCTTGGAAATCGCCCGGAGATGGATTGGCCTGGTCGAGATGCGGCGGCGCAGCGTAGTGAATCTGGTCTGGGCTGGCGTGCTGACTGGGCAATCCGGAGCCGGCAGGGCCGGGCTGTTGCGGCGTCTGGTTTGTGGAAGGGCTCGGATAGTTGTAGTATGGCTGCGGCGGACTCTGGTGGTGGTAGATCGGCGGAGGCCCAGCATTGACCGGGAGGCCGTCGGGCCTGGTGTGCGGCGCGCCAAAGCTCTGTTGCTGTGGCTGCTGGGCTTGCGGCGGTGGGGGAGGTGGCGGAGGGCCGGGCGGTTTGCTGAGAGGCACCGGCGCGTACTGAGGAGGCGGCAAGCTGGCGCCCAGGCGAGGATCAATGTTGCCTGCCATGATGTCGCGTCGCGGTCGGGATTCGGCGTCGGTGACGCTGGTCGCTGGTCGGTGTCGGCGCCTATGAGGCCGTGGTGCGGCAAGTCGAAGAGAAGCGGAGAAGCGGAGCTTACCGAACAGATGCCTTATACCCTAACCTTTTGAGGCAGCTACGAAGCCTCGCGTCACGTGCAGCCCAAGCTTGCCGGTTGGAATTTCAGACCTTCATTTAAAACAAGATGCTTTTGTCCACAATCGAACATTCACTGATTAAAATCTGCAGAGTCGTAACATTGAGGTCTCTGGGAGGCAAACGTCATTTCGTGGCATATGTGTTCACCCATCATTCACCATCTAAACATGCTTCATCATGTACTCATACATTCCCTCGAGCTCAAATGCCGCATCCCGGTCGAACAGGTGGTCGAGCCCATGCAGCCGTTCGTATTTGACGTCCATGTCCAATCCATACATAATGCCGACCACTTCATCGCATTGCTCCACACCCACAGCTCGGTCAGCGTCGCCGTGAATACAGTAAGCCGGCGGCAGACGACGTCGGTATATCTGCTTGGCAATCCGATAAGTGTCATCGCCTGGCTTGATCCTGAGAAGCTCTGCCAGGTTCGCTTCCTGCATCATGTAGAAATACATCTGTTCTCTGTCACTGTTCTTCTCATTGCTTGTGACAACCTCTCCATTCGGGTCCAGGAAGCCCTTGACGGTAGCATAATCTGTGCGACCGCCTCCCAGTGGATGTGGCTGAGAAGCCGTGAAGAATGTGCCTAAAGGATCCGTAATAGGATAGATAGGCAGGATAACCTTAGGCTTTGGTTCCACGTATAGACCCGCTAAGAATGCGAGATATCCGCCTGCCGAGCTGCCACAGACCGCCAGTCGCTGTACATCTATCGCCGCGCTATCAATATGTTTGAGGAGGCCTTCCGGATGGCGGATAAAAGTGATACAGTCCTGCACATCTTCGAATATGTCTGCGACGCCGACCTGGGGCGCTAGTCGATAGTCCGCTGAAATGACAGCAATGTTGTATTTGTCGACGGCTTTCAGCATATGCGGTGAGACATTGGTCCGTTTCGACTGCAAAAGCCCACCTCCATGAAACCAAAGGAGGACTGGTACGTTCTTGGCATCATTTGGCAGATATAGGTCGAGCGGAATTTCTACATTGCCGACCGTTTTGTAAACAATCGTTGTAGGAACTGCCATCGCCACTCTTTTCGACAGGACTCCTTTCCAAATTGGATCGGCTGAGACGCGTTCGATGTGTGGGTTCACCGGCGAGACAACCGGCTGGGAAGATTCGCGATGGTTCACGCCAGACTTGAAAGGCCAGAGAGCTTGGCGTTGGTCACGAGTACTTTGGGATGGATTCACAACAAACAGTCCTGCCTCCTAAGGTGCTGTCATTGCATCCAACTGCTTGGAGGAGCTTCTGTGGAGGTGACCCGTTTCATCACGTCAGCAGGCCGATATCGGTACAGTATGTAGTTGTGCTGTAATAGCAGGCGGTAGAACAGATGGCAAGGACAGCACGAAGCGGACGAGAGAAGACCGACAACAATAGTGAACCAATTTGTTTCCAGAGAGCCAGAAGAGTCCCCGTTTATTACTTGACAGCGCCATCGTGAAGAAAATGATGTATGAAGTCACGAAACTCGCTGCGAACGCACATACGTGATGGCGACAGTGATTTACACGTCGAGCGCGATGGAAACAACGATGTTGACTGACAGCCTTCTGCCGAATGATGAGACTATCCAGAGCTTACGGGTGGAATAATAGCCACTTCATCACCAGGCTGTATCACCAGACCCTTTTCACCCTTGGAAGCCTCTTCTTCCAGGTCTACGTAGTCGAGGTTCACAGTGACAGCGCAGGAACGCAGCACCTTCTCTACAATGCCAGGATATAGCTTCTCCAGCTTGTCATGGAGCTCGAGAATGGGCAGAGGAGCTGGGAGGAAGTCGTGCGGCTTGCGCGTGTACGACGTGGCTGACGCGAAGTAGAGGAGGGTGAATTGGCCCTGTGGCGCCTTGGGCGCGCTCATCGCTGACACTGTCTTGAAATGCAAGTTAGCAGCTGGTCAGACGAATGGAGATTATTCGTAAGGACAGTGACGCTGATGATTGAGGATCAGAAATACCACTACTTAAGTAGATCCACACGCACGTCCGGGTAGGGCGTTGCTCGGGTAATACATGCTATAAATTGAAACATCATGGTGTAAAGCGTTGGTGTGTAAAGGAGAATTGACTTAACATACCTTTCGCTGGATGACAGCTCCTTTGCGGAGATGAAGACGTCGATGTTGAAGGAGAGACGATGAGAGCAGCTGTGGACGCAGCGAAGGAGACAGGAAAAGGTCTTGGCGGCAGGGGAGCTGCTGGAGTTAAAGCTGCTGTGGGTACCTTATCTCCGATACAACGGTGCACTCTACGCGTCGCGTCTACGGTCCGCACCATCTTCTGGCGTGAGCAACTTGATCGATGACCGTGGACTGACTGATTTAGTCTGTGCATTTGATACAGTAGGACAAGATGGCTCCACCAATTTCCCTCAACTCTCACACCTGGACCATCCGTTTCAAACACCAGCGGACCACCGTCCTCCTACATGTCGACCCGCAACAGCAGCTAGACTCCGTCCGCTCAGAGCTACTCAAAGCGCTCGGGCAGGTCTGTCCGGACGGAACTCTCCATGGTCATCGTCTACCTGACAGCGAAGTCGACATTCTCCTGGCCGTCCCGACGGACATCAATGACCTGAGTCTCGGTTGGGATGCCGTAGATCGGGATGAGGCTGTAGAGAACGCCATTGAAGAAGAAAAAGGCAGCAGCAAGGGAAAAGGGAAAGCAGGAGCGACAGGCACGGGTAAAGCTTCCGCAGGTCGGTCGTCCGATTGCCCACAAACGGTGGGGTTTCGCGACGGAGGTATTGTGGCGTTCAAGTTCAAAACCCAGCGGGAAGCCGAGAGAGACGGGCACATGGCTACGGATGAGGCACTTGTATCCGGAGGCGAAAAAGAGCAATGGGACGTGGTAGTTCCCACCTTGGATGAGACCTATGCCGAGGGTGAGGAGGCTGAAGGTGAAGAGGGTGCTGAGGGGGCCGATGATATTCCAGTGCCAACCCCTTCGTATTCCACGTGAGCTTAGGACGCCACCCAATGTGAGGCGCAAGGGTACGCCGATTCCACTCAGCACCAGACGACGGCAAGCTTTTGGTCGGAAACGAAGCATTCTCGCTATTTGATTCCGGTTACGTCGGTCTCAGCAAACGGCCGACCATTCCAAGGATACAGCTTTCCATCGCCCAATCCCCGCTGCAAGGGCTAGCCGCAGAAGTTTGCACAGTGTCTGGAGTTTTATCGTGCGGATGAAACGAGGCAGGCACACTTTCGCACGCTTTTGGACCTACGACCACACGGCCAAGTGAGCAGAAGCTGTCCCGATCGAAGGCTGGCACGCCATTCTAAAGTGCGGCGCATGTGCGGCAATCCATCGTCTACAATCAATGAATGCGACTGGAACACGAACGAAAGGCAGACCTAAGGTTGGAACAAGCAAAGTCATTAGACCGGCTCTGCACATACTTTTGGCCTAGTTTCTTCCCGCACTTATTATGAGAGGATAGAGAGATACCGAAATCACGCTATGGATGGAACGCTCCAATTTGGTATATTTGCGCTAGACTGTCTGCTTGCTGGCTTCAAAATGTGACACAAAGTCTGGTTTCCCTTCCGCAAACTCTTCATTGAGCAAAGAATTCAATAGTCAAACTGATGCTAGTATTGCCGCCCGGAATATGCAAGCGCTCACAGCCTATGCTGATATGAAGTCTTTCTGGATTGCCTCTAATTCATCTGGTTTTGCACGCAGTATACCAACCGCTACAGACGCATTGAAAGTGCTTCTATCTTCGGGAGACAGGAATACCATACTATAACAAGTCTGGACATACTCGTCGAATTGGACCGATAACCATCACCTGAGACTGCAAACGAGAGCCACGGATGCAGATCAGGAGTTACGACGCCCCAGCTCAAAAATCAACCCAAGCAATGCCCCGTCACACCTACATCTACATCTGCGGGCACCTCCGACACTTCCAAGGCCGCGAATGCAGTTGCTTCTACCACGAGATCTTACGCATCAACGACCGCTCTGCCTTCTCGGACCCTTACCTTCCGTTTAGCATGGGTGACGCATGTCGGCACGATCGGAAAGTGTATAAGAAATATCTCTGCGGGGAATGCGTTTGGAGGCAGGCACGGCGGGGAGAAGTAGAGCGAGGACGATATGAGGTACAGGATGGAAGTAGTTGGGGAATTTGAGGGAATATGTCAATAGTATGTAGGCAATATCAAACGGGGACAGTGAAACGGGACGGGCGTTAGGGGCGGACGGCAGGAAAGCTCGGCTTAGTCACAGGCGGGCTTCTAGAAAGGCGCTAGTGCGGTTTCAGGCGTCATGATAGGCCCCACCGCCACGGATGGAAGTCACAGCTCGAGCTCCTGCCGCAGGTCTACGGTAAAGGCGTCGCGTTTGGTAGAAGCATTCCACGCGTAGATTCAGACGGAATTGTGCCAAACCACTCGCACCAACATATTTTGCCCTTGTATTCTCACTCACTACCCGCCCATTTCATTTGCTTCACTCCGTCGCCCGATTAATGCATTGACCAATCCATCAACCAAACACCAGCGGGTCCGCCAATGGACTCGACGACGCGCTTGCCTTCGCAGTGAGCAAACCGCCTGTTCGGCTGCCTGCGTTCACCAGCCTACGTGCCCATGACGGTGGGGGAGGCAAAAGAAAGAATTGACCCGAAAAAGGCACACCGCTAGTCGGCGCCGCATCTACAAGAGGACCCCACCCCACCACTCCCACTTCCACCCACCAGCTCCGGCGAGCTGCTGCTCCTCAGCTCATCACTGAAACCAAGCCATGCGGCGACAACAATTTCGCGCGTCCCAGACCGCCATCCGCTCTTCCTCCGCCGCTTCCGATCCCTTGGCCCTCCTCAGCAGCTACGATGCCTCCCTCAATCCCTCGCGCCCTGTCAAGTCCTCCCCCCTCGGCAGCTCCACCATTGCCGGCCTCCCCCTTGAACTCCTTGATCGTCTGAGAGCCTTCCCACTGTTCCAGTCCGCGCCAGAGTCCTTCGTCCTGGACATTGGCAAGAGTCTGCGACCGACCGTATACCAACCGGCCCACGAAATCATCCGCGAAGGCGACGATGCGAAAGCAATGTACTGGCTGGTCCGTGGCAGCGTCCGCGTCACCAGTCGAGATGGCGAGAGTACCTACACCGAACTCAAGCCAGGCGCCTTCTTCGGCGAGATTGGTATCTTGATGGACATGCCGCGCACCGCCTCCATTGTCGCCAGCATCCGTAGTCTGGTTGTACGGCTGAACAAGGAGGATCTGCAAAAAGAGCTTCCGCGCTATCCAGACGTCGAGCGTGCTATACGCGAAGAAGCTTTGGAACGCTTAGCCATTCTTGAGCGGAAGAAAAAGGAAAAGGTTGGCCCCTCGAGTGCCAACGACTCGCCTGCCCGTCCGCCGATCGCCCCACGCAAGCGATCACGTGACTGGATCGCCGGTGAAGTCGAGATGGGAGAGGCTGGCTCTCTCGCAGACGGTGAGATCCTGGCCAACAAGCGGCGCAAGTCGCCTTCACCAGGAATCACCGACATAGTCGCTTCAAGTGCGCTTGGCGAGAAGCACGCGGACCTGCCTTATACTGTTCGACAATTGCTGAAAGAGCTGCCGCTCTTTTCAGGCCTACCGAACGAGATCCTGCACTTTTTGGGCGTCAATGCGCAACCGGTCTCATTTGCGCCTTTCACCGACATCTTGAAGCAGGATAGTATGGGTCGCGATGTGTTCTTCATCGTCAAAGGCGAAGTAGAGGTTCTCACAGATGTGCCCGATTCCAGGCGTAGCTCTGCGCAGACGGGACAGCGCCTTTCGCCACCCGACGGTTCACATTTGCGTCAACGTGTGCGCGCTCGTCTTAAGACTGGGCAGTACTTTGGTGAAGTGACTAGTCTGTCGCTTGCTCCTCGAAGGACAGCTACCGTGCGCAGCGTGGATGCTGTCGAGTGTCTTTTGATCAGTGGCGAGGTATTGGACGACCTCTGGGTGAGATGTGGCCCGGACTTAAAGCAACAAGTTGAGAGCGAAGCTAGGAGACGGCTGTCAGTTGCGAAACGGGATGACGATGTCGTTATGGCCGATGTTGGCCTTGAAGGCGGAGCAGTAGGCGGCGGCGGTGCAAGCACTGAGCCGGTCCAGAGGGAAGGCGAGGACGACGACTGGCGAAAGGGTTTGCCCACCGTCAAATTCGAGGAGCCGCCATTCGACGACCATCCAACTCCCGTACAGCAGATGGAGCCAGCCGATCCTGATCCCTTCTTTAATCCCGACTTAGACAACATGCGTGCAAAGTCCCGTCGCTCATCACTCGCCCCTCCACTACCTTCCCAAGATGGTTCACAGTCATCCCACGCCGCAGAGCACAGGACGCCAAGCCCTCCTGGAACCCTTCGTCCAAGCATTTCATCGCCGCTGCGTCCCGGAAGTATGTTTTCTTCACCGGCTTCAGGTTCTCCCTCATCGTTGCATAAACTGTCACCGACCAGCACACGAAGACCCTCTATCGATAGGAGGCCATCTCAAACGGCTAAAGGCAGGCTGCCGGACCCCATTTTGGTTCTCGTACTTCAGCATCTCGATCTTCTGCAGCTCATGCAAAGCCGTCTGGTCTCGACTCATTGGTGGAACTTGATCAACACTTCACCTGACGTCCTGAAGAACCTCGATCTTGCGTCTTACAATCGCCATGTCACGGATGAAGCTCTGCGAAATGTAATCATTCCGTTTGCTGGCACCAGACCCCAAAAAATTGACCTCAGCAACTGCTTTCACATTTCCGACGAAGGCTTCCGAGCCCTTGCGGAAGCCTGCGGGGAAGGGGCGACCGTGTGGAAGATGAAATCAGTCTGGGACGTAAGTGGTCCAGCCATTCTTTCGTTGGTGGAGAAAGCGAAAAGCTTGGAGGAAATGGACCTTTCCAATTGCCGAAAAGTCGGCGACAACCTTCTCGCGAGAATAGTTGGCTGGATCGTACCAGACAAGCCTGGGATATCTCAGCCGCCTCCTATCCCGACTCAGAATGGCAAGCGACAACAGCTTAAGCGTGGCTATTCTCAAGCCCAACAGCAGAACGAACAGCCGCCTCCCGCACCAGGGACTGTCATCGGCGCAAACCGGCTCAAGCGGCTCACCCTCTCCTACTGCAAACACATCCAAGACCGCAGTATGGCCCACATCGCCGTCCACGCTGCCGACCGCCTCGAAACCCTCGACCTCACCCGATGCACCAGCATCTCCGACGCCGGCTTCCACCAGTGGAGCGTGTACGACTTCAAGAACCTCAAGAAGCTCGTCCTAGCCGACTGCACCTACCTGTCCGACCAAGCCATCGTCGGCATCGTCGGCGGCTGCCGCAACCTCCGCGACCTGGACCTGAGTTTCTGCTGTGCGCTGTCGGACACGGCGACGGAGGTGCTAGCGCTCGGTCTCCCCCTCCTGCAATCCCTCAACATGGCTTTCTGCGGCTCGGCCGTGAGCGATAACAGCCTCCGATGTCTCGGCCTGCACTTGCTCGAACTGCGCTATCTCTCCGTCCGCGGCTGTGTGCGAGTCACGGGCCAAGGCGTCGAAGCCGTCGTCGAGGGGTGTAAGTACCTCCAGGAATTCGACGTCAGTCAGTGTAAGAACCTGCGGCGGTGGCTGGAGGCCGACGGAGTGGCTAAGGTCCGAAATGCGGGTCGTCGGGTGAGGTTCGATACCGTTGCCGATGGCATGTGGCGTGTGGGAGGTCGATGATTGAAAAAGATGATGGACGCGCAATTTTTTGTTGGGAAAGATATGTTGCGGCTATACGTCAGGTGTTTGGCGATTTGTAACAGGATATACCAAAGGGGCTCTCTTGGGGAGAAGAAAAATTTGGGGTTGTATCATAATTGCGTCCTATCTGCATTTCTGTACAATCAAAGTGTGTTTTCGCCTTCGAATGGATTTTTTGACACCGCGTGGTGTCCAAAGTGTTTTTCTGATACTGGCACACAGAAGATCTTCTCTTAAGTGACGATTGCCTGGGATTTTCTCCAAAGGATGTGCCGTGTCAGGCCCGGAGAGCAATCAAGGCTACTCAATGTTTGGCAACTTTTTCCCCACTCTCAATTCGTTCCGGGCGAGAAAGGCTCGGCGGAGACGGAGTCCAAAGTCTAGGACCGGGAAAGGACAATGCTCCCAGCTGGAAAATCTTTTGATTTACAGCGGACTCCCGAGCGGTTCTTTCTGCGTTTCTCGCGCCGGGCGGGGTCTTGAATGCCTCCTCCTCCTCCTCCTCCTCGTGGCTAGGGCAATACCGCGTAGTATCGCAGATAGAGAAAGATTCGGCTTTAGATGGCTGCTGAACGTTGTATGCACCTTTACAGTGCGACCCGGATTTGGGGAATGCAGGTGTCTCTTGCTCACTGATTCCTCCAGGGTCGTCGCATGCCCTCCGAGAGCGAAAGCGCTGGGCCCATGTGCAGATACTAGGCCAAACTCGAAACGTCTCCCGGAGTTCTATGAGCCGGTGCTAGTGGTCTGATCTTTTTCACGTCGATGTGCATAGATCTGCCGCGCATGCCGTCCACTGCCTCCAGCACGTCCATGTGCATAGAGGGACCGTGGCATGCTGGAGACCAGCACGTGTCCGTGTCCGTATCCGTACCTTTGTTCACCCTCCCTCGACGAGAGTTTCGCCCAGCCAGCGTTCCTCATCCAAGTCCTAGTAGTACCTCGACGCCAGTAATCCAAGGTAGCGACTCATAGCTGCATCGTGCAGCAGGACCACACACATCGTTAAATCCGTGAAAACCACCCCCCCGACATATCTCCCTCATTTCTTCTGCGTAAGCTTAGTCGCCGCATTTTCCGCCTTACTATCCTTCTTCCCCCCGCGCAGCATCTCCAGATGTCCGGCTTTCCCTGCGAGCGACTTCTCCGTCAAGTCCATGAACCCGGACGTATGCTTCTTCTTCACCTGCTGCTGCTTCTGTAGCGAGGCTTTCTTCGGCTTGAAGACTTTGGTGCCCATTTGTTTGCGGTTGGAGCTGTGAGTAGGAGGAGGAGATGTGTTAGCTTGAAGAGGGTCTCTACTTATCTTTGGTTTTTTTTTTTTTTCTTTTTTTGGACGGGGTGGGAGAGCAGGTGAAGTGGACTTACGAGGCTTTGGCTCCGGGACCTTTGGTCTTTTTGATCTCGCCTTGAGCCATTATGATAATGCGACTAGGAGATCGGGGTAGTAAATGAGTAGAGTATTGTTGCCTCCCTTGCGACGATAGCGACTGGCTTCAGAAGAAGTTCAAGAATGCTAGGGTTGGCTCGTACACTCGGGAAAGCTTAACGGATAGTGCCTGAGGCATGCAAAAGGTTGCCGAGTGGACCTAACTTCCAAAATCCCAGGTTGGTAACTTGTCGACATTCACTTGTGTCCAGGCAAGCGCTCTCCACCATGACTCACAATCTTCATTGTGTTTGCTGCTTCCAAGTACAGCGGCGATTAGACTGAAACAGACACCGCGCTCCAGCAAGGGTTCCGGGAGATCACATGTAGGGTAAGTACTATGTACTTGTAGGTATCTGACTCTCCTCTTCAACCGCCTCCTCTTCATCCTCGACGGATTACCTGTCTTTCACCTCGTATTCCTTACATCCCCGCATCAGCATCTCAAGATCACAAGTCCCATTTCCACAATGGCCATCTTGGCCCCGAGAGAAGACGCTACTGATGGTTTGGCTGCGCGTCTACACGCCCTCTACGTCCCTGATCTTTTACACGCAAGCCAATACGGCGTGATTCAGCCTCAGCGATGCCGACCGCTCAGATTGCTGTTTGCTACCGGTACAGTTGCGGCAGGACTACGTCAATCACACGAAGAAATTCATTTCGTATGTATGACTGAAGACAACCGGCACACATTCTGGCAAATTGTCGCGGAAGCTTTTGATATCGAGGCCTTGCAAACGCCGTCCGATGATGTGCTGGCTCTCCCATCGCAGCTCGAGTGGCCAGAGTGCCATGGTACTCAGCCTTGCACTTATCTCCACCGATGCTCTGTTCCCATTGGATTCGACCTCTCCCAACTTTCCCGGGTTAGTATACCGTTTTACAGCCCGCAACAGCAGCAGGTCCTTTCACACAGTGAACAGAGACATCTAGCCATGGTCATCGACGCAGACGGCATGACATCAACCCGCTTCGCTCTCAATCGGCAGGAGAAGGAGTGGTGCTTGTTTAGAGCCGCTTATCTCCTGATTCTGGAACAAGCCCAGAGTGAACGTTTAATCGCTCCCTCGTTCGGTCTATTGGACTACGAATCACTCTTGTGGATGGTCTACAATGTGACCAGGGATACCACTATCCCTCCTATGTATTTGGAACAGGCAGAGCGGCTCGGATACGCGTTTTGGCGCAGGTGTGCGACCTTGGAAAGCTTCACCCACCTTGACGTACATACACCAACCCGAGCCAACATCGCCAACAACGTCACTGCGCAGACCGTGCAAGCGCTTTCGAACATAGGAAAGTGTGTGGTGGAATACCTATCGCGGAAGACCCTTGCCACCAACTTGAGATCGATTTTGGCACTCTTCAAAGGCTTCGCCCCGATCGATGGCTATCGGAGGTTTGTCAACAGTGCCAACGAATACGTCTTGATCGAATTCGAGCTATGGAGTCCCAACGGCCCCGTCCGAAGACAGATGCTGCAGCAGATGCCCGAACTCGTCAAAACGGTTGCGGCACACTTGAACGCAAGGGTCTGGCCAAAACCACTCGAATCTACCCCCGATCGCTCAGTCTTCGCCTTAGCCCTCTTCGACCACCGGGAAGGGTATGCTCCGTCACAACAAGCGCAACCATACCGAACACGTTCATACCACTACCTCGAGAGCCTCCTTCATTACGACCGCACAGGCGCCGTCATCTCACTGACCGCGCTCAGCGGCCCACAACTCGAAGCCAGATACCCTGCTGAGCAAGTCGAGCACCCCGCTCCCCCTACATACGTACCCGCCCTCCCCACCACCGCGACGGGAGAGAGATTCCGGGATGCGAAGACCGCGATGGAGTTCCTGCTCTACGGCTCCAGCCACGCGAACACGGACTACGAAGTCGGCTACCACGACCGGTTCGAGGGGCTGAAGTGGATTTCGCTGGGCGAGTGGGGGAAGAAAGGGGTCGATCAGGAGGATTTTATTCCGCTACATCGGATCCGGAAATTGAGGAGGGTGGCTGATGGGAGGGTGGTTTGGGATAGGGAGAAGAGGGTTGATTTGACAGGGGTCACGTAAGACGGGGAGATGGGGATTATGAAAGATGCTCGTGGGGGGTTTCATCCATCGTTTTGGGATCTATTCATGTCTGTTTGTATCGTTTACAGGACTCTTCGGCTCGTCTTGATCGAACCTGTCCTTTTCTAGCCAATGACAGGCGTCTGCGTGGCGCCGACCTCCTTCTCATCGTTCCAGATATTGATGTTCCACTTCGGGTTGTCTACAAATTCCTGGTCAGAAAACTCGAATAACAATGGATTCCCGACAAAAGACTTACAGCTATATGGCACATTATAGCGCTTCGGGGTCTTGCCAATCGCATCAATAGCCTGGACATCTTCCGGGGAGAGCTCGATCTCCTTGAAGTTGTCGCGGATGCGGGACGGCGTCACACTCTTGGGGATGACGGAGTGCTCGCCCCGCTGCGACCAGGCGATGATGACGTTGGCGGGCGTGACGCCTAGCTTCTCGGCGATCTTCTTGATCTCCGGGTGCGTGATCAGGAGCGGTTCGCCGACGGTGTTGTTGCCGAAGGCCTAAAAAAAGCAAGCCGTGTCAGCTAGGTCTCATTTAACAACATTTATCCTCGGGGATTTGGGGGGCTTACAGAGTATGCTGTGACGTGGATGCCCTTCTGCGCGCAGTACTCCATCAACCGCAGGTCGGGAATGAGCGGGTGGCGCTCGACCTGGTTGACCGCTGGCGTCACACCGGTAGCCTTGATGACGGCCTCGAGCATCTCCACCGTGAAGTTGGAGACGCCGACGGCCTTCGTCTTGCTCTTGGGGAGCTCAAGCATGGCCTTCCAGGTATCGACGAGCGACACGTCCATGTCGAGGTCGACCTCGTTCTCGTTCTTCTTCGGCATGAGCACGCGGCCATTTTGCTTGAATGCTACCGGCCAGTGGATGAGGTAGAGCTGGCGCAAATCAGTATCCGAGTCGCTTGGATGCGGTAGATAAAACTCACGTCTAGGTAGTCAAGCTGAAGCTCCTGCAGACACTCGTCGAGAGCTGGGCCCACGTCTTGCGGTCGGTGGTCGATGTTCCAGAGCTTCGAAGTCTACATCCCTATTAGAACGAACACTTGAAGCGGTAAGCGTATGATCCCGATAACGTACAATGAAAATGTCCTCGCGCTTGAGACCCGGGACTTCAGAGATGGCTCTCTTCATGCCCTCCGCGACTTCGGGCTGGTTCTGGTAGATCCTGGCCAGGTCCTGTGCACATCAGTAATTCATTCAGCGGCACGTGGTTGACGGATCACGTACGAGATGGCGGTAGCCGGCCTTGAGGGCTTCATACACGGCAGTGCCAACCTCGCCTGGCGCAGACTGCCAGGTGCCAAAGCCCAACTGGCTGGATACGTGTCAACAACATTTTGTTTTGAGTTAGGTTGTGGGACGTACGGAATCTTAGCCCCAGTGTTGAGCTTTACGGTCTTGCCCTTGTAGTTCGGAAGGTCGGCCATTTTCGCTGTATGTCTGGGTGTTGTATGCAATGGATCGTCGAGGTTTTGTGTGGATTGTGTTGGGTCAGGAGGGTCAATGGCAATGGATACGGTTGAGTATATACTTTATCTGGAGAATGTCACCCCGCAGCTTTATGTCATATCTGCCGTCGATGGAGGGGCATAGTGGAGTGCCGTGTTCCGAATCGCCACCTTGATGTGTCGACATCGGGGCGTTTCTCCACCGGCGCCGAGGCGGGCTGCATGCTGCAAACCTAACCTCAAGAATCATCTCATCCAACCCTTGATGACCCCGTGTACTTTCGTTCTCTTCAGAGATGCAATTTTCTCCAGGAAGACATCATCATGCCATGTGTCCTGCTCTCACAAATGTCTGCCAAGCTTGATCTCGACATAGCCTCGTCTCGCGCAGGGATCAGATGAAAGATGCCTCGTGGCCATTGGTATTACCATTTGGCTCCAAATGTGCGATCAAGGCTTTGAGGTTTGGCTGTCTTCCCAAGAGGTCTACTAGCATTTGCAACTCGTCTCTGCTGCTGCCGTTCGCCAGAATAGTGCGTCGATATCTCAAACCAGCACTACTATCCCTCGGGTCTTTTTCAAAAACCGTCGAGAATATATCGCTGGCGTAGATCTGAGTACTTTCATTGTCTGTCAGTGAATTGCTCATCGCGGAGTCGATAATATCTTTTCAAGCTCTTACATTAGATACTTGTAGAGCCCTTCGACTGTGAAGTGCTCCGGCATACATGCTTGCGCTGGACAGAAAACTCCAGGGTGGTCCATGCCAAGGGTCTGGCTCATCATGAAATGAGACAACTCTGTACTGTCCATTCCACTCGCTTCCTGGATTGATCGAGCGGATCCAATGGCGAATTGAAAACGACTCACGGCCAACATGCCTAGCATCTTGACAGCATCTTTTATTTTCCTGCTATGCAAAAGCCTCTCGATGAGATAATCAGGCATGCTGCGATCCTTCTCATCAACGGTACGCTCTTGCCTTTGATCGAACTCATCGTTCGCTTGATGCAGCTGACCCAACGATTTGAGTATCTCAGGATGCCAGCACCAATGTTCCAGCATCTGGCTAGGTGCTTCGTAGTAATCCTCAGCGGTACTGGCACCGTGAAAGCGAGCGAACTCTGTCTTCGCAACAAGGTCGTGAATTGCATGGCCAAGCTCATGGAACAGTACAACAACTTCCTGATGCTGCAGAAATCGATGGCTGTTTTCCGTCGGCTTGTCGAAGTCGCACAAGAGACAGGTAGAGGGATACACACGATTGCCGTCCTCATCGGTAAACCCCTATCCACGATCAGTCATATCTCTTAAGACTGGTTGTCGGTATCCTTACTAACAGGGTTGATAGGCAGGTCGCAAAACCCCGGTCGTTTGCCCGGCCTGCAGAAGAGGTCCATGTACAAGTAGCCTAGGAAGGTTTGCTCGTCAACGTCGCCCAACGGCGCATCCCAAACCGCAAAGATAAGGACGTCCGGATGCCAAGTTAATGCCCGCCGACCTTGCCCATTCGTCAGGTAATCCACGTTCTGGTCATCAATCTCGGCAAATGAGATTCCAAAGACGCCTTCGAAAATTTTTAGCGTTCGCTGAAGAGTGCCAGACATTTCAAAGTACTGGCTAACCTCATCTGCGTCGATGCCATAGGACTCCTCAATCATCTTCTGCGTATAGTAGTGGCGATCCCATTCGCAGAACTTCCCGTCGTCTTCCTCGCCACGATCGTATAGATCTTCACTTTTCAATACCCTCCAGCGCTTGAATAGATGATCCTTGAGGGGTGACGATTGCTTCTCCAATCTATCGAGCAAATCTTGAACAATTGCTGGCGACTTTATGAGATTGTGTCTCATCGTCATCTGCATGTAGTCTTCGTAGCCGAGTAGCTGAGCCTTGTGCGTCCGCAGCACGATCGCACGTTCTAACAAGGGAACATTAGATTCGGCTGCTAAAGCGCGCGCTGTATAGATTTTCCGCCTTGTTTCGGAACGGCGTGCTGTGCTTAAGGCTTTCCACCACCGCATACCCTGGAAAGGAAGTCGAAGCATTGATCTATCCTCGCTTCGATCATTTTGGCAAAGCAAGTCAGAGTCAACGCCTTCGAGTTCATCTGGAGCGAGCCATATCCCGAATTCCTGTCGACATGTCTGGAGATACTCATGCTTCACCTGGGACAGCTCTCCTTCGATTCGCTCTAGAGAGCATGTATCGTCTACTGATAGCGTTCCACGATGGTCTTCAAAGATCGATAAGACACTGTCAAGATATTTCTTGCGCTCAGTGGTCAGCACTTCATTTTGGTCGTTGACAGCGGTGACAAGCGTGTCCAAACCAGCCCGCTGGGCAGTACTCGTCTCGAAGTGTGCGAAGCGCTTTGAAGCTTCTCGGCAAGCAGCTCTCAGGCTATCGTCCGGAGAAACACTGGCGAGAAACTCAACTTGCTGACAAAAATGGATTCTTGCGTTCTTGTCATTATCCAAAGGCAGAACGACGTTATTGAAAGTGGCCGTTTCTGGGGGCGTATCGCTCGACAAGGTCATCCTGAAGCTTCGTAGCCCTCGCCGGTACAGTCGCCGTGGTTGCCAGGACAGACTGCGCAGTTGCGATGAAAAGATTTGGTGGTGACGGGGGGATCGTATGATCTCGCTGAGACATTCTGGTATTCGCAATCCTCGTTGTCAAGTCAGCGTAATCGGAGTGCCAGCGCGGGCGGCAAGAGTTGATTTGGTACTGCCGAGACCAGTACTGTCGTAATGACAATGGTTGAGGAATACCAATTTTAATGCAGCTGATAAATGAGAGTGAACCTCTCCATTAGCCTCGCGAGTTGCATTGTCACAAGTCTTGGAATCCAGCCGCATGAACTGGTGTCGAGGCTATGCTAAGAAGAGTAGTTGCCATGCGTCACGATGATAACGCTGATAAGGATGTACAAGTGTGGGTCTACATCGATATGTAGAAGCGAGGTGCTTGAAGCGGGATAGAGTAAGGAGCGGATTGAAAGTTATACATGGATTCCGCAAGGGGAACGACTACCTATCCCGAGGCACGTACTTCTGCCTGAAGGAGATTTGCATACGCAGTAGATAAGTCACGTCGAACTTCGTTTAATTTCACATCCATCCTTCACCATCCCATTCGCTAAGATGTCAGTTGCCGCGATGGAAGCTCCGCTGGATACCGCTTTTTTCGGAGGAGGTCCCTATCCCCACTTTACGAGCAGTCGGGAGGAAAAGCGGACGACATTCTTCGATCTACCAGCTGAAATTCGCAACGAGATATACCTATTCGCTCTTCCGTCTTATATCCGGAACACAGAACAAACCTGGATGACTGAAGAGACAGCATACTTCTGCAAGAAACTCTTCCGCAAGTTCGGTCTTTTGCAAACCTGTCGACAAACCCGTCATGAAGTCACCAGTATGATCTGGGTCGGCCGACAGGTCGTGTTTCCGTACCATGCCTCACATACTGTACAGACGCTCGGCTGGTGGCTCACCACGCTCGTGACAGCAGACCTAGGCCATCAGATCCCGCCATTTGCTTTACAAGCGACGAAAGCGCGTGGAACGTCCGAATGCCCAAGGTGCTGCGACAACTTCATCATTTCCATCGATGTGCTGCGGAATCGTGTCCGAGTCGCTGACATCTCCTGGTGTTGCTGGCCTCAGGAGCAAGTGCTGAAGACTTTGAGCGCGGTCCAAGCTGTGCTGGATGTGAGTTTCGGACCTTACCAGCGTCAATCCGCGGACACATTGATGCGCTTTGCCGATATGCTGCTTGTGTACGGCCTGGGGGCGTGCTGGTATGCTGGGAAGGATAAGGAATGGGTCTCGGACGAGCTTGAGAGCGAGCAGGGCGACTTTCGGGTACGGTTCACCGGGAAATCGGCAAGACGACCGCCAAAAATGCTGGAAGAAGATACGTTGTCGTCTGTCCAGGCCGGCCCGCGAAACCTACCCCTCCAAGCTGCCGGTATCCAGCGTCGTTGGCAGGCAAGAATAGCGTCAGAAGCGTTGGGGGAAGCTACATTTTCGATTATCCCTTTCGACACCACTCAAGCTCTCTCTCCAAGCTACTCGGAATCGATTTCAGGCTATTCAGAATCAGAATTCGGCTTTATGTAATGAAGATCACACTGTCCGGGCTCTATGTTTTCGATCTATTGGCCATCTTAGCAAGTATACACAGCCATCCTGTAGTAAATCAACATTCTTCGTTAGGGTAAATTCAGCTCCTGCATCTAATCTTAGTCTGCCGCAGGTCTTCTCTGTAGACAACCGTTCACATGTAGATCTACCCAAGAAGATCACCAAGCTGGTCCACGTAAGCACTGGGCTTCACTTCCGCTCCCGGCGCAAGGAACTCTTCCTTCTTGCTAACCCCGCTCAGCACACACAGCGTACCGCCAAGCCCTCCCTTGATGCCGAATTCGATATCGGTGTTGAGTCTGTCACCGACCATACACGCCTTCTTCCGGTCGAACTGGAACTTCGAAGCCACAGCGTCCATCATAGCTTGGCTTGGTTTGCCAAGTGCCAGCGGCTCCTGCCCGGTGGCTGTTACTACCGCTGCAGCCGTCGAGCCGGCGCCGGGGAAGAACGTCCCTGCGGATGGGAGTGTAGAGTCGATGTTCGTAGCGAGGAAGTGAGCACCGCGACGAATATAGGCCATAGCGAGCGAGTACTTGAGATAGCTCGGGTGGTAGTCCAGACCGGTCAGGACGACGGAGACATCATCGTCCAGTAAGCTGCCGTTGGAGATGTTTTCAAAGTCCTGCGGCTGCATTTCCCGGCGGAGTAAAAGGTCGGTGCCGCCGCAGAAGGGCACATCCTCAGCTTTCAGCTCCTGTTCCACGCCAGTCTCCCCGAGCACGTAGACTTTGTTCTTCGGCGCCTCGAGATTCATGACCCGCTTGATGTAGACCGCAGCGCTGTAGCTGCTTCCGAACACTTCGTCTTCCTTGGCTTCGATGCCCATGCCGTGGAACTTTTTGACATAGTCGCCGCGAGACTTGGTGCTGTTGTTTGTCACGAACACGAGTTGCTTGTTCCGCTCGCGGAGCATCTTGATCGTTTCGGGGATGCGGGGAAAGAGGTGGTCTCCGGACCAGAGGACGCCTATCCTTCAGTTGTGGTCAGAGTGAATTCATTCATGGGGAGCGTGCAAGAGCTGATGTACCATCGCAGTCGAAAAGGAAGACCTGGATCGCTTGTCAGCCATGGAATCGGATGACTTGAGCCGTGAGGAAATGTAGTAAGTTACATCGAACTTGTCAATGAATGCGTCAATACCGGCCTTGTCGCCAGTGAGATACTGCGGTTCCGATCCCGCAGCAGACGAGACCAAGTTCTTGACCGCTTGCATGGCGAGTATGTTAGGTCGTCCAAAAGAACGTCGAGGATATGTTGGCAATGAGCTCGTTCGCAACAAACAAAGCGAAGATAAAGATCTTAAAAACATCAAGTCCCAGTGCACATGAAGTCCCTGACGTCGGAAGTGGGCTGGTGGGATGGTTGATCGCCGGGATGCCGAGTTGAACGCGCCCCTCGTCCGGCCCGAAACTTAGCAATCCGCTAGGGGCATCAACCGGTTCACTTACTATATGTATACATACTATGTACATACTCTGTAGCCTGACGCTCTCTTCACTCATCACGCCAGGACTAATACTGCGTGCATTTGGCAGGGCTAGGACTATCTAACAAGCTTGAAAGCTGAGATTGCAACAATACTTTAAGAAGCTCTCAAGGCCTTGTTTCTACAAAGTGACCGCGAGCAGCATTTAACAGCACTGTCAATCTTTCCGGTCTGCCTATCACTACAAAATCCCAAAACAGCGAACGCTTCCTACATAAAGTCCGAAGCCCTCGCTCTTCCGCCACCACCTCCACCCATCAACCCCCTCCTGCTAGGATGGATATGACTCAAGTCCTCTTCCGGATCCTTCTCCTTGGGTTTAGGCGCTGGCCCCTCACCGTTAGTCTTCGGGCCCGGTCCACCTTTCTTCTTCGGCGGCGGACTACGAGAAGCTTCAGGCGAGCTGGTGTTCCGTCTACGCTTGTGCGCAGGGCCGGCGTTGCCTTTGCGAGGCGGGGGAGAGCGAGCATCGGATGCCTTCCGACGTCTTGGAGGCGATCGAGAGCGCGATGGTGACCGCGACCGTGAGGAGTAGTCGCTGCTGTAGCTCCTTGCTCGCTTTCCCTTTCCTGCGCCGTTATGGCGTGGTGGTGACGCTGATCTTGTGGGCGAGCGGCCTCGTCTGCGTGAAGGTGATCGGGAGTAGGAATCGGCTCTTCTGCCCTTGCCTTTGGCACCGCGTTCGCGTGATGGGGAACGAGAAACAGAGGATGAATATCTCCTCTTCCTCGGCGGCGGAGATCTAGACCGAGATCGTGACACTGATCGGTCGCTGTAGCTGGCACTTCTTGTTCGTCTCCGTGGTGGCGAGCGGGATCGTGAACGCGATCTGGAGTCGTATGATGGACTACGACCCCTCCGCTTGGGAGGCGGCGAGCGGCTATCGTAGCTTGCGCTCCTGGCTCTGCTTTTGCGGGGAGGCGATCGAGAGCGACTGTAGCTCGCGTTCCTTGCGTTGCGTCTGGGAGGTGTTCTGGACCGACTCCTGGACCGGCTTCTGGAATCAGATCGTGACCTGCTCGAGTAACTGCTGTAGCTGCTATAACTAGACACGCTCTCACTTCGCCCCCGGCTGCTGGGCGTGGGGCTGCGAGCGGCAACAGGCGGTGGAGCAGGCTTCGGTGCATTCTTCAACCATTCACGCATACCCTCAGTCAGCACACCCATACCGATAGCAGTGAAGAAGTTGATGCTGAAACGCGTGTTCTTCGGGTTGTCAGTAGGGAACATGCCGGCAAGGGCAGGTTGGATTTCATCGGCACGCAAGCGAGCAGTAAGGTCCTTCATGCCAACGCCCATGGCAAGTTCCTCGATCAGGATCTTGATGAAGATACGAGAGGACGATGTGGTATCGTCCTCGTTGAGGTTGACAGCACGCAGCACCTCCCAGTTGATGGCATCGGAAGACAGAAGATGACCAAAGAATTGCGCGATGATGCGGAGCCGGTTGGTCTCGTATCGGTGGATCGTGTCGTAATATTTGGCGAACATTTCCTCGAAGAGCGAACGCCAGAGGCGATTGAGCTTACAGAAGCGTTCGCCAATTAAGCCGAAAAATTTGTTGTATGTCCGCTCTTGAGAGCAACACTCGATGATCATCGAGGGCAGCTCCTCTTCTTTGCCGGTGGGTAAGTTGATGCGCATCAGCTTGTGAGTAGCCTCTTCGAAACCGCCCGAAGACATAATTGTAAGGTAAATAGACCGCCGCAAGTTCACAAGATCAGTGTTCGTCTTGTCTTTGATCTCCACGGCCTTCTCCGCCTCGTCCTCTTCTTCCTCGCTACTCTCGTCGGAAGCGTCCTCATCCTCATTTTCACTTCCTGAAACCTCGCCCAAGATCTCCGCTTTCAGATTCTTATAGGCCTCCTCATTGGCCTCGAAATCCGAATCGTACTTGAAAATGTTGAGCCCATCTTCCGTTTGCAATTGGTCGTCAAGGCCAGGACGGTGAGTAATCTGGTCCTCTTCCTCTACGAGATCCAGCTCTTCTTTCATGGCCTGGTGATCCTTATACTTGTCCTTGCGAATCTGGAATAGCACTTCAATCATGTATTGGGTCCTCTTATCAATATCGGCCTCGTGAAGGATGCTTCGGAATTGATCGTACACAGCCAGTGCGATTTGGCTGTTCATCTCCTCAATGTGCTGTCCCACTTCCTTCATCAGGCCAACAGCGATCTCCACACTGTCATCCGTTGGTTTGTGAAGAAGCAACAGCAACATCTGGGCGGCCAGCATTTCGTGTGCGACCTGCTGGTTGATCAAGTGCGCAATAAAAGTCGTGCTACTCAAGCAGACAGCCTTGTCATTTCTCTTGAACGCCTTCCTGAACTGGATGATCAACCTGTTGACCAGCAGCTCTCCAACCTGAGGCAGTTTCGTGTTGACAACGGCAGCCATGGCAGCCAGGACGGGCGTGAAAGGCAATGATGCTGCTTGAGCCTTCATGATACTCCTGCAAAATAAGCCTCTACCACGCACCAGGTTCTCATTGAATAGCTCGGGGACAATGTCCTTGATATTGCTGACATTGACCTTATTGATCAACCCGTTAATGCTCTTCTTCAGCGACTCCCACGCCATCCGCTGATATTCTTTGCTCGACTTGTCCGTGATCTGCGACTGCAGCGCTTTCAATCGGGCGGGCGGAATGTAGGTGCCGCCCGAGCGCATGTTGAGCAGCTTGTCATACTCCGCCTTAGCCGCTGCCTGTTTCTCCTCCGCCGACAGCGGCTTACTGGTCTCGGCCTCATCCTCTCGCTGTCGCAGCTCCAGCTGGCGCGCCCGCTCGCGTGCCCGGTCGCGGTCGGTGTCTCGCGGCAAAGGAGCATTCCGGCGCGGCGGTGATCGCGAATACGAAGACGACCGGCGTCGACGCAGCGGCGGGGCGTCGCGACGTGGTGAAGGCGAGCGCGAAGTTGGTGATCGCTTGCGGGAGCTGTTGTTCTCTTCGGGTCTGCTGTCACCAGCCTCGGGGGTTGGCAGACGCGCTTCGGACTGCATGGCGGTCGCCATTATTCGGCCCCAGTCACGCGACGACGCCTCAAGTGCTGATACGAGCCAGAGAGCGAAGAGCCGGGAGGTGGAACTGGAAGGACGTGAGCTTGAGGTTGCTACGATACAAGCTAGAAAGTCGCAAATCCAGGCAAGCTTTGTCGCACGGATCATCACACGAGTCATGAGTGCAGCCCGCCACGTGCTCGCGCGTTTGGCACAAGCATTTTCGCGTCGGTCTTCATAACATTCACCACTGCAATCTATACCATGAATAGACCACGCAACCGCCAGCCGAGATCTGACAGAGGTGGTCGTGGCGGTGGCAGAGGCGGTGGTGGACGCGGCAGAGGAAATGGTCCCGCAGGCCCGCCACGACGGCCCAAACCAGACTACGATCCAAACGTGCCCACCATAAGGCAAGTCGTGCTTGGTGCATCCGTGTCGATTGTGCTCAAGGCTGATCAGCCAACTGGGCGCGAGGTGCAAGGGAAAGTCGGAGAGCTACTAACACGAGGCAATCATCCGAGAGGTATCAAAGTGCGATTGCAAGATGGGAGGGTTGGACGTGTGCAGCGAATGGTCAATGCCGACGCCCCTTCCACTGGCGGTTCTGCACCAATGCAAATACGTCGAGAAGGCCCGCAGCAGGACCCAAGCAGGATCATTAGGATCGAGAGGGACGTCCGGCTTGATGAGGATGAATTTCCTGAGGGGCCACCTCCGAGAAGTCTGGGTGCTTTCTTTCCCGATAGTCCAAGCGAAGGCGAGAACGAGAACGAGAATGCCGCGAGTGCCGACACGGGCGGGTTTGCTACCGCCAACGTGAAATGTCCTTTTTGCGACCACTTCGAGGGCGATGAGGTGGCAGTAAGCCATCACGTTGAGCAACACATCACTTGAACCGCTTAAGCGTCATATCATTTCTGGATTTTTGCTGTGTCTCTAATGTGCTGCACAGTTCCATGTCTACACGACAACCAAGTCAATGGGCTCTACTTTTCATACCGCAAATACAGGAGCAAGAGGGCCACGCGTATTCGATCGAGAGCCTCACTCATTGGGACAGCTTGGCTTCAATTTCCACTCAGTTTCACTGCTATTTCGACTTGGCTGTACCTTTTGGGGCCAGAGATACCTATGGTGGGATATGGCATAGATTTGGGGGTTGCCCTGTGCCTTTTGGCACTCCAAGCGTCTTGCCACTTGGTGCTTGTAACGCTGTCATCCACAGGTCTCAGTTGCTGGCCACACATACATTCCCAGGACGGACTGCCTCAGCAGCAGCATAGCTCGCGCAGTGCGCAAATCATGGCCCGCGCAAGAGAGCTCGCAATAACTAGCATCGATGACCAGCAACGGGGGAGAACATGATGAAGCTGGCTAGTTCGAACGATACCCGGAATACACATCTGAAAGCACGAAACGAGGAGTGACATCAATGGAAATGGGTAAGAGTCCTTTCCAATGCGGTCGGCTTTTTGCGTTACGCGAGGGGTGTAAGCATGGCATGAACATGCACATAAGATTTTCCATCCCGACCCACAAGACTTCTCTTGTCTCGCGCAACGGGACAAAGCCTTCAACCACCTAAATATTCGCCGAGTTAAACTCCTGGCAATCATTCCTCCCATAACTGCCAACTCCATGCCCATACTTATCGCCCTTAGCGCAGACCTCATAGAACTGACTCAGGCAGTACTTCTGCGGGATCCAGTCGCTGCCGTAAGGACAGTGATTCTTCGGCGCGACGAAGACATGGGTGCCGATGCCTTTCCCGTTGCGCTCGCTCCAGGCGCCACGCATGCTGTAGGGGCTATTGGCCGTTAGATCGGTCTTGGAGCAGAAGCGTTGGATGGCGACGCAGACGCCGGAGCGGGTTGCGTTGCATTTCTGTTGGCAGCGTTGTTTGGGCGTCAGAGCTGCTGAAGAGGTTGCGGCTAGGAGGCCCAGGGTCAGGCAGGCGAGGAGTTGCATCTTGTAGGGGGGCGTTCTTCGTTTGTGTTGCTGGGTAGATGTGTGTTGGTGTACAGCGAAAGACCTTAGGCTGGTATCGATGGTCTATGTCTCTGCAAGAGGTTATAGGCAAGTGTTGCATAGGATAGACAAAGAAAGTTACCTCGCCGGAAGCATCGGTACCGCAACCAACAGCTTGGATTTCTGACGACGAAAACGTTCTTGGACAACAAAGCCGATAGTCCAAGGTGTCTTGGACTAGTCGTTATGAACATCGTTGGAACAGTACCGGCAGGGTCATAGATATCGACGGTGACACAAATTAAATCCACGGACTATATCAAGGGCTCTTCGATTTTACCCCGCGGTTCAATCACTAGAGCAGAGCAAATGTTTTATGGCATCCTGTGATCCAGTGTCGCCATAAGACAAGATGTATTCTTACAACAAGACGCCGCCATTCCATCTGATACTCTCATGATTAGATCATGGGCTGCATAGGTAATTGGAGAATCCCATGAATTTTTCAATTCCGCACCTAGATCGGCAAGCACAAGATCACAGGCATGCGCAACAAGTCAGATCATGACCACTGGCAGATGCTTCGCCTGATCGGTAATTGTGCTCTAGTAAGTCGTTTGTTTCAACGGCATCAAGCACAGATGTCGGTAGCCATCACGCTCGCTCGAATGGGAACCCTGTCTGATGTTGGCAGGCGAGGTCGTTCCTAGCAATGGGAGCAATCAAGCATGTATCCTGGTTGGCTTTGTGAATATTATTGATATTATAAATTTCTTTCGGTTATGGCATTCTCATGAGTGCTGTGTTGCTGCTTGGCTACGTCAAAGCGAGTTGCACATGCACAAGATACCATTCGAATGAGTGTTGCCAGTAGAGTAGAGCGAGTGAAGTGACAACCGTTAAACCTTCAAGGTGCTTCTGCTTGATAAAGAGGCTCGGTCCGCCGGAACGTTGTTATCAGCGCCGAACAAGTTCCGCGCGAGCTCAAGCATGACATAGCTCCGACGTCTTAATTCCAGTCTCCAGGCGACAGCACCACTGGAGCTTTCTGACCGCACACTCCTACATCCCCGTGCCGCCTCATGCTCATCGGCTGGTGGACGACCCTTCAAACCATGTATCGGGAGCCTGATTGAATATTGATCAATTTCTGCCTAAGCAGACGCGTGCTTCGGTTCACCTTCACTTGCAACCGTCGATCAACAGATCAATCATTCAACCCACCCAACGCCACCACCGGCCGTCTGAGTAGACAGACGACACCGCCAGCATGAGAGATGACTTGCAAGCCAGACTTCTCCAACGACAACTGACATCCCCGGCTGTCCGCGCCTATTCTCACCGAACGCTCTACGGCTGTCGCCCACTAATCGCTGACCTCGACATTGTCAACGAACTCGACGGCCACTCTGGCTGTGTCAATGCCTTGTCATGGAGCAAGTCCGGCAACTTACTTGCCTCCGGCTCCGATGACCAGCATCTGAACATCCACTCCTACCAGCCCCACGACACGACCGAGCAGTTCAAACTGAGCACAACGGTAGCAACCGGCCATACCCAGAATATCTTCAGTGTCAAGTTTATGCCACATCACAATGACCATACAGTTATCACAGCAGCGGGAGATGGTGAAGTGCGTATCTTCGATTTGGAATATGCCGGTGCGGCGAGGGAGGCGAGTACAGCGAGTAGTGTTGCGTCAGAAGGAAGAAGAAGAGGAAGGAATACCATATACAATGGTGTGAGGTACTTAAGTGATGGGGACACTGACTGCAGGGTGTACAGAAGCCATGGGGACAGGGTGAAGAGGATAGTCACCGAAAGCAGTCCCTTCCTGTTTCTGACTTGCAGCGAGGATGGCGAGGTGAGGCAATGGGATCTGAGGCAGCCAAGTAGTGCGTATCCTTTACCTCGGCACGGAAGGTATGGCGGGATGATAGGCGACAGTGGAGTACCCCCGCCACTCATATCCTATAAACGATATAACCTGGACCTCAACACCATCTCCTGCTCACCGTCCCAACCACACTACATTGCACTTGGCGGTGCTCATCTTCATGCATTCCTTCACGACCGACGAATGACTGGAAGAGATCGTATGCGAGAGGCTGGGAAGCTCTCGCCATCCACCACGACAAGCTCTGATGCTGACGAGGCTGCAATGAACCAAGCAACCCAGTGCGTACGAAAGTTTGCTCCAAAGGGACAGCAGCGGATGAAGCGTTCAGAGAACGGGCACATCACTGCGTGCAAGATCTCCGATGCAAGGCCGAACGAGATGGTTGTCAGCTGGTCCGGAGATCACATCTACTCATTTGACCTTGTACGAAGTCCAGATGCAGACGAAATGGCCACAGTACGCGAAAGCAATGTCCAAGAAAGCAGGGACAAGGAAACCAAAGTCGGCAGAGCAGGAAAGCGTAAGCGTAAAGCAGCAGCCGCTTCTGATGTCTCGCTCGGTCGTGAAGGCACAGAAAGGGGATCTAGCAGGCCTCGAACTGAGAGCGGCGATGGTGAAAGTGCAGCACTGAGGGTCCGATATCAGAATGGCCAGAGCGAGGACATACCTCTGTCTGGAGAGCACAGACGTGCCGCAGCAGGTGGTCTCAACGACAAACAGCGGCGAGCAAGAGACATCGCCAAGACGACTGTCAGGATACGGTCAGCCCTCTTCGGCACCGATGCAGAAGTGGCGTCAACTTCCCCCGTAGGGAGATGGACTTTGGCGCTAGGCCAATGCGCATCTATCATGTCCGACATGGACGAAGTAATGCGTGAGTGGCGATACCCCGTCGACCCAGAACCCGAAGACGTCATCTACCAGCAAACGCTTCGACGGAATCGTGAAAGCTCTCGACGATTTGTGCAAGCTTCTGGCACTCTTGCGCGCGTTCTAGGGGGCAAACTTCGCACTGGCGGCTCGGATCCAAGCCCGTTGCTCGCGCACTTTACCACAGTCCAAGCCCGTTCGAACGACCTCGAACCGGATAGGAAAGAAGTGTTCGGGTACGACTTCCTGAAGGCGATCCTTCTCTGGCTAGAGTCTGGCGTCGGCAACTTGATCGAGGGTTTCACGCGCCCGTCAGAAATGCTGCCAACTGTCAAGGCAGCCAAGCGACTACCTATCCCCGAAGCCGAAGCGTCAACGGAAGCTATAGACGAGTATCTGATCCCGTATCTACTCCGTCTGGCGAGCGATGAGCACATTGTCAATGTGGAGGCGAACCGTTTCTCAACGGATGAGGAAAGACAGCTGTTCCCAACTGAGAAGGCAGCTGTGCTTGCATTTGCTCACGCATTGAAGATACCCTTTGAGGACCTTTCATCGGCTGTAGTGCTCGCTGAGGGCGAAGGGAGGTTTCAAGCACAAGATCGCGCTACAGCGCAGGGGTTCTGGGGCAGGAAAGTTGGGCGGGGCGTGCTGTTGAATGCAGCACTTGGTGTCAATTTTGTGTATGTCGATCGGGCTTTTGGTGGGCTCGGCAGGGTTGTTAGGACGGCCGAAGAAGCAGAGGCCGCGCTGGAGGGGATCGGAGGTGACGTTGCTGGAGAGGATGAGAGGGCAGTGGAAAGCGTCGAAGTTACTGGTGCGGACGGGGAAGATATCGATGGGGCTACGGCTGACGATGTTGCCGAAGCTATCCGTGAGCAGAGGGGAGGTAGTGCAAGCAGTTCAGATGGCGATGTGGACATGGCGTCGGAGAATTCAGAATTAGTGGAACCTGAGCGGCTGGTGGAGGGTGTGGCAAGATCTGCGACTGGCGAAACCGGCAGCAACACCGAAACTGAGGAGATGATTGATCTTGATTTGGGAGAGGCTGAAGACAGTGATGATGACGAAGAAAATGATGACGAGAACGATGATGAAGATGATGATGAGTCTGAGGATTCCTCTACGGAAGAAGAATCTGAAGCAGACGACGAAGAAGATGGTGTGCCGAACCTCGGCTTTCCACGCTTCATGTTCAGATCCGCCTTTGAACGCCGTCGACGGAAGGAGAAGGTCGAAGCAGACGTCCCATGCGTGCCCTATACCCAACGGTATAGAGGGCACTGCAACGTCCGCACAGTCAAAGATGTCAACTACTTCGGATTGAACGACGAGTACGTCGTCAGCGGGAGCGATGATGGGAATCTGTTCATTTGGGAAACGCACACAGGCAAGCTTGTCAATATTCTCGAAGGAGATGGCGAGGTCGTCAACGTTGTGCAAGGACATCCATACGAGACCATGATGGCAGTCAGCGGCATCGATCACACCATCAAGATCTTCAGCCCCGACGCCAGAGCACGGGCAAAGGCCAGGCTAGGCGATGGCATCTCCGCACACGACCCCAGCCAATTCTCCTCCCTCGCCTATCCCGCACGCATCGGCCGTCGGGTCCCTCGTCGTTCACAGCGCCAATCTGGCGGCGAAGGCGATACGGCGGATAGACCACACGACGGTTCCGAGCCGCCTGGCCTCCTACCATTGGAGACTGCGGTCCACGACACGACTCTGCCGGAAGAAGAAGAAGACTTCGTTGCACCTTCGGGCCTGCAAAGCCGAAAGCGGATGCAGAATGCGCATCAGATTACTAGCAGCAATGACCGAGACCGCGAGGGCGGGAATAGCGACGCTTTTATTACGGTGAGTAATTTGCAATCTCTTCTGAGGCTGCTGGTTGGGAGGGAGGGAGGGGCTTTGTAGAAAAGAAGGGAGGAGCTATAGCACTACACTTTCCCCCGCGAGGCGCGCGAACGAGAAGGCCCTGGTTCGAGGGTGGGAGAATGGAACCCAGGCTGACGAGACGCGCGTCGCATTTTTTCTTCTCCCATCAGGTCCCGCCTACACAGCTCTTACGTCTCCTCTTCGGTGGCATGGGGAATGCCGGTTTTGCTTTCGAATAAAAATCAGGTGGTAACTATGAGGCTGACACGTTTTTTCTTCTTGCGATTCAGCGAGGTATGCTGGCTCAGATAGCGGCTCGGATTCGTGCCCACCGCGCGGCGACCGGTGAAGTGCCGGGACAAGAGGGCGATGAGGGTGATGAGGGCGAGGAGGGACCGAGGCGGATTATTCTCAGCGATGATACTTGTGTTTTACAGTAGCGTGGGCTTGACATATGCATAGCGAAGAATGAGCCTTAATATGGCGTCCGCTTTCGGAGGGCGAGTTACGGTCACGATGCAAATGAGAAAATACATAGGATGTAAATCCGGAAGACTTGACATTTCCAACCTTTCTCGCAGTGATCATGTACAAAATTTTGGCCTCACAGCTGAGATGAATATCGACAACACCCCTTCAACAACAACGACTCCCTGAACGCCTTCGCTAAAGTCTCTCCCGTCGGTTATATTCCCTGCCCTTTATATCCAATATTGCCCCTCACAGCGGGCAAGGGTTGGCCATTCTACTTCGACTTAGCAGTCTCGGCTTTCTGTCGCGCCTTCATGGCTTTCTTCCGGTTACTCCGGATCATGACCACGCTGAGGAAACTGCCTACGACGGCGCCGCCGAGGAGGAGCAGGATCACGGGGATGCGGATCGCCCAGACGCGCGGCGGGAAGAGGGATTGGATTGGGTGGTTGGAGTCGACGAACGGCTGTGAGGAGGGGGTTAGGAGTTAGGATCCTGTTGTGACATGGTGCTTGATGGGGCTTGTGGGTGTTTCACGTACGAGGAGGAGCGTCCAGATGGTGTAGTACAGGAAGACGGTGCTGGCGAGGACTAGCATGGCAAGGCCGACGACGCGATCGAGCTGGTGTCAAGTTAGTGCTTGTCGTGTTCATGGATCTCTGACCTTGTGGGCTTACAGCTTTGTTGACGCCCATTGTGCCGTAGCTCTTGCCAAAAAAGAGGGGCGTTCTTTGAATGTGTAGTGAATGTCAATGGCAATGTTCCTTCCTACCCCGACTGAAGTGCACTTGATCGCGCCAGCTGTCGCGGTGGAGTTGAATGGCGCGGGACGGGACTCCGACCGCCCCTCCCGTCCCGCTATCCAGGCCCCGCCAGCAGCCCTGCAACCCTGCATCTGAAGTCTCGAAGTGCCCCCCGGGCCTTTCACGTGTGTTTTTGCCTCAGGCTACATCATCGGCGCTTGGCACGCTCGGGATGCCGATGATGCGGAGCATCACCAATCACGGACATACAGCCAAGTTGCTGCTACTAACTTGCCAGCTACGTAAGACCTCACACCCACGCAAAGTGAACCATTCACCCCCGCCAACAGGACTACCATTCATTTGAGTAGTTCTCTTCTGAATATCCACGGCCGTCATCACTAGGGACAGGCCGCATCAGTCCGACTCAGGCGAACGAAAGCATACCGATACAACACAATGTGGATCCTCGATTGGTGTAGGCTTGTCCATGGTTAGCAGTAAAAGGCAGTGCAGTATGAGCTGACTGATACCGCGTAGTTTGGGACATGCTGGCCCAGCTGGGTCTGGCCAACAAGCATGCAAAGCTCCTCTTCCTAGGCCTTGATAACGCCGGTAAGTAATACACCAGCACTGCTCCAGAAAGATAGCCGCCGAGAGCGACTCTCGTGCTAACCGCTTTATGACGATACATACAGGCAAGACAACCCTTCTCCACATGCTCAAGAACGACCGCGTCGCCATCCTCCAGCCCACCCTCCACCCCACCTCCGAAGAGCTCTCCATCGGCTCCTGCCGCTTCACCACCTTCGATCTCGGCGGCCACCAGCAGGCCCGTCGCCTGTGGAAGGACTACTTCCCCGAAGTCTCCGGCATCGTGTTCCTGGTCGACGCCAAGGACCCGGAGCGTTTCGTCGAGAGCAAGGCCGAGCTGGACGCCCTGCTGAGCATGGAGGAGCTGCAGAAGACCCCGTTCTTGGTCCTGGGCAACAAGATCGATCATCCGAATGCTGTGAGCGAGGAGCAGCTGAGACATGAGTTGGGCTTGTACCAGACGAGTAAGTTATCATCTTCCGTTGTGTCAGGAGGCTTCTAGCGGTGGACAGGATGTCCATCTGCAATTGCCTTTACGTGGATCGGGAATACTAACGCAGCAATACAGCCGGCAAGGGCAAGGTCCCTCTCGACGGTATCCGTCCAGTCGAGATCTTCATGTGCTCCGTCGTCATGCGACAAGGTTACGGCGAGGGCATCCGCTGGCTCTCCCAGTACGTGTAGAACACGCCTAGAGTCTCCCCGGACAACCCGGCCCGGTATTCCTTCGAATGGAACTTTCTGGCATCCTACAGAGCGATAAAAAGGCGCGGTGGACAGCCTCGCAGGCTTGAATCGGGATTCTGGGGTAAGGAGTGGACTTGAGAAGGGAGGGAAAGGCCTTTGAGAGGTTGTGTGAGAGCGAGAGGAGGCGAGCACAGTAGAGGGCGAGAACATCGAGAAAAACCAACTGCAAAGCGTGAGATTCTTTTTATTCTTTTTTTCCGGCTCGGCGAAGACAGGCGTTCGCTTTGTATGCGGTAGGCAGCCATGTCGTCTTAGATGAGCTTATGGTACGATGAATATCTTCATTCTCATCCTTAGCAGGGTAGAAGTCTTTCACGGTGGCTGTCTTCGGATCTTCATAGAAGGGATTTGAACTGCGCATAGTCCGCCTCACCTGTCCAGCCATTCCACCAAGAGCACAGTGCCTGAGGTTAAGGTTCAATGGTCCCAGCAGATCAACTGCCTGCTCTGTCATGATACAAAGCTCGCAATGGGCGTCCGTGGAGTCTTTAAAACCACACTTGTTGTTTGGCAGGGCGTAATTCCGCCCCTTGTCAACTCGACGTCGACGGACAGAGATAGCGAGATTTTGACATCAATATGACGAAATGAGCTGCTCTGCAATTCCAACATCCTTTTCAAGCAAGATCGGACGATTTGAGCCACCTATCTTCGACGACCTCACACTTCCGAGGTAGATAAAAGCTCAGTTTGCACCACGGAAGCCGCCCACAACAAGCGCAATGGTTGGAAAAAGCTCACTATCAGCACGTTCGCCCACGCCAGAGAACGATGGTCGACCGCTGCCGAACCAGGACGATGAGAATCTCAAGCACGCACCTAAGGCTGCCGCAACATCACACCATGCCAGAAGACAACTTTGCCGCTCCAAAGGCCTAGAAATCAAAGTCCCCTCTGCCAGCCCACCCAGCTCAACCACCGCTTTCATCCACACCCCACAGAACTACCATCGGGAACAAGCCGAAGGCCGCGAAAAGACCGCCGCGATCCTCGTCTCCAGCAGCGAAGGCGGCGTGCTGGGTCCCAGCTCCATCTATCTCAGCCTCGCAGACAAGCTCGCGAGTCTGAACCGCGGCATCCCCGTCCTCCGGCTCGACCACCGATTCCCCGGCCGAACTAAATACTGCGTTGCGGACGTTCTGGCGGCGATGAATTACCTCGAGAACGGCTACGCCGTGAGCCGGTTCGTGCTAGTGGGCTGGGGGTTCGGCGGCGCGACGGTCCTCACGACCGCTGCGCAAGATCCGCGGATTGTCGGCTGTGCGACTATAGCTAGCCAGGCGGGGGAGACGGATGGGCTTGAAGATCTAGCACGGAAAGCTCTACCTGTGTTACTAATTCATGGGACGAAAGACGCGATTCTTGACGTTGATTGCTCGCGGCGTCTTTCTGAGCGCTATAGGAATGCGACTCGTGGAGGGGAAGGGGAGATGGCGATGTTTGAGGGGGATGATCATCAGCTCTCGCGTAAGGCGTTGAAGGCTGAGGAGGTTCTGGGCGATTTTATTATGAGGTTAGCTGGCGAGGAGGTGGGGGTGGAGGAGCGGATGCAGTGGTTGCAGGCTCAGCTACGCGATGTGGCGAAGTTATGTTAGTGACCATAGAGATGAACTTATGAATTGAGAAGAAAAATTGAGCTTCGATGTTTTGACCTTTGTTGATTTCAGTTCTTTGGTGACAAGATACGTACTCGGCCGCGGGAAGTAATTGGTCCTCGGTTAAGTGAACCTCGAGAGACCCCACTTCACATGCACCTCTAGCCTCGTTTTGAATACAGACAGACTTATATTCTTGGGCTTCGTATTGATTTCAAGGCGATTTAAGATTCGTATGCAGAACAACATGCCTTCGAACACACCATTGCGTCCATCTAGCGGAAGCTCAGGCTTTTTCCAAGAGCCGCCATATATCAAGAATCAGTATGAGGACGACGCTGTCTTCAGAACCATTGTAGACTGTACGCAGGTCTGAATGAATCGCACTAATACAACATTAACATTGATTGCTAGGTCACTCTCAAAGCCCATTGCAAACTGCCACCGAGCTTTCGGATTGGGGCCAGCGTGTAGTGCAACCAGACATCTTCGAATTGATCGATGAAGCCGAGAAGCATCCACCGACTGTCTCCACCCACACAACATTTGGAAGACCTCGAACGAATCTTCACACCAGTCATGGATGGCAAGAACTTCAACGACGCGGAATCGCTGGAGGCGTTGTCGCCATTCCTTACGAGGAGGCAAATTACTCTGCCCGACTTCGACAGTTCATGAAAATCCATCTGTGGACTGGATCTGCGGCAATGGTAATGTGTCCTTCTTCTATGACTGATGGAGCAGCATCACTACTTCGAAGACATCTATCCGGGACCAAACTCAACGCGCAGCAACGCACCGTCTTCGCCGAAGCATATCGTCGACTGACCAGTCGAGATCCATCAGAGGCTTGGACGAGTGGACAGTGGATGACGGAAAGGTCAGGCGGAAGCGATGTCAGGAATACCGAGACCGTCGGCACTTTCCTGGGTCACGATGCGGGTGGAAAAGATGCTCACGGAATGCCTCTAGGCCCCTGGAGCATAAGTGGGTTCAAATGGTTCAGTAGTGCGACAGATTCACAGATGGCGGTCTTGCTAGCGCAGACCGAGAAAGGACTTTCAGCTTTCTATGCACCGATGCGGAGGACTTCGATTGATGGAAACGGCGTGGAGATGAACGGAGTGAGTATCCAACGACTCAAGCCAAAACTTGGGACTCGCGCTCTGCCTACCGCAGAACTGGTTCTCGACGGCATGCGGGCCTACTTGGTAGGCCAAGAGGGTGAAGGAGTCAAGGAGATCTCCGCTATCCTCAACATCACGAGAGTCCATACAGCAATCGGCGCACTGGGTTATTGGGGGCGAGGTCTAGCGATCTCACGAGCCTATGCTCGAGTGAGAAAAGTGCAAGGTTCATTACTGGAAAACAACACCGCCTACGTCCACGCATTGGCGGAGAATAGCCTGCAGTATGCCGCACACATGCACTTTGGCTTCTTCACGGTACTTCTACTGGGGATTGCAGAGGAACCAAGGTCCTTCCAAGATAGCACGGAGGGCAAGTCTGCAAGTACACGTCTCGTCAGCTCGGTCGCCCAAGCGCAAGCCCTACTTAGACTTCTTACGCCGATCGCCAAATGCAAGTGCAGCCGTGCAGCGGCCAGCGGGCTGCAGGAGTGTATGGAGTCGCTCGGTGGCGTTGGGTTCTTGGAAGATGAACAGGAGTTCAATGTGGCGAGGTTGTGGCGGGATAACTTTGCCAATGTGATCTGGGAAGGGACGACTGAAGTCATGGCTGCTGATATCGTGCGGGTTTTCAAGGGGAGGGATGGCGAGAAGACTCAATCAGCACTCTTCGCCTGGATTTCCGAAAGGCTTGATGCGTGCCGAAATACGTCAAACAAGCTAGAAGGTCTTGATAAAGTGATTCAGGCTATTGATGCTCACAAGACAGAGCTGAAGGAAAAGTGGCTCTGTCTCTCTGCGGAAGAGCTCCGTTATCATGGCCGTCAGCTCATGGAAGCGTTGTTCCGTGTTGTGACGAGCGTTCTATTGCTCGATAACGCTTTGACGGGAAGTTCAGATGAAGTCGGGCAGTCAGAAGCGGTCAAGATTGAGTTGGCCAATCGCTGGGTCAACTTCCCGGATGGATCTGCTACGCTTGATCGCAAGCTTCATTCGCAAGCCGCCGCCTTAGACGGAGAGATTGCTTTTGGGGCTTCGCATTCTTCCTCGGGCCTGGCAAAGCAAAAGTCCATGTTGTAGTCTCTGCCGTAGTGTCTTTGATAGGGCTCCCTCAGAGGCACGAGAACTTGGCGCCAAAAAGGGATGCTGGAGCAATTTAAGTCAGAAGCGATTCTCTGTAATACTGCCGAATCATCTATTGGGAATCGAGTCAGCGACCGGCCTGCGGGTTTAATGCATCTTTTAGTCAAAGAAGAACGATCAATGCGGAAAAGAGAGAACAGCTTCAGCTGAAGTCCTCTGCAGGCGATTTGTGTGCCGCTGGTGGCTCATACCACCATTCTGCATTTGAGATGCCTTTCATTGCAAATTTCAACTTCACATGAGTGGGTCGGAATCTCTAATGGGTCAAGACTCTTTGAACGCAGTGTGCGGAAAGGAGTGCGAGCATGTCATACCTGGATGCTGAGTATTCTATTCTGTCTACAATCGTCTTCGTGACAACGTCAATGCTTCCTGTAGAACGGCTTGGGCTCGCGGTAGCTTTTACCACGAATCAGGTATACTCCAATCCCGATTCCAACAACTCCAAAGTAGAGCACCACAGCCCAGTTGAAAGAGCTCGGCGTAAGGTCCGTCACCGTCAGAGGGAAGAAAGAGAAGATGAAGACAATGACGATGTAGATCAGCGTCATGATATTGACGATCAAACTTGGTGTCTTGCCAATGGTCCATGGCCCGGGTTCCGGTGCGGTACCATTCAGTTTGCGCCACGTAAGCAAGACTATGGCGTTGAAGTAGGAGCTGTAGTATGCAGCGACGACCAGGGAGATCACTGCGTTGAAGTTGATGATCCGATGTTGATAAGTCCGAGAAGCATAGTAATCGTGACGGACAATGCGAGGGCCCAGATAGGCAACTTGCTGCGTTCGTGGAGGTGGCCAATGTAGTTCGAAAACGGTAGTCCGTTGTCGCGCGCAAAGGCGTAGGTTGTCCTAGACGTGGCAGCAAGCACGGCGACATTCGCGAATATTAGTAGAACAAGAAGTATGCTCGTGTAAGCCGTCGCCCAAGGCAGTGACCGGAGAGCCTGTAAAAAGGCTTCTAAAAACGGGAATCCAGTCGGGCTCTCCAGGTTTTGCATCACGTCTCCCTGGCAGTAGAGTAGCGCGAGGAGCATTCCAAACCCCAAAGAACCGTTCAGACTAATGCTGGTAATCAATGCCCAGGGGATAGTAGTGCGTGGGTTGCGTGCCTCCTCGCTCATATGCGTTGCGCCGTCCTGAAGCACAATTAGTTGTCATGAAAGCTGTCACGACTGACACGTGAAGGATCGAAGGTCAACTTAAAGCACCCATGAAAGCAAATACAGCGCCAATCAGACCGACAAAAAAAGTCATTCCACTCTGTTCGTATCCCCCTAGGTTGTAGAAGGTGCCCCAAACTTCTTCATTAGAATGTCGCGGTCCGACAACAATCAGTGACACCAAAATAGCGAACCATCCTAGGACATGTATTGCGAGAACAGTGCCCTCGCCAAATGGCAAAAGTCGGGCGAGGACCGAGTTGAAAAACATTGCAAATAGGACCACTGCGTACAGTATGAGCGTACCCTGGTGTTTCTGTTAGCAACGACCGAGAACTCGATCTGTTCGACTTGCCTGCCATCGTTGCACTTCGTAATCTGGATAATTCAGAGATGCTAGCCCTTGAATGATTGTGCCACCGAGGTATGCCGCGCTTGCAAGGTCTGCTTGCCAACCCAACACAAGCAGCCAGCCAGTCATGTATGACAACGGCTTGCGCCACGACTTGGGTGCTAGCTCACATGTCCAGTCTGCGATAGAATATGAGCATGCTATCGCCATTTCGCAACTTCATGTCACTTACGATATTGTCCACCAGCTGTTGGATAGATGCTGTTCAACTCGCTCAGACAGAGAGCTACGCATGTGTATCCTATCCAACAAAAAATGTAGCCAATGATTGATCCAAGTGGGCCCCCATCCGTCAATCCGTATTGACAAACGAAGAGAATGGCCTCCCATGTGATCATAATTGTGCCTAAGGCGAAGGGTCAGTCAGGCACAAATTTAAGGCCATTCGAATGTCGTCTTCTCGCGTACAGGAGAACCCTATCATTGAAGTCAAGCCAAACTTTTCCTGGAGCTGCTGCGAGTATTGGACTTGTGGTGCGACTTGCGCAGGATCCCCTACCAGCTCCTCAGAAGGATAAGCTGTCTTCGGCTCCAGAGCCGGTCTCTCCATCTCGTATCCTTGGGCTGTCATCGTGTAACGATGAGACCTGGCAGAGAGGGCAACTTTGGGGAGAAAAGAAACAACCAGGAACCAGGTGCAAAGAAAGCAGCGCTTCGTGCTTCCTTACAACGTGGCCGAAGGGAGATCGACTTGATGCACGCCATGCACACATGGCCGGAACGCGGCTCAGATACTCTGACCGATCTTATGGTTGGCCTCCTGGTGCGTATCGCAGCTCTCGAGGCCAACACACTTCCGAGGGACCCATCGGCCATGCTCCACCCAGGTCAACTAGTCCATCTCAGCTTCTTTCCTACCACTCACACAAGCCGCGGCTTTTTCTCAGAGGGCAGTTTCGCCGTATGCTATGAGTTGCAACCTTCCCAAGTCGGTAGAGATCTACAGCACGAATGTCCTGAAGTCCATCACAAGGAACCCAACTCTGCCCCGAGAGGGTGGCTAGCTTTCTTAGCGAGATGCTAGGAAATCCGCCAAGGACATTGACTGGCTTGAATTAAATTATGCAGCTTGTCCGATAAAAGATGCACATCATCAGAGGTCGGCGAAGCGGAGTGTGCCCCCAAGTGGGACGTACAGGTCTCTAGTGAACGTGCTTGAAGGGTGGTAACTTTTCGGCTGCTGGTTGCTGTCACATACTAATAGCCAATAAAATAGCTGCCCGCATGTCGGGAATGCAGGATGCCACGGGCCGCCCCCCTCCGCGCGTAGCCGTACTGTCTCCGCCGATGATCCTCTTGGCCGATCTGCGCTTAAAACGACATTATGTGACGCAGAAGGTTGCTACCACACTACGAAAAGCAAGGAAATTGGGGACATCGCCGACATGCAGAGCGTATGTAGACGGCCTACATCCATCTCTTTCTTCCATCTGCTTGTTCAAGCGCGGCTCATGCAGATGGTTACGACATGATTACTGGCCCGGACGGAAGACCGATACTAGATGCCAGACACCAGGCTGCGATTGTGGTGATCTTTGTGGTGACTTTCTTGTGTCCAGCGACCCTACTGGTCTTTGCCACCATATATGTCAGACTTCGTGCTGGCGTCTCACAGGCATGGACGTGGACATGGACCAACCCAGTCCTCTGGGACTTCGTCAGCCTGGGCACTATGCTGCTCTTTACCATAGCATGGTCAACCTTGGTGTGCGTGCAGACCCAGTCCGGGCTTGGAACAGCGTCAAGACCTCCGGAATTCGATGACTTTGAGAAGGAAGAGTACGCAGTCGAGCTGCTCTACCTGCTTGCTATTCTGTTCTGGAAAGGCTTCACTGGTTTGTCCAACGCTCAAGTCTTCGGCCTTGTAGGAGAGAAGAGACGCAAGCAAGCAACCGTTGCCACCGCTATCATAGTAACGGCGTTTCTGGCCGCGTTATTTGCTTCCGCGTTCCAATGCGATGGGTCGAAATTCTGGGCAGTCGTCGAGCGTGGCCAAGCAAGTTGCTTCGATCGGGTGAGTCTCTGTCGTTAGTCGGAGGAGAATAAAGCTGATAATTGGCTTCAAGACTGTCTTTTGGGCAACATTAGGCGGTATCGACATCGTTAGTGACATCCTTATACATGGGTTGTTGATTCCCACGATTCTGCATTCGAAAATGAAGGCAGATCAGAAGCAGGGAGCGGTGATAATCATTGCACTCTATATGGTTGTGTAAGTAATTTGAAGGCTTTGGCTTAGTCCTTCAATCCCTAGCATGGCTTGAGCGAGATGTACTGACCGTCCACAGGTATGTAACGACTGCGAGCGTGCGCCTCGTGTTTATGACCCGATTGTGGAACAGTCCAGACTTTGCACTCACCGCCGCCAAAAAGGACATCGCAACATTCTCGCAGTTGGTATTTCCCATGAGCGTTCTTTGTTTAGGCAAGATTTCAAGGCACCTGGACCTCGAATCGTATCTATCTTCCTCAATCGGAGGCCCAAGTCGCCGGAGATCTAGCTCAATTGCGAAGCAATTCGCCCAAATACCCCGCCATTCAAGGGAAATCACCACACACGTGAGCGGGCCAAGCAATGGATCTCGAGATACACAATCACGGGGCACAGAGTCGATAGAAGAGGTGCCTCTGAGAAAGCAGATGACCATGAACAGGCAGCCAGACCACCCGAATGGGGATTTGGAGCTTAGCGAATATATCACCGTCCAGCACGACATAGAGATACAAAGCATACATACCATCAATGGTGAATGATTCCAGATCTTAATCAGAGCGGACTTGCGTTACATGTACAGATCCTCCCTGATTTAGGCAACACAAGCATTTCGAAGATGGTTGTACAAGCTCCAGGATAGCATTATCCGTCGCTGGTACGAGTAGGTCAAAGAACGCTTCGTGGTCGACTACTGCCGAAGCTCCTACCATGAGGCCTCGGAAATGACTTCAAGCTGGATGTTTCTCCTCTCTCTTGATGCAAAAATCGTCACAGACGAAGTGATGAAAGTGAGAGGAGGACTGGGTTCTCCAAATCATGCAATCGAATTTCGAAGAACTCGGTCTCCGAGCCGAGGAGTCTAAAATCACCGCTAAGCAACGCTTAGTATCATCAGCCAAGACGACACCTGACGTCTTTCCAATCTGCCCAAATGAGCCGCCTCACGGAGTCATCCGACGATGCCCGTCGTCTCTCCAAGCTATTCTAACGATCCAACGGGTTGAGTGGCACAGGCTTGGCCATCTGACACTTCGACCATCAATTGGCTTTGCACAGGTCATGAGTTGAACTACGAGCCGTCCATTGAAACGCTCATGCGGTAAATGACTCTTCAAACCACAATTCAAAGCAGAGTGCGTAGTCGTCCTATATATTCTGCTCGCACTTTCAATTTACACTTCGACCCGTAGTGCACACTCATCGATGACCCATGTATGTTTGTTCAATTCTTAGCAGCATCCTCAAATCTCAGCTCAATCGCACGGCCTCTTAACATCCCGTAAGCAGATCGAAGGTGGCTTAAGGACCCAGGATGCAACAAAGCCTGCTCGCAGCCTCCCTGGCAGCTGTTCCATATGCGGACCGCAGCACTGATCTGAACCTTGACAAGTCAATCGCACCATGCGATGCGCTACCATGTGGCAAAACCGCCAACGAGACAGGCATCTGTGCTCCACGCACACCTGAGAACACCATTGCGCGAGGTGTCGGTATGGTCCCTGACGCCTTCAATATTCCGGACTCCAACATCAGTCTCTCGTACACCTTGACTGATGGTGAGACTCGGGGCGTTAATCTCGGCGCTACGGGTACCACGTTTTCCACGCAGGGTCTCTACGTTGGAGCACCGGAAGACGTAGACCTTGCAAACCAGCCACCGGCATGCTCGATGCTCTTCCAGTTTCAGGGACAAACATTTCCCGAGACCTCCAGAGACAACTACGAAAATACGACGTCGTGCCCTTCCGCCTTTACAGGACCCGATGGCTCCTGTCTGGAGAACATGAGGATATCATTCGCGCCTTCGAGTACTCGGCAGACAGTTATCCTTCCTGGACCCGCTGTGAGGCGCTCGCACAATATGTAGAGCACAGTATGCAAGATATTGGCTCGAACTCCAGGGACTTACAGACGACTTGCTCATACCTTGCGAGCCTCGTCAGCGTAACTGGAGGTGCTATCTCCGGCCCAGATGTTGTGACAAACATCTCCCGTCCGGCAGGAGACGATACCACATGTCAGCCCGTGCTGCCGCAGGATTACAATCTGCGCCTGATTGCCTATGCAAGAGAACCGCTTACATTTAACTCTTCTGTGATAGATGACGGCTTAGACCTTGGTCTAGGTGGTCGCACGGGTTTTACACCAGTGGTGAACGTTCTCTATAACCAGGAGAACGATACCGAACCGGAGGTCACGTTTCTCTGCATGCGCACGTACACGCCAGACGGTGGCGAGCTTCCTGGGTCGCGGTTGCAATACAATAGTGCAAGCGTGAGCAAAGAGCTATCGACCGTTGTGGCAACGCTTGTCTCTGGATCGCTACTTTGGCTCATACTGTAAAGTTTGCAGTCCTGACAGATTTGGATGACACTGGACGAATGAAGGAATATTCAAACAGCCTGCTCTTGTCCAGCTTGCTCCTTACCCTCCGACTGCAGAAAGTCCCACATCCCGGCTTAGACAAGCTGCATGTCACAGTACTGTGTTGGGAGTTGCCTGGCCCTGTCGTTTGGGGATTGCAGGCTTTGGTGGCTATTGAACCATGATCAGCAGAAGTTTTCTGCCCGATTGCGCATCAAGCAGCGACGCGACTTTTAGCATGGTCCGCTGATGACCTGATTTTTGCATCCGCCCAAAATTAGCGTCTCTCTTGAAGAGCTCTGACGACAACCCTGTTCATATCGTCCATCGCTAGCCTCGCTCTGAGGAAGTCATCGCAGCATTTGGAACTTTCTGCATGATAGAAAGGATAGAAGCCAAAGTAGAATTATATCGGATTGGCATTTGTTTATCGACTCTATATAGACCTTGAGGCCGGGGTTAAATCATTTTGATCAGTCAACAACTGATCCCAGATCTTTGCAGGGGAAAGAAGAAGTGCGTGGAGCTGGCGGCTTGAGTCTTTGCAAACGAATTACGGCTTTGTCTGCCCAACATCCGTCATGCACTGGGTCTCAATAAACCTGAACGCCTTGCAAGGATTCGGATTCCTGGTGTAGCCGAAATGCGTCTTCTCAGGATCGCCCATGGGGCACGGAGCGCCCATCCCTTGACCCTCAGCGCCATCGCGCAAACAGATGGCAGGCTCGCCGTAAATGCACTGGCCGGAGCCTTGGAACAGCACAGCGTACGATGGGCGATGGTCGACACAGAAGTGAGCGCCGCAAGCATTCGCCATCCAGCCTGGACCGTGCTTCCAGCCTCTCCAGCCGAATTGGTCTTGGATGTAGAAGGTATCGCTCTCGGGCTCTACTGGCGTACCTATATCGGCGGAGCAGTCATCGGTAGATTTGCAGATCTGAACGCTGTGTTAGCATGTAAACATCATCAGTCTGCAAACCCTGCTCGAGACTTACGCGGAAGATCAGGTTGCCAATCTCTCCGCCAGACTGGTACTGTCTGTCGGAGAAGTGGCCGACTTGCTGGTTCAGTGGAAGACCATTAACGTCGATGATGTTGTAACACTTGCCGTATTCAACGCCCAATGTGTTGTCATCGAAGCATTTTTGCCTCTTGTTGCAACCGCACTCATCGGTCTTCTGTTCCAACGGGGAAGACATTGCGGGAGCAGAAGGTTTGGGTTGCATAGTTGGCCTAACGGAGCTCTGCTGTCCAGCTGGACGATCTGGTCCTGGCTTCATCGATCCCGCAGCCGGAGTAGGTTTCGGACGTGTCTGTTGTACAGAAACTCGGTGTCCATCTACTTGCACCATTCCATCGATGATGGTGACCAAGGAATTCCCGATCTGGACCCCTTCACCGGCTCCCTCAATAAGCTGGCCATTCACTTCGAAGCCTCCCTGGACAACCTTCACCGGCGTCTTCCCAACCATGAACCACTGACCGACAAGCTGCGGCCAGTATTCTTCATGCTCGGAGTCTTGATAGCATTCATTGCGTACGCCATTGAATTCATAGCCGGGCGGGCAACAGCCTCCTTTGCCCGCATCCCTCACATAATCGTAGCCGTCGGGGCAACAAAGCGGTCCGGCATTATACGACCCTGCAGGACAGTCTTGGGCAAGTGTCTTGCCTAATATCGCTCCTACAAGGACGAAAGCTGTGGAAGGGACCATCATGACGTTTGATAAAGACAAAGACAAATCTGCGAGGAGCAAGATGTGGCGTGAATCAGCCCATTCATATATTTCTCAGTGCCCAAGGTGATCGAGCGATTGAACGCGATAGATGTCACATTCCGCATTAACAGTTCCAGCTAACAGGGCACCGGAGGTAGCCATGTACTCTGTATGACGACTTGTCAGCCGGTCACGATAGTCAGATTTATTCTCAACCAGGGTTTGAGCATCGTCAATCAATGTCTTCGTGGAAGCCTAGTATCCCATTGTTAGCTGATTGGTGAGTCCGTAGTTCAAAAGTTGGACCAAGTGGACGCGCTTGTGTAAGGCTATTGCGCAAAGGGGAAGTCGCAGGACGCAATATCAATCGGTCCACATTGACCTATAGCTCAAGATACCAGGTATAAGCTCCTAGCGGTGATGGATTTGACGCATTTGGAAAGCGGACAAGATTCCGGTCCGCTTGCTAATCTATGGCGTTCCAAACGGTTGCCTTGTAGGTTTGGCAAGTGGACAAGCAAGCCGTTGGTGACAGACATACCGCCGTAGTTATCTAGCAGGGCATTGTGCATGCAGGGTTGCAAACTAGGCATGATAGAAATCAAAATGGCATCAGGTCCTCTGACATTGGCTGTCTACAACCAAATGTGCACTCCACCGTCGGCATCGCGGCTAGAACCAAAGGTGAGCTGAGACCATTCTCGCCATGGAAAGAGCTGTCTCAGCTTGGGCATGCATTCGCGATTCACGCAAATTCCGTTCCAGTCCCATCAAGCTCTACAATACCTAGGCAGGTTGGTGCTAATCAATCCATGGTTACTGTAAGATCATTTGGTGAGATGTGGGCGGAAGTACTGCTGCCTTAGGCATAGATACGCATGTCGCTGAACGCCCGCTTCTTAGCTTCCGTCATCGACGTCACTCATTGGTCCGCCTGCTGCATCCCCGCCGCCCTAACTCTCCCACTCGCTCGCCTCACTCCATCAACCTTCATCTCTGCAGACTGCAGGTGCGAGACCTTCCAACGTGATCGTTCGTCGGCCGACGCAAGAAAGTTAGAATAGTCATACTCAAGTACATACCGGCTTCGCGGGGCGGAAAATCCTCATGGACGCTCCAACGTTCCAGCACGAGCTGCATCAGCTAAAGCAGCAGATCGCAGAACTGTCCAACAAACGTCGTGTATCAGCGGCAGCAACTAGGCCAGATAGCATCCCATCGACAAGCTACGACGTTTTCTCCCAGCAGCTTGGCGATCTCAAAACAAATCTTGAAGACCTCGACGGACGGTTACATGCTGCCCGGGCGGAGAGCCAAGCTAGTATCCCGTGGTCGCAATGTACGGCAAATCCCCATATGGATCACCAGAGCGCACCGTCGGATCCCATACTCTGGCAAATTCTCACGTCTCTTCAGAACGATTGTAATAGTACCGGTTCGAGGATCATGGCGCTTGAGCAATCCGTCTCCGACCTTGAGGACAGGATGGACAGGGTCCAACCACTATTCACGCCGCCTGGCAGCACAAATGGCAGCACAAATCCATGGCAGGAGCACGAGCGCACAGAAGACACGCGTTCTAAAACAGCTGAGTCGAGGTTGCCTGACGCGGAGCCATCCCCACAGGAACACTTGCTTCGCCAGAAGCTCGAGCTCGCCAGTGTAACCATGAGCACTTTAAAGAAGTATAACAAGACGATGCTGAAGCAGAATTGCCAGCTCGATGAAGAAAATGCGAAGGTGATGCGCGACATCATTGCGCTCAATGCCGGCTTACATAGTATAAACACGCAACCCTCTTCTTCAACTACGCAACCAGCGAAAAGTAAAGAAGCGCTCGACCATGAGACTCGTTCAAGCATGCAGGACACATTGTGTGAACCTCATGGCAATTTCAAAGACACCGATGAGAACGCGGCAATTCCACCTGGAGCAGTAGCGTTCAGGAATCTAGAAATCGCACGTCTTGATGAGCAGTTATGTCGGACTCAAGAGGAGCTGCGGGCAAGTGAGCAACACCTGGCCGACAAGGAACTCGAACTCGATCACATGCACCGCATCAGGGAGACGTCTGTTGAGGCTGAAGAACGGATTGCATTGATGCAGAACTCCTTGCTCGATCGAGAAAATGAGATTGTCCAGCTAAGTGAAGTGATGCGCGAAAAGGACCACAAGATTGAACGACTTTCCGCCGACTGTCGTCAGATGTATCGCAATTCCCGGCAAAGCTTGACTGAGCTGAGAGAGGCTAGTGCTTCCACGCAAAGTCTGCTGGGTAACCTCGAGAGGCAAAGATGTCAGTGGGATGAAGAGCGTGCTCAATTGATGCGGGAACATCAAGATGAGATGAGGAAGATGCAGGCCCTTTGCGAATATAAAGATGAAGTCGCAGGGGAGCAGAATCGTGTCATAGCCGAAGGTGCAAGGCTCATACGGCTTAGAGACGATGAAATTGACAGACTGGACCGACGATTCAGTGCTGCGGTGGATGATGTTGGGGGTGAGCGCCGAAAAAGCTCGCGCTTGACCAGATTGTTACATGAGCGGGATGATGAGATCGGAGCAATGAAGGCTGGAATTGAGCACGCATGCATTATACCTCGACGATCACCACGCGATTCTAATGGCGACCTGAAGTATCCAGATAAGCAGCTTTCGCTTCTGAAAGCGAGGCTAGAAGTCTGCTCTCAGGTTGCCGGTGTACTGGGTCCCAACGACTATGATCTCGTCGAACACTCTCCTCCCGATGGGAGATTCCAAGCTTTCGCTGTCTCGCTGAAGGATCCCAAGAAGTCGTACAAATTGTTGGACGAGCCAGCTATGCTTACAAGTCAAGATGCATCCAAGAAGTCGCAGCAGCCGATTGAAAATGACGTGAGATTGTCATCTGGGACGCAAAGCGTGTCAGCTTCCCGCCATGCTACTGTACCGAGCTTCGGCAAGCCAAATCTACAGGGACGTGATGGAGAAAACGCTGCCAGAACAAGCCCAGAGTCTTTCAGTGAGGAAGTCCGATACATAGATGGCAATGGAAATACCATATATGATGATCTGCGACAACGGCCGCAGACACGTCCTGACACGTCACGTCAGCTTCAGGCAGCGGAAATCCGTCCAAATGCGCGCCTGCAACACCCAGCCAATGGCTCTTCAGTTGCTGCCCAAGAGAAGTCCCGTTCAAAAAGACATGGTCCCCCGCTGAGCGACTCGACGTACTGGCCACCACTGCCTGCCCCAGTCACATCGCATCGGGTGCATTCTGTTGGAGATTTGCGCTCGACCTCTGAACGCCAAAGTCAACCGCCAAAAGGGTTCTCGAGACATCGATCTATGCAGCAGCTTCCCCGAAAGAGCCTGCAGGCTTATGTAGAAACTGAGGAAGAAGGGAGCATGAGTGGTGGACCAAATGGTGGAGACGTGTAACTGGTAGCTTTTTGTTTTTCCTTTTAACATATGACGACGTTGTGCAGACATCTGATAATGACGCCTCTTCCCACCAATCGCAGCGCTTTCCGATTATTCTCTGCATAGAAGAACACCAGTCCTTGTGCGAAATTCTGTCTGGGTTCTAACAGTCTTACAGCGACGTGGCACGACACAAAGCAGGTCGGCAGACGCGTGACGACGGTGACCCTGCAGCAGACGCTTCGATCGTCCTGTGGCCCGACGTCGCAGCATATGACGTCTCACGTGCCCGCTTCTATGTTTCGAGACCCGGCGATGCTTAAAGTCAATTAACTTCTCGTCACCAGCCGCTTTCCCCAGCTTTTCTCACCGCCGCCAATACATTTAATCTACCAAGTGTAATACGGACGGTCGTAGTAACAACATACTTCGCCGACGATGCCGTCCCCTTCATATCCGGAAGATTTGCCTCGCTCCAGAGAACGACCATCTCCTAGAAGACCGAGAGACCTCTCCCGCGGCTACGACGATGATCACGACTTCCGACAACGGAGACGTCACCCGAGCAGGCACGACAGTCCGCAGGAGTCAGGCTCCAGACCCTCAAAACCACGAGACGATTATGATGCAAGCGACGAAGACGATTTTGTTGCTCGTAAGCCCTCTTCTCGAGAAAAGCGGAGGCCTGGACACCGACCTTCAGACGACTCACCGCCTCTGCCTCGACCACCGATAGGTAAAGATCGAGACGAAGAGGATGATTACAGACCACGGCGACGACGCCACGAAGATGACGAGCCCAGACGCAGGCGTCGGGATTACGATGAGCCACCTGCACCACGACGCAAGGATGGAATGAGAGACTACGCCCGAGGAGACGATGACCGTCGGTACAAACGCAACGACCGACATCGACGCCATTACGACGACGACGACACTGACCCCGAACCACCAGCCCCCAGAAGACGGCGAGACAAAGAAAGGGACCGCGATCGCTACGAAGACCGAGGATACCGCACCGATGGCGCCCCGCGCCGCCGGGACCGCGACGAGTACGACCGCGGGTACAAGACGGACTATAACCGGGACTCCCGCCGGGACCGCGAACGGCGACGGGAGAAGGAACGCGCACGCGCGGACGAGTACGATCGGTACGACAAGTACGACCGACGAGGGGACAGGGACCGGCGCGACGATCGGGACCGTCGAAGATCCGACCGCGATCGGGATCGGGATGGCCGCCAGCAATCCAACAAGAAGAAGAAGGATTTGGGCGAGATGATCCAGACGGGCCAGAAGCACTGGAGTAAAGTCGAGCCCGTGGCGAAACCTATGCTGAATGCGCTCGCGAAGAAGTATCTAGAGGGTTAAGGGGGGATGATGATTGGCAATGGGTGGATGGGAGGTTGTTGTTGTTGTCGTGAACGTGAGGGGGGCAAACAGAACCTGAAATGATTTTATTCCGTGATGATCTGATGATGTGATGATGATGTGGGAAGGGATTCTGCTTGATGGGTTGGTGATCTGCGTTGTTGGGATGCACAGTAAGCGAGCGAGCGAGCGAGCAAGCGAATGAAAGCCATTTCGGATTCGGAGTCCTGGGTTCCTCTGTTTTATCACCTTTTCTTGTCCTCGGGAGTCAGTTATGAGGGGCCGGAAAGGTAGGAGGCCAAGGGAATTCTTCGTTGTTTGGCGTAGCGCTGCCGTCATTCCTGACGTTCAGCTAAAACATTAGGGTTTATAAGATCACGAGAAGAAGGGGAGAAGAAAGGACAAAAGCAAATCAATCCCAAGATCTTTCCTGTTCTCGTCTTGCCGTGGGTTCTCTTTCACTGTGCTCTTACTGAGACGTGCGGTTTCTACTAGTCTTCCAGAGAACGCCTTCGAGCTTTTTTTGTTATTAGTATTTTTTTGTGGCCTCTCACCAGAAACCAATCCATCTAGCACTATGAGAATAGCGAACGGAACGCTCCCAGATCAAAAAACCTCGCAATACCCATGTTGTTTTGCTATCAACTTGCCTTCATATCACTGGTCTGTGGAACCCACGGATAACTTCTCAAAGAAAAAAAAAAAAAAAGCAAAAAGATAAGAGAAAGTAGAAGACCAAAGCGAAGTACATAGAGAAAGGGAAAGAGCGGAAGAGCAAAGAAAAGGAATAGCGGGACCAAGAAAGAGGAGAGGGAGAGAGAGCGGGCGAGCATAAAGAGAAATGCGCGTCTTTTCTCGCGTTTCGCGTCCAAAGGTTGATTCGTTATGAAAGGCGTATCGATATTTGGGATGCTAATGCTATTGGAAACGTTTACGAATTCGATCTAAGTAGACAGGTAGGTTAGCAATTGCGATGCAGGTCTCGCTGTGATGCCTTTCTTGATTTCACTGTTTCTTTCTCGCTCTCGCGCCGGTGAAATTCTTTTTTTTTTCACTTTTTCTCGCTTTCCTCTTTTCCCTTGTAGTGCTTGTGAAAAAAGGGCAGTACGAAGACGAGTCCGTGTTATGGAGGGAGTGATCTGCATAGGAGGGGGGTTTTTTTTTACAAAAAATAAAATAAAGAAATGACAATTCGGCTGTGGACAACGCATGATTGGGGAAGGGTGTAGAAAGAAAGGACGATCATCGAAAGAAGCGCACAAGGTAACATGAACATGAAACAAAAACACTCAATCGTCAAACGAATAGGTGGAGGAAAAAAGAAAAAATAAAAAATAAAAAAAAGACCAATACAGAAACGCAGAAAACGCGAGCGGAGAGAGTATGCCGGGACGTACTTACAACTCATCTCTGCCCTCCACCTCCTCCCTCCTCTCCTCACTCATCATCCCCTTCTTCACCTCCCTCCCCGTCCCCTCATCCTCTTCCTCCTTCCTCTCCAAAAACCCCTCCAAATCCAACCACTCGGCCGCGAACCCCGCCGTAATCACCGCCCAATCCCTCACGGTCGCGAGATCCAAGTGGGCGCCGTCATCATCCATCGTATGCCAGACATGGGGAAACGGACTCGGGATCAGATGGAAGATCTCGACCCCGCGCGCCATGAAGGGGATATGGTCGTCCTCGACGTAGCCGCCGATCCAGCGGTCCGAGTCCTTCTTGGCAGATTCGGGGAGGAAAGGGTGTTGGAGGTTTTCTTTAGGAGTGTGCAGGAGGTCGGAGCCCCGGAGCCGGGACTCGAGGTCCGCCATCTGTTGGTAGGCCCAGTGGGTTGTTTTGAAGTAGGAAGGGACCGAGGGGAGGGCGGCGCCGAGGAGGTCGAGGAGGACGAAGAGGTCGATGCTGTGGAGCGGGGTGCGGTAGCTGGCTGTGGCCGGGTGGGGGGTGGTTTCCCATTCGGAGGCGAGGGAGCGTGCGCCGTAGAGGCTGTCGGTGTCGGTCCAGGATTTGAAGGCTTCTTCGCCGTCGAGGAGGAGGATCTGGATGCCCTTTGGTTCGGCGTCGAGAGCGTCGGAGGAGGTGGGTTGGTCGTCGGCCCATTTGGCGGTTAGGGCGTCGTTGAGGGCGCGGGCCGCGTAGAGGAGCATGGCGCAGGGGGCGGCGCTGTCGGTGGCGCCGATGAAGCCTTCCGGGGTGAGTTTGGAGTCGTAGTGGGCGACTAAGGCGAGACGACCGACTTCGCCGGGTTGGTCTTCCAGCCAGGGCGGGTCACGGGTCGCGATGAGGTTGCGGAAGGGGATCTCCTTGCCATTGCTGGTCGGGGTGGTGCTGGTGGAGTTTTGCCATGAGAGTTTCCATTCCGGGAGTTGGGTGGTGAAGAAGTTGACGAAGTGGTTGAGGACAGCATCGGAGCCAGCGCTGCCTGGTACGCGGGGGATGAGGATGGGGGCGAGGAGCTTCCCATCCTCGCTGTTGAAGTCGGCCTCGGTTGCTGGGTGGAGGGCGGCGAGAGAGTCGGAGCCCAGCGGAGTGTAGGCGAGGACGGCGGAGCGGAGCAATGCCGGGAGGGCGAGGAATTGAGAGGGACGCATGATGGATGGCGGCGAGAATGGGCCTCAGGAGCGGAGGTGTTGTGTGGTTGTTAGACCGTCCAACACGAACGGTACACGCTGGCAATGGAGGACCAGCTCTCGCCAACTTCCACCCGGCGCGTCGACTTGGCGGGCGCGTTTGCCGACGTTTGAATCATATTGATGGAAGCTTTGGTTCAAACCCCGCAATTCACCCTAAGCAGTTAATCAATCTCACCAAATTTGATGGACGGCTGTCATCAACTGCCTTGGTCCCAGCTTCCAATGCATCCCACCTCATCGCCCAGCTTTCACTCCATCTCTGCCGCGAGAAGAGACAAGATGTGATGATCACACCAACGCTCCTTCGACACAATGCGTCCTCCATCGCGAGGCAAACTCTCCTTAGGTCTTCGTCCCGTCTGACCTCTACCAATCGAGCATCCATCACTCCACAATGTCTCCCGAATAAAATACCATCCACTTTCCCATCGCCCACCGCACGGCGATGGGAGACCACCACAACTCCCGCAAAACAGGGTAGAAAATCACGTATGTCCCGCTCACTCTAAACACCGTCACCTACCTCGTCCCAAACTAACGTCACCCCACCAGCCTACCTCTACCCCGAACTCATCAACATCTACCTCGCCCCCACGACCCAAACCGCGCTAGCCGGCATCCTACGCCTCTCGACCATCGTAGTCCTCGGCCTAGGAACCTTCATCTACGTCCCCGCCATCTACCTCGACGCCTCCGCGCCAACCTGGCTCTGCCCCCTCGCCGTCCTCGGCTCCTCCCTGCCCTTCCTAGCCGCCATCGCCAGCGGACCCATGATAACCTCGGTGCGGGCGCGCCTACCCCCCGTCGCCCGGAAAAGCAAATCCGACCTCCAACGCTGGGCGGCGAACCCGACATCCCCATCCCCCGGCAGCGGCGGTAGCCTCAACCCCAGCAATCCCTCCGCCACTCTCCGCATCCAATTCATCCGCTTCGCCCCTTGGTTCATAACCCGGGACATCCGCCTGTCGGACCTCCGCCGCCTACCCCCCTCCCGCCTCCGGCTCGCGAACCTCGAACACCAGATCCCGGCGGAAGAGAAGGATCGGTTGGCGTATTGGGGCAGTACGTTGGGGAGGTGGTTGGATCGGTATTTTCATCGGTATTGGGTGAATGTGGCGGGGACGAGGCGGGATCGGAGTTCGGTTCCCGGGGTGTGGGGGAAGGTGTGGGAGGGGATTCCGTTTGTGGGGGAGGATGGTGGTCAGGGGAGGGGTAGCAGGGGGAGGAGTGCGGGTGGAGTGGTGCCGGCGGGGGATGTGAGGAAGTCCGGGAGGGTTAGTGCGCCGCCGGCGGGGGTGGTGAGGCCGGCGGGTGAGAGGACGAGGAGGGGTGGGGTATGAGGGGAGGAGGAAGGGGGGTGGGGAGAAGAGAGGGTAGAATTCTTCTTTTTTATACCCTTGGCAGGAAGATTTCTAGTAACTTTTCCCTGACATCCTAGTCGGTGTCATAGGCAATGTTGGTAAGGGACGACGAGGCATGCGAGCACCGAACAAGGAAAAAGAGCAGACAATCGTAGATCTGCGACCGATCTAACAAATTGTGTAGCTATAGCACTGGAAAAATGATGAAAAGAAGAAAAAAATTATTGGCATCCTCAATTCCACCCAATAACCCCCTCCCCCATTATCTGATCAGCCAACACCAACGACGCCCGACGCCCAATCACGCCCGTCTCGCCTACGGAAAGATCCAATTTGGTCGCGAGGGAGAAAGGGCGATTCAGCGATCCCGAGTCAGCGGTGGTGGGATAACGATCCGCTGGAATCTCGAACCGGTGCATAGGCTGCAGTGCATCTTCGGGAAGGATGTCTGATCGGAGGTCACCGGATCGGCTGGCGGTATGGGAAGCGGGGGTTAGATTTTGCAGAGGAGAAAGACGAACAGGGGTGGGAGGGGTGAAGTTTCCATCTTACTGGATGAGGATATACGCCGCACCACCAGCCGTCGCTGAAGCTGAAGCTGGAGCGGGAGAGAAGAAGCTCGGTGATGGCCGATCTAACAGCGCCAGAGTCCTCCCACTCGACGCGTCGTCTGCGAATCGTAGAGACAGTTCGCGGTGGAGGGAAGGACGTGCGGGAGTTGTTGGTAAGGCTGCTGGTTTTAGGATCACGATCGCGCCGCCTTGGGCTGCTCGTCCGGTTTCGCCGTTACACATTTTTACTTCTTTTCTGATTTGACTGGCCGAATCCAAGGAAAAGATGATGTGTCTCGTTTCCTTTGGCTTTGCCGGGTCTCTATAGGCTTTGGGCGTTTCTCGTCTGGTTGTAGGCTGCTTCTGTCTTAGGGTGTTCGCACAGGTATATAAGACCCAAGTTGATGTTCGAAGAGGATTGCCAGCTTAAGAGACCAGTGACAAATGTTCAACACAACCCTTCATTCACGAATCTCTTTTCCAATCGTTTCACTTTTGTCGATGAAAATGCCACCAAGGTGTGGTTTACTCGGATGTACCATAGTGGCCATTTTTCAAAGCACTTACTTTCACAACATCACGTGACCTGAGAAGGGCCGAGCTTTGCGCAGTTTGAGCAAGTATGCGAGGAAACGTGCTCAATGGCGGTTTCGAGGTTGCCGGCCGAGATGTCGGCGGGTGGGTTCCTCGACACTGTGATCTTCTTGCGTCGTGAGTCTTAATACGAGAGTTTCTTCCCTTGAGAGTACAGTATATTCGTTGAGAAGTATTTCGCAGTCTGCCCTGGTTGTGCTTCGTTGCATGGGAAGATTGGAACAAGTGCATCGGATTGAGATCACTCATAAATGATCTCTGTGAAGCTCACGATCATCCTTGCCAGCTCAGTGATGCCTCCATAATTTGCACTTGTCACGGGAGTGACTTCGACCTGGTGAGCCTGGATTGTTTCTCTCAAAGGTTTGTTTTGGATCTTGTGCAGTTTTACCGCTGCGTGGCAGCGGATGGGAAAGGCATGCGGCTGGAGACTTGATTGACCCGAGATGAGAGAATCATCACGAACCAGTTTTCTTCCGTCTCGAGTCATGAGATTGGAGCTCCGCTCGCCCAGTCCCGCAAGCATGGGGTTGGGAATGTGGAGTCCCTGCTGGAGAATGCAGAATGTTCCTGGCGGTTGATGGCAGATGTCGCATTCCGGCTAAATTCCCCAAGCCCGCTAACGGCAATCGGAATCGGATCGGCAATTCGGCGACTTACGAACCTGAAGGCCGAACCACCCCCAATGGCTTCAGCCTCCCCGAGGTCAATGGATTTTTTTTTACTTCGCAGACAAGAGACCTCATTCAGCCTGAACCACCCTCATGACGACGTTGTTCAAAGCATTGACAAGCGCACTGCCAAGTCCATCTCCGCTGCCAATATGGGACGCCGAGATCGTCTCGATGAGCGCATCAGCAAGTCCCGCCGGGCGAATCTCACATCTGACCTCTCGAGCTTTGAACTGCGGGGCGTACTCCGCGCGAACCTGCAGACATGAGCCTCAACCTGCATGCGGAGCACACGAGGGGCACGTCCCCCCCAGCAACGACGATCTTGCCCATTTAGCAGTCCCTCTCGGTGGATCTTGGTCGGTTCTGTACGGGTACCAAGGGCTCCGCGTGCGTTGGTGTCTATACCATGGGCTCCACAGTCATCCTCAGCCAAGCGTTTTCAGCATGGTTGTGGATTTGTTGTGGCTATTTTGCCTGGCTCAAGGTTGCCGGGAGATCGCTGGTATCCACTGGCCGTGAAAGCGAGTCCGATGCGGTAGGTAAGGAAAATGTGAAGTATAAAGCTTGGGGACGTCTCCTTCATCATTCCAGTTACTCTCTTACATCTCCTCTTTACTTCCAATCATGTCTGCTGTACTAGGAGCAGCAGTCCTGGCCTTGGCCGGGCGAGCCGTTGCCCAGCTTGAAGGCAGAGGCTTTCCTGATTGCGAGAATGGCCCTTTGAGAGACAACACCGTTTGTGATATGTCTGCGGGTACGTTTCAACGCATCCCGTGTCAATGCCGTTGCCACTGACACGACGCTAGACCCTCTGGAGCGTGCCACCGCTCTCATCAATGCGATGACGATCGAGGAAAAGATCAACAACACCGGCAGCACCTCCCCTGGTGTCGACAGACTGGGTCTCCCCGCATACACCTGGTGGAATGAGGCCCTCCACGGTGTTGCAGACAGCCCTGGTGTCAACTTCTCCGAAGCAGGCGACTTCCGCTACGCCACTAGCTTCCCTCAGCCTATCGTCATGGGTGCCGCCTTTGACGACGAGCTGATCAGATCCGTTGCTGAAGTTATTTCTACTGAAGCTAGAGCCTTCAACAACTTCGACCGCGCCGGTCTCGATTACTGGACGCCAAACATCAACCCTTACAAAGACCCCAGATGGGGCCGTGGTCTGGAGACGCCTGGCGAGGACCCTTTCCATCTATCTAGCTATGTCCACAGCCTGATCCTGGGTCTTCAGGGTGGCTACGACCCGAAGTACAAGCGGGTCGTTGCCACTTGCAAGCACTTTGCAGGATACGACATGGAAAGCTGGAACGGCAACTACAGATATCAGTGGAATGCTGAGATCAACTCGCAAGACCTCGTCGAGTATTACATGCCGTCCTTCCAGAGCTGTGCGCGTGACTCAAACGTCGGTGCTTTCATGTGCACTTACAACTCTCTGAACGGTCGTCCGACCTGCGCAGACCCATGGCTCCTGAACGATGTGCTCCGAGAGCACTGGGGCTGGACAAAGGAGCAGCAATGGGTGACTTCGGACTGTGACTCCGTCCAGAACATCTTCTACCCTCACCAGTACACCGACACTCGCGAGGAAGCTGCTGCTGCTGCTCTGAATGCCGGGACCGACGTCGACTGCGGTACCTACTACCAGCACCACCTTCCAGCTGCTTACGAGCAAGGTCTCTTCAATGAGTCTACGCTCGACCAGGCTTTGATTCGCCAGTACTCTTCTTTGGTACGTCTTGGCTACTTCGACGGCATGTCCGTCCCGTACAGGAGCCTTGACTTCTCCGACGTCAACACCCCCAACGCTCAACAGCTCGCCTACCGGGCTGCCGTCGAGGGTGTCACTCTGCTGAAGAACGATGGTCTCCTGCCCCTCCAGATCGGCAGCGACCAGACCATCGCTCTGCTCGGTTCCTGGGCCAACGCAACCACCCAGATGCAGGGCAACTACGAGGGCCCAGCTCCTTACCTTCACGGCCCGGTCTACGGTGCCAACCAGACCGGTGCTAACGTTCTCGTCTACAACCAGCCAAGCGGTCAGGGCAACCCGACCACTGACAACTGGCCGACTATCTGGGACTACGCCGAGCAGGCCGATGTCATCGTCTACGCTGGCGGTATCGATCTCGAGGTTGCCGAAGAGGGCCACGACCGCCACACCATCGACTGGACCGGCGCTCAGCTGGACGTCATTGGTGAGCTCGCCATGTACGGCAAGCCCATGATCGTGCTCCAGATGGGTGACCAGGTCGACAACACCATGATTGCTCAGAACCCCAACATCTCTGCCCTGCTGTGGGGCGGTTACCCAGGCCAGGACGGTGGTCTCGCCATGTTCGACATCATCACCGGCAAGGTCGCACCCTCCGGTCGTCTGCCGGTCACCCAGTACCCATCCAAGTACGTGTCCCAGATCCCCATGACCGACATGAGCCTCCGGCCCAACGCCAGCAACGGCTCGCCAGGTAGGACCTACCAGTGGTACACCGGCAAGCCCGTGTACGAGTTCGGCTACGGCATGCACTACACGGACTTCAGCGTGAGCATCGACGGCGGCGAGAGCGACAGCTACGACATCGCCGACCTAGTCAAGGGCTGCGACGAGCAGTACATGGACCGATGCCCGTTCAAGACCGTCTCCGTCGACGTGGAGAACTGCGGCTCCGTGACCTCGGACTACTCCGCTCTAGGATTCCTGGCAGGCTGCCACGGGCCCGAGCCCTACCCGCACAAGCGGCTGCGGGCGTACACACGCCTGCACAACATCACCGCGGGCTCGACGGAGACGGCGGCACTGAACATGACGCTCGGCAGCCTCGCGCGCGTCGACGACTACGGCAACACGGTGCTGTACCCGGGCGACTACTCGCTCATGATCGACGTCCAGCCGCTGGCCATGTGGAACTTCACTCTGACGGGTGAGCCCGTCACGCTTGACAACTGGCCGCAGCCGCCTGAGCCCTTGAGCCAGCCGACTGACTACTGGGTTGGAGGGTACGGTAGTGCGCAGCGCGAGCAGCTGCTTGAGGATGGGACGGTGCCGATTGTGCCGTAGATGAAGTTGGGGAAGGGGATGAAATAATGAGAGGAAGGGGATGGGATGGGGCTAGAATAGTGTAGCTAGAAGTGAAACGAAACGAAACGTTACGAAGTTGAACGTCAATTGGAAAGCGATCCAAGTCTTGTTCCTGCTGTGTTATCAAACATGAGGGTGATCGTTCGATCCACTGACTGGTATCGATCCTGTGTCGTAAATGAAGGTAATGCCTCACCCGCGGTGATGCGGTTCTGACCGGGGAGACGTTAGAGTTGATATTGGCGTGAGATAGGAGTACGTACGTCGCGGTGATGCAGTGCTGACAAGAAGAGTCTGTTGTCGATATTGGCGTGGGACAAGAGTGAGTCGCGGTGATGCAGTGCTGACAAGAAGAAGCGATTGTCGATATTGGCGTGGGACTAGAGCGAGTCGCAGTGATGCGGCTCTGACAGCAACACCTCAAGGCTGATTTCGGCGTGAGGCAAGAGTGAGGTCAAAGTGACCGAAAATCACGGTGAAGTCGGCAGATGGCCAGAGATACGCTCGCGAGCTTCGGTCCTTCGCTGTTCAATCAGAGCCGGCAGTATCCAGTATCTCTTCCAGGCTTTCCCGGATACCCAAGGCCCGCCCTCGGACGCGTCTCGATGATCTACGCCGAAAGGCCGAGTGGCGTGGCGGGTGCACCACGAGACCTGTCGCGGCGTGTTGGCAACCAATGCGGAGGGACTACCTCCGTAGGTACATGGGAGGAGGTAGGAGGTCGCAGCCCGACAGGAGAGTTTCGGTTAACCAATCCAGACCGGCCGTCGGCCTTCCGAATGCGGTATCCCAGCATCTTGGGGGAGCTGGGGGGCGCCGCGACGCGGAACGCGTTCCCCAGCTGCCCAGCTTCCGGGGATCGCGTGCCATGCGACTGTCAACTGCAGTGCAGTGCATTGCAGCCCTGCGGCCTCGTGCTGAACCTGGAAGCTTCGACATATTGCCCCCGCACTATCGTCTGCCTCCGACCCTTTCCCTATTTAGGTCCTGGCAGGGTGGGCAGGTCTCGAAATATGCTTCCAGCCAGGGTCCAGGAGCTTCTGGACAAACTTCTCGCATTCCCCAAATAGTCTCTGTGCGCGGGCGAGTACCCTTATGGACCGTGGGAGCCGTGGCTTGGGAGCAGCACGATGGCTTACGTTGCCGGTACCACCGTCCAGCGTCGAGACAGACCTGGACACGCTGGGGCGCTGAGCGGTCAAGGAATCAGGGACCAGGGGGGATCAGGAGGGTGGGAGCTTTAAAGAGCATCGCGACGCCCCCAGGTAGCGGTAGGTTTGGTTTCGTTTCTATCGTCTCCTCGCTCGCTCACTCACGCGCTCCATCGCTCACCTATCCGTCCACTGACTGCGTCCTGTTTACCTACCTACCCTGCCTTGATCGCGAGAAAAGTCCCTCAGCTCGTGTCCCCTAGACTCGTGTTTACCTCGAGAGCTTACCCTATCTCCACGGGTTCCATTCTCGCCACTGTCGTGTCACTGCTTCTGAGCAGCGGCAAAAACACTCTACGCTAGTCGCGAACGCACAAAGGCTTCACAACAGCCATATATAGCTCTCGCGGGCTTGCCACTTCTCTCACAACACACACACACATACACATTTTGCAATGGCTTCTTTGCTACGATCAGCCCCACGCGCTCTGCGCCAATCCACTACTTTCACATCATCTCGCGTGCTCCCCGCGATCCAGCAATGCCGGCTGAAGCACGATCTCCACGATCCGCCCACTGGCAACTTCCCCACACCGGGCCGCGGACCGCCAGAAGCTCCTAAGGAGGAGATTGCCAACATTAGAGACAACTACCGCCCTGGCTCATATCTGGGCACGACCAAGCGTCTGCCAGAGTTCAACCTGCACGATAAAGTCGTCCTTGTCACAGGTGCTGCGCGCGGTCTCGGTCTCGTTCAAGCAGAAGCTCTCCTAGAAGCAGGCGCCACTGTCTATGCATTGGACAGACTACCGGAGCCGAGCCCGGATTTCTACAGAGTGCAGCAGCGAGCTGCTGAAGAATTAGGTACGTTCTCCCTCTACGAAGTACACACTCCTAGCGAAAGTGCAATGGGGTCATCAGACCCGCATGCATGAGCTTGCTTGGAAACCAAACAAGCTCACCTTCGCTTCCTCCCCGAAGTTCTAAAGCAAAGGCACTAAGACGAAGCCCCTTCTGGCCCATTAGGAAATACCCTTCACTACCGCCAAATCGACGTCCGCGACGTGCCCCAGCTTAACGAGATCATCCGCAACATTTCCGAGACCCACGGCCACCTCGATGGCTTAGTCGCGGCGGCCGGTATCCAGCAGGAAACCTCCGCGCTAGACTACAGTGCCCAAGATGCCAACACCATGTTCGAAGTCAACGTCACCGGTGTCTTCATGGCTGCACAGGCCGTCGCTCGCGAGATGATCCGCTGGGGCAACGGCGGCAGCATCGCCATGATCGCCTCTATGTCCGGCACCATCGCGAACAGGGTAAGCCTTTCCCATCCCCCTCACAACACGGGTGCCACAGCCGAGACACTCCTAACATCCCATACTGACCCGACCTCCTTCCCAGGGCCTCATCTGTCCCGCCTACAACGCCTCCAAAGCCGCCGTGCTGCAGCTCGGCCGCAACCTCGCCGCCGAATGGGGCCACCACAACATCCGCGTCAACACCATTTCCCCCGGCTACATCGTCACGGCCATGGTCGAGGCCCTCTTCGACCAGTACCCGGAACGTCGCCGCGACTGGCCGACGCAGAATATGCTGGGCCGGCTGAGCAAGCCGGAGGAATATCGCGGTGCGGGTGTGTTCCTTATCTCCGACGCGAGCAGTTTTATGACGGGCTCCGATCTGAGGATGGATGGTGGACATGCTGCGTGGTAGAGGAAGATTGCATAGGTCTGACCACGTACGCGGGGGGTGGATATTCTTGTACGGCGGTCCGTTGTTACGATGGGAGGAATACTCTTTATTAATGATTTGTGAGCGTACTCGCAACTTTTTGTTGTTGTTGTTTTGGGTTGGGGAAAGCAGGGCACCATTTGGGCGTGTTTAAGGACTTCTTTTGAGCGGGTCAACTTGGCTTGGGTTTCTTTCCGGCTTTTTGGAAATCCCCTTGCGTTGATAGCGAAGACAAATGCTGCACTTTTTTACCCATCTCACTTCCTCATCGAACCTTACTTCCGACGAGAGCGAATCAATCCCCAATTATCCTCTCGTCCCTCGTCGCCTCCGCCCCTTCGACAGCCGGTTTCACCTCCCCGCTCGGCTTCGTCGGTCGTACCTTCTGCTCTTTCCCCATGAACCGTCGCTGGAAGAGCTCGTAGCTTAGGTACAGCGCCAGCGGCAGCGCGCAGATAATCGCCGTTACGCGTCGGGCTGCGGATCGGTAGCGTGGGTCCTTGAACCCTTCGGTGATATATCGTCGTGATGCTTCGAGTGCGCGCGCGGCGGTGTCTGAGGTCTGCTGCTGTTGCTGCTGCTGCTTTGGTGGTGAGGGGGTGTGTTGCGGTTGCGGAGCGGGTTGTTCTTCGGGGATACTGTCGTCGCGGAGGGCGAAGAGGCGATGGGTCCAGCTTCTTTTCTTAGGTTGAGTAGATCTGGCTTCTTCTTGCGCCCATTGGGGTTGGCGCACGACTCGTTCGGATGGTTCCTGCTTTCTCCATGGACGTGGCTGCGGCGGTGCGGTGGTGTTGGAGGGCCGGGATGTACTGTACAATGCTCTCCAGATTGGACTGTGGCTTTGGAGTCGCCTTGCTCTTACTATTACACCACCGGCCGCCATTCTCATATTTCTGGGCTCGTGTCTATCAGCTAGCCATCTTCACCCGGGCTGTGATTTGAATACTACCTTATGCACCCAACAGTTGCGATCACTAGCGTGCGGATCAGCCCCGGGGAATTTCGCGAAAGCCCGAAGAGGGCGCATCAGTGCACCTCACTTGTTCCCATCCTACATAGTACTTCCTTGCGGACTCTGCGTGTTGATTTACTTAGCCAATCATGTCCAACTCGCCATGGAAAGCTGTGATACGGTTGATACTCACCGGCTAGCTCATCGTTCACGGGAGTGGCTGACAGCGCCAGCCCCTTTGTCTTATGAGGAGGTTCTGAGCCGGACTGCTTCTTGTCGGTCCATATTCTGTTCCTCATCTACGCGACTGTATCCACGAGCTGAGAAGCAATATCCGAATTTCACTTGGAATAACGACAAGTCAGCAATATATCGGCCGCTCTTGGAGAATTCTGAGGGCGCTTCATTGAGAGCGTGACTGGATATCGTTTTCGGAGCGAGGACTTGCTCCAAACGGCTCCTATAGCTTTCTGCCACAAACGAATGGCGTTAGTGGGTAACACTATTTCAAAAATGGTCATTCTGTATGACTGGCGTGATGACGGCACCACGGTCGACAAGTCTTGTATGGGATACCGACTAATGAATGAGATTGACGTGGTGATGCGTTGCCGGAAAGCTGTGAATCAGCTAAACAAGGTCTTATCTTGCCATCTTCGTGAATCACGTCTCTCCGTCGACGATCATCCTGAGCCCTGTCTCTTTCCACACCCATTCACCGCCCACCACTCACCACCCCCCACTTGTCCCCCAACCAAAACCCCCTTCTTCCAAGGACGCCCGGAACCGCACTCGAATTCTCGGCTGAAACTGTTAGTGGTGACAGCTTTGCTCCTCCGGACACTCTCTTCGCTCACCTAGATAAAAGCTCATTGCCCACATCCACATTTTCTAAGTCAATCCTCTCGCCCAGGCTACGGCAACACGACCATCTAGAGACCCGAACAGACCGTCGTAATGCCAAACAAGCTCGGCCAAGCCACGTCTCTTATCCGCGACCTTGCTGCATATTGCTTCAGGGACGAAAACATTCTCCTAGACGCTCTCGATACGACGGGCCTTCGCGTGCAGCAATCGAACCAGCGTCTGGCTTTGTTGGGGGACTCTATCCTGAAGCTCGTCATTCTGGATGACTGGTACCCGACTGGTACCCCCAAAGGTGCGTAGGGCCCTTCTCCTCCAACCGTAACTACGCACCGCTGAGACTCTAATTAGGGGCTGGCAATGACCACGTCTCGAGTATTGGCAGCAATGCCAATCTAGCGGCTGCTGCCCGCCTGCACGGAATCGAAGTATGCGTCCTCACCAACCCCGGCCACCGCGGCCCAGTCAGCCAGGCTACCCTCTCGACCACGGTCGAAGCGATCATCGGAGCCGTATATCTCGACTCGGGGAAGAATCTTGACGCCGTTCGCACTCTTCTGGATGCTCTGGGCTTGAGTATTGCTAGCACAGGTAACGTACCAGCTCAGAATCGCAAGACATTAACCGCTCCGCCCTCTTCTAAGGGTTTAGATAGCATGCTTCACTTTGCATGCTACCAAGCATTCAATGCGAGACATGCAATCACTTCACACCGGATCCGTATGCGGGAACATGACATTCATATGCTGGCGGCGGACAGCGAGAACGCGATACATACTTGCAGGCGGGGCTGTATTCTCTAGTAGATTACTACACAATTCTCCGCGATTGCAATGACGGACGAATTGAGTCATAATCCCCTTCGGAAGCAGTCTCGCCCGCATATATGCCTTGCGAATTTGTTGTCGGTCATCAGCATGAAAACATCGCGTTCCCGCATGCGGATGCGGCCTGAAGTGCCAAGTCGCACTGAATCACATATCGCGCCTTGTCCTAGGGGCTTGTGACTAATACATGGTTAGACTAAAGTCAACAGGTTTCGTATGTCACCCGCAGTGCGCAGGACGGACAAGAGGGGGAGTGCAAAGGCAAGGATGATGCAACGAGCACTGCTATCGTCTTACTGTTGCTCGGGTAACACTACGAATCTCGTTCGTATTGGGCGGAGAGACAGCTATCTGGGCGAAATGGGATAGCATGGAAATTTTGAGATGGAGCTCTGACCGTAGTCGCTCATTCAATACGGCATACTTGCTTTCCATATCTAATGGGTATCGATTGTAATGCCATCATACTTAAGACTATGTCATGTATGGAGAGAGTAACGAGATTCGGTTTATCTTTTCGAGGTTGTCTCCACCTGCTCCGTACTTGGGTCAACTTCGGCCTTAAGATGTTGCCTTATTTGGCTACCCAATTCCCTCGGCAGACTCCGTACAGATTACTGCCTCTGCTCCTTGCCCGTTATCTTGCCCGTCGTCAATCTTGGCGTACGCAGCTCACCTCTCTCCAGGTGGGCGTTACGAACAATGTAGAAACCAATAGTTGGGCTTTGGTCAGCTTTAGTCCGCGCTACCGCTCCTACGCTGCCTCACACCTTCCAGGCGAAGAAGTATGTCGCGGTCTCGTGCTGCAGACATGCCTCATGTGGCCAAACGCCCGAGAGTGGGTGACCGGACCATGCTGGCTTGCATCGGATGCAAGTCAAGAAAACTGAAATGCGATGGTATCGTCCCTAAATGTCAGAATTGCCTCAAAAGCGATAGAGGTTGGTCATGAACAAGCCCTACCGCATGAGATGCATTGCCAACTTGTCGCAGATTGCCTGGTAGAGGACCCTGCCACAGGTCTGGTCAGTACATGCACATTGAGGATAGCACGTTTCTGTCAGTCCCGCTGATTCAGTATATTAGCACCGCCCGAGAGATTACATGCAAAGTCTAGAAAACCGAGTGGCGTATTTGGAGACCTTACTCCAGCAAGTCAGACCCGATGTGGCGGTAGACCATTTCCCGATCTTTGGCCAAAGTGGTGAAGAACCGCTGAATGTACTGAATCCAATACAGCCAGCTGGATCAGTGCCTCCTCAGCAGGAGAACCCGGCAAATCCTGGACCGCAGGATCTATCAATGTCGCGCGAGGGTGAGAAGGCCCCAGGAGATGTAGACTCTGATCTGTCCTCTGAGGTGGCCCTGCTCTGTCTCAGTGCGGCGGGCAGAGAACCTCACTACTTTGGTCCTTCATCAGCGGTGTCTTTCTCTCGAATTGCAAGCCAAACTCTAGGTTTGAAGAAACGCGGCGACGGTTCTCAACGAAGCGTCTTCAGTGATGAAAGCGACAACCGTCTACGCACTAATGCTGAGAAGCAGCTTCGCTTTCCTGAAACCAGCAAGGCCCGTAATCTATCTCAGGCCTATTTTAACAACATACACCCTCAATATCCCTTCCTGCATCGCCCTACCTTTGAGCGATGGGAAGAAGAATACATTGGTGCTGCAGAGAGTGGTAATCCTTCATCTGCCAGTGATGTTGCGCTTTACTTCGTGCTCATGGTATATGCGATCGCTTCACTGGCGCTTGGCCCAATCCTTGATGATTCTGCTGAGGCTTACTACGCAATGGCGCTTGACCGCATCGCCTCAGTATTAGATTTGGACAGTATGGAGTCCATTCAGAGCATTCTTTGCTGCGCTGTGTACTCCATCCGCTCACCAGTAGGTGTCAGCATTTGGAAAGTCTCGGGGATGGCCATGCGCCATTGCATCGAACTTGGATACCACCGCAGTGCTGAAAGATTTCGGTCAACCTCAGATCCACTTGCTAAGGAGATGTCTAAACGCTGCTTCTGGGTGGCGTACGACATTGACAGGGTCGCTTCCTTCATTCTTGGGCGACCTGAAAGTATATCAGACGATGCAATCGACGTTGAAGTAAGTCAAGCTTGTCTTCACACTGCATGCCATCCAGTCTGACTGATTTAAAGCTTCCCCTTGATCTTGACGACGAGGAGATTACACCAGCGGGCATATTGCAGAGCTCGCACGACGATTCAGTGAAAACGGCGACTTCAATGACTGGAGCCATACATGGTATAAAGCTTCGCAGACTGTGGTCAAAATTCAGCACCTACCTATATCCCACATCGAGCAAACGAGTTCGTGAAGGTGCGGTCTTGCCAGGCCCGTCTCTTGAAGAGCTTCGTAAAGAGCTCGAAGATTGGCGCGCTGCGGCTCCTGATATGTTTGCACATCACCAAGGAAAGCCCCTCAGCGTTTTCAGCTCACGCGAATGGTTTCAGCTCGCCTACGACCACTCCATCTTGCTTCTGTACCGTCCGTATATTACGGACACCGATGGCAGATTCCTGCAGCCCAGAGATGGTGGCATCCTTAATAGGGCATTCGAAGAATGCTTCTCTCGAGCAAGAGAGATGTGTGTGCTCTACGGTCGACTATATCAAAGTCCAACGATTCAATTCACCTGGGGAAGCTTGCACATTCTTTTCTTGGGTGGGCTGACTTATCTATACTGTCTCTGGCGCTCGAAACACATACGTCAAACTGCACGTCAAGCCGACGTGGTGAACACCTGCATGGCTTGCACCACTGTACTCATCATTATCGCCGAGCGTTGGAAGCTGGCGACTTCCTACAGGGACATATTCGAGGTGCTATCTGAGCGCACGATTAGTATGCTCTGCGGAGACCAAACAAGGTCTTCGCCTGTTGACAATACACGTGATCAGATGGACTCTTGTGCATTGGAGCAGGAGGAATGGCCACTACAGGAATGGCTGACTGGACTGGAGGATATGGGATTGCAGCAAGGCTCTGAGTGGAACATGGTGCAGGAGCTGGTACAGGGTGTCCAGAGCTTCCAGCCTGAAGACCCTTTTCGCGACACAACTTTCCTGCCAGGAATTGACTATGACGCTGGCCCTTCTGTCTCGAGTCACGACTGGTTCTGATGAGACATGGGACGCACGTTTCATGTTCTTCAAGACAATCTGTGTATTGCCACTTCTTCTCAAAGAACTCCCCGCAAGCGAAGCTCATCCACACACCGGTCTATACTCTTCTTCTCGATTGCCTGATACAGGCTGTCCGGATCCAGGATAGGACATCCCAGCGCTTCTTCGAGGCCTTGTTGATCAGAGGATGCTTCTTCCACGGTAGCTTGCGACTTTCTGTCCTGGTTACCGCCCAGATTGGACTGGAAAATACCCGCTGCGGAGAATGGTAGGAAGTCCTCGTACGTGATAGGCAGAGCCTCTATCACGCCTTGTTCGACTAGGCGGTCCAGAAGTACAGCACTGTCACCTTGCTTGGCCTCAATTGGCCGCCGAGACAGATCAGCAGAGCATCTGTACTCGCAGTACACGAGTCCTTGTTTTCGCAACTGCTTCCAATCATCTGGGAAGCCCTGGAAGACGTGAGAAATCATCGATTCCTTCGAGGATGGGTCGGAGGTCTTTGCGGCACATGCCGTGGCTTTCGCATGTAGCTCATCGTAGAGGGAACGTCCTGTTGGGGTTACTGCTGCCCCTCGTTGCTCAATCTCGCCAAATCTAGCCTTGTGATGGCCCTCAATGAGTTCTTTGGCAGCATCCGTGGATTCAGGAAAAAGAACGGATTCTTCGAGTGCAAGAAAACTAGTCTGGCGAAGCAGTATCGGATATCTTCGGGCAGGTGGGCCTTCCACGCTGGATTTGGCTTGTAGACCAGCCTGCTTCATCGCAACCTGTGCCGCTGAGATGTCGAGAGTACGAGGGGTGAGATGGTTGATGTGAATGCTCCGAAAGCACGAGATATCTGCCAGGATGGGATGCTCTGCGTTGAGCATCTTGTATTGCTCACGGGTCGCCGCAGCTACTGGACGCCAGCTGAATGTCAACAGAGCTTGGAAAATAAAGCTCTCCGCTTGTTGTTCTGTAAGGCGCCCTCCTTGCCGATCTGCGACATCAAGCAGCTCTTTCAGGTCCTCGGTAAAGACTTCGCGCTGGCTCAGCAACGCCAATGCCAGCTCACGAGCTTCCACCGTGCGAAGCAGTTCGGGACGCAGAAGTGTAGTGAACACTCTAAATGGATTCTCATCGAGAGCCGAAGTGTCGACAGGACGAAAGGCGGTCGCATGCATGGGCAGCCCTGCCGCCGAAAGATCATAATACCCAACAGCTCGCATTCCAAGAAGTTCAAAGATCCGTCGAATCGTCCGGAGCTCATCTGGTGTTCCTACTCGTATTGCTCCGTGTCGCTCGAGCGAAAGTCTCATGGCGTTGACATCTTTGGCACCTTGTGGAGATTTTGCAAGGACACCTTCGTTGACTTCCTTGACAATCCGAACCAGATCGCCGTACTGTGGCACTTCTCGGCGATACATTTCGGACATGGCCAATGCAAAAGCCGTTCGCAGAGCGTTGCAGGTGACATAACTGTCGGCTTTAGCTAGTCTACCAGGATGTCCATGCAGCGTACTTGCGACTGTGGCCATACTGAACTTGCGTCCAAGATGGATTACCGATGTTGAAATTAGAAGGCAATGTGAGCAGCTCAAAGTCGGTGAGCTTCTTATTCAATCAGATTTTGAGCGACTGAGACGGCAACGTATCGTGGGAGTAGCTGTTTTCCAACAAGCTAGATGTCCAAGAAAAGGTAGAACATTTAGCGAAGTGGAACAGCGAGGAGAGTCGGGCCTCTCAAGCACATGAAGCCTCGCACAGTTCCGAAGGATAGAGCGCTATGCTACCAGAAACAGAGAGACGCTTTTGTAATTGCATCACTTCATAAAGTATTTGTGCATTGTACGTAAAAACACAGCCGGTGAGTTACTCCGACATGGGCCTCGCCATGGCCAATGAAGCTATCAGATTTCTCCCGAGACATTCACAACAAGGAACTGGCCGAGGATGTGCATACTTCGGTTCATCCCAATACGACTACCTTAGCACGAAATCAACACGCCGATGTGTTGTAATTGTCTTCTACATTTATGGGATCTTCATTGGCGGCAGACTTGCCATTCGGGGGAAGCCGAGGACTTCTAGAAGCTGGCTTCAACCTGGATAAGACTATCAACATTGCTCTCAGAAAGGAGTCCGCTAGCAATCAAACTCCCTGCGTAGCTTTCTCTCAATCAGTGTCACCTGCGATTGCACGAGCCGTTATTCAGCAATGTCTACGACAGTCACCAACCAAAGCCCTTCTCTCCACTTGAAAGGCGATTCAAAGGCGCCAATCAATGGTGAGGTGTGCAAGAACACCGACAAGAAGATCGATGCACAAGCTGAAGCGCAGATACTTTGTCCTATGGCATTAATGGACCAAAGACAATGGCAGCTAGAACAGATGGCAGGAGCATTCCGGATCTTTGCAAAGCTTGGGTTCGCAGACGGTGGTAGTGGACACATCAGTCTGCGAGGTGAGTGATCACGCGTTGTTGAGACGCCGACTGCTGACGTAGCACTGTAGACCCCGTTGAGCCCTCTACGTTCTGGATCAATCCTTACGCCGTTCACTTTGGCCTGCTCACTGTGTCTGACATGGTGCGTGTAAACGAAGAGGGCGAACGAATTGATGGTGCAAATAAAGTTGTGAACAAAGCTGGCTTCATCATACATGCTGCAATCCATCGCGCAAGGCCCGACATAAATGCTGCTTGTCATCTCCACAGTCCATACGGCCGAGCATGGAGCAATTTTGGTCGCAAGATTGACATGCTCAATCAAGGTAGTTATCTCACAGGCAACCCACTCGAGCGTTTTTGGCTGAGATCCCAGCAGACTCTTGCATGTTCTACAACGATCTTGCAGTGTATTCAAGCTTTGGCGGCGTGGTTTTCGCTCCTGAAGAAGGAAGTCGCATTGCCGCAGCTCTCGGCAAACACAATAAGAACATTATCCTCAAGAACCACGGCTTGCTGACATGCGGTGGGACGGTCGCGGAAGCCGCCGCTTTCTTCATCGCTTTAGAGCGGGCATGTCAAACGCAACTTCTTACTGAGGCAGCCGTTGCTCCAGGATCCGTTGGTGCTGGGAAGGGGCTTGAGAAATCGTTCATCGGGGACGAAGAAGCATCGTACACTAAGCAGGGCACCGGTAACCCCGAAGTCATGTACAAACAATTCGAGCCAGAATACCAACTCATTGTCAAGGAGACACGGGGTGACTTTTTAACCTAGACGCCAGATTGCAATGTCTGAGGCCAAGTAGACAGCATCGAATGAACTCGAAGTCGTTCAAAAATGAGAAAAAGCAGACTTTGCCCACGTAAGACCCTAAACCACCTTTGACGTTCGCTGCTTGGATACATATAATGTAGTGCTTTAGGACAAAATAGGTAACTATGTACACAGCATGGTGTGAAGCAATTACATCGATTGAGGGTTGGAATTTGCTTTCAATTACATGTACCTACCTCGGTCACCACTAAAGTGCCATTCCTATTCGAAATGCAGTACATCCCTTGAGCGATCTTGGTCTGCCTTCAAGTCTTCCACCAATAGGGAGACCTCCTGTGAAGACCGCTGTAGAACCAGCTGGCCATAGTAAAGACGTCATATACCAGTACCTCCCCGCCAAGGGCCTTTTGGATGGCTTCCGCGAAGGGTGGCATTTGCGTACACTCCAATACCAAGGCACCTATATCCTTATGAGCACTCAACAATTCTTTGGACCGCTCTATAAGCTCTGCCTCCAAATCCGCGTGGACATAAGGCATGCCTCCTTTGCCGTTTGGAGATGATGATGAGCCAGACTGCACGAGCCGTTGAAGATGGCCTTTGTGAGGAGCACCTATGATACGAATGCGGTGGTGATTCAATTTTGACACTCCGAGCTGTTCAAGATGCTCATAGCCAAATCGATCGGCGTCGTAGGTCATGATACCTAACGATTTTGTCGGAGGCAGAATGGCGAGAACAGATGGCACTTGGACGACAGAAGATGTTGCAATGGGGATCGGCAGACGTTTGGCGAGCCTATGCTGCACGGTCAGTCCTGCAGCTTAGGCGAACAAGGCTCAAATGACATACTCTGCCTGCGCCATCGCCAGAAAGCCGCAACTTGTGATTATGCCCACGCATCCGCGATCGGCCAATCTTTTGCCAGCAGCAGCGAAACGTTCGAGGAAGGCGTCATCGTATTTGCCACTGGTGACAACTTGCTCTTCTTTGGATCCTTCCGCATATTCGCGAAGCAGTGGAAATGGCCATGTTTTCTCATTCCATGGATCTCCAGGAGGGCGAGTGAAATGAATGTCAAGTGCAATAAAGCCAAGTGGCGGGTTTTCAAGCCCAGTGGTCCCTACACTACCCATGATCGTAGCGATAGTTGAAATAGCACACTGATGCAGCTGTAGTACAAGAGTTTGGACAAGTACGAGAAGTCTGATCGCTACCCCCACACGCTTGTGGTCTTGGACCTCACCAGATGGCCTTCTAGAACGGGCCAAAGGTTATTAACGATACGTAAAAGAGTCTTCGGAGGAATCCATGTTTGTATACAGGTACAGTAAAAGCGCTCTCGGCGGAAGCCGAGTTGCTCGGCCAAGTGACGGCCAAGTCACGGCGAACGTAAACCAGATTGCAAACCCGAGAACAAGCGGCAAGCGAGATGAACATCGCAAGGTGACTATCTACTCTTCGAATATAATAGTCTTTGCAAGCTGGAACGCCCAATGCAATCGAATTGACACTCGAAATCTTTCAAGACAACTTCTAAATCTCCGGAACAATGTCACCAGGTCGAATCGACGAGCGGCAGAAGCCCAGAGTGGTGTCACTGGGAGCCCCGAAATTCGTAGGACGGGACTACCTAGACCAGTTCTCTAGAGATTACGATTTTTCTATCCTTGATGCATACGACAGAAAGCAGACGAAGGAGTTGTTGCCAAAAGACGTTGAGCAGCATGGACCGATTGACGCTTTCATAATTCGGATGGGGACGCCGCCCTATGAGCCTTTTGACAAAGACTTACTTGGCCATCTGGCTCCAGAATGCAGAATTATTACCTCTGCAAGTGCGGGATTCAATGAATTCGACGTCGATTGGATGGCTAAGGACGGTATGTACTTTTGCAATACCGTCGATGCGGTGGCCGAAGCGACTGCAGACATGGCCGTCTTTTTGACTCTTGCCGTGCTTCGCAACACAAGCACGGCGGAGAGAAGCGCAAGATCGGGAAAGTGGCGGCAAACTCCAGGACTAGTGCCATCCCGCGACCCATCTGGAATGACATTAGGCATTGTAGGCATGGGCGCCATTGGCAAGGTCAGTCATTGAACATAGATTCGAAGGTACATTGCACTAACGAAATAGTAGCATCTGGCCCGAAAAGCAGCAGTGTTCAATATGAAGATCAAGTACTATAGCAGAAACCAGCTTCCGAAAGATGTGGAAACGAAGTACAGTGCAAGCTATTGCGGTAGCCTTCACGAGCTTCTTGCCGCTTCAGATGTCGTATCAATCAACTGTCCATTGAACGCCGCCACCACCGGTCTGATAAGTGATGCCGAATTTGCTGCGATGAAGGATGGTGCTTTTTTCGTCAACACGGCCAGAGGCGCTATAGTTGATGAGTGCGCGCTGAAGAGAGCGCTTGAAAGCGGCAAAGTTGCTCGTGCTGGCCTTGACGTCTTGTGCGATGAGCCAAACGTCGATCCTTGGTTTCTGCAAAACGAACAGGTCATCGTGCAGCCTCATTTGGGAGGTTTGACGGATGCAGCCTTCCAGCGAGCGGAGAGGGAGTGTTTTGAGAACGTAAGGGCATACTTTGAGCAGGGTACGCCAAACTCTCCTGTGAACGTTCCAGCGAATTCGGGCAAAGATAGATAGTTCGTCCAAGACGTAAATTTAACAGGGGAAAGTCACAATATGGCTTCTTACATCTTGCTTTGAGACAACCTGGTCGACGGTCATTCGTCTTCATCGTGAATCGTGAGTCCTTTCCGTAGATTCAGTGCACCTACATTGTCTCTTTTGGATGTTCTACCTTGTTGAGAGTCATGGCATTGACGCTTGCCTTGCCAGTAGCGGGGCTCTTTACATGATGGATGAAGATACTAGGCCACGACCGCATTTGAGTTCACCTGGCCGTTTGACTGCGCCCGTCCGTGTGTGCGCTACCACGTAGAGGAGGTGGGAAGTTTCAAGATTGAGCTTCAGGGAATTTTCTTCGCCACAATGGTAATTCCAGACTTCATAGTTGTCAAGCTACACTACTTCGTACCACCAACCGAAATTCCTACGATCAAGCTTTAGATGTCCCATGACCGCTATTCTATGGCATTGGCACAGCCCAAAAGCTCTATACCTGGTCTGACAAGACCTTTGGCTGCTCTTTACCACCAGGCTCGCTTGCACTGCTGGAAGTGTCCCTAGTTACGGATCAGTATTGAGACTGAGGCTGAATTGAAAAGCGACTTACACTCTCGGTAGTCCGTGCAGCGTATCGCTCTGGTGTTTCACCTGGTTCTTGCTCGTTCGGTAGGCGAGGTACCAGGGACCTTCGAATATGGCATCGATCTCCTCGAGACTTTGCCCAGCCAGCTCTGGCACGACGAAGAACACGTATATCAAGGACACGAAACACCACCCAGCGAAGAAGAGGAATGCACCCCAGTTATCCTAAACGAGAGAGAGAGAGATCAATCAGCCATCGGTTTAAGCGGTAATCTAAGGCATTTCTGTGTCAATCTCCTTACCATGCTTGATAGGATGGAAGGCGTCGCCTTGCTAATCCCAAAGAAGAACCACCAGTGGAAAGTCTGGCCCAAAGCTGCACCGAAAGACCGTAGCTGATTCGGCCAGACTTCAGCGACAAATACGTAAGGCAACACCAAAAGACCTAGGACAGTTAGCTACAGTACTGGAGAGCCTCTTTGGCTAAACTTACCCACGGCGTAGCCAAAACCATGAAGGAATATCATCGCGATTGCTGCCTGGCTCGCACCCCCGGATACCTGGTCCGCTTGTTTGTATTTCAGAAAGACGCCGATGTAGACGTCGCTGACCATCTGGATAATGACCCCGACAAACATGCTCCTCCGTCTTCCTAGAGCATCGATGAAGAAGAAGCTTGCTATGACAGTAAACCAGAACTTGGCAAAGCTGTACATTGCCGTCAGGAAGAGCGAGCGGGTCTGGTCATCTGCATCGCCGATTCCAACGAGATTCAAGATTGGGACAAAGTACGTCGTAACGCTAGTATTTGATCAGCTTTGAAATCTGGGCAGAGAACTTTTGGCGCCTTACCTATTGGCACCCGACAACTGCGCAAGTGCATAGGAGAGCATGACTTGCTGCACTCGTCGAATATTCGCCTTGACGGTAAAAGCTTCCTTGATGATCGATTTAATGCCGTTCCATGATGAGGAGTTCGCTCCCACGCCAAACTGGCCTTGCTCTTTTTCGATCTGCTCCTTAATTTCTTCTAGTTCGTGTGCCACCCGGGGGTGAGAGACGGGCAGGCCTCGTAGCGCTACAAGACTGGCCGTTCCTTGATCGCTTCGTCCGACCAGGAAAAGCCATCTTGGAGATTCGCAGACGCAGCTGAAAAAGCTAGCCAGGCATACCAAAGCCATGAAGATGCATGGCGAGAACCAGACAATTTGATACTGCAGGCGACTGGCAGGGACGTGAAGGAAGATTCCGTAGTTGCAGCAAGCAGCCAAAAACAGACTCAGAAGCATGGCAATGCTAAACCACACTGTAATGAGCCCGCGGATCTCTGTAGGTGCTATCTCGACCAGACTGATAGGTCCAAGGACCGTGAGTGCACCGATACCCAGTCCCGAAACTATGCGAGAAGCATACAAGGCACCCAGACTGCCGCTGCTCCCTGTTGCGATCATCTGGCCTAGAATCCAGATGAATGCGTAAAGTCTGAAGGACCAGAGTCGTCCCAAGCGGTCGTTGATAAAGAAAGACGCGGCAGCGCCGAATCCGCAACCGATGTAAACCAAGGACACATAGTTCGAGATCTGTGTTGGGCTCGAGCTTGATGAGATGCCAAATGCCTCTTGAAAGCCAGCTAGGGTCGCAACAGTGCTGCAGCCAAGATCAGAACAAGTCAACGTTGATAATCGGTGGCACAAACCTAGCAGAGCCCTGATCCCAACCTACGAAACAATCAGTAACTTCCTAGACATCCGAAAGTTGCAAACATTTGCTAGAATTTCCATACAGATGGGTATACCACTCATAGCGAACACCGCAGAAGTCAGAAGCAGACGGTGGTTGCTCATTAACTCTCGTGGAGAGTTTCGAATGGCTCGAGCATACTTTGCGAGTGTTGATTCTGAGAGCACGGCAGAGACTGGCGCCATTTCCGCTTGTGATCGCACTCCCTTGAGGGCAGTGCTGGTACGGATGGTGGAGCCGGTAGGATGAGAGCGGCAGGTGGGCCTAGTCCTCGTCTCTCGACGGAGCCTCCAAGTTGCAAAGTATATAGGTTGCAGTCGCAAATTGAAGAGATCAGAGTGAGAAGAAACGTGAATCGGCAGAAAATCCGTGCGTCAACCGCATCCTTAATGAGAATCTGTGCCAGGGAGGCATTTGACATGGCGTATCGTAGCCCACAGCGGATCCCAGTAAGACTCGTGAAAACTGTCGAGAGTGTCCTCCTCTAGGCTTTGGACTCGGCGGTTTCCGAGTTTAGGCTTGCAGGAGAAATCACAGAGATAGGCAGAGTAACTCGCTCGGTAGGTACGGGCAAGTGCTCGGCCAAAGTGCACCGTGATATCAAGATATCCAGCTTCCATCATGCCAAAAGCTGGCGGCAATGATCACATTCACCCCGCTGGAGATGTGAGTGGGAGATTCCGAAGACCAGACGTGGCGCTATCTTGAGGTGACAGAAAGTGATAACATGCGGGAAAAGCCAGCGACATCCATGCATGGCAACGACAGTTCTATCATAACCGCCTGGGACTTGCCGAGACGGATTGAGCAGCGGGCAAGAAGAAGAGGAAGAATTCGGCCGGCCAACGCTTCGCTTGGTGCGACCAGAGCGGGGGCTCGCGTTAGCTCTATGCAGGTCATCTTCCAGCACTAGCTTCAACCTTCAAGCTGATATCAATGTAAATGTTTATCTTGACAACGAGGAAGCAATATCTCAGACAGGGTAGCATCAATTTCGAAAGGTTGTCTCAGAGATGACGAGCATTAACAAGTGTGACAGGATCAACATCGTTGGCGCTGGTGTATTCGGATTGAGTACCGCCATCCACCTGGCACAGCGAGGGTATCACAATATATCAGTCTTTGACAAGCATTCATACGACCAATCCCGGTACTCCTACTTCAAAGGCGCAGATGCAGCTTCTGCGGACATCAACAAGATCGTACGATCAGCTTACGGCGGAGTCAGCATATATCAAAACCTGACGTTGGAAGCAATTGAGAGCTGGAAAGACTGGAATGCGGAGATCGAAAGCGGCAAGGACTTGCCACCAGGCTTCTCTAAGCATGACAAAGTATTCCTTCCAAATGGGAACCTGATCATGACGGATGCCAGCACGCTGCCGGCTTTTGATCAAGCCACCGTCGATAGTATGGAGGCAAACGGCCACAAAGACACTCAGCTCGTTACGACAGACGCAAGACACCGAAGGCTCGCTGAAGAAAAAGGCATGGAATTTGCGCTTGATCCATTTCAGAGAGCCAGCAAAGGGCTGTCGACTGTGGCGGTCATTGATTCAACCGGAGGAACTGCAGTCGCAGACAAGGCCTGCTGCTTTGCTCTACACAAGGCCCGTCAGCTCGGCGTTAAATTTGTCATGGGACCAAATACTGGCGCTCTCGATTCGCTTTGCTACGACTTCCGTGGCCCAAAGCGTAGAGTGGTCGGTATTAAGACCCGTGATAATGTGCGGCATGATGCAGCCATGACCATTCTAGCCTGTGGCGGTTGGACACCGTCTTTGATACCGGAGCTTGATAACCTTTGCGAGACCACAGCGGGCTCAGTTGCCATCTACAGAATCCCACGCAACTCTGCGCTGTGGGATCGTTTTGCTCCAGAACGGTTTCCGAGCTGGCAGTACAAAATGCGGGATGGAGCGGAAGGTGGCTTGTATGGCTTCGCGAGAGACGAGCAAGGATGGTTTAAAATCGGGTACCGCGGCACCAAGTACACAAATCCCGTGAGACAGGTCGACGGTCAAGAACGTAGCATACCAATTACCCGTTGGTCGGAAGGCGAGCAGCTTACGTCGGTCCCAGCGCAGGCATTGAAAGTGATAAAACGGTTTGTTGCCAAAAATCTCCCAGAACTCGAACAGGAGGGAATCGGTATTGCTAAAACTCGCGTGTGTTGGTACAACGACAGCTATGACAACCATCTCGTCATTGATCGAGTACCGGAGACTGAGGGGCTAATGGTAGCGACAGCAGGCAGCGGACATGCTTTCAAATATCTGCCTGTTATTGGGGGGTATGTCGCGGACGTAATGGAGGGCGTCGAAACTGAGAGGCCATCACTCAAAGCTTGGAGATGGCGGCGACTGGAGAACGGGATGCAGCCGGCTAATGTATTGATGGAGGGAAGCAGAGGCAAAAGAGCGCTGCGGAATATCGTACTGGTTGCTGATGAAGAGCTGAGCCCAGCAACATTCACGGCGAAGCTATAGTCAACACTCAGTATTGCCACACAAAGAGAGAATCTAAAATTGTACTACATACGCGCATAACGACAATCCATGTCCACTGCCAACAACACCGTGCTGGTTTTCAAAACGTCGAGGTACATCATTTTGACCTTTTTCCTTACCTCCCGTTTAGTCGACGCCGGAGTTTACATCATTCATTTGATGAGTCTGCGCCGTCAACCGCTACGCCAGCTTTCCGGGATATACATTAGGAGGAAGTTTTCTATATCTTTAAAGCAGAGTAAGGTTGACAGAGGGAGGTTCACTACCGGGCTTACGTAATATCGCAAGCCCGGCGTCATCCTTGAGCTCTGCTATCTACTACATAGTACATAGTACGTATGTAGGTATACCTAATTGGCCAATTGTTATCTGCAACAGCAAAGGACCATCGTTCGTTGAGGCGTTACTTCAGCTTTGCGTATAGCATGTCTACCAGGTCACCTAAGATGCAGTGGCTATGACTGAGATGATAGCGCGGTCTATCCACCATCGCACTCATATGCGCTTATCAGCAAGCGCGCTGTAAACACGATGCCTGACGGCACCAAATCCACCTCGTTATCTTACAAAGGGTCAGGATCCTTCAGTACTGAGATTTTGAATCCAGCTGATACCTCTAAGGTGTTGGACCTGTCGCAGCCGGCGTGTCAAATGCGATGAACATCTGCCGTCTTGTCAAGTTTGTCATAATGCCAGAATACCTTGTGACGGATATGGTATGCGACTGGTCTGGAACGCTGAGAACGGTGCCGCAAAGGAGAGACCCCGAGGGCGTAGAAGACGTATTGAGCCTGGTAAGCAGCTCCGACGTGGCTTAGCTCATGAGTTCGTTGCTTAGACGCACCTCACAGATCAAAACGCTTTGGACTTGATGACCGACATTGAGCTCACGCAGTCGCTGTCACATGTTGATGAAGCTGCTTTGAATGGTATTAACACCATCATAGGGCCATTTTCGGTCTTTCAGACCGGCATAAGACCCGACGAGACTCTTCTCTGCGCACGAGATTCAAACCACTCTCCAGTTGGAGACTCAGTGGCCACTCAACCCACCAGGTCTCCTAAGGAGTCTCCTTTTTCGTTCTCAGGTGCTTCAGAGACTTCATCGCAACATATGTCAGCTGGTGTGGAATCGAGCACACCATCGAACATTGACACGAATCGCGAAGATGACGTCGAGGAGGTATTATCCAGCTTCGAATTCGCCGAAGAAGGTAAGATGCATCGGAGTCTAGTGGACAGGCGAAGTCGTCATCATTTCACATGCTAATGCTTCAGCTTAGGCTCATCTGTATCGAATGGGCCTGTCATATCAGATATGATATCGTGGGGACAGAGAAGAGATACTGATGGCATTCATTCACAACCCTCCAGCTTGACGCTTTCGTTGTCTTGGGATGGCATGCTCTTGCAAAACTGCACATCTCGCATGCTGATCCATCACTATGCTAATAACATGGTGCATCTGATGCAGCCTATCATCCATGGCTCCAGCCCCTTCAGTAAGATCTACCTTCCTTTGGCCATTGCGGGCTCTGCCCACATCAGTGGACCCAGCCCTCTCGACCACGAAATGTCGCCGACAGCTGCAGTCTGTCACAGTCTTTTGTCTGCTGCGGCAAATAATATGCAGGGGCTTGGATCAGAGCTGCCAGAATTGGGAGCACTTGCGTGTCAGCACAAGCAAAGTGCGCTGACGGCTTTGCGCAGCGCTCTTGGCGGTCGTAAACGTTCCTACAGAGAATTAATGGTCGCCATCCTGTCACTTGTATCAGTCGATCTGTTGAGCGGTGGAGTTGGCGATCACTGGATCCACTTAGAAGCAGCCAGGCAACTCCAAGCGTCGCGACATTTCGGAGGCATGATCAGTCATGAGACTCGGCAGCTTGACAGCATTTGCAAAATGCTACGCTTGTTTGCCTCGACTGCCCTCCACAACCCCGAGAAGGATGCTTGGCCGGGGAGCAGGCTTACTTTTCGGGATGCAGACGCCACCACCTTATCGCCAAGCGTTGAATATCTTTATGGAATTACACGAGACACAGCCCGCGCCATCATGAGAACTTACCGCCTGACGCAGATTCTCAGGTTCTACACGGAAGCGTCCTTGGATCATCCGGAAGCCGTACTGCAAGCATGTGAGGATCTGAGTGATGAGTTGGCCTGCCCGTCGAATTCGTTCTCCACCATGGGGCCGGAGAACGAGCAGATGCTTCCCATTGCTCGTGCGCAGGAGGAAGCGTTTCATGCTGCAACGCGGATATACTACAGTCGCTCTATTCAAAGCTGCCCCCGCGAAGACTTAAACGCTGAGCAGCGAACCGTTCTCAATGCCATGAATAGAGCAGAAGATCTCAAGACAGAATTTTCTAACGCTATTGCTCGACCAGCTCCAATCACATGGCCAGCCTTCATTGCTTCGTGTGAGGCGGTCGGCGAATTTCGGCAGCTCTGGTTTGCGTGGTGGGAGCGGGTGAAAGTCTATCACATGCTGAGTTATACCGAGCAATTCAACGCTATCATCAGGGTCTGGTCTGCGGCGAACGAAGATGACAGCAATACATTGGACTGGAGACGAGCTCTCCAAACTTTGAACATCCGCATTTTGCCTGTCTAAGAGTCTTCGCGCGGAGGAGGCAACCTAATCAAGCGGCAGATCGACAGGCCTTCTTTCGGCACAGGTTGGCTGCTCTGTTGCGAGAAGCTTTAGCAAACGAGACTGATCAGCCAGCCGCCATGAAGGCTTCAGAAGGCTTGAAAACTTCCTGGCTCCACAAACGGAGGGCACCTCTTGTGCTTGAAAGAGCTTTGCAGATGGTCTCAAGCTGAGACATCTGTAATCAAAATTCATCCTGTTCTATTCGATTATCAGCCAGAGCTTTCCGAAGCCTTTCCTCGGCTGCGGCGGGAGCTCAGCATCTTCAACTTCTTTTAGGCCGGTATGCATATCAATGTCCCAAGGATCTCTGACCCACTTATCCCTCCAAGCCCACAATCGATGCCCGAAGTACATCGCAAAGAACACCGGAAGTCCAACATAAGCCGTCAAAAACTTTGAGGCTGACCAATTCTGTGGGAAGAACACAGTGAAGCCATTGATCAGACAGAGAATGGTAAACGCCACCATAGCAACCCAAGCGCCATACGGTTGGCAAAAGTTGCGCCAGGGTGATTGTACACCATGATACCGGCATGCCATCCGAAAGCGCAAGAAGATGATCATGCAACAGACCCAGCTGACTAGGCCCCAGGTGTTGGTGAGGTTTACGAACCAATCGAAAACGACGCCGCCTTGGTTGCTCACGTTGAGATAAGATAGGGCGGCGAATAATGAGCTGACAGCAACGGCATAGATCGGTACGCCGGATTTTGTGCATTTCTTGAAGATGGCCGGTGCATTTCCTGCAATGGCAAGCGAGTATAGTGATCGAACACTCATGTAGAGGAACGAGTTGCCAGAAGACCACGCCGAGATGAGAATGACAGCATTCACAATGCTGGGGAGGACTTCGATTCCGGCATTGGCGATGGCTACAACGAAGGGACTTGAGCCTGCGCCTGCTCCGCCGTCTGTCAGTCGGGGGTCGTTGCTAGGGCATGTCTGTTCGGCATTGGTCAGCAAAGTCGCAATCATGTCCAGATGAGCTGGAACTTACGACACCGATGGCAAGCACGCCAAGGACATAAAAGCCAATCAGACGATAAAAGTATCGTTTCGCAGCTTTAGGCAGATTGCGTCGAGGCGATTGCATCTCGCCCGCCTGGACATGATCAGTTCAGATCACAGTCACCAGATCCATCATATGTACTTACAGTGACAATGATGAGTTCGGGAGCGAAGACGAAAGGGAAGACGCAATTCACCAGCGTCACCCAAAAGGAGATGAAAAGCCCAATATCCCCATCAAGCGTGACAGGCTTTGCAGCACCGGGCTCTTGCCAGTATCGAAAACCAAGTCGACTGTCTTGCGAGGGAACACCTCCCCAGAATAGGATGAAAGAGAGGATGAGGAGGCCGACCATCATGATGACCTTGGAACAAGCGAACCAGAATTCCGTCTCTCCGTAGAATGCGACAGGGAGGAAGTTGAGCCCGACGATAACGACTAGCATGACTGTCATCCATACACCGATGTTGACGGGATTCTCCCAATAGTCGATGACCAGTCCTGCTGCCGTGATCTCGTACGGTACGAGGATCCCCAGAGCGTACCAATATAGCCAGCCGAGTGCAAAACCCATGGATCTTGAGATGTATCGATTGCCGTAATACGCCATCGATGCTCCGTGTACTGGCAAGTATGTTGCGACTTCTGTGATAGCCGTGACGACAGCGAACAAAAGGAACGACATGATGATGAATCCGACCAAGGTGAAAGCTGGGCCGCCAGTTGCGAGTGTACGTCCTGTTCCGACGAAGAGACTATCGCAATCAGTATGTGGTGTCAATGCATGGCCTCATATATTGCTCACCCAGTCCCAATGGAACCTCCCAGAGCAATCATCTGGGCATGTCTACTCTTCAGACCGCGCTTAGTGGTACCAAATTTGTCCTCGCCGGGCTCTGTAATCTCTACAGTCCCATTCTGAGGAAATCCTTCGCTGCCGTTGGTGGTCGTCGGCCTCAACTTCTCGGGATCGTCATCATCGTGAGGATGGCCCATCTTGTTCTCGTTCGGAGGAACTAAGAGCAATGTTTTGCCAGTCGTAAATCAGTGCCTGTTGAGGATTGAATGATGAGATAACTCAAGGAGGAGCAGGAAATGTTTTGATCCTCGTTTGGTGACGATCGAGAGCCGATCGATATGAAGACACCCTCCTCACATCACATTTATATATTGAGCTTCCCATGATGGAAGACCCTCTCAGGTGCAAGCCGCGGCCCTGCAAGGAAAGGCGAGAGATAAGAGGCTGGTCAAAAGCTTCTTGGGGAGCAAGATAAGGCACGGTCTCGCCAATCCATTCAGGCCGGCCATTGGAAATGGCATGAAAGCTGCAGCGATCTCGCCCCCTCTGAGATTCTGCCCCACTCATAGTACTGCACAGACCAGGTTCGCTCGCTGGCTCCTGCCTTGCTTTCTTCGGCTGCGACCCCGCTGGAACACATTCACTATCAAGCTTGCAGGCCTGATACCCCATGTCTTCGGGCAAGGCAATCGTGTGCATGGCATGATCATACACGCTGACTGTAGGTCAGAGATGATATAAAAGTACCAACTGGATACTTCCCTATCATGCAATTTGCTACTAATCTATCGATCAAGCCGCATTCAACAGTCATCGTCTCTTCAACTAACCACTGCTTTTCATTCTTCGTTGCGCCCACAACAATCCGTTGCAATGCCGTCGCTGAAACCTTTACAGCCTTTCAAAAAGGCTCTACACTTCCCCGATGCTGAGTTCCAGCAACGACAGGATCGTGCGCTGGACCTATTGAAACGCGAGAAGCTCGATGGCTTTCTTATCACCAAGCAGGAGACGATGTACTACCTCACCGGCTACGACACCTTCGGCTACGTCTTCTTCCAGGCCATGTACCTTCACGCCGATGGGTCAAAGCGTCTAATCACTCGCATGCCAGACCTTAGGCAGGCTCTCTACACTTCAACTCTGCGTCGAGACGACATCCTGATCCGGCCTGATGACGCCGGCAGCAATCCCGTGGCGCTGGTTGCCGAAGTGTTCAAGGAATTTGGTATCACTTCGTCCGAGAAGCGTATTGGATTCGAACCGGATTCAGCTACACTCAATCTCCGGATCGGGAAATTGCTTGAAGAGACGGTATCAGGCCTTTGCACGTTGGTTGACTACAGCTACCTGTTCGGACGCGAGCTTCGTATCGTCAAATCGGAGGCCGAGATGCGCAAAGTACGCAAAGCTGCTTACCTGGCCGACTTTGCAATGGTGAGAACGCTGAAGCTATCAAAGCAAGGCGCATACGAAGGCGACTTGTGGAGAGAGATCACCGGCACTGTCTATGAAGGTGGAGGTGACGATCCCGCTAACGAGAATATCCTCGTGTCTGGCAATAAAGCAGTGCTCACCCGATACTCAACGGGCAAGTCCAAAGTAGAACGCCAGCTTACATTGGAGCATGCGGGTGTCTACAAACATTACCACGCCTGCCTTATGCGTACCATCCACATCGGCGGGGTGACCTCACTAGCACGCAAGATGTTCCAAGTCAACGTTCTACAGATGGAAGCCGCTATGGAAGCGCTGAAGCCCGGAAAGCCTATGGGAGATGTATTCGAAGCTTACGCGAGGGTCGGCGACGAGAACGGCTTCCAAGCCCAGCGATTCAACGCTTGCGGCTACAGCTTAGGTGCAACGTTTGCTCCGACGTGGATGGATTTCCCCATGTTCGTGCGCGGGCAAGACGTAATAGTGCGGCCGGGAATGGTCTTCTTCATTCATATTATCCTGATGGATCAGGCCACCGACACTGCAAGTTCAGTGGGTCAGACCGTCGAAGTGACCAGGGACGGTTGTGTCAGCTTGTCGAAGCTTCCGTTCTTCCTCACTCGCAAACAGACGCTGGCTGCGTGGAAGAAGATTAGGAAGGAGGACTACGGATTCACCTCTGAGGAGGAGGACGAGGGGGAGAATCTTCAGGATGTGGAGTTGTCGGACGGTGAGGCTGATGTTGAGGATTACGATGTCGAGTACGATTTTGAGAAATATGTACCATCGAGCGCGGTAGGTACCTAGATAGATCGACACATCTGATCTGTGAATTATTCTTGCTCCGCCGTGCTCTGTCGACGATTTCTCTGTCTATTGCAGTGCCAATTCAGGTGAACTTTCGACATTTTAACCAGGACAACACTCTATTCCCTCTGGAAATGACCGTGATCCCAACGAACTACAAATCCTCTTGCAGTAAAAGTAATTGGCCTGGTCTTTTCGATGTTGATTTTCATGCTTGGAATGTGTATTCTGTCGGCCCTGACAACTCAAATGCGCGGTCTGCTTGAGCATTGTCCCGGACATGATGCAGAAAAGAATCGTGAGAACTATGACCATATCGTTAATTCAGCTCTCAGGCTCCCGTTGCAAATCAAGGCTCGTCAAGCATTCAGGACATTGGTCTGGTCGAATGAATTTTTACCAAATTGGAGCCTTTGTGTGCCTACATGAGTCTCGAAACCAGCCACACTCATGCGCAGAAGTCCATGACAATCTCTCTATATGCATCCGCAAGTTTCCGCAACGACTCGACCTCCACCCACTCAGTCTTTGCATGTAACCCGTAACCATTAGGGCCCCAAATAACCCCCGGAATACCGACTTCAGCTAACAGGGCCATGTCTGTCCAGTAGGTCTCGCCGTGAATATTTGGTTTGGAGTTCATGCACTTCGTAGCATGTGTCGCCACTGTCTCCACGAAAGGATGGGAGTGAGAAATTCCGAAAGGCGCTCGAAAGAAAGAGGTCCGGAGGTTGTACGTGAAGTCTGTCACCGAGCTAGACAGTCGGTCGAGGATTTGACGTAACTCGGCCTGAACGGACTCGAGGGTCTCACCGGCTACTGTGCGTCTTTCAATCGAGACGGTGCAGGAAGCGGGATACGACGAGACTTCAGCACCGCCTTTGATGATGCCAGCGTGGATGTTCGGGGCATGCAGCCGGTTTTTGGTCCCCTCTTGCGATTGCAGACGATTGCTCAGTCGATCGATCTCGACGAGAAAGTAGCCTGCTTTGCATATGGCATCGATGCCCATATCTGGTCTCGAACCATGTGCAGCTCTACCTTCTATGTCAACGTAGAAGATCGCAAGCCCTTTATGAGAGTTGATGATAGCCATCTCTGTAGGCTCTGCCACGATAGCCGCATCTGCGCGAAAGCCAGCCTGTAGAACCTGTTCGGTGCCAAAACTCTCCATTTCTTCGTCGGCTACGGCCGTGAGAATCACATCACCGCGCAAAGGGGTTTCCTTGGCCGCAGCTAGAGACATCATAGCAGCTGCGAGGCCGCTCTTCATATCTGCAGCCCCTCGACCGTACATGTTCCCATCTCGAAGGTCGCCAGATAAAGCATCGCCATCGTATGTAGTCAAAGTCACTGTATCCAGATGGCCGTTGAACATGAGGCTCTTGCCAGAGCCACTGCCACGGACAATGGCAACCACGGAAGGCCGCCCGGGGACAGGCTCTATCCAGTGAGTTTCGATACCTTTTTGTTCGAACCACTTTGAAACGAAGCTTGCAATGTTTATCTCGCCAATACCAGCTTCCATGCCCGGGTTAGAGGAGTCAATGTGGATCAGTGACTGTGTTAGCGAGACTACGTCTTCCGTATTTGCTTTCGCATCGTGGGAATTGGACGATACAGCGTTCGGCATTATGGCGCACGTGATGTAAAAATTGTGTTAAGTGAAAGACAAGCTCAGTAATACGTGAGATCGAAGTCGGTGCCAAAGGCTCACTATTCAAGAAGTCAGAGATGAGGAGCAGCACTCCCCTTCAGACACACAGCGGTAAAAAAGGCTGTCCGGCCAGCTCAGGCCGAACAAGCCGGTCTGGAAGAAGGTACGACATTAGACACATGATGGCCGTAGATGTGTCAGACTTTCACCCGGGACATCGGTAAGATGCTGTTCTTCATTCGTGAGTTGTAACCTCCACCATCTTATCTGGCTGAGCTGGCGAAAGAAGAAGTTACCAGCGACGGTTCGTCCCGGATCCCAGAGCTCCACCCTTTGCCCTGCATTTTGATCCGGGCGCAGCTCTACGGTCTACACTTTCCCCTAGACTTTTGGGGGATGGTGGACTCTCGATGATTGCTCTGCGATAAGAACAGGAATTCAATGAGGCAAATTGGGTTGAGAACCTGCTGGGGTGTTAGATAGCAGGAGAAGACTGCTGGCCGAGCGCAATTATCATCCAGGACAATTGATCCTCGGAGGAAACTCAAAGCATCGTGAGGTACGTGTGGGTCGCGTATACAGTGCCGGTATGCCGCCTACAATCATACCACGAAGACGTTGTGGGCTTGATATGGGGGCCATCGCCTTATCACTTCTTTCGATAGACGTCCGCAGAGAACAGTGGCAGGATAGATGAGGCTGCGAAGAGATTACCTAACAGAAGTCGTCACTGTACCTTTTGATGGTTACGTATTTTCTCTTCTTGTCCGGCTGTCGATCTGATTCGAGCGATAGATGAACCCGAGAACGAAAGGACCTGGTGCCAGGCCACAATACCGTACATTGTCTTCTTCCTAGACACAATTATTTAAGACGATTGCCCAAGCCATTAGCACCCTAAAGGTATTCGCGAGCGAACACGCTAGTCACCGACTCGGCCCAGTGTGGGGATGCGCCGTCAACCGAATGCCCTTGGACTTTCCTTTAGATCTCTAAAGGCAGTTCTTCACGTTGCGGTTCGGCATCGTTGTGTCGGTGGCCGAAAGAGTCTTATATACCGTGTCCCCTGTAGAATCATCTGCCCGCTTTCACTTCCTTTCGCTGACATCGCTCCCAATCTTGCATTTCACTATCCATCTCAGTCCACAATGCATCCACTCGATCCCCTCACACCGGACGAGATCTCCAGGGCAGCATCCATCGTCCGACCGAACTTCGGCCGTCAAGACAACCTCAACTTCCGTGTAATTACTCTCCAGGAGCCCCCGAAAGCCCTCTTGGCTCCGTTTCTTGATAATGAACGCTGCGGAAAGCCGAAAGGTCCGCCGCCCACACGTAGTGCACGTGTAGAGGTCGTGCTGTCGGATCATGACCACCACCATGCTCTCTTCGAACTATTGGTCGATCTGGACAAGGATCGTGTTGCGGCAAAGCAGCATGTCCCGGGCAAACATTCCTACATTGATTCTGGTTACATGAAGCAGGTTGAAGCAGCCTGCCTCGCAGACAATGAGGTACAAAGACAAATCGCCACCCTAGATTTGCCGGAGGGCGCTACCGTCGTTGTAGAGCCATGGGCATACGCTACGGATGGGATGAATGACATGTCTCAACGTGTTTCAATGGTTGGTGAAATCCACGCTTGGGATTACAGCAGGAACTGACACCCACATATAGTGCTGGTTCTATCTGCGACTACTCGAAAATCCCAATGCTAATTACTATGCTTACCCGCTTGACCTGTGCGCCGAAGTATCTGAGCAGCTCAAAGTCACCAAGGTGTATCGCCTCCCTACTACTGCTGACGAGCGAATTCACAATGAAGAACGTCCATTCGACCGTCGCCGGGAACATCCTGCGGCTGCGAGCGAGTACCATCCTGATCTAAGACCGAACCCCAGATCGACGACCAAGCCCTACCATGTCCTTCAACCTCACGGCCCTTCATTCCACGTAAATGGCCAACAGATCGAATGGGAGAAATGGCAGCTCCGGGTGGGGTTCAATTACCGTGAAGGTCTCACGCTTCACGACATCAGCTATGACGGTCGAAGCCTATTCTATAGGATCGCTTTATCGGAGATGTTCGTGCCGTATGGAGATCCTAGAGCTCCCTATCCGCGTAAAGCCGCGTTCGATCTTGGAAATGATGGAGCTGGTATCAACGCCAACAACTTGCAGTTAGGCTGTGATTGCTTGGGTACGTTCGAACCCGCTCAAGGACGTACCGAAGACGGCTAAGATTGAGTTTACAGGCACAATCAAGTACTTCGATGCATGGCATAATGATGCTTCGGGCAACCCGGTCAAAATGCCGAATGTGGTCTGCTGTCATGAGCAAGATGATGGCATTCTGTGGAAGCACACCAATTTCCGAACGCAAGACGCCGTCGTTGCTCGCTCACGCATTCTCGTCCTCCAAACGATCATCACAGTCAGCAACTACGAGTACATCTTCGCTTTCCACTTCGGACAAGATGCATCGATCCACTACGAAGTACGCGCGACAGGCATCCTATCCACAGTCCCAACCAGTCTAGACTCCGACCAAAAACTCCCTTACGGCACCAACGTCGCCCCTGGAGTCCTAGCACCTTACCACCAACATCTCTTCAGCCTCCGCATAGACCCGGCTCTAGACGGCCACAACAACACCCTCTCAATCGAAGAATCCCATCCCCTCCCCATCGACGACCCATCCATCCACAACCCCTTCGGCGTAGGCTACACCACAACCACGACCCCGGTGATGCACGAAAGCGGACACGACTTAGACCACACCACGAACCGCTCCTTCAAGATCCTCAACGAGTCCAGCATAAACCCCACCACGAGAACCCCCGTCGGTTTCAAACTCCTCCCCTCCTACAGCCAACCCCTCCTCTCCCACCCGTCATCCTACCACGCCAAGCGCTCCGAGTTCGCGCAGCACGCCGTCTGGGTCACCAAGTACCAAGACGACGACCACTTCCCCGCGGGGAAATACACCATGCAGTCCCTCGGCGGGGAGGGGATCGCATCCGCCATCTCGAAGCGCGCCGTAGCCGCAGGCGCAGAGACGAACAACCCCTCAGCGCTCCTGACGGCTCATCAGCAGCAGCAGGGAGCAGGGATCAGGGACGCGGATATCGTCGTCTGGCATACCTTCGGATCGACGCATAACCCGCGGATCGAGGACTGGCCGGTGATGCCGTCGGAGAAGATGACGGTGGGGTTGAAGCCGGTGAATTTCTTCTCGGGGAATCCGGGGGTGGATGTGAGGGTTTCCAGGAAGGGGGAAGGGGATGAGCGGAGTGTGTTGTACACGGGTGAGGAGGATAGAGGGGGAGCAGGGGCGGATGGGGATGGGTGCTGTGGTAGCGCTAAGCTTTGATTGGGTGTGAAGATGAGTTTCTGGTCGAGGATCTTTTATATAGCTAACCTAAGGCAGGCGGTAAATGTTTCGAATCTAGTCATCTCCGTGCACGCGGAAGTCATCATGTGAGTCTGAAAGGCCACTCGCTGGCCTCTTTCATGAAGGATCCGTCTTGAGTTGCGAATTCGCCAAAATCAATCTCACCATTGGAAGAACCTCACGAACGGCGACCTCGTCCCATGGGAAGTCTCACAACCAAGATGGCAAAACTGGCAAGTATGACAAAAAGAGCTAATGGAAACGATTCATCGAGACGAACAGCATCTTTGAAGTATCACCCTTCTTGATATCGTGGAATCACCACAGTATTATCAGTACATACGAACTACACTTCCCACAACCACAACAGAAAAGTGGGGGAAAAGGAAAAGGAACCAGCCATCGCCTGGCGGTCGAATCGTCACATAAAAAAAAAAACAAAAAAAACCTGTCTCCATCCCCCTCTCTCGGTCGAATAAGAGTCTGTGATCTCTCAATATTCCATAGAACCTCCAGATCCCCCTTGAGACTCCCGAAATCAATCACCCGCTTCACTGAACCCCTTTCCCGAAGAATGATAAAAAAGGGAAACATGGAAAATTGGAAAAACGCCATAAATCCCCCACCGCCCAACGCCCTCGCTTGTATAAGATATTCATGCTGAGTCGATTGTTAGCTGTATGGTGACAGCTTATCGCGTCGAAGAAGACAGTACGGTCGTGCTGTCAGCCCTGATACCCAATTGTCTTAACGCCACTTGCCGGCGATTGTGATGGTATAACGCAGAGAAGATTGGCACATCCAGCCTCAAACACCACCGAGATCACGCCGCATTGAAAGGAGAGGGAGAATATCACGTCTCCTTCTGCGTCTTCGATTTCTTGGCCCCGGCATTGCCACCGCCAGCAGCGCTAGAAGGCCTAGACGCAGAGGTCGAGGCAAGACGCTTCTGCGGGAGGGCATTGACGGCCGTGAAGCCGGTAGTAGTCGGCATAACGGCGGGGATCTGTTGGACAGGCGTACTGCGGACTTCCTGCTTGACTTGAATGTTATCGGCGTCGTCTTCGACGTTGACTACCTCCTTGGTCTTCTGCTTCGTCTTCTTCGGCGGCTCGCCATTGGTGTGCGGCGCTTCGCCATTTGGTTGCTTGGTGATGTTGGGTGTCTCGATGGACGGGCGGACTTCTAAAGCCGTGGGCTTTGTTGAGGCATTGTTTGATGACTTGCGTCTCGCTGGAGCCTGCGGGACGTGTTGTGCCAATGGCGGAGAAGCAGCAGGCGCGTTGACATGCGTCTGGCCGTTAGATGGGAAAGCGTCGGCGCCGAAGGCCCTTGCGGCCTCCGCGTTAGGTGGCGGGAACGAGAACTTCATTGATGCGCCCGATCGTGGCGTCAAATTCGGTGGGTACATTTTGACTTGGTCTGCGCTCTTCCCATTCGAATTGGGAGTGCCCCCGACGGCTGGTGAGCCCGGCTGACTATGATGACGAGGTTGTGAACCCGATGGTCTTGGCGACGAGGTATGACTAGCAGCAGCAGGTGCAATGTGCGGCTGGTTGGAGAACTGCATCGGGTTGAGCATATTAGCGCTAACCTGAGGTTGTTGGAGCGCGAGCTGCATGCTACGCCTTCTGTCCAACTCAATCTCCCTTGCTTGTTCCTGTGCACGGCGTTGCTCGGCAGTCAGAGGCGGTTGTTCTGGCTGCGGCTGTGCAAGACCCATGGAGCGCATCATTACTTGGTGGGAAAGCTGCTGTTGACGAGCTATCTCCTCGTGAGCACGAGCTTGAGCCTCCTTCCACTTCTCGACGCGGATACGGTTAGCAGCGATTTGAGCACCATATGACATGCATTGCCATTCCGGTTCATTCTTAGCGCCTTGATTGATGAGATGATCGATCTGCATGTACAGGTGGCGAAGAGCCGTGGTGAGCTCAATAGGCAGCATGGCGTTGACCTGCAAACAACCGGAGTCGAGAACATGCTGAAACGCTTTGATGGCTACACCTTCCGGCGTGCTCTCCATCCTGATCTGGAAAGGCGGTGGTTGAGACGGAGGAGTTTGCTTGTCTGCTTCGATTTCTTCAGTAGGGAATTTCCTTGGTCGGCCAGGTCCACGCTTCTGAGAGGAAAGCTGCTGCTGCTGCCAATTCTGTGCCTGCTTCAGTAGATCGCCGTGGTATTGATGCTGTAGTCGCTGTTGGGCCCAGGATTTGAGGGCGTTCTGGATGAATTGAATGCCGTAAGTCAGAGGGCCATCAGGGTCGCCAGGGCGAGGTAGAAGGTAATCTTGATTGGGCTTGTTAGGGAGATTGTCGGACCGCTTGGTGGCTGGATCACTCTTCGCGCCTTCTTCACCCTTGTCGCTGTCGTCTTCGTCGCCCAGTAGCCCAAGCAAGGCATCAATGTTATCTTTGCTGCGAACATTCTCTTTGTCGCTTAGGTTGCTGCTGCTGTCTTTCTCTTTCGACTTCTGCTCTTGATCTGTATTTGTGTTAGTCCAAACGTGATTTACGAAGGCAATGACGTAGGCGTTTGTCACTTACGATCTGGAGGTGGTGATTTTGGCACAGGCGGCACGCCACCGAAGTTGGTCAGCGCGTTTGATAGAGCCTGCAGCATGCACACCATTTTGTTGACGGTCGACGGTGGCCTGGGCTTGTTGTCGCGATTGACCTCGTCGAAGTCAATGAGCTGAACCTGAGGGAGCTGGAGCTGAGGTGGCGGTCGAGATACTGGCGGCGGTGGAGGCTGCTGAAACTGAGCAGGATGAGGAGGGGGAGGAGGTCCGGTATGCGGCCGGTGTTGGTGAGCGCCAGGTGGTGGCGGCATCATGTGGTGTGGAATAGGCGGGTGCTGAGGCACCGGCTGGGGCGCAGGGGCTGCAGGCAGAGCAGGCGCTTTGTTTTGCTGTCTTTGCTTCGCTTTCTTCTTCTGCGGCGCCTTCTTGGGCGCTGGAGGATGGTCGTCGGCGCCACCTTCAACATAAAAGCTCATCAGGTACCCATAGTCGGCGTCTGGTGCAGGAGAGGGCTCCTTGTGTGCAGGCGGACTAGGTGGCGCAGACGACAAGTCCGAAGACTCGTTTCCATTGTCAATTTTAAGCGTGGGATCGTCGAGCTTCATGTTCTCAGAGTACCTAAACCTAATGTCGGACGACCTCCTAGGCTTCAGTGCAGGCGTGCCGGCTGAGGCCGAGCCGACAGTGATGTTGTCACCTGGTGGTGCAGGAGAAGGCGTCGGTCCAGAAGCCGGGCCTGCAGGCGCTGAGGCTGGACTCAGACTTGCATCCGGCTCGCGGACCTTGAGTTTGAGCTTAGGTTTCTTGCTGGCCGGTTCCTCTGAGCCAGGCGGGTCCTCCGTCGACGGTCTCTTAGGGCCAGCTCTCTCAGCAGATGGCCGGGCGGGTGGGCCCATCTGACCATTTTGATCCATCCGTTGGCGACCATCGCCAGCAGGCTCGACCTGAGGAGCCGGGGTAACGACAGCACCAGGCATCGGAGTGTTGCTGGAAGGCCCGCCGCCGGGTACGTTGCTCATGCCGCGCTCGGTCGCCATCTTGTACTTTCGAATCTTGGCGCTGGAGATGCGGTTCGTAAAGTGGAAGACGGAGACTTGCTCCGCATACTCCGGGTTGGGTGGCATCTTGAAGGGAGTCAAATCAAGAATCCAGAATGGGCGAGTTTTTAAGCGGAGTAGTCCAGTGTATTGAGGTCAAAAGCGATGCTGGCTTGTGCGGAGCCCCACAATTCGTGTCCGGTGGTCACCTGGTTGCCTTGGGTGGCGGGAGTCGAGCGAACAAACAACGCGCGATGCGCGTGTCCGTGACTCCGCCGGAATAGGAAGGTACCTAGAGTGAAAGATTAATTTTGATTACGGACGATGGACGACGATGAACGTGATGATGATCAAGTGGGTGGAGCGCAAGGTGAGGCAGGTGTCGGCGGAAGAGAGAGATGGAACGCGCAAAATTGGAAATTGAGAGGCCTGCTTGCCGGATTGGGAACTTAGTGGGGCCCACACGTGCGAGGGCGCCCACCAAGATGGACGAGCATCGATACTCCGCTGCCTTGAAGATTGATAGTAAAATTATTGCTGCCTTGCAAGACCATGTCAGAAGTCTGCTCACATGCGTTCACGTGCTCTGCACTTTGATCACGCGTTCTCTCCCGACCACATGAGGTCCCGTATCGCCCCCCTTCAGCGCTGCCCAGGTGCTGCCCTTTGCGATGGGAGCCCACCTCACCTGGGCAGGGTCAGATCCATGCCTGAGGCAGATAAAGCGCGTCTACGGATGCTCCCGTCCCAGGTGAGGTGTTCAGCTGGAGGGGAGACCCGGCTTTAGCGTAGCGCCGTAGTGCCTGAGCAAGCAACGTAGCTACTCCAATGCGTGCATGAGCTCGACGTCAAGTCACTTCTCGATTTCTTGCGCCCATCGCGAAGAATACCGCACACCATGAGACTCTTTCGTAGCGTAGCCTTGGCCGCTATCTCCTACGGCTCAGCCGTCCTCGCCGCTGGTTGGAGCTTCGAGGATGCAACGTTGACAGTCCAAGGCAAAGGTGCTGGCGTGGGTGGAAGTGTGAAGGAGAGGTATGCTTCACCATTGACAATCGACCAGCCTTCGCACCAACTCACATACCTTGCAGTTTGACTCCCCAGTCTGCTCTCCCCGGCCCTGTCTCGCTCGCGTCCGGTGACACCCTCAAAATCGCTCTCACCACTACCGACGGGAAGACCGGCAAGAAGCCACATCAAGCCTTCCTCACCCTACATGAGCCTACAACGGGTCTCGAAGAGTCTTTCCCCTTCAGCCTCAAAGACAATGGCAAAGGAAAAGTAGAGATCGTACGCAACATCGATTCCCAATGGCAGCCCACTCCCCAACGTCAGACAGCTAACATGAACACGTGGACTCCAGACTCAGAAAGACCTCCCATACCAATTAGCAACCTCACAACACGCCCTCAAGGCCTCGCTCATCATCGCCTCATTCGGCACCTCCGACCCATACAACAAGAACCTCTTCGACCTGACCGTCGTCGCCGACGCATTCGCCCCACCCACCGTTCCCAGCCCAGCTGAGCGCTACGGCAAGAAAGACGAGATCCACCACATCTTCAAGGACGGGCCGCAATCGCCCAACTTCCTCCTCGTCGGCATCTTCACCATCGCCGTCTGCGTCACCCTCCCGATCCTGTTCGGCGTCTGGGCAGCCCTGGGCGGCAACGTCTCGCACCTCGGCACCGCATTCGGCAAAGCTCCCCTCGCACACGGCTTATTCCTAGGCAGCATCTTAGCGATGGAGGGGGTCTTCTTCTTGTACTACACGGTCTGGAATCTGTTCCAGATGCTGCCGGCGGCGGCTGTGGTGGGCGTGGTGGGCTATGTGAGCGGCAGCCGCGCATTGACGGAAGTGCAGGAGCGACGCTTGGCAGGACAGCGGTAAGAAAAAAAGGCTTTGGTGAGACTCCGCATTGGCGGATTCAAAAGCGAATGTTTGGTCGATTTAGACGTTGATAGCGTTTGGAGATGAAGAGTTGAATTGAAAAGGGATGGTGCAGATGGTGCCATCCACAGGACTATCAAGTATGATGGCTGCTTCCAACTCCTCCGTCTACTTATATGTTCGACCACTATGTTACAAGGCTTTTCTCAGGCAACGTCAGCCGACTTCGTTTGCCATGGGAACCTCAGCGGGCTCTTTATTCAATAAGTCCGAGCTCGTGCTCCGTAGCTTTGTTGCGAAGACGGGGCTATTTCTGCCTTCCATCACAACTAGGAATTCGAGTCGTAACGGGCGACGACCCGTCCGAACTATGAGCTGTTCGACTAGTTGTATCCGGTGGAGTGAAGTTCACTTGGTCTCATGACTCTTCTCATGCATACCACCCCCCTTTGTTGGTGTCGCAACCCTTCTCCAATCGCACTTTGTTCCTTGACCTCCAATTGTAGAAGCGTAAAGTACAACAGGCAAAGCAGAGAGACGAACAGCGCGAGAGCAGAGCTACATCTGTAGTCGAAAGTGGTCAAAGCTTTTGCGGGCTTCACCATTCTCTCTGGATGTACGACTGGATCTTGCGCTCTGAAAAGAATCGGAACGAATACTACTGTGTCGTTACAACACCATCTGAGAAAACTGTGGAATTGTTCTCGCATACAGCGTCGTGAAACAGGCCAATGTGCGCCCACTCACAAGCACGAGAGAAAAGTTCACATGCGCGTTCAGGCCACGATCATGTTTCAGAGAGCTTCTGTACCTGTACTCGCAAAATTGAACATAAGTCGTCCATACATCATTAATCTCACTCCAGCCGTTAAGGTACAGCCGGATTGAAAAGGTGGCTCGAAGGAATGCCCTCAACGTCATGGTGAGGCACATCTCACATCTCCACCAACGTCGAAGTCGAAGTCGAAGTCGTCGGCTACTGGCTTAACGTCTATTTCTCAGAACAAAGATCGCAAAACTATCGACGACTACATTTAATCCCCTCCGAGGCACTTTGTTTTAATGCCGCCTCAAGCTCACATACGGAAGATTGCGAGCGCTCAGCACACTCTAATACGGATCTCGACGTCTCCGATTTAGGCACATGGCCACACCTCCGCACTGCGTTCCCCGCTTTTGCCCCCAACTGCCGGCTGCAGATATCGACATGGGCAAAGAAACATCCTGGTCACTGTAATCGATCCTACTCGTCTCCCCGTGGGGCGGCTAACGCACCCGTGGATGCCATGCGGAGAGAACCAAAGTGAGGAGAGCGGCGCTGCCGCGTCAGTCGTCGCTGACGACAGGGGCAGCTCGTTGTCGACTGCCGATTAGCTGCTCGCAGGGCCTAGAAGGGAGTATGCCGACCTCTCATTATTCTCTTTTTCTTTTTTCCATTCTACGTTCAATGCTTCCTTGCTCCGACTGTTGACATTTTCTCCCTTCCTAATGACCCATTATGGCGCCTCAGCAAACGCATCTGGTGCAAAGGTGAGTTCGACGAGACTCGGGATATTGTCTAGAGATTGATGTGAGATAGTCATGCACATGAAGAAGATGTTCCTGGGACGGTGAACTTGAAAGCTGCAGAGGGCGATGATACGGCAAGAGGCCAGGCACTCTTCCCCGTCCCGGCTGAAGATCCCAATGATCCTCTCCAATGGCCGAAATGGAAGAAGAACGCGGTACGATAGTGAAAGCTCTAACCGTTCGGAGGATTGTCGAGAAGGCTGACGATGAACGCTATAGATACTAGTCGTCTGCTCTCTTTATTCCTTTCTAAGCAACACCTCTTTACTAGGACCTTCAGTCTACATCAGCCTCTTCGCCGAGCAATTCGGCATCTCTCACACAAAAGCATCGGGCTTGATCTCGTACCCAAATATATGCTATGGCATCGGGACTCTGATCATGGTCCCAGCCTACCTGAAATTCGGCAGAAGGCCTATCATGCTGGTATCGCTAGTCATATACCTGGTCGGCTTGGTCGGGTGCAGTGTCAGTGATAGCTATGGCGCTTTGATGGCGTGTCGGATTATCCACACCATCTCGAGTAGTGTTTGCGAGGCACTGCCTGTGCAGCTGGTGAATGATATCTTCTTCCGTAAGGCCACCGCTTGACTCGTATCGTGAGTCTCTGCTAATTTCCTCAAGTCCACGAACGCGGATCCAAGCTGGGTTACTACACTGTCTGCCTCTGCTGGGGCTCGACCGGTCCCCTCTACGCTGGTTACATGTTAGCGGGAGGCTACAGCTGGCGGCTTTTCTTCTATGTCGAGGCAGCCTTCGCGGGTCTGCTGCTGATTCTGGCCTTTGTCTTTGTAGAGGAGACGTCATACAAGCGAGACAGCCCGAGTGGTCCATCTCTCGATAACCCAGAAGGCCTGAAGAAGGTCTATGCAAAGTCTGAGCTGGAGAATAAGGAGGCTGACGCTGCAGAGCATGTTGAGGTGGAAACTTTGGTTCCCGCTCGGAGGACCTTCCTGGCGACTTTGAGGCCTTGGTCTGCCATCGATCATGACGAGCCGTTTTTCCTGACTTCAGTACGGTCTTTCACTTACTTTCTGGTGCCGTCTGTACTTTGGGTCATCACGAGGTAAGTCTGAATGCCGACTTCATTCTGCTGCGATGCTAACTCTGTGACAGTTATGGAATTTACATCGGTCTAGGTGCCCTAGTCTTCAACTACACATTCCCAATCAAGATCGTCCAGCCACCATATGGATGGTCTGAGGAGAACTCCGGCTTGATAGCTCTTGGCAACATCGTCGGTTACGGGCTGGCTATCCCTCTCACTTGGACATCTGACGCCTTAGCCGCACGCCTGACGCGGAAAAACAACGGTATGCGTGAAGCTGAGATGCGTTTGGGAGTGCTGCTCCCTGCTATGGTTATCGCGCCAGCCGGCCTGATCGTGTACGGAATGACTGGCCAACACAACCTCCACTGGATTGGCTACTTCGCGGGAGTCGCGATGACAGACTGGGGATCCTTCTTCTACTTCACCTTCACTTTGGCGTACGCGGTTGACAGCTACAACGCCAACACGTCTGAAATGCTCATCGCGATGTGCGTGGGTAAACAGCTCATCAGCTTCGCATTTGGCTTGTATCTGCTTGACTGGGTGCAAGAGAGCGGCTATGATGTGATTGTCTCGGGCGTCTTCACTGGAGTGCTATTAGCCAACAACCTTGCCTTGCTGGTCTTCATGGCATTTGGCAAGCGCATCAGGGCTTTCTTTGCTTCTACGTGGCTGTCGAAGATGCATCGGAAGACGATCAAGCAGCCGCATGAGGCTCTTTGATTTTGCCGGGCAAGTGAGTAGAGCAAGTAGTATTTTTCAACAAAGCTTTTTGACTCCACTATCGCTGAATGCATCCGCATCCATCCCAGAAACCACTAAAACGAGCTAGCTTTTGGTTGCTTTTGTCATTTCCAAACTTCATGGTCCAATCGACAATCGCACGCTCTATGACAGGGAGAGCTACGGGGTACCGACAGATTGCCCTGTGTGCCCGCTCACTTCCGTCACGGCCTCACACCACGACCTCACGCTTCTCCGTCCTTCATCTTTCCCAACCGCACCGCGAACCATGATCGTCTGTCTTTCCTTCCCAATACCGAAGCAACCGTACCGGGCCGGATCAAAGCGGATCTCATTCACCGCAACGAATCCATGCTTGAGGTACAATGGCTTAGCCGTATCGGTCGCTTCCAGATACACTTCCAAGCCCGCGTCGTCGGCATCGTCGCATATAGCGTTTAGGAGCATCGTACCTGCGCCTTTGTGCTGGTGGCAAGGTAGAGTGGCAAGCATTCCGATATCTGTGAAGGAGTTTAAGTTTAGGGATAGTTCAAAGTGAATTTCATTCCACTTGGAGACTTACAACAATGTTTTTGGAGGCCCATGTATTGACGTCTCATACTCTCGTTGAGCGCGAACCAATCCCTGTTCATCTGTGGATCGTTTTCATGGCCGATGTCCGCAGGGGAGTCGAGCTCGAAAGGAGTGTATGCTTTGACCTCGGACTTTGCAAATGACAAGATCTGCTCCGTCTCCGTGTTTGTCACTTTGCGAAGGCTCACTTGGTCTGCTATCGTCTCAGAGCTAAACAACAAAGCCTGAACTGGCTTGGGGTTCTTCTCTCCATATTCAATATGATCCGGAACCCCCAAGATCATCGTGTATGCGTCGACGGCCCGCTCGAAGTGCTCGGGCTTGGTATAGTCGCGGTATGAGAGTTGCTGATTTGCTCGCTCGTTCTCAAAGGCGTGGAACTCAATGTCAACCAGAGTACGTACGTCCCCAGTACTGGCCGAGCTGACGACGAGCTGTGGTGCATCTTTCTCGTTCGCCGGGAAGGCAGCTGAACGTGCATGATCCAGCATCATTGGCATCTTCGATCCAGAGGCCTTGAAAGTAAGTGGCTTGCTGAATTCCAAACAAATTGATGAAAGAGCAAGTATTAGTAAAGTCTTGATAGTCCAAGTACAAGACAAATCAGAACGCAAGTGAGCTTTTGACAGTGACGGTGAAGCAAGTGCAAAAGAATGAGGGATATTTGCAAAGACTCAGTTGGAAGGGCAAGTATAAGTCATCTTCGAAGCAGTAAAACATTAGCATGAAGGAAACAAGTAACGGAAGGCTAGCTGGCTTTCACGAAGTTCGGAGCCTGATATCATGCCAGTGAGAAGGATTTACAGGCAGAGAATGGTCGTCATGCCTAGTTCAGGATCATCCCACGCCTTTGAGGCCGCTTTTATGGTCTAGCCAATGCAAAAGGCAATTCAGTGGAGCAAGCTGAGACGCAAATAGGTCAGGAGTCATTAGGATGACACAGCGGAAAGGGTGTCGAGTATCGTGAGAACGTGCAGCTATGGTTACAGCAAGCATTCGCCGAGAAGGAGGCGTATTTGTGTAAAGAGTGAGTGCATTGTACATCTTCCGTCGGCCGTCGCGGTGACACCACTGCGATCGTGTGCGCCGGTCTATGGCGTTTACGCGGCTGAATGGCCTTTCGACAACAAATTGACAGCTATACACAGAGCCCGAGTGCATCAGCCACGGTATGGGAGCTGAAACCTGCATATATCAAAATGAGATGGTCGTCAACATTCATGCCTCCCTCAGGCTCACCTGACAGCTTGGCATGGCCGCCACCCCACGCTTTACCTCACTAGCGCTCTATCGCCCTTCTCACTTCGTCAGGGACTTCCTCATCTGCTCCGAATCTTGACCCGCTCGTGGTGTCGGGTGCTCACATCACCAGGTCGGGAGCTGCATCTTGTGAATCTTATGCAGCCTTATTGCCGTGTGCCCGGCATGATGAGCGACGAGTCTCGTCACGCTGCTCTCATGTCCCCGCACGCTCCCCCGGTTGCCCCTCATCTGATTGCGGCAGATTGCCGAATTCAAGTAGTACGAAGGAGCAATACGTCGTTGCAAGACGAGAACGTGATCCAGAGATTAGCACTGCCTTGATACGTACTCGCCCAAATAGTCCCCCCTGATCCGCCACAAACGGCATAGAATACCAGCAGAGACACCTGGCCATGGCCTCGGGAATGCAACATCAACTGGACAATGGCGCTGTCCCAGGGCACATCTCGAACGTTTGCCCGAAAGGCAAGCTGACATTGCTGCGATGAGCAGTCAAAAAGATCCTAATTTGAACTAGGCACCAAAATGTGGCTCTTAGAGCTTGGCTGGCTAGAAGCAGACGAAGGTTTTGGTAGGTACCGCGTAGAAGGGTAGCCCTCTCCGAAGGAAGAAGACTGATATACTCGTAGTATGTCACTCTTCGAAACTCAATGACGTTGTACGAAAATGTGCTGGCAACACCACTGAACATAATGACAGGTACTGAGAGGAGGCAACACTTCTCTCATGAGCACGAAGGACAAGTCTTTCGTCAACAAGCGTCGTCATTTGCCCATGTACGCGGTATTGGTCGAGCATCCACATGAAGGCTGTATCCTATGGGAGCTTGGTTCCGGTAAGGACTATCCGGAAGTCTGGGGACCGCAGGTCGCAGATATCTTCTCTCGAGTGCGTTACGAACCGAGTCATGAGCTGGATGCGGCGATCGAGGCTACTGGCCACAAGCTTGAGGATATAAAGACGATTATTATAGGGCATCTTCACCTGGATCACGCCGGAGGTCTCGACCTCTTCCTTGATCGCAAGGATGTCGAGATATGGGTTCACGATATTGAGCTGCGGTCAGCGTTCTGGTCCGTCGCTACCGGAGCTGACGTTGGAGTTTACCTCAAACACTACCTCAAATTGGACTTGAATTGGAAAACGTTTGATGAACGAACTATGGACTTCTGCCAGGGAATCACGTTGCATCACCTTCCGGGTCACACAGAGGGTCTCATCGGAATGCAGATCAACCTGCCTGATAGCGGGACGTTTTTGTTCATTAGCGATCACTGTCACGTGATCGAGAATGTAAGTGGAATCCTTAGAGGTTTCTCCAGAGATAGTAGACTGACAACAGTAGTGGCGAGATGGCATTCCACAAGGCTGGCTCGCAAGAAACCATCCCGCTTGGTTCCGATCTACACAACGACTGAAGCAGTTACAGCGACAGACGAGAGGTAGAGTCATCCCTGGCCATGACGAAGAAACCTTTACAGCTTTGCAGAAAGAAGCGCAGCAGCAGCCCGAGAAGGGCGTCTTTACCTAGCATCAGTGACATTCTCCGTGCCGCTGAGTACATCGAATCAGGTCCGTCGATTATTACCCACTCCCTCCCACTTCCTGAAAAAGTCCATTATGATAGGCGTGGCATCTAGGTAGGTGCTTCCGCCATCGTCGTTTGCCTTCTTAGATGGCCATTGATCTATAAAGCAGTCAGCGAAGATACACGTAGACTTGATACTTTGTCCTCTAGACTTACGTCCGAGACCGTCGATCTTGTAATGCGTATTGACACCCTTCAGGTTTCGCGACTTCCCAAACTCGTACTTTGTGACTTTGCCGTTGTACAGCTTGGTGGTCACATTGGTTTTCCCGAGACCGTTGCGTTGAGCCCATGCAGTCATGAAGTGAGGCACACTTGGAAGACAGCGCGACCTCCTTGGACCACCCTTATACGGGATCACGCTGTCGGCAGTCCCATGCATCTCGAGCACCGGTACTGGACGACGGGGTGCAGCACAGGAAATGTGCGTTGAGGCTGGCTTGCAGTTTTGGTCACTACCCTGGTAGTAGGCACCTGCAATGCCAGCAAATGCCGCTATCTGTTCCATGATGCCTGGTCAGCTTTTCTGAAAGTCCTAAGAGCACTCAACACAGCTTGACATACCTTATTTTGAGCCACGGGATGACAGGCCAGCACATTAGCAGCGAATCCACCTCCATTACTCTTACCGACGGCGTAAACTCTGTCCTTATCAATACAGTACCGGTTCTGGACTTTCTCAATGAGGTCCAACACCAGCTGAACATCCTGCGATTTTGCATCGGGATCGCCCTGCCATTGATTCTTGATGCCATCAGGATAGACGACCAGCATATTCGGATTGAGGTCATAATTAGAGAACTGCGACAGTCGTTCCTGTTCTTTGGCGTCCTTGCCACGGCCATGAAAGGAGAAGATGAGGCCGTGGGCATTGGTCGGTGTGTACACCTTAGGCAAGTGCAGGAGATAGGACCGCTCGACGCCTGAGCTGGTGATGGTCAATCGATTCGATGATCCGGTGCCTCCTTGCTTCAACCCCGCCGGAAGAGGTTTTCCGCATCCTGCGCTCTTGGTGAGAGCGTTTGCGTAGGAGGAAAAGAGGCAGAGCACGCACAGGAGGACTGAAGTGTAAACCCGCAAGGTCGCCATCTTGACAACAGTACTGATCGTGCAATGTGTTGATCAAGCCAAGACTCTTGGATGCAAGGCGTATCAAATTCTCTACAAAGCCTATCAGCCTTTGTCCATCAATTCGCCGATTTTGGGGAGAGCGGCATCGACCTATAATAAAGAGGGACCTGGCCAATGCGTTTTATTGAACAAAGAAAACAGTCCATGCAGGTACCCGGCTGCAGCGATCGCGAACTAAGAGGTTCGGTTATCCTGAAACAGCGATTTCCGCCTCCAAGATTCGATCTGGCTGTACCCAAGCAGCGACATTTTTGCCGTCAGTATGGAACTTCAAAAACGTTGTTCTAGATATTCCAGAAAGTGCCACTCTGCCGTACGCTAGTAGCGATACACCAAAGTTGAAGCGCTGCACTAGACCGTCTTGCAGAGTTCAACTGTGAAATACTGTTACAGATTACTGTACATCTTGTCTCCGGGCCTATGAGCCCGTCATCTGCAGGTAAAACAATGACACTCTAAAAGCTTGCCCATTCCAACCAGCTCGTTATCAAACCACGGATCTCCCTAGTGGAGTCCGTTAGTGCCATGTTCTCGATCTCATCAAAGGTGAGTCGGCCAACGCCACCGCGTTCTTCAATCTCCCGTTCCGCGACGTCGAGTATAGCCAACCGCTCCAAGCGCTGTCTGGAGGGTACAGCCTCATGTGTTCCATGAGTATTGTGAGAGTCAACAACGTAAAGACCATCCGATGGATTGGTTTCTCCATGCTGAGCGGTTTCTGAGTTTGGCCGATTTTGAGGGAGCATTGGATCGCCGGAGGTCTCATCAAAGCCTATAGCCGGGTCGTTGGTCTCAGTCACGGTCGCATGCGCAAGCGGTATAGAATCTTGTGGTGCTAAATCATCGATCAAGTTTCGCGCGGCAGGCGGGACGCTTGCATCAGCATCCTGTTCAGATTCGACTGTGCTGTATCCAATAGAGGCGAGGAGCTCTTCCAACGGCCGATCTGCGATTTCCTGTTCTCGACGGGTAAGAGAGGTGGCATCAGTGGCTACCATTTCGCCGCCGAAAGGCGGACGAGGCGATCCTGTCTGCTCTGTCGTATTCTGCTTTTTCTCAATCTTCATGCCTGGGTGGGAGTTCATGGCAGTCGCCATGAGAGGGTCTACAAGAGCAGCGGACTGCATTTCTTCTTGAAATGCGCGCTTCTCTTCCATTGCTTGGTCGATCGCTTCCCTCCACGTTTGTCGCTCGTTGCTTGTTCTCTTCGCCTCGTTGTGTTCGTCTTCAGCAGACTTGAACATGCGATCAAGTAGCTCATTGAAGCCATCTTCGACCACTTGCCAAAGGACATCGCTGTCGAAAGCAAAGTCAAGATCCTCTTCTGACCGCAACTGTGAGGTTTCATGTTCCGAACGAACCTCATGGCTCCCATTGACGTTGACAACTTGCGGTTGTGTCATTCCATCTTCAGAATTGGCCGGAACAAAAAGTGAAGATGGGTGCGCTTCATCCAACGGACTTGACAACTGCTCCTCGAATCGTGACAGATGGTGACGCAGTCGGTCGGCAGAAGCTGCCCCTCTAATGTTGCGTGCTCTTGGTCCTTGTGAGCTATCCCGAGGCCAAGGATCGTCGTCGTCTAAGATTGTTTTGGTCTCAGGCAATGGACGCATGTCTCCAAAATCATCCATTCTCTTCCCTCTTGGCTGGCGATTCTCGCCAGGTGGTATCTCCTCTTGACTGAAGATTGAGCTTATAGGCTGACTAGAGCGCAGTATATCCATGGCAGCAACCGTGTTTTCCGCCTCTCGACTCTCAACCATCTCCGCGACCAGTTGCCTATGTACGACATACTTTGCCCTAAACAGCCTTAGAAAGTCTTCTCTGTTCACAAGACCGTCGCCGTCCAGGTCAAAGCCTTCAAGAGCACGGCGTAGGGAGGCAAAACGTTTTGGGCCTCGAAGATACGACATGCCGCTGACAAACTCCTCAAATCCTACCAAGCCGTTTCCGTCTTGGTCGTAGAAAGCAAACATTCTATCGTATAACGCGTTTGGAGAAAATCGCAAAGGCCATCGCTCGGACGTAAAGGCTTTGTTGAAGGCTCTGCGGTCAATCGCGGCGTGCACACCGATAGGATCTGCATTCCATGGTACATTGGCTGTGCAGGTGAACTGGTCGTAGAGCGCGTCTATTCCTGGCTCGTCGAACCCGTATTGCTGCGACATCCGCTTCTTCACCCCAGCATCTAATGTGGAATGCAATTTTCGAGGATCTCCAGGGTACCAGATCGGATGTTCCATGCTCGGCTGCGAAAGCACAGGAAGTGGTATGACGATCTTGGCGAAAACATGTGTCTTTGGATGAACGGATTGCGCCTCGCAGGTGGAGCAAAGGTCAAAATCAGGGCAATTTAGACAATGCCATCTGACACCTCGAATGGGCGTCTCCCCACACTCTTCGCAGGCAATACCTCGGTGCTGGTAGCCCTTCCGTTTGGCATCCTGCTCAGCGATGTAGTAGAGCAATCCTTTGATTCCTTGACTGGGCTCGTGTGGAGCGCCATTTGCAGCCTCAAAGTCTTCGGTCTCCGCAAGATCAGTTCGATCGATATCAGTGTCCGGCTCATCTCCAACCGCGGTAAGATCCGAAACCGCCTTCTCAATAGCCTTGTCTATCAGGCGACGGTCTACCTGTGGAAGGCTGGCATAGAGTAACGGCCCTGCACTCCGGATGCCTTCCTCCGTACCAGTCTGCAATGCTTCAGGGATGCCTCGATAGCGGACCGGCCACTGTTCCCTGTCTGACTCATTGGTGTCCGAACAAGCGCGCATGACCAATGCAACAGCTAGATCTTGGATGCTGCCATACTCGTCCTCATTGATGGCGCCTAAATGGTCCCGGACCTCCTGAAAGCTTGGCAGGTCTCTGACTAGCAAGTTGAACCTGAATACTCTGCGACCATATTGCAAGCGGATGTCGGAGAGTGGAAGTCCAGAGGTCTGGCGGGTCTCGAGTTGTAATTCGGTACGGTCTCTCCGTGGTCTGTAGACAGCATTACTCCTATGTAGAACGCTGGTGTCCGGCTGGGTAGTCGTTGCATTGTAAATAAGGTAGACGCCATAGGCTGCCGCAAATCCAGTTGCAGCAAGGACAGCAGGTCTGTATCTGGTAAGGTGCGATTCTTGCGCCATGGTATCAGGCAAAAAGGATACAGCAAAGCCCCAGCAAATTTGTGAACGATCCACAAACTCAGGACATACAGTTTGTCATGCAAATGTTAGTCTGATGCCGGGGTGTTGTATGGTGCTCTATTGGTCCCGAGCTCGCGCCTACTCCGACAGATGCTCTGATGTGGCTGAAGGAGCACCTGCTTAAATTGCTCCGCTGGCAGTGGTGAACGCATAAGAAAACGCATCTTTACAAGCACCGCCCAAGAGCGCATGCAGTATTGATGAGGACGCCGCAGAGATAAAAGGGCTGCATAGATCTCTGAGGTTTATTGATGTGGAAGAAAACGAGACAGTTCGCAAGTCTGTGGAGAGCAGGTCACCGGGCGTACCCGGGGTTTTGTTCGGAACCGAAACTTCGACATGGACCGCGCCAAGCTTCATGGTCACGTGCAATGAAATCTTAGTTGTTCAAGCATAATTATAACATACTTGCACTGGACCTTCTGTGCTGATTTTCAAAGTCTGCTCGGATAAGCAAGGTCCGTAAAGCTACTCTGCGTCTTCTCACTTTCGCTTCCACTCATCCTTGACTCTCAACAAGTCTCCCTTAGTTGGGTCCACGATCCTGAGGACCTACTTCTTCTTCTCCCTTGTTTCCGCATCCCTTTCCCAGCCAAGCAAGACCCCTTAATCATCTGCAGTCCATGACTCCTGTGCACACTCGTTCGCGCACCTACAGACTGGCGGCCAATCCTCAGCTGCAGCCTTAGCCTCGATATCCCCACTCGGCTCTCCACTAAGCAAGACGCCTCCTTCCTGTTCGTCCAGCCACTCATAGTAGTCCTGCATACTAGCTTCTCCCAGCCCCAAAGCCCGAACTTGTCTTTGCCAACGATCAATCCTCTTCCGCTCATCCGCAATCTGAGCCTCAAAGGCTTCCTTCTGCGAGGTCTTGACGTATCCGGTGACTGTGACCGGATGTCCCCTCACAAACGGCCACGCCGCGGCCCATATCCAGTTCACGATCGTCTTCTGGCAAGCACCCTCGAGCCACCTGCGCTCGCAGTACAATGATGGCGCTTCGAAGCGAAGTTCGAGATGGATGAGAGTCATCTGGCAAAGTGCGTGACTTACGCGACTAGGGTGGATGTTGGATTCGTGCTCATCGCCCAAGTGAAGACCGAAGAGCTCAAAAAAGTCGAAGTGGCTCAATGCGAGTTGCAATCTACGGATCCGAGCCAGCTGACTACTGTTGTACAAGAGTTTCTTCAGGATAATGTTGTGCTCGACGAGGAAGCAGGTGTGGAGGAAAAGGACGTGGCTGGCTTCGCCGTATACCTGTCTGTTCATGCGAAAAGTCCTCAGGCAAGGGTTCCGCTGCTTGAGCGCATAGCTGTATTGGCCGAGACGACGTACTTTGTCTAATGGGTACGGCTCAGCATGCTGATCGAAAGCGTGTTTGTAGATGTTTTCGCGGATTTCAGCAGGCAGATCGAGAAGGCGAATAGTCTTGCCGTTCGACTTCCACCAACTCAGCTGATGGTGGTAATTGCCTTCGGGATTTCTGAGTTCCGCGATCCGGTCAGGTTGAGGTTGAATGAGACCGATAAGGTCGCGGATAGGCATCCACTTGTCCAGGTGATGGACATTGAGCCCGGTCTGCCAGTCAAGGTCGACCTCAATCATTCTCTCCTCTCTGCTCCAAACATCCAGTATGTATGTTTCATAACCTATGAATGTTCCGTGCTGATTTTCAATGGGTGAGGCGTCTTCATCTGGATACACGAAGGCGTGGATTGTGAAGTTCTCGAAACTCTTGCAGCAGTGGTCGTCGATTTCCCGTCGAATCATCTCCGCGATATAATCCATTTCGACGTTCGTCTGCGCAATGAATGACAGCGAAAGCCATACAGACTTCGGTGCCCTCATTAGTGCCCTTGCTTTTTTGTTCTCCATCTGGCTCAAAGTCTATCGATGCAGGGTTGATGGTTTTGTCGTGTTGGACATAAGTATGTGTGGTCCAGTGATGTAGTGGAGGGTTTTTGGTGACTGGAAGCTGATGAAGATCTCAAGGAAGTACGGTCAAACGCAACACATGTGATCAATCCCGTGATAGATTGTCGTGAATGAATGAGAGAGTGATCGTTCGTGTCGTCGTTTGGTGCTTGCCAGGTTGTATTATCAGGCCTTGACTGGCAGGCTCAAGGCATTGCAGATGTTGTTAAGTAGTGAGCCCAGTCGTGCAGAGGACGCCTCGCATGCGCCTGCAAGATTGACTGAGTCTGTGGTCAAGTGACGGACGAGCAAGCACATCCAAATTCTGCACCTGATGACATGTCCTTCGTGCTGTCGGAGCAAAGCCCCTCTCATCTTTCACTATGCTCAGGGCATCTCCTCACGACCCACTTCTCCCACGCCTTGCGCTTCGTATTGCTGACAGTATACCCATCATCATCTAAATCGTCAACAGACTCCATGTGACTTCTGCCATTGCAATTACACCAGGGGGCCGAGGCAGGGGTGTCGGGGGAGTTGAGCGGCGGAAACTCCATCTCGTTCGCTTCAGGACCGTGTTCATCATCCGAGTCCAGTTCGCTATCGGTGAAACTCTCCTCCTCGCTGCTATCAAAGCCCGTATCAGTGCCTGGATTGAAGGAACTTGCTCCGAGAATGGGGTCATTCTCGCTCTCGCTTGTCTCGCTGTCGCTATCACCAGGCGGCGGGTCATCTGGCACTTCGGCTCCAGCAGCGAGCCACAGGTCGTCAAAATGCCTGGCGTATCCTATGCGCCGTAGGCTGACCCATTCAAGGCGGTACATCGAGTCGCGAAGAGTGCCGAGTACATCCTTCCACATACTACCGTCTTTGAGCAGGACGTCTCGGAGACGTAAGCCTTTCAGCCTGTCTCTATGCCGCATTGCCATATCAATAATCTCTTCGGCGTCCAGCTTCCAGCCTTGTACACCAAAGGCTACTAGTTTCTCCCATTTCACATTGTGGAAGACATCTTGGAGGCGGAGATTGAGCGGGCGATGTGATGGGAAGCCAAGATGCACAGCTTGCATGTTCTCTGCTGTAGTAAACACTGTTCGGAAAAGACCTGACAGCTCGCTCATCTTCTGATCCAAGTCTGTTCCGTCATCAAAATGAAGTGTAAGGCAAGTCAATCTGGCGGCTAGAGTCGAGATCGAGCGAGGAGTATGTGATGCCAGGAATTCAGCACTCTGGGGGCTGAGCATTGGGGATGAAAATCGCGACCAAGGCACATTCGAATGCAACAGTGCGGTACCAATCGTGCGCGAACCATGAGAGCACGCTGGGGCCCATTCGAGATCCACGAACCGCCGAGAGTCCTCATGCTGCCTGATGTATGATAAGATGGCGCTGTCTTCTTCGTCGGTAACCCTGAGAAGCTGGACAAACTGCAGCGAAGTAAAACTTTGGATGGCTTTCTTGAGCACCCTGACGTCTTCTTCGGATTCGACGATTTGCCTCTGTTCTTCCGCCTTTCGCTTTAGGCTGCTAAGGTCAAACGTCATCCGAGCATCTCCAGTACCTTGCAAGAGAAGTCTAATCTCTCCGCCATCTATGCCGAGTCAGCGCCATCAGATTTTGGTTCGCACAGGCTACCTACCATTTCTGTAAAAGTACGGGACCATGTAGCTGAACTTCTTGACATGTTTAGCAAGGTGTGGCCACTCAGCCAGTTGATCGAGCTTCTTGAGACCGCGATTCGAGAACCTCGCCGCTACTCGAGTGTACAGCAGCGGCGCTCCGATGTCTGCAAAGCGTTTGCAGGTACACCTGAACCTCCCGACATCTTTGATGGAGCCGCGACTGGACGGCAAAGGCCTATCGAAACTCTCGACCGAAAGAAATTGTCGTCGGTCAATAGGTATGGTCTTATCGGGATCGGGCTCGATTTGGTCCAGTATGAGCCGGAGCAACTCGTTCGAGAGCCTCTGGATCGCTGGTGGGCCGTTCATTCTCCCGCTTTCCAGGCGTGCCGTCTGTTTCCTCCTCCGTGAGACTGCGCAGCACCGGTCATTCTTTTTCGGACGAGAAGATGAGAGCGAAAGGGGATACGTCATCTACAGAAAAGCCAGACCGGAGAGCAGTGCATTAGTCGCGACAGGTGGCACAAGCATCATGCTGCAGCAGCAGCATCAGCAGCAGGCGGTAGGCGGCGTGTGGCAAAATCAGGTAGGACAGAACGGTCGATTCATCAAATCCACCTCGCTCGGTGCGGCTGGTGAGACCGCCACTTGTGTATTCTTCGGTAGATAGCAGCTGCCTCGCCGTTTCTTCGTCGCGGAGGCTGTCAGCTGGGGAACATCACCAACACCATTGAAACGGAGAAGGACGCCACGAGGATAGACCACAAGACTGAAGTCCCCATCAACTGTGGCCATGGCCAATCAGACCCGGTCATGGTGCTCACATGACTTCCTCACCATGCGACCTTCCGCAGAGACCCGCACGGCGCGCCATCTCGGACCATGGCACAACCTTCTCGAACCTGCGAAGGGCTGTCAATGGCCGACAGGGGACGACAGTGCCTTTTCAGCGGGGTCGATGTGCAGCAATGATCCTTGCGGGATGGCTTGCAGTGGTGCGTTGGCAGCGTGAGCGAGCAAATCGGAGGTGGAGGGGTTCGAAGCTAGCTCTACCCAGCTGCAGCTGTTCGGAGCAAGTGAGAAATGCGATGAAGAAACCGTTGAGAGGCAGTCTTCTTTTTCTGCGTCGTAAATGTCTCGACCGATGAACTGGGATATTCCCAGTGCGGGTGGACCGATGCGAAGACGATAGTGGTAAGATGGCGCATAGGGGAGGATCAGGGCAAATAAATAAAATGGAAGGAAAATGATTGCTGGCCTTACGGAACTAAACCACGTAGAACGCGACACTGAGCGCTTGGACCATACAGTATTCGTCGACCTACATACATCGGGAGAGCCATGCAGTTGGGTCAAACCCACAGAACGCAAAGCGTTTCATGCAGTCCTTATTACAGTACAGATGTTGGTTCGGTAGTATATATTGAGACATTACTTTCAGGTATGCGGACGGTTTAGGAATGCATGAGCGTCACAAGGTAGGTGCTTTAGCTGTAGCTCTCTTTGACCGCATCGTCAGTCCGAGCGATCATCATTCCCATCCACCTTTGGCTTGGAGAACAGCAGCTCTGGGTCTGGGTCTTCATCGCTTTCCCTTTCGACTTCCGCAATCCGCTGGGTGATTGGTCTCGCAGTTTCGAAGCTCTTATCCAACTCAGCGATTTCTTGGCCGTCCTCGCCTTCATTTTCTCGTCCTCGCGACGCACCATTGGTGTCCCGCCGCGGTTGCAGAAGATCTCCGGTGGCCGATGCGTCATTCTGATCTGACTCCTGGCCCTCGGGCATATTCAGGATGTTCCGCAGTATCTGTCGGCCCTGTCGAAGAGCGTCAAGTTCTGCGCCGATCGCTGCAATGAGGAGACTCCAATGCTCCTCTTCCGCTCGCTTGAAATGCGCATCCAAGAGCTCTATTTTCGTCTCGAGATGCTTCAGCAGGTCTTTTGTTCGCTCCGCCTTCATTCGCTCTTCGTCTGCCTGTGGAGGATCCTCCCACGCTGACATCGAGGTTGATATTGGCAGACTTGCCATCTCCGACCGGAGCCGCTTCTCGAAATCTGTGACTTGTAGCATTACATCCTTCCACACCGCTGCACCTTCATTCAAGACAGACTTCTCGCGCTCGATGCCCTGTCGCTGATATAAGACTGCATCCCGTTCGTCGCTGTACTGTCCTCGTGCCATCTCCAACGTGCGTTGCTCGGCTGGGAGTTCCCACATCGACTGTCCCATATCCCTAGGCTGTAGCTCACTCTGGCCGCGTGAGGGCTTGAGCGATAGGAACTTCTGGATGTCCTTCTCCAACAAATTCATCGAAGTCGTGTATGAGGCGAGCTTCGCCTGAACCGAGTTCTCCGCTTGTTGTACTTGTCGCATAAGTTTATTGTGCCTCCCTTTCATGTCCGCGAGCTGCATTTCCACTTGGTTGATGTCCTGTTGCAATACATCTGCTTCCTTCCGTAATCGCTGTGCTCGGATTGTCTCCTCGCTATCATCGGTCTTGCGAGTAGCGTTCTGCAGGCCCAAACGCTTTTGTTCCCATTCATCCATCCGGTGCAACGCTTCTTCCTTTTCCTGTACTTCCAGATCTACATCCCTCATCTCGTCGTCTTTAATAGCCGACAGAGCTAAAATGCTGTTGTATATGCCCCTTCTTGCGCTCCTTAAGCCCGGTCGCTTTCTAATCGGTCTGTTCCCTCTCTTGGCAGCACCTTTCCGCACACCCAAAGCCGTAGGTGTGGTGCTGCCTGTCGAAGCGTGCTCATCACCAGGAGCTCCTCCTTCCAAGCCAGCCGCCAGCCCTTCCGCCTGCGCATCAAGCAGGAACTGCAGGTCCGCTTCCAGCTCCGTCTGCCTCTCTTGCAACGGCGATGGCTTCTCGAAGATGACCGACTTTTGAATTGCCTTTGGCGATGTCGTGTTGATCGTACTTTGGACAATAGGCGGCGGGATCATCGAGGAAGACATGGGCGAAGGGGTACGCCAGCGTGGCAGCTCATGTTCTTGGTCGAACAGGAGACCATGCTGGCTGGCTGACGCGCGCGGGAACCATGATCTAAAAGGAAGCATATTAGCAGGCGCTCAGAACTTGTAGGTTACAGAAGCGACTCTGTTTGAACTCGGCGCATACTTGTCCATCGCTGCTGGAATGTGAGGGCTGACAGAGGTCACACGAGCATCTTCAGTGAGACAAAGTCGCAGCTAGGAGAGGTATGCTCAAATACAAACACTGCTTGAAGTTGTAGACGTAAATGTACAACACTAGAACCGTTCGAATGTGCTGCTATTCCAGGCAACCTAATGTATAGCTATCGCATTAAGCGGATGTTGTTTAGCGTCACGAAGCGGCCTTTGATACGGAGCACACCCTGGCTCTGGCTCAGCTTTTCCACATCTACCCGATACTGCGGGCTACCGAGTACCTTAGGCAAGATACTCTGCTTCGCTGGTGCAAGGCCTGCCGGTTCGAGGGATTCGCTCAATATTCATTGATCAGTCTTCTCCTTCAAAGAAGATTGTCCTCGATTGCACCGTGTTGAAGGCTTCGAGGTTGGCAATTCTCTTCTCCACGCCTCGGGTGACAGCGCCGTCAGAAACGCCGTCTTGATCTTATCATTATATCAGAAATCTCACAACGTATAAGAGACATTTTCCGCTATCCTGGGCCTTTGATTTACCATTACTTCTGGAAAGCCCGTAAATAAGGCCTACGTCTCACAATGGTATCATCGGACGATCCACCGCGCTTCATCTGCTTTTTGCCGCCGGTCCCTTCGCCACCATCACTCGCTTCGCTCAAGGCTGCGTTCGGAGACACCATAACCCAGGTGCTTAAGGAAGTCGCGAGCCATTCTTCAGACTCTGAAAAGGCTGCAGTACTGGAGTTAGCGTTGGCCTGCCCCGAGCTCTTGGACCATCATCAGAAGCCCCGTTCCGCGCTTTACCAGTCAACGCAGACCACGCTCGCAGCAATCTACAAGCTCATCTGCGTCATTGCAGCGCAAGAGGGCGTCAATGTCGAGGATGCAGATGGCGTCGATGTGCGAGTACTGCTGGTAGCATGGTCGCCTACCGGTGTAGCAAGATCGCCTCAAAGCGAGCCCTATGGCCCTGTCATCGACCTGCACACTCTAGCCGTCTGTGGAAGACAATGGCAGTATGCATTCGGAGTTGAGTCGGAAGCGGGTGAAGCTATGGTGAGAGCTTTTGTAGAGGCCAAGGGGAGCGGCGAGCCATTGCACCGTCTACAAAGCGGACTTGGTCAGAAGAATGCGCCTTCCAGCCAATCACCCAAGACTTCAAGCTCAAAGAATGGGGCTCTAGGAGCTAGTGCAGCACAGGACCGACATTACGATGTAGCCGTAGGCGGCACCTTTGATCACACTCACATCGGCCATAAGCTCCTCCTCACAATGACTTTGTTCGCTGTAGACGAACCGGTGTCCCCAGAATCCAAGCAGAGGCGAAGCGCGACCATCGGAATCACCGGCGATCAATTACTCGTGAACAAGAAGCACGCCGATGTATTAGAAAGCTGGGACCAGCGCCAACAGGTCGTGCAGGACTTTGTCGACAGCCTGGTCAACTTCACCACCTCCCCGCCCCAAGTGTCACGTCGCAACGACTCGGGACCCAATGGCAAATCGGTCGATTTGCTCTATCCCCATGGACTCGTGGTGAAGTGCACTGAGATCCAGGATCCCTTCGGTCCTACCATCACGGAAGAGCAGATTTCAGCGCTTATCATCTCTGCAGAGACGCGGTCGGGCGGGAAGGCAGTCAACGACAAGCGCAAGGAAAAGGGATGGAAGGATTTGGAAGTGTTTGAAGTGGATGTGTTAGATGCTGAAGCTGAAGGCGAAGGGGTGAAGGAGGGGTTCGAGGGGAAGTTGAGCAGTACGGCTATCCGGGAGAAGATTGCGAGGAAGGTGAAGGGCGAAAGCGCTGCGCTTTGATGCTAATCTTGACTTGAGCAACTGGGATCGCGATTATACTAGGCGAAGCTGAAAGTGCAATGCATCATCTTGTTTCAGCGATTTCAAATGTTTTGTGACATAAAACGGGAAGGCAGGCAAGAGTACGAGGTGACATATCATCAGCCCACGGATCACTTAGAGGTATACATTGATTTTCAAGAGACTACCGCTCTACAGCCGGACAAACAACGGAGCGCCCCAAAAATACCAATTTCTCTTTAGATTACCGAAAAGACCGTCTCATTGCCTCACCTTAGCCTCAATCACCGCCTCAGTAGCCCCAGGTGCAGAAAAGATCTCAACAATCTCCAGCCTGACATCGCCGAGCAACTTCTCCCACTGACCCTTTGTACGCTCCATAGCATTGAACATCAAGCCCATGTTGATATCCATATTAGCCGCTTTGAGGCTGGCGCCGGATTCCGGCAGCACCCATTCGTCGATTAAGAGTCGCGAGTAGGTCGGATCCATTGCGGCGACGGTATTGCTGAGCAGTTTCCGGCTGTGCTCGTCGTCCCAGTCGTGGCAGACGCTGCGGAAGAGATACATGCGGGCGCCTGTGGGGTTTCTCTTGTTAGCGAGGTGGGCTCATTGCGTGTTAGGCTGATCTGATCCTTACCTTTCAGGGGTTGTGGCGTGAAGAAGTCGTAGGCCATAAGTTCCACATTCTCAGGAGGCGAAGCGTTGTTCTTGATCGTGTCCGGGAGGTCTTGTAGAACGCATCGGCCTGGTAAATCCGCATACTGCTGTCTGAATGCACCAACCTGTCCACCTACACCACCTCCGACGTCGACCATTAGCAAGGCGTCAGGGCCATCGCGGAGCTTCTCGTCTTTGAGCTTCGCAGCGGGTGGGTATCTTTCATGCCAGAGTTGCACCTGACCGCCTCGCCTCGCCGCTTTCATGTACTCGTTAAAACTAGCCCTCCGGTCCGCTTCATCATCCAGCAGTTGCCAGAAGGTTTTGCCAAAGGCGAATTTACAAGCTGGCAGGTTCTGGGGGAGCCCGTTCTTCGCCCCAGCCTCGTTCATGTACTCGCGTATGCGGGAGCCGATCGGGAAAAGCGTCTCAGTCATGTACCTCATGCCTGCGATTTGCCCTGGCACAGCAAGGACTTCGGTCATGTTGTTAGATTGGTACGTGTACTCGCCTCTCTCTTCACAGACGCCGATGGCGGTCATTAGTCGCATGAGACGTTCTAAACCAGCATCAGTATTCGCACTGCGTTTGAATATGTTGCCACTTTAGCTCACTTATGAGGAGACTGTCGGAGCCTGTCTGGTCTGCAAGATCATCTGCCGTGACAGTCTGTCCCTTCTTTTCCACAATACATTGCAGAACACCCATTTCGGAAAGCATGATGATGGCAACATTTTGTAGGCCCTTTCTTAGATTAACTCGAGTCCGCTGGCAGAGTTCCTAAGCTTACTTGGAAACGGAGTCTTGCTATATAGTCTCCAGGCTTTTCAACAGCAAGTTGCAATCTTTGAATAGCGCCCAAGGCGTCATCGTAAGCAGCTGGGTCGTCGCTGGTGCTATGTCTGTGTACCGCTTGCTGTACTTGTTCGCTAAGGTGTTGCAATTCTTCCTGGCGAGAATTCATCTTGTTGGTTTAATCAGATGATGCTGACGGGTCGCGGACGATGGAACAACAAGAGATGAGAGTTACATACACATACCTTACGGTCCAAAGGGCACGTAGCTACTCGTCGCATGTACGAGCGTTGAGAGCTGCAAGCATGAGGTACCCACCTGCCCGGAGCCGTAGTTGCATGACCTTGGCTGCATACATACTTTCGGAGAACCCAGACTGGAGCCCGACAAGCTCACGCTCCTTTACTCAATTGGCATGAAGCTTTGCGTCAATACACAGTTGCCTAGATGGTGGTATAGGAGAACGTATTACCAAAGGAAGCATAAGGAGGTAAATGCTACGCTGAGCGTTGTCGATGTCATCATCTGAAAAAAGCACATCGTCAGGTAGACATCGATTCTAGGTAGATCCTAATCGATTGAAGATGCGCAAATCCAACGCAGAGCGAAAATGAGAACTTATCGAGAGTCGCTAGAGAACATAAAGCAGGAAGCTATTCATATGTTCTTTTGTAATGACCTTCCGAGACGTATATAGGCTACAGCAGTCGCACGATACAGTCTTATGTTGCCTCGTTTGGGAGGAAGTCATGGACCTCGTAGCAATAGGAGCTGGTCCAGCGAGATCCAGACCAAGACTGCTGCCATTGGGCAGTGATTGGAGCTACTGCCGTTGAAACACTCTGTAGAGCAAGCTCTCGAGGACACCAAAATATATGAGACAATCATAATTGGCATTAAAATCATAGCTCATCAGATGCCTTCTCTGGCTTTACACCGCCAATGCCCATCAGCTCTGTCTCGAAGATGAGCACACTGTTCGCTGGGATGGGCCCCATGCCTCTAGACCCGTACCCCCAGTCAGGCTGAATCGTCAACTTCCTCTTCTCGCCGACACACATGTCCAGAAGACCCTCATCCCAGCCTTTGATGACCTGGCCCTTGCCGACGTGGAACGACAATGGCTGGCCGCGATTGTACGAAGCATCGAATTCGCTGCCGTCTTTCTCGAGCGACCCGCGGTAGTGTACTTGGACTTTGTCGCCTATATGGACGTTAGCAATAGCTTCGAAAACAAGCACCATTGTTCCATACCTCGCTTCGTCTTCCTGCTGCATTCTACGGCGTGTTCCACTTGAATGTCCAGCGGTGTGTCCAAGGCCGAGACGCCGGCAAGAAGCAGCGAAAGTGCTGCTGTGATCGATGTAAGACGCATGGTTATCTGTATTTTGACTCAACCCTAGACACTTCTTTGTGCATTCACAGTGGCATGGGACTTGTCACAATGGGCGACTTGTCAAATACCGACTGCCGAGACGTCATGACGGATGCTCCCGAACCTGCAACGGGCATTCCCGAGACCTTTCCGTTTGCTTCTCAACCTCACCTCACCTCAACCTCCAGTGATTGATAGCTACCATTGTTTGCAGCTATTCCTAGAATCCTTCGAGCTGCGTATGACAACCGTTCAATGACTCACGCTAGGCAAAGCAAACTCTTTCGATAAGTCCAATCGCAGCATTCACTGCTTGCCATTGCAGTGAGTGGTTTGAGGCTGGAGGTTGGCGCTTTCTCTTTATTGTTGCCGCAACCCTTTCGCAGCCATTTGACCGCACAAAGGCGTGGCTACAAGACATACAGAATACGTATATGTATAAGGCCGTTCGTCTTGCGCAGTAGCCCTCTTACTACGTCCTCCCTCACCAGTGTATATAGCAGTAGCGTCAAGGCTCTATCTTGTATATTCATCTGGTCTGCAGCGGGCCTGCTATCATAATGCGTTTTATTTGCGTCATTTCTGTACTTTGCACATATTTTTTGCAGTGAATGTGTGAGATTTTCGCCCGCAGCACTCTTTTGCCGCTCTTTTCCGTACATTCACTTCACCCCAGCCACCCAATTACGACAATGTGTTTCGCTTTTCTATTCACCTTCATTGAGAAGGACGCTAACAATACCGGTTGTGGGGCCCGAGCTCTTCTTGTCTGCCTTCTCAAGTACAGGCCTCGCGTACATCTTCTCGCTCTTCCAAAAATCAACTCAAAGACGAACACAACTTCGTACTCAATCTTCCACATACCACACTCCTGCTTCCATCCACACGCATCCGTTGTGAACGACCGCATCGAAAGCAATCACATCCCTTCACTGATTGCTTTACAACTCGCCTCCAAGACATACCGATAGTCTCAGGACATCCAGTCCCCTCCCTCATCATAACCACCCACCCGTTGACACGTCTTTTTCACCCACATTCACCATCGTCAACATGCCTTCCAGCATGGCATCCGCTTCCACCCCCACCAAGGTCACCAAGAGGGTCGTGAAGGAGCCGAAGCGCTCCTCATTCTTCGACAACCTCAAGAAGAAGCCGACCGTCCCAAGCCAGAAGGAACGGGACGATGTTTACCTCAAGAAGCAGGCAGACCCCAACAACTGGCCTACTCTCCAGCTGCTGAAGGTCGTCCAGAAAATTGAGTCAGAGCTCGAGGAGAAGAGGCCGATCGTCGACGACTTGCTCAAGAGCGTCGAGAACTACAAGGTCACCATCGCAAGGGGCCACAAGCAGCACGGCAAGGACAGTGAGAAGGGTCGCAAGCAGACCAAGGAAATGACCGCCCGGAGACTTGCACTCGAAGCTGCTCACGGGGATCTCACGAAGCGGGAGCAGTATCAGAAGAAGCTGCAAGACATCTTCGACGGTCGCCCGCTACAGAAGCGCGAGGAAGCCCGCAAGGCTATCGAGAAGACTGCGCAAGAGGCTCAAAGGAAGCAGGAGCTCAGCTATAGCAGCAGGCTCAATCGTGACAGGGCGTCCACCACCGTCCCCTCGCAACCCCTCGCTCCTGAGACGGCTCCAAAGCCTTTGGCGCTTCCCAAAAAGCCTGCCCCAAGCTCCACCAACGTCAAGACGCCCACCAAGAGGCAGGCTCTTGACGGCATCAGACTCGCCAAGAAGCACTTGGCAACATTCACAGGCAAAGGCATGCCGCGCTCCATGGCGAAGTGGGAGGCCAGGCTGAAGGAGAGGCAGGAGGAGGCCGTAAGGCTTGGATACCTCACCACGGAGCCAAGGCAGAGGCTGGTGAGGGGCACGAAGCGCAAGACCGACGACTCCGAGGACGAAGAGCCGCCGACGAAGAAGTCCAGGTCCACTACGGGGGCACGAGCGACCGGCTTCCCAGAGGGATACGACGGCACAGCGCCACCTCGTCGGCCGTTCGAGATCGACGCTGAAGAGTCGCCGGCGGAAGATACGGCAGCACCAGCAACACCAGTGAAGCCGGAGAGTGCAGACCGTAAGAGCTCCAACGCCGAAGAAGCCATCCAACGGCTCAAGAAAGGGCACGATGCCAACGAAAAGGAATCTGCGGCGCCCGCATTTGACGTCAAATGCCTCAAGCCATGTCTCAAGCGCAAGAGCAGCGACTCGGATGAGGCTGAACCTGCTCCCAAGCCCAAGAAGCAGGACACGGGCCGGAAGCTCAGAGGCCTCACTAGGCCACTCCAGAGTTGTTTCGCCAACTCTGCGGTCCAGATGTTGGATGCTGCGTTGGACAAGGAGGACCTGATGGAATTGCATGGCGAGGACCGATTGAGGCCGATCCTCTATGAGCAGCATCGGGATGAGAAGTTCGGATGGGTCACGTTCTCTGAGAAGAGTTGTCTTGAGAACAGGCAATGCAAGGCCCTGTACCGCTCGCTCAAGGATGAGATCAGGGATCAAGCGAACAGAGGTCGTCTGTCGCTGTCGATCTATGTCGGACAGCTGCTGAAGGACTTGCGTGCTGTCGAGGTTGACAAGAAGGCGCAGCAGGTCGCAGGAGGCGCCATTTCACCGTTCTTACTCCAGCAGGTGTTCGCTTACTCCAAGAGCGAGCATGAGTACTTGGACGGTTCTGAGATGCAGGACTCAAGCGAGTGGTTGCTGAAAGTGTTGGATGAAGTTTTTGACGAACATCCATCGTTGCGCCACAAGTTCCAGGTGAAGCAGGAGACCAAGGTCAGGTGTACTGCGCCTGATTGTTCTCACAGTCACGATCTCGCAGCTCAAGAGGAGTTGACTCTCGGCGTGACCCTGCCTGAGTGGGTCAGCGGCACAAGCAGCAGCAAGGCGCACATCCAGGAGCTCATTTCGGAGGCTTTCAAGGCGGATGCGCTGCCGGAAGACTACGTCTGCGACGGTTGCAAGAGCACTGGCACCACCGTCAAGGAGATTACCAGCACCGAGCTGCCCGAGAACCTGCTCGTCCAGGTTGACCGTGTACAGCCCGGTACCACGTTGAAGAACGTGACGCCCATCGAGCATGCGTTTGGCGACATCTTCGTAAACGGGCAGAAGTACCAGATGGCGGCCTGGGTCAGTCACGAGAGCAGCGCCAGGGACACTGAATGTGGCCACTACGTCTGCCACCGCAAGCACGACGGTAAGTGGTGGGTGGCAGATGACGATCACGTGTACGAGGCCAGGGACCGTGATCTCGTCGACAATGCGAGGAGGCAGACGAGCCTACTGCTTCTGAAGAAAGTGAAGCAGTAGTGAACTTCAAGGGGTACCAGAGCGGGCGCTAGGGCAATGGAGGGGTGGGGCCAGAAGAGCAAGATGTTTGAGGAAGCCAGGCATAGTGGGAAAGAGGCGAATTATCGAACGCTTGCAGAAATACCCTGGTATTAGCGGCACCAGATGAAGGGACGAGATGAATTAATAAAGAGATGGATCATCAGAAGCCTGTAGAGATACCTACCAGCGTGGGCATCAGCGGCAACAGATGAAGGGGGAATAAGGCAATGGGAAGACCCATCGAGAGCTTGCAGAGATACTTAAGTATCAGCGGCTTTAGATGAAAAGGTGGAGGAAGACATCGGACGGCAGCAACAAGAGGCTCTGGTACCAGTGACGAGATGAAGATGGTGAGATGATGGCCATGAAGCGCGGTTATGGCATCGGAGGTTCCTAACGCCGAAGTCATGTGTTTAATTCCTTGGCGCGTGTTGGTCGCGTTTCTGTGGCGCGATCCATCCTGATAGTAATGTAGCTTCGCGACACAAAGAATATGATGATTGATGACAATGGATGGCGATTCCCTTATCCATGGTCTAAATGCTGCTCAAAGTGAAGCCGTGACTTCTGATGCTGCCGTTCTACAGGTACTCGCTCCACCTGGTTCCGGAAAGACGAAGACACTTACCGCGCGCGTGGCGTATCTCATCGCGCGAAAACAATTGCGGCCATGGAACATCATTGTCTGTACCTTCACCGTGAAAGCGGCGAACGAAATGAAAGAGCGTATCACCGGCTTTATAGGCCCTGAGCTAGCGAAGCAACTGAAGCTGGGCACTTTCCACTCCATCTCGCTGCGGTATTTGAAGCAGTATGGCCAGCACATTGGACTGGACAAGGACTTTGGGATCGCAGACTCATCAGACAGCAAGGCAATCATCAAGCGCATCATCAAGCAAAATGGCTTCTCCATAGAACCTGGTCAGGCTCGAGGCCGCATTTCCTCGCAAAAGGCGAAGGGTATAGACGCAGAGCATTTCCTCAGCACTGCAAAAGACATCGAGAAGCAGGAGTTTGCAAAAGTCTATCTTGAATATGAAGAGGCTCTCAGGGTATCTAATCTTCTGGATTACGACGATCTCTTGCTGCGGTGCTCCTTTCTGCTCAAATCTCATCCTCAATGCGTGTCGAACGTAGAGGCATTACTTATCGACGAATTCCAAGATACAAACAACATACAGTACGACCTGATGAGTCTTTTTGCGCAAAGAAACAATGTCATTACCATTGTTGGCGATCCAGATCAGAGCATTTATGGATTTCGTAATGCCGAGATCAAGAACTTGACTCGTATGAAGAAACAATGGCCCGACACAATGACCATCAACCTGGAGGAGAATTACCGTTCATCTGGAGCTATTCTCCACGCAGCTCAGCACATAATCGAGCAAGACGAAACTCGACCACCAAAGAAGCTTCAAGCGACGCACAGCCTTGGTATGAGGCCAGTACTACGAAAACTTCCGTCGGCAGCTGCAGAGGCAGATTGGCTTGTCTCTGAGGTTCAGCGGACTCGTGCGATGACCGGAAAAATGCTGAAGCCAAGCGATTTTGCGGTATTGCTCCGATCCGCTGCCCTCTCCCGGGTCATCGAATCGGCGATGGG